>CM062927.1:63607500-64857500 GCA_031878705.1 Tapirus indicus | reverse complement strand
GTCCTGCCCATATGCCTTCAACAGTAAGGAAGAGAAGACACCACCCCAGATCAACCAGGAACCTACTGGCACATTCCATGTCAGTTCAGGGTTTCCAGATACATAGCAGTATCCCTCATAGCTGCCACTATGTCTTACACACGTGAATGAAGCACTTGAAAAAATTTAAAGGCCAATTAGCATAAATGAAGAGCAAAATAATTAATGATAGATAAGACCCAGAAGCATAAAAATGATCAATCTTGAGACAGAAGTTTCTAGCTGAGAGAGCTCCAAAGGGAAGATCTTAGGAGCAGAGGGGCAGTACTGGGTCCACTGCAGCCATCTCCTTATGCCTCCGGGGTTCCTCTTTCTGCAGTTCCCATTAACTTACTTGCCACAGTCCAATTTTTTAAGGGAGAAAAATGAAAATCTTTCAATCAGTAAAAGAAATCATAACAGGAAAAAGTCAAGCTTGAGAAGCAAGGCTTATTGATCCTATAGTGTTTCTGTCCTCACATGGTGTTCTCCTTGTATGTGTGTCTCTGTCCAAATTTCCCTTTTCTCATAAGGATACCTGTCACTGAATTAGGGCTGACTTTAATAGAGCACGGCTTTATCTTAACTTGATTACATCAGCAAAAACCCTATTTCCAAATAAGGACAAATTCAGAGGTACCTGCGGTTAGAACTTCAACATATCTTTTTTTTTTTTTTTTGTGGGGAAGACCAGCCCTGAGCTAACATCTGTTGCCAATCCTCCCCTTTTTGCTGAGGAAGACTGGCCCTGGGCTAACATCCGTGCCCATCTTCCTCCACTTTTATATGGGATGCCGCCACGGCATGGCTGACAGGCGGTGTGTCGGCGGGTGCCCGGGATTCGAACTCGCGAACCACGGGCTGCCAAGCGCGGACTAAACCGCTGCGCCACCGGGCGGCCCCTCAACATATCTCTTTAGAGGACACAGTTCAACCCACAACGCTCCCTTGCCCAACCCTCCTTCACTATTGTGCTAGCCTCTTACCATGTTTCCCTGTTTCCAAGGTCTCCCCTCTGACCTATACACACTACTAATAGAATTACCTTTCTATAATGTAGAAAAAAATCATATTATTCTATATTCCATGACTCCCAAAGGTTAAACTCTTAATTTAACAGACAAAGCCCTTCACAGACTGTTCTCATATGAGAGCTGGACCTTTTGTCCTCATGGCGTAATATGGAACAGAGACCTGTCCCTCTTGCACAGGATCTTAATTGAAGCTGGATTTGCTGAATCGTGTGCCTGCCAGGCACTGCTAATTAATCTCCCCATCTACTGGGCTTCTCAATCACTCTGCCCTGAGAAGACTGTGGGAAGTGATTGGATTTCTTGCATGATTGTTCCTAAAAATACTGTACTTGCATATCTCCTCAGATACTGATTTATTGTACTTTCACATATATTTCCTAAACTTTCAATGGAAGAAAGCAAGATTGTCCATCATAAGGCAGTTGGATTATATTTACTCATGAAATTGATACTTACAAAACTGACCTGTCTTTCGTTAGCCTAGTCCGGCAACAGGACACATCTCTTGTGAACTTATTTCCTGTGAAAGCATGTGGAGTGGGAGGGTGGGATGGGGGGTGGAAGTATTTTCATTGAAGATAAAGATGGATTAATGAGAATGATATTCACATAGAGTTCAGTAGGGTTAAAACAAGGTGAAGCATCTTCCTAGACAGTTTGCCATCTTAGAGATTGCTGTACCTGGATTTTTCTCTGATATAGTTCAATAAAATCAATTCCAAGATTTAAGTGACTGAGTCCCTAGAAGATCTTAAAGGAGCCAGACATTTGCCTAAGTAGTTAAATCTCAGTTAAATTTTAGTAATATGATCTACCTATATGCAGAAGGGCAGAGAAAGAACAATGTAAGGTCATTTGTGTCTAGAAAGTATCTTTCAGTATAAGTGCTGTACATGTAGCAGGTCTGAACCTGGCCTCATGGGGAAAGTGTGAAATCTGGTTAGACAGACTTGGTTGTAACCCTTTAATTTAAAGCTGTGTAGCCTTAGGTGAGTGATCCTCTTCAAGTTTCAGTTTCCTAAGCTGCATGAAAAGCTTTTGGTACAATTCCTGGCAAAGAGGAAGTGCTCAGAATGACAGATGCTATTACTATTGTATTGCTATTATATGAATGACCAAAATGGGGTCTTACCTGCATCCAAGAACATTTATAATTCCTACTTAATTATTTAAGTGCCCTAATGGGAATGCTGGTTAAAACTGTATGTGGGTCTTTTCTTGCAAATGATATTTGACATTGTTGGGTGAACGGCTTTTTGTAAGTAGTCCTTTCAGTGACACAAAGGAAAAAGTGTCCGAGTTAGGAGAGCAATTTTAGAGAAAAATGTGGGTCATGTGTTGTTTAAGACTTATACCAACTATTGGTATAAGGCAATTTAAAAGGGAAAACAATATATTTTATTAAGAGAAAGCAGAATTTTTATTTGGTGTAAATACAACAGAAATGTAAAAGGAACAGAAGAAACCTGGAATGAGGCTAGTGTTAAAACTGGGCAATTCTGACAAAGCCAAAAAAAGAAGAGCCAAAAAAAATTATGAGGAACCAACCTTGAGGAGTAATTGAGTGCTGTTTTAGGACTTTTCATATTTCTGAATACAGTACTTAGTATTCCTGGGGGGATGATTCTTATATTTCCCATATAGTTGTTCTCCTCATATGCAAACAAAATGAGGGTCTTAAACTATCACCAGAGCTCTGTTTTGAGACATTTTCTCTCTGTAACATTTCTCTTTTTCCTATAACCAGGTGAAAATGAAATCCTTGCAACTCTGCGTGCCATTTCCAGCAAAAACCAGATCTGGAGATCGTACATTGGCATGGGCTATTATAACTGCTCAGTGCCGCAGACAATTTTGCGGAACTTACTGGAGAACCCAGGATGGTAATGTACTACTTGGTTAAACACAGGAGTACTGTGACTTGATTTGCATGATTCTCCTCATCTTCCCATGCCCCCTGCCCCTTGGAGCCTCAGAACTTATCCACTGACACCTACACTCTGGTGCTGTCTCCAACTTCTAGGAACCCACCTGGCCTTCTCTGGCTTGGGAAATTTCCTTACTCAAATGCAGAGGAAATGGAAGCTTCTTCCCACTTTTAATCCCATAAAATATTCTAGAGCTCTAAATTGTGGATGCTGGTAATCTCTTTCTCTCTCTGACATAATGTTTATTCTCTTTATAAGTGTATTTGAGCAAGATGTCAAACCTGCAGGTGGGCAGATTCAGGGCTTCCCTTTGGAGACACTGGGATTTAGGCTATGTCTGCACTTAGTGAGTCAGAATCTTGGGCCATTGTCTTCTGTCAGGATTTTAGGAATGCGCTTTGCCCCCCTGCCCCTAATATTCCAGTTTCGCAACCAACTGAAAAAGACGACATTAGTGTCAGGTAAATGGAAATCAAAATATCAGCTTTATGGGGCCGCCCGGTGGCGCAGCGGTTTAGTTCGCGCTTGGCAGCCCGGGGTTCGCGAGTTCGGATCCTGGGCGCCGGCTGACACACTGCTTGTCAGCCATGCTGTGGCAGCGTCCCATATAAAGTAGAGGATGAGGGGCACGGATGTTAGCCCAGGGCCAGTCTTCCTCAGCAAAAAGAGGAGGATTGGCAACGGATGTTAGCTCAGGGCTGGTCTTCCCCACAAAAAAAAACAAAAACAAAATATCAGCTTTATTATGTAGCACTTTGTAGAGAACGAGAACATGTGTAATCTGTAAACAGGCTCTTCTAGAAACTATAAAAGAAGGGGCTGAGCTGTGCATGCTCAGTTTCTTTTTCCCCTCTCACCTCACCTATCAGGTAACTCATTCTTGGCCCCCCGGTGGGGGGGGCGTGGTGTGTGTGTCCTGTCTCTGCCCACTCTGGCTGCCACCGATTGCACAAAACTGAAAGTGTTTCTCCTGTACTTGAGGAAAACTTCACAAGTCCACTTCCATGCTATTTGGCTATTTTCCCAGGCTGTTTGCTGTATGATAGAAAGAACAAAGCAGAGGTTCATGTCCCAATACTAAACAAGAAAACACTTTGGGTATTTCTTGACAGGCAGAGCCCCTGGCTTCAAAGGTGCCTGAGAGCAGATCATGGCATCTGTTTCTTCTGCCTATTGGGAAATAGTGTCTAACTATGGATGAGGGAAATATGGGGACTCCTGGGCCTTTTCCCCCTTGTTTTTGGATCAGTGTCATTGTATACAGCAGCATCTTTGTTTTTTGTTTTTTTTTGTGGGGAAGACCAGCCCTGAGCTAACATCCGTCGCCAATCCTCCCCTTTTTGCTGAGGAAGACTGGCCCTGGGCTAACATCCGTCCCCATCTTCCTCCACTTTATATGGGACGCCGCCACGGCATGGCTGACAGGCAGTGCGTCGGCGGGCGCCCGGGATCCGAACTCGCGAACCCCGGGCTGCCAAGCGCGGACTAAACCGCTGCGCCACCGGGCGGCCCCTACAGCAGCATCTTTGAATTGAAACTTTATTTCAAACTGATGCCTTAGTCTCCAAAGGAATGTGTGCACTTATTTCTAGCATAGTAACAAACCAAGTGTGGGGAGATGATGATGATTCCTAGGTGATTTTTTTTAGTTAGTTGGTATACGAGGTAATTTTAATTTCTAGTAGGACCATTATCACGTGAGGATAGCGTAAGTGATTGCCTCTGCAATTCAATGGTATTTATAGCAAGATGCAGAGATTCTTTTAGGTTAGCAAATTTAAAAAAAATCTACTTTAGCAAAGGGAAGGTGGGCTTCCCTGTGAGAAATGATGGAATTGCCTCCACATGAGCTTTTGAAATACCCAAGTACATGCTTCACAGCAATAAATCTTAAAAATCTGTGGAACGCTTTGCATCTTTTTGTAAAATATGTTTTATTTAATAAAATTCTGTCAGATTTAATTTGAATTCTAAGTGACCAGAATTCTCATTTCGATATAGTTGCCTCACATAAGAAGCTCTCCACCCTCCATCCTAAGATAGACTATTGAGACATCCATTAGTCTGTTGTTGCTTTTTTTGGTGAGGAAGATTAGCCCTGAGCTAACATCTGTTGCGATCCTCTTTTTGCTGAGGAAGATTGGCCCTGGGCTAACATCCATGCCCATCTTCCTCTACTTTTTTTTAATATATGGGTTGCCACCTCAGGATGGCTTGATAAGTGGTGCGTAGTTCCATGACCGGGATCTGAACCTGTGAACCCTGGGCCACCGAAGCAGAGCGGGCAAACTCAACTGGTACACCACTGGGCTGGCCCCATGTCCATTGTTTCACCTTAAATATGGACATACGCAAAGTGCCTGCCTAAGAAAACCTAAAGCTATCAAAAACATGTAGCGTTTTGTTCCAGACAATGCCTGAAGATAGGGCCCCTGTCTCCCAGCCTCTGTGGGAGGGGAGGAGCCTAACTTCTATGAGCACCAGTTAGCAAACCCAGATGGGTTTCACACCTCATCCTGGTTTTTGTAATTTTTCATTTCCCTGACTGCTGAGCCCATGCGCACCCCCTCGGTGCTCCCTTATTCTTTCTTTAAAACATCCAGTTACCTCCAAAACACACACACACACACACACACACACACACACACAGAAATATGCAGATCCATCAAACAATACAGACTTGACAATTTTGACCTTTTTTTTTTTTTTGGTGAGGAAGACCAGCCCTGAGCTAACATCTGTTGCCAATCCTCCTCTTTTTGCTGAGGAAGACTGGCCCTGGGCTAACATCCGTGCCCATCATCCTCTACTTTATATGGGACGCTGCCACAGCATGGCTGACAAGCAGTGTGTCAGCCGGCGCCCAGGATCCGAACCCGCGAACCCCGGGCTGCCAAGCGTGAACTAAACCGCTGCACCACCTGGCCGGCCCAACAATTTTGACATTTTGAAAAGTAAACCTGACGCCCCACTTAAACTTTGCACAAGGTGTGCTTAGTACTAGGAATAGACATGTTGTGGCGACTACTTATGATCTGTGAATTTATACTCTCCCCTGTACCAACCACAAGCATAACTGGTTTCTGTCTGTTGTAGTCTGTGAGTGAGTGAATGTGTGTTGGGCCATCAGCTGGCCCTCAACTTGTGCCTCAAGTCCAGACCTGTGGTTCTGAGGACCAAGATGTTTGCTGAGTTCAGGGCATAGGTTACACTGGTTACATAAGAGAATAGCACCTTTGCATCTTTTGTGTGCTTTTGCATAAGTGCAAAATAGTCCTGGTTGGTGAGAGTGCTTTGTCCTAGTTGCAGTTATTCGTGTGCTATCGTTATAGGAGCCAAGCCTGGTGACATAATCACTCCTGCCTTGCCATCCCTGTCCAGAGCTGTTAGTTTCAATATGCTCCATTTCTTCATTAATGAGAGAACAGGAAAGAACAGTCAAAGAACTAACTTTTCTCCTTTTGGTGTGTGTGTGGATGTATTTGCTTTGCTGAGGGTTTCTTTTCCACTGTGGTATTGGTAAGAGTTTGAATGGTAAACTCCAAGTTTGATTTCAAAAGCAAATGCCTGTCTCTCTTCCCCCTTACAAAATAAGCCTCAAAAGTACATGAACGGGCTGCAGCATTCCAGCTGCCTAAATACCGGCCAGCGGCCTTCGCTCTTGGTGGCTATACAGAATATTCACCGTATTGCTTCCTGGCTGTGAGCGGATGTGTTAATTTACTTTAGGAGCTGTCAGCATTTTGAGAGGGAGACAGTGTTGTTGTTTGCTTTTCAGTCCTGGTTTTTGGGTGCATTTTAAATATTGTTCCTTTCTGTTCTCCGAAAGCTGATCTGAACCAGAGGGTGATACTTCACTTCCCCAACGGTGATAGGGAGGGCTGTGCGCACGAGGGTGGGTAGACTTCACATTATCACCCTTCTGAATGGTTTCCATAGAGATGGAACCAACAAATTCCGGGGACGTGAGGTGAAAATGAATGGGCAACAGCCTCGAAAGAATACCAACATTTGGGCTCTCACAAGAAAATTTACATCAGGTTTAGAATTTATTTTATGGGGTCCACTGTTCCAAATTTTTGACTGCTGATAACATCAGTAACTAACATAAAAAAATTTACATTTTCTTTGTGGCTATTTCTGTTTCGTGTTATTTTGGCACTGGGATTAAAATGAGAGAATCTCATGAATGTTTGTCCTACTACAAAACCCCCCACTACTTCCCTCTTTCTCAATTCCAAAAGAGAGTCACAGCCAAAATCATAGAGAATACTGGTTATTTTGGAATAAATTTTAATGCCATGTTGAATATATCAAGCATCCAATTTGAGTGAGACAAAATGCCTTCTTGGATATGCAGATACTTTTTGTTTTTTAATATTAAAATACATCTAGAAACAAAAACCAATTGAGTTAAATAGTCGGAACATAGAAATTGTAGATCACAGACACGTTTTCTCAATTGCTATGTTTTGCCTAATTGAGACAACTAAACCTTTGTCTGGAGGATCCAGGCCTTGTGCTAGCTTTTTTCTCCTAAAATAAGGGTTTATTTAGTGTCTCCAGGCTTAAGACTCACCAATCTAAGATAGTCCTTTAATAGATCACTGTGAAGAGCATTAATGCCTATTTTATTTTAGTGGTGTGAAAACTCTGTAGACTATAAAAGAAGTGGGCTCATATATTTGTCATCTTTGCAAGAAAACAATTTTAAAGCTGTCTACCTTTAGCAGTGCTAATTAGTATCAGCCTAAGCTTGGGTTTATAGAAGGAGTGAGCAAGGAGAGAAAGGCTACACAAAGGAGAGGGAATATTAAATCTCAGAGTCTGAGATCCAAGGAATAGCACGTTTCAGGTGTGTGAAGGGCTGTGCTTGGATAGGTTGAGGCTTTTTCCTGCAGGTAATGGGGAGTCCTCCCCATTTGAGTAGGGGAGTCAGATACACACCTTTGCACTACAATGGATGTAATATATATCCATATAATACAATAGAATATTGGATAATTTTCTATATTAAACACTGTGCTAGGCTGGTAAGGCAACAAAGAAAAAGAGGTGGATATAGGACATTGGAAGGAAGATTAATGGAAATTGGTCATTATTTGGGGCTAAAAACAATCTAAAATTTCTACCTTGAGAATTGGCAGAATAAGAATATTCAGGAAGAGAAACTAGTATGTTTGGAAATCTAGTTGGAAGAAGAACAGGGAATGTGAAGCTGATATAGGACGTGATGAATTTCCAGAAAAAAATAGTTTCCAAGTAGAAATATCTAACAATGTCTGAATAGAACTATTAGTAAATCCTTTGGGAGAAGTCTATGAGTGTTTACTTTTAGAAATTTTTAAAAGAATAATACAGAGGGAAAAAACAATTTTTCGTAACAACTAACATTTGGGCAGGACTTTACCATTTCCAAAATGCTTTATGTATATTAATCTGATTTGAGTGTTAAGGAAATATCTGATATAGGTGATGTTAGCTCCATTGATTGCCAAGAGAAATTGGCAGAGAAAGGTTTACTTACTTGTCCCAGTTCACAGGTAGTTAAAGAATTAAAGTTGAAACCCAGGGCTTCTTAATATTTAGTATTGGTGAAGATGCAGGGAACTTGTGAATCACTATATACTTAAGGGAGCCTTAAAATTAATTATCATATACCTTACGATTTGAAATTCCACCTCTAGGAATTTATTCTAAGGAAATAAGACAAGGACAAGGCTGTTCACTGTTATGCTATTTCTAATATTTAAAACCAAAAGTAATATTCAACTTGCAGGGACTTGTTAAATAAATTATGATAAATAAAATGATTTAATACCACACAACAATTAAAATTATATTGTTGAATAATATTTAAAATTAATGGAAAAATCAGGATACAAACTTTATATAGAATGTAATCTTATTTTAAATATTAAATATGATTATAATATAGAAAAGAGACTGAAATTAACTTGATTGTAATGATCACGTCACAAAATATATGCATATTAAATCACATTGTACAACTTTAAATATATACTATTTTACTTGTCAATTATATCCTAATAAAACTGGAGGAAAAAAGAGAAAAGAATGTATAAAGAAAAGTCACAGATCAACAAGAAAAGGGGCAGACAACATAACAGAAAAATGGGCAGCACACTTGAGTGTGCCTGTCACAAAAGAGAAAAAGAAAAAAAGAGAACTAAAAGAAATGCACCTAAATGTTAACTGTTGTTGTCTTGGAGTTTTGGGGATTATGGGTGATTTAATTTTCTCGATAGTTATCTGAGTTTTCCAGCTTTTTACAATGAACATGTGTAACATAATCAGAAAAAAGGTTGTAAATATGTTCCTGACACGTAGAAGGTGGTTAATAAATGGTACCTCATGTCTTTAACATTTACAACATACAGTAAAAAAAAAAGGAAATATTACTGTTAATCTTACCACCGAGAGAAAACCACTGTTTACATTTTGGTTCACATGTTTTTACAAATTCACAAAAATGGGATCATGGTATGTTATATTTTACATTTTAAATTAATATATCATGAGCATCTTCCATGTCAGGAAATATTCTTTTACTCATCATTTTCACAATGAATGCCTAGTATTATATGCATATCATCTAATTTATTTAATCATTTTCCTTTTAATGGACACTTGGTTGCTCATTTTTCAATATCATATTCAGTGCTGTGATGAATTCCTTGGGGCATTGCTCTCTCTTCCCAGTTTATCTTCTGTGTCTATCTTTATGGATAGACTGAATCTTTCCCATTTATTTGGTGGGCTAGCTGATGTGTGCATATGCTTGTGTGTGTATGTGCAAGTTTGTGCACCTGTCTATATGTCAAATAATGACTCTGAGTAAAATGAAAATTTCATGTTAGCCAGGCAATAGAAGCATATGTCTTCATGGTGGCAGGCTATGCTGTGTGTGAAGGTCTTATCTGATCTGAGATCACAATTGCCCCTTGTCTGTGCCCTTTGTGTGACCCCATTTCTGCTCAGATTCCCTTTCTATTTTGTCTACATCATGTGTTGTGTGCCTCATTCTTTCCAGTTCACCACCCACTTAGAATTTGACAAACTGATTTACAGTTGCTAAGCTAGGCTGTTCAAAGAGTTAATTGAAGCAAAAATTTACTCTGCTGTACGCACATACACGCGCACGCGCGCACACACACACACACACACACACAGTACTAGACCAATAAAAGTTTCAGGGAAATTATTTCAAAGTCTTGACATCGTACTGCTTGGTAAGTCAAGTTCCCCTACCCCACTCCCCCTCAAAGGTAAGAAGATATTGATTTCAAAGCCTTCAAAAAAGAGAAAAAAAAGGTGGATGGAAATATCCTGAATGTGATTACCAGAATAAGGCAAGAAAGGAAAAGGGCTTGAAAAAATGAAAACAAAACAAAACAAAAAACCTAAAATTTTTTCTTAATACTCTTCTGGCTTGGAAGAACGAAAACAATAGAGATATGAAACAATGTCAATCACATGTGGGAGCATGGACCCCAATCTGATCCAGTTTGGTGGTAGAGTGAATGAATTCTTGGTGAAAAGATAGTCACAACTCCTGTCACCCTCTATCCTTTCACCTTGTTTTATTTTCTTTAAAATATTTATCCCTCTGGAATGACTTCATTTATTTATTGTCTCTTGTTGCCCATTACAATATATTCTCCTTGAGATCAGGGACTCTTATCCATCTTGCTTATGATGTGTCACCAGAACCTAGCATAGTTCTTGGTACTTAGTAGGCATGCAGTAAATATTTGTAGAATGAGCGAATGAAGAAGGAATGAAAAAAAAGGAAGGCACTAAGTGGGTTAACTCACATACCTGAAGATGCGCTTTTAGCTAATAACTGGAGGATATAAGATTAGAATTTATGTCCACGCTGCCTTCTAACCATTTGTATCCTTGAATTTTGATAGCTATGGAGTTAACTATAACTGGATAGTGAGAATTTTTAGATAGACCTCTACTAATTTCTTAGGAACACATAGAACTTCTCCTGGTTAGTATAAATCAAAGATCCTCCCCCCCAAAAGCAAAAGTTTTGAGTATTAGACATTAGTTTCTTGGATGCTTTCCTATTGTGAGCTGTGACTGAGGTGAGCTTTTAGCTAGAAGAAAGACAATAGGAAGTGAAATTTCTGTTTATAATATCATAGGTAGGCTCAACTGGATTTTAAGAGCCAGCTTACGATAAAACACATACATACGATAAGATCATTAAAATAGAAATGTAAGATTAAAAAATAGCTAGAGGGATAGAAAATTAAGTACTGATTATCCCCAAACGAAGGATAATATTGTTGCTATGATTTAATTCTAAGCTTCCTTACAAAGGCCAAAAGGGACGCTTACTAATGTATTATGTAATCTTCAAGAGAAGCAAACTTAATTTTTAGGTACTGAATTCTAAAATGGAGACATTTTGTGAGCTTTTCTGAATAGTGGATTCACAGTTTAGATGCGGCCTTTTGTGTTCCCCCGCAGGATCACCCAGTATACTCCGTACCAGCCAGAGGTGTCTCAGGGGAGACTGGAGAGTTTACTCAACTACCAGACCATGGTGTGTGATATCACAGGCATGGACACAGCCAATGCGTCCTTGTTGGATGAGGCAACCGCGGCTGCAGAGGCGATGCAGCTGTGCCACAGGTAAGAAGCCCAGCATGAGATTCCCTCAGGGTGAGGGACACCTTCCAGTCTCTCCTGCTGTGCAGGTGGGGCTCCACTGTCCTGGTCAGTGCCCAGTGATTATCTGTCTCTCTCTCTCTCTCTCACACACACACACAGACATATTTGTATGTGTGAGATACATTGCATCCATATCATTATACCTGTTGGCCAAGGTAACAAAAAGATCTATTGTTTATTGTTTAACATTATGTAAGAGAGACGTTTGGCTCTTCTCTTAAATAATGTTAAGTTCAGGGGTGTTACGGCAACTCTGAGACAGTATCAAGGACCGATGCTCCTCTCTGCCATCCTTAGTGTGAGCCTTTCATCCTCATGGTCACCAGACGACTGCTGAAGCTCCAGCCATGACATCTGAATTCAGGGGGAAGAAAAGGGGCAGGGTAAAGGGTACTTCTAGCTAAATAAGTCCTCTTTAAAGAGTTTTTTGGAAACTCCCACTCAACAACTTTCACTTACACTTCATTGACCACCCCTTTCTGCAAGTGACCTGGGGAAATGTAGTTTTTTTAGATGGGCACATTGCTGCACCCTACATATTGGGGTCTGTCACTATGGGTGAAGGGGAGAATGGGTATTGGATAGGAACTGGCAATCTGTAATGTAATATGTAAATAAGTATCACTTTCTTTTATGAAAAATATTGTTCTTAGGTGGTATTTACTGTTTTATAGCTTGTTTTCTTTTTCTATTTAACAATATATTGTGCACATTTCCCCATTATTTGGTCAGCTTTCTAGAAGATGGCTTTTATTGGCTACATAGGAGTACTCACTTGCATGAAAGTACCATAATTTATGTAACCTCATCTCTATTGTTACACATTCAGTTTGTTCCCATCTTTTACTGTTATTAATGATATTTCTGTGCACCTTTAGAATAAATCTTTGTCAAAAGTTCTGATTATTTCCTGAGGATGCATTTTTAGAAGTAGAATTGCTGGGTCCTGGTCTATAGTTAACAACTGCTCCCCAGTTCCTCACTTTCCTTCATTCTTTGCCTTGTGAGTACATTTGAGCTTACCTTCCTGGTAGAATTCTCTAATAGATGGTCATCTGATTGGGGAATCTGCCCACACTCACGGTGTGTCTATTTGAGGTTTTGTGCCTCTGGCCCTAAATGCCCATGTAAGTCTCTTTCTTGGCTTCCACAGACCTGAGAAGTGGTGAACCCCAAACTCACTCAGCAGGTATGGAGGCGTCTAATGGACGCCTACTTCCTCTGCAGCAGTGGGGGTGGGTTCAGTCTCTCCCTCCTGTCGTGGATGGACAGCCAGAAAGGAATGCCGTCTATCCACCCCTCTGGTTATTATTCTCAACTTTTCACTAATTGTCATCTTACCTCTTCCTCATCCACCTTCTCGATGCTCTCCCATCTCCCCTCCTGCCTCTTTTTCTAAGTAAGAGCTTTCATCTCACACTTGCAGAAGCTGAGACCTTTCTAGTTAATGGTTAGGTGTTCTGTCCTGAGCTGATTAGAGTTAATGGGCTACTCAAACTCTGCAAATGCTTAATTTGCTTCCTCTCTTAATTCTGATACATTTGGACCTGCATTTAATTTTACCCTTGAAAAGCAGCCTTGTGCTTTTGATCTTTAGCAAATTTTTTTTTTAAATTACCCATGTTTTTGTTTCCATCTGAGGTCATTTAGGCTTAAATAGCTCTTTTTTCCAGATTTATTTAGATTCCTACTGTGAAGAGCATTGTGCATTGGTTAATTAATCACTTTTGTATCTCCTCAACTCTACTTACTCCTCTGTTATGTTTATGTTTATTAGAAAAATACCTGTTCATGGTGGAAAAAATATTCAAATAGTAGAGAAGGATATAATGAAAAGTAAAACCTGCTGTTTCTCTGTCTCATTCCATTGAGAAAGCTGCTGTTAGCTGGTCCTTGTATATCTTTCTGGGAAATTAGATGCCTAGCACAATATACATGTATCCCCACCCTTTTCTTTTTGTCCACATGTGCTCATGAGGTGGTCCTAGACCCACCTCTGCTAATTCAATAGCCGTGTGGCCCTACACTTGTCACGGACACTTGGTTTAGATAATCTCTAAATGCTCCTTTGGCAATAAAATTCTCAGAAGTGTTTTATTTCTACTTATACCTCATCACTACCCTTTGCTTTTCTTTCTTTTTCCTCATAGTTTATTTTGAAAAATTTAAACCAATTTAAGATTGATTTTGCTAAATGGGGTTAGAATGGGAATTGGATTTCAGTGGAATTCTAAATAGTAAATATCATTATTAGTCATTAATGACATAGTATTTGACTGACTATGCTCAGACTTTCCCTAAGTACCATCTTTGCTTTGCATTCTTAGAAGATACTCTGATTTCTTTAATGTTCATGTTGGAATGTGGTTTTCCTTTTCAACAGACACAACAAGAGGAGGAAATTTTTTGTTGACCCCCGTTGCCACCCACAGACAATAGCTGTCGTCCAGACTCGAGCCAAGTAATTAATTTTATTTGAATTTTGAATGCAGGGATAACATCATGCTCATCTCTGCTGTTTCTCCCTCTTACTTGCAAACTGATTGGAGGTGAACCTGGTTTAAATTGGGGTTGTTGAGTTTTACTTTCCTTCCCACTTTCTTCCCAGGATCTCACTGGTAAGTAAAATTTGTCAGAATTAAGGAGAAAATACACAGTGGCTTCAGTTGCTTTTGCTTTGTATTAAAGTTACCACATTGTTTTGTTTTCTTTTTGAAAAAAGAAAACTTAAAATATTAAAATAGTTTCAACAAGTTTGAAAAGCAGAGGGGAAAAATGGAACTCTGACACCACTGTTAGATTTTGTATGTATTCCTGTGAACATAGTTGATAGGGAATCCACATACACTTAGGTGTATGATGTAGATGAAACATATTGTGTTTGTTTAGTGCTATAACCACATAAAACAAACCAGCACAACTATTACTTGTGGGTGTGTTTATTTGCTTTCTTCTTATAAAAGCTGGGCAATCTTCCCCTGACCCCATAGCACCATCCCTTCAGAAGGGGTTTTCTGACATATGAGTGGAACTGGATGGTTTTAAGAACCTAGGGAAGATCTTCCTCTTTGTCTTACTGATGGTTTTCCGTTCATCTAAGACTGATCCAAGATGAGAGTGGTGACAGCTCTGTTGTTACAGGTATTGGTTCTGTAGCCCTAGGAAGTGACATTCCCTGTCCTCTCTCAGGAGCAGGTTCTGATAGGAAGGGGAAAGGGGAGTGGTGAGGGTGGAAAAGAGAAACAGAAGATGAGCTGTTGGATGCACTTGAGTTTAGGTGAAGCTCTGTGACCACTGAAGGGCCAGGTGTGGGATGGGGCATATGTGTGTGTTTTGGGAAGGGGTGGAGGTGAAGGTGGGGGGCACTGAGGAAGGACACAGAATATGAATGCTGTTTCACTGAAAAGAAACTTAATGTGATTTTGCATGGTAAACCAAAAGCATGATTGTTCTTTGCTTTCTGTCTTTCCAGATATACTGGAGTTCTCATTGAGCTGAAGTTACCCCAAGAAATGGACTTCAGTGGAAAAGATGTCAGTGGAGTGCTATTCCAGTACCCAGACACTGAGGGGAAGGTGGAAGACTTCAGGGAACTTGTGGAGAGAGCCCATCAGACTGGGGTAAGCAACCCTCCCCTTGTAGGGGTCCATAGAGGTGTGTCCCAATTTTGAATTATTATTTTTGGTATGTCAATTTCCATACCTTTATCACCTGTAATGGTAAAACTCTCTCCTTCCTACCCCTTTTCTTCAGTCCTGTTTTGTTCACTGATTCCTAGCACATAGTAGGCACTCAGTAAATATTTTTGAATGAATCAATGAGTAAATGAAGTTCACAGGCTATGAACCAATTCTGCCAGTCTGCCTGTCATGGAGATAATTTGCTACTCTCCCACTGCTCTGGCAGGAAGGTAACAACCTTGTCCACTCTCTCTCTTGTTTCCTTTCTAGAGCCTGGCTTGCTGTGCTACTGACCTCTTAGCCCTGTGTATCTTGAGGCCTCCTGGAGAATTTGGGGTAGACATTGCCCTGGGCAGCTCACAGAGATTTGGGGTGCCATTGGGCTATGGGGGACCACATGCAGCCTTTTTTGCTGTCAGAGAAAGCTTGGTGAGGATGATGCCTGGAAGAATGGTGGGGGTAACAAGGTAAAGTAGCTCATGTTTCTCCCCCTTTATTGTGGTTATCATTTTCCCTATTCCTTCTTTGATCAAAAAAAGTTATTGATTTCTCTCTGAATTTAACTGGGACATGCTGGGTTCGTTAAGGAAACGTACAATATAGATTCAGAAGACAGAATCTGTTTAGGATATGAACTAGTACCTCTTGTCAAACACATAAATTTGTATGTATTTGGAAAAGTAGGTGTGTAACTTACAACATATTTGTATTGAAGCCATGTAAGTGAATTTATTTAGGTTGCTGAAAGCTTTAAGAGACTGAATATTTTAGGTGTGTTTTATATCTAACCAGTTTCTTTCTCAAAAGTATTATCATGCCAGACAGTTAGGTAAAGACAAGTGCAATGGGAGATTACTATGCACACATTAAGTGTGATCCACATTATTTCCTAGAGGCTCCTGCCACTTGGCCATTCAGGTGATTTCTAAATGTACTTTCTTGAGTGCTTCTCATTGATAAGTCTCCTCAGATTAAGAATTTAGATGAATGTCATGATTATTACTGGGGAAGTTTAGCATGATCTTTTTGACCTTTCATAAAAGCCAAGCTATTACCATAAGTGAATAGTTTGCGTCAGCAAATAATGTGAGTTTTTGAAATACTTTCAATTTATCACATGACAGCAAAAGATGCTTTGCTTTTTAGTGTAAAAATAACTGTTTCTTCAAATATTCTTACATTAGCTTCTTTCAGTGATGTCTCTTCAGCAGACGAGATGAGGCAGAAGGCTTTCTAATTTAAAAAATTTAATATATTAATTATTGTCTGCTGATTTTTATATTGAACTTTTTACTTTTCTGAAAAATGAACCCCAGAGCTTGATGAAATAAGGGATAAGACTGCTGAATCTTTGTGTTTATCCAACTTTTTAATTGTATTAGGAAGAGAAAAATTTAGTTAGCGACAAGTGGTAAGATTATTATCTTTCGTTTTCTTTATAGCCATACCATTGCGTTAGATTTCTAGTACAGAAATTGTTTCCTTTGTCAGATATTTCCCTTTTTTCCTGTGTCTGCCAAGAAGCTCACAGTGAAATTTAATCTTCAGTCACCATCATTTATGTTAGGCTGGGTAAGTCCTGGGAGATTTCCTTTCAAGGTTCCCAACCTTATTGTGTATATCTCAGTGCTGCAAATGCTCAAAGTACAAACTAAAACTTAGTAGTACTGTTGAGAAGAGGACAGTTTGGGAACTGTTTCTTTATGGACTTGCATCAAAGTAAATTTGCTGAATTCACTTTAGGCAGAGAAGGAAAGAAGCAGGTCCATTTATGACAACTCCTGGTGCTGTGATTATCTCTGCTAACTGGATGTTTTATTCTTGGCCCAGAGATGCCACTGGGAAAGAAGTGTATCGTCTTGCTCTTCAAACCAGGGAACAACACATCCGGAGAGACAAAGCTACCAGCAACATCTGTACAGCTCAGGTAGATCACATGCCTGCCCTGCCCACTGGATGGCCTTACAATCTATAGAAATGAGCTACTCATTCATTCACTTGGTTGTTCATTCATCCATTCACCACCTAATGAGTAGTGTGCACACTGGAAATGGCAAGATCTTATTGGTAGAGAAGCCTTGTGGTCTTGTCAGAACCAAAATACAAAGTATTTTGCTGGTGCTCTGTGCATGCACATACTTCACACTTCAGGTCTCTAGCATTCTTAGCCATAGGGCAGGACCAGTATGGGCGGCAAGTGGGGTATTTTTTCTTAGGGCTGACATGGAGGCCTTCCAGGATAGGGTGAGGGGGGCAAAGTGAGGGTGCTTGAGGTGACTGTGCTTGAGGGGATGGTCCAGATTGGCCAGCTGGTGGTGGCCAGGGGGTACTCTTACTGGGAGCTCATGATAGGTGCTCCTGAAATGGATGAGATCAAAGGGGAGGAGCTTCCTGGGCTCCTGAGCATCCTGAAATTTCTATAGCCATTGGTCTTTGGAGCGGTTTCCTCCATAGATTTTCTTGGATCATTTTTGCCTCAGGAAGGTGGCCGCTTCTTTTCAGTAAGAGCTCTTCTAGTATCACAGTGGGAGCCAGTTGTCATAGCCTCTTCCTCTGTTGGACAGCAAATTGGTATTTATATGATATCTTTACTTTCTGTAGTTTACCCTCTGTTTGGTGAATTCTCTCTTGGATAATTTCCCTTCCTCTGCAGCGGACTGCTCCTGTATTGCCCTTTCTGCTCATGTTCTTCTAGAAGGTATCTGTCTGATCATAAGTGCATTAGGGGCCTCAGTTTTCTGCTTCAAGGTTTGAAATTAATTTTTCAGGTGAACTTCAGCTATCTACAATGAACAAAAGTTACATTTCTACTTCTTTATTTCTTCCAGTTCATGTTTAGTTAGTATTTCATCACTTAACTTGGGTGATAAAAGGTCTTTTTTCAGCAATTATTAAAGTGATGTTTGCCCTGGAGATGGCCATACTCTGTCTTCTCAGATTTTTGTCATCTCATTCTGGAAATCTTCTAACTTTCTCTTGTCTATTTCATTTCATATGTTCCTTTTCATAACTGGTTGCATAAAACAGTTGCTCATAACTCCAGGGTCATTCTTTGTAAGCATGAAATTTTTTTTTGTTGTTAGGAGATGACTGATATCTTTTGAGTTGTTCTGTGACGACTCTATGTCATTGGTTCTGGTCTTCTGCTTCTTGTAACAACTGCTCCATGTTCTTCTCAAGGCTGTCCCTTTCCTCCTGAGCATCATAGGGTCCCCACCAGACTTCTTTTAGTTTTGCATCATTGATGGTACAGAGCCATTATTATTTTTTTAATTTCTGAATTCTTTTTTTTTAGTCTTTCTATAAACTTGTGACATTTCTATAGATGTCTGAATTTGCATCGTGTTCTCTTCTTTATGTTCTCTTGTATTTCAGCTTCTACCACAACAAGTAGTTTTTTCATTCACTTTTTCTAAAGTCAGGTGTATTGAGGTGTAATTTACATTTCGTTAGCTCTTTTACTGAGCTATAACTCACTGTAATAGTCACACATTTAAAGTATACAGTTCAATGGTTTTTAGAATATTCATGAAGTTGTACAATCATCACCAGCATTTCATTTCAGAACATTTTCATCACCCCTACAAGAAACCCGTTCCTATTAAGCAATCATTCCCCATTCCTCTCCCCTCCCTGCAACCCCTGGCAATTACTCATGTACTTTCTGTCTCTATGGATATGCCTATTCTAGATATTGCACATAAATGAGATCATACAATATATGACCTTCTATGTCTGGCTTCTTTGTCTTGGCATAATGTTCAAGGTTTATCCATCAGTACTTCATTCTTTTTTATAGCTGAATAACATCCCATTGTATGGATATACCACCTTTTGTTTATTCATTCATCAGTGGATGGACATTTGAGTTGTTTCTACTTTTGAGTATTTTGAAAATGACTGCTATGCACAGTCATGTACAAGTTTTTGTGGGGATATATGTTTTCAGGTCTCTTGGGTATATACCTAGGGGTAGAATTGCTGGGTCATATGGTTACTCTATTTTTGAGGAACTTCCAGACTATTTTCCAATGGTTTCACCATTTTATATTCCCATCACCAGTGTATTAGGGTTCTAATTTCTCCACATTTTCACCAATACTTGTTATTGCCTGTCTTTTTAGTTACAGCCATCCTAGTGGGTGTGAAGTGATATCTCATTGTGGTTTTGATTTGCATTTCCCTAATAACTAATGATTTTGAGCCTCTTTTCATCATTAGCTTTTTAAAAAAATTTAGATATAATTGACATGTAACATTAATATAATGTTTCAGGTGTACAACATAATGATTCAATATATGTATATGTTACAAAATGATCACCACAATGTCCAGTTAACACCCATCACCACACATAGTTAACAAATTTTTTTTTCATGTGATGAGAACTTTTAACATCTACTCTCTTAGCAACTCGTCATTAGCTTTTGATTATTTTTTTTAAGTATCTTGATTGTATTATTTGTCCAAATTATCAGAGAAATTTGAATTTTCATGATCTCAATCTTTGTTTCTTTGAACTTCCTTTGGTGTTCTAATGCCTTTCCAAGATTTTTAAAAGTGATTTTATACTTCTCACTATATTGTTGGTCAGTCACTTGATATAGTCTCCTGTTTGTGGAAAGAATCATCTCTAGATTAAAAAAGGATATGAATCACCCTCCACAAGGCCGTTTTGATGGATGGCTTCCAGAGCATTCTGTGAACTCAGGTCTGAATTTCTATCCCCCAGCAGCATAGCCATGAGCATTTGGTTACACTATGTCATGAATTGTTTACTTCAGACTTGCTCTCTCCACACCTGTAAGGTGTTGTGGTGCTTCTGTATTTATTTAAATCAATTATACAGAGTCCACAAGAGTGTCTGTACTCTCTCTGAATTTTGATCCAGGAAAGTCTATTTATTTATTTATTTTTCTGATGTCTTCTTTTCCTCCTCCTTTTCTTTACTGCTGACTTCACTTTCTGGCATCTTTTGAGAACTGTTTCTTGTCTTGCTATGGCCCATAGAGATTCCTTCTAGCAGCCTATCAGAGAAAATGTGTACCTAACAAAATAGATCTGATATTGAACATCATCTAACTTTAAAGCACTGTGTTTCTCAGTGGAGCAGACTGTCTGTTCTGTGAGGTGCCCCTTCTCACCCTGGGGTGATTTGCCATGAATGTGGACCTTGAAGTGCTGACCTAGTACCTTAGGACAAAAGTCACTTTAGTGGGACTGGAAACCTCAGAGAGACTGTGATGCTGGACCAGTGAGATGGGAGGGGCTGTGGGAGAATAGAGTGGACTGGGCAGGTGAGGAGTCTGAGACTTGAGTTTGAACCATTTACCTAGGGTAAAATTGCATGGTTAGAAGGCTGCTTATTGGCAGGATCTAAGGTGAAAAAGCAGGTGAGGGATGGGACCAAGAGGAAGAGAAGCAGGCGGTGGGCCTCCATCATTTTCCCCCAAATTGTCACTCATTTTTGTTTCTGACCCTAGCCAACCAATTTTTATCCTCTTCTCCTGACGCGAGGTTCCATCACAGTGGGTCCCTTCTTTGCTCTCCAGGCAGGACTCCCTCACTGAAGCATCCCAAGAGCTGTCTGTGTCTCTTATCTCTGAAAGCTTCCAATGCCATTCCTTTCTTTTTTCTGTCACACTAGAACATATGCATCCTGTAAATATTTTTCTGAAACCTCAATCCAATGGTCAAGAGAGATATCTTTACCTGAGAAAGTGACCTTGCTTGCTGTCAGCAGAGAATAAGCCAGTGGGTCCTCATTTTCCCTTTCTAATATATCTCCTGCCATCTCATTTTGGTTTTATTCCCCGTGTCCTGCACTTTCATCTTTGGTAATCTTTTGCTACAGATTCTTCATTTATCTCTTGGTTGGCTGAAATTCAGCTTCAAGTTCTTTATTTAAGGTCTCTGGAGAATTGAATCCCCTTATATCTTGTGTGATTGAAAAATTTCCTGTTGCTTTTATCCCTGAAGAACGGTTTGATTGAGTATAAAATTCTTGGATCGCACTTTTTGTTTCCTGAGGCTTGTATTGCACCACTGTCTTCCAACATTAAATATTGCTTCTTGACATCTGATGACAACTTGATCTTCCCCCTTAAGGGCGACATGATTATGTTGCGTGGATGAGACCCTTCAATAATGGTCAAACTTGGAGGTTTAGTATAGCGACTCCAGGGAGTCTTGGATGCTGTTTTCCCCTCAGGTAGTCAGGCAGGTTATAAATGGTCCCCAGCTATTATAAAGAATGCAGGAAATCTGATTTCACATTGTACCTGTTTTTAGTTTTGGCATCCCAAGTCAAGTAATACTCCCTTCCACTAATCATCTTCCATCACATTGTCGAACATGATTCTTTAACTGTTTTTTGTCATTTTAGGCTCTCTTGGCGAATATGGCTGCCATGTTTGCGATCTACCATGGTTCCCATGGGCTGGAGCATATTGCTAGGAGGGTACATAATGCAGCTTTGATTTTGTCTGAAGGTCAGTCAGTTATCTTTTTAAAAACTTTTGGGTATAACAAGACATAAAAACTTGAGTAAAGTTGAAAATTCACTGCATGTCAAATACTGTATGCAAAATTAAAAGTCAAATAAGAAACTGGGAAGAATATTTTCAACATCAGTGATAGACTGAGTGTTAATATTTTCAGCATATAGAGCTCCTACTCTCCCCTACCCCTTGAGTTAATACTCAAGAAGGATGAACACTCAGAGAAAAATGGGAAAAGGGTAATTTTAAAAGAAATAAGTATACAAATAAATGGCCCATGAGCATATAAAATTCCAACCTCACTATTAATCAAAGAAATGTAAACTGAAACAGTAAAATAGTATGTCTCCCATTACACTGACAAAGATTAAAGAGATTGCTGATATTGGTAGAACTTTTTTTTTTTTGCCATTTTTTATTGATGTCGTAATAGTTTATAACATTGTGAAATTTTAGTTGTACATTATTGTTTGTCAGTCACCATATAAATGTGTCCCTTCACCCCTTGTGCCCACCACCCAACCCCCATCCACCTGGTAACCACCAAACTGTCTGTCTGTCCATGTGTTAGTTTATCTTCCACATATGAGTGAAATCATGTGGTGTTTGTCTTTCTCTGTCTGGCTTATTTTGCGTAATGTAATACCCTCTAGGTCCATCCATGTTGTTGCAAATGGGACGATTTTGTCTTTTTTTATGGCTGAGTGGTATTCCATTGTATATATATACCACATCTTCTTGATCCAATCATCAGTCAAGGGACACTTGGGTTGCTTCCTCTTCCTGGCTATAGTGAATAATGCTGCAATGAACATAGGGGTGCATAAGCCTCTTTGGATTGTTGGTTTCATGTTCTTTGGATAAATACCCAGTAGTGGGATAGCTGGATCATAAGGTATTTCTATTTTTAATTTTTTGAGGAAGCTCCATACTGTTTTCCATAGAGGCTGCACCAGTTTGCATTCCCACCAGCAATGAATGAGGGTTCCCATTTCTCTACAAGCTCTCCAACATTTGTTAGTTTTTTGTCTTGATGATTATAGCCATTCTAAAGGGTGTAAGGTAATATTTTAGTGTAGTTTTGATTTGCATTTCCCTGATGATTAGTGATATTGAACATCTTTTCATGTGCCTTTTGGCCATCTGTATATCTTCCTTGGAAAAATGTCTGTTCATATCCTCTGCCCATTTTTTGATCGGGTTGCTTTTTTATTGTTCACTTGTGTGAGTTCTGTATATTTTATGGAGATTAACCTCTTGTCAGATATATGATTCGCAAATATTTTCTCCCAGCTGGTGGGTTGTCTTTTTTTATTGAGGAAGATTGACCCTGCGTTAACATCTGTTGCCAATCTTCCTCTTTTTCTCTTTTCTCCCCAAAGCCCCAGTATATAGTTGTATATCATCATTGTAGAGTTGCAGCTCTCCTATGTGGGACACCACCTCAGCATGGCTTGATGGCAGTGAGTAGGTCTGGGCCCAGGATCCAAACTGGCAAACCCTGGGCCACCAAAGTAGAATGTGTGCACTTAACCACTAGGCTACTGGGCCGGCCCCTCGTGGGTTGTCTTTTCATTTTGATCCTGGTTTCCTTTGACTTGCAGAAGCTCTTTAGTCTGATGAAGTCTCACTTGTTTCTTTTTTCTTTTGTTTCTTTTTTTTTTTTCTTTTTTCTTTTTCTTTCTTTTGTTTTCTTTTTTCCCTTGTCCAACTAGACATGGAATTCTAAAAGATCCCTCTATGACCATTGTGAAAGTGTGTACTGCCTATGTTTTCTTCCAGGAGTTTTATAGTTTCAGGTCTTACCTTCAAGTCTTTGATCCATTTTGAGTTAACTTTTGTGTATGGCAAAGGAAAATGGTCTACTTTCATTCCTTTGCATGTGGCTGTCCAGTTTTTCCAGCACCATTTATTGAAGAGACTTTCCTTTCTCCATTTTATGTTCTTAGCTCCTTTGTTGAAGATTAGCTCTCTGTAGATGTGTGGTTTTATTTCTGGGCTTTCAATTCTGTTCCATTGATCTGTGTGTCTGTGTTTGTACCAGTATCATGCTGTTTTAATTATTATAGCTTTGTAGTATGTTTTGAAGTCAGGGATTGTGATGCCTCCAGCTTTGTTCTTTTTTCTCAGGATTGCTTTAATTATTGGGGGTCTTTTGTTGCCCCATATGAATGTTAGGATTCTTCTATTTGTGTTAAGAATGTCCTTGGAATTCTGATTGAGATTGCATTGAATCTGTAGATTGCTTTAGGTAGTATGGACATTTTAACTATGTTTATTCTTTCAATCCATGTGCATGGGATATCTTTCCATTTCTTTATGTCACCATCAATTTCTTTCAATAATGTCTTATAGTTTTCATTGTATAGGTCTTTCACCTCCTTGGTTAAATTTATTCCCAGATATTTATTTTATCCTTTTTGTTGCGATTGTCAATGGGACTGTCTTCTTGAGTTCTCTTTCTGTTAGTTCATTATTAGAGTGTAGAAAAAGAACTGATTTCTGTAAGTTGATTTTGTATCCTGTAACTTTGCTGTAGTTGTTGATTATTTCTAATAGTTTTCCATTGGATTCTTTACGATTTTCTCTATGTAAAATCATGTCATCTGCAAACAGTGAGAGTTTCACTTCTTCATTGCCTATTTGGATTCCTTTTATTCCTTTTTCTTGCCTCATTGCTGTGGCCAAAACCTCCAGTACTATGTTGAATAAGAGTGGCAAGAGTGGGCACCCTTGTCTTGTTCCTTTTCTCTGAGGGATGGCTGTCAGTTTTTCCCTGTTGAGTATGATGTTGGCTGTGGGTTTGTCATATATGGCCTTTATTGTGTTGAGGTACTTTCCTTCTATACCTTTTGTTGAGAGTTTTTGTCATAAATGGATGTTGGCTCTTGTTAAATGCTCTCTTTGCATTTATTGAGATGATCATACGGTTTTTATTCCTTGTTCTGCTAATGTGGTGTATCACATTGATTGATTTATGGATGTTGAACCATCCTTGTGTCCCTGGTATGAATCCCACTTAATCATGGTGCATGATCTTTTAATGTATTGCTATATTAGGTTTGCCAATATTTTCTTGAGGATTTTTGCGTCTATGTTCATCAGCGATATCGGCCTGTAATTTTCCTTCTTTGTATTGTCCTTGTTTGGCTTTGGTATCAGGGTGATGTTGGCCTCGTAGAATGTGTTAGGGAAGTGTTTCATCTTTCTCTATTTTTTGGAATAGTTTGAGAAGGATAGGTATTAAATCTTGTTTGAATGTTTGGTAAAATTCTCCAGAGAAGCCATCTGGTCTGGACTTTTATTTTTTGGGAGGTTTTTGATTACTGTTTTAATCTCTTTACTTGGGCTTGGTCTATTCAGCATCTCTGTTTCTTCTTGATTCAGTTTTGGGAGGTTGTATGAGTCTAAGAATTTATCCATCTCTTCTAGATTGTCCAATTTGTCGGCATATAGTTTTTCATAGTATTCTCTTATAATCCTTTGTATTTCTTTGGTATCTGTTGTAATTTCTCCTCTTTCATTTCTTATTTTGTTTGAGTCTTCTCTCTTTTTTTCTTAGTCAGTCTTTGTAAGGCTTTCTCAATTTTGTTTATCTCTTCAAAGAACCAGCTCTTTGCTTCATTGATCTTTTCTATTGTTTTTATTTTCTGTTTCAATTTCATTTATTTCTGCTCTAATTTTTCTTATTTCCCTCCTTCTGCTGACTTTGGGCTTTGTTCTTTTTCTAATTCTGTTAAGTGTAGTTTAAGTTGGCTTATTTGAGATTTTTCTCGTTTGTTATGATAGGCCTGTATTGCTATGAGTTTCCCTCTCAAAACCTCTTTTGCTGCATCCCATATGAGTTGGTGTGGTGTATTTTCATTTTCACTTGTCTCCAGATAGTTTTTGATTTCTTCTTTAATTTCTTCAATGATTCATCGATTGTTCAGTAGCACGTTGTTTAGTCTCCACATCTTTGTCACTTTCCCAGCTTTTTTCATGTAGTCGATTTCTAGTTTCATAGCATCATAGTCAGAGAAGATGCTGTTATGATTTCAATCTTCTTAAATTTATAGAGGCTTGCCCTGTTTCCCAACATATGGTCTATCCTTGAGAATGTTCCATGCAGGCTTGAGTAATCTGTTTTGTTTGGATGGAGTGCTCTATGTATATCTTTTAAGTCCATCTCATCTAGTTTTTTGTTTAAGTCCGCTATTTCCTCATTGACTTTTTGTCAGGATGACCTATCCATTGATGTAAGTGGGGGTTAAGATCCCCTAGTATTATTGTTTGTCAGTAATATCTTCTTTTAGATTTGTTATTAGTTGCTTTATATACTTTGGTGCTCCTGTGTTGGGTGTATATATATTTATAAGTGATATGTCTTCTTGGTGGTGTGACCCTTTATCATTATATATTGCCTTTCTTTTTGTCTCATTACCTGTTTTATCTTGAAGTCTACTTTGTCTGATATAATTATGGCAACCCCTGCTTTCTTTTTTTTGCCATTAACTTGGAGTATTGTCTTCCATCCTTTCACTCTGAGTCTGTGTTTGTCTTTAGAGCTGAGAAAGGAAATAATCAGATAAGGAGTAAATGATGTCCAGTGAAACATTGTTTACAGCAGCACAATCTTGGAAATAGCCTAAGTGTCCAATAATAAATGATTAGCTAAATTATGTTACATCCATACATTTGAATATTCTATAGCCATTATAAATAATGATATGGGTATCAGTCTGTAGAAAAGCAAATGTGTTCATGATATATTAAAGTTATAAAGTGTACATCAATGGATGAATGGATAAAGAAAATGTGGTATATATTTAAAATGGAATATTATTCAGCCATAAAAAGGGAAATCCTGCCATTTGCATCAATATGGATGGACCTTGAGTGGATTATTCTAGGTGAAATAAGTCAGACGGAGAAAGACAAATATTGTATGATCTCATTTACACGTAGAATCTTAAAAAAAAAAAAAAACCAAACTCATAGATACAGAGAACAGATTGGTGGTTATCAGAGTTGTGTGTCTGTGAGGGGGGAGATTCGCAAAATGGGTGAAGATGGTCAAAAGACACAAATTTCCAGACATAAAATAAATAAGTTCTGCAGTTGTAATGTACAGCATGGTGAGTATAGTTGATAATACTGTATTGTATATTTAAAAGTTGCTAAGATCTTAAAAGTTCTTATCACAAGACAAAAAACTATACTATGTGTGTGATGGATGTTAACTAGACTTATTGTGGTGATCATTTTGCAATATGTATGTATGTTAAATCATTATGTTGTACATGTGAGACTAATACAATGTTATATGTCAATTATATCTCAACAAAAAAATAAAGTTATGGGGCCGGCCCGGTGGCGCAGCAGTTTAGTTCGCGCTTGGCAGCACGGGGTTCGCGGGTTCGGATCCCGGGCGCCTGCCGACACACTGCCTGTCAGCCATGCTGTGGCAGCGTCCCATATAAAGTAGAGGAAGATGGGCACGGATGTTAGCCCAGGGCCCGTCTTCCTCAGCAAAAAGAGGAGGATTGGCAACGGATGTTAGCTCAGGGCTGGTCTTCCTCACAAAAAAAAAAAAAGAGAAAAAAAATAATAAAGTTATAAAGAAGGGTAAAGAAATATATATATGTCATATTTCATAGACACACACACTCCACTTCTAGAAGAATATACACCAAAATGTAACCAGATTTCTGGATGGTGATTATGGTGATTTTTCTTCCCTTTTAAAAATGTAGTTCACAATTTTCTATGGCATAGTAATAAAACATTTAATTTTTTTTTTTAAGTAGCCACCAAAACACTGGGTAGGACCAGGAACAGCCTATAGTAGGATTTACCTCATTATTTCTCTGGGAAATGTCAATGGCTGAGTTGTAGGTTTCTGTGTTGGAGACTGGTGGCTCTCCTATCTTGCCTAGGTCTCAAGCGAGCAGGGCATCAACTCCAGCACAACTTGTTCTTTGACACTCTGAAGGTTCAGTGTGGCTGCTCAGTGAAGGAGGTCTTGGGCAGGGCTGCTCAGCGACAAATCAATTTTCGGCTTTTTGAGGATGGCACAGTAAGTCAAACTTTCAGTCTTTTAAAATTTTCTGGTCCAGCCTGGTGGCGCAGCAGTTTAGGTCGTGCTTTGACAGCCCGGGGTTCATGGGCTCGGATCCTGGGCACCAGCAGATGCACTGCTTGTCAGCCATGCTGTGGTGGTGTCCCATATAAAGTAGGGGAAGATGGGCACGGATGTTAGCCCAGGGCCGGTCTTTCTCAGCAAAAACAGAGGACGATGGGCAACGGATGTTAGCTCAGGGCTGGTCTTCCTCACAAAAATAAATAAATAAATAAATAATATTTTCTAAATTTTCATGACTTTCCTTTTTTTTTTTTTTTGAGGAAGTCCAGCCCTGAGCTAACATCCACTGCCGATCCTCCTCTTTTTGCTGAGGAAGACTGGCCCTGGGCTAACATCCGTGCCCATCTTCCTCCACTTTATGTGGGACGCCGCCACGGCCTGGCTGACAGGCAGTGCGTCGGTGGGCGCCCGGGATCTGAACTCGCAAACCCCGGGCTGCCAAGCGCGAACTCAACCGCTGCGCCACCGGGCGGCCCCCATGACTTTTCTTATTAAAAACTTTTCTCTCTTTTTAAAAAAAATAATAATATTGGAATTTTGGGCACAATCTGTTTTTTGTAATCAATTTTCATTTCCAACTTGGAACGTTATGACTGTTTCAAATAAAGGATAATTCATTCTCAGCTTTCCATAAGACTTTGTGTTCTCATATATGGGAATCTTAGGCACATATTTTGGTCATAATACTATGATATATATACTATCATATATAGTTATATGATAGTATACTATCATAATACTATGATAAGCGAGGTAATAAAGTAAGTTAAGAGAAGAGAAGGATAAGCATATCTAGTACCAATGGGGGTGCCCTGCAGCCATCAGACCATTAGAGTCCAGAAGAGGCTTGCAAAACTCTAAACCTTGTGAAATCTATGACTTGTCTAGTCCCCTTTACCTAAGGGCAGACTTGGGTATAATGCAACCCTGATATTTTGGAACAACTAGGACTCCACTGGTCTTGCCATTTAGAGCTGATGGTTTCCCTTTCATTTTCATTTCTGTAGCTTGGTATTTCTCTTGATGAAACAGTCAATGAAAAAGATCTGGACGACTTGTTGTGGATCTTTGGCTGTGAGTCTTCTGCAGTAAGTAAAATAAAGACAAACATTCCTCATAATGACTATTTGAAGTGGTATCAAGGATGGCTTGGCCTCTTTTGGGCCTGAGTGTGAGGGAGAGGGGACCAGGTGTGACATTGGGCAGCCTGCTGTTAAAATTATACCACTGATTGTCCCTGTCACTGCTGATAGCTGGAGGTCACTGCTTTGGGCCCACGCCAGGGCTGTGCAGCCATGCTAGTTGGAAGGATTGTTAATGGTGTTTAATTGAAACTGTCCCTAATATGAAGATTCATGACATTGGCATCTTGGTTATGTTCATTCTGGGAAAATTATGATATTCATTTCACAGATGTTTATTGGAGACCTAATATGTGCCAGGTACTCTGCTAGGCCCTGAGGAGAGTGGTGAATTAGACATGGTTCGTGCTCTTGTGGAGCTTATAGGTTAATGGGGATCCAAACAAGCACAAGATTACAATCTAGGTGATGTGTTTTGATGGGTGATGTCTGAAGATGCTCTGTGAGCACAGGGAAGAGCTCCCCACCAAGATTTGGAAGAAACTGACCTAAGGTGAGATCTGAAAGATGAGTAGACCTGGGGCAAGGTATTAATCACAACACTCTACACAGCCTGGTGCATAGTAGGCACTCAGGAAATATTTGTTGAATGAATCAATGGAAGGAAGCATTTACTCTAGAATTGGAAAGGTTCCTGAGTGTTGAATGATGCTATCCTGGTTATCTATGTCTCTTTGAGAGAGTCCTTCAGTATCAGATAACACATGTAAATCATCAAAGTATCACACTGTTCTCTTTTAAACTTTAATTAATAAAGAGGACTGACTAAGCATCTTTCCTCTAGAACTCTGCACTAAATTTAATCACAGGTATTTGTTCCATGTGTTCCAGGAATATTTGTGGAGTGAGTACCCAACTGAGGGCTCGAGATGGCCATACTATCAGCCTCGGCCAGAATGAGGAGCAAGCCATGTGTTTATTTATATATTCTGGATATAAAACTCTTATCAGATAAATGATTTGCAAATATTTTCTCCCATTCTGTGGGTTATCTCTTAACTCTCTTGATAGTCTCCTTTGATGCACAAAAGTTTTTAATTTTAAGAAAGTTCAGTTTATCTATTTTTTTCTTTTGTTGCTCATGCTTTTGGTGTTGTATTTAAGAAACCATTGCAAAATCCAAAGTCACACAAATTTGACTCTATGATTTCTTCTGAGAGTTTTAGCTTTTAAATTTAGGTCCTTAATCCATTTTGAGTTAGTTTTTGTATATGGTATAAGGTAAGGGCTCAATTTCATTCTTTTCCATGTGGATATCCAGTTTTCTCAACACCATTTGTTGAAGAGACTGTCCTTTCCCCCACTGAATGGTCTTGGCACATGTATTTTATTAGAATTGTTCTCAAAGATAAAAGAGCAGTCTCAAGTGAGAATCCTTACTTAAGTGTTATCATAATAATTTTTTTGATAGCCCTGTGAAATAATTTACTGGAACTTGCTTTATTACTCAAGGAACGTATAGGAGATGTCAACTTGCAAAGGTCAACAGAACTTAAAAAGAGTGTTCTGGAGAATTGCCATAATTCATGACTCCTAGCACCTGTCACCACACCATGCCACACACCTTGGGTGGGTGAGGGGGTGGTGATGGTGATGGTGATGGTGGTGGTGGTGGTGGTGTTGGTAGCGGATTTCTAGCGCTCTGTCAGAATACACGCTGACTGGAAGCCTGGATGTCCACATGTGATTCTAGGCACAATTCCTGCTCTTTAGTTTCGATGGTCTCTCCATGCAGGAGCTGGTTGCTGAAAGCATGGGCGAGGAGAGGAGGGGTATTCCAGGGACTGCCTTCGAGAGAACTAGCCCGTTTCTCACACATCAAGTGTTCAACAGGTTTGTGTGACTTCCGCATTGTGTGCTGTGGCTTGAGAATGCAGTAGAGAGCGGCTTCTTACTTGCTCCAACTGATATGGCCTAGGTTATTGTGGCTCAGCCTTGACTCACTAATAAATGATTGCTGTAAGGATCCTAATCCTGACCCAAGTGCTGACCAAAGCATGCTTATTTCCAGGTGGCTCTGCTCCCTTGGTACTGTCATCCCTAATTCCGCTCATCAGGAAGAGGGGAGTTTGGATGCATAGTTGCCAGGCTGAAGTTCATACCCAGGAACTCAGCATCCTCTTCTTCCTGACCTTCTTCTTGTGCCCACAGGCAGCTTCTTATCCCAGGCATCCTCTGAGATTCATGAGGGTTCTGTACCCTTCCCTCTGATGCATTGTTGGCATGTTGCCCATGGCCCAATTTGAGCTGTATGTTGAAGGTAGATCTCAGTTTGTCCTCTCTTTCAGGAGGATGTATGTGATCTCTTATCTCATTTTATTGGGCCTAATCATGTGTTTTGTGTTCACAGCTATCACTCAGAAACAAATATTGTCCGATACATGAAGAAATTGGAAAACAAAGACATTTCGCTTGTTCACAGCATGATTCCGCTGGTAGTTGTTGCTTTTGTTCCCACTTCCAACCCCACCCTGATCCCACCTCTTTGGGCTGCATCTAATATGCTGCAGGAGGGATGAAGGGGTAACCATGTGGGGAGATTGGAGGGCTGATAGATGGACCATAGGAAATCACTAATGTGATACATTTTGGATGTGCTTCTTAAAGGGTTCCTGCACCATGAAGCTCAACAGTTCATCTGAACTCGCAGTAAGTAGTTCTACTAAGAGAGAACTTAGTGGGGGCAATGTTCTGGCTTGTACATAAGCAGGTACTTAGGGAAAGCTACTGGAACTCTGATTTAATAACTGTTTTAATAATCTTTTACCTTGCTATTCCACAATCTTGGGAGAAACCCTAATTTTATCACAACTTGATCATTTAAATTTATGAATAAAATTATTTTTTAAAAAAGTAAAATAATTAAATATGTAGTATTTATGTCTTTCTACCCACTCACCCCCCTTTTTTTGTAAACCTGTCATGTTAAAAGCTTTTATTTTTATCAATTTGTAATTATTATGCTCAGGTAGAATTAAGAACCTTAAGCCTGCATTCTAGAAATCCATTCACAGTGCCAGAAGGGTAGAGATTTCAGGTTTGATTTATTTCTTGTGTCAACAGAAGATTTGTGTAACTTACTGTTGTGGTTGGTAAATATCTCTACTAAGCTTTGATCTGTTTTAGCAAAGCTATCTTCTTCCTTTGTTTCTGTAGGGTTATTCTGATGTGACAAATCACATCAGGCAAAGGAAATCATTTTATATTGTGTTAGGAAGATTTTCCTCATTTATTTTTATGTTGGTGTCTTTGTCTGCTTAATGAAGACAGAGAATAATATATGGGCTATGTAAGAGTTTGAGTAAACCATACCTGAAACAACTCATTGGGTTTCATGGATATAAATCTATTTTCAGGCCCCTTTGTTACTGAAAAGATAGAAAAAGATTATCTTTTTGTATAAGTTCCTTTTTTTGGGTCCAACCTCTTCTTTTTTTTTGGTGAGGAAGATTAACCCTTAGCTAACATCTACTGCCAGTCCCCCTCTTTTTGCTGAGGAAGATTGGCCCTGAGCTAACATCTGTGCCCATCTTCCTCTACTTTATGTGGGAAGCCTGCCACAGCATGGCTTGATAAGCAGCGCATAGGCCCTGCCCGGGATCCGCCGCAGCAGAGCATGCGAACTTAACTGCTAAACCACCTGTATAAGTTCTTTTTCTGGCTCTCTGTGACCCACTTGTAAAATGAAGATAGTAATAGTACTTATCTCATAAGATTGTGGTGAGACTTAAATGAATGAATATATTTAAAGTGCTTAGAACAGTTCCTGGCATATAGTCAGCATTCTTTGTGTCAGCTATTGCTATCATTATCATCGTTATTTAAGTTTGTATTATTAGTATTACAATATATACATATATGCATATGTTTTCTCACCTCTTGCTCTTCAGCCTATCACGTGGAAAGAATTTGCAAACATCCACCCATTTGTGCCTCTCGACCAAGCTCAAGGGTACCAGCAGCTTTTCCAAGAGCTTGAGAAGGATTTGTGTGAACTCACAGGCTATGACCGAATTTCTTTCCAGCCTAACAGGTAAGGGGATTTCTTCTCCTGTCATTTCAGTTGTCAATTATATAATATGCACCCCAAAACTTATAGGCTCAAAACAACAATTTATTATTTTGTATCATTCTGGGAGTTGAGTGGGTAGTTCCACTCCACTGGGGTGGATACTACAAGGTCCAAAGTGGCTTCATTCACATAGCTGGCAAGTTAGTGATGGGCGGTTGGCTGGGAGCTCAGGTGAGGAGGTTGATCAGGGCCTTGGTTCTTCTTCATGTGGACCTATCTGTGTGGTTGCTTGAGCTTTCTCCTAGCATGATGTCTGGGTTCAAAGTGGAGTGTTCCAAGATAGAAGGATGTGGAAGCTGCAAACCTCTTAAGGCCCAGATTCTGAAGTTACACAACATCACTTCCAGAGCATTCTGTCTTTTAAAGCAAGTTACAGGGCCAGCCCAGATTGAATGTGGGAGGGGACAACACATGGGTGTGAACGTTGAGAGTTGTGGTTCATTGTGGGACATCTTTGGAAACCAACTTTGGTTTGGTTTAGCTTTGGTTAACCAGCTTTGGATAGGTGTAGCTACTATACCTATTAATGACATAGCATAAGAATTAGAATTAAGCACACATATTAATTCTTAACAAGCAGTAGGCCCAGGAGAACCTGGATGCTGATTTGTTCTGTCACTAGCTTTGAAAGTTCTCTTTCCCCCTTCCCCTCCATCTTTGTCTATAAAGTAAAAACTTTGAAGAACGATGATTTTCAAAAGCAGAGGGTTCTGGGGACATCACCTAGGTACTTGTTAAAAATACAAATTCCTGGGCCCCAGGAATAGCCCCACTCCAGACCTGGAATTGATCATAATCTCCTGGAATTGAGACACAGAATGTTTATTTTTAAGAAGCAACTAAGTGATTTTGATACACAGCCAATTTGGAATCCACTGGGTTTGTGATCTCTCTGTCTTCATGGGAATAGATGGATAGATAGATAGATAGATAGACAGACAGACACGTTATAAGTGTGTGAGTTAACGTCTTAGGGTATCTTCAGAAGAGGAGTCCATATCTGCCCCGAGGTTCTTTACCTCCCACCACTAAAAGTGGGTTCTCCACCAGCAGCCCCAGCATTGGCATCACATAGGAGCTTGTTAGAAATGCAGAACTTCTATTTCAAGATACAAAAATCAGATGATTTTAAAACTGATTCATTTATTGTCTCACTTACTGAGACAGAAAGTAATCAGATCCTAATCAGATATAATCAAGCCCCACCTGTTTGCTAACATAGGTTACACAGCAAAGCCTTGTGCTTTGTAAAAACAATATGCCCCTATACAATACAAACCCTTCAGGAAGAGGGCATGTGGCAAATGAAAGGACACAGAGCTTTTAAATAATAGCCTCTCAAACCCTCATTTCATAAATAGAAAGAAACTGACATTCATCAAAGTCAGGCTTTAGTGTTCCTTCATTAAAATGTCATCATCCAGCTTTTTTTTAAAGCAAGGGAGGAACCTGAGTGAATTCTTTTTTTTAAAAATAATTTTATTGAGGTCATAATGGTTTATAACATTGTGAACTTTCAAATGTACATTATTATTTATCAATTTCTGCATCGTGCTCACCACCAATAGTCTAATTTTTATCCGTCACCACATATATGTGCCCCTTTCCTCCTTTCCCCCAGGCCCCCAACCCCTTTCCCCTCTGGTAACCACTAATCTGTTCTCTTTGTCCATGTGTTTGTTTATCTGAGGAACCTGAATGAATTCTTAATGTGAGGCAGTAAGACATTTATTAAATGTAGAAAATGAAGAAACTTCGCCCTCTAGTGATGGAATATGATCACATCTTCCGTGTCATACTGGAGAGTAATTTTTCAAGACTATTCTAAATCTAAGTCATTAGCTCTTGCAGTAAATTGAGGTGCCAGCCAGGGTGCCCAGAAGGCTGACCTAGGGATGAGGAGGCTTGCCTTCCCTTAAAGCAGTGTTTCTCAACCCTGGCTGGAAATTAGACTCACATTGTGAGTTTATAACAATCCTGATGTCCAGATTGCAATCCCAGATTAAATCATAAGCTCAAGCGAGAAAGACGGGAGTGAGGGAAGGGACCTAGGCACAAATATGTCTTTAAAGTTCCCTAGCTGATTCCAACTTGCATCCAAGGTTGAGAACCACTGTCTCAGAAGTTTCTGTTTTCCTCGATATACTTGATGCTTTTTTTCTGTCCTACTTTCCTCATTCTTATGATTGACAGTGAGATTCAGTACCCCATCTCAGTCTTGCAGGAGGGAAAGAGATCTTTATCAGGATGTAGTTCCTGGCAGTGATGTCTTCCCCAGCTCCAAAGATTTCCAGATATAACACTCATTTCCAAGAGCCGATTTGAGAGTGATGGGCTTTGCACAAAGATGAGGGATACTTCTGCTCCTGAGCAGAGGCTGCTGTGACAGATGGGAAAATGCCTTATTCTTTGCTGGGAAAATATAGGGGCCATGTTTCCAGTGAGTAAGGTGATTTGATGTCTTAATTAGGGGAAAAGAAGAAGGGATGCATCACATAATTCTATATGTGAGTGATTTTATTTTTAGCTTGTTACAAACCTATCTTGGTTTATTTGTGCTAATCGCCTTTCCCCAAGTGGATTATAAATTCCAGGTCTTATAATTTTTTTATATTCCAGGATTTATAATTCGTCTACCACAGGGCTAACTACTTATTGGTTAATTCATCATGATTTACTGCTGGCTAGTGTCCACTCGCATCTAAGGGACCGACATAGGCTTCATACTTATTTAAGAAGAAACACAAGTTTTGTTGAATCCTCTGCACAGAGGGAGAATTTAGTTTACCATGTCAGCTACTGAAGTTATACTCATAAAACAGAGGGTACAGCCACCATTATCATCAAGGGACCATTTCCTGGTGTTTTCATTACCTGACTGATTAGAGTTGGTCAGTGTGTCTATAGAGTTCCAGAGTCTAGTCACCAAAAAGTTCTGAATCTAAATATGTTTCCTTTCCTTTTTTGTTATTTTATGAAATTTAAAAGATAAATATGGCATAATTTTTAGGAAGTAGCATTAGTAATATTTTGGAATTCTAAAATTTTTTTGTTGTGATAAAATATACATAACACAATTTACCATTTTAACCATTTTTAAGTGTACAGTTCAATGGCATTAAGTGCATTCACATTGTTGTGCAACCATCACCACCATCCATCTCCAGAACTTTTTTTATCTTCCCAAACTGAAGCTCCATAGCAATTAAAGAATAGCTCCTCATTTCTCCCTTACCCCAGCTCCTGGCAACCATGATTCTACTTTCTGTCTATTAATTTGTCTACTCTAGGTATGTCATACAAGTGGAATCATATAGTATTTGTTCTTTTGTGTCTGGCTTATTTCACTTAGCATAATGTCTTCAAGGTTCATCTATATTGTAACACGTGTCAGAATTTCCTTCCTTTTTTTTTTTTTTTTTTTTTTGGTGAGGAAGACCAGCCCTGAGCTAACATCCGTTGCCAATCCTCCTCTTTTTTGCTGAGGAAGGCTGGCCCTGGGCTGACATCTGTGCCCATCTTCTTCCACTTTATATGGGATGCCGCCACAGCGTGGCTTGACAAGTGGTGCATCTGTCTGTGCCCGGGATCTGAACCCGTGAAACCCTGGGCCGCCAAAGTGGAGCATGTGAACCCAACCACTTCGCCACCAGGCTGGCCCCTTCCTTCCTTTTTAAGGTTGAATAATACCCCATTGTATGTGTACACCACATTTTGTTTATTCATTCATCCATCAATGGACTTTTGGGTTGTTTCAACCTTTTGGCTATTGTAAATAACGGTGCTATGAACATTGGTGTACAAATATCTCTTTGAGTCCCTGCTTTCAATTCTTTTGGGTATATATCTAGAGGTGGAATTGCTGGATCATATTGTAATTCTGTGTTTAATTTTTTGAGGAACTGCCATACTGTTTTACACTTTCACACAGAGGCATAAATGGAAAAAGGTATATGAAATGATGGACACTCAAATAGTTATCGCAAAGTGGTAAAATTTCAGGTGATTTTACTTTTTGTCCTTATGCTTTTTTGTGTGTGTGGGAGGAAGATTAGCTCTGAGCTAACATCTGTTGCCAATCCTCCTCTTTTTGCTGAGGAAGATTGGCCCTGAGCTAACATCTGTGCCCCATCTGCCTCTATTTTATGTGGGACGCCTACCACAGCATGGCTTGACAAGCGATGCGTAGGTCTGTGCCCGGGATCCGAACCTGTGAACCCCGGACCACTGAAGTGGAGTGTGCGAACTTAACCACTATGCCACTGGGGTGGCCCCTCCTTGTGCTTTTTCAGATTACTAAAAAAATTTTTTAACCATGATGTATGTCATTATACAATCCAAAAAAGTTATTTTTATTGTGGGGAACATGCATATTGTGAAACAATTAAATACATGGTAAGATGCTTACAGATTCATTTCCACTTCAGTTCTCCTGATCTCAGAGGGTTTCTCCATCAGCTGATGGCATGATAAGGTTGGCTTTGAAGCTTTCCCTGGGGTTGGAGGCAGACCTCAGTCTTCCTTTGCAGCAACACAGTACTCAGATATAAAGTGAGGTAGGCTTGTGACAAAGAGCAAAGGAGTCAAGCTCAGTTCAAGCTCTGTAGAGTAGAATAATATTTAACGTCAAGTGGCCTCGAAATACAACTCTCTGGTCCTAAAATGCCTCTAGGAGAACTGAAATTTTCAGGCACGATCCTGAATGTTTCTGCATGCAGCCTGATGGCTCCACCTCGTCGTTGCTGCTACGCCCTTCCATACTGTCTTCTCATCCGGTAGATTCTATGTCATGCTCACAGAAGGCTTTTATTCCTTCTGTCTTTCTCTAATAGTTCCTGCCTAGATATAGAGCCTTTCTCTTTAGTGGGTTTTTTTCCGAGAGGGAATTCAGCTCACAGGACAGGTTAGCACCCACAATATGTAAGGGCCCCAAAGCTGTGTTACGTGGCTTCCTCCCTAGTCGTGATGTAGGTTTCTCTCCTATAAGGCAAGAAAGGGAACGCTACATTATTGATCTGATTGAGATTTAATTGAGGGATATTGATAAATAAAGGATTTTATAACCATAAATTGTGGAGTGAAAACTTGGGTTCATGCAGCCAAGCCTTCACTTGGTCTTTCTATTTTCTAGGATAGATCCCAAAAGTGTTTAAAGGACTGCAAACAAAAATGTGAAGAAGCTTGTCCCCATTCTCCTGTTTATTTGCTTAATCCACAAACCCAGAGAGCATTTCCAGCTTCGTGGAGAGCATAGCTAAACAATATGTAATTACCTTTCTATTTCCTACTGTGCCCAGCACAGCTTGCTTCAGCTTGTTCCCCATAACACTGTGGCACTCTTAAAATCCTTCAGCAGCTCACAAATACACTCCAGGAATTGCTGGGTTAGAATTATAACGCAATGTTTAAGGCAGACAGAAATGGTAATTAACACCTTCCAAGGATATCTAAAGTGAAAGACAAGCTTGAATTATTATTAGCTCACTTGGCTTATAAAGAGTGAGGTTGTTTATCTTTGAAAACTGCAAACTGTAATCTTGAATGTAGATAGATCTGGCAGTTGCTTTCCCAGAATCTCCTCCTGGGAAGGTTCTTAAAGGAAGACGTGAACAGGGCATAATCAATGACTCTCAACTTGATTATGCCTGAGAATCACCTGGGGGCTTGTTAAATTGCTATACCTCATTGCCACAGTTTCTGATTCAGGAAGTCTGGGTTGGGGCCTGAGAATCTACATTTCTAACAAATTCCCAGGTGATGCTAATGTGCTGGTTTACCCACCACACTCTGGAAACCATGAAGGTTTGGGGATTCTCAGTCCTGGCTGCATATTAGAATTATCTGGGGAGCCTTTGAAGAATACTCATGCCCTCCCCACCCCACAAACTAGATACATCAGAATCTCCTCTGGGGGTGGAGCCCAGGGATCAGTTTTTTGACAGCTCCCCAGGAGATTCTAATTTGCAGCATTGGATTGGAGAGTGTGTAGTGCTGGAGGAACACCAAAGAGGACGACTTAGTTAGATGACTAATATCTTCCAGTGGAAGGAACTTTGAAACTGGCCTTTGAAGGCCAAGTCACCACCATCATGTGCATAATACAATAGTTTACAGCATGGAGAGTAAAACACCTGATAACTGCCATCTCCCTCTACTCCTTTCCTGAGCACAGATTTGATGTCATTGATTAGGTCTAGTATGAGTGACGTCATTGATCATCTCTGATACGCTTTCCTACTGAGCCTAGTATAGCTTCAGATCCTTCCCTACAGAGATCTCTGTGAGGCCAGATATCAGAGACCCTCTCTGATTAGGTACTCATTTCCCAAGGAAACACTCAAGATGCTAGGAAGAAGAGAAAGAAGGGTGAAGGACGAAGAAAGCCATCTTTGAGGAAATCTTTGCGGAAATATAAAGCAATGAGAAGGGCCTCCCCACCCCCAATTTCCTTAACTCTCAAAAGTATATTTTGATTTTTGCCATTTGTAAGGCTTTGAAGCAGTGACTCTCACACTTGGTGCACCCCCCAGAATTTCTGACTCAGTAGGCCTGGGGTACTGAGAATTTGCATTTCTAACAAGTTCCCAGATGATGCTGGTGCTATTGTCTGGGGATCTCAAGTTGGGAACCACTGCTTTAAGTAGTCTTCAGGTATCAGAAAGGTTAGAGCAGGTGGATCTATCCATATGTTTCTTGACAAGAATTCAAAGGTTAAGTACTGAATTTAGCCTATGTCAAATTAGATACAGATTGGTAAGAACATTACAGAATGACATGTTGAGGGGTTTCTATTTTAAGCTCATAGAAGTAGAGACCCAGGTAGTCTTTGGGGTACTTGAAGTATGCAACAGAGTTAGACTGATGAAAATTCTTTTGCTTCCAGGGTATGTGTACTGGTAAATTGTCAGTCACCCTGTTCATCCAACCTGTGAGATAGGAATCTGCACCAATTTTTACCTTATTTTCTTGAGAGTGGTCTTATGAGGTTGCCATGAACTGAAGTGGGTCATTTCAACAGAGTGGCTATTTTGATCATTTTACTGTGATCAGTTTTACCATATGTCAGTTTCTTAGCTAATCTTTTACTTGGGTCATTTTTGGTCCTGACCACTTGGTAGTATTTTTAAAGTAAAGAAGGATTTGGATGAGGGAAGTTTGGCATCAAAATCTCCAACATCAAGACGTTATTTATCACAAGAAATCGTTAATAGTGTTTCTTTCTGGAGAATGAGACTGGGAAGAATGGGAGGGGGTTGCTTTTTTTTACCTTAAGCTTCATAGTCTTCTTCACTGATGCAAATTTTTTTATCATATGGATGTAATACTTTTATAATAAAAAATTTAAATTCACCTGTGAGAATTAGGTGACATATTCCCATGTGACAGATGAGGCAACTAAGATCCAGAGGAGTAATTTGCTCGGGGCCAAACTGCTTGAAAAGGGACAGCAAATCAAGGAGGGCTTTGACATTAGAGGCAGGGGAAACTCCACAATGGCCAAGCAACCATCTCTTTGTTAAATCTGCCTAGGAATGAGTGACTTTAAGATGCTGTCTTGTCGGAGAGATTTAATAATACCCCCCATGTAAGGGATCCTGGTTGCAACAACAGAAAATGGGTAGGGCTAATGTAAGCAGAAAAGCAATTTGCAGGGAAGATTGTGGGCACTTTGCAGAATTGACAGAAAAGCTGCAGAATGCGGCTTCAGAAGTGAGCAAGACCCAAGGGAGGCTGGCAGCGGAGAACAAATTAGGATCACTCCAGGGGAAGAGTCACCACCACCACTATGGAGAATCTGTGACTGTCCCATTCCTTGGATCACTCCCTCCAGATTCACAATCCCAGGCTAGAGTATCCAATGGGCTGAGACTGGGTCACATGTCCAGCATCTTGTTAATGGGTAGTGATTGGGAATATCTGGTCCCTTTTCAAGTCTATAGGGAGATTTAAGACCCTGCCTTTCCCCTAGACTTGCACAAAAGGAGAAATTCCCCCAAATAGTAAGGGGACCAAAAGGCTGTGTGATCCCACGTACACACCCATAAAAACAGCAACAATGAAAACCCAGCAAATCTCCATTATCCTAATGTAAGCCTTCCTTTATACTTCTAATTACATTCACCTCTTGGATCATTACAGCACCATTTTCTAATTGGGTTGTCTTTTATTGTTGGATATGTAGTTTGCTGATATTTTCTCCCAGTCTGTAGCTTGTCTTTTTGGACTTTTTTTTTGAGGAAGATTGGCCCTGAGCTAACATCTGCTGCCAATCTTCCTCTTTTTTTTTTCCTTTTTTCTCCCCAGAGCCCCCAGTACATAGTTGTATATCCTAGTTGTAGGTCCTTCTAGTTCTTTTATGTGGGACGCTGCCTCAGCATGGTTTGATGAACGGTCAGTAGGTCCACGCCCAGGATCCGAACTGGCAAACCCTGGGCTGCCAAAGCAAACTTAACTGCTGTGCCACTGGGCCAGCCCCTCCTTTTGGACTTTTTAACAGGGCCTTTTGCAGAGCGAAAGTTTTTAATTATGATGAATTGCAATTTATCAGTTTTTCCTTTTATGAATCATGCTTTTGATTTCAAGTCTAAGAACTCTTTGCCCAGCCCCAGATTCCAAAGATTTTCTTCTGTTTATTCCTAAAAGTTTTATAGTTTTATGTTTTATGTTTAAATCCATGACCCATTCTGAGATAATTTTTATATGAGGTGTGAGACTTAGGTTGACCTATGGATGTCTAATTGCTCCAGCACTATTTGCTAAAGAGGCTATCTTTCCTCCATTGAATTGCTTTTGCAGCTTTGTCAAAAATCAGTTGGGTTTATTTATGTGAATCTGTTTCTGGTTTCTATATTACATTGATCTACATGTCTATCCCTCCACCAATAACACACAATCTTGATTACTGTAGCTATATAGTAAGTTTTGACATTGGATAGGCTGATTCCTCCCACTTTCTTTTTTTTCAAAAGGTAGTTATTCCAGGGGGCCGCCTGGTGGCGCAGCGGTTTAGACCGCGCTTGGCAGCCCGGGGTTCGCAGGTTCAGATCCCGGGCGCCCGCCTATGCACTGCTCGTCAGCCACACCGTGGCGGCGTCCCATATAAAGTAGAGGAAGATGGGCACGGATGTTAGCCCAGGGCCAGTCTTCCTCGGCAAAAAGAGGAAGATTGGCGACGGATGTTAGCTCAGGGCTGGTCTTCCTCACACACACACACACACACACACAAAGGTAGTTATTCCACTTACATTGCCTTTACATACAAATTTTAGAACAATCTTGTTTATATCTACAACAATCTTGGTTTTATTAGATAATGATCTAATTTTAGTTTCCAAATGTTACAATTTATACAATGGACTAGATGTTAAACATTATAGATTTTACAGATGGTTGAAGGGAAACAATTCACTTCATACTTAAATTTATGATTTGTCACAGAACTATTTTTCATGAAAAATGTCTTTTTAAATGTAATAAATTTTTTTTTAAAAAACTTAAACTTCTTAGGAAGTTCAAATATTAGAAGTAAAATAGGCCTATTGACTTATAAACATCTTGAAAGAAACTTTCTCCGAAATCGCACACTAAATGTGGCCATCAGTGTGCAAACTATAAGGATGTGTTAAAAACTATGAAATGATTTTCAGAAGAATAACTAGAGAAAGTTAAAACAAGACTAGATCTGGTAAATCTAGATACTCAATTCAAAAAAAATGTATAAATCTTAATTACTGGCACCAAAATTTTGAAATGTTGGGATCCACAACATAGTTATTTTCTTTAGGGCACATTTTTAACATCTTTTGTTAATACACTTTTGTAAATACTGCATCCTACTTGAGAACACAAATACTGTTTTCTCAGTACAATTACAATATAATTCAGCAGGAGTTTTGGTGACTGTTAGGATTCACCTTAAATCACGAATTACAGCATATTCGGCTGTCTTGTAAAATAGGTTTTATGTTACTTTTTCACAAGTATAAAAACCATGCAGAAATCTTTCTCTTAAAAACAGCAGCTGCAGTAATCCATCTCCAAATATTCCAAAGCAGCCAACTTCTGAGGAATTTCTTTTTTTTTTTTTTTTTTGTGGGGAAGACCAGCCCTGAGCTAACATCTGTTGCCACTCCTCCCCTTTTTGCTGAGGAAGACTGGCCCTGGGCTAACATCCGTGCCCATCTTCCTCTACTTTATATGGGACGCCGCCACAGCATGGCTGACAGGCAGTGCGTCGGGCGGCGCCAGGGATCCGAACTCGCGAACCCCGGGCTGCCAAGCGCGGACTAAACCGCTGCGCCACCGGGCGGCCCCCTGAGGAATTTCTTATGGTATCTATAAAGTCAGCCACCATATTCTTTATGCAGAATAAAGAGGTTATTTCATGACTGGTCAAGGATGACTTCTGTAATTAGTGACAAACATGCAAAGTAACTGACCAAAATGCCTTCCGTACAGGATGCAATTCATATATAATCTTAATCTATGTCAAGTTTTATGCTTAAGAAGTGCTATGCTTTCCACCTGTGACTACTGGCCTTGCATATTCTGCAAAATCATCTATAAGAGCAGGCCCTGTTCCTTCCTCATCATAAATAAACATATCGTCTGCAATCATATTTCTAAAATCTAGCAGAAGGTTCCAAGTTTCTTTTGGGATTGATCTAATATGATGCCCCAGTAAAAATCTGTTCCAAAGATCTAAAAATTTAACCCTTCCAGCTAGCACTAAGTTGCAGTATTTGTAAATCTCAACCTTTTTGCCCAGGTTCTTAGCAAAAGTAAAGGTAAAATGATAATCTTTGAAGTTTATTGTGTCCCTAAACTCTTGTTCTAATCTTTACAAAAGAGCTGAACTGTCACCCTAGCCCTGTGATGCCATCTTCAAATTTCACTCCCCCCTTTTTGCTAAATTCATATTGAGTAGTTACCCTGAAACTCCACACTTATGATACGTTGATACTAACAGGGTCTAGGTTTAAATTGTCACAAAATGGTTGAATCCCATTGACTCCAATTTATTTTCACCTTGTAGTCATTGTGTTTGTTATATGGTTGTTTTGACTTCTTCTACTCTACTGGATTTCTCGTGTGTTCTTTGTAGAATGAGTCTGGGTTTTGAAAGAGGTTGTCTGCTAGTTGTCACTCATTCTGTCTTAAATGGTATAATATGTAGCAGTTCTTTTCACCAGCTATGGCATCTTTCACCAAATGCTATGACCGGAGGGCCTTGTTTTTCTAGGACAGTTAAAGCTTATGCTCACTTGGTACTTCTGTGGGTCTGACGTTTCTCATCTACTGGCATCCTCCTTGCAGTGGCCAGCTCTGCAGGTCCAGGCTTCTAACTGCTTCGTTTTAAATAGATGTCAGAAAACCACTGTTCCCACTGCCGTTCCACATGTAGTAGTTTTCTAAAGATCTCTCAATCTGGGGTATGCACATAAGCAGTTAGTTTTTGTAATACATTTTCACCAACAGGTGGCTCACTAATTCCCCTTATTTTAATAGCATCTCAGTAGTAAGCCTTGTGTGGCATTTAAAACATACCATTTGCACTTTTTGAGTCAAAACATAGCTGATTCTAAGGGTGTAAAGGCAAAAACATCCAACATTTCTGATCAACTCTTGAGCATATTGCGTTTCTCTTGGATCACTGGCTCATAGCTCCAGTCTCTTCTTTCATTCCAGTCTAAACAACCTTGCTTGGTCTTCCAATAAAACAGGATGAAGAGAAGTCATGAGAAAAACACAGAGGGGAAATATAATGTCCATTTGTTGAGGTCCCTTACCATGGGGGATACGATGACATTAATGTTGATTGTCTGGACTGGAGAGTGGAACTCCATTTTGAACACATTCCCTAAACATTTATTGCAGAGCTACTCCATGCAGAGTACTGTTCTATGTATTCCCTGTGAGGGAATACACAGAACTCTAGGACCTAGATCCTACTCTCAAAGCTTACCCTCTAACTGAGAGAAGACAGGCACACTCAGTAAAAGTGAGATCTATAATAATTTTCAATGTACTGTACATGTTTAGGATGGTACTACCAAAAGAGTGAGTAGAGTAAAATACTAGGAGAGTTTGGAGGAGGTAAAGAATCATTCATTCATTCAATCAATATTTATTGAACATCCCCTGTGTCAGTGTTCTTGGTGTAGAAAATACAATATTAATCAAGACAGGTAAGATTTCTGCTTTCAGGGAAGGCCTCTCTGAAGAGGTGTTGTTTGAACTGAAGCTTAAATATTGATAAGAAGACAGATATGTGAAGATTTAGAGGAGGAGCTTTCTAGGCAGAAGCACCATCTAGTGCAAAAGCCCCAAGGCAGGAACTGGCTTGATATGTTTCAGGGGAGGAGGAAGGCCTGGATGTCTGGAGGGTAGTGAGCAAGGAGAGGATGGCAGAAGAAAAGGTTGATAGAAACCACAGATCATGTGGGGATTTGTAGGCCATGGTAAGGAGCTGGATTTTGACTTTTGGGAAGGCTTTATGGAAGCAGTAGAACTTGAGTTGGGACTAGTTGAAGAATAGGTGGGATTTGGCTGGTGAGAGGGGAAAAGGAGGGTTATCCAGGTTGAGGGTTGTGGAAGTGCTCATTCGAATGCTGTGCTAACCCATCCATAGTGCCTGAGGTGCATGCAGCGTGGTCAAGGTTGCTGGATCGCTGATGATGATGGTGACAAAGATGAAGACGAAGACAGTGATGATAGTTGCCAGTACTTAACGAGCATTTACCTTGTGCCAGGCACTGTGATCAGCAGTTTACAATGGATCATCTCATTACTCATCACATCTGCCCTACGAGATGGGTGCAATTATTATCCCCATTTCAGAGATGAGAACACAGAGGCACAGGGAGGCTAAGTAACTAGTGGTGTGAGTAGTTTGCTGAAGTGTGGCATATTCATTTTCCTGTTCTCAAATAAAGAGCATCAAATGAGCTAGAACTTGTTTTTCAAAAGCCAGGAAAACAGAAGACCAGCGTTTGCCTCTCTCTCTGGAAGAGAGCAGAGAGAAGTGAAGCTCCTTCAGCTTGGGTGATGAGGAACTAGGTGCTCCAGGTCTTACGGGATCAGGCCTTTTACATGTAGCTAAACCTCCTGGTTCTATCAGTCAGACCAGGGTTCTGTGAAGGAAAACCAGTCTGCTCCCTTGACTCTTCAATCCTTTGGGAAGTGCAGCCTGCTCAGAGGAGCAGGACTGCTTACAAGGGAAGCATGTGGCTCCGTGAGACGGGGTGACTTGTACCGAAGTCTGCACCTGTCACTGTTGGCCGTTTGGGCACACAATATTCTGACCTCAGTTTCTTCATGTGCAAAATGGGGATGATGGTACCTACCTCATGGGAGTATTTGGAGGATTAAATAGGATGATGTAAAATGCTTGATGGTGACATCAACAACAGCAATGGCTACCATTTACCTGTGCTTTCTCAGTGCAGAGTGCCTGGTAAGTAGGAAGTGCTTAATGAGTAATTTATACTTATTATTATTATTATTAGTTAGCTCATCTAGCCTCTTCTCTTGCTCTGTGGTTTCTGTGCTATGGAAATCACTGCTTTCCTTCCCTTTCTCCAGCCAGGCTCTAAGCCCTTCACCCCCACACATTTCCCTGTTCCCTGTCCTCTCCTCATGCTGAGCCTTAAATCAATTCTGCCATCTCCCGACACCAGCCCATCAATGCTCCTATACTAGTTTGCAAACATTTCAAATCTAAATGGTGCCATCTCAACATTATCTCAAAAATTTTTTTCCAATGCTCAGAATTTTAGTTTTTAGTTTAGAAATAAAAGGAAGTTTATCTAATTTATTCTTAAGTCTTGTGCTTTTCAAATGTGATCTTAGTATTACCGGGTGACCAAAAGGGATGATGGCCAAAACCACTGGGCCCTCCACAGAGTCAAAGGATGGTGTAATTTTGCGAAATGGAGGACACATGCGTTTTGAATGGGATTAAAAAGCCTATTACTCACTTCCCTTTCCTTCCTGCAGAGAGTACTGAGAACATTAAGTAACGGTTTACGATTGACTCAGCATCACTCACTGGAATGTTAGTCATTAAATGTGCTCAAAAAGTGGTGCCTTCAAGGACTGTTGAGATGGGTATGGCCAGCCTCCAGCAACCACGTGCATGTGGGGCCTGGGGAAGCCAACCCTGAGACTGACGGGAATGGCGCCACATTAAACGTGCATAGTTCCTTTGGGGTAATCTGATCATTGACTAAATATTTGGTGACATTAAGAAATTATTGTTTGTTGTTTTAGGTATGATAATTGTATTCTTATATTTTTAAAAAATAATTCTTATCTCTGAAAGATACATATTGACATTTGAATTGATGAAATGATACGATACTTGAACTTTGCTTCAAAAAGTGATCTAGTTCAGAATGAGGGGCATCAGTCAAGGATATAGTTGGAAACAAGATTGATCATAAAAACTGATAATTGTTAAAGCTGGGTGATAGGTACATGGGAGTTCCTTCTATTCTTCTCTCTGTTTTTGTATAATTTTGAAATTTTCTGTTATGAAAAAGATTTTTTAGATGCATGGTCTGAGTAAGGGTTGAAAGGCCCATCTCGGAGAAGGAGTGGGTGAGCTGTAGTTCAGACCTTTAGGCTCCCGCAGAGATCCTAGGTGAGCTTTCCATTGTTTCTGGGAGAGTGACTTTGTGTCACACATTGGTGAACACATGGCTCGTGCCCGATGAATATTGAATGGGTAAATGAAAGCAAAGAGGCCTAAAGCCCTGATCCTTTTTCTCTTGTCTTTGCAGCGGAGCCCAGGGGGAATATGCTGGGCTGGCCACTATCCGAGCTTACTTAGACGGGAAAGGAGAGAGACACAGAACAGTGAGTATGGACAGGTGGTGCTTGCTCACCACAGGGCAGCAGGAGGTCCAGCTCTCAGGGTCCCTTTTGTTCTGTGGGACACTCCCTCCAAGCCTTCTTGGAAGCAGCTGGGGGAACATATAATCCAAAAACAAATTTCTGTGAACTGGCCATTACGATTCTTGCCTCCAAGACATCTCACTGGACTATTTTGAGGGAAAACATTCAGAGATAAAAGGCTTTTGCTCAAACCTGGTATGTAAAAGTCAGCCAGTTGGCTGTGGAACTGCTCTCCCGAGGGAGCAAAGGGAGGAAGGGGCAGGAATGTTGCCATTCCAAGTCTCCTCTCCTTGGCTCAGCCCTGGCCCCTGGCCTGAACAAAGGGCAGAGACTGAGCTTTAATTCTTCTGTGACTCCTACTGTGCCTAAGTCCAGTTCTGGTCATATGTGAGCTCAAAAAATATTTATTGAATAAATAAATTCCCTATTAAATGATTGTCAGCTCTAAGCAACAAAAGGCATGGAGCAGAGTTCACTGTTCTGCTTCATTGTTTGCTTTGGGTATGAAAGTCTAGTGTTCAGGGTCCAAACTGCTCTTGGGGGCCTTTGTGGGGACCAGCAGGTGCTAATGGGCTCGACAGGACTCCACTAATCCCTAGAGGCAGAGCCTTTAGCAGTTGATCTGATACAGGTTTCAAACTGTGGCTGAAGGAGGCCTGTGTTCCTGGGATCTTCATTTTGATGATGACCTGCGCTAAGCTAGAACTTCCACTGAGCGGTGGAGATGGAGTCCTTAGGGGAGCAGTGGGTAGATGTCAGGAGCAGGACAAAAGCATCTGTCTATTCCAGAAGAGTTAGAGAAAAGGGTGCTGGGGTGGTTCTGGCTGCCCAAGTAAGTGGGGTGTGGGAGGTGGTGGCTCAATCTTAGTCCATTCCCAGTATTATTAAAACTGGAAGATTGTTTATGGCTAGTTGCCTGGATTTTGCAATGAAGAATAAAATAAAATAAAATAAAAACTGTTTCACTTCCCTTACAAAGAAGGGAAAAAATAAAAGAACATTTTCTCCCACCTTCCCTTGCTTATCCATTCTGATTGCACAGGTGTGTTTTCCCAGGCCTTCGTCCTGGTTGGGGAATAAAATTGATTTTCAAAGACCTTTGAAAAACAGGACACTCATTAATTGAATAAATTGTTGAATACTGGCCACATACAAGGCACTGTGTATGCCCGTCCAGAGGGAGATTGAGCGATAAATCAGACAAACACAGTCCCTACATTCCAACTTGTTTTTTTTCACATGGGCATTCTCGTGGTTTTGAATGCCTTAACTTTCTAAGGAAGGGTAGGTTAGAGCTATAGTTGTTCTTTGGACCTCAGAGTCTCAGCACTGTCATAGAATCAGAAAGGAAATGTTGAAGCTCCAATTGTCCAGTGAAAGGACACCAGATAACTGACATCATTAGAAGTTTTTTCTTCTGTTTTTCCTCCGTGGCTTCCATGTACCTAGGTGGCCCCTGGAACTCTTCATCATTACACTCTTTAACCACGAGGTGTCTGGGGATCCTGGGAAGGAAGCCAGTCATCCTGTGTGAGCATCTCCATGTTGCTCCCCATCCCACCCCTATTCCTGCCCCTGCTTTAGGGAGAGGCCTCCAAGATCCACACTGTGGTGCTCATGAAAGACTGGTGAGAGCTAGTGACAAAGGGCCAGCTGTGGTGCTTCTCACTCTGTGATGCTTCCCACCCCTCGTTGTTGTCCCGTCCTCCAGTCTGACACCAGGAAGTATCTGTGAATGTTCAGAAATTGGGGACCAAACCAGAAAGGATGAGAGACTTTTAGATTTTGCCTGAGCAGAGTTCTTCTGTGACTCATGGATTCTTTCCGGCTCCTTTTCCCTCTCTTTGTGTTCTCCAGTCCTCCATTCTCTCTCTGTCACCTTGCCTGTGGCATTTCTTCTGGCACCATTGTCCACACTGCTATCACTGTTGTGAGAGGCTTTTCCATTCTGAAGGACAGAGAGGAGCTGGATGCTGCACTTGAGTGAGGGGTGGAGGAGCGAGAGGCAGGGAAGGCCGCCCAGTCACTGAGCTTGTAGAAATGCAGAACTCTTAAGTTCAGAAATCTTGGCATCCTTTCTAGATTAAAGATTTTAATTAAAGCTGACTTTTTTAGTTAGAGAAGAAGAAAATGACTTATGATTCAAATAATCAGGGAGGATTTTTCCACATCAGAGAAGTCTGAGACAGCTGCTCCTGCACAAGAGACTCTAATGGAATCCAGTAAAATATATCCTTCTTCTTTGAAAAGGAGTGTGGGGAAATCATGTGCTACAGAACCACCCAGGGTTCCTGATGGTTCTCTATGCCTCAAGCTGTTTTTGGAAGTTATTCTCATATTTGCTCTTAGGTTAACATTTCAGAGATTCCTAAAATGCAATGGCTAAGTTCTTGATTTACCAGTTTCATTTAGGAGAATGCAAACACTTATATAGCAATTACCACGTACCAGGTACTGTCCTAAACACTTTGTAATTAATAACTCAACTTGCCAGTCAAATATTAATTCAGGTTTGCTGCTTAAAAACTGAGTTTCCTATACAAAGGGAAAATATTGACCAAAAAAAAAATCCCTCAAAACCTATAAGAGAATATTTTTCTCTTCCCGACTGCTTGAGGCAAGGTAGTGGCCTTTGGTTGTTGAATTTTAGCAGTGGTAAGAAATTGATCTCTCTTGCAAAAAGTGCTTCTCCTTAATCCTTCACTCCTTCAGCAAGTCTTTGAGGATGAGTTATGTGGGGTCCATGCCAGGTACACTGGGGTGTTAGAAAAACACAGCCTCAACCTAAATGGGCATCAATGTACCAAAGAAGATTAGTTTTGGATAAACTAAAGCATCAAATCTGGGTCCTGCTATTTCCATGTCCCTTGTAACACCACAATTTTAAAGTGAGGAAAAATTAACATTAAAAAAATAATTCAAGTTTCCTAAATCCACATAGAAAACCAGAAATGTCTAACAGCAACATATAAATTAGTCATTGACAAAACCATTGAGACTTTTTTTCTTTCCACTATTCCTTGTATCAGGATGTGTATTAGTTTCCTGTGGCTGCTGTAACACATTGCTACAAACTTAGTGGCTTAAACCAACACAAATTTATTTTCTTACAGTTATGGAGGCCAGAAGTCTAAAATTGGTTTCACTTGGCTAAAGTCAAGATGTTGGCAGGGCTGGAGGATCCAGGAAAGAATCTGTTTCTTTGTCTTTCCCAGTTTCTGGAGGCGCCCCGCATTCCTTGGCTCATGGCCCCTTCCTGCCATCACTCCAACCTCTTGTTCAGTCATCACATCTCCTACTTCCTCTGTAGTTAAATCTCCCTCTGCCTGATGAGAAGACTTGTGAGTACATTTAGGGCCCAACCTTTAGTCCAGATTTCAAGATCCCATCTCGAGATCCTTAATTTCTCATCTTAAGTTCCTTAACTTATGGGGCCGGACTGGTGGTGTAGCATTTAAGTTCATGTGCTCTGCTTCGGGAGCCTGGGGTTCGCTGGTTTGAATCCTGGGCACAGACCTATGCACTGCTCATCAATCTATGCTGTGGTGGGATCCCACATAGAGCAACTAGAAGGATGTACAACTATGGCATGCAACCATCTACTGGGGCTTTGGGGAGAAAAAAGGGAAAAAGGAGGAAAATTGGCAACAGATGTTAGCTCAGGGCCAATCTCCCCTCCCACCCCCCCAAAAAAGATCCTTAACTTAATCACACCAGCAAAGTCTCTTTTGTCATATAAGGTAACATTCATAGATTTTGGGGATTAGCACTGGACATCTTTGGGGGTCCATTATTCAGGGTACCACAGGATCGTTGACATTTTTAGCTTGAATGTTTTTGTTTCAGTAGAACTCCCCTGGTATGAATTCTTAATTTAAGCCTTTAACAAATATTTTATCTTCATTTTAATATTTGCCTTTCCTTTCCTTGATCAATGTTCTACCGAGAAGGGATCCTTTTATCCACAGATCCTTTGGTAGAATAAAAATGCCTTGTGAGAAAGGACAAGTGACTCCAGCTTTGGTCCTGAGAAGTTAAAGAAAAACATTTAACATAAAAGGGAAGCATTTAAACAAGAAAAAGGATTTGAGGCCAGCAGCATAATCAGCATGAGACCAGTAGCCTCAAAAGAGGCACAAACTTTCAGTCAGCAGAAGAGTGACAGTAATTTCATGTTTGCCTCTGGTTGCATTTCTCTTTTTGTACACGTGTATTTTTCTTAAGTAGACGACTTTGCAGTTTTGAGGAAACAGCTGTAAACTAAATTTTCCCTTCATAAGCCCATTTTTGTAGTACCCATCCATTTCTCTTCCAAAAGTTGCAATATTGTTTCTGGGATTTAAAAAAATAGGAGGGTTATTTTCAGGGTGATCATTGCTCCTTGTTGCTTTCTGTTGGGAGAAACTCTGTGATGCATTTTTCTATAGTGGGGTATCATCAGATCTACCAGAGCATGTGGATTTGCCTGTGTTCACATGATCTTTAGGAGAAAATGAAAATGATTTGAATCTGGGAATTCTAACATTGTACCCACCATCCACCTTCGATAAGAACTCAACACATCTTTAAGTTGTAGGGTAGGCTCTGGGTCTTGAATCACTTTCCCTTGATCTCTTCCACTCGAAGCGACACCCCCTTATTCTGAGACCTATGGCACCTGTGGGCTCTAGACCTATATATGCCAGCATTGTCAGTGAACAAGTTGTGTGAGCACAGGGCAGGGATTGATCTGTTTTCTTGCTTAGTTTGTGATTCTTGTGGCAACTAACAATTTGTTGCACAGAATAGGCATCCAATAAATGATGACGTAATTGGTGTATCAGCACCGGGAGGCCTTGGAATTATGTTGACCATTATCATCTCTCCTAGATCTCAGCAGCAGGGCACTGAAGCTATGCTGTGGGCATTTGGGTCCTAGAGTTTAATTTCCAATCTCATGTTCTTATAAGATACTTTCTACATTTTATAACTGAGACAAGGTTAGAATAAACCCAGGCCTGTTTTTGGTGTGCTGGGATAAGGGAGGAGAGTATTCTGAAAGCCTTTAGGGAACAATATTTGGGGTCAAATGGAAACTTCTCTTTTGGACATTGTTTTGCAATACAGTAATGATGAAATTGTAGCAGATTTTAGGGCACTAATGGTCAGCTTAAATAAAGCATGTGGTGACTATTTAATTTGTGCTCCAAGCATGTTGTAGGACCTTTCTGTCATTATGAATAGGCTCGTGATTATTTTTTCTCCTTCCTTCCTCCCTTTCATTCCATTCCTAAGGTTTGCCTCATTCCAAAATCAGCACATGGGACCAATCCTGCAAGTGCCCACATGGCGGGCATGAAGATTCAGCCTGTGGAGGTGGATAAATATGGGAATATTGATGCAGCTCACCTCAAGGCCATGGTACCTGTCTTCCACTTACCAGATGGGAGAGGTCTGGGTTGAGAGGAAGTAGTGAGGATCAGGAACTGGATGGTTTATATCAACGTTATCATCTTTTGCATTCTAATTAAAAGGCTGCAATTCCTCCTCTGAATGGGTCTGAGGAAAATGGCATAAAATCAGAAAACCTAACTGTTCTCTATAAGAAAAATAAAAAGCAACAGTCACATTTTTGGTCTAGAATAAAGCTGACTATCTTCTACTTTAGCTCTTCCTTCACCAATAGGGAGAATGTCCTTTAAACTGAAAACCCATCCTCTAATTCGCACATGTGTAAGAAACTGAATGAATTATTCATGGTGGTAGTAAGGGAACTCCTTGCAGGACTTGCCTGCCTCCTTCTGCCCAACCTTCCTCTTCTGCCCCCATTAATAATCAAACTGGCAGTCACAGTTACTCTCAGTCTTTGTGTTGGGAATGAAAACATAAATGTAGATTTTGCAAATGACTGTCACTGTCCCAGCCATTACCTGCTGAATTTCAGGCAGCATTCCACCCTCCTTCCTGAAACACCAACCCCCACTCCCAACCTTCCAACCTCCAGGAAGAGGTTGCCTAGCAACTGTATCTACTTTCCACTGGTGGACTGGAGGCTGCATCTTAAGAGGGAAGGAAATCAGTCGAATAGCAATGTGATTTTGTCGGGGTTATTAGGCATGAAGACTGAGAACTTCATGTAACTGCCTTCAAAGGGAAGCTGAAAACACACAATGCTGCTCATCTCTCCCAACCACCCCCACCCTTCCACTGGCCCACAAAGTTTTTACCGACAAATATTCTGGGTCAGTCATAATTATTAAGTCCCTCCAATATAGGATATGACCTTTTTAAGAATTTTTTTCATTTCCACATGAGCCTACTCTCTCTGACTTGCTGGCCAAAAGAACAGAAATGTGCCTTTTATATATGTTTGCCTTCTGTCCAAAGGAAAAATGAGGGAGTTTTTTTTATCAGAGCAGGAAGACTTCTGGGAATTCTAATTTGAAAGAATGGGAGGGAAAGTGAATAAAAGTGGATATGGCGAGATGAGCAGAGAGAGATTACCTGTGAGACTAGACATGCTGAAACCAAAAAAATTGCTGAGGATGACTTGAACCACAGGAAAATCACCTTTGAGAATTGAGCCTAAAATATCAAAAAATCTTCCACACTGTCTTTTTGGTCTTGACCATGGAGACCTAACCTGAAGGGATCTTGTTATTTCTTTGGAATGACTTATAGAGGGAGTAATGGCTGTGAATCTTTTATTGTTGTCATCATACTTTGAGACAATTCTAGAAATGAAAGGCTTCATCTTTCTTTATCCTTTAAAATAAAAAGCAAGGGTTTGGCCAAGAAAGAAATGTTTCCTCCTTTTGTGTCCCTCTGCCTTTTCTATCCCACAGGTGGAAAAACATGAGGAGAACCTGGCAGCCATCATGATTACGTACCCATCCACCAATGGAGTGTTTGAGGAGAACATCAGTGACGTGTGTGACCTGATCCACCAGCATGGAGGACAGGTCTACCTAGACGGGGCAAATATGAACGCTCAGGTGGGCAACGTGAGAGGGGCTCCCTGAGAAAATGGTTAACTCAAAACAACTTTTTTTTTCTTTAACTTCTTGACAGTTGTCTTAAAACATGCCAGTGAATTCAGAACTGATGATGACTGTCTTTATTGCCAATTTCAAACAAAGTATGCCAATTTCACTGAGATTACAGATCCTAGAGGAGGTGATGGAGATGCTGAGAAGGAGGTTAAAAGGTTGAAAGGAAGCAGGGAATGAGTGAATGTCCCTAGCTTTTCAGGGGGTATGATCCCTCTGGAGGTGCTACAGGCAAGAAGTTCACCTGACTCCCTTCCTGAGCAAATTCAGAGACCCAAGTTCTGGCCACTGGTGGACGTTGATCTCCCATGGCCCGGGACAAGCCATTAACCTGGCTTCAGTTTCGTCAGTGTAAAACAGCTGAACGATTCTGTCTCTGAAGGGCCGATCCTGACTACTGGGTATGGGGGGTTCTGTATAATGTGCACCTCTGAGGAAATGCTCAAGGGAGTCTTTGGAGGAGAGGAGTGTCGTCGTCTCTTTCTGAGTTTTCTCAACTTCTTGGTCATTGTTTTTTTTCTTTTACTATTTCAGGCTCTTTCTGCTTTTCTTTGCTCCTAATTCCCTTTGTAAGTGTAGTCCAGAGATTGTCTCTTGCTTCAGTAGTGTAAGTGCATTCTTTATCTTTGGCCACATTCAAAATTAGCCCTAATGCCAAACTGGCAGGAACGCCCACTGAATGTTGTGGCTGGTATCAGGATGCTCTCAGGAAAACTGTCAGCCTCCCTTCTTCTCCCTTGGTTCAGCATCCTCTTGGGCAGCCCTCCAGGCCCTTCCATCCATGTGCCCAAAGGGGCCCTTTGGTAAAGTGCATGATATCCAAAGCCGACAGTGCAGGGGGAGGTAGAACTGCTGGTGAAAGTTGCCTGTTTCAATAGCAAGGAGGTACTATCCTTTCTCCTACTGGGGGCACTTCCTCTCCTCCCTCTTGGGGTGGATAATTAGGAATTGACTATATGTTCAAATGTGTATTTTAAAATCTAAATCAGGCTAAATGGTCAGTTGCTGTTTCCATAGAAACCACAAGCCATGCTGCCTATGGGATGCCAGGTTTTGACTGCAGAACTTGGCCAGTATTGAGGACATTTCTGTGAACGGCTCTGCCCGCCTTTCCTCTGAGGGGAGAGAGGCTGCAGCAAACAGCATGGCTGCCTCTCCAAAGTGCCCTTTCAAGCTCTTGACTTTTGCTTTTGGCTCTCTCCCTTTGTGGTAGGTGGGAATCTGCCGCCCTGGAGACTTTGGGTCTGATGTCTCACACCTAAATCTTCACAAGACGTTCTGCATTCCCCACGGCGGAGGTGGCCCTGGTATGGGGCCCATCGGAGTGTGAGTTCTGGGCTGCTGGTTTCAGGATGGCTTTGGAGACTGAGCATGAAGAAAGGGCCCCAAACTCACTATTCTTCCCATGAAGGTCTTCAAGCATCAAGGACACCTTCATATGTGGTGTGCCTTTAGGGGCTGGGAGCAGTGAAAGGGGTGCTTTTAGGGTACATCCAAAGAGGAGTATAATTAGATTTTATTAACCACAGTGCTTGATTGCCCACACTAAGCTCCCAGTCCTGCATAGACAGAGCAAGTTTATTAACATAGTCATGAATAGGGAGATTACTGGAGCACTGTGGATCCAAACTGGAATATTAGCACCTGGAATTGCCTCTCAGCTTTAACTTAGACTTTCAAGCAGCTTTTCTTTGCTTCCTTTCTTTTTAAAATCAGCTGATGGTTACATTGAAAGTGAATTATCTAACAACAACAACACAAGAACTCATAGTAGAAAAGTGGTTGCCAGGAACTGGCGGCGGGGGGGGGGGGTGCGGTGGCAGTGGGGATGGGGAGAGCTTGGTACAAGGGTACAAACTTTCAGCTATAGGATGAATAAGGTCTGAGGATCTAATGTATAACATGGTGACTGTAGTTGATAACACAGTATTATATCATTGAAATTTGCTAAGAGAGTAGAACTAAATGTTGTCACCAAAAAAAAGGGGGGGGGGGAATTAGATGTAAGGTGTTGAACACTTTGCAGCTTGAATTCTTATCACATCTGAGATAAGTAAGGAGGAAACAAACCTTATTACTAGAAATAATTGGATGAAGTCAGAATAAGACTAAAGGAATATCTCGTAGCCAGTGATAACTTTTTATGCTGTGAAATCAAATCATTTTATGAAATTGATGCTGAGTAGCCATTTCCTGAGCTTCTTCAGTCTTCCAAAAATGTGCCAAAGAGGCCAGTCTTCAGAGTTGCTGGGAACCTGGCCCCTAGCTTTTTTCTGCTTTCCTTTTAGGTTATTATTATTTATAGTGAGTGGAGGAGCCCCAGTGCCTCAGATGTGGGGGAGGTGGGGTGAGTGATGTTGATATGCTGGCCTCCGATGTGTAGCCCCCTGGGGCTTCTTAGCACCACCTGTCTACATCCCTTAGATGCCTCTGGAAAGAGTGTGGGGCGTGGGGCTGGGATTTCCCCACATCCTGGTGAGCCCTTGGCTCTGCATGTTGTTTCATGACTGCCTGCCTCTGCCAAGTCCTCCACCACAGTTCTTGGGTGAGCCACTGGGACACTGATGGCTGGTGAGCCATGCTTCCAGTGGAGGAGGAAGGAAGGAGCACTTCCTGAACATCTGCCTCTTAGCAGGTGTCAGTTCCCTTCCACCATCAGAGCTCCTCTGCTAGGAATTGAGTTTCCTGAGAGGGCCCAGCACTTGCCTGTGTGGTTGGACTGGGTCTTTTTACATCTTCTGAATTTGTTCTTTGAATAAAAAATATAGGAAGAAGCATCTTGTTCCTTTTCTGCCTGATCATCCCATCATTTCGGTAAAGCCAAATGAGGTTGCCCAGCCTGTGGGTACTGTCAGTGCGGCCCCGTGGGGCTCCAGTTCCATCTTGCCCATTTCATGGGCTTATATTAAGGTGAGGTTTGTGAATGTGTGTTAGTTGGGTGGGGGATGTGATGTGTGTGTGGTGAACTGAGACTGCAGACTTCCTTCTTGACTTACAAATGAAGAAATCCGTGATCTGACATGTGGTTCAGTGAAGATTACTGCGGACTTGAGTGGAAGAAACCCTTCTAAAGCGATCAGCTAAAATTCATTTCATCTCTTCATTAGGCTGTTTTCTTCGAGTTCTCATAGTGGGTTTAACATCTGACATGCCAGATATATTTTTCCAGACAGAGTTAAGTTCCATGAGTCATGTGGCTATTCTGGCCACGTCATTTGGTTTCCTGTAGGATTTGTGTGGCCCCTTGCAAGTGAAAAACAGCTCACATACTAATTATTACACTTGGTTGATATCCTTGGGTAAATTTTAGGAATACACCTCACTTCACTTTCTGTTTTTCGGGAGCCTGGAGGATAAGATGAAAAGTAGCAGAAATTTGCTTATGTGGTGGTTTCCCAAAGCTCTTTGCCCTTTAGGGCCTGTAGAACTGTCCTCTTGGGGGTAATTAGACTTTGTCAGAGAACAGGCTTCCTTCCTTTGTGTTTCTCCAAAAAATACTAGGACCAGAGTTTATTTTATACAGCTCTTATTCAAACGGGCCTGCCCACCTCCTAGGCTGACAAGACCATGCATTGGATAGGAACACTTGCTCAGCCGCTAATTAGAGGAGCCTTCCCAAGCCGGCTCCCCTCCTTAAAGGAAGGGTGGCTTCTGGTGAAACAAACCCCCAAAACTCAGCTATGCAAATCATGCCGGATGACTCTCCAGCACCGGCTGTTATTCTTGAGTGTGGCATTTATGATTCTTAATGAAAACTTTCTGGGCAGCTGGCACAATTCTGTACCTCAGAGACTAAAACCTGCTTTTTAAAGGATACTTCAGTTGTATTGCAAATAGTAACAACAAAAACAATCATAATAAGGGTCTGCTTTTTTGCCAAGAGAAGCTAATTCCCGGCTTCCTTTTGGTACCTAGGTCCTGTAAACCTAGGTTATTTGTTATCGACGTATTTGGGGTGGAGATGATTTCCCACAGATAGAAAGCAAATGCCCCAAGGCTGGTTTGGTCATCTGCCAGGAACACCAGAGCCTCGGTTTAAAAATGAAATAAAGTAGGGTTTAAGCTATCCTCCACCCTTGGGCCCTCTCTTTATTTCAGGCTGTTGTTACTTATCACCTGGACTCTAGAACTATCTTCTCTCCCTGCTGCAGTCTATCTTGGACACTCCCTGTAGGACTGCTAGAGTCCCCCTAGGGACCCCAATTCCTCTCCTGGCTTCCCTTTGCCTTTACCACTGGGTCTCACTAGCCTACACAGACTCCTTAGTGGGTTCTTCCAAAACACATGTGCCTAGACCCCATTCCAGAGAGAATCAAATACAGCATATGTGGTTTACAGCTTAGGCCATCCAGCTGCCCGGTGACTCTGATGCACAGGTTGAGAGCCAGTAGCTGGCTGAACCAATTCCAAGTCTTTTCTAGCAAAGGTTCAAGGCATGCAAGAGGTGGTCACAACCCACCAGGCTCTACAGTATTTCCCAGACTGCAGCCATGTGCCTTCCCTGCCACACCTTGGTTTTTGCCATTCTTCTCACCTAGAGGGCCTTCCCCTTTCTCTTTGCCCATTCAAATTCTACCCATTTTTAAGTTTCCACTCAAGTTTTGACTCTGACTCTAGGAAGCCTTCTTTGGCCAGCCTAGCAAAATGTGTCTTCTCCTTACTTTGGACTTCAGTGTCCCTGTTATTTTATTGGATGGTTTCTCATTTGCTTTACGTTTGTTATGTATTTGATACATATCAAGCATCCACTGTACATGAGGTATTCTGGGAAGAAAGTAGGCAATAAAAATTGGTGCAATCGTGATTTTAATCTCCTTGCTGGGGATGACATTCACCCTATATAATCAGGATTTGATAAAAAAATCACAATATTTCAGGCTTAGAGAGGACTGACAGGTGTCCTTGTTAGGATTTTCCACTCATCTGGAATTCATAGAGTGATGGTGGGCTGACTTTCTCTGAAGGTGGGATTTATCTGGGGGTGTCTTTGGTTAGTGTCCATTGGATTTACCTGTTCCCTGGTTGATGGCTCTTTTTCCCTCTGTTGCAGATGATGGGAGGCAAGGGCCTTAAACAGGCCACGGAAATTGCCATATTAAATGCCAACTACATGGCCAAGCGATTAGAAAAACACTACAGAGTCCTTTTCCGGGGTGCAAGAGGCAAGTATTAACTTTAGTCCACCATCCTCTTGATTTTTTTCTTGGCTAAACCAAATTTGACCTAGTAGATGTGGTTTTCTGAAGTGGGTGGGAAACTTCTCTGTCTTAGCATATACTGGAGAAAAGTATAGAGTTATTGGCAATAACTTCAATGTAGTGAACAATGTAGGGGTATCATTATTTAGAAGGCTCTGCGATGCACTTAGTCTGCACAGCCCAGGTCAACAAGGAGCCCACTCCACTGAGCGATGTGTTCATAAATACCATGAGCTAATTACCGCACAAAGTGCTATGGGAATGCTCCAAAAGCATGGAGTAATTCACAGTGGGCAGAGTCAGGGCATAATAGTTGAGAGGGCCTTCTGGGAGGAGCCATTTGACATGAGCCTGGAAGGAAGAGTGGCAGAAGCCAGGACACAGAGAAAAGAAGTTGTCTGGGAGGCTGGAGTGTTGGGTGGGTTGAAGGATGGGATAGGAGGAGAGGGAGCAGACAAGGGTGAGGTTAGAGAGGTGGCATGGGGCCTTGAAGGTATTGGAAGGCTCTAGAGTTTACCCTTGAGCCAGATGACAGAAAGGTTTTTGAGCAGGGAAATGACAGAGTTAAGAGAATATTAAAATCATTAAGACACTGGCAGGGAATGAAAATGCGATTAGAAGGAGAATCAGCTGGACTTACTTACTGATTAGTTGAGTGTGAATAGAAATTTTAGGTAAGCCTCTTTGGCTTATAACAGAGGTACAGGAGAGAGAATAATAGATGGAGGGACAAAGTCACTTGTAAGCAATGGAAGGACATGCAGCCAGGTAGACATGCAGAGTTGACTATGAGCACAGAATCTGAGCAGACTCTTGGAAATGGTAAGACCCAAGGAAAGAGTATTGAGAAACCAAAGCAAAACCCCTCAAACAGGTGGCTATATTCAGAGGGATGCAGAAGAAGGGGCATCTGGTGAAGGGAGACTCAGTGCCTGAGGCAGCTTTAGAGCCTCTGCAGCATTTGTCACAGTGCCACTCCCTAGAAACCTCCAGGCTTGTCCTTCCTGCCTCTGTTTTGGCCCCACCTCCTCCTTGAAGCTTCCCTTTCCTGCTTGAGGGAGCTACTCCCTCTTCTTGGCTTCCTCCGCCACTGAGGATTTCTCCCACTTGGTTTATTGTCTGGCTGTCTCCATCAGACCTCAGACTCCTGCAGGGTGGCATCATGCCTGGCACAGCACGCACGGTTAACAAACAAAAACGCATGGTGTTGCACAACAGGGAGAGACAAACAGAAGATCAAGCGGCTGGTCTTATGAGTCTTAAAAAGAACCTTGGCCTTTAACAATTAGGAAGCCTTTGGTCACCTTTGAAAGCAGTGAGGGCAACATGGTGAGGCAGATGCCAGATGGAAATGGGCTGAGAAGTGGGCTGAGGTTGGGGAGGAGAAGGTAGGAGCGTTCATGGTTTGGGGGAGTTTGGTAATGAAGGGAAGGTGGGAGCTGCTTCAGTAGAATGCAGTTTTGTTTTGTTTTAAATAAGAAAAGAACCAAGCTTTTCAGCTGCCAGGTAAAAGGCTGTGAAGAGGGAGAGTGAAGCTACAATAGCGGGAATAATAGATGGGGGAACAAAGTCACCCTAGAGGGGATGGGAGAGGATGGCGCTAAGAGCCAAGTAGACACGCAGCGCGTTGGCTGTGGGCACAGAATCAGAGAGCAGGGACCAAGGGGACTTGGAGCTTGCAGCAGAGAGACAGAATCAGTAACCAGGATGCCCGGACCTCGAGCAACAGGAATGAGGCCCCTCTGGCTCTTGGTTTCTTCGGCCCAGGTGGAGTGTACATCTACATCTGCAATCATTAATTTAAAGGCTGGTCTTGCCTTATAAATATGTATCCAAAGGGGTGGTTCTGGAGTTGGAAAACAGAAAAGAAATAACCAGAAGCTCTGATTAGGAATGGTCCCCAGAGTGTAGGAAAGAAAGTTGTGGGCAATATGTCTCTAAGCAACACAATAAAATGCTTCTGAAGTGGGTATTAAAGAAGCTACAATTTATTCAAAAGTAGCTCTTTAAAGAGCTACTAATTAATTCAAATATAGCTTCTGGGCTGTGAAATGTATCCTACTTATGTATTGGCCTTAAAAATTAGCTTAAGTATTTGTTTTGTCTGATTATATAAGTAACGTGATGCACATGGAAATTTTGGAAAACAAAAATTTATGAGGAGGGGGGCCGCCCGGTGGCGCAGCGGTTTAGTTCGCGCTTGGCAGCCCAGGGTTCGCGAGTTCGGATCCCAGGCGCCCGCCGACGAACTGCCTGTCAGCCATGCCGTGGCGGTGTCCCATATAAAGTGGAGGAAGATGAGCATGGATGTTAGCCCAGGGCCAGTCTTCCTCAGCAAAAAGGGGAGGATTGGCAACGGATGTTAGCTCAGGGCTGGTCTTCCCCACAAAAAAAAAAAAAAAAAAATTTATGAGGAGGAAAATTTAAATGACCCATGGTTCCCTCATCCAGACATAACCACTGTTAATATTTTGCTATATGCCTTCTCATCTTACTTTTAGACAATAATGTTACAAACACAGTTTGTATCCTGTTTTTTAACTTTATTGTGAGCATTTTCCAGTGTCATTAAATGTTCTTTGAAAGTGGTTACAATGATTCCACTGTATGGACATACCACGATTTAAGCAATTCTGTGGGGTTTTTCCCCCCAATTGTTTGCATTTGTAACAATGCTGCAATGAATATCCTTTACTTATATTTAGTTTAAAAAACATCTCTGACTATTTCCTTAGTTTAGAGTCGTAGAAGAGAAATTATTTCAGAGGATATGAATGCATTTAACCTCTCCACATGGCCAGGTTTCCCCCCAGAGACTTCGTACCAACTTCTTTCACACTAATAGCATCTGAGAGTGGCCACTGCACCAGGGCCTAGTGAGCGCTGAAAAAGGCTGAAAAAGGAACACCAACCAAAACCAAAATATCTTTGCCAATTTGATGGGTGAAAAATGATCTTTTTGCTTTAATTTACAAGGTTTAGGTTTTTTCTAATTGTTTATTTTTTTATATTTAAAACTTCCTTATGTGTAACTTTGACAGATTCATTGAGATAGAGTTCACATACCATACAAATCACCCACTGAAAATGTACAATTCAGTGAGTTTTAGTATATTCACAGAGTTGTGCGATGCAAAGTTTAGTTCTTTACAGCAAGAATGAATGTGATCTGGACTACGAGGGGACAGGAGCAGCTCCAGGAGAGAGGAAAGTGAATGAACAGGTGTTTCTTAGGTGCCTACCTTGTACTTAGCATTTCAATGACTGCTTTGGGCAGAGACTGGCCCAGTCCTAGGGGATTTGCTGCACAAAAAGATGGATGAAATTTCCATTTGTTTTGACATTTTACCCCAGAATTAAATAATGAATTGTATTTCTCATCCCAAGCAGAAATAGATTGGTGATTACAGACTTTATTACCCAATCCCAAAGTTCATGAAACCAAAAATTGCCTCATGTTTGGTCTGGTAAACACATTTATTATACAATTTGAGGCTTAGTATTTTAGGACCTAAAAAGGAATCATCACTGTGCCTCCTGAGGGCCCAAAATAAAAATGTTCTTAATAAACACATTGTATTCCAAAATGTCTGATGGCAATACTGGAAGACCGTGATTCACCTTAATCATATTTACTAGCTCTAAATAAGACTTTGGAATTGTGGATGACTATGAGGCAATAACTTTAATGAACTCCAGGCTTGCCTTTATGAACCATTTCTTTGAGAGGTTTGAAAATACCAGCCAAACTGTTGAGGCTTATGGTTTTGCAAAGCAAGGAAGTGACAGGCAAGAATTGACATGGGGGAGCAGCAGTGGTATTTATTCCGCTAGAATGAGGAAAGAAAGGAATTACCTCAGGTAAGATGATACATTTTTAAAGGAGGAAATGAAAAAATGCGCAGGTGTCTGCTCTTGTGGGAAGCTAAGCTCACTGTTTGATCTAAATGGAGTTTCCGTCAGTGGAGTAGACAACTTTGTTAGTATCCTAATGTTTTATTTATGTTTTAATTTCTTAAATGCCCATCCCTTTTTGACCTTAGACAAACCCAACTCTGCCTGGAAATTCCTGTCCCTGAAGAGGTTTCCTGGCGGCCTTTATGGGCGGACATGGGCCTCAGGAGTTGGGCCCTCACATCCCTGACCAGGAAGTGACCCTCCCGAGGCCAGGGGCCCCACCTACCCAACCTCATTCCCAGGGAAACAGGCAGGAGTTTTGATTTTGTTAGTTGTGGTCCCTGGATTGCAACTGAAAAGCTCGACCAAGTGTTGATTGCCCACCCAGGCTTCATAGGATAATTAGCTAGTGAGTTCCATTTATTTCTAGGAGTCACTCTGAGGATGTGGGATAAGTAGGTTGGGTCTCTGCTCTCAAGGAGGGTTTTGAGAAGCCTTATTTTTCCACAGCACGTTCCCATGTTACCTTAAGCCTCAGAAGATAATTAACATGATGGGGTGTTCCAAGCCTAGAGCCAAGCCACTTTTATTTTGCTTTTCCATCATCCCACCCCCTTCCTCTCCTTGCTCCTTTGACTTGGTATATTTTCAGACCCTCAGCTATAGTCATGGTTAGGCCCAGCGGAAACACCTACTCAGTGAAAATTAAAACTTGCACTGATCAGTTTATACAATTTCTACTTCAGATTGCCCTGACTCACCATATGCCACAGAAGGTTTGTATATCTTTTCTCCTTAAAAACTGCAAACAAAGATGAACATCTTGGGATCTGGCCTCCGACAGCCACTAAGTTTTAATTTCACCGTTTCAGGGCTCAAGTAGAGAGAGAGAGAGAGAGAGAGAGAGAGATGCTGAAATTGCAGTACAGTTTCTATTTGAACACATTAGGATATGGATTTTGAAAATAACATCTGAACCTCATTTTGAAAATGGAGCTCTTCCCAAACCGCTTGGCGGTGGTGGGGCCTCGGCAGATGAAATCTTGGTATTAGCAGCGCTGGGCTGGGCTGGGCTTGATGGGGCCTTTCAGCTGTTATTGAACCTCTGCTTGGAAGACTGCTCTCTGCTGTCCTGTATCCCTCCTTCTGCCGCCCCTTCTGTTTTCTAAGTGTCCTTCAGAGCAGTGAGCTTCATTAGCCTTCTTCCTCCTGTGTTGCCACAGTGCTTCGGGTGGTTGCCAGAGGCTCGGAGAAGAAAGGTCAAAGGTTGAGGCCAGCCTCCCAAAGTGTGGTAGCATAGTAGGGCACTTAGGATTCCTGCAATTAATAATTGATGAGGACTTAAATAATCTCATGATTTTCCCCCTGAACATTCCAACTGGTCATTCCCTTTAGGCACCTTTTTCTGAGTTTTATCTACCTATGAAGACAACTTTCTACTTTTGAATCACACTCCTTACAAATATAATCCCCATTATTGTTAGAAAGCGTGTTTTACAGTGACAGTATATTCAAAAGAAAGCAGTGACAGTATATTCAAAGTCTCAGGCTCTAATACTTTTATTTTCCAACAAAACCAAGCTTTCATATGTAATCATTACATAAGAAGCAGACTAGCGCACAGACTATCTTCAGGGGCTGTTAATGACTGGAGCTATTCTTTGCAGGCTTGAGGAGGTTGGTGTGCTCCAAGTATAAGTAGATTCATTGTTTGTTGAGAGTCAGGAAAGCGGGTTAAGAAGAAGGAGTACATTATTGTCTCATGAGTAGATAGTTTCCTCAAAGGAAATTCATCAGTTGTGTGGGTCATGGAATTTGGGAACCCCCAGGAATGTTGTTCTATTTATCAAAATGCTGGCTTACTTGTTGATTTATTCCTTTTTTTTTTTAGTTGATGTCATAATAGTTTATAACATTGTGAAATTTTGGTTGTACGTTATTGCCAGTCACCATATAAATGTGTCTCTTCAACGCTTGTGCCCACTCCCAACCCTCTTCCCCCTGGTAACCACCAAACTGTTCTCTCTGTCTGTGTGTTAGTTTATGAGTGAAATCGTGGGGTGTTTGTCTTTCTGTCTGGCTTATTTTGCTTAACATACTACCATCCAGGGCCATCCATGTTGTTGCAAATGGGATGATTTTGTCTTTTCTTATGGCTGAGTAGTATTCCATTGTATATATACCACATCTTCTTGATCCAATCACCCGTCAAGGGACACTTGGGTTGCTTCCACTTCTTGGCTATAGTGAATAATACTACAATGAACATAGGGGTGCATAAGCCTCTTTAGATTGTTGGTTTCAGGATCTTTGGATAAATACCCAGTAGTGGGATAGCTGGATCATAAGATATTTCTATTTTTAATTTTTTGAGGAAGCTCCATACTATTTTCCATAGAGGCTGCACCAGTTTGCATTCCCACCAGCAGTGAATTAGGGTTCCTGTTTCTCCACAACCTCTCCAACATTGTTATTTTTTGTCTTGATGATTATAGCCATTCTAAAGCATGTAAGGTGATATCTTAGCATAGTTTTGATTTGCATTTCCCTGATGATTAGTGATACTGAACATCTTTTCATGTGCCTTTTGGCCATAAGTATATCTTCTTGGAAAAATGTCTGTTCATATCCTCTGCCCATTTTTTGATCGGGTTGTTTGTTTTTTTGTCATTCAGTTGTGTGCGTTCTTTATATATTATGGATATTAACCCCTTGTCTGATTTATGCTTTGCAAATATTTTCTCCCAGCTGGTGAGTTGTCTTTTCATTTTGATCTTCGTTTAATTTGCCTTGCAGAAGCTCTTTAGTCTGATGAAATCTCACTTGTTTCTTTTTTCTTTTGTTTTCCTTGTCCAAGTAGACAGGGAATTCAAAAAGATCCCTCTATGACCATTGTCAATTAGTGTACTGCCTATGTTGTCTTCCAGGAGTTTTATATTTTCAGGTCTTACCTTCAAGTCTTTGATGCATTTTGAGTTAAAATTTTTGTGTATGGCGACAAAAATAGTCTACTTTCATTCCTTTGCATGTGGCTTTCCAGTTTTCCCAGCACCATTTATTGAAGAGACTTTCCTTCTCCATTTTATGTTCTTAACTCTTTTGTTAAAGATAAGCTGTCCGTAGGTGTGTGGTTTTATTTCTGGGCTTTCAATTCTGTTCCATTGATCTGTGTGTCTGTTTTTGTACCAGTACTATGCTGTTTTAATTATTATAGCTTTGTAGTATATTTTGAAGTCAGGGATTGTGATGCCTCCAGCTTTGTTCTTTTTTCTCAGGATTGCTTTAACTATTGGGGGTCTTTTGTTTGCCCCATATGAATGTTAGGATTCTTTGTTCTATTTCTGTGAAGAATGTCCTTGGGATTCTGATTGGGATTGTATTGAATCTGTAGATTGCTTTAGGTAGTATGGACATTTTAACTATGTTTATTCTTTCAATCCATGTGCATGGGATATCTTTCCATTTCTTTATGTCATCATCGATTTCTTTCAATAATGTCTTGTTTTCATTGTATAGGTCTTTCACCTCCTTGGTTAAATTTATTCCTAGATATTTTATTCTTTTTGTTGTGATTGTAAATGGGATTGTCTTTTTGAGTTCTCTTTCTGTTAGTTCATTATTAGAGTGTAGAAATGCAACTGATTTCTGTAAGTTGTTTTTGTACCCTGCAACTTTGCTGTAGTTGTTGGTTATTTCTAGTAGTTTTCCAGTGGATTCTTTAGGGTTTTCTATATATAAGATCATGTCATCTGCAAACGGTGAGAGTTTCACTTCTTCGTTGCCTATTTGGATTCCTTTTATTCCTTTTTCTTGCATCATTGCTGTGGCCTAAACCTCCAGTACTATGTTGAATAAGGGTGGCAAGAGTGGGCACACTTGTCTTGTTCCTGGTCTCTGAGGGATGGCTGTCAGTTTTTCCCTGTTGAGTATGATGTTGGCTGTGGGTTTGTCATATATGGTCTTTGTTGTGTTGAGGTACTTTCCTTCTATACCTATTTTGTTGAGAGTTTTTGTCATAAATGGATGTTGGATCTAGTCAAATGCTTTCTCTGCATCTATTGAGATGATCATATGGTTTTTATTCCTTGTTCTGCTAATGTGGTATATCACATTGATTGATTTATAGATGTTGAACCATCCTTGTGTCCCTGGTATAAATCCCACTTGATCATGGTGTATGATCTTTGTAATGTATTGCTGTATTGAGTTTGCCAATATTTTCTTGAGGACTTTTGCATCTATGTTCATCAGCAATATCGGCCTGTAATTTTCCTTCTTTGTATTGTCCTTGTCTGGCTTTGGTATCAGGGTGATGTTGGCCTCGTAGAATGTGTTAGAGAAGTGTTTCATCTTTCTCTATTTTTTGGAATAGTTTGAGAAGGATAGGTATTAAATCTTGTTTGAATGTTTGGTAAAATTCTCCAGAGAAGTCATCTGATCCTGGACTTTTATTTTTTAGGAGGTTTTTGATTACTGTTTTAATCTCTTTACTTGTGATTGGTCTATTTAGCATCTCTGTTTCTTCTTGATTCAGTTTTGCGAGGTTATATGAGTCTAAGAATTTATCCATTTCTTCTAGGTTGTCCAATTTGTTGGCATAGTTTTTCATAGTATTCTCTTATAATCCTTTGTATTTCTGTGATATTCGTTGTAATTTCTCCTCTTTCTTTTCTAATTTTATTTATTTGAGCCTTCTCTCTTTTTTTGTTAATGAGTCTGGTTAAGGGTTTGTCAATTTTGTTTATCCTCTCAAAGATAACTCTTTGTTTCATTGATCTTTTCTACTGTTTTTTTTGTTTGTTTCAATTTCATTTGTTTCTGCTCTAATTTTTATTATTTCCCTCTTTCTGCTGACTTTGGTCTTTGTTCTTCTTTTTCTAATTCTGTTAGGTGTAGTTTAAGGTTGCTTATTTGGGATTTTTCTTAATTTGATTAAGGTGGGCCTGTATTGCTATGAGTTTCCCTCTCAGGACCACTTTTGCTGCGTCCCATATGAGTTGACGTGGTGTATTTTCATTTTCATTTGTCTCCAGATATTTTTTGATTTCTCCTTTAATTTCTTCAATGATCCATTGGTTGTTCAGTAGCGTGTTGTTTAGTCTCCACATCTTTGTCATTTTCCCAGTTTTTTTCTTGTAGTTGATTTCTAGTTTCATAGCATTATGGTCAGAGAAGATTCTTGTTATGATTTCAATCTTCTTAAGTTTAAAGATGCTTGCCTTGTTTCTCAGCATGTGGTCTATCCTTGAATATTGCATGTGTGCTTGAGAAGAATGTGTGATCTGCTGTGTTTGGATGGAGTGCTCTGTATATATCTGTTAAGTCCATCTCATCTAGTTCTTCGTTCAATTCCACTATTTCCTTGTTGACTATCTGTCTGGACGATCTATCCATTGATGTAAGTGGTGTGTTAAGATCCCCTACTATTATTGTGTTGTTGTTAATATCTCCTTTTAGGTTTGATAATAGTTCCTTTATGTACTTTGGTGCTCCTGTGTTGAGTGCATATATATTTATAAGTGATATGTCTTCTTGGTGGAGTGTCCCTTTTATCATTATATATTGCCCCTCTTTGTGTGTCATTACCTGTTTTATCTTGAAGTCTACTTCGTCTGATAGAAGTATGACAACCCCTGCTTTCATTTGCCATTAGCTTGGAGTATTGTCTTCCATCCTTTCACTCTGAGTCTGTGTTTGTCTTTAGAGCTGAGATGTGTTTCCTGGAGGCAGCATATTGTTGTGTCTTGGTTTTTAATCCATCCTGCCATTCTGTGTCTTTTGATTGGAGAATTCAACCATTTACATTTAGAGTGATTATTGATATATGAGGGCTTAATGTTGCTATTTTATGGCTCATTTTCCAGTTCTTTTGCATTTCCTTCGTTTCTCGTCCTGTGTGTTTTGGACTACCAATTCAGTTTGGTAGTTCTATATGTTGGTTTTCTTAATTTTCTGTTTATTTATCATATGTGTCTCTGTTCTGATTATTTGTTTAGTGTTTACCATGAGGTTTGTATAAAAAATCTTGTAGAGGAGATAGTCCGTTTTCTGATGGTCTCTTATTTCCTTAGACTAAGTTGATTTGATCCCTTTCCTCTTCCCCTTCTAAGTTATTATTGTCACAACTTATTCCATCTTGTGTTCTGAGTTTGTGTTTAAAGTAATGAGGTTATGTTTATTTTTGGTGTTTTCCTTCCCTTAATCTTGATGTTTATAATTGTTTGCTAACCTATTCTGATAGAGAGCTGCAATTTTTCTGATTTTGTCTACCTATTTTTCTCCTTACTCAAAACTTTGTATCCCCTTTCTCTCTCTCTTTTTTTTTTGTCAGGCATGAGGACCTTCTTGAGCATTTCCTGTAGTGGGGGTCTTGTGGCAATGAACTCCCTTAGCTTTTGTTTCTCAGGGAAAGTTATTATTTCTCCACTATATCTGAAGGATGAGTGTTCTTGGCTGAAGGTTTTTGTCTTTCAGAAGTTTGAATATATCATTCCAGTCTCCCCTAGCCTGTAGAGTTTCTGTTGAGAAATCTTCTGAGAGCCTGATGGGAATACCTTTGTATGTTATTTTATTTGTTTGTTTAGCTGCCCTTAATATTTTTCTTTATCATTGACTTTTGCCAGCTTTTCTACTATATGCCTTGGAGATGGTCTTTTCATGTTTATATATTTAAGAGATCTATTGACTTCATTCACTGGTATTTCCAGCTCCTTCGCCAGGTTTGGGAAGTACTCAGCTATTATTTCTTTGAACAAGCTCTCTGCTCCTTTTTCCCTTTCTTTTTTGTGTGTGTATGAGGAAGATTAGTCCTGAGCTAACATCTGTTGCCAATCCTCCTCTTTTTGCTGAGGAAGATTGGCCCTGGTCTAACATCCATGCCCATCTTCCTCTACTTTATATGGGATGCCGCCACAACACAGCTTGACAAGCAGTGCATCAGTCCACGCCCAGGCTCCAAACCTCTGAACCCCAAGTTGACGAAGTGGAGCACACAATCTTAACCACTATGCCACCGGGACGGCCCCATTCATTGAGCTTTTTTATGATAGCTATTTGGAATCCTATATCATTTAGGTTATAAATTTCTGTGCCTTCAGGGTTGGTTCTGGGTGCTTGTCATTTTCTTTCTGGTCTGGAGATTAAATATATTTTTGCATAGAGCCTGCAGATTTTGGCTTGTTGTTTCTCATAACAAAAATATCTGGTTGCAGTTTCCACCTGCCATCACTGGGGGGGGCGGTCAAGAGCCGTGTATTCTGAGCCTGCTGCGATCTGCAGGCACTCTGGTGGACTGGCTGTGTTCGTGCTCCGGGCAGGGGAAGGGGTCTTTTGCCTACCCAATCCTGGGGGCTTCCTGCTCTTCCCTCGCTATGTGCTCACCTGGGGTGCTACCTTGATGAAGACACCTCCGTAACAGTTCAGTCCTCTCTGTATGGGGATTTCCCACAGGCTGTTAGAGAACTTGGGGAGCCACGGTTTTCCCATGGAGGGCCGCCCCTCCGCCCATCTCTCAGCCACGCAGTCCTAGTCCCAGAGTTGCTGTAGTTGGGGAAGGAGAGTTCTCCTCACCTCCTTCGGCTTCCTCCATGGGACCAGCACCTCCATCCTCAGATGTAAGGCTGCATGGTTCTCTCAGACATCTTTTGTGTTGTGAGTGTCCTCTCTTGGTATCTGAATGTCCTTTTTGTTGTATCTTGGGGGGAGAGTCTAAGGAGAGAGCTTACTCTGTCATGATGCTGACGTCTGGTTTATTCTTGATGATGGATAGGTGGGCAATAGCTCATGCTGCGGAGATGGCGGCCTGGGCCTAGAGAGGCAATCACCTTACAAACTAGAACAAAGTGAATCTGTCATCTTCCTTGTTAACTCCTTGCCACTTGTGTTGTGCTGTGTGACAGCCGCTATTTCTAATTCTCAGTTTGAAGCCTGAAATCAAAATCTCAAAGGTTTTGAAGAATCACATAAAATTCTGTATGTGTCTTATGGATATATGTTTAGTATATATTTACATACACACAGAAGAAACAGTTATTTCATGTTGGGGGGAAAGTTGCTGAAAAGGGTGTCAAAGAATTTGTATAAAAGGATCAGGGCTGTGATCATGTTTACCTGTTGCAAGTAGATTTTAGGTCCTCAGAGTTGAAATAGTCTCATCCTCAGGAACCTCTGTTGAATGTTCCAGCAGTGCCTTGGCACCAAAGTCCCACCTCTCATCAGCCTCCTGGCTCACAGGTGTGCTGTGCACTAAGGATCGGACACATCGGCCTGACATGTTAAAAATGTTTCTTTGTAATGAGAGCAGTTGAAGTCTTTGTTGCCAACTATAATCTTATCAAGTGTCCATGGCTTCTTGATCCTTGGTGATATGCGTTAAAAAACTGATTTGTTTGCTCATTTGCTTGGGTAAAACAAGTTGATGCTAATCTTGAGCTGAAACAATTTTCCTGAACAGGTTACGTGGCTCATGAATTTATTTTGGATACAAGACCCTTCAAAAAGTCTGCAAACATTGAGGCCATAGATGTGGCCAAAAGGCTTCAGGATTATGGTGAGTGGCCTTACTGGAGTGACCCCTAGGGGAACTTGGGCTCTTGACGTTCATGCAGCTGCCCATGGTAGCTATAGACCACTTCCTCAAGGCCCAAACCAAATGTGCAGGCACCATAGTGAATGGATCCATAGGCTAAATGGGGAGCCCAGGGTTCTAGGCAACCTTTAAAGTGACAGAAAAAAACTTTCCCTTATGACTGCATTGGTACTGTCCTTCGAAAGATACTAAATGGTGCATCTTGAATCCATTGGCAGCCAAGAAGTCTTTATAGTTAACAAAATTAAAAATCCCAAAGAAAATGATTACAGTTCTTTGCCCATGTTTCTGGTAACTTCTTACTCCAATCCCATACCTGGTAAACAGCAAGCTCCATGAAGAGGTGAGTTGGTGTAATGGTGAAGGAAGTGGAGCAAGTAACCTGTAGAAGTGTTAGAGATGAATGACATTTGAGTCTTAATAACCACCTCAGTCATGGCATAGCTGTTTCAGCTGCTTCTAGAGATGAAGGAATAGGTGCATATTGTTTTCACAGAGACGATGCAATTTTCTTGGAAGGATTTTGAAAGACATGAGACCTTTGTGTATTAGTGGGTGTTCATTCAGCATAGCCCTTATTAAGGTACATTTTCTTAGTGACATTATTAATCATATTAAAGACCCTTCAATTTTCAGAAAGGCTAAGTTGGGGAGAACTTTGCCTTTCAATGGATGTAGAGTCCTATCTGAATTTTAATGATGACTTGAATGACTTCTTTTAATAAGGGAAGTGAAAACTTTCATATTTTAATAGTTTTACTGCTGCATCATAATGGGAGTCCCATGTGTGTGACTCATTCCTCGACTGAATGAATGATCTTATTATGCAGAGTTACACTGATAATAAATGGGAAAGCCAGAGAAAGGTTTCGTTAATGAAATTAGCAATTACTTCCTCAAAATCTCCTCTTGGCTGGCCTTGTAGCCTGACTCAACCTCCCAGCTAATGGCTGAGTGATGGACGAGTCAGGATGAGGCTTCACTTCTGGAATGCGCTGTCTGCATCACACATCTGATGGCAGAGCATTTGCAGGAGGGAGAGGAGGGGCTGGGAGGAGGTGGTGATGGAAGTTACTGCCCAGTATTTCCAAGTCCTATTCTACCTCCAACCTTGACGTGATTTTGATGTGTGATAGCCAGATTGCCACACTTGCCCTAAGCCCACAATTGCCCAGGTGCCTGACACATAGTAGACACTCAGCACAGATGTGTTTAATAAGTGAGAGAATGAATGAATGGTTAAGTAAAAAAAATAACCATGACAATGACAACACAGATTCTGGGTCTTCAGCACACCTGCGGAATCAGAATTTCCAGGGGAGAGGCCTCGTGATCTGTATATCGAACAAGCATGGTCTGGATGGGTCTTATCAGGCAAGTTTGCGGCACACTGCCTTAGGGCAGAGGTTTCCAGACATAACTAATGATCAGAATCACTTGGGGAGTTTTAAGACTCAGATTTGTGAGCCCTACTGTGGGTGGACCTCCTGAATCAGGGTCGAGATCCAGGAGTCTGTTTCCAAGACAACTCAGATGGTTCCAGATATGGGAACTGCTACAGCAGAATATGTTGGGTTGAATTTGCTCACATGTGGAATTGAGGTTTAAAAAAAATATATCCCTTTCTGGTTTGGGTGACACAGTTGTATGCATTTGTCAAAATTCATTAAATGGTACTTAAGATTTGTGCATTTCCCCATATGTAAATTTTATCACAAAAATATGTGAACAGATATTGAATTCTAGTTAATGATATGCATGCTGAGGGGTGAAGTGTGCTAATAACTGCAGTGTACTTTGAAATGCATCAATAATAAGATGGATGGATGAATAGATATGTGATAAAGTGAACAGAGCATCACTGCAGAACATAGGTGGAAGGTATATGGATGCTCACCCTACAGTCCTTTCAACTTATCTGTATGTTTGAACATTTTAACAATAAAATGTTGAGGAGACAATACCTTAAAGCATTCAGGCATGACCCTAAAGCACCCTGTGTAATGAGGATGCACATCAGAATTTGGGAACCAGTGCACTCTAGGGCAAAATTAGCTGACAAGTATATCAGCCTGGGAGCTGTTCTTCATCTTTTAAAGTTTCATAGAAAGAATGTAAGAAATGGGAAAAAAGTTGTTTTTGGCTTTTGTCCGGGAAACCTCTCTTGACCATGTGTCTTGTCAATTCATCTTACATGTGAAAACTTTGGGAAACATAGAAACATCTTCAGCCTATATTCAGTGTAAAGGCAAAAGCTTTCCACATGCTGACCAAGCCTCGGTTTCCTCATCTGTAAAATGGGGACAGTAAGACTCACTCCAGCTTCCTTAATGCTTTGTACCTCATTATTTAGCTTTTGATAGGCTACACTATTTTAATTTCTCTTGATTGCAAGTAATACATGAGCATTATAGAAAGATTCTAAAACACAATCAAAGTGAAATAAAAATCCCAGTCTCATTTTCTGGCAATAACCCCTATTAAAATTTTGAGGAGGAATAAATAAAATTTATTCTTCAAGACATCTTCCCTCATAAAAAATAAAATAAAATAATATATATATATAAAATATATATACACAGACAATACTTTGTCCTTTTTTTTTTTTTTTTTTACAAAAATGGGATAATATCATTATGTAGCTTGCTCTTTTCAGGTAATATTTTTGAATGTTTACCCAATTTAACAAATATAAATTTACATACTTCTGAATGTTTGCATATTTATTGTATGGACGCCCTGTAAAATTTGCTTAACTGATCCTCCACTGGTGGATGTTATTTCCTAAATTTTCTTCTATAAACAGTGCTGAGATCAACTCCTAGACATATCTATTTGCAAATTTATTCGATGACATTGTTAGGATAAATTGGGGAGGTGCTCTGCTTCCAAATCAGGGAAGTCAAAAGTTCATGACCCAAGTTCCCCTGTCTCCCTTGCAGGATTTCACGCCCCTACCATGTCCTGGCCGGTGGCAGGGACTCTCATGGTTGAGCCCACTGAGTCAGAAGACAAGGCAGAGCTGGACAGATTCTGTGATGCCATGATCAGCATCCGGCAGGAAATCGCCGACATCGAGGAGGGTCGCATTGACCCCAGGGTCAATCCACTGAAGGTGTGTAGGCACCGGTAGTTTATCAAAATGTCCCATAGAGTAGAAAATGGTGTCCAGACTGCATGCCAGCAACCCCTGAACTCTCATCAGAGGATGATATTCTTGCCTGGAATAAGGCATTCGTTATTTGGAAGATTAAATCTTGAACAGCAATTACTTAGTATAATGTGGATATTTTCTGGTATGTTTTTATTTTGCTTACGTAACTGTTTCATGGTTGTAGGAGCTATACACCCCGCATGCACCTAACTGGTTGCCAAAGGAGGGAGCAGAGGCTGAAGGACTCTGTCTAGTTGGGCAGGTCTTATCATTCTTTGTCTCTGTTTGATGCGCTCTGGGGAGATTCTTTACCTCACAAGCTCTGGGTAAAGACAAATTCTTTACGGGTTCTGTATTGGAGCAGTTGCCTCTTAGAACAACTGGATTGGTATTTGGCCTGAATGTTTTACAATGTTTATGGCCTATGTTGGAGAAAAGTTTCTTAGGCATTACCCTGCCTCTTCAAAAACATGTACATTTTATATCTGTTCAGAGCCCTTAGTTTCTTGTTAGGTCCAGACATAAGCTGGGGTATCATGAATTGAGAATATTGTGAAGGCTGTGGTTGTGTTGTTATGGCTCCAAGCCAGAGAACAAGTCTGAGATGCTTGGGGAAGCTCAGGCAAGTTCCAGAATGGTCCAGCTGAAGGTGGAGTGCAGGGGCCAAGGGCAAGCAGGAGAAGGCAGGCACCTTGCTCAATGTGAGTTTGACAGGGTAATGGAAGAATACAATGGTTGTTTTTACTGTCATTATTATTTCTCTTTTCTCTGGATACTGCTGATTCTTCGGGATTTAGGCTATTCTTAAAAATGGCAATAGACATCTAAAGAACATAATACAGTCATGTGCCACATAATGATGTTTTGGTCAACAACGGACCACATATATGATGGTGGTCCCATAAGATTAGTACCATATAGCCTAAGTGTGCAATAGGCTATACCATCTAGGTTTGTGGAAGTACACTCGATGATGTTCACACAATGACGAAATCGCCTAACAACGTGTTTCTCAGAGCGTATCCCTGTCGTTAAGCGACACATGACTCTACTGAGTTACAAAAGCAAGTGGAGAATAATACTCATAGGAAGATATAAGGTTTAAAAATGTACCAAATTATGCTATATGCTGTTTATTAATATATGCAGTAATAGTATAAAAACATGAGAATGGTGAACACTAAATTCAGGTGGTTATTACAGGGGAGGAGGGCAAGCAATGAGATGGAGAGGGGATATACAGGCAGCTTCAACTGTATCTGTAATGTTTTTTATTTTAAAAAATTAAGCAAATATGACAAAATGTTGATTTATTTTGGGTGGTAGATGTGCTTATTATATTACCACAACTTTCTGATATTGGAAATATTTCACAATAAAAATTTTCCTACTTAAATTTCCTTCCCCCCAAATTGAAACAGAACAATAGCCCTCTGTCCATGGGCTTCCATTAGAAGCTTGCCAGTTGAGGTGAAGTGTGGGAGGGGAAGGCAGTGTTCTGCTTGATCCCTCTCCCATCTGTGTCTGTCTCAGATGTCTCCACACTCCCTGACCTGTGTCACATCCTCCCACTGGGATCGACCATATTCCAGAGAGGTGGCAGCATTCCCGCTGGTAAGTTCTCCTCTGAAGCCGACTGTGCCAGCTGGTGTAGTGGTCATGGCGTATGAGGGGCCATCACCTACCCTGAAGGGCTCCCACTCTTATTGTCCCCTTATTATAACAACCCTATGTGGGACACCTTGTGAAATGCGGATCATGACAAGGGATGCAGAGCATGGAAATTGGCTTTCAGAACTCTGAGGTCAGAGTCAGAGGGTCAGCCACAGGCCTGGGAACCCGCAGGGTGCACAGTGGAGGAAGACCAAATAGGAGTCCCTGTCAAGTGCATTAATGTGTCTTCTACCACCATCCAACAGGGACATGGCCCTGAATGCAATTTTTCTTTCCTTTCTGATTCTTATATGAAGGAGAAGGTGCTCTGCAGTCTGTTTAGTGGGTGGGGACAAGGGTCAAAAGTTAGATTTTTGGAACAGTAATGACTGGTTGGCTTTTAGCTTCTTGTCCTTTTTGAGTACTTGTTGGGCTAGTGGCATCTTAGGCTGGGGGGATATAATGGTAATCTCTTCCCCCCGAATAGAAACCTCTCAATATCCCACATTTCCATCTTTTGTCCCCTTCAGCCCTTTGTGAAACCAGAGAACAAATTCTGGCCAACCATTGCCCGGATTAATGACATCTATGGAGATCAGCACCTGGTTTGTACCTGTCCACCCATGGAAGTTTATGAGTCCCCATTTTCTGAACAGAAAAGGGCCTCTTCTTAGTCCCCTCTTCCTAAGTTCAAGTGACTGATCTGATGCCTCTCTCTGGAGCATTTGATAAGCAAGAAATATTTCATCTCCCACCCCAGACTCAAGTAGGGGTTTTATATACTGTGTATATTTTTTAATCTCTGTCAAGGTAAATGTCAAGGAAGCTCATTGTTGGAAGACTGATTTGCTTCAATGCCTCTGCTTCCACATATAGCAGTTGATGTTCAAGTTGCCTTGATTGGGAGTCACTTAATTTTTTGCTTAGAAAATTTTGGGTGTGGTAGGAACTTTAACTTTCAATGTAGCAAGTTTGCAGACACTATAGGGGCTACACTGGAGGCTCGATAGACATTTTTTGTTCCAAATAAGTCCTTGTGGACTGTGCCATCTGTGGGAAATCCCAAGGCAAATGTTTACATTTTGTATACACTGAAGAAATCTTTTTCGTCTGACTAATTTGCCTAATCTTTGGTAGCATTTCTGAGTGTTTTCCTCTTTTTTCTGTGTGTGGTTTTTTTTATCTGCAATTATTAGTATTCTAATAAAAGCATTTCAGTTTGAATTATGGCTTCTTGGTCCATTTTTCGATCTTACTCCCGGGTACCTTGGGTTCAGAGGGAACTGAGGGGTGACAAGCACACCCAGTCCAATAGCCATTGTTACCCTGTCAGTTTTGTCTTCAGCTAAAGAAACAGTTTGTCGTCTCAGCAGTGAATGCCACTTTGGCTCTTTTGTTAGAATTGTGTTAGGCTACACGTAACTGAAACTCAGCGACAGAAGGTTAATCAAATAGCAGTTTATTTTTTCTCATTTAACAATAAGTCCAGAGGGAGGAAGTCAAGGGCTAGTGCTCCCACAGTCTTCCTATTCTGCCTTCCTTTGCGTAGTCTTCATCCTCAGTGGTTGCTGCATATCGAGGCATCACATACTCATTCTAGACAGGAAAGAGGGGAAAACAGAAGACGGAAGGCATATTCCATCCAAGTTCGTGTCTTTGGAAATGCTTTCCCAGAGGTTCTACCCAATAACTTCTGCTTACTTTTTTTTTTTGAATATTCTTTTTTATTTATTTATTTTTGTGAGGAAGACCAGCCCTGAGCTAAAATCCGTCGCCAATCGTTCTCTTTTTTGCTGAGGAAGACTGGCCCTGGGCTAACATCCGTGCTCATCTTCCTCTACTTTATATGGGACGCCGCCACAGCGTGGCTGACGAGCAGCGCCTTGGCGGGCGCCCGGGATCCGAACCTGCGAACCCCGGGCTGCCAAGCATGGACTAAACCGCCGTACCACCAGGCGACCCCCACTTCTGCTTACTTTTAACTGTCCAGAATTGGTTCAGTTTGCATTCCTAGCTGCAAGGGAGTATGGGGAGGTCTTCTACCTGGGCAATTAGTGCTCCGGACAAAATCAGGAGTTTGTTAATTCAAGCAAAGGAGAACAATGGTTTTAGGTAAGCAGCTAGCATGCCTGCCACAAATAACTTGCCCCTAGAAACGGCAAATGCTTCATATGTTCCTCCCCGATAGTTGCTGAGCATCTGCTCGAGCCCTGACTCCCTGGGTCCTTGTGTGGCGGCTTACCCAGACAACTCCAACTCGAGCTATCATGACAGCCATCTGGCCAACAGGCCTGAGTGCTCTACTGAATGCTCTGCAAATGTCCACTTACTCTCGCACTTAAAAAGTTTGTGGAACAATTTATTTCAGCCTAACTAAGCAGTAGAAAAGTGAGGGGATCCATGGTTCCTTTTTACATAACAATTAAGTGATTACTATCTATTGAGTACTTCTCAAGTGTCAGGTATTATTCTAAGTTTTTTAAATATATGATCTATTAGCCTCACAACATTCCCTTTTTACACACGATGTGGGTAGGGTGTGGAGAGATGCTCACAGTCACACAGCTGGTGAGGAGAGCCAGAATTTGAACCCAGGCAGGACAGCTCCAGCGCCCACTGGTCACAACAGGCTACCACACTGCCAGGGTCACTGCAGACCTGGAGACTGCCTTTCCTGAGCTGGAAACCAGGCTGTCAACACAGGCTAGCCATCAGGGCCCGGAGGAGCGCCTTCTGAGGAAGGACAAGTGTGGGAGTTGACAGCAGTCCTTTCTCCTTGATCAGACTGTGAAGTGTAATGGTTGAGCTGGTTATCCATCGCTTGTTCCCCGAATATATCAGAGCAATCACAGGTGACTGAGGGAATCGAAGTGAGCTCTTTGTCCTTCACTGTTAAATCGCTTGTGTGTTCACCTGGCGCACGTGCCTGTCTTTCCCACCTCTGCATCTTTGCCTGTGCGGGCCCCTCCACCTGGAGCACTCTCACTGACCACCTTTGCTTTGCTGGCTCCTCTTTGTTCTTCGTGTTTCAGCATCTCCTCAAGAAGGTCTTCCACACATCCCTGTGAAATAGGCTATTTTCTGTCGTGGCACTCAGTTTGCTTTCCTGTACTCTTAGCACAGTCAGTAATTATTGTTTACCCGGCTGTTGTCTGCCTCACTAGACTAAGTTCCCTGAGAGCAGGGACCATGTCTCGTTCATCATGGGATTCCCAGTGCTTAGCCAGGGTCTTCCACATAGTATGTGTTCAACAAACAGAAGGAAATATGAAAGGAATGATCCTTGATCTCAAAGAGGGACACTGTCATGGAAATCAGAATTTCCAATGCCTGCTGTGAGCAGTTCTGTTAGAGCTAATACAAAACACCAGGACTTGATGACAGGGCCTCTGGACAAGCTTTGTGTAGGATGTCCTCTTCCTTTTTTTTTTTTGGTGAGGAAGACCAGCCCTGAGCTAACATCCATTGCTAATCCTCCTCTTTTTGCTGAGGAAGACTGGCTCTGGGCTAACATCGTGCCCATCTTCCTCTACTTTATATGGGACGCCGCCACGGCATGGCTGACAGGCAGTGCGTCCGTGGGCGCCCGGGATCCGAACCCGCGAACCCCGGGCTGCCAAGCGCGGATGAAACCGCTGCGCCACCGGGCCGGCCCACCTCCTCTTCCTTTTTTTTATTGTGGTAAAACATATATAACATTTACCGTTTTAATCATTTTTAGTTGTACAGTTCAGTGGCATTAAGTACTTGCACAGTGTTATGCAGAAAGTGCCTTTTGAACAATTTTGAAGATGAGGGGTCTGAAGTGGACACACACACACATCCTATGAACCAGGCATCCCCCGCCTCCTCACAGCCCTGGGACAGGCCACGGGCCACTCTTGGAGCAACTGTCACGTTGCAGCCGTGTGAGACACAGGGCAAGGGCCCCAGGCTGGAAACCATGAAGCCTCTAGACACATACAGGGGCCATGTCTTCCAATGACAAAACTGGTGCCTTTCAGCCAAATAAAGGATGGAGGTGCCACTTCTGGGTGCAAGAAGCCGCCTGGGACAAGTAGTTTGGAAACTGAGATGTTAGTGCTTTTAGTTGTTCCCAGGGCTCTGGGACAGCAGGTTTTGGCTCAGACATTGGTCAGGTCAGGGATGTTGCCTAGGTCAGTGGTTTTCAAACCTTAATGTGTCTAGATCACCAGGAGGGCTTGCGAAAACACAAGGCTGGGCCCTGGCCCCAGAGTTTCTGATTCAGTAGATCTGGGGCAGGGCCAGAGAATTTGCATTTCTAATAAGTTCCAGGTATTGCCTCTCAGCTTTCTCTGTTCACATTTCAGGGAAATTTCCAGAGCTCTAAGCCTTTAAAGAGAAGGGTTTGGGGAGGCTGGTGGGGGTGGGAAGAGGCTGGCTTAAGTCAACCTTGCATTTTTAATGCAAATCTTACCATTTTAAGAGAAAAACCCCTCTTTCCTTGGTTTTGGCTGAGGCTCCTGTGGCTGGAGGAGACTGTCCTGGACTGGGCGCTACACACTCTGGCCTCACTCTCATCTGCTAGGCTCACTCCTGCCGGCACTGCATTGACGAAGTCTTTTTTTTTGGAGATCAGAATGTCAGCGTTATTACCAATAAAGCTGATTGGAGAATGTGGTTTTAGATCTCTAGCCAGAAGGGCCTGCTCTCCATTTTTGCTCCCCTGATGCTTCACCAATTGCCTGGGGACACTCCACCCAAGGGAAAAGTTTGAGTCTGTATAGACTTGCTGCCCTAGGCTGCCCGCAGGTGAAGAGGGAAGACAGAACAGGGGGTTTCCCCAGCGCTGGTGGAGTACTGTGGGTGAATGGACGTCACCAGCCCCCTCCTCTGTGGGGAGCAGGAAGAGGCAGGCCAGGAGGCAGGAGTGTAATCAGCTGAGATCATGCCACAAAGAAAACAAGAATCCAGGAAGCAGGAGTTAGTGCCCAACACAGAGCACACTACTCTTGTAAATCTGTTTCTTTTCTCGCTGGGGGGAGTAGTCAGACTGCCTGGGGTCATAGCCCAGTTCCCCTAAATCCCAGATGCATGACCTCGGAGAGGATAAAAGCATCTCTGAGCCTCAGTTTCCTTATCTGTAAAATGATATCCCCTACCACCCCCAGGTGAGGATTCAATGTACCGCTGGGAACAGTGTCTGGCACAAAGCCAGCCTCATAAGTGTCGGCTCTTATTCTTATTCTGAACCTCACTTAGGGTCTTGTCTCCTACACTGCATATCCCTGCATGTCCCTGCCTCAGTACAGGAGCCCCAAACCCAATCTGACCTACACTATGTTTAGCTCCATCTTCCTTTTTTCTCCATTTGTAATGGCCCCTTTCCTCTGGACAGCCAAAGAAAGTGGAAGGAACATGGGCTGTGACTTCATACAAATCTGGATAAAGTTCTCAGATATGTCAATTGTTTTGCGACAACAGGTAACTTCACTAATCCTTTCTGCACCTCAGTTTCTTAAGGTGAAAAAATAACAACAATAAAAGTACTTACCTCAACCAGGCTTGTTTTAAGGATTAAATGAGATCACACAAAGTGAGCACTTAGTATCAGGTCTGGCACCCAGAAATCACTAACATTCAGCAAACACTGACGGAGCCATCATGTACCACTGTGTACCACTCCAGATGTTAGAGACACAAGGTGAACAAGAAAGACAAGGTCTCTTCCATGGAGCATCAATTCTAGATGGACAAACATAAATCAGCATTCCACAGTGTTAAATGTTCTTTAGAAAACAAAAAACCAATATGGTGTGTGTGAGGGGGTTGTGGACTCCTTTATATTGGGTGGGCAGGGAAGGATTCTCTGAAAAGGTGACTTTTAGGCTAAAATCTGAACAAAAAGAAGCCAGCCATGACTAGATGTGGGGAAGGAGGGAGGCGGGTGTTCAGGAAGCGGGAGAGGCATGTTTGAAGGCCTTAGTGTCTGTACTCTCACTTTAGCATTTGGTTATTTTCAAACTCATATGTAAAGGGTTTTAAGAATCCTGGGAAATAGGAGGGGAGACAGAAGATGAGGAACAAAAGCTGGGGTTGGGGAAATGTGTGGGAATCTTTCTAGGAGTCAGGAATGAAGAGGAGGGGTTTGAGCCTAGAGTCAAGATCATAGGGAATGAAAATAGGGTCTAGAGAAGAAGAAAGGGACCTTCGCTCAGATGGAAGGCATTGAGGGAAAAAAAAAGAAGAGAAGGTATGGCAGGGTGGGGGAGGGGGGAGTTGGAGGTCCAGGAAGGGAGGGAAGGATTGCAATGGGGTTAGGAGGGAGAGAGAAGGATTGAAAGTGGGAGAAAGAGGCAGGTTAGGAACAGGAAGGAAATGGGGGGAGGTGGATCAGGGCCTAAGGTAGGGATGGGGAGAGGTAAGGATGAAGATGTGGAAATGGAAAGAACATCATCAGCTCAAGGACAGGGCAGATGAAAGAAGAGTCGGGAAGTGGGAGGGAAGAAAAGCCAGATGGTGGTGTAGAAGAGGTGGGAGAAGGCTCACCAGGGTGGCAAGGAAGAGAAGGGAGTCAAGAGCATGAGCAATAAGGCCTGGGTCAGGAGGGGGAGAGGACTCCCTCAAGTTAGGAGGAGGAGAGGGATCAAGAGGAGAATGGGGAAGGGGGATGGTTTAAAAAGTAGGCTTGAGAGCAGAGGACTAGCAAAAGGAAGGGGTGGAGGGCAGGACGAGGCCCCAGGTTTGGGAAGGGGGCTGGCTGGCAGTAAGCAGAAGGCAGAGAAAGGAGTGGAGCAGTAATGGGGGGGCGGAACAGACCTAGGCTCCAAGCACCCTGGATGAGAAAGATCACTGGGAAGGGAAGTAGCAGATGTTGGGAGCAAAGAGCAAAGGTCATGGAGTGGGGAGGCCTCTCAGTAAAGGGGTTGAGGGAGGACCCCATGATTAGGAGACAAAGGTGTGTAGGAGGGGAGAAGAGGAAGAGCAAGGAAGTCTTTTTTTTTTTTTTTGGAAACCAACTAGGCAGCAAGATTGTTGAACTGAGGGGACCAAGCGGGAAGCAGGGGAGCAAATGTCCCAGGGGTTAGAATGTCTGCGAAGTTGAAAACTAAGTCCAGAGGGCAGTAAACCCCTGAGGACAGAGCTGGTGGAAACCTTCCAGGATCACTGTAGGAACCCAGGATGGCAGGCTGAGGGGCTGGGGGGCCCACTTGTTCATCACCCACCATGGATGTAGGCAGGTGCCCTGACATGTATGATTAACGTAGAATGTGTTTGTGTGTGAGTGTATGATGTTCTTTTCCTACTGCTGCCTTTTCCTTGCTTCTGTTCATATGTCATTCTCATCGCTTGCTTCATTGAGTACTTGATCTCCCTGTCCCCCTCCTCTAGTCCTCCCAGTTCAGGGTGCCTCCCAGCTGTGGCTTTACTTTGCCAAGCTCTAACTTCCTAGCCTTTGTACACGCTGTTCCTCTCATCTGAGCTTTTCCCACATCTCCTCCCCACCTCTCATACACACAACTCCCTGGAGATGGGATAAGTCCCTGATATTTAAAGCAGTTACAATCCCTGATGTTAGATCACCCATCCCAGTTTGTTTGGAAAATGTAGTCTATTTGGGGCAGGGGGCAGTCTCTGGTGCCTGGAACTGGCAAGGGTAATTGGATACCTTTTCCATAAAAGCAGTGCTGCAAAATTATGGCTTAATAGGCTTTTATAGGCTAACCTGGGAACCTACCCCTCTCCTCTATATCATTGTTCCTATGGGAAGTATTTGTACAAATTCATACAAACAAGAGATTATTTCATTTTCAACCTATATCAAGTCAAAGATCATGGCTGTCATTCTTTTACAAATTAACTTCTGAAATGCAACTTGGAGACTGCCTGTAATTTCTTCTGAATTCAACAGAATTGATGGAAGATCAAAAAAAATCAACCACAAATTTTATTCTTAAGGGAATTACATGACTGGTGTCTGGAGCTCTCTTACAGAGGTCTAGGGTTTTCAGAACTGATGCAAGAGAAATTTTGGTGTGCTTTTGATCTGTTTGTTGCATTGTACTTTAGCTTCACTACTAAAAGTGTTTGTAGAGCTCGGGGTGTAACATTTTAAATTTCCTACAAAAGCACTTCTGAAGATTTGAAAAAAAAACAAAACAAAAAACTTATGAGACTCAGAAGATTTAAGTGCTTTAAGTAACAGCCAAAGTCATAAAACTCGCAGAAAACAGGGTGGAATCCAATGGCACCAGGAGTGATGTCAGTCATCCTAAAAAAATGCAGACTTTTCCCCAACGATGCTGCCACTGGGAACTTGATCCAAAACTGCTACTTGCTGCAGTAGGAGCAGCCAGAGTAGAATTAGATGCAAACAGATTCCTCCTTAAAAGTCTGGCATAAAGAATGGGAAAAAAAATTTTTTAAAGATAACTTGCTTGCGTTCAAGACATTTTATCCAACATGAATTACATAGAAATATTAAAGTTCCCCAAAATAGAAGGACTAGATGTTTTTATTGGTTAAAAGAAGCTGCTTCAAATGCATTCCAAAAGACAATGAGGAAAATACTTTCCGTGGAAGGAGACAGTTGGGTAGGCTGTTAAATAAACTTGCAAATACCTGCCCCACCCCAGGTAAACACCCCTAGGCACTGGATATGGCCAAGACTGGGGAGAAGCCCTGTGGATCATCCCTGCCTTGTCCTGAGCAACCAGCTGCAAAGAGGCAGCACCTTAACCATCCTGACTAGAAACTGAAGGAGGATTAGAGACAGAAGGGAGCTGGAGAAAGGGTTCCTTTAAATCTGTGTATGAAGTCCTGGGCAGACCCTCAAGCAGACCATGCACGAAACTGACCATAATCAACACAGCAAAATGAACTCTGAGCAGACTATTGCCCAGGTTTCAGATTGGTTTCTGAGTAGCATCCAAGTGGGGTAGACCAGAATGGCACTGCAAAGGCTTTGAAAATTAAATTGACATTTAACCACAAATGTGGGCCGCAGCATGCATTTGGAACCTAAAGTTTTACTGCCTTATAAAATAGAAGATTTAAATAAGAACAACATTCTCATAACACTCAAAATGTCCAGGATCCAGTGCAAAATTACTCATCATATCAAGAACCAAGAAAATCTCAACTTGAATAAGAGATATATGGAAGACCCAAATAGAAATTTTAGAACTGAAAAATACAATAACCAAAATAAAAAAACTTACTGGATGGGCTCAATAGCAGAATGTAGATGACAGAGGAAAGATTCAGTGAACCTGTAGATAGATCATTAAGAATTATCTAATCTCGGGCCGGCCCGGTGGCATAGCAGTTAAGTTCGCACACTCTGCTTCGGCAGCCCGGGGTTCGCAAGTTTGGATCCTGGGCACAGACCGACACACTGCTTGTCAAGCCATGCTGTGGTGGCGTCCCATGTAAAGTAGAGGAAGATGGGCACGGATGTTAGCCCAGGGCCAGTCTTCCTCAGCAAAAAGAGGAGGATTAGCAACAGATGTTAGCTCAGGGCTAATATTCCTTACACATAAAAAAGAATAATAATCTAATCTGAACAATAGAGAATATGAATTGAATAAAAACGAACAGAATCTCAGAGACTTCTGGGACAATAACAAGAGTTAATGTTCATGTCATTGGAGTTCCAGAAGAAGAGGAGAAAGTGTGCAGGGCTGAAACCATATTTAAAGAAATAATGGCTGGAGACTTTCCAAATATGGCAGAAGACACAATCTAGATTCAAGAAGCTAAGTGAACCCAAAACAAGATAAGCCCAAAGAATCCCATGCTCAGACATATCATAATCAAATTTTTGAAAATTAAAGACAAAGAAAAAAAATCTTGGAAGAAGCCAGAGAAAAACAACACATTACCCACAGAGGAACAACAATATGAATAACGGCAGATTTCTTATCAGAAACCATGGAGGCTCAAGGCTCGACTGGGGAAAAAATTCACTTTTACGCTCATTCCTGTGGCTTCAGGACCTTGCTGGCTGTTGGCATCAGTTTCTTGCCACATGGGCCTCTCCATAAGGTAGCTCAATACATGACAGTTGGCTTCTCTCAGGGTGAGCAAGCAAGGGTGTCCAAAGTGGAAGGCCACAGTATTTTTGTAACTTAACTTTGGAAATGACATCCATCACTTTTGGTGCATTTTATTCATTACAAAAGAATCATTAAGTCCAGCCTACACTCAAGAGAAGGAGATTATAACAGGGCACAAAGACCACGAGGTGGCGATCACTGGAGACTATCTCATAGGTTGCCTACCACACACTATCAACCAATTTATCAGTAGTAGTCAACTGATTTGGATATTAAAGAATTTAGTTTAAAAATAGTGTAAGTTCTAGGTTCAAATTATTAAAAGATCAATTAAAAACTTCAACTCCTGGGGCCAGCTTGGTGGCATAGTGGTTAAGTTCACACACTCTGCTTTGGTTGCCTGGGGTTCGCAGGTTCAGATCCCAGGCATGGACCTATGCACCGCTCATGAAGCCATGCTGTGGCAGCATCCCACATACAAAATAGAGGAAAATAGGCACAAGATGTTAGCTCAGAGCCAATATTCCTCACACACACACACACACACACACACACACACACACACACACACACACAAATCTATTCCTTGTCTATTGGTAGGCTGAGGAATTTAGGAATGTTTCTATTAGTCAGGATAAGGCTAGGTTATGTTGTGTTAACAACTCAGAAACCTTAGGGTTTTAAAGATTTATTTCTTACTCATGTTGCATGTTCATCACAAGTTGGCTGGGGGCTGCATCATTCTCACTTGGGGACCCAGACTGAGAGAAAAGCTCTATCTGGGTGCTACTGGTCTCCATGGAAGGGGAAAGAAAATTCTGGAGGGCAGTGAAATGCTCTGCCTAGAAGTGACACATAGCATTTCTGTTACACCTAACTGACCAACTGGTCACATGGCCCGAGCCAACCACAAGAAGGCTAGGATGTGCACTCCTAACACATGCACTTGAAAGACAAAAATACTGGGTGAAAAGTACAAACGACTACCACAGTCATAGTGGTCACTAAATATTCAACACACTCTTGTCTCCTACAGAAACTACACACCCTCCAGAATGGTTACAAAGAAAAGAAAGGACAAAATGAAGTGTTAGTGAGAATATGGGGCAACCAGAGCTCTTACACTACTTGCAGGAATGTAAAATGGTATAAACTGTTTTAGAAATATCTCTTCATTTTTCTTGAGTAAATAACTATTAATGAAATCAATGGGTTGTATGTTAAGTACATATTTAATTTAAAAGAAACTGTCAAACTATTTTCCAAAGACTTACACACAAAGGTTCACAGCAGCTTTATTTATAATAGCAAAATCCTGGAAACAGCCCAAATATCTGTCAGCAGATGAATAAACAGATTGTGGGCTACCCATATATAGCAGACTACTTAACGATATGTTCAAATTTTGGCAGTGTCCATTCTGTTTTGTCTGTTGCCTTTTGTTTTCACAATCATGTTTATTTCCAAGAATTTTAATCTCAAATTACTCTTCATGCAACTTGTTCTTATTCTATCAATGCAATGCAATTTCATACTTGAGGATATAGTTGTAAAACTCATCCTTTCATTCATTTTTTTCAATAGTAGTCATTTGGTTAGCCTGCTTGGTCCCTCTAGCTAGCTCTTGATTTCTTGTGTCCAGTGACTGGTATTAAATAAGTTTTCTTCTGTGAGGTGTCTTATTAATCCACGTTACTAAATATCAGTTCCTTTTAAAGGTATGGTGTGGGGACCAGTCAACAGACAGTGGGCAAGCAAGGATAACTCTTCCCAACATGAACTGGTGACAAGTGGGCCATCAAGCTCAATTCCCTCAAATCAGGTAGACATTCATGAGCTCTATCTTTCAGGGTGTCCTGAAAGAATGGGGAAAGATTTGGTTCCTAATGGGCAAAGGAAGAATAGCAGACAGTGGGAAAGTCAGGGCAGATCACTATCCAGCTCTTATTAAGTAGGATCTGTACCAAAATCCAAACCTTTAAGCTACATAAGTGGAGCCCCTTTCTGCTAGCCATATTGTCACAACAGAGTTGTGAGAGAGAGAGCTAAGTGTGTTTTAGATTACTAGCTTCCCAAAGATTACCTAATATCCTTAAACATACTGGCACGCAGATATTTGTTGAATGAACCATGTTATTTAGAAGTGAGTTCTAAAACTAGAGGCCCTGCCTACTCTAGAAGAAACTAAAGAAATTCTATCCATAGGAAAGTGGCTGAGTACTTAATAGTAATTACTGTAACCTACTAAATGTAATAGAATCCAGTGAAAAAGCTCATCTTTTAAATTTAAGCCTAAGAGACAATCAGATACTATGTACCACCTGAAGAACAACCACGCCACTTATGAAGTCGTCTTGCAAAAAAAAAATTCAAATCTGAATCTGGTCATGCTTGAATTCTAACTATCAATTTACAGAAAAATGAAGAGAAACAGGTTAAACTGTATCACATAGTTAGAATCAGCAAAATCTATTCTGTAAGAAAGACTCCAAAACAATTTCAACACACAAATTATAAAAAGTGAAGAGGAAATAAAACGATTGAGGGGATACATAGATTAAAAGATACTTAAGAGACGCCAATTAATAATGTAAGGTCCTTATTTGGATCCTGATTCAAACAAACTAACTTATAATATACATGTGTGACATTTGAGACAATGGAAATTTGAACATTATTACTAGATAGCTGATGATATAATTACTGTTAAATTTTTTTACGTGTGACATGTAAAATCTGGTTATGTTTTCTAAAAGTCTGATCTTTTAGATACAAACTGAAATATTTATGTTAAAAAATTGAAGTCTTCAAACAAAGTTTAAGAGCAACATTAAAATTGCTTAGCTTTGGGGCATCCTTGATATTTCTGAACATGTTAAGCTGTAATCAGTTTTGTTGCCTAGTCTATCATGTTATAACTAAGTTAAGATAACATATAGTCTAACCGTGGGGATTGTTTATTTTGCTAATAAAAGTGGGTAGAACGAAACCAGTTAAAGTAGCTGAAACTGGGAGATATTCTCCACCCTTCACACAGAGATATGGCCAATGCCGGAGGGAATACAACACGAGATGACGCAATTTAATGATTCATTTTCAATCTAAGAGGGTCATGTTTAAATTTGATTCTTCAAAATAAAAGTGATTCCAATGTTTATAACTAGCCCTAAGTGACAACAGCTCCAATCACTATGCTGTGTTTCCCAGAACCCGATTTTGAATTTAACTGAATGCAGGAAAAGCACTGAAGTTAGTCTGGCTTACATTCAAATGGAGATCCTGGATAGCCCAGAGGTTAAGACTACCAGATCTGGACTCAGATTGCCCAGGTTTATAGCACAGCTCTGCCACTTACTCTGAGCACAAACTTTGGCAAGTTTCTTAACCTTTCTGTGCCTTTGCCATTCATCCATAAGATGGGGATAACAGTACCTGCCTCTTAGGATTGTCAGTAAAATTAAATGAATACACATAAAAATATATAAGTGACTAGTGCAACGCAAATATTCAATAAATATTCGTTATATATATGGCTCTGAAGGCAGGAGTAGGAAAACTGATTCGATTGTATTAAAGCTTCAGAGACCAGAACTATGTTTTAGAATATTCTGCTATCTGTGAAATAAGAAGTAGCACTGATGCTAAAATTGAACATAAGACTGAAGTTGTTATAGATAAAAGAAATTTTTTCCCATTTAGTAAAGTTAAAAATCAATCAATCAATCCCAGGATGAAATCTGTCCTTAGTGCTTAAGATTTCATACTAGTTCTCATTACCAAAAATCAAGAGTAAAAAATTGTGCAAAATGTCTGTTTCAATAAAAACACAAAATGAAATACTCTGGAAATGACTGAGTTTAGAAATATCAGCTAGACAAATGTAAAAAAGTGAGGCAAGATGAGCTATTTTTCTGGTCATAAAATATTTATTAAGGTATACTTTAGGGAATATAGTGAATATAAAATTTAGGATCACAATATGAAGCAATTTCAATCCTCTCAAAAGTCAGCCCAGTCCTCAATGCTCTGCAGATGTAAAACCACTGGTGAGACTCACTAAAAGCAGTTTGACTAGTACAGAAGAGGCTTTTCATGAACATTTACAACTAGAGCATCTGAATACCTCATTTAAGTGCAAAACCACACCACATTACACTAATGCAGCAACAATGCATTCATATTGTTCTCATTAGTCATTAGTAGTCAACTTGCATAAAACACCAGAAAAAAGCACAATGGAGCTCACAAAATGGGCTAAAAAATGAACCTGCAAAACACACACTGTAATGGAAGAAGACATTAAAAATGTATTATGCACACTACAGAAGCTGCATTCATTCCAACAATCTCAAGTGTCATTTCCTTTTCTGTAAAATCAAATTACATGAACCAGGCACAACTAATATTTGGGAGGCAGTGTGTAGCTAAAATTCATTTAACTAATTATTCAATGATTTAAAAAATCCCCATAAATCTTTTCTGTCCTGAGGTAGTTGCAAAATAAATCATAACTTGGATATCAACTAGAGATGAGGCTTTGACTTTTTACTCATTAAAACTAGTTGTTACTGACAGGAACTACCTTTTGATATTTAAAAGACAGTTGAGAAATGGGCCTCACTACACACACAAGATGATGGCTACGTAGGAAAGAGGATTAGCTGCTTCAGAACGTGAGAGACATGGTCCACCACTGCTCCCCTCCCACCCCCCAACCACTTTAGATTCTTTACTGTCCAAAAAGTCACCGGGAGCCACACAGTAGAAGTAGACAAATCATCGTCCTTTGCTGTAGCCAGGGAAGAAAAGGTCAAGTAGAGTTTGCAGAATCTCATTGGGAATCATGATGTAATTCTGGCCAAGATCATGCCGGCAAGCAGGGCAGGAGAAAACTTGAGCCTTAAAGGAGCGCTGTAAGCAATCCTAAAGCAAAACCAAAAACAAAACCAATTTCATCTGAGCGTGCAGCATGTAGAAAAGTATGCAACAACTTATTCTTTCAAATAGGAACTAGAAACTTGCGGTAGCAACAAGAGAAACATAAAAGATGGACAACTGTAAAGGCCTGAATCTGCACTGTGAAAACTACGGCTTTAGGTCCACCTCTACCACAGACTTCAGGTGAATGACTAACTTGTGTGTGCTTTAATTTCCTCATCCAGTAAAATGCGGGTGTTAGAATTATGTGTGGTTCCCACTAGCCTCCTCTTCTAAGTTGGATTTTAGTCCTGTTCTTTTCTGATAAAGCACTACAGAAAAAAAATTCAGGATTTCCCTGCCGAGAATTAAGGTATGTATTTTATCAAATCCCTTAACATATAACATGTCTTCCAAAAATATATTATTAATATATCATAGAGTTAACTGACTCAAGGTCAGGCACAAACACATATGTGGAAAGTTTGTTTCCATTTTACAAAATAAACTAAAGTTCAGAAGTTAGGTCAGTGCACACAACCACCGACCAGTAGAGCAACATTCCAACCTTGGCTTGACTAAAACTCAAATTTTCCTTTTACACCATACTGATAACACAATATTCAATTCCTCTGGGCATGCTGCCAGGTAGAATCTGTTTTAGATTCCATTAAGTGCATGGAATTACTTTAGTTTGCAGTATAATATATGATTAAACATACATAAGCTATAACATAGGAAACAGCAATGACACCTTACTTTCTTCTTCGCCATTTCAACCTCTCCTCAACAATTCCAAACATGATAGAATACCTCGACTATATATATATTTAAATTACTATAGAATTAAAATATGCATTTACCACCAGGATGTAAGTAAATGCTTCTTAACTGGTAAGGTTCCATAACTATCCTGCTTCATGGAAAAATGCTTCTTCACATGCTAAAAATAGGTTTGGAGGTTAGTCTGACTTTCGGTCTAACAAGGAAAAACGAGAAAGGAAGTCTACTTACTTTACAGACATTGTGGAGGCAATCTGTTGTCACAGGCTGGTAAACTAGCTCCTGGCAGCAGACACACATAAAAGATTGTTCCAATTTTTTCAGAAAATTCTAGAATGGTATCCAACGGGAAGAAAAAAAAGGTTAGCATTTCATAATATATTAAAATTCTAAGTGATCAGGAAAAAAAAGTGTCTTAGTCACTTTAATATGTTTTCTATCAAGAAAAAAAATCAAGCAGTAATTGTAACTATAAGCAAACAAATAATAGAAACTAAAGAAAATCCATTCCATAAGATATACACATTAGTTTTAAATCTTAGCATTGGGTTGGAAAGGTTGCAAAGTCAAAAGATATGGCATTAAAAAGTGAACGCTCCCCTAAACCTCACATTCCAGAGATTATACTATAGCTTGTCTCAAGGTCATTACACAGATTACTTTTTTCAAAAAGCTGCATGGTATTCCAGTATATGAACATGTATTTATCATTTATTCAATCTTTTGTTGTTAAAAAACTTCAATATTTATTTTTTAAGCTAAAAAAAAAAAAAAGCACTGGGCAATAATACTCTGTAGTATCTAAGACCCCAAAGAATCAACATATTCATTTTCCTAAGACTATTTTCTGTGATAATTTGCCTCAATCCAAAAATCTCATTTTCCTGATGCTAATCTTTACTCAAACTGGGACTAAATTACAAAAGGTAGAGCTATCTACAGCAAACATGATCAAATAGGTGCTCTATACTCTTCAAAAGCCATTACTGATTCCATTTTACCCAAGCTGTTTGTTTCCAGAAGACTAAGAAATTTTTTGAATAGTCACAATTGTAATCCTCCATTCAACAGTAAGGAGTGTATTTTATGTTTGTTCTTTACGTTAACAGAAAAAGTAGAATTTACAAGAATTTCAAGTAAAAATAAAAAAATCAAAGATCCTATTTCAAAGTTATGTCTTGATACTAACTTATTTATGAACATGGATTATAAAAGTCAAGTGAATTATCAACAAAGTATTATGCAACACATTAAAAGAATATACCACTTAGGGGGAGATGAGGAAAAAATTCAAACTGTAATACCAGGTACCCTGTCCCTGACGAACTACTTTGTTAATGACTGGTATTTCCCTGGTACCTCCATGACACCTGTAATATGAGTACAGGCACTATAGCTATTTTGAGTTCCTATGATGTGCTAGGCACTCATCTACCTAGTGGTGATAAAAAGGCAAAGTCTTGGGGCCAGCCCTGGTGGCCTAGTGGTTAAGTTCAGTGTGTTCCACTTCGGTGGACTGGGTTCAGTTCCAGGTATGGACCTACACCACTCGTCAGAGGCCATGCTGTGGCAGAGACTCACATACAAAATAGAGGAAGATTGGCAATGGATGTTAGCTCAGGGCAAATCTTTCTCAGCAAAAAAAAGAATGAAAAGGCAAAGTCTCTGCTCCCATGGAACTTTATATTGCTTTAGGAGAGCAGACTGAAAAAAAAGATTCAATTTCAGATAGTAATAACTGAGGAAACAAAGCAAATTAAAGCAACAGAGTAAAGAGTGGCTATTTTAGAAAGGGTGGCCAGGGAAGGCCTCTCTGAGGAGTGTAATACTTTTGCAGAGACCCTGGGGAGTGTGGATATGAAGGAGGTGATGTGAAGGAGTGAGCCACATGAAGATGTAGAGGAGAGAATGCCAGTCAGAGAGAGAGTATGTGTACAGGCCCAGGAGCAGGTTGTTTAAACAGTTCAGAGGCCACTGCAGCCGAAGCAGTTTGGGCCTGAGAGAGCAGCAAGAGGAGACTGCAGAGGCAGGAGGGATGCCAGATTATGTAGGGCCTCAGGAGGGTATCTGGACATAAATGTACATATAATATATGCATTTATTTAAAAGTCATTGTGGGCCAACACATGATTTTTCTGGCTTAATAAATGTATTCCTGGCTTATCTGAAGAGAAGTGGACATGAAACCTGCCCAGGGCAATAGTACATAAACATCCAGAGTAATCACTAGCAGCAGGGTCACAATCATCTGACTCAGGCATATAAGATCCTATTACCAGCAGGCAGGACTCTTTTTGTCTGTCTTTTTTCTTGTTTGAGAACTGTCAATTCATGACTTTATTTCATAAAATAGTTTCACTGAAAGAAGAGGTTGAAAAGTCAAGTGTACTTGATTCACACATACTTGACAAGTTGCACAGGATTTTTTATTGATAAACAGGTATACATATTAAAAACCTCACTTTGAAGCCCAATACACATGTCCAACCCAGATAACAGATGTGCAAAACAGAACTTCCGTGTGCACTCCGGTGATTTTTTTCCTTCACCCGCTACTTTGCCTCCTGCCCACCCACAGCTGGAACTCACTTGAGTTATCACTAATCAGCTGTATCCTCTACAACTAGGGAATAATTAGATGATGATCAACAACTGCTTGCTCTATCTTACTTGCTCTAAGTGAAAATGAGTCTGACCAACCAGTCAGACTTTCCTTATGCCTGGGTCTCTTGGCTATAGAGCAAGTAACATTTCTCACAGAGCCAGATCACCTTCCTTCTGTCCTCCAAACATGTAAGCCTCATTCTACGAAGCATAATTCAATATATCACATTTGTGGGCAAAAGAAATGATGACTACAATATAAATTCAAGGGTATTTGATGAACCTCACCCATTTCTAAAAGTTTAAAAATTATATCAGAAAGATTCTTCCTTAATAGAGTAATAATGATGACTATTTCTCAAACAAAAAGCGACACAAAAATTCTGTGAGTTCCCTCTAAATCTGGATAGAAAGCACAGGTAGATATTTATTAATTCCATTTCAGACACATGAGAAGTTCTGGCTAATGTACTGAGAGAAATAAAGAGAATACTGGAATGAAGAGATTACTAAAAGACAACAAGATGAAATTTCAAGAGAGAATACTAGAGCTCACCCACAGTAGCTGCACATCACAATACTTTGGAGGGAAAAAAAACAGAAAAGTAACTATATTATACATGACAAGGGGTTAACATCTAATAAAAAAGAAGACTCAAATATATAAGCAAAATTAAAGACACAATAAAAGCAAGTGAGCAAAGAATGAAAAAGAATTTACATTTGAAACCTCCAGCTTTTGAGATTTGATAAGAAAGCTTCATTTGCAAAACATGGTTTAACAGGATATCCACATCAGTTAATCTTGTAATTCCTTTTCACTTTAAGATTTTATGATTACCAAAAAATGGAAAAAAATCCAAAACCTATGAAGTATTTAAATAAATCAACACTGATTTATTTTACCCCTAGGTTGAACACATAGGCATTGAAAATTGCACTGAATTACTTAAGACTTATACTATCAGGTAATTTTGAACTATAACAAAAACTTTCCTGATGAGTTTGAGATTAAGTTGAGTGTGTTCCACAACTGAAAATTCTTCCCAAGAACAGTATCTAAACGTAAAGTATTAAGTTCAGGCACAGAGAGGTCAAAAACCAACATCAAAGAGACCTACATTTAATTTAAAAGCATTTAAGTATAGCCTCAGATTATTTCTGAAAGGTGGTGGCACTGGATGAGAAGACTGGATTGGATAAAAGGATCAAATTCTAACTGACTTATGAAAATGATACTTCATAGGGAAATTATTTTTCATCATTTGTTAATATTAGAACATTATTATTAAAAAAATCTTTACATACTGGTCCTTCCACAAGAGATGCAAGCACTTCATCCCATAGCTTCTGGTTTTGATGATCTTCTCTGATTAGACGTTGTTGTTGAGGGGTCAGCTGGAAAGCCTCAACTGCTTCTGCTGAATCCGATGCTTTGAACACTTTAGAGGCACTTGGACAATCATCTATATTTATTTAAAAATACATCAGCAGACTTACAAGTGGTTCTAAACAGAACTATGAAACAAAAGAGTTAACTGGCACCAGTAACGTTTAGCATGAAGATAACCTGCACAAACAGCATATAACTTTTCCTGGAGTTTAGGATACTATATTTGCTGCTGTTTTGGCTCTGACACTATTAAAACACCACCCCCCCTTCAAATCCTTCACTTTACTTTTAATTTCTGACGAGTTTCTCAATTTATTCTCTGAATATTTCTCTTTATTAGAAACTACATTATTAGGATTCATGTTCTGCAATCATTACCTACCATCTGTAGTCGGTCTTTTTGAGGCCCCACTGGCCTGCTTCTTTGACTGTCCTTTAGTCTTCTTCCCTTCCTTATCCGAAGGGTAACCTACTGGATACTGATGGGGGAAAAAAGAACAATGTAGATTTAAGCTTCACAGAGGAGGGTTCTAGATCCCGGTGAGAAATTTAAAAAGGGAGCAGGGAGGAGTTTATACTTTCTCTAAACTGAAAGACTTTTTAAAAGGAAACAGACATTTAAAGAAACAGAATTCAAAGGACAGAAGACTATGAAAATCCCAAATTCGGAGTAAAACCATGTAGTTTTGACTGTTAAGATATTGCACTTTATAATACAATGATCTTAGTTTCAAATCTAAATGAGGAAAGATAAATTCAGGTTGTGACTAGGTGGCTTGAAAAGTTTGAGGAAGAAGGAAAGCAGAATCTAGATATGAAGGTAAGTGAAGAGGAAGCCTAGAGCACAGCAGAGGGTACTCATATAGACGGGATTACTCTAAATCGTGAAGCCAGTGTAAACAAAACAAAACACTCAAAACATTAAGGGCTAAATTTCTTGTCTCCCAAAATTAGCGGGGGAGGAACCTTTTAGAAGACCTAAAGCCACTAAATTACTGAATTCTTTATTAGCTAAAGGTTAGATTTTAAGGAATAAATTCTACCTATTATCCTTATGTTTTACTGGCTATCTTTTTTTTACAGTTTGTGATAACACTCATGTTTAAAGTTCAGTATGTTTCAGGCATCATCAATGATATTATTAACTCATCATAGATGCACTTACAAGCTTCTGCTCAGTTTCAAATCTAACTTATGCAGAATACTGCTCAGCTGAACAGTGGATCTGAAAACACCTTTTGAAAATGTATTTAACAACAGGTTATTTTTTATATTTAGTTACAAAAAGAATTAATTTGACAGTCTTTTTGGCAGCTGATGGCTCTCATTTAAACAATTAATTCTATGAGTTTAAAAAGAAGAAAACAGAAACAGACTCGCGCTAGAAGACACACACTCACCTGCCTGGGTGGTCAGACACTTGCCCATAGTTCAGCCCCTACACATGCAGTGTGGGCAGAGCCAGGGGAAATGACAAAGCTGGCAGTCTTTACAGGAAGCACAACGATGGGGAATGATGGAGGACAAACTCAAACCATGCTCTGAAGTCAGTGTTAGGGACAAAGTCTAGGGTGTGTAGGCAGTGAAGGGGGAATGCAGCCATACCATCCATTATGCACACAAAATCAACAAAGTCTTATATGGGTTAACAGCTGAGCATGGGCAAAGGGAAAAAAAAAAGACAAAGCACTAAACATGGTGGCAAGACAGGGAAGCAGCTTTGAAGGGGAAGAGAGAAAAGGGGTGAGGAAAAGTGAGAAGGGTAGAAAGCAGACCCCTCTTATAAGCCACCTCCCCCCTTCCCCTACCAGAGACATACCCCCTGTGCCCTCTAGGATAAACTTCCCTTCTCAAGGCCTCCTATACCTAAATTTTATGTATCCCTTTCCCTCATAGTTCAAGTCATTTCCAAAGTGAATTGGAAGTATTTTACTTTTCATTGACAAGCCCAGCTTTTCCCAAGCACAATTCTTGGTCTTAGGGCAGTCTGACACCTAGGATGCTACCTTTTTACTTCTTTTCCTTCTGTATACTTGCATGATCTCATTCCTCACCCCTTACAGTCCACTGATCAACTGCTGTGGGTTATTTCCAGTGTTACGGCACATAGATAGTACAGAGGTATACGTTTTTATGAACATACAAGTAGCCTAGACAAATGTAATCTAACCTGTAAACGTAGACATAGTCTCCTTGACCGTTCTATTCCTTCGGAGGTCCAAGGAGCAGGTTCAACATCATCTCTTCTTAAAAGATAGCGCCAAACCAAGAAGCCATGGCTTGATGAAATCTCTGGCCAGTATTTCACCACCTAAATCATAATATTTCAGTACTAGTTTGAGATTTAAAGTTTAGACTTATAATGTCATATCAGTGGTTTAAGTAAACTTGGCAGAACTAAATGCAACTTCAAAAGATACTTGCTTTGTCATAAGAATAGTAAATAAATAAAAAATATTCACTAAAATATTGTTTTGATCTTATTTCCTAATTAAGATAGTTCCCATGTAAGTACGGATTGCTATAAATTTAAAATAGTAACAAGATTATGCTCATTAACAGAATTTTGCATAATAGTAGATAAAAATGGTAGAAGTAGACGCCTCCATTTTTTAAACAAAGAATACAACCTATTTTAAAAATTATAATGTGCTCTGCTTTGAAAATCTATTACAATTAAAATCATTCTAAACGATATCCAAGCATCAAGATCTACAATGGCCAAGTTATTTAAATAGTTTTATCATGGAGAATATATACGGTTTATAAAAAGCTTAACCCAAAAATATAACTCTGCCCTTAGGACTTCAAATAAGCTTTAAAAGCAAAGTACCAAAGTTAAGAGCTTGCTCTGTGCATGTGTTACATCTCCAGAAAAAGAAACACCAACTAAGATGATCTACTGTTTCCTCTAGCCCCCCCACGGTACAGTAGTTCCCTGTGGCAACCCTGTCTTGAAAGCCCAGGAAGAATGACTAACAAGATGTCATGCCAGATAGAGCACCTTATAAATGCCATCATATCTGTTGCCTTCTTCAGGAGCATATTTGCTGATCTTCCTCCCTTTAAAACTGCGTATCACTCTGACTGGCTTACCAGCTCTCCAATTCCGAGACTCTGCTCCAATTTTATCATCCAATGGAGCATCACAGTTTAGGGCCAATGCCCTAAAAAATAAAACAAAGTCTTTATACCAAGTAATCTTTCTTTAATTATATAATCACATCATTAGCTCAATTAAAAGGTGAAGTATGCCTTACCTGATGGTTAAGATTCTATGATTCTTTCCATATTATTCCAGATAATAGGATTATGCTTTCCCCCACCAGCAGAGAAGACAAATCAGTTTTCTGATGTCACCCCCCAGCCAGGGGATTGGTTCTCAGATAGCCTGTAGGGTTCTTCTGAAAGTAATAACATCTGTGCCACGTATAATAGAAAACAACTAGAAATACAGGGAATTTTCTTTAAATAACGTTTGTTGAGGGAAGGGAGAAAGTTGGAAAACTAAAGCAAGTGATTGTTGTAATAGTTATTTTTGATAAGGGAGTGAGTTAAATTGCTGGAATAATGTAGAAAGAAATCCAGAAAAATAAGTTTGTCAGCAAGATACAAATGACCTTTCTAGGTCTACTTTCTACATTCCAGACAATAGAGATTCCTTAAAGTTTTGAAGATATTAAGAACAAGTTCAATATGAGAAAAATCCTTTAAAGACTTTCAGTAAAAAGATAAGTTTAAATAAAATTGAAGCATTCAAATGCCGTGCTAAATCATGACAATAAAGATTTTTGCCCGCTCGAGATCGCTACAATTTACTGATGACACATGAACAAGGAGGAACTCTGAGCTGGAGCAGCACCTGATTTACCTGAAGCTTCCTTAATATCTGAACTCACTTAGTAGTAATTAATCAGTAAGGGTATTAGATGTTAGGAAACCTTTCTTGGGAGAACTTAGTCCTGCCAAAAATTTTAAAAAACCAAACTAGAATCTATTTAAAATTAGTATTTTTCCTCTAAGACACTTCCTAACTTAAGAGAAAAGAAACCACCGAGAACGTGTAAGGTTAAAAAAAAGGTACACACACACACAGACACACATACACCTCCAATCTGGTGAAATCAGGTATGATACAAATACTTTTTCAGAGTATAGATCTTTTTATGCAGGCTCAAATTAAAAAAAAAAAAATAGACCTTAAGACTAAATGACTAATCCACTGAAATCTCTTGATCATAGTTATATTTTTAAAATAAACTTAAGAAAGTGTTTCACACACACACAAAAACTTTTATAGATGTGGTCCAAGAGTTAAAGCTTAGCAAGTTATCTTTTTTATCTCAAAGGGAGATGCATTAAAACTCTGGGAGGTAGAAGAAAATATAGCCATCAACTCTAGGGCTAGTATTATATCTTATTTACGGAATACCTATTCATCTTCTTAAAGAGCTAGTATAAGAATAAGTACTATCTTCATGTTAACGAGTAGAATGCTTTGGTGTTCACAGGTACCTTCAGTCATAATGACTGCCACCACTAACTGGCATTATTAACTCACTTCTAGCTTCACAGAAGTATGCAGGCTGTTCAATTATGTGAAAGAGTCCAAGAGGATAAAATTAGGCAAAACAAGCCTTTTTCATTATCTATCCACAGCTCAACTGGTTACTTCTAACTGCCCTAATAAGGACAGGCAGGTTACCTTGCTGCTCTCTTCAGTTTCTTAAAGTGGAAGAGCTGAGAAGAAATAGGAACAAATTTCTCAAAAGCAAGAAGCAGGTGTCAAACTCCCTCTTAGCAAAGAAGCAAAAATCAATTGGAGCATACACTAGTCAGGAAAGAGTATACTATGGGTCAGAGCTAACAGCCTTTCACCTCAGTTTTCACGTGTATAAAACATATGAGTACCTTTGCCCAAGAGGTCTTTACAATCACAAGGTATACTCACAGCTTAATGTATAAATTAACTGAATGGATGTTAGAGTCTCTGTGATAAGTCAATTCTAAATTGTTTTGGGTTAATTTTTCATTTTCACTACTTTCCTTTCAATGTAAACATTTTTACTATTTGTCAATTATTTTCTAACGAGATTCTAAGATACGGTAAACAGGGCATACTTAGATTCTTCAAAAGCTTGAAAAGAATCTATCGTGTACATTACAAGTGTAGGTAGTTACAAATGAAGTTTCATTAAAGCAAAATAATCTGTTATTATTAAAGGGAAAATATAATTTTCACATTTGACAACATGAAAAGCCCTTTTGCAAATCCAAGACATTGACAAAAACACATCAAAATATTTCTAATTCCTTTTAAAACCATTCCTCCTGAAGAGCTGCTTTCTTGCTAGAAAAAGACTAGCTAGGGACTGGACTCCTGCCTCAGGAATGTTTTCACCAGCAAATCTGACCTGTCCCCTCTGCTGGTTCAGTAAAATAATCCTACTGTCAGAAATAATATAGAAGGAAGACATAAAAACAGAGTCTATGTAACCTGGTATGCAACAGAGTTTTGAAATCGTACTAGTATATTCTTCACTTCACACGGTAACCAGAAATTAAGGGCACACTACTTAAAACCGAGTGATTTAGACTCAAGAATGCAAAAACTACTCACTTTTACTCAATAATCCACAAAACACCCTTAATAGAATACAAAAAATTTCAACTTTATGAAATACAACAAAATTATCAGTATGACAAGTTAAAATGTGATCATTGCTATCTGATGGTTTGGGTTACTTAGTCTATTATTATTGGTATTAGCATGCATTTATGAAATAAAACATTTTGAAGATATTAAATTTTTGTTCCCATGGAAGCTGGAATGTCAATACTTTTAGAATAAAGGTCAGCGCAAGGTGGCTCTTTTGTAATGCCTTACAAGCATTTACTAGGTCACTTTTGTAACTAAATAAACATTCTCTTTTATAACATTTAAAAGACATATTATTATTACATATCCTAAAAGCAATTTGAGTGTAGTTCTGATTGAGTCATCTGATGTTTCACTTATGCACATACATGTGGCCCCCAAACATAACCCTATTTCACATAAGCAAGTCTCCTCTAAAAAAATGTTTGTTCCTTTAAAAGATAAATCTGTGTTGACAGAATCTAACTTTGACCTATGGGGTAGAAGATAAGCCACCTTGTCCTCAATTTTACAGGCTCCTTCTCTTCAAAGGTTTCAACATGTTTTCAAATGCAAAGTGCATGTATTATGACTGGGAATTATGTCATTTAAAAAATAATGATACAAAGAGGTTAGGATGCTTATGAACAATTATACAATCAGGTAATGGGATTTTAATTTTAGATCTTTAACTCTCAACTTAAGATTCTCCTCTACAGTCTAAGTTACAAATCATAGTCCCATATAATCAAACTTTTATACAAAGCCCAAATTCTAAATAGTCTTTACAAACTCTAACAATAAAGAGTACCTGTTCATGTTTGTTAATGTTTGATCAGCCGACGGTGCACCAATTCTTTTATTACCAGCAAGATTTTTACCACCACTCCCAGTGTATGTGAATTCATCACCTCGGTCCTGCAGGAGAAGATTTTTGGCATTAAGACACCTAAACCCAAGTATAATGTCACCAATCTTGTTTCAGAGTCAGAATGTTTGGTTAGGATGTTATGAACTAAGTTCTCTCAAGTTATCTAGCAAAATAAAGCAAAATTCAAATGCAGTCTTGTGTGTGGTATATCTTTCAAGTTATATCACTTGATCTGGATTTCATTTTATTTTTTTTTTGGTGAGGAAGACCAGCCCTGAGCTAACATCCATTGCTAATCCTCCTCTTTTGCTGAGGAAGACTGGCCCTGGGCTAACATCGTGCCCATGTTCCTCTACTTTATACGGGACCCCGCCACGGCATGGCTGACAAGCAGTGCATTAGCTGGCGCCTGGGATCGGAACCCGTGAACCCTGGGCTGCCAAGCGCGAACTAACCCGCTGCGCCACTGGGCCGGCCCTAGATTTCATTTTAAAGTGACAGCTTCCAACACCTCCAAACATGGCTATACTCATGATATATATGAAATCAAATAATTTATAGAATGTTACAAAATAAGGTTTTACAGGTTGGGAATATTGTTTCATTTTAACTCAATATTATTAAAATAAACTTATGAATATTTGCTTGTAGGTTCTTTATAATAAATACTCCATAACTGATTTCCCAACAACAATCTACACCATACCCAAGTTTGCTGCTAAATTTCAAATTTAAAACCCTAATAGCATGGTAAGTTCCCCACATTTCACACTCTATGGGTTCACTGAAATCACATTCAGGTAAAATAATCACCTATCATTAAAAAGAAAGTTGGAAAAGAATCTGAAAACTAAAAGTTGTATAAAGTCTCCAATAAATGTGAAAAAAACATGCCAAAAGAAGTAAATGTTACATAAACTAGCTCCACAAATATTTCTGTAGTAACTAAAAATTTATATTAAGTCTCTACTTGATTCTGTACTCAAAATAAATTGAGAAAAGTTAACTATCAGTATCCAAATTAATTCTACTAACACTATCTAAATAGTGATTCTTCTTTAATGGAGGATTTAATTAGTTCAGACTGAACTTAAGATAATGAAGTTTTCTCTGCTAAATTCTTGCTTGTAATAAAGGACAATTATTTTGCATATAGTTTTTCCTTTCGATTAAAAGTCATAACTAAAATCTCATGGTTTTAAGTGCTTTTATCTGTCCAGAAACCTTGAATTCACGTTTGTTGATCCAATATTGAAGTCTATATTTTAAATAACGCATTAAGGAATTTCATCTTTAGTGTGTATTCCATTTGAAGGGATTCTAATAAGTACATCCAGAACAGTCCAGAACACTTTTTTTTTTTGAGGAAGATTGGCCCTGAACTAACATCTCTTGCCAATCTTCCTTTTTTTTTTTTTCTTTTTTCTCCCCTTTGTGGCTCTTCTACATGGGACACTGCCTCAGCATGGCTTGATGAGCGGTGAGTAGGTCCACACCCAGGATCTGAATCAGTGAACCCTGGGCTGCCGAAGCGGAAGCTATGCAACCGAAGCTATGCAACCAGGCTGAAGCTACGCAACCAGGCTGGTCCCCAGGACAGTTCTTAAATTGATCAGAAACCGTCTTCCAAACAGTAACTGGATTGACTTCACAATGCTCATATATTCATAACCCTGTCAACTTTTAGAGTTATAATTGCAGTAGTGCTATAAAGGAAGAAGGAATGCAGAGGGTCTGGCCCTGTGGGCCTAGTGGTTAAGTTCGGCGTGCTCCACTGTGGCAGCCTGGGTTCGGTTCCCAGGTGCAGACCTACACCACTTATTGGTGACCATGCTGTGGCGGCGACCCACGTACAAAATAGAGGAAGACTGGCACAGATGTGAGCTCAGGGCAAATTTTCCTCAAGCAAAAAGAGGAAGATTGGTAACAGATGTTAACTCAGGGCGAATCTTCCTCACCAAAAAAAAAAAAAAAAAAGAAAGAAAGAAAGAAAAAGGAATGGGGACTAGGAGTGCATGAGAGAAGCAACCTAAGCCAAACAGTGTTTAAAACAGAAGAACAAAAACACTTCTGATTATTTTTCAAACAGCAAATAATCAAGTAAAAATAGTTAAAATTCTATGTCATTAACTTATCTATACTTCAATCTTTACACCAACAAAATTTTTAAATTGTCATCAAGGGTAAAAAGAATTGCTAGACTGTCAGAGTTCAGCCAATATTATTTCAGACTATTTTTCCTATGGAAAAACAATCAGCCTAAATGTGCTGAATTTTCTAGTCTACGCTCCACTAAGTTGTAGCTCTGTGTGGCAGTAGCCTAAACAAGGCTGCCAATTGGGAAAAGCTCACATAAAGAAGCCATCATCTACACAGGGGACATAGTGCTGCCCCAGAGTGACTCAATTTCCTACGATTTCCCAATCTCTTCTCTTCTCCCAAGCTGTAAAGCAGCTGCCTAACACAATAAGCTGGATGCTCCCACTTCTGCCATCACCCTTATCTAGCAAAAGTCCTTCATCCCAATCTTCTCAATCCCCTCCCAAGACTATCAAATAAATACCCTAAAGCACAATTATGATCATTAAACTTTTCCCAGACACCTTTAATGATCCCTTAATTCAAGGCTGTCTAGAATACAGCCTCAATTTTTGCCAGTTTCTCTCTAATACCCCTTAACATGTCTGCAAAACTGGGCACTACCAGTACAACGGACAACACCTACCTAGCACTTACTGTGTGTGTGAACTTAAGCTAAGCATTTATGATTAATTAATTTAACCCTCAAATCAACCTATGAGATAGGTACTATAAGCCCTATTTTATAGATGAGGCAGAGGTTCAGTAACTTGCCTAGGGTCACACAGCTAGTAAGAGATGGCACCAGGACACAAACCCAAACAGCTTGGCTCCAGAGTCTGCTCCTGATCAGTGAGCAAACTACTTCTCTGGACAGCTGTAAGAGGCAGATCACTGTGGGTTCTCAAGTGAGGCCATCCAAACACAGGGCACTAAAACTAGCATTTGATTAATTCTCAAGTTACTAGACTAAAATATTAACTAGTTTATCCACAGGTATTCAATTATTGCATGTCCATTCATTCAAACAAAACAAAGATCACTGGCTCCACAAATGTTACACCAAATTAAATGTTTCAGACCAAACTTTTTCTCAAATGAGTAAAGCTTATTCAGGTTTTCTCCACCTATTTCTGTAGATATGACTTGCCTACAATAAAAGATCAAAAGACTGAAAAATGCTTACAAAATATATTATCTCAGGATACATCTTAGCTGACAATCTAAGACTATGTGTTTTAGTCCTAAAATAAATTATTCTTTACATTTTTAATAGACTTAGAATTAACTGCTCAAGACACATAATTAACAGCCCATTAGTACTTTTCTCCACAAATGTTTATGTTTGACTAGTATCTATATTCAAAAGATGGAAAGAAAAGGAAGTAATAACACCCATCCCACTTCAACTTGGTACTTGTTTTTAGCTTTACAATCACTACGTTTCACATATTTAAGATAAGCTACTGCTACAGACAAAAGAACTGTCTGAATCCTTGTTATATGCCCAGGACTACATAAATTATCTCATTTAATATCAATAACTTCCTGATATAAAATGATGACGCTCCTTTTTCTATGTTACACATCCAGAAACTGAGGGTTACTGGAGTTACATAATTTGGCCAAGGTCTCACACACAAATGTTACAGACCAGATCAAATACAATTAGCTAGATGCTAAAAACATATGTTAAAGAGACTCCACTATTAGTTGGTTTGTTTTCTTCCAGAGCCTTAAAAAAACTTACTGCTGACTGTAATAAACTATGTAATATCCTTTGTATTTCTGAAAAATACTTAAAGCTATAGCTTCAAAACATGCACGTTAAAGAAGTACTCAAAGGATTAACCTGAATATTTGCATTGCCATACTAATGTAAGTGCCAAATTTGCCTTTCAGAAAGACGGCAAGCTTTTCTTCCTTTGTCTGAAAACATACTACATCTTGGGCTCTCCATAGCTACTCTAATTCATCATTATAACATACCATGAAAGCAAGCAAATGAAACAGACTGGGAGAAAATACTTGCAAACTACATATCTAATGAACAGTAAAAGAAACAAATACAACCCAACTAGAAAATGGGCAAAAGACCTGAAGAGATATACCACCAAATAGGCTATACACATAGCAAATAAATCATGTCCAGCATCTTTAGGCTTTAGGGAAATGTCAATTAAAACCACAATGAGATATTGCTACACACCTATCAGAATGGCTAAAACAAAACAAAGCAACACCACCAAATGCTGACGAGGATGCAGAGAAACTGGTTCACTCATACACTGCTGATAGGAATGGAAAGCGGTACGGTCACTCTGGAAAACAGTTTGGCAGCTTCTTAAAAAACTAAACATACAACTACCAAACAACCCAGTAACTGCAGTTCTCAGCATTTATCCCAGAGAAATGAAGACTTATGTTTATAAAAAAACCTGTACACTAATGTTTATTACAGCTTTATTCGTAACAGCTGAAAACGAGAAACAACCCAGATGTTCTTCAATGGGTGGAGTTCAACTGTGGCACACCCATACCAAGGACTACTACTCAGCAATAAAAATGAATGAACTATTGATACACACCACAATTTGAGAATTATGCTGAGTGAAAAAAGCCAATCCCAAAGGTTACATATTATATGATTCCACTTATAAAAATTTTTGAAGTGACAAAATTATAGAAATGGAAAACAGATTAGTAGTTGTCAGGGGTAAGGAGGGTTTGGGGGAGCAGATATAGTAGGTGTGGCTATAAAAGGGCAACATGAGGGATCCTTGCGGTGAAGGTCATGTTCAGTGTCCTGAATGTATCAATGTCAATATCCTGGCTGTGATACTGCACTGTAGTTTTGCAAGATGTTACCATTTGGGGAAAATGGGTAAAGGGCACAGAGATCTCTGTAGTATTTCTAACACTATATGTCAGTCTAAAATTATCCCAAAATAATAAGCTTAATCTTAAAAAACGAGCTCTACAGAGGATGTATTTTCATTGCAATAAAATTCCATTTCAGTTACCACACGTACATATAAATCAAATCAGTATATGCAAAGATTAAAGACTCATTGATTTACTTTGTATTGATTTACTTTGTATCTTCTATAAAGCTGACCACCTCAACATAAAAACTATGCTAAAAAGAGATAGGATTTGATATATCCTAGACAAAGGAATGATCAGGATAGGTTCTAAAGAACAAGGTTGTATCATGACTTACTACTTCATCCGCAAATCCACCAGCCAGGACAAGAGAATAAGCCCCATCATTACTTCGACCATGAATTCCACCAACATGGGGCCTATGGACACCTGCTTCGCTCACCTATAAAATAAATAAAGTCTCAAAATACCTTTGACCAGTTAGTTAAGTTACATTTACAATATGCTTTCACATATACTATTGGATCCTTAAAGCCTCCAACAAAGAACTGAACGTCACCCAGAGTTCTACCTTTTGCTTACTGACTTGACTTCTCCCCAACTATACATCCCTTAGGTACTGAGCTGATGACTGTTAAAACTGTTCAGGCCTAAAACTGTGAGTTTCAAAATAACTATTAAATAATTAACATCTTATGTTTATTGGTAATTCCAGCTCAACTTGGGTAAAAAAGAATTTACGATCAGCGCTCCAGATCTCGTCCCTTCTTATTTCTCGCCTTTGATTATGGCACTGTTCTCTAGCCAAATCAGAAAGGCAAGAGTCATTTAGTCTCATTCTTCTTTATTTTCAAACTCATTTGGTCACAAATGCTGCTGATTCCATCTTCTAAATCTCTCAAATCCATCTTTTCTACTTCCACTGCTATAATCTTAGTTTGACTCATGAATGCTTAAAATAGACCCTTTTTCACTGCCTCCAGTTTTGTTCCTTCAAACCCATTCTACACATCACAAACAGAATGATCCTTGTAAGAACTAATCTGCTTTTAATTTTCAACTGCTTAAAATTTATTAAATGATCTTATAGTATATCAAGCCCAAGTATTAGACACTACTCTCTTTCAATCTGGCTCCTATCTACTTTTCCAGCCTTATCTCCAGCTTCTCCTTCATGGAGCCTGTATGTTTGAGCCCAAACTACTCAATGTCACCCAAACATGCTACCCATTTTCTTAGTTTACTCATGCTATTCTACTACTTCAATGGCCTACTGCTTTTTTCCACACATCAGTTCTGGCTCACTGAAACAAGTGTCACTTCTTTGTGTACTTCAAACTCGGAGAGAAGTAATTCTAATTCATCTATCACACAATTGTTCTTAGCAGAGAAAGGAAGCTGAAATCCAGGGCTGCACAGTGTGCTAGGGAAAGAGACACCTTAGAAGCCAATGAGAAGCTGATAAGAGCAACAGAACCTGGATTTAGGCCTTGGAAGCACCAGGTACTTCAGAAGACAGGACCACTTGATTCCCAACCTCACCAACCCTGATAAAAATAAATCTATTCTGAATCTTCTCCACTTCCTAAATGGCAAATTCATTGTTCTAACTGGTCAGGTCAACAAGATCATCATTCTAAGATGCTCAAAGTCATCTTAGACCACATTAACGGGGCTGTTAGACTTTGGGAATGAATTAGTGACAGGTATGTAAAAATGAAGCAAACAAAAAACAAGGCAATTACAAATATGCTAAGTGTATTTTTTATTATATTTATTTTATTATACTGTATTTATTTATTGTATTTTTACTGTGTAGATCTAAAGTCATAATAATATAAACGTTAAATACTGATTTAGTCAAAATTATGATATAACCATTGGAAGGATGGGAAGACACAGTGTAAGTGTTAAACTAAATGCTCATCTTCTATGGGAAGAAGTTAATAAAAGTAAAATATGAAGACAAGAAGTATAAATTTGTTATTTAGAAATAAGGAGGTAAATCTGGAAGACAGAACTAAAACTTTAAAGTGGTTGTCTCTGAGAAACAGAAAATGGGGATGAAAAGAAGAGGGGGATTTTTAAAAATATAAATCATATACTAGTATTTAACTTTTCAAGCTATGTATATGTATTACATAATTTGAATTTTAAAATTTTATCAATGGTCTAAGCACCAGGCCACTCACTCTTATTTTTTTTTAAATTGTATTATTGAGGTCACATTGGCTTTTAACACTGTGTAAATTTCAGGTGGACATTATTATTTATCAGTTTCTATATAGACTGCATTGTGCTCACCACTGAAGGGCTACTTTTTCTCTGTCACCATACTTATGTGCCCCTTTACCCCTTTCACTCTCCCCCAACCTGATTCCCCTCTGGTAACCACTAATCTGTTCTCTTTACCCATGTGTTCATCTTCCACATGAATGAAATCATGTGGTGTTTGTCTTTCTCTGTCTGGTTTATTTCGCTCAGCATTAATACCCTCCAGGCCCATCCATGTTGTCACAAATGGCACAATTTTGTCTTTTTTTAATGGCTGAGTAGTATTCCATTGTATACATATACCACATCTTCTTTATCCATTCAGCCCTTGATGGGCATTTGGGTTGCTTCCACATCTTGACTATTATGAATAATGCTGTGATGTGAACAGAAGGATGTTCATCTCTTTGAATTGTTGATTTCATGTTCTTTGGATAAATACACAGGAGTGGGATAGCTGAATCATATGGTATTTCTATTTTTAATTTTTTGAGAAATTTCCATACTGTTTTCCTAAGTAGCTGCGCCAGTATGCATTCCCACCAGCAGTGTATGAGGGTTCCCTTTTCTCCACATCCTCTTCAACACTTGTTATTTTTCGTCTTGTTAATTATAGCCATTCTGACGGTGTGAGGTGGTATCTCATTGCAGTTTTGATTTGCATTTCCCTAATAATTTAGTGATGTTGAACATTTTTTAATGTGCCTTTGGCCATCTGTATATCTTCTTTGGAAAAATGTCTTCATATCCTCTGCCCATACTTTGATTGGATTGTTTGTTTTTTTGGTTGTTGAATTGTATGAGTTGTTTACATATTCTGGGAATTAACCTCTTGTCAGATACAGTTGGTGGGTTGTCTTTTCATTTTGTTCACGGTTTCCTTTGCCTTGCAAAAGCTTTTTAGTCTGATGTAGTCCCAACTGTTTTTTTTTTTTTTCCTGTTTCCCTTGCCTAAGTAGATATGGTATTTGAATAGACACTGCTAAGACCGATGTCAAAGAGTGTACTACCTATATTTTCTTCTAGGAGTTTTATGGTTTCAGGTCTTATATTCAAGTCTTTAATCCAGTTTGAGTTAATTTTTGTGTATGGTGTAAGATAATGGTCTACTTTCATTTTTTTGCACGTGGCTGTCCAGTTTTCCCAACACCATTTATTGAAGAGACTTTCCTTTCTCCATTGTATGTTCTTGGTTCCTTTGTCAAGACTAGCTGTCCATAGATGTGTGGTTTTATTTCTGGGCTTTCAGTTCTGTTCCACTGATCTGTGTGTCTGTTTTTGTGCCAGTACCATGCTGTTTTGATTACTATAGCTTTGTAGTATATTTTGAATTCAGAGATTGTGACATCTCCAGCTTTGTTCTTTTTTCTTAGAATTGCTTTGGCCACTCCACTCTTATTTAAAGTTCAGAATCCTGTCTCTAATTGGAAACTGCTCTAAGTTTTCTTTTTTTTTTCCACATTAAGTTTTCTACAGTGATAAAATTACCTTTCTAAAAAAGAAATTAGGAATAAATACAACAGAGCATCCTTCAAGAGGAAAAGGGAAGCAATTTTATCCTTGGATTATCTGGCACTTTCTCTGATTAATATCTTAACATTCATTCAGGAGCCAAAGCCCCAAAGAAAACACCTGAAGTGAACTTTCTTGGAGTTCAGTGACATTAATGAGAACGTACTGCATGACAAAGAAAAAAATCTAATATTTCAAATATTAAATTATTGGTGAGAAAAATTCTTTAGAAAGCTTAACAATAACATTAACTACTATAACAGAATAGTAAAACAAAGTGATGAAGAGGCATGTCTGATGCCTAATTCCATGATGTATGTTCCTCTCTCTGTTAAGCTATGGGGACGAGTATATCCATCCTATGGAAAATCTTTCATTCTAACAACTGAATGTCATGTGATACTACCCAGGTTACTCCACTTATAATCAATAGACACTGACATGGCTACAATTTGAACTATACCCAATTTTACCCTTTCAACTAAGCCAATTTAAAACATACCTGAACTCTAAATCTCCAAGTCGATCCAACAGGAATCCCAGGAATAGGTCCATAGTGATTAGAAGGAACAATAGTACACTCTCTAGTGCGACCAACACAGGCCATTCCCTACAAGTCACAGAACAGACTGTTTGAGAAATCAATTACGTTAAATCTTAAAGAAAGCCCTCAATTCCTACAACACGTGAATAAAATAGAAACCCAACTATTTATATGATTAATAATGTATAACAATTTATATGATTAAATGCACATATGAATAATTATAACATATAAATTAACAATTCATATGATTAAACAATATAGTTATTTGTTAATATTTCTGATACTTAAAGTATCATTTATACCATTACCACTATTGGTATTGAAACATTATAACTTGCATTACAGTTATAAACATTATAACTAAGAAGAAAAAGAGACTTTCTTCTTTACCCTGCCCCAGTCTCTCCGGCTTTCAGTACTAGCTGATGGCATCTTTGCTTTCTTTTTACTCATCTTGAGTCCTTCACCAGCCTTGACAACTTCACTAGAATCAGTTTTACAGGAAGGACAATACCTTTAAAAAAGAGGAAAAAAAAGGAATTTTGATAATAACATATTAAAGCCAATAACAAAATAATGGCCCTTCTAGGTTAGAACAGGTTTTTAGATGTAACACTTAGTGTATATTACAGAGCTTCAGCTGGCATTTAAGTATTAAACTTTTCAAAATATTTACATGGCTAGACTGGCTGAAAACAAAACTTACTCTTTTAGAGAACTTAAAAGATTTTAATACTACAAATTCTCAAATTCGGTTCAAAAGCCAGACAAAGCTGTCCAATTCAAATACCACCACGAACTCTGATCTTATCACTAACAATGAGAACAGAAATTATTCATTTGAAGTTCTTATCAATAAAACCAAGGTAGCAAGAATAGATGATTCTAGGCTGAACACTGAACTATGCAACTGATACATCCTCCCATCTAAATTGATTATTAGAATTCTCAAAGTCAAAAATGTATAATCTATTATAACAAGTATACAGGATTCAAGGATGTTTGTTTATATTAGCCTTATCACTAGCTCAATTTTAATTCCCTATACTTGTTCATCCTTTAGCCTACTTGGAGTTGGTTATCCTACTGGAACTTGTACATCATTGTAAGCTGCCTTAAATCATTTCTAAAAAGCAAAGTATAAGTATGTCTATAGAATGAGATGGGGCTATTCTTGGGGCTGTGCCACCAAGGAATGGAAACTTTTGGAATATCCTAACAAAGATCGACTGGCCACTCCCCTTGTTAATCTTAAATTTCTTTGTCTATACTTTCTATTTCATAATTATCTATTCTATGTAGCCTACAGAACAGACAAGAAGACACTATGCCCACTAGTTAATTTTGACTGCCTAATTATGAGATATCTTGTTTAGTACTATAGAAAAGAAAAATGTAAATAATTCAGTCCCTGATTCTGAGACAATTAGTTAGGCAGTGAGATACAGACACAAATTCAAGGCAAAAATATGTAGGGAGAAGGCAATAAATACTATCAAATAAAATCCCTTTTAATGGGAAATCAAGAAAAGCTTCTAAAAATTAATTTTTTTAAAGAAAGACTGTATTCTACCTGATCTGCTAAACTTTATAACTATAATTTTATCAAAGATCTTACCAGTAAAGCAGGTATTATCTTTGTCTGATGAGAAAGTGAGTTCAGAGGATATATATCCAGATGACATGATTTGGAGAAGTAGAAAAGAAGATTTATGGTTGAGAAGTGCCAGGTAAAGTAAAAGACCTTGATCTGAATGGAGAGATACTCCATAGAGTAATCTAAGACAGTCTTCTAATTACATCACCCTAAAGTCATCCCTGGGATTCATTCCTTCATCAAGTTTGTTTAGAACCTCCTACACTCCAGGCACTATTTTGGAGCTGGGGATAAATGTTTGTGATCAAAATGTTTGTACACAGTAGTTAAGGAAAACTGGTACACACAATGAAACAATTTCAGCAAGTGGTTAAGTGCTATAAAGGAAATAATTAGGGTTATGTGGGTGGTAAGAGTGATTAGAAATGTTATGTGTCTTTAGATACACTAGTTAAAGCTTCTGAGGTGGTTATTTCAGCAGAGACCAGAGGAGTCAGTCATATGAGGAAGCCAAGAAAGACATTCCAGGCAAAGAGACATTAAGTCCCAAAATCCTGAGGCATAAGAAGGAATGGTATGCTTTGAAGAACATACAAGTGGGTATAGCTGAAGTTTAGTAAATAAACTAGATAGTGATAAGCGATGAGGTTAAAGAGTTGGCAGGGGCCAGGTCATAGATTTTAAGCCAGGCAAGGGCTTAGATTTTATTCTAAGTGCAATGGGAAGACATTAGAGGGTTTTATACACATAAGTATCCTGACTCAGAACTTAGTAAGATCATTCTGCTGCTATGGGAGAAGGGACAGCTAGTGAGCAATGTGAAAGCAAGGAGACTACCCATTTATTATACAGTTCAGGGAAGAGATGGTGCTTTGGATTTGTGGGTGAGAGTAGAGGAAGATTATGGAGAACTGACAAGATTTGCTCATCTATTGTAAGATGTTGAGTATATGAGGAGGGCAAAGAGGGAATCAAAGATGAAGTTTAGCTTTTTAGCCTAAACAAGTGGTGAAGATGATGGCATTTATTTATAGAAGATTGGGGAAGGAGCAGGATTTTAGGGGGCGTGTTTGAGGAAATCAAGATCTCCATTTGGACTCACTTTTGTGACATCAGTCAAATAAGCAGTTGAATATAAGAATATAAAGCTCAGGGGAGATTAGATCTGAAGATATAAATTCAGAACCATTAGTTTGGTATTTAAAGTCTCATGACTGGATGAGGTCATCTAGGGAGCAAGCATGAAGAGAGAAAACAAGTGAGTACTGCTTTGGGAAACTCTGAAACCTGGTAGATGAGAGAAAACCAACAAGAGACTAAGAATGAAAGGCTAGCGAAGTAGGAGGAAAATTAGATCACGAGGTGTCATATAATCTATAAAAATAGACTTAGCAACTGAGCAGTACAGTAAGGAGAGGACTGAGACGTGTCCATTGGGTTTGGCTACATGGAATGTGTCTGTGAGCCTAACATAAGCAGATGTAGTGGAGTAGGGGGAAGGAAAGTCAGATAGGAGTGCTGACATATGAATGGGAGGAGAGAAAATGGAAATCATCAGTGGAGACAGTTCTTGAGAAGCTTTGCCATGAAGGGAGCAGAGAATTGGGGTGGGCACTGGTGGGAAAAATGGGATCAAGGGAAAGGGGGTGTGTGTGTGTGTATTTGTTTTGAAAATTCAGGAGATTCTAGGATACTAATGCGAATGACCCAGTAACAGCAATTTGGGAAAGGAATTAACTGCAGGAATGAAGTTCCTGAAAAGGCAACGTATATGGAACTGTGAGATAGAAGGGTTTGCATTTTAGAGGCAGAAACATATTGTCCACAGAAACAAAAAGGAAGAAAAATATGAGACTTCAGAGGAAATAGTTACTGGTAATGGTAAAATTCAGGATGTGACCGTACAAGGTAGCGGGGGTTCAGGTGGAGGGGAAGAAAAAGTTATATCCCTTCTCCTCTTCTCTCACTCCTACAGCCTCTGTTGTAAAACAATAACAACTTTCCCAACAGGTGGAGAGAGACCAAAGGAACAGAGAACAATCTGTTCTTCACAAAAGCTACCCAAATTGTGATGTTAGTATTTACGAGTATGTCATCCCTCTAACTTAACCCTCCATGCTAGCAACATGGTCCATAGTTTACAAAGAAAAAACTTCTTAATATGACATTAAAAAGTTCATAATAACTTTTGGCACATTTTTCCTAGTCTCTTTTCTAATCAGTTGTTTTTGCAGCTAACACTATTCAGTAGAAGTATATACATTTTTGGCAAGTGTATTTGACCTTGGTCCCTGGTTCTACTTACTAACCTCACAGGATTAAATACAATAATCCATATAAAGCACTTTGTTAGTGTCCAGCATATATTAACCACTTAATAAATATTAAGTACTATTATAGAATAGGCACATCTAAAATAATTGGGGGTGGAGGGGACCATTCACAAAGGCTGCCCAGATGAAATCATGTTTAAGTGAAAACTTGGAAGATGAATATCATCCTGAAGTTAAGCAAAGAGGAAAATGTTTCCAAGAAGAAACGTGTCAAGTGTCAAGCCCAGAGGAGAGAAAGAACATGATTTATTTATGGAGCTGAAAGATATTTAATCTGGCTAGAGTTTAGAGTATTTGGGGAAATGGAAGAGGAAAGTGCTAAGACACACAGCTGGAGAAAATCAACTGAAAAATATTGTGCAGGGCCCTGTAGAACAACGCAACACCTCTGAAGCAAAGGAGTAACAATCAAATTTGCATTTTTGAAAGAACACAGACCCATATTGGAGAAGGGACTGGAGGGATTAAAAAATGGAGCTAGAGACCGGTTCAGAAGCTGTCATAATAACTGAATAAAATGTACTCATGCCAAGTAACCATTGGCTATACAATTTTAAGCACTTTAATACACCATATGTATCTTTAAAAATCTACTTGTGGTGGTTCAAATACATATTTCACATTCAATTCTTAACATAGTAACAACAAAAAACCCCCTGATAATCATACCAGTATTCCTCTTCAGGGACCTTATCCAAAGGTGGACTCAGGCAGTAAATATGATAGGCCATGTTACATTCATCACATAGAAGCTGCATGTTGGGTTCCTGTTTTCCACCACATATATGACAGGAGCAAGAACGGCAGTTCTTATCTGGGTCTCCACCACAAAAGTCACATTCAGGGTCATTTTTCCCTATTAAGAACAAAATTACAGCAAGCTCAGTCTTAAAGCCAGTTTTATATCTATGAATCTTACAAAGAAAAACCCATGAAAAATAGCATACAGCTTTTTTACTGAAGAGAGATAAACCATAGGATTAACCAGGTGTGGGAGTGTAAGAATAAATGCCTGAGCTTCATTCTAGGCCTATGAATCAAAATTTCAGAGATGGAGCCCAGGCTTATGCCAGTGATAAATCTAATTACCTGCAACCATGAGGATAATATATACTTTCACCTTAATAATTTGTATTGACTAGACCCACAGTTCCCCAAATGTGCACCAAGATGCCCAGGGGCAATACAGTAAACTCACCGGGGCACCATAAGATATCTTGAAATTTCAAGGGAAAGACAATACCCTGTCGAACAAATTTGCTTAGACCTAACTACTTAATAAATGGAACTGTTAGGTACCATCTATTTTGCAGATTCAAACCTTTCCTTGGGTCAGCTGAACAGGTTTAGGTTTACTCATCAAGTAACCTTTTATTCCTAGGATATAACCATTCAAGTAGTCATTAAGAGTATGCTTTAAGGGGCTGGCCCAGTGGCACAGTGGTGAAGTTCATGCACTCTGCTTCAGCAGCCTGGGGTTCGCAGGTTGAGATCCCAAGCATGGACCCACACACCTCTCAGCAAGCCATGCTGTGGTAGCGTCCCACATACAAAGTAGAGGAAAATTGGCACAGATGTTAGCTCAGGGACAATCTTCCTCAAGCAAAGAGAGGACGATTGGCAATGGATGGTAGCTCAGGGACAATCTTCCTCACCAAAAAAAAAGGAGTATGCTTTAAGCTTCTTAATTCAAATCTAGATACATTAGCATTGCAGCCTCAAAAAATGAAAATGGCCTAGACTGGTAACATGGAAGCCTATTTATTGCTCTGTTAAAGGTCTTGTCTTGTTTTAATCTTGCGCAACTGTGGTAAAGAGGTTAGACAGGATCCTTTAGTCTTGAGTATTTCTTTTCCAGAATACACTAGACATTGACACACGGCATAAAGCCAACGGATTGCTCTCCACAAAAAATTCAGAATTAAGAGTATGAGACACTAATCTATTTGGAAAGATAGTGATTGAACCATGAGTGAAAAGATCTAAAATCTAGTTTACCTGTTACCAACTACATATAAGATATTAAGCAAGTAAAATACGTACAATAAAGAGGTAGGGCTATATTCAAATGACTACATAAACCTCATTTATTACCTCCCAGAAATTCAAGGCTCAACCAGCATTATTTTTCTCAGGCTCTACTGATATAAAAATGTCTCATTATTAAAAATTAATCTTGGATGGCCACAAATTACTGAAAAGTGTTTTTTATTTGGACAGAATCTGTAACAGAAGAAACAGCAAGAAGATGGCAATAAAATGCCAAGATGAGAAATATTTCTTTGAAAACAAATTTTATTATTTGAGAAAAAGCCATTAAACCAAAATGGATCTTAGATCAAAACTGCTGTCTTAAAAATAAATTTGTATGTTCTATAGTTTTATACTTCCTCAAAAGTGATTCCTCAGTTAGTTAAAATGCCAATTATGTATAATATATGTAGTCTAAGCCCAAAAGAAAAATCCATACTTAAAAACTTTCCATCTGCCAATGAAAGAGGATGGGCTCCAGGTTTCTCGATCTTGAAGATTTCATTTACGAACGTTATCTGGCAGTCATTTAATTTTCCTTCGGAACCCCTGTTTAAGAAAGGAAGAAAGATTAACTTCTGCCAGCAAAATCTAAACCATATGCAAATAATTAAAAGTCATTTTGGAAACTCACTGAACTTTGTCCTCTACAAATTGGGATTATAGCTATTCCAATCACTCTGAGCTATTGTTTCCAGTAATAGGAAAACTTGAATAGTGATTAGTTAATATTCAAAGTTAACTGTAACTTTAATGTAACACTAGGAAAAAAAATTTAGAGATTTCATTTAGATTATCTGGCAAGAAGATAACTATCTTGTAAGTTTAAACTCTAGATAAAAGGATATTCTGCGAATTAAAATGAAAGATTTAGGCAGCCTGGTGGCGTAGCGATTAAGTTCATGTGCTCTGCTTCTGACGGCCCAGGGTTCGCAGGTTCAGATCCCGGGTGTGGACCGACACACTGCTTGTCAAGCCATGCTGTGGCAGTGTCCCATTTAAATAGAGGAAGATGGGCATAGATGTTAGCCCAGGGCCAATCTTCCTCAGCAAAAAGAGGAGGATTGGCAACAGATGTTAGCTCAGGGCTAATCTTCCTCACACACACACAAAAATATATATTTAAACATATTTCTAATAAATATAGTAAGTTTCTGAGAAAAGATGAAGTCTTATTAAAAAGAAGTCTTTCAAACACTCAGCCATATTTTTCATAGACACAATTTATACCTGTTTGCATATGTTTCTTCAAAGTTTCCTGCTATGACCGTGGAATTGTATATTTTTCCTTTTAATCTGTTAACTTTCGCTTTATGTTTTTGAAGCTATGTTATTGGGTGCAAACAGATTTAGAATTCTTAAATCTTATGAAGATTTATGTCTCTATCTCTAGTAATGCATTCTGTGTCAAAAGTGTACCTTTGTTTTTTTGGTTAACAATTGCTTGAGGACTTTTTCCATCCTCTCACCTTTTCTTTTAAAATTTTAGTCTCAAATATACACAAATGCAGAAAACTGCATAGATGAAAGTATAGTTTATCCTTGTAATCACCAACCATGACTAGAGATATAACTGTTAACTACCTCAGAAGCTCCTTGAAATGCTCCCTCCCAATCACTATCTCTTTACTCCCTTCCAAGAGTATTTACGTTAATTTTCTTCAGTCTTACCACCTGTTTGCCTCTCTAAGCATATGGCATACTTTTGCCTGTGTTTTAAAAACTCTAATCTATAAAATCCCACATGATCTCTTTCTTATTTGCAATTTGTTGAAGAATCTCCATCATCTGTCCTATCGAGTTTTCCACAGTCTTGATTTTGATATTTGCATTCCCATAGTGTAGTTTAAACAGTTTCTTCTGTGGTTTGTATTTCTAGTAAATCAACAGTTGGATCTGGAGTAGAGGTCAAAAAACCTTGCTCTGCTGCCTGTTTTTGTAAATAAAGTTTTACTGGAACATAGCTACACCTAATCATTTATGTATTCTCTATGGCTGGTGTGGTGCTACAATAGCAGAGTTGAGTAGTTTTTGACAGTCAAGACCATCTGGCTGCCAAAGGTGCAACTATTTACTAACTAGCCCTTTACAGAAAACAATTGCCAACCCTTGCATTTAGAAATGCTTAATCAAACCTAAGTTCATTTTTGGTAAAACTATAGGTTTATTTCCATCAGGAAGCACCTAGTTATTTAGCTGTCTTTTCCTTTGATGACAGCAGCCACAGATGCTCAATGCCTAGATTTATTAACTCATTGAAGACTGGAAAATGTTGATATTCCAGTTCTATCTTTCTCTTCTCATTTAACTGCTAAAATAATTCCATAAAGAGAAACTTGACCTCATCAACTACTTGGTGGCTCAGTGACATAGCTCAGATAACAAATGTAGCTGAAATGCTTTCTTTAGCAATTTTTAAAAGAAATAGTTCTCTAACATCCTATACAGGTGACCAATGAGTTTCTATATTACTAGGAATTCACATACATATTTGAAGTGTTTCAATCTACTGTAGTTATTTTCCTTATTAGTGTCCAAATTGTCTCATATTTGGCCAACTGGATCTTCCAGTAGACTCCCAAATCTTTCTGATAAGAACTTAACAGTCTTTGTGGGCTTCCCTGTTATTTGTAAGACACGATGTTTCAAGTTTATCTTATACATTTTCTGCCCCCAGCCCAGAGTCCTATCTACAAGGAAGCCTGGTTTCTTTCAGGTGGAAATGGTATTTCAAGACCACAATTTAGGCACTAGAAAAGCTTACTGCAATTGGACTGATCATCATTTCTAGGCTTTTTCAGTGGATAGAGCTACAAAATTTAACCATACACATCAATATATGTATATATACACAAAATACCTCATGAATCCATACAAATACTTTCTGTTCAAATTCAAGGTAAAGGGTAAATTCACTTTTTAAAAAACAATTACATATCCCTTTCTCCTTTTGCCCCCCAATCAGAAAATCCTAGTTCCCAAAGACACCAGGGATGTCTAAATTAGAATGCTACAAATACTTCTTTATCCCACATTACACACAAGACATTCTCATTAGTTGTCACTATGATTACTGAAAAGTTTAAAACTTTCTGTATATTTCTCCCACACCTTACAGTTACATCTACAGAGTCCGATCATATAACCATCACATACTATACTTTCTCCTTTATATACTTCTTTAGTCCTCGTTTTAAATGCAGAAATATTTTTAATGTTTATCGGCACTCTTTATGTCAAATTCTCTTCAGTCATCTTTTTTTTTTTTTTTTTGGTGAGGAAGACCAGCCCTGAGCTAACATCTGTTGCTAATCCTCCTCTTTTTTTGCTGAGGAAGACTGGCCCTGGGCTAACATCGTGCCTATCTTCCTCTACTTTATATGGGACGCCGCCACGGCATGGCTGACAGGCAGTGCGTCCGCGGGCGCCCGGGATCCGAACCCGCGAACCCCGAGCTGCCAAGCGCGGACGAAACCGCTGCGCCACCGAGCCGGCCCCTCTTCAGTCATCTTGACGGTCTGATGCTAGTTCTCTAGAAGATTCCCCAGGAAGGGTTCATGAGAATACTTTCCCTAGTTCTTACAAGTTAATGACAATTTGTCTCCAGGCTTTATACTGAAAGCTAGTTTGGCTAGACTTCAAACCCTTGGCTCGTGTTTTCTTGACTCACGCATGTCTTTCTGGGATGTTTCCCTTGGAGGGGTGTTATCCTGGTTCCTTCTTTTTTTCTTTTTCTTCTAATTTTGTATGGAATTTGACATCAATGCTTTTCTTTTGCTTCTTTTTATAAAATTAATTTTCTTGAACGTTAGTGGGCACAATTTCACTTAGCTTTGCTAGTTCACAGTCATAGAGTTCCACAGAGCTCACTTTTGTTGTTCTTTGGAGAAACATTCAAAACTATGGCAGCTAAAATGTAATCTGACTGAAAGCAGATCAGTGGTTGTCTGGGGCCAAGGCTGAGGATGGTGATGCTAACCCTAATGGAGCCCAGAGGAACTTTTTGGGGTGATGAAAATGTTCTATATCTTAATTACAGTGGTGGCATGAGTATATATACTTGCCAATATCCACTTAAAATATATAGTACATATTACTGTATGTAAATTATGCCTCAACAATTACTTTAAAAAAAGACATTATGGAAGCTTACTTCCTAAAATCTCCTGGCTCCATTCCCCTTCCTTATTTTTAACTGAACTCTTTTTTTCTTTGTCTTTTATTGTCCCTATCCTACTAAATTTGGATTACATTCCCAACAGTTTATTCTCACTGTGGGGCTTTGTCCTGGAATAGAGCTTTAGCTGACTAATTTTGAGAGTTCATAGGGCTCTAATCCCCTCAGGCCTTACTGCAAACTGCTTGTACTCATCCAAACTGGAGTGCATATCCCTCCTAGCTTCAGTTGCTATAGCAGTTATCTATTGTTGCATTAAAAAAAATCACCTGAAAACTAGCAGCTTAAAACAAAAATTATGTCACAGTGCCTCAGGAATTTGGGAGCAGCTTAGCTGGATAGTCCTGGCTCAAGATCTTTCCTGGGGTTTCACTCTAGCTGTTGACCAGGGCTGCAGTCTCACCCAAAGCTCAACTGGAGAAAGACCGACAGGCTGTCTGAAATCCTCACCATATGGCGGCTGGATTCCCCAAGAGGAAGTGATCTGAGAGAGCCCAAAATGGAAGCTTCAATGTTTTTATAACTGAATCTCAGAAGTGGCATATCATCACTTCTGCCATATTCTACTGGTCACACAGAGCAACCCTAGTACAATGTGGGAGGGAACTACACAAGGTTTGAGTACCAGGAAGCAGGAATCACTGGGGGTTATTTTGAAAGAAGGGCACCATAGCTGCTATTCTCAAAACAGCTTGCTGAGCTAATCTACTATTTTGGATTCTTGGGTCTATCATACATCCTGTAGTAATAAAAGATGACAACCAAGAAGAGTAAAAGAAACAAAAAAGGGGATAAAATAGGGTTACTCTCCTTCCTCTTGCACAGCCACTGATACCACACAGGTCTTGTACTTTCAGTTGTTTATCCCACCAGCTATTTTGGTGTTTGTGGGGGATATCACATCACTCTGAATGGTTGCAGATACTGTCCATGAGTTTTTGGATTAGATATTTTAGTTGCTCTGTTTTTATAAGGACACCTAGGAAGATTAAAAATCTGTTTTTGTCCTCTTCCTAGAATCCCATCCATCCCTGTATTTTCAACTTTTGTAACTTTGTATTTAAGGAGTCTTTCTTATAAGCAGCATATGGGTTTTGTTTTAATCTAGTCTGTTGATCTTTGCCTTTAATTGTAATATGAGCTCATATATAGTTAATATAATGGCTGATCTATTTGGATGTGTTTTTGCCATTTTACTATATGTTTTCTATTTTATCCACCTTTTTGTTTCTTTTACTCTTCTTGGTTGTCTTCTTTTGGATTATTCCAATAATTATTCCACTTCCATTCTTAATTTGCTAATATTTTAAATTTTTAATGGTTCTTAAGAGAATATAATGCAAATCTGACAAATCATTTCTACTTTAAGTTTCACTTACACTACTTCCCTGATCATGTCAGAATCTCAGAGCTTCATTTATCAGCTCCACCTTTTGCATAGTTATCATGCATTTTATTCTATACATATTTTAAACTTCACTGTTTTGAATAATCTATTTTTACTTATTCATATTGTTACCCTTCCTCTGTTCTTAATTCCTTCCTGTATTTCCACGTTTCTATCTGGGATCACCTTCCTTCTGCTTAAAAAACTCCCTTTAATATTTCTTTTAGTGCAGGTCTGTGGTATTGAATTCTCTCAGGTTTGGTTTGATAATGTCTTTATTTTGGCTTCATTTATTGTAGGATATTTTCCTTAGAAATGTATTTCTAAGTTGAGAATTTTTAAAATCAGTGTTTTCAGGTGTATTCCATTGTTTTCTAGCTTACATTGTTTCTGATGAAAACTCAGCTGTCTTCCTTTGTTTTTATCTTTAGTTTTCGGCAGCTTTACTGCAATATGCCACCGTGTGTTTTCTTTATGTTTATCCTGCTTCAGGTTCACAGAACTCCTTCAATCTGGGCTGATATGTTTTTTATCAGTTTTGGAAAACTTTAGCTATTATATTTTCAATTATTGTTTTCACCCTACTCTTTTTTGAGAACTACAAATAGATGTAATACATACCTTTTCACCAAGTCCCACAGACTTGTTTAACAGTCTTTTCTGTGTTGTTTTCCATTATTTTTTCCACGTTTCAGTTTGGATATTTTTCATTGACTTGCCTTTGGGTTCACAAATCCTATCTTCTGACGTGTCTTATCTGCTGTTAAGCCAATCTAATGAGGTCTTAATTTCACATACTATATTTTTCAGTTCTAGAATCTTCATATGATTATTTTACAGATTCCAATTCTCAGTTGAAATTCTCCATCTTTTTGATCTATTTTCTTGAGCATATCAATCACAATTAAAGTCTCTGTCTGATAACTTGAATTACCAAGATTACCTATGGGTCCATTTTTATTGTTGGTTTTTCTTCTTCTGGTCTTTGATTATGTGGCCCTGTCTTTTGGTAGCATAGTATTTTTGGCTCCATGGTAGACAATGCATATAAAACATTACAGGCTTCATAAGTTATCTTACCATAAAGAAGTTCCAACCTTCCTTCTGCTGGGGAGATACTGTGGTGGTTTAACATTTTAGTCAGCAACTATGCTGAGGCAAGGCTAGTTTACAGCCTTGGTAAGATTTAGTCTACCCGTTTGTCTTAGCCATCCACAGTTTTTGACTAAGAGCCTGTTGTACACTCTTTGGGACCAACCACTTCACCCGTGATCTCAAAATTTATGTTTGCCTTCCTTAGAAGGCAAAAATTCCACTGAAATTCTGCTGAAAATTCCACTCTGCTTTGTACTTACATTTTTAGCCTCTTGCCCAGTACAGCAGAAGCCCAGTATTTGGCAAAAGTCCTCAGAGGAAAACAGGTCATGTGCTTGAGGTATCCCAAATATCTGCCAAGAGCTCTGATTTGTGTCCCCATCCTGCCCCCAGTTGCTCTTAACTAGATTTGCACTGTATCCATAATTAGTAGAGTTCCTAGAATAAAAAGCAACTATAAAAGCCAACTTTTATAGTTTTTCCCTTTCCAGAGTCATAGCCCTGGTAGTTCTCTTTGCCTCTCTGCTACCTTCAAACAGATGATAATTGCATTTGATCTGGCTATTCTGGTTGTTTTAGGTAAGAATGCTGATCTACTGCCAGCTATCCCATCCTACCTGGACAGAAACCTTCCATGTTCTTCTTTAACTGCCTCAATAAATGTCACAAAACAGACAGCTTCAAACCTAAATTCACTTTTTCACTCATTTATCTATCATTTTAGTTGAAGGCTTATCACACCCATTTCCTCTGCACAAAACTGATGAAGTCATAGACCAACAACCAAAATGTGTAAATAAACTGTCAGTTCATTCACGAAATATCATATTTCACTGATCTAGTAAACCAATGATTCTAAAATGCATTATTTTATGTACTATCAAAAAAGAAATTGGCCTGCAATGGGGCAGTCTAAGAAGAGCCCTTGAATAAAGCTGGGATGCCAAATGGAAGCCAACAGGTATAAGACATGCTTTTATGAAATCCCAAGAAAGAAAAAAGCCTGAGATGAGGTATCTAAGAAGGACCCTCAAATAAAGCTAAGATTCCAAATGGCCTCTCTCAGTTAAAGATAAATGGCAAATAAACCACTTTGCAGATAGAGACAGAAAATAAACATGTCTATTTCAATATTACCACCGGGTATAAGTAGAAAAAGTTTCCCCTGAGAATTGAACCACAAGGTGTGTCATGCAGGTTTGCAGATATGAATTCACACTACCTGTGTGGTCTAAAAATGTACAGAGATTTTAACTTCAAGTTAGATGGCACTCCAAGGCATAGAGCAGAAGCAAACTCAAATCTCTGAAAGAACCCAGCTTCAGTCAGTTCAACAGCAATTTTAAAATACATCCTAATTTCAGAGATGTTAAAATGTGAAAAACTGTTAATCTCAGATTCTATGAAATATTGCATTTACTGAATACCCATGCAACTAGTGCCTAAAACAGTTGTTTGCACACAGCAGCAAACAAAAATCAAGGCATTAACATTCCAGTGGTATGAAAAGCAGAATAATGGGCCCCAAAGATGTCCATGTCCTAAGACTAGAAAGCTGCGAAAGTTATCTTACATGGCAAAAGAGACTTTGCAGATAAGTTAATGACCTTGAAATAGAAGAATTATCCAGGTGGGCCTAATGTAAACACAGGGGACCTTAAAAGTGGAAGAAGGAAGGAAAAGACAGAGTGTGAGAGAAATGCAATTGTTATTGGCTTTGAAAGTGGAGGAAATGAGTCATGAGCCAAGTAATTGGGAGGTCTCTAAAATTTAGAAAAGGCAACGAAATGGATTCTCCTTTAAAGTCTCCAAAAAGGAACACATCCCTGTCGACACTTTGATTTTAGCCCAGTGAAACCCAAATACGACTTCTGACCTAAAGAATTGTAAAATAATGTTTTATTGTTTAAGCCACTAAGTTTGTAGTAATTTGTTGCAGCAACAACAGTAAACTAATACAAGTAGGGCAAGAGAGATAAATAAATGTCAGGTGATAATCAATACTATAAATAGAAATAAGTCAGAGTAAGGGAGAATTCAAGTAACCTATGCCTGGTATACGTATTTACGATTTTACATAGTGAGATCAAGAAGGGCCTCTTTTAAAGTGGTGTTTGAACAAAGAACTGACACAAGAGACAGAGCAAGCCAAAAGAATAGCTCTGTGGGGCAGACCTGGCAGAGGGAACAGCAAGTGCAAAGGCTCTGAAGCAGGAACACCTGCATATGATTAAGCAACACAGGAAGCTTGGAAAACAGCAAGCTTTGAGATTTATAACTTGACATGGACACCAAATTTGTATTCTGTAAGAATGGTACATTCAATGATAAGAATATTACTAAAGAGATTTCCTGATAAACAAGTATGGATAAAATTTGGTAAATAAGTAAAACCCTATAAAAATGACACTGAAAATAAGTCCATCCACAGTTTTAGTAAGGTTAGAGAAATTATTTTCTTGCTATGGGATTCAAATTCTACTTACGAATATTTAAACCAATATAACTTCACGTGGTATTAAATACAATACACATTACAATAGTAAGTGAACAAAGGACTTGAAAAATGGATTTAAACTCTAAACTTTGGTTTTAAATTTTCTTCAAAGCTAAAATATAAACAGAAAATGACAACTTAAAAATAGAATTTGATAACTAGAATTAGACAGTTTAAGCATATTCACTTTTTGGTACTCACAAATTAAAAATAGAAACAAGCATGAACTTTAACTCCAAGTTCCCTTATCAAATCTCCAAGGCAGATTAAAAAGCATGTCCTCTATTTGCTTCTTCCTTTGCACCTTCAATACAATAGAAAGGATCAAAGCTGAAGGTTAGTTCTTTGCAAAAGTCTAATAAAACTGATAAACCTCTGGTGAGACTGATTAAAAAGTCACAAACTAAATTCAGGAATAAAAAAGGGACCATCACAACAAAGAGTGTACACATTAAAAGATGAGGCTACCAAATAAACTTATGAAAATAAATTAAAATTTAGATTAAATCAATAAGTTCCTAGAAATTTAAATCCTATTTCAAGAAGAAACAGAAAATCTGAATAGTCCCATGATCATTACAGAAACTCCATCAATCATAAAAAAACCTTCCCACAAAGAAAACTCAGGCCCAGAAGACCTGACTGAGAACTTTACCAAACATTCAAGAAAAGGACACAAAACTCTACCATAAGATAGAAAAAAAAATATTCCAAATTATTTTATAGAACCAGCATAATTTGTGAAGGACAGCTAGATAGGAAAATAAAGATGCAAATTTTACTCATTAACACAAATGCAAAAATCCTACACAAAATATAGTCAAACCAAATCAAGGAAAGCATATCCACAAAATACCTGTATCAAACATTATAGTATTGGTGAATTTTGAAAGTTTTTTCTTGGAGATCAGGGGGAAAAAAGGATGCCTGATATCACCACTTCCTTTCAACAGTTGCACTAAAGGGCAGCTGGTGAATAAAGACAAGAGGAAGAAATCAAAGGAAAAGACAAAAAAATGTCATAATTCACAGATGATGATTATAATCATAAAAATTCCAAAACAATCTACATGTAAATTACAATGAGTAAATATAGTAAGGCTTACTGGATCCAAGATCAAAGGTCACTTGTATACCAATAATGAAGAGAAAAGTGAAATAACAATATCATTTACAGTAACAAGTGGTACCTGAGGTTAAATAAGGGTAACAGACTTATATAAGATCAGATTTCTGGAGAGAATTTTACCAGGTTGAACCACATAACTGCTAACATTCAAATATTTTGAACCTACAAAAACATATTTCATACAGTTCAACCTAACAAAAACATGAGAAAAACACATTAAAGACCAAAATAAATAGAGAAAAATCACATTAATGAATTAGATTCAATGCAATATCTATCAAATTCCCAATGGTTTTCATGCGGAAATTACCAAAATGACTGGAAAATTCAAATGAAAGTACACAGAGCTAAGAAAACAGAGAAGAACTATTGAAGAATAAGGTAGGAAGACCTGCTCTGTTACATTATGAAAGTATATAACTGATATAAGAATACACAAAACAGACCAATGGTACAGAATAGAGATCAAATGGATACATCAAATATAAAGATACTCGATATGAGGTGATACTGAAGATCAATGAGGGAAAATGGGCTTTTCAATAAATGGTGCTAGGAAAAATAATTATCCACATGTATCAAGGTAAGTCAAACCCTTACCTCACACGGTACACAAAAACCTACTTCAACTGGATTAAAGACTAAAAGAAAGGCAAACCCACCAAGTTTTTATAAGGTAATAATGGAGAATATCTTTATGCTCTCTGGGTAGGGAAAAATTTCTTCCCCTTCATTCCACGTTTTATTGATATATAATTGACATAGCATTGTATAAGTTTAAGGTGTACAACATAATGATTTAATAAGTGTATTTATTGACAAATGATTACCACAAAAAGTTTAGTTAATGTCCATCACCTCACACAGTTACAATTTTTTTTTCTTGTGATGAGAACTTTTAAGATCTACTCTCTTAGCAACTTTCAAATATACAATAGAGTATTGTTAACTATAGTCACCATGTTATATATTACACCCTCGGAACTTATATCTTAAAACTAGCATTTGTACCTTTTGACCACCTTCACCCATTTCACTCCCTCACCCATACTCCAGAAGATTTCTTAAGCAAGACATGGAAGGTATAAGCATAAGGAAAAAATTTCATAAATTCAACTACTTAAAATTAAGAATACTACTCAAACGTAAGGAGAAAAGATAAGCCATAGAATTGGAGAAAATATTTTCTCCATATATAACTGAAATGGTCAAGTTTCCACAATTAAAACTCCTAAAAATCAGTAGGACAGACTACCGAATTAACAACAACAAAACACCAATATTTGGAACAGGATCCTCACAAAAGATATCCAAATTACCAATAAACATAAGAAAAGGTTCTCAATCTCAGTAGTAGTCAGGGAAATGCAAATCAAAGCCACAATGATGTACTATTTTATTATACACCCACTTGATTAGCAAAACCAAGTCTGACAAAATTAAGTGTGGATGAAAATGCTGAGCAATGGGAACTCTCATACTGCTATATAAGTATAACCTGATACAACCACTTAAATATTGGTCCTATCTATTAAGATTGAAGATGCACAGGTTCTACAACCTAGCAATTCTACTTCTAGGCAAGATGCACCCTACAGAAACTAATGTATATAAGCACCAGAACACAGGTATGTCATGGCAGCACTGTTTTTAACAGCCCCAAACTGTCTATCAACAGCAGAATACATTTATACCTTCACTTTGATTACTTATCTGCTCTTTCAATGAGGAGAAAAGATTTCTAACCATGAAAAAAAATTCCCATCCACAAGCCACTCTGGCTTCTTTTTGGCTCTTGTGTTCCTAACACGTCTAGTAAAAACTTAATGATGGAGAACATAATACGTTATAGGACAGTGTGTTTTACTGTTGGGATAGCTATCACATAATTGTTCTCTTTAGTGAGCCAGTGTTTGCCTATCTATAATTTCCACTCAATCTTAGTTCTAGTTCCTAAAGCCAGGGTGTTCCACTCTAACTGTACCTCAGAATCACTCAGGGAAACATTTTTAAAATAGTGAGTTATTTCTTAGCTCAATGCTATGAATACTGTTATCTCATCCTATTGTGTACACATGCTTTTTCTGTACTTCCTACACACAAGTACATTATAAGACTCCCTATATTATCAATTTATGTAGATACCTTCTCTTTTTCTTCATGATTTGTATCCATATCAGAATTTCAAGTTGCTTGGAAGTCTGTAATTGAGTTAACACCCTTAGTATGGCAACAGAATCACACTTGTGTTTGTAGAAAGCTCTGCAACTGTTTTCTAAAATATAAGCTATTTCGGCACCTCACAACATTCTTTATCTTAAGAGTCAGCAAACTTTTTCTCTGAAGGGTCAGAGTAAGTAGTTTAGTTTTTGCAAGCCAGAACCACTCAACAATGCTGTTGAGTACAAAAACAGTCATAGATAATACATAAATGGATGGGCATTGTTGTGTTTCAATAAAATTTTATTTTGAAAAAACAGGCAGCCAGTAGGCTATAGTTTACCGACCCCTGCTTTACATTACTAACCATAAGCAGATGCTTGATCCCAAACTTGTCACCTCCATATTATAATAGATACAATATATCCATTATATATAATATATATTCATTACATATAATATATATAATAATCCAGTTAACCAGAACTTGACAACAGTATTAGTTTGGCTGCTTCCCTTATATAAAAGAAAACCGTCAGGGTTATTCTAAAATCCCCAACCCTCAACACAAATGTAGTCTAAGAATTCATTCTAAAGAAAAGAAATGCACAAAAATGCATACACAAGGTTATTTACTTAAACATTATTTATAAAGAAGTGGAAACAGTTTAACAGACTTTTAAAAAAAGTAAATGAGTACTATTCATCCAATAAACTCCATTCAGGAGAATTAGAAAGATGGTGATAATATTTTCCTAAGTGTAAAAAGGTAGCTATGAAACAAGGCATAGTACTGTATCACTTGAGGAAAATATCTAAAAGTGTTTCTTAAAGAATTAATGATGGAAATATCTGAGTCATTTGGCATTTGGGGTGATGCTTTACATTTTGAATTCTCTTAATTAAGCCTGTTAAATTCTGTAAATTGAAGAAAATTACTATGAAGGAAAATTTCAGCTAGTCTTGCAAGTCCAACAGACAGCTGGTGAGATAGACAGTCACTGCTATTAAATCAACATAGATCCTCATAGCAACTATAGCTATTGAAATATTTATTATTTGCTTTATTATTTGGTTTAATCTATAAAAATCCTGTGAGGTAAGAAGGATTTCTCTAATGAAGTGGCAATGGAGATTTAAGGGCTATTCTTAATAAAAACTCTCAAGAATTTACAAAAAAGTTCTCCTTTGGTATGTAAATTTCCATCTTTCATACATTCCATCTTTTTTACTAAGGAATATGCTCTAATACCTAAAAATTACATTCCTTGATTAATTGAGTAATTAAATGGCATCAGTGAAGTGAATCTTACCCCAAGAAAATATTCACATGAAGTTCTTTTTTAGTCCTTGAGATTGTCTTCAAAGCAATAATTTCTGCATCAAACCAAAATCCTCTATTACCAGGACTTTCTACATTGTAATTAACCATTACCACATCACCGACATTTAGTTCATTCCATTTCAAAGTGGTTCTAGCTCTTGGTCGAAGATCCTTGACGTTTATTTCTACAGTACCACTTTCTGGATATCTGAAGAGAGAGAAAAAGAAGAATCATAGAACACTGCTTATGATTATCGCCAAAGAAGACTAAAATTATATCCAACATACATAAAAACCTAATCATATTATTCTTAATGGCACTTAAAGTAAATGATATTTATTCATGATTTTAACTGCCAGAATAAACAATTCTTGCTAAAATCTTAGTAAGACATTTTTTGCTAGCTTGGGGGGTGGGAATAGGGGTAGGTAAAAGCACAAGTTCTTCTTGCTCCACATTTTCTTAACTCAAGCTTAAGAATTACTTTAACAGGAACTAGATGCTGACTTCTTCCTGAACTTGGAACAAGTTCATCGAGTTCTGTCATTTGCTTTATGCACAGTAAGAACATGAACCTAGTATATTGCAATAGCCTCCATTTTTCCAGGAAGAGAAAGATAAAGATTCTAGTTCTTACATGTAGCCAGCCCCCTAGTAATGGCAAAAAAAAAAAAAAATGGAATTTTGTACGTATCAGAAAGTGGAACCATGTGAAAGAATTCTAGCAGAATCTTGATTTTGTGTTTCTAAAGGTAAGCTTAACATAAACCTAAAACCTAAAGCTTTACAAGGTTCCTCAGTTTTAGGCCTAACTTCTGGTATCAGCAAGCCAAAGACAGCAATGTAACAGTCCACAATGGTTTCTATAAAATTAAGACCTGTCACCTTTATGTATTGGTTGGTAATAGAGGGAGAAAGAAATGAGTAATATCTGGTTCCTCCTCTTGGAAAGCTCAGTCTATTGGGGCAGGCCAAACTACTAGAGTGGTGCTTCTTTAAGTGTCGTCCCCAGACCAACAACATCAGCACCATCTGGGAACATGTTTAAATGCAAACTCTTGGGCTCCACTTTGGATCTACTGAGTCAGAAACTCTGGGAATGAGGCCCAGCAATCCATTTTCACAAATTCTCTCAGTAATTCTAAAGCATGCTCGAGTTTGATAACCTGTGGTGCTACAGGAACACAAGAATAACTAAATATCATACTCGAGTGTGACAGCATTAACAAGGTAGAGACTAAGGGAAGAGACCATTAACCCTTAACCAACTGAGTGGCCTGCTCAAAATGTAAGTAGGTCTAGAGTTGGAAGCAGCTCTAGCAGCTAGCCTTGGTTCTTCCGAATCAAACAAGTTCTATGCAAGCCTAGGACTTTCAGTGTATCTAACTCATTTAGAATAAATGGATATTAATCCTGGGTGGGATCTATAGTTAATCACCCAATTTAATAAAGTCTCTTCAAATTTTACTTAATTGAAAAAAAAAAAGTCTCAGAATTAGCAAGAGGCCTCAGAGAGGATCTAGTCCATTTACCCTCTCAGTACCATAATTCCCTTCTACCACAAGCCTTTCCAATAACCATGCAACCTCTGCTCAAATAGTAAGTGATGAGGGGGCAGTAACCCTAAGAAAAGCCATTCTGTCTTCACATAGCTCTGACATAGGAAAAAGAAAATACTTAATACTGCATCAAAGATAAGCTTTAGAACTCATTCCATGCCTAAATTTCATGAAGAAATCTATACACTCTCCACAAAAGACCTAATACTTGACAGCCTAAATGTCCCTGTTACCTGCAATCTTCCCTTCTAAGTAAAAACATTTTAAGTAAATTTCCTTCAACTTATACAACAAGGTTTTAAATTCTTTATCATCCTAATGTCTTCACTCAAAATATGTTCTATTTTCAGTCTGCCTGGGTTTAAATCCCCATTTTAGAGCCTTGCTACTGTGTATCCTTGGGAAAGTTACTAAACCTCTCTGTGACTCTCCACGTGTAAAATATACTTAATGGTAACTAACCTCAGATGGGGGTTTTTTTGGTGAGGAAGATTGGCCCTGAGCTAACATCTGTGCCAAACTTCCTCTATTTTATATGGGGATGCCATCACAGCATGGCCTGATGAGCAATGTGCAGGTTCGCGCCAGAGATCCTAACTCACAAACCCCAGGCCGCTGAAGCGGAGCCCACGAACTTAACCACTACACCACCAGGCTGGCCCCCCCATATGGTTGTTTTGAGAATTAAAATGAGAAGACTTGTAAAGCGTTTAAAAAAAGCATATGATGGGATAAGTAAATGTCAGTTAATATTTTATCATTATCACAGAAATAATCCTAAAGAAACTGACAAGTACAAAGTCATGTCAATGGTTCTACTCTTCTCTCATTTCAACCCCAGTTTTTAATGGTCAAACCCAACACTTGGTGTTTATATATTCATGTTGTTTCACATTGGTTTGGTCAGAAAAATAATCAACATTTTTCCCAACTTATAAAATGAAGTTAAACTAGATCTTTTAGGGATTTTCTAATTCTAAAGTTGTGAATTTGTTTCCTGCCTCAATATTCTTAAGGCTATATAGGATAGAAAACTATTTTTAGAGGGGATTCTTTTCTCAGCTGTAATGTGAAAATTATATTTTGACATCATGACATCGTGTATTTCCATATGTTAAGTGCAGGAAAAAAGCGTATTTCAACGGCAAGAAAATTCTCCACTTATTTGCCTAAGTTTGTCAAAATTAGATACCAACAATGGAAATATTTTGAACAAAGAGAACTTGAACAAAGTTTTAAAATTTTATATAAAATCATGTTTATCAGAAATAAGGCAAAATAAATCATTCCAAACATCAGAGCAAGGGAATTTAAGCTGCATTTGCCCTGGAACTAAATTTGTATGATTTCAGAAGAGAATTATATAGTAGAGTTAATGTACACACATACCTCATTTTTATTGCGCTTCCCTTTATCGTGCTTTGCAGATACTGTTTTTGTTTTTACAAACTGAAGGTTTATGGCAACCCCGTGTCAAGCAAGTCTATTGGTGCAATTTTTCCAACAGAATTTGCTCACTTCGTGTCTCTGTGTCACATTTTGGTAATTCTCACAATATTTCAAACTTTTTCATTGTTATATTTGTACAGTGATCTGTGATCAGTGATCTTTGATGTTACTATTGCAATTGTTTTGGGGTGCCACGAACCACACCCAAATAACATGGCAAATCTAATCGATAAATGTATGTGTTCTGACTGCACCACTGATAGGCCATTTCCCCATCTCTGTCCCTCTCCTCGGGCCTCTCTATTCCCTGAGACACAACAATATTGCAATTAGGCCAATTAATAACTCTATAATGGCCTCTAAGTGTTCACGTGAAAGGAACAGTCACACATCTCTCACCTTAAATCAAAAGCTAAAAATGATTAAGCTTAGAGAGGAAGGCATGTCAAAAGCTGAGATAGGCTGAAAGGCTAGGCCTCCTGTGCCACAAACAATTAGGCAAATTGTGAATGCAAAGGAAAAGTTCTTGAAGGAAACTAAAGGTGCTATTCCAGTGAACACATGAATAATAAGAAAGTGGAACAGCCTTACTGATGATACGGAGAAAGTTTTACTGGTCTGGATAGAAGATCAAACCAGCCACAACATTCCCTCAAGCTAATGACTAATCCAGAGCAAGGCTGTAACTCTTCAATTCTGTGAAGGCTGAGAGAGGTGAGGAAGCTGCAGAAGAAAAGTTTGAAGCCAGCAGAGGTTGGTTCACGAGGTTTAAGGAAAGATGCTGTCTCCATAACTAAGAAGTACAAGGTGAAGCAGCAGGTGCTCATGTAGAAGCTGCAGCAAGTTATCCAGAAGATCCAGCTAAGAATAATCAATGAAGGCAGCTATACCAAACAACAGATTTTCATTGTAGACAAAACAGCCTTGTATTGCAAGAAGATGCCATCTACGACTTTCATAGCTAGAGAGAAGTAAACACCTAGCTTCAAAGGACAGGCTGATACTCTTGTTAGGGGTTAATGCAGCTGGTGACTTTAACTTGAAGCTAATGCTCATTTACCATTCTGAAAATCCTAGGGCCCTTAAGAATTACACTAAATCTACTCTGCCTGTGCTCTGTAAATGGAACAACAAAGCCTGGATGACAGCACATCTGTTTACAACATGGTTTACTGAATATTTGAAGCTCACCATTGAGACCTACTGCTTAGAAGAAAAGATTCCTTTCAAATTATTACTGCTCACTGACAATGCACCTGGTCACACAAGAGTTCTCAGGGAGATGTACAACAAGATTAATGTTTTCACTATCTGCTATTTAAAAAATACATTTCGTAAGGCTATAGCTGCCACAGACAGTGATTCCTCTGATGAACCTGGGCACAGTAAATTGAAAACCTTTTGGAAAGGATTCACTATTCTAGACACCATTTAGAACATTTGTGATTCATGGGAAGAGGTCAGAAATATCAACATTAACAGGAGTTTGGAACAAGTTGATTCTAATTCTCATGGATGACGACTTTGACGAGTTCAAGACTTCAGTGAAGGAAGTAACTGCAGATGTGGTGGAAATAGCAAGAGAATTAGAATTACAAGTGGAGCCTGAAGATGTGACTGAATTGCTGCAATCTCATGATAAAACTTTAATGAAGGAGGAGTTGCTTCTTATGGATGAGCAAAGAAAGTGTTTCTTGAGATGGAATCTACTCCTGGTGAAGACGCTGTGAAGACTGTTAAATGACAACAAAGGATTTAGAACATTACATAAACTTAGTTGACAAGGCAGCAGCAGGGTTTGAGAGGATTGACTTCAATTTTGAAAGAAGTTCTACTGTGGGTAAAATGCTATCAAACAGCATCGCATGCTACACAGAAATCATTCGTGAAAGGAAGAGTCAATACATGTGACAAACTTCACTGTTGTCTTATTTTAGGAAATTGCCACAGCCACTGCAACCCTCAGCAACCACCACCCTGGATCAGTCAGCAGCCATCAACATCGAGGCAAGACCCTCCACCAGCAAAAAGACTACTACTTGCTGAAAGCTCAGATGGTGGTTAGCATTTTTTAGCAATAAAGCATTTTTTAATTAAGGTATATACATTGTTATTTTTAGACAATGTTATTGCATACTTAATAGACTACGGTATAGTGTAAATATAACTTTTATATGCACTGGGAAACCAAAAAATTTGTGACTCACTTTATTGCAGTGGTCTGGAACCAAACCCACAAATCTCTTCAAGGTATGCCTGCATATAAATACTCTTTATGTATACAGTAAGTCCAAGTCACTTGAAAATACACTAAATTAAATTCCAGCCAAAGAAATATGTCAATTGCTACATAAAAAAAAACAAGCATGGAGGGGCACAGAAAACTACTCTTACCAAAGTCAAGAACATGCCAAGTGTCCAAATATTACCATTATTCTTTCCCTGGGTATCTTCATCTATACATATTTTAACACCACACAGAGTGATGACTCAAAAATTCCACTCAAATTTTTCTCTTCATATTCATATATCCAATCACATTTCTTAACATAGATGTCTCCAAAGTACCTCAAATGCAAGGCATCCAAGATGGTATTCCCCATCCCATAATATGCTGATGCTAAGTATTCTCTAGAGGAAACTTTGCACACTCCCAGAAACTTAGGAGTTATCCCCAATTCCTCTTATCATACCTCCATCCAGTTACTAAGTCTTCCTTATGCTATACCTTTAACATTTTTTTAATGTAACTGTACCCCATTAGTGAAAACCTGCATTTCTCGAGACTATTGTCAAGGCCCAACACATCTCCCTGTCTTTAGGATCACACTACAATCCATATCATACTTTGGCTGAATATTCTAAAACAGATTTACTTAAAATATTTTGTGAAGTTTGATAATCTGTTCATAGGCTGTGGGAAAACAGGTATCTCATACATTGCTGATGAGACTACAAAGTGGTTCTGCCCTCTTGTAGAGGGGAATTTGGCAATAGCCAGCAAACTTGCCTATGTATTTACATTTTGATCCAGGAATTCCACTTCTAGGAATACAGGCCAAACGTAAATAACAAAAATCCCCAAGAAAAGACACATACACAGGCTATTTATAGCTACAATAGCAGGACTAGAAACAATCAAATGTCCACAATGCAAAACCACTTAAGTGGTCGGCCCAGTGGCATAGTGGTTAAGTTTGCCCGCTCTGCTTTGGCAGCCCGGGGTTCACAGGTACGGATCCTGGGCGCGGACCTACGCACCACTCATGAAGCCATGCTGTGGTGGCATCCCATATACAAAATAGAGGAAGATGGGCAACAGATGTTAGCTCAGGGCCAATCTTTCTCACCAAAAACAAAACAAAACCTACTCCACTTAAAGTAACATATGGTACAATTATATAATGGAATATTATGGTCCATAATATTGTAGTGTGATCCTAAAAGGGAATATGATATCTGCTATGGAGAGAGATATTAAGCCAAAAGAAGGAAGATGCAAAGTGTTTATAGTGTACTACTTTCTACCTAATAAGTGCATGTGGAAATACAAATATACACACACGTATATGTACGTATACAAATATACGTGAGTATACATATAATTATACACACTTATATTTTGAAACAGAAGGATAAACCCAAACTAATAAATATAATTATTATAAAAAGAGGTAAGAAATAGGGTAGAAAGAACCAGGATGGAAGGGACATTGTTTATCTTAATGTACCTTGTTTTGGAGATTTACCTGTAGAACCACGTAATGTTCCACATAATTCTAAAACAAAATTAACAAAGTGTGAGAAATTCCTAAAAATCAAAAGCAAAATGAACAAAAGTACACAATTGGTGGCTTAACTACACAGAGAGGAACTATTATAAAGTCACTTGAAAATACACTAAATTAACTATACATCCCTAATAGGATTATTTCCTAAAAACAGAGTAAAAAAAAAAAAAAACCCACCAACTTTTCAGCAATCATGTTGTTTGCAATAGTAGTACTGCTACTCTGAAACTACAATGAGAGTAGGATAAAGCAAATCAATAGTGTTATTAGGAACCATGATTTTCAAGGTAAGAAAAAAAAATAATAGAAGATTAAAGAGATTAAATTGTAACCCTTTAATTCTAAATTTAATTGGAAATATGACTGTAAACCTATGGTGTATTTAAGTATTTCCTAGCTGTGTCCAATGAGAAGACCTAGAAACATGACCGAACAAGTATCAATGAGCAGTAAAGACTATGTGCTCTAAATATAATCTCTAACTAAAAGGAACTAGGGGGTCCTTAAAGAAATGGCTGAATCCAGTCCTGGGCAGGAAACAGAAGAACTTGGGACATCCTGTTGCACCTGAATGCAAAGAAGCCCTCAAAAATTATCTCCAGAATGGAAGGCCAGAGATGGGACAAACTGGGCACCAAAAAGAACTGAGTTAGATTAAAATAATTGTTATTATCCATTAGTTCATAAATGATACTTAAAAGTGAAAATCTCACTGGCCAACCTTTGGGGGATGCTAGGGAACTTATTCTGAACAATGAAAAATTTCAAGAATCAATAGTTGATTCTACCCTTCATATATGAACAAACTGGTTGTTAAGAAAAGTTCTTTATGAAACAATTACAGCTAATAAATGAAGGAAAGACAGAATGAGGTATCACCATTTTTCTAACACTTAATGAAACAGTGGATTTAGGTAAAGATTAATGGCTGCTAAAACCATAAAAAGCTGGTAGTAAATTTCACAATGGATGGATCAAGCTGACAATATCTGAATCTTACTACAAAAAAAGAGAAGCAGGGAGGCCAGCCCGGTGGCATAGCGGTTAAGTTTGCGCACTCCTCTTCTGGCAGTCTGGGTTTGGATCGCAGGTGCAGACTGACGCACCGCTTGTCGAGCCATGCTGTGGCGGCATATAAAGTAGAGGAAGACAGGCACGGATGTTAGCCCAGGGCCAATCTTCCCTAGCAAAAGGAGGAGGATTGGCAACAGATGTTAGCTCAGGGCTGGTCTTCCTCACACACACACAAAAAAGAGAAGCAGATATTATGTGTCTCCCAATGCCATGCAACAAGTAAGTAAACACTATGTCTCAACTAGTCTTACCAAATAATAGAATTTGAATCCAATCAAACCTCTGGATATAAGCTTTCAGGAAACTAACGTTAACAGAGGAACATGTTAAATACCACTACAGGGATGTAATCAGTAAAGTCCAGACTGTGGGAAAACTCAAACTGTCACTTGCCTTGCGTAAATAAATAAAAAGGAAAAAAAAAAGTAGGAGGAATCTGTAGGTTGAGACTTAACCTATCAACTACATGCAATGGGTTGATCTTATCTTTGATCCTTATTTGAACCACCTAAGTGTATTTTTTTAAAAGACAAGGAAATCTGAACATTGACTGGTTATTTGATACTTAGGAATCATTATGAATTTCACATGGGATTTTTTTTTTTTTTTTTAAGTGTTAGGGTGCCCAAGACCATCGCCAGGTTCAGTGATTTGCTAGGGGAGCTCACAAGACTCATTCTCACAGGACAGTATATTGTTGCTCCCATGGCTATAATTTACTACAGTGAAAGGATACAAAGCAAAACAAGCAAGGAAAAAGGCACATGAAGTGAATCTAAAGGAAACCAGAGGCAAGCTCAAAGAGTCCTCTCCTAGTGGAGTCACACAAAACATGCTTAGTTCCTCCAGCAACAAATTATGACAGCATGTGTGAAATATAAGCAACCAGGGATGTAAAGAATGCTTGCGATTTTTATTAGGGGCTGGTCACATAAGCACTCTATGCCTACCACATACCATATTCTTTGCACCAACAGTTTAGGCACAATGAGCCACTTTTATCATGGAATGATGAGAATCCGCCTGAAAGCTAAGTTCCCAAACACCAGCTAATAGTCAACTATACAAACAGACCTTTTAAAGAATAGCACTTTCAGGTCTGATAGGTTAGCTCTTTTCTATACACTTTAAAAAAGAATCCTTTTAGGTATTTTGTCAGGTGAATGCTCTGAGAAGTCAAGATGAAGATGAATCTATGAAACATAAGGAGAAAGAGAAGGACTAGGTAGCAAAAGCCCTTAGATCAGAGGCTGAGTCTATTCCTTTGAAAGGAGAGGAAAGCAGGAGGGTTGGGCAGGAAAAGCATCAGCGTGTGGTACAATTCTGACAAAGTCTTAGCCAGTCCAGTGGTGAGCTCTGGTGCAGAGACTGACCATAGGGTCCTACATTGGGCAAAAACTGCCAAGACCTAGAACTCCTGCCACACTTAGTCACTAGCAGGAGGGTGCCAGGAAAGAGTATGGCCTTGGCTCAAACACTGTGGCAGATCTCAAACGTGCAGTGGCTAGAAGTTATGAGCTAACTGCATTCATTCCTTGAAGCTGGGTCAGCAGGTTCTTTCTTAAAGGGAGATCTGAGCAGTGTGCCCATCATAGCCGCTAAGGCCATATATAAGGCCATTTCTGGTTGAAATGATGTAAGGTTTAGGACTTGCATCAAAATAATCTAGTGGTACTCATGGATGCTGGTATAGATTCAACAAGATTGGCTGGGAGTTCATAATGGTTGAAGCTAGGTGATGAGTTCATTATACTGTTTTCTCAACCTTTGTATAAGTTGAAAGATTTTTACAATAATAAAATGCTGTGGTTCAAGTTAAAATCCAAACGACTCTTCTCACATTTTGAGGGTTTTTTTCCCCATATGTGTACAAAATTCAAAAAGTTAACATTCAAGGTTTATAATGAAGACAAGCTGCTTTCTGCCCAGCCCAACACATTCCTGCTTCCTATTTCCCAGATGCAACCATTTTTAATTCTTAGCTATTTCTTTTATTTACCTCCACATTTTCAAGTAACATGCTTATACTTTGCTTTTTACTTTAAACTATTATTCTACCCATCCCTCATGTACAATTCATTTGCCTCCATCCTCCTCCTCCTTATAATTGCTAACCCAAGGCACGGCTCTAAGTATTCACATATTTACAATTAAGGATAGAGATGGGCACTATTCTATCCTCATTTTACAGATGAGGGGCAGCACTTAAATAAGCTATTTGGACAGGAGTAAGCAGCAGACATGATTCAAACTGATCATCTGGCTCTAGACCTAGACTCTTGCAAGGATTGACCAACTTTTTCTTGTTCTGAAGCACATTATGCAAACTGAGTTGTTTGTAAAAATATTTTTTTTACAAAAATCTTTTTACATGTTGACGAAATAGTATTCACAGCCAAATACAGCTTTAATTACATGTCCTTTCTTCCACAGCTTTGTTTTCCATTGAGTGCTTAACTGTTCTTTCTGGATGCTGGGATCTCCTTTCATTACTTCCTGTGTTGAATCCTATTTCCTGAATACCATGTCTTCCTCTTTCTTGGTTTAAATTCAGAGTGGGGTGGAGTGATTAAAATGTTCTTTCACATAGATTAACCAATCCTCTTGTTCTTAGTTTTATTCCATAGGCCTACTTCCAAGGTACCTGGTGAATCCAAGGCCTGAGCCTTCAAAAGTTCTTCAATGCTAATTTACGTGCTTGTTGTTGGTTTCTCATCCTTAGGTGTCAACTTTCTCTGGCCTGCTCATTTAGGTATCATTTACCCATTAGCCTCTTACCTTCCAAAATTTTGTTGCTTTCTCTTCTGTCTTTTATTTCTATCCCATTTTTTGTCCTTGGGGGTTTATGCATTTACTCTTTTACTGTCTTCTAGGAGGGTTTAAGAAGACACACAAACAAACATTCATCTCATCTTAACCTGCCATGTTTTTCTTTGCTGAGGAAGATTCGCCCTGAGCTAACATCTGTTGCCAATCTTCCTCTTTGTGTGAGCCACTGCCACAGTAGGGCCACCGACAGACGAGTGGCATAGGTCTGCACCCGGGAAGCCACAGTGGAGCACGCCAAACCTAACGACTAGGCCACCGGGGCTGGCCCCTAATCTGTCATGTTTAATTGGACATCTTTATTTACCTTTAGTTTCATTTCTTACTACTCACCATAAACCTCCTACACTTCAGCTATACTAATCTACCCTCAGGCAATCTCATATTTCCTTCTTCTTTATCCTTGGTATCCTGCTGTTCTCCTTCAGGAACACAGAAGTATCTCCTCTATCTTGTATTCTCAGCTCTAGGTACTCTAAAAGATAGATGTGCATATTTCTATCCCAGTACTTACACTGTACAACAGCAAGTTTTCATTGAGAAGCAGGTACCATGTTCAAACTTCAGTGTGTCTGGGATATACCAGGCCTACCAATGTTTGGAAACATGCAACTCATTAAATAGAAAGGTCTGTTTTTATATAACTAAAGCTCTAAATCAAATATAATAAACTATAACCACTGTATTTCAAAAAGATCCCTGTGATTCTGCTATGTCTCCTATTCTTCCTTGAGAAGCCTTGATCTAGATAGTTAAGTGGGAATATAGAATTCTATGCAGAGCTAATAAGAAAAAGGCTTTTTATAACATGTTTTTGGTGTTCTTAAAACAAAAAACCCATAGTAACCTCAATTATTAATTAAGCCAGTACTCAAGAGAAAGTATTTTTAAGTACAGGCAGTCCCCAACACAACATTCCCCCCCTTCCCATGAGATCTAATGTATGGTTGAAGATGACCACTGCAAATTGGTCCAAGCAGCTGACTTCTTCCCGCATTTGCACTGAGGAAAACTGTGCAGGAGACTGTAGAAAACATCAAGAAGTGCTGGAAGCTTTAAGAACTTCTAAAATGGGGCTCGAGATATCCCCAAAGACCTGGAGCACAGAGGTAGGAACAAATCAAGGCCAACTTTACCTACACTGTGCTGAGGGCCAACCCTATACCTACGGAAGGACGAAACTAGGGTCCTTCTTTCTCTTGTACTATGTGACCTCCTGTGCTCAGAACCTGTAATTACTCTAATATAGGTATAAGATAAATTATTCTAGTTAGCTACTTTGCATCCTCGGGAGTTTAGAAACACTTTGGTGTTAGAAAGTCTATATTCTCAGATAAGCTTTAAATATCCCTAAATTTAACCTTTCCCAGTAACATTTTCATTGCTCCAAACACTCTTTGGATGTCTTTAGAGCTATCTTTCAGAGCACATGTTTTTGATTATCCTTAACCATGTGACATCGTAGCAAAAACCAATTTTGTTTTCAATTGACAAAATAATCATGGAGTAAAGCCTGGGGAATTGAATTTCAGGGAAACTGATTAAGCACTATTTTAAAAAGTTTATTATAACATAGTTAAAACTACATTTTCTTAGGTGGCCTGTAAGTGAACTAGTAATTTTAGCAGATTCAAACTGTATTAAGCAAAACAGTATCCCTGAAACTTTCCTTCAAAAATACGGCTTCCTGGGGCTAATATGCTTAAATAAGGACACCATTCATCTGGAGGCATGTTCTAGTTTAGCAAATCTTTAATGTCATACTACACGCAGAAAGAAAGCACTTCTCATTCTAACAAACAACATTACGAAGTTTCACACCTTAAATGTAAAGCTTACTCACAGACAATTAAGAATAACTTAATTAAAACTGCTTATAGCAGACTTACATATTACATGGAAATAAATCTCATTTGTAGAACACATTAACAATAGTGGATAACTGTTTTGGTAATAGTGGAAACAACATGATTAGGTTAAAAATACCTATGCCAAAGATAAATCTGTATTATTTAAGAGTACTCAACCAAAATAACCTGTCTTTATTAATAAATAAATGAAAAGCAGAAAGTTTGATTCTATTATTACTGGGTATTTTCAAGGTTATTAGGGGGAAAAAAACAACCTAAGTCAAGTAGATATTTACAGATGAGGAAATTAAAGCTGATCAAGTTCAAACAAAACAAAACACTTACCAATATAACCAAAGACCTAGAATTCTAACCAAATTCTGATTCTAATGCCTAACGATACAGCCTATAAGAGAACCACTGCTCTGTATACATAACAGGCCCCTGGGGTACCTGTTTGAAAAGTAGGTTCCTGGGCCCTACCCTAGGCCTACCCAATGCAGAAAGCAGTGGTGGGGTTTGGTGTCCCTCAGGAATCTTCATTTAAACACCTTACCTGGGTGAATCTGCAGTGTTCTAACCATCTTTTTGAGAAACACTAATGCAAAGGGATGATGTATAAATCTGAAAAGGTGAAATCAACTGGTATCTGTAAAGTCAGTTTTCTAAGCACTAAGTGATCTTATAACACAATAGAAGAGCAATGATAAGGTCATAGACCTGCCTAACTTCTTCCACCCTCCTTTTGACTATCATCCATTCAGAACGCTGGAAGTCACGGAAAGTTAGAGGAAATAGTCTAAGTCTTTGGTAAGCATGTTAGTAACAACCAAGAAGCAATGGGACAGGGGCTGGCCCAGTGGTGTAGTGGTTAAGTTCGCGTGCTCCGCTTCAGCGGCCCGGGGTTTGCGGACCTACACACCACTTATAAAGCCATGCTGTGGCAGGTATCCCACATATAAAGTAGAGGAAGATGGGCATGGATGATAGCCCAGGGCCAAACTTCCTCAACAAAGAGAGGAGGATTGACAACGGATGTTAGCTCAGGACTAATTTTCCTCACCAAAAAAAAAAAGAAAAAAAGAAGCAGCAGCAATGGGACAGACTGGTCACTCATTGCACCAGGATTTTGAAACTGAACCTCTCCTTCTAGCTCCCTACACTCAAGATCAACATGACACCGACTTGATTAAAGAAAAGTCTCCTACTCCTTTTCTCCCAAAACCTAGAAATCATTACATTTTGACATTGCTCAAAACATTTTTGGGACTCCTTTAGAAATAGACCACTATATCAATACATTCAAGAAAATCAGTTTTACTTTATAGAAAAACTACTTTTATCTAAAAATACCACTTGATTTTATTCAGAATTGTCTGACTTCTATTTGCAGTAGTCATAATTAAGGCTACTCAAAAGCATGTACCACAGGCTGAGAATAGCTTGAAAAAATCTTTAAAAATGCTGGGAGAATGACAACATTATCCTAAGACATTTGCCAGATGAGCTTTTAATTATAGCCTAGCATCAGTTACCCTCCAAGTCCTAAGTGATGCTATAACATTTCCATTTGATCTCAATCCCATGGTAGAGCCTTAACACTTAAAAGCAGCAGTTTAACTTACTTGGTTTAAAAATTCTTTTAATACTAATGAGTTATGGATTCTTCCCACAGAAAAAGGCACATAGGTGTTCATGGACAGGTAAAGAACCTCTGGTTTAAGGTATCAGTTCTGCAAAAGCATTATAACTGAAGAGAAGGACAGAACATTTTTAAATTATGTAAACAATCCTATATGGTATATATAGACGTTGTATAATATTTCATAATGATGCTTCTCTCAAAATAAGAGGTAGTATGATAGAATGGTCGCCAGTCTGTGCTTTTCTGAATCCAGGTCTATCACTTATTAGCTGTCCAACATTGGGCAAGTTATTTAACATCTCTAAATCTGAGTTATTCTCACTTTACACATGAAAAAGTATCTACTTCACTGAGTTTTTATGAGATTACGTGAGATAATCCAGGAAAAGTACTTCTATAGTGCCTGACACAGTGTTATTTTAACAAGAGAATTACTGGATTAAGCTACTATACTTTAAAAGGGGTACTTTGAAATAATTTACTAAAAAGTCAAAGCAAAAAGAATCTGTTTCTGAGGTAAACTGACATTTCTATTTCAAATGTGAACACTATAGACCATGGAAGATCATACAGTAATTTTCATGTCATCATGAAAACTCTTAGCAATCACTTTATACTCATGTTTAAAGATTTCAACTTTGTGGGCTGGCCTGGTGGCGCAGCGGTTTAGATCGCGCTTTGGCAGCTTGGGGTTCACAGGTTCGGATCCCGGGCACCGGCGGACACACTGCTTGCCAGCGATGCTGTGGCAGTGTCTCATATAAAGTAGAGGAAGATGGGCACGGATGTTAGCCCAGGGCCAGTCTTCCTCAGCAAAAAAGAGGAGAATTGGCAATGGATGTTAGCTCAGGGCTAGGCTTCCTCACACACACACACACAAAAAAGATGAATTTGGGAATACTATTCTTGTTAGTGATTTGTTTTCTTTAATTGCTTTATTAAATCTAGTGGTCTGATTTAGAGATCTTGATTTATAAATTTTAGCTGACTTCTTTAAAGAGAAAAGCTAGAAAACACCTAGTAGTTTGAACAAGGAAGTATATATGTAAAGAAGGAAAATGCTTTGGAAGTTATTTTGTTTCTCTGTCCTAAGAATGAATAATTACTGTCCATAGTTAGGCAAAGTTGAAATCTTTATTTTTTTTTTTAATTTTTTGCTGAGGAAGACTGGCCCTGGGCTAACATCCGTGCCCATTTTCCTCTACTCTATATGGGATGCCGCCACAGCATGGCCTGACAAATGGTGCGTCTGTCCGCGCTCAGGATCCAAATGTGCGAAACCCCAGGTTGCCCAAGCGGAGTGCATGAACCTAACCGCTACGCCACCGGGCTGGCCCCACCAAATTCATCTTTTTAACTGGCCTATAAGACTAACTGAAGGTACGCATTGAAGCCTTAAAAGGCAAGAAGGTGTCAAGGGAGATTTTGAGACCTAGTTCAACCCTATGTCAAATTCAGAAAGCTTGTCTTAGAAGTATTGACTGGTATATTTAAGAGCCTAATTTAACAGGAAAACCAGGACTAGATCTCAGAATATTCAACTATCATAGAGTATTTTCCCCCACTGAAGAATTTACCAATACATCAAAATAGATAAATTCCCCGTAAACACATTACGGACATTGCTTTCTACACAAAGTTAGTACAGATAAAGGCTGCATAGTGGAAAATGGGTCCTCATTTAAAGTGACATATGGGATCATTTAGCTTCAATAAAATATACTTTCTTTTAGAAAAACACTTAATTGTAATAATTTTGTCTATATGGAAACAAAAATGGAAAAATCAACAAGCCATAAACCACCTAAGACATGTCTAAAATAAGGATGAACACTCCAATTCCCCAGGCATTATATACCATCTTTGGCCTTTAATAAAATATATTTACTATATTTAGTTAAACTGTCTCATCAACCCCTTTCCCCCATATTGCATATAGCAGGTGCCTGATAGCAACTGATAAGGCTGAGCCAAAGGCAATTTATCAATAAGTGGTTCTCAAACTTGAGTATGCATCAGAATCGCCTAGAGGACTTACTAAAACACAGATTGCTAGGCCATCCCAGAGACTGATTCATTACCTCTGGAGTGAGCCAAGAATTTGCATTTCTAACAAGTGATGCTGATGCTCCTGGCCAAGGAACCGTACTTTGAGAACCATTGGTCTAACGCAGTGGTTCTCAACCATGGTTGCACATTAGAATCACAGGAGAACTTTTGAAAACACCAATGCCTGGAGGTCCCTCAGATCAGTCACATCAGAAATTCTAGGGGTAGGTCCTAGGCACTGATATTTTTAAAAGCTTCCTAGACAACTAATGTGTAGCCAGGGTTGAGAACCACTAGTCTAGTTAATTAAAATGAATCTAAACCAAATCCACTCAGAACAGATGTTTCTTAATACAAAAGCAGGATAAGGATTTTAGCTTTTATCTGCTGATAAAGCAGTCAAGTGATGAATAAAGATTAAATTCAGTAGGGTGGCTTCAGTTGGTTACATATGTAAGGTTTAACTCAACACAAGAAGTTGTATGTGTGCTATATGCTTTAATTCCCAGGCAAAGGATAAAGCAAATCTTCAGGTCCGACAAAATGGTTGACCTTTGAAGGCAACAGAAGCGTAGGCTACTATGAATTACATGTACCATGTTTAGGCTAAGTGGCAATGTTGCATACTGCTTAACTCTTAGGCTCTGGAGTCAGACCATTTAATAGATGTGACCTTTGGCAAGTTACATAATTAAGCCTTGGTATCTTCATATGGGAGTTAACATAACTAACATTACAGTTATGCTAAAGATTATATGAGCATCCATATAAGAAGTTAGCTCAGACTCTGAAACATAAGATTTAATGTAATCTAAATCCCTGTAAGCTATGCTATAGACATACTAACCTACTAGAAACACTAAAGAATGACTGTCCTTTTCCAAGTCTACGTCGGCCCCTCAGTCAACATCATTGCTCTACATCACAATAGCTGCAGGGTCTCTATTCTTACAAGACCGCAGTCACAACTTTGTGAATTCAAATGTTCAGGGCCCTTAAGAATGTTAAACTTTAAATACCTTAACTATAAGAGAGGATATTAATGAGAATAAACACAACTTTTAGAAAGCTTATAGAAGTATACAGTACAAGCTTACTATGAAATAAGCAAAAACTCAACGTTCTCTCCCATTTTTCTTTAGTTGACGACTTAACCACTGCATGATTTATAATTGCCTATATTATCTTGACCTTTGCTCACTTCTGAAGCCCCTTTCCTTTTGTTTTCTGTCCAAAATACCACTAAAAAATAGAGGTTTCAATTAGGCATAGTCTCTCTCCAGTAATCATGGCTTTGGGAGGAAAAAAGGTAGCTCTCTCCTCACAGCCAAGTTGTGTATGCCCACTAGCAGCGTGCTTCTAAAAAACCCTTATGGAGGATTTAAGAATCTCTTGGAATCTAAATCTCTCAAGTCTAAATTTCATATTTCTACTCCCAACTCCTTCTCCCCAAGTACTTACTAAACAAGGCCCTTGCTAAGGCAAGGATGAAACAGATGAGTGATACAGAATAGTTATCAGGAAAAAACCCCACAAATATCTGTGTACCAGGCACTTTGATGTTAACGCCACATTTGCTTTATATTATTTGCAGTAAGATGTGAATCATAAAGTTGACAAGCCTAATCTAGACCTTATGATGGACAAACTACAAAATCTTCACAACAAGCCGTCAACATTTCAGTCTATGTTCATCAAGGAATCTATAGAAAAGGGACCCTTACAAATAGTAAAACTCAAATCTTTTAAACATTTCAAATATCTCTTAACATAACCTGCTTTTTATGAACTTACAATGTTTTATCTATAATTTTGAGAGGAAAAATAGAGAAAGATTAGGAAACAAATGATTTCATTTGCATTTTAGAACAGCGTCCACTACTAGATTTTATTTGGCTTTTTTTGGGTGGTTGTTTCTTTGCAACCCCTCTACCTAATAACTAATATCATAAATCTATAATATCTGCCCATTTTTCACAGATTAATAATTATTTGTTTTTAACTCTGCTCTGACTGGTGTGGGGATTAATGATGCAAGAGTATACCTATTTATCTTATTCTGAAACAGCAACTGTTTTAATGAAGTTCATTTCAAAGACTGAGAATTCATCTGGTCTGGTAATATATTAGATCTGTAGGTTCACTATAAAAATAGCTTTTAAACAGTGCCATTTTAAACTCACAGACACTGAATATCCCAAAAGAATTCCTAAGGCAGGTTCCTTGGTCTCACATACAATACCTCCCTGCCTTGGCTAAATGACAGTTTATTCAAACTGCACTGCCACACTCAAAGGTCTGGAGATACGATAACTAATTAAGCAGATTACTTTCAACTTACTTGAGTAGGAGAAAAATGAAGTTAGTTCATTGAGAGAAATGATAGTACCTAGTATTACAAATGGAATGGGATGATAGCCTATAAGCACTTAAAGCCTATTTAGTAAGCTCAAGTACAAAAATAGTATCTGAGAAATACCGTCTAGGAAGTAAAAATTATCCTAAACTTAATCTAATCCAATCACTCTAAATTTATAAATTCTCTCTGTAACGTAACATCTCTATTAATTCTCCCTGTCTATGGTTGAAGATGGCCAATGCTTGTTTATTGGCTACTTCTCAGGGCCGATATTCCCTGTTTTCAGAGAGTTAACTGCTAAAGGGGTCTAGGTTATCCTGAAACTTACCTCCTCTGTTGTACAGAACTTCCTTCTAGACAGAACTTTTAAAATATGAAAGTTATAGAGATCCAAGTCTTTTCAAACTAAATACTTAGTTCCTTCAGCTCCTCCTCATGATGGTTTTACATTTTTACATTTTTAGTTCTACTCTGAAGATTCACCAGGTCCTACTGGTATTGTTCTTAAAGCGTGGGAGATGGAAAACTATTTCAAGTAGTGAATAACCAGCCCAATACAACAGTAACATCACTGCCTTACTTGCTCTAGAAATCTTACTTCTAATAAAATATCCTTACAGTATAATGATTTGATAGCCACATTCTAATGACTCACTTGGAACTTACTACTCAATAAAAATCTATTACTATGCTAAGTCATATACTTCAAAAGCTCTCTTCAAAGCATCCCCCATCCAAGGAAGTAAGAACTTGTTTAATGACTTATTGAAATCAACATGTATTTTACTATAGCTTTTAACTCACTTTTCTAGAAACCATGAAGAATGAAACTTTAACAGGATTTGTTATCACATCCATACTGGGTCATGATTCTTTCTAGGTGCTTCAACAGCCTTTTGTTATTTGGGACTGTAATCCTGAAACTCATTCTTTTATCTTGTACTTTATTTTATATAGTCCTTTTCTCTTTTTAAAGATGTGAATGACATTTACCTACCACCAAGCTTCTGTTATCTTTTATTTCTCAAAGAAAGCTCAGCTATTATATCTTTAAGTTGCCAGCACTGAAAAATTTAATTTCATCATGTAAAATTATTTAGGACAGACAATTTTAGTCTCTCATGCAAGTTGAATTTAGACTTCTTTTTACTTACATTCATTCTAATCAACACAAATTTCTCCTTCATTTAAAAAATAGCCAAATAAATACTCTAACATTACACCAAACTCAGGCCTATCCCTTGGAAAGTCTTACTCCAAAACTAATGAAAAGTCCCTAAAACTGTAAAAATTTAATAAGCCTTAGTTCACTTAGTGTTTGAAACTTCTTACCCTATTTCTATGTCATGTCATTCTATACAATACTTTTTGCCAAACAATAATCCCTTTATTGGCCAGAATCAGGCCCCAGGTAAGTTTTCTTAGTTATTTCTTCTCTTCTCCAAGAAAGAAAACTCAAAGCAAATCAAGAGCTCTACTTGTTGACAGCAAGTACACAGACAGCTAAAGTCCCCCGCCACTACAGTTTCTTGCCTCTTTGCCATGGCATTCATAAACCCAGAGACTGATTATAGTAATGCACCGTGTAATGATGTCTCCCTCAATGACCAACTGCATATATGATGGTCTCATAAGATTAGTACCACATAGCCAAGATGTGTAGGAGGCTATACCATCTAGATTTGTGTAAGTACACTCTATGATGTTCACGCAACAAAATCACCTAACAACACATTTCTCAGAACATATCCCCATTAAGCGATGCATGACTGTACCACCAACACACCAACTCCAATCCCTTTCTATCCTAGCCTCGATTTACCAATACTGCCAGTCCTGGTCAATCCCAGATCTTAATACCCATCCTAGTTGTTTGTTCTATTATCATGTACTATGATAGAAAGCAGTATGATGGCTTATTTGAAATAAGCCATGTTGGCAAGTTAGCCACAACCATAAGTATCAGAAAAGTTAAGCTTAAAGGGATCTATTACTGACCCCTTTCCAGGTATCCTGGAAATCTGAGTTGACACCAACTCACAACTTATACTATTTTGTGGTAGGAAAAAAAATCAAAACCATTTTAGGATCTCGAACTCTCATACGTGATAAGGATTTGGCAGCATAATATTTTCCATTCATATTAAGGTATCACTTGAGTATTGACTTAAGTTCATTTAGTGTGTTGAATACTAAATCTGTCCTAATAGTAACTTTTATACTAGGATTTTGAAAACAGGTAAAGAAAATGTTAATTCAGTGTTAGGATCTAGGCTCTCAAGGTAAGTTCTTAATACTGTTTTCATATGAACATTTAAAAACATTTCTTTGGGGGTGGGGGATTGAGGAGTTGACTGCTGGGTATGGGGTTTTTGGCGACGGCGTCGGGGAGAGAAACGTTCTGCAATTAGTTTATGGTAATGCACAATCCTGTGAATACACACAAAATTAGTGATTTATACCCTTTAAATGGGTAAACTGTATAAGTGAATTATTTCAATAATAAGTTGTTTAAAAAATATTTCAACTGCATTCTAGTGGCTATTGCACTAAATATTATATACTTTTTAAATTACTAAAATACATACCAAAAAACCTAACATAATAGAGGAAGAGACAGAGAGAAACCCTTACATACTAAATTAAGCCAGGTATGAGGATATCGAAAACAACAAACCACTTAGGAGCCACAGATGACTGAGTGTTAAGGATCCCTTATTATATTACAACCACTAAACAAACAGAAACAAAACAGACAGTAAGACTGAACATGATCCCTAAATGATTTCTTCAGAAAGACTATTATTTGAAAATCTTGAAATGGAAGGCTTTGCTTCTATAAACAAAAACATGAATGAAGTCCTCAGTAGCGAGCACTTACTCATCATACTCGATATGATAAATAACGTCTTCATCAGCAGCAACAGAGTCTGAATTAGACGTAGAGGGTACATTGTCCAATTTATTTGTGTTCTCTTTGGAATTATGATTTACATTTCCATTAGTCCTTTTACAAGAACTGCCATTCTTCAGTGGAGTTTTGCCACGTGAATGTCCATCAGAAGCTCTAGTAACACTATGTATACGTGCTTCAAACCAAGCACCAAGGCCGACATCTCTGGCATCCACCAATTCATTTACCTAAAAAAAGTTTAAAATTAGTTAATGAAGCTTAATTTCATCTACTGCTTCAAAAACCTTAATATAACTCAAGTTATTTCGAGCGTTATCATGGTTAACCACATCTCCAGCTACTCACATTTAATTTCAAAGATTAGATTAAAGCTATTCTTTGGATTACACTGTCAAATCTGTTATTTACTAATATGAAAATTGACTTTCCTCCCAATTTCCTTCAATGAAATTGGTGTTTTTACTTTAACTACTCCTTACCTGTGTCTACATTAGACTTTAAAAATGTAATTTTTGTGTACCCAAGAGTCATTCTGGCAAGACATTCAGTAAGAATGTCACTAATGAAAAGCCAGGTCTTTAAAGTATTATGACTGTTATTAATTTCTTCCATTAATTTTTTCAGAATCCTACAGATAATTTACACAGTCCAATCAGAAAAGAGTAAAATATTAAACAGAAAATAAAACTTGAAAATGACGGAATTATGCACACAAAGGGAAGAATCTAGTGAACCTATCTATACAAAATGGGGTAAGTCCACCAATACTTATTAACTCACTAGCAAATGCATTATTTCGTACCTCAAAGAATAAAGATAAAATAGAAAAAAAAAAACAGGGGTCTAAGATGCAAAATGGACATAGTCAAGCCTAGTGGATGATCCAGAACTGCAATGTGCAATCTGACAAAAGGAAAACAGTATTAGAAAACAGGTATACCAGAAATTAAGAGTTACAGTATGGAAGCTGGTTAAAAAAAAATCTTCTCCTACGAAATCTGAGGAAATTGGTCTAAAGGTCAAGGCTCTTTCAGGAGCAACAACCAAGAGATAAGTCCTTAAAAAGCAAAAAATGACATGACTAATACAAGATCATCACCTAACCAAGCTAGCTCTTCCTGCGGGTATAAGAGATCACTTAAGGTATCCAAGAGAATTCTGACACATGGTATAGCTTGGGGGCAGAGGGAATACACACTAAAGTTAAATACCCATATGCCAGACATTATGTAAGGCTCTTTTACTTAGGCTTGTCTAACAATCTTAATTAATAACTCCTATTTTACAAGATTAGGAAACAAAGGCTCTGACAAGCTAACCTGCTCCGAGTGAAAGCTAATGAAATGTAAAGCTAGGATTTGAAGACATCCACCTTGAAGTTTATGTTCTTGTCACTGTCATCATGAAAGCTTGATGACAAGACAGGTAAATAGGAACTTCAAAGGTTAAGTGATAAACTTAGACATAAGGTATTAAAAATGTAAAAAGGTTTCAAACACCAAACTAACACAGAAGGCAGAGAGTGTACAGACAAAACTAAAAATTACCATCAAGGAAGAGGTAATATTTGACCAACGGTACTGTATGTAATGAACATGGCAGCATTCAAACAGCTTGAAAGACGTAAGGTTCAATGTTAACATAAGAATGAAGAGTTTAGGAGAAAATAAGAAGACCTAAGGGCCAACCAGGCTAGACATAACAAAGAATCAGAGATGGAACAAGGTATATATTACATAAATTAATTCATGCATTAAATGGACACAGGCTCTTTCTTCCATAATAGTCACTGACAAGTTTAAAGACATTTGGTTTCTTACAAGCAATACTAGCTAAAACAAAAAATAATCAATGTTGGGGCTGGCCCGGTAGCATAGTGGTTAAATTCTTGTGCTCCGCTTCGGTGGCCCAGGATTCGCAGGTTCGGGTCCTGGGCGTGGATCTACACAACGCTTATCAAGCCATGCTGTGACAGGCGTCTCGAATATAAAGTAGAGGAAGATGGGCACAGATGTTAGCCCAGGGCCAATCTTCCTCAGCAAAAAGATAAAATAAAATAAAAATCAATGTTAAGGTCTATCATACTTGGGAGAATAAACTGAGGCTACTACTCTTTCATAGCAAATCAAAATATAAGAGGTTTCATATAGCACTACACCATTATTATTCTAGCAGAGAATGGGGCATATAGTTGTTTCTAAAACAGTAACAGCAAAAATACATTTAGCAGGGGCCAGCCCGGTGGCGCAGCGGTTTAGTTCGCGCTTGGCAGCCCGGGGTTCGCCGGTTCAGATCCCGGTGCCCGCCGACGCACTGCTCATCAGCCATGCTGTGGCGGTGTCCCATATAAAGTGGAGGAAGATGGGCACGATGTTAGCCCAGAGCCAGTCTTCCTCAGCAAAAAGAGGAAGACTAGCAACGGATGTTAGCTCAGGGCTGGTCTTCCACCAAAAAAAAAAAAAATACATTTAGCAATATAAACCTTACTATAGAACAGTAAGAGGTAAAAATGAAATAATTAATTCACATATCAAACATAAGAAACTAGCAGGTAGATCCAGTATCTGTGCCTTTTTTGTTCTTTTTTTTTTTTGGTGAGGAAGATTGGCCCTGAGCTAACATCTGTTGCCAATCTTCCACTTTTTTGCTTGAGGAAGATTAGTCCTAAGCTAACATCTGTGCCCATCCTCCTCTATTTTTGTATATGGGACGCCACCACAGCATGGCTGGATGAGTGGTGCACAGGTCTGTGACCAGGAACTGAACCCACACACCCTGGGCCACCGAAGCAAAGTGCGCAAACTTAACCACTACACCCCCGGGCCGGCCCCCAGATCCAGTAACCGGATACCTTAATATTTGGCAACACCATTAGAGTTAACAAAAACCTAAGTCAATCTAAAAATACTGCCATTGCTTAAACATCACACATAAGAGAGAAAACATTTGCTCATAAAGCTAGCTAGGGCATTCTTTGAAAAGAATAACCCTAGTTTTATAACTAGAAACAAGAATTACAATCCTCCTATTAAGTATAGTTAACCACTCATGACAATGCATATAAAGTAAGTTAAAAAAATGCTTTTAAATTCAAAAGTAAAGTTTTTGCACATTACACAGACATATTAAGTTAGGCCAAATCTGAATGGGTCAAACTGCATGCAAGAGGTTAAAGCTCTTTTGTAAAGCCTGGATTTTGAAGATGGTTTAGAAGACAATACTTAAACTTTTATGATTAACATGAAAACAGAGGATACTGCCACAGTAACTTTCTTAGTACTGATCCTGTTGAAATTAAGAACTAAAAAGTATGTCCAAACCCACAGAATATACACCACCAAGAGTGAACCAATGTAAACTACGGACTTTGGTGAAGCTATGTCAATGCAGGTACATCAATTCTAACAAATGTCCCACTGTGGTGGGAATGTTGATAATGAGGAAGGCTATGCATATATGTGGATAGGAGGTATATGGGCAATCTCTGTACCTTCCACTCAATTTTGCTATGAACCTAGAACTGCTCTAATAAGCAAAGTCTACCAAAAAATAAAGAACTGAAAAGTCATTAGCCAGAAGAGATCTCACAGCAAAAAAGCAGATAGGATGACAAAGAGGAAAACGGAATATGTGATTAGTGTGTGGGGTGGTCGTATTTCAATTGCACCCGCAGAATTTTAATTTATGAAGGTGACTGACACCATGGAGAGTCTAACACCACTGGAAAAATTGATTATATTTCCCAAGAGAAGGGGGCACTCCATGCAGGGCCACAAGGGGAAGCACCAGCTTAGGTCAGGAGGCAGAAGGAGCAAGAGGAAAGCATGGCCCAGAGACTTTATTGAGTTTTCCATGCAAAAGGCAAGTCAGGGCAGGGGATACATCTTAGGATTGGCTAGTTTGAATAATGTTGGCAGGCTTCAGGCTACAGGGGTGGTCTCTAATTGTCTGGTACCTGAACCCTGGGTGGTTAGAGCATAAAATATTGGTTGGTGTGTGAGAGTAGAATAAAGGAGGTGGCTGGGGTTGTGGACTCAGGATTGCTTGGTCTGTGTATGAAAAATGAACTCACTTGTTTACTGTCTCTTCCTAGCTAGCCCTGAAAGAGAGAATCTATCCTCAGCCAGCAAGGCCTCCCTCAAAATGTCAAAACATGAAGGATAAAGGGGTGGGGGGGGCGGGAACCACACACAATAATAGGGGAGGGGTGTGTGAGTTGAAAAGTCATGAGATACAGTAAAAAAACAAAACAAAACAAAAACCCAATCAAATAAATTCAAGCTTAAGAGCTGGATTTATTGCTATCAAAAAAACAGCCACATTTAGAGAAGAATGTGTCTTCCATGTCCAAGTACTTGATATAAACAAAACCCTGAAGTATGTGAGGCAAGAAGAAATCATTAAAAAAATAAAACAATAAAACCAACAGCAAATATTTGAGGATTTACTATATGCTGGGGATACTTCTAAGCACTTTGTATGTTCTGTGGAAAAGACATCAGCTCTGCAGATAAACCTAGGTTTAAGTCCTTGTGTATTACCTACTAGGTATAACCTTGAATGAGTTACTTACCTGTCCTAGCCTCAGCTTCTTTATAAAATAACATACTTTACAGTGTATTAAGAAATTAGGTGACAAAATCCACATGACATGCTAACCTAGCAAGCACAAAGTAGACACAAATGAAACTGTCTCCTTTCACTAAGTATTAGTATGTTCAATATTAAGACTCATTAAAATTCAGAGTATATTGTTATTACCATATTCTGCTTAGTAAACATATTAGCTGTTTACTGTTATGTACATTACCTCCCCTAATAATTACAATACGAAGTCATTGTTATTTTCCAATGAGGTTCAGAAGTGAAATACACTTGCCCTCAGCCGATACACAGCTAGAAGTGAGAGCTAAGTTGATAGAGGTTTCTCAAACTCTGAACATGATTCTCTCATTATACCATGTTTCTTCACAGTTACAAATCAAAATGCAATATGGTCTCATTTACATAAAGTTCAGAAAGAAGAAAATTGGGGATATATACATATGTTATTAAGAGGTTGTTAAAGGGTAATAATAGGATAAAGTTAACAAAAAGCTGAAAATTGATTACTGCAGAAGTTTGGTAGTAGTTACAACTAGGGAGGAGGGAATTAATCAAGAGGGGGCACAGCTATTCTATATCTTAATTTGGGTATTGTTCATGAACATTGACTTCATAATATTTCATTAACCTCTACTCTTTTTTGTATTGTCTACTATGTTTCATAATCAAAAGGGTTAAATATCAGGGCCGGCCTGGTGCCATAGTGGTTAAGTTCGTGTGCTCCACTTCAGTGGCCCAGGGTTCACAGGGTCAGATCTTGGGCATGAACCTACACACTGCTCATCAAGCCATGCTGTGGCAGCGTCCCACACACAAAATAGAGGAAGATTAGCACAGATGTTAGCTCAGGGACAATCTTCCTCAAGCAAAAAGTAGAAGATTTGGCAACAGATGTTAACTCAGGGCCAATCTTCCTCACCAAAAAAGAAAAAAAGGTTAAATATCAAGAAGTGGAGTTGCAATGTAGACCAAAGACAGGAAATACTAAAATATCCATGATTTTTACTGAGTAATTATTGATAATTTTCCTCTTTCCTTTATTTCCTACGATGAGCATAAGAAAACATGTAAAAAGTTCAACAGTGCTACACACTTAGCTAAACTCTAAAAGCTTACTATCATCATTCTGAACAATTATTATTTAGGCCAAGATGACAGTCATTTCAACAGTAGGATCTTGTGTGAGTCATACAAAGCTTCCACATCCTAAAACCAGAATTAAAATCAATTTAGGTATCAAAAGTCTACCTTGTTTCAGAAAATAGATTACTTCCTAGAGTCAGTGTGATTCAATTTGTGTTGCACAATGGGAAGATGGACTCAGCTTCTGCATATTTGATAGTGGTATCTAGTTTCTTACAACATATGAAAAGATATCTGTAACTGACCAAATGTTGCTCAAAGTTATCAAATAGGGAAAAACAAGAATGATATTGGCTAAGTTCAGATTAAAATTTCATCTTAATGTATTAAGTTTAAATGTTTACCTATGCCAGTTTTGAGTAACGCTAATTTGAAAATTCACTTTTTGTATTTTTTTTTTTTTTTTTTTTTGTGGGGAAGACCAGCCCTGAGCTAACATCCGTCGCCAATCCTCCCCTTTTTGCTGAGGAAGACTGGCCCTGGGCTAACATCCGTGCCCATCTTCCTCCACTTTATATGGGACGCCGCCACAGCGTGGCTGACAGGCAGTGTGACGGCGGGTGCCCGGGATCCAAACTCGCGAACCCCGGGCTGCCAAGCGTGAACTAAACCGCTGCGCCACCGGGCGGCCCCTGAAAATTCACTTTTTGTATCTGCTTATCATGAGGTTCCAAGAAAATTTTAGGCAAATGGAAGAAAAGCCCCAAAATGTGTTGGCTCATCCATAAATCAATTTTAATTATAGAAACCCCTATGTATATAAAAAGGAAAAACTTTACAAAGCAAAAGTAACACAGACAAGAACTCAAGATAAAGGCAAAAAAAATACCTCCCAATTTTTAAGTGATCTAGAAACAATTTAATGAAATTTTCATATACTTACTATTCAGAGACTTGTTCTAAGGAAAAGAGACAAAATTCAAAGCGAATTCAAAACAATTCAAAAGTAGCAGCTTCTGAGCGTTTTCAAGTTAGCCAAAAAAAAAGTTAATATCTAATAGAATTCCATGAAGGCAAGGGGCAATATCATTTGTTTACTCCTCTATCTCTACTGCCTAGTTCAGATATACACTAGATATCCAAATATTCATTCAATGAATGAATTATCCAGAAATAAGCACTTCCATATGAAAAAAGTCATTAGTCAAAATTTCAAATACCTATGACAATTACTGAGCTTCATCAAAAAAAGCAAATAAATCTGTTAGCCTCTTCAACTAACAAGTTAAATGCAGCTTTCACTAAACACATTACAAATAACAGTAGCCTTTTGAGAGTTTAAGTGCCAGGTTTTAAGTGTGTTTCTAAATGAGGAAAGGCAGACAACGTAAAATTTACTCGCCAAGTTTGTAAAACTCAGAAGTGGTTGAACTGGAATTTGAAACCAAATCTGATGACAAAGCTAAAGTACTTAACATCTATGTTACATATTAATATGCAATATAAGAGATGTTAAAAAAAAAGTTAGGTACTAGAAGTAGTCGACAACCAAAGCACTAACACTGAAAATAAAAAGCAAAGATCTGATGAGAGAAGTAGTTTCTCATGATGCTCTTCTGAATTAGATTGAGGGGAGGGGACATAGCAAGGTACTGAGACAGGTGCTAAAAAGCAAGAATTTAAATTGACCAGAAATGCTCAACCTTGTATAATCTCAGATCTGTAGATACATAAGCTGGCCCTCCTATGAAAAGAAATTCATACCTTCACTGCCCAAAACAAATCAAGTCCAAGTAGCAGCTTCTAAATTGTTGCCCTTAACCAAAAAGTTAAAAAGTAATAATGTAAGCTTAATATAGATACAGATAGTTAAATATTTATAGATATATGGATATACAGGAGTTATTATACATACATATATTTCCTTGCTCTGTCAGCTGAGGGCCCTAAAAGCAATGACTCCCCAGTAGCAAGGAGCATACCTAGAGCTTGGTTCTTGGTTTCTAATACCATTCTCCAATTAGAGGAACCAAGGCTCCTTGGAGAAATGGTTGAATCCAGGACTGAGGCAGGAAACATTCAAGATGAGCTTGGAGCACATTCTAGTGCCAGAAAGAAAGTTCTCTAACAAAAACAAACAAAACACATCACAATAATGGGGGTATGTCAAAAGGACATAGGAGAAAAAATATCCATATTGAGGTAAATAAATGACTGAATAAATAAATGGAGAAGAGACAAGTCTCCCATGTAGAACTCCCAATAATTTTTGTAGATAATCTGCCCTCAAGGAAGTGGAGCACATAACTCCCCACTCCTTAAGTGTGGCTGCATATAGTGACTTCATCTCAAAGAATACAGTATAAAAGGGGGCAAGGGGAGAGCAACTTCACAGTGAGGAAACCTGACAAACACTATCTCAGCCAGATTAACGTTGATATTAAGAATGGTAAGTTACTACTGATGTAAAACCTAAGTTAAAATTAGCAAACAGAATATTGATAATAAGTGCCCTAGACATGATGTGAAAATAGCACTTCACCTCGTGGTCCTCCTCTCAAAATTACGTAAATCCAGTCTAACAATGAGGAAAACAACAGACAATCCTAATATAAGGACATTTTACAAAATATCTGTCAAGTACTCCTCAAAACTGTCAAGGTCATCAAAAACAAAGAAAAGTCTGAGAAACCATTGCAGCCAAGAGGAGCCTAAGGAAACACAACAACTATTCAGTGTAACATGAATGTAAATGTAATGTAGTATCCTAGATGGGATTCTGGAACAGAATAAAGGACATTAGGTAAAAGTGAGATACAGTTCAGTAATTATAACAAATGTACCATACTAATGAAAGATACTAACAACAGGGCAAACTGGGTGTGGGATATATGGAAACTCTGTATTATCTTCCCAATTATGCTGCAAATCTAAAACTGTTCTAAAATGCCAAGTTTATTTAAAACGTAACAACGTGAAAAAACATCAACATAGAAAGTATTGCTAACTGAAAGGAATGAAATCAATGGGTGATGTAGACAATATGGCAAGTGGGCTTTCAATATTAACAAGTCTGTCTGAATTATGAGCACTACATAAAGCACTGTTTTAATTTATATAAGTCTTGCCCATAACATGTAAATTTATTCCCAGACTTTGTTTTGTTACTGAAAATTTTTTTTCTTTTACTAAATGATTGTAGCAAGGAAAGCTACTGGCATTTAAACAGCCACCTTACTGATTACTCATGATGCTCTAATGTTTATTTTCTCAACTTTCCAGGTATTTATAAGTACTAACTTAGCCTTCTCCAATATTTGCACTTTGTTTTTCTCCTGCCTATGTGTACTATCTAGCACTTCTAGAAAGATTTTAAACAGCAGCAGCATTAACCGGCTTCCTTGTCTGCTCCTGTCTTTAATGGGAATGCTTCTGGCTTTTCCCCCACCATTAAGCATGATGCTGGTGATTTAAAATATTCATCTATTCCATCTGTTCCTCTTACAAAGAATTTTTTTTAATCAGAAATGGATTCAAATTTTTATTTAGATGCAAAAAACATTTTCAATTAGATCGTTTGTTTTCTTAGATTTATTAATATGACAAATTATATTAAAACATTTCCTAATAATGAATTATTCTACTTCCTGACAAACCATACTTGGTCAAAGCATTATGTTCTTTTAATATGCAGTCACAATTTTATTTGCTAACTATAACTGAGGTTTTACATCAATATGTAACGACACTGGTGTGCTTTTGCCATCGTTTAGTATCAGTGTTATACTAAATTTATAAAGCAATAAGAAGCTTTCCTTTTTTTTAATGTTGTGGGTCAATTTAGGTAACATCTTAACTATCTATTCTTTATAGGTTAAAAGCAATTCATTGGTGTAGCCACGCAGGCCAGGTACTTTTGAGAGATAGTTTTTTGCCAGTTTCTGATTCTTTCCAGATATACAGATCTGTTTGCATTTTCCCACAGATCTAAAATTATCTCTATTTGCATTTTCTTAAATAATTCATCCACCAATTTTTAATTTTTAGCCTTGAAAATGCTCTGAAAAATTGAGTCTGGGTTCCAATTTATCCCAACTAATAAAAGAATTAAGAAAAAATAGTTGTAAGGATAGGAAAGAAAGAAGCAAAACTGTCATTCAATTATTTCTACAAAATTTATTAGAACAGAATTTGAAAAAGTTGGATACAAAGATCAATAAATAAATCAACTGCATTTCTATATATCGGCAAACAAATCTCAATTTTAAAAGATAACCATTTATGATAGCATCAAAAACAAAGCTAGGGGCCAGCCCGGTGGTATAGTGGTTAAGTTCGTGCACTCCGCTTCGGCAGCCCAGGGTTCGCAGGTTCGGATCCTGGGCGTAGACAGAGGCACCGCTTGTCAAGCCATGCTGTGGCAGCGTCCCATATAAAGTAGAGGAAGATGGGCATGGATGTTAGCCCAGGGCCAGTCTTCCTCAGCAAAAAGAGGAGGACTGGCATCGGATGTTAGCTCAGGGCTAGCCTTCCTCACACACACACACACACAAACAAAGCTACTAGAAATAAAGTAAACAAGATATGTAAAGAGAAAACTGAGAAAGATCTAAATTAATGGACACATCTATCATGTCCATGAATGAAGGACTCAACACGTAAAGATGTCAATTCTCCAAGCTCATCTATAGATACATTCCCCATTGAAAGCCCACCACATTATATATCTGTAGAGTTTTGACAAGCTAATTTAAAAATTTTTACATGCAAATGTTAAAAGCCAAAAACCAAGACACCCTTGAAAAGGAATTAAATTTGGGAGCTGCAGGAAAGGGAGATATCAAAATAGTCTACCAGGCTACAGTACTTAGAACAGTATGGGCACAGGGCAGACAAACAGATCAATGGAAGAAAGTAGAGGGCAGTCTGGCAGTATCCTGTGACTGAACAACCAGCACTTCTATTTCTAGGTAAAAATTCCTAAAGAAATTCTTGAACACATGTATCAGGATACACATAGAAGGTTCAAAACAGCACTGTTCATAACAGCTGAAACTGGAAACAGCCTAAATAGCTCTTAATCATGGATTAGATACATTGTGGCATGTTAATAAAATGGAGTAACATAACAGTGAAAAACAAAATACAGCTATATGCATGAGAATCCAAACTGAAAGAATTCCATCATATAAAATTCAAATATAGCCAAGACAAAACATATTGTTTAGAGATACATAAGTAGTAACACTAAAGAAAAACAAGAAAATGATCATAAAAGTCGAACAAGCAGTTTACCTCTTGGGGAGAGAGGGAGATGTGTTCTGGTAGGGGCACACAGGAGGCTTTAAAAAGGAACTGGCATCATTCTACTTCTTAACCTTGGTGGAATTACACAGGTGTTTGCTTTATTATTCTTTAAACTGTACATACATATTTTATACATTCGTCTACACATATTTCACAATTTTTTAAAGACTACTTTTAAAAGTTGAAGTACTAACAGCCCAGTCTTTACTTTCAAATGGCAATCGGTGTCTATTTATTCACAACATCCTGCAGAGAATAGACATCGGTATTCTCACAACTAGTAAGAAGTTAAAGAAGACAACGTACCTTATATATTCCAACGCCAGGATCAATAAGAAAATCACGAGTTGATGTAGATGGCTGACCGGAAGTTCCCACTCTCAGGGTTTTCTTTACTTTAGGTGGACTGTTAGAATAGGGTTTGGCCTGTACATCAGTCTGTTTTGATGTGCTAGGAAGATCAGGGTCTGGGCGAACTAGTAGCTGAATTATGTCATTCAGTCCAACATCATAGTCAAATAAAGTATATCCATTTTCCAACTAGAAAAAAAGATAAAGATTAAAATGCTTCTCTCAAAATTTATCTTTCTACATCTTTCGTTGCCCAAATGTCCTAGTCAAATTATTAAAATAAAATTCATAGCAACGCAAGTTAGTGATCTTGAAACCATTCCTGTTGTTTTATGGCCTCTGATGTCAGCATCTTCTCAGGACCTCAATAAATTCTTAAGAATCATTCCATATTAGCTATAGGGAACACTGATAGCCACTGAAACCAAAAATGTATCATTGCTGCTGTGACCTCATCACTTAGGTAGAAAAACTCGATTTCTCACCAAGTTTTGTTTATTTTAATGAAGAGTGCTTGCATCCACTGCCAGAAAGAAAAGGTGAATTTTGAAAGTGAGTTGTGTTATGACCTTGTGTTCTTAAAGACATTAAGTTAATCATTTTATTTCTGAAGCATTGTCAGTAATTTTTCTTAAATCTAGCAAGAAAAAAAATTCAAGCAGGAATAATTACAATTCTTCCTCATGCTATTCCACTTGCCTAAAGTTCCCTAATTCTATCCATTTCTAACAGTTACCAAGTTATATCATGGAAAGTCTTCCAGAACGAATAGTGAATAAATTATCTTATTTTGGCAAGGTCTCTGTAACAGATTGAACTGTCTCCCCCAACCACCACCCCCTGCCAAATTATGTTGAAGCCCTGATCCCGAGATCTCAGAATGTGATCTTATTTGGAAACAGGGATTTTACAGAGGTAATCAAGTTAAAACTAGGTCATAGGGGTGGCCACTAATCTATTGTGATTGGTGTCCTTACAAAAAGTTGAAATTTGGACACAGAGACAGACACATAGAAGGAATACGTAAAGGTACACAGGGAGAAGACAGCCATGTGACTGGGGTGACACATCTACAAGCCAAGGAACACCAAGGATTGCTAGCAAATACTAGAAGCTAAAGGAGGCAAGGAAGGATTCTTCCCTAGAGCAGAGAGAGCATGGCCCTGCTGACACCTTGATTTTAGACTTATAGCATCCAAAACCGTGAGACAACACATTGTTGTTGTTTTAAGCTACCTAGGTTTTGGTACTTTGTTACAGAAGCCCTAGAAAACTAAGTCTCCATTTTGTTTCTTTATAAAATTCAGTTGGCCACTTCACCATGGTTCAATAAGAAAACTAAACTACTTGAAGATCAAAACCATCATTTCTCCAGAAACATTACCAATTTAGTCACTGTTCATTTTTCCCCTTTGTATGTAATATCTGTCACCATCCACAACTCTCTAATACAATAAGACATATTTGAGAAGTCAACCAAAGGGAAAGAATGAAAGTCTGTCCTTGAATGATAAACTCACTAATGTACTAGATAAGACATTTTAATTCAATGGTCCAGGAACACACCTAGCAGAATCCTGCACATTACAGGTGTTCACAAATGTTAAACAGAACAAGGGATCAAGAAATTCACAAGTTTCCAGGGGGGGAATTAAATTAGACACTATCTCACAGGTTAGTTAACATGCTTATTCCAAATAGGCCTAAGGAGTCTCCCAAGTCAGGAAGCAGATGAGCCGTTAAAGGGATAAGGATGTTAATATTGCTTACCTTACTGAAAAACAAGAACTCCCTCTAATCCTGAACTCCTGGGGGAAAAAACTCAAAGAGCAAAAAACTATACATTCACACCTTCATTTTGACAATCTCCAATAGCTCTCCCCCGCCCCAAAAAGTAAGAACACACTAATTTTGGAACAACTGAAAAAGTACAACTTGATTAAACACAAAACTGTTATGCATTATGACAATTTTAAAAAATGGAAGTGGGGGCCAGCCCAGTGGCATTGTGGTTAAGTGTGCGCACTCCGCTTCGGTGGCCTGGGGTTCGGATCCTGGGCACGGACCTACACGCTGCTCATCAAGCCATGCTGTGGCGGCGTCCCACACACAAAATAGAGGAAGACCGGCAAAGATGTTAGCTCAGGGGCAATCTTCCTCACCAAAAAAAGGAATTTTTCAAACTAGAAAACAAAAAACTCTAACAGCATAGAACATGCAAATTAACTGGTACGGCATTCTCCAAAATGAAGATAGCTGTTATGGTGGTGAAATAATTGGAAACCCAAAGTGTTTCCATCAACATTCTTCCGTTGAAATTTGAGGCACAAGAGTCAGAGGGCCCTTGGAGGCATTCTTACACTCATACCCTCTGACTAGTTTCTATCAAGTGATCAAAGTAAATACATGCTGCTTTAAGTGGTACTTGGTTTGAAAGGACAAGCAATGTCTGAAGTTGGAGCAAAACACTAAACTTATCAAGGCTTGGGGCCCTATAACAAAAGGTAGGCCCACATTAAACATGTAAACACCTTTCCTCCAACTATTCATGCGTGCTATGACAGCCACTGTGACCTAGATTATCTGCTTCCCTAATTCATAGCTACCCTTCCAGTTTTCCTAAAAGTTATTATCCATTGCATAGCAAGTTCCACACAGCTAGGTCATCATGAAAAGTTGTGAAGAATGATTTGTTACTTGAAAAGTACCAAAGTTCTCCCATATTTAATGAAAGTATAGATTGAAAGTTATCTGTCACTTAAATTATGCTTTGAATGTGGAGAAAGGGATTGGGTCATTTAGAAATTACACCACCTATGAGTTTCAGGCATGTCAACTCTAGTCCATCAATGCCTCATAGCAGAAAATGTCTGAGAACTGCCATCTGAGAAGATGGGGCCACAGGATTTACAATACTAGAGAGGCAAGAATGGTTCTAGAATTTTTTGTTTTGCCAGACTGCATTTTTATTGAGTTGGAGGAAGAAATTCCAGGTAACAGGAAGAATTGCAACAGTGATGCAAGGGAAAACTAGGAATCAGACACCAAGTGGCAGGGGCTGAGAAGGCAGTGGGGAAGTCATTCCCAAGGGGCTGATAAGGGATACAGGTGGAGGGCATTAAGTTAATAACTTCCATGTATCTTGCACATCATATAATATATATGTAAAACACACAGACTCCTTTAAATAGGCAAACACTTTTATTTTGTATTCCAAATGAAACCAGAATCTGGGGGCAAAAGGCAACTACTCAGTTTTTCTTCAGCTCTGGTTCAAGCTCCACATCTACTATCTATTCTAAGGCTATCCTTATAGTGGTACAAGGGAAACAATGAGACAAGGGGAGAGAATCCTTTCAAAGTTGGAAAAGCTGTAGATTCTCAAAAGATTTAGAGATCCACCAACATAACTCTTCCTTTAAAAACCTAATTCCCAGGATAGGTCAAACTCAGCCTCCCAGAGGATATCCAAATGAGGTTACCCTACTCTAACCAGAACTTACAGCCCTGAATTGCTGCTCTCCATTATGACCCTCAAAAAGTGGAGTCACTGCGGCCGGCCCGTGGCGTAGTGGTTAAGTTCGCTCGCTCTGCTTCAACGGCTTCGGGTTTCACAGGTTCGGATCCAGGGCGCGGACAGACGCACTGCTTGTCAAGCCATGCTGTGGCGGTGTCCCATATAAAGTAGAGGAAGACGAGCACGGATGTTAGCCCAGGGCCGGTCTTCCTCAGGAAAAAAGGAGGATTGGCTCCGGATATTAGCTCAGGGCTAGTCTTCCTCACACACAAACACACACAAAAAGTGGAGTCATTTACAGAATTACATTGCTTCTCAAATTTAATTTGCATACAGATCACCTGGGGACCTTGTTAAAATAGATTCTACTTCAATAGGCCTGGTGTGAGGCTCCCAGGTGAAGCTAATGCTGCTGGTCGTGCTGTTCCAGGGACCATACTTTGAAAAGCAAGAAACTAGTAGGAGACTGACTATACTTCAACATTCATTTTCAAACTCTGGTGTTCATCAGAATCTCCCATGAGGTCTTGTTAAATTCAACTACTTGCAATTCTGGGGTGAGCCAAGCATCTATAACAAAACATCCATAAGTGATTTTGACATACACCAAAGATTAAAACCAGCAGACCTAACATATAACGTGGGGGGGAGAAGGGGGAAAGGGTACCATTTACATCACAGACACTACAAATTTGTTTTTATGACATTTTTCACCACGTGGCAATAAAGCATCTTGAGGAAGGGGTGCTTTTTTCTAACAAGCACAAAGGCATTTTATAGGATAGGCGCAGCCCTGTGATGCTAATCTAGCAGTTGCCTTCTACAGACACACTACCCTGTCCATGGACTGTGGACTCCAAAGAGGAAAGAAGAATGAAGATAATAATCACTGCCATGGCTGCCTGTCAGCTCAAAAGGAAGTAAACACAGCTGGAGCAGTACCTTTCTTCTCTGTCTCCAACTCCACTGGGCACCAAAAGTCCATTCTTCTTCTTTATTGGCTTATCACTGAGCTGAAGAAATCAAAGTAGTGAGCTATCAACTATCCTGGGATAAGAAGTACAAAAAGTTGCTATCCTCAACAGTTTTTCCCTGAACCTGGAACCAGCTTCCTAGTTTACTGGAAGTCTACTTTGTCATCCTAAATTTAACCCAACCCCTACCTTTTCCCCAGGACAGCCAGGTGCATATTTTCTTTTAGCTCTTTGATAATTAGACTTTAGGGATATTGCCCAGGAATACATTCTCCTGCTTCATTTCTATTTCTACTGCTGAAGTCACCAAAGTATCCCAGGAATTCATGTACTACTGTCCCTAGACAGAAAATAAAATTCTGAAGACTTGATTACATGCTTTTCACCTTTGACCAAAAGATAAAAAGGTATCAGCCATTGGAAGCACAATATAAAGCTACATAGTGTTTAATACACATACAATTCTTTCAAGTGCAAAGTTTACAACTAAATTGAACACCTGTTTTTACAAGTCAAACACTGAAAGATCAATATAAAACTGGCTGCAAACACATATCAAAGATGCTATCACTTACTTAAAAACAAATTAAAACAACCTCTGGCTCGTTCTTTCTCAGAGTGTAATCTTGTTACTCCGAAATTTCTGGGCAGTTTTCACAGAGTAAGCCTATGAAGGGGAGAAAACTATTCCTTTCAAATCCTTTGTGGCTGTAAGAAAACGGCTACTTCTACCAAATCAGAGAGAGCTACATTTATTTCAAACCACAGGATTGGAGCCAAACTGTGGTCTGTCAACTGGAGGATGCCAACTTTCTTAGTGGATAACATTTTTTGAAAAAGACAAAGAGACAAGAAAAATAGGAGGGGTCTGAGTCTCTAGGTATAGACCATGAGAGGCGTGTGGGATAGGAAAAAATCTTCAATGGGCCAGACCACAGCCATAGCATACAACGACCAGAGACGCCCACAAGACACCCTCACCGCCAAAAACAGTTTCAGCCTTCAAGTATGTACCGCTGGCTATGCTCCAGTTGCTGTGTTAAAAGCTCGGGTGAGGGGACTATTAGAAGGCGAGAAGTAAGAAGAGCAGAGTCTTTCATACTCCTTTCCACTCTGGGAATAACCTCCCTGGACCATACTGGGCAGTTTAAACCCGGTCCCGGGTTACGTCAATAATGCCTTCAGCCCAGGTCTCTAATCTCCCCCAAGACAGATTTCAGGGACGCCAGAAGTTCTGTAAACCCTTCCAATCTTCAGTGTGTAAAAATCCCTTCCACGCGAAGAGGCAGAGCTAAGGTTCTTGTGCCTGAGAGAAAGCAATACGTAAGTTTCCTCCTCCTACTTGGGAGCGGGGAGCGCGGAAGAGGCACGGAAGCGATGCGAGCCGTTAGCCGGCTCAGCGCTGCCTGGAGCCGGAACCGCCGGCAACTCCCCACCCGCACTGTGGCATGGCCGCCAGCGCCCGCTGCCCTCCCCGCCCTCCAGGGGCCCCGGACCCCGCCGCGCGCGGGAAGCAAGGGAACCCAGGCGTTCTCATGGGCTGTGCCTGCGGCTGCTGCCCCACTAGAAAAGCGCGGCGAGGTCTCCGCGCTCGGGGCGCCCCCGCCTCCGACCCCGCCGGGCGCACCTGCACTCGGGGCTGGCGGGGACCCCGCTGCGCCCCCTCGGCGGGCCCAGGGCCCGCACTCTGAGCCTCGCGGGCTGCCCACCCGAGGTGGAGCCAGGTGCGCTCTGCGCGCGAAGCGCCCCAAGCCCTCCGGGCCGCCCAGCTCACGCGTCCTGGGGGCGCCCCACTGCCCTCCCCCGGGCTTCCCGAGGGGCGCGGTGGGCGCGCCTCACCTGCTTGCCCCGGTAGAAGAGGCGCTGGCACTCGGGCCGCACGTCGAACAGCGCCCACACCCGCTCGCGCAGCTCCTCGATTGTGGCTTTGCGAGACACATCCTCAATGGTGCGCGTCTGCGAGCCGTCGATGGTGCGAACCTGGATCCACATCTTGGCGCCGGGAGAGGGGGCCGGCCCCGCTTTGTCTCCCCCTGCACTCGGGGCGCCGCGCCCCGCCCGGCCCGCGCCGCCTCCCCAGCGGCTCCGGCTCTCCGCGGCCGGGGGGCGAGCGAGCGCACAAGCGAGGAAGACCGACCAGACGCCGGGCCCGACAGGCGGCGGCGACTCCCAAACCGCGCGCCCTCCCAGCGGAGCTGAGGAGGGAAGGAAACCGGAACTAGTCGGAGGCGCCGCCGCCACCGCAGCCCCTGCCTCACAAATAGGAAGAAGCCTTGTCTGCGCCGCGCGGAGTGTTTACTTATAGAGCTCTAGCTCCCACATGGAGGTCACGGCGCCAACCCGGATCTCGCGAGATCCACGCCGGGCTCCGCCTTAAAGAGGAAGCGGCCGGGGAAGTAGCTATAGACCAGAGGGAACTAAAATAGGCGGGTGCGGGGAAGGCGGGGCGGGGGGGGCGGGGCTGCCGGGAGCCGTTATTTGCCCCTCCGCCTGCACCTGGGCCCTGGACACGCCCCCTAGCCTTCGGGTTTCGGGCAGTTGCAAGGCCGCCCACACCCGTTGCTGTTTTGGTCCTGGTTTCGGGACCCAGGGGGCGAGCGACTCCTCAGGCCTAGCGGATACGGTTCTGCGGTCTCAGAAACACACCAAAAATTAGAAACTGACGTGCACTTGTATGATCGTGAAGAGGGGGGTGCGGGCGAGCGTGGCCTAAATTTCTGAGAAAGCATATAAGGAAATAAGCCCGCTCCACCGCGCTCAGCCGGACACCGCCCGCCACGCGGCCTGGCGGCGGGGCCAGCCGCCAGGAAAGGCCCCGGGGACCCTTCTGCTTCTCGAACTCGTTTCCCGCCGGGCCCAAATGCTGCCTTCGCGCGGAAACCCGCTTCCTGGGGTTTCCCGCCGCTGGCCTGAGCTGGCGGCCCCGGGCCCAAAGGCCGCGGGTCCTGCTGGGATCGCTCTCGGGCCCGCCGCGCTCACACCGAGACCTCCGGCCACAGAGGTGCTGGTGCCGCCGCCCGGAGGGCCGCTCCGCAACGGGACGTTTCCGTTTGTGGACTTACCATGATAGTGCGCCTTCGGCCTAAGGGATTACGGGATCACAGAAAACACTTTCCAAGGACGCAGAGCTACACACCTCCGAAGAAAGAACTCCAAAGAGCCTACTAAGAATAAATTCTCAGAAATAGGCCCAACGCAGCATTACCTAACAGTGGACTTATTTAAAATGAAAATGTCTTCATAAAAAGGAAGAGAGCATCTGAAAGCAGAAAAAAATACATAGAGAGCTTGGACTTTATATTTGTCGAAATCCATAACTTGAATATTCAGACCGGTGCTAAATATTACCATAAAGATAGAGGAGCATTTTTGTAACAACCAATTAAAATAATTACAAGTACAGAGAAGTCCAGTAGTATCATAAAGATGGCCCAACACGAGTGAGAGAGAAAAAACGGAGTACATATACTACGTATTTCGGGTCTCTGTTCTTGCTGAAAATTTAACGTTTACTTTTGTTCTCTATGATTCGTCTTGTCTGCTCCTGAATTAAGTAAAGCAAATAATGAGTATTCATTACATGCGTAAATGAGATGATAGAGCTATGTAAAGCACGTTTATAACGTGCTCCAACAAGGGATAGCTAGTTGCTATTATAAGAATGCTCTGCCCTTGTGGGGACATATTAAGAATTTCTTTTTTTTTTTTAATTCCCTGCTTGCAAAGAATTTACAAGCCAGTTCAGATAAGATTCAGAAAAATGAAAATATTAAAGAATAATTTAGTACTAAACAGTCTGCTGTTGGTTAAAATAGCCATTAAAAATGAGAGAAGGGGGGCCTGCCCGGTGGCGCAGCGGTTAAGTCCGCGCTTGGCAGCCCGGGGTTCGCGGGTTCGGATCCCGGTCGCCCACCGACGCACTGTCTGTCAGCCACGCCGTGGCGGCGTCCCATATAAAGTGGAAGAAGATGGGCACAGATGTTAGCCCAGGGCCAGTCTTCCTCAGCAAAAAGAGGAGGATTGGCAACGGATGTTAGCTCAGGGCTGGTCTTCCTCACAAAAAAAAAAAAAAAAAAAATGAGAGAAGGGGGTCTAGAATGATCTGGGAGCTTAAGGATAGGGGTACAACTTGACCTGAGTTAGATGGTATACTGTAATGGGGGCATCATTTAAAAAGGTTCAGTTCATGGATTGAGATAGACCTGAACTGTAATCCCAGTTTTGCTGTTTACTTAAAATGTGATCTTGGACAAATTATTTGCTTCAATTTCGTCAATGTAAAGTGGTGCATATAACATCTAATGAATGTAAAGTGTTTAGCATAGTGCCTATCCCTTTGCAGTACACAATAAAATATTTTCATGCTATTATTATGGAAAGGATTTAGATAAGCAGAGAATACCCAAAGAGGAGAGAGAGCTTAAGCAAAGACAGAAGATATGCATTTTTACAGGTCAGAAGAGATTGCGTATCAGAGAAAGGTTGACTAAATAAGGAAGGGCAGAGTGTGAAGATTAGCATTCAAAGCAGTAGATTTTGTGGCCCCAGGGAGAAACTAAGGTTTTTAAGGAGTCCACTGATGTGATTAAATATGCATTTGGAAAGACAGCAGAAGGAATGTGGAAGGCTGCCTTAGGGAAAAACTAAGGGACAGGGAGAGGAGGGGGAGATGTTGTCAGAAAGCTTAGTGTAGAGGCAAATTTTGTCCGTTTTGGTGAAATTTGTGGCAGTGGGTAAGAGAAGAAAGGGTAGATTCCAGAGTAATCTAGAAAATCAAGCCTATCAGACTTGCAGAATGTGGATACAAGGGATGAGGAAAATGGAATGCTGGGAATAATTCCCAAGTTTCTAGTTTGGGAGATTTACATGGATAGCTTGGGTAGATGGTGATGCTCTTAACTGAACTAGAAGAGGAGGCAAGTTGGGAAAATGCAGTGAATTCCATTTGAGCTGTGTGGCATTTGAAATGTGTCCAAAATATACCTAGATGGAGATAACTGACAGTTGGAAATGCAAGTCCAAAGTTTTGAAAGGAAGTAGAAAAGTTCTGAAAGAGGAACTGGTCAAGACCTCCTGTACTCACTCCCATGAGGCGACTTATCTTTCTTAATGTGGTGGGTCTTTAATGGAGAAACCTTGGGGTGGGGGGAAAGTACTGTCAAAATTGGGACTGTATAGGATTTGTGTTAATCTAGTCAATATAGATTCCAAAGGATTGGCAGGACAGGGCTTGGAGATGTGAGAACCGGAAAAGGTATACTTGTCCTGGCAGACCAAATTAATTACATCTGGAAACAGCTTATGTGTGTAGTAAGTTACTTAGGATGTAAATAAGTAATTGCAAATAGTGATTCTATATGTAACAAAATGCATCCTTCTCTGTTTCTCCACATAGTACATATTGTAACTAAGGTTTTCTCTCTTTCCCTACAATGCTGCTGTTGTCTGCTTAGGAAGCTGGCCAGTTGTAAAAACAAGATAGAAGTTCTCTGACAAAATCCACAATATCAGACAGTTCTGACATACCATGCCTTATTACGAGATGTGTAACTGAACAACTTGGATGTGAATAGGGAAAGAAAAGAGGAATTATTTACATGGATGAAAAGTAAATACTGGAGTTTATGCCATCAGTCATGATTCAATATTTGTTCAAGTCAAAAGAGGCAAAACAGAAAGATAAAAGACAGAATGCAAAACTAATTATTCTAGAATCTTGTCACACCTCAGAATGTCTCCAGTGTTCTCAACTAATGTCCCAAAGTCAAGAACTTTTATATATATTTAAAAAGTGAATTTCAGTCTGCTCTCTGAAGCTATGATTACCACCTTTTCATCCCCATGTCTGTGCTGATTGTCTTCCTTTTGCTCCTCCAGGGAGCCACTCTCTACCTGCTTGCTGTCCTGGAGTCCAAGGGCAGGAAGTACATCAATGGGGTCAGCGCTCTCAGGCTTCCAACTGAGTTTGGCCAGTGGGGAGGAGGCACAGACAGGAAACTGTAGGTTGGGAAGAGAATGAGGTCAGTATATTTATTCCCCTGGCTTTCTCCCTGAAAGGTCACCTCAGGCTGTCTGTTGCCTTCCTAGGAAGTCACTACTCCTCTTAAAGTGGCCTGCTCTACATGACTCACTTTTCCATGTTCTGGTAACCTCTCCCTCCTCTTGTTGCTTTGAGTCTAGAGATTTTACCAGTTTTACAGTCCTGGATTCATGCACATTCCTTCAGTTCCATATACCTTGGCCCACACCCTTTTAATTGGTCCTTTGGGGGAAAAAACATTAAGGTACCTTAACTGGAGGTTTTCCATTATAATGTTTAATGCTATTTTTAAAAGAACCACATGTTATAAGAAGTAAACTAGAATTTCCATTGACTAAAAAGTACTTCATATTGTGGCTCATTACTTAAACTAGCCATATTTTAAAGGGTGTACTCTTTCTTTTTAATAGAATCACAGATTTTTACTGTGGAAATCTACTTTAGAGATCATTCTGGTCTAACTTTCTCTTTAACAAATGAGAAAATTATTTGGACAAGAACATGTAATCAATGAGTAACAGTGTTAGAGCTTCAACTCCAGGTGTCCTTCCTCTGTAGCCAGTGTTTACCCTTCAGCTAGGTGTCCCTCTTTGGTTTCTCTGGAGGCTTCGGCATTCACTTTGTCCAGAGAATAATCCTCATCCTTCCTGCGATGAGTGCCCCCGATTCTCTGGAATACCCAGTGGCTCAAATAGGAGTGGGGACCTGGGATTCTTACTAAAGACTTTCAATTTATCCCTGTTTTCAGTCACATGCCTTCTCCTGCCTTCTGAGATTAGTCCTATTGCTGAACTTTTCTGAGGGTCTTTCATGCAATTCAGTTCAGATTTCCCCCAATGAAGGCAGTTAAGGTTCAACTTCCTGATGATGGGGTCAACTTAGGGTTCAAATTCCAGTTACAACTTGTTCTGCAAAACAAATTTTAGAGGTTTAAAATAACAACAGTCACTTAGTGTTTCTCACAGTTTCTGTCGGACAGGAATTCTGAAATGGCTCAGTTGGAAAGCCTGAGTTCTGGCTCAGAATCTGGCATACCATTGCAGTCAGATGCACCTAGCACTGGAAGATTGGGTACTAGAGCAGTTGGGAACTAGCTAGGCATCTCTCCCTAAGAAGTCTCAGGACTTCGCCACATAGTCTCTCTCTGTGGGCTAGTTTGGGCTTTCTCACAGCATGGCCGCATAGCAGTCAGGCGGCTTACATGGTGGTTGAAAATTTCAAGGGTGAGAACTCCAGCAAGCAAAGTGTAAGCTGTATCATTCTCTATGCCTCGTTTGAAAGTCACATAGTGTCACCTCTACCATATTCTTTTGACCAAAACATTCACAAAAGCCCACTCAGTTTCAGGGGGAGGGGATAGAGACCTGATCTCTCAATGGGAGGGGTGTCAAAGTCACATTGTAAAAAGAGCATATGGGATGGAAGATATTGTTGCAGCCTATTTTAGGGAAATAGAATCTGCATCACAACTCATCCATCTAATTTTTTGGATCTAATTTCTTTTGTACGACCAAAGAATTTTTAAATTTTGAAGCTCATCAGTCATATGAAACAGATATAGAGGATAATATAATAAACACTTTTGTATTCACCACCTTGCTTTAGAAGTAAAACATTTCAAATAGTTAAAACCCCTCTCTGCTTACATTCCTCTTTCACTCCTTTTTCCAAAGAGAAACATTGTCTTGAATTGGGTATTTATTATTGTCATACCTGTTTTTATACTTTTAATACATGTACACATATGTCTAAACAATAGTAAATTGGGAGTTTTTTAAAGCTTTATATAAAATGATTCTTTATAACATTGAAACTTACTTTTTTAACTCGATTATTTTTCTGAGATTTAGTCATGTCGATATACAGCTCTAGTACAAACTTTCTTAAAGGCTCACATGGTAAATATGTTAAGTTTTGTGGGCAGACCATCTCTGTTGCAACTACTCATTCTGCAGTTGTAGTACAAAAGCAGCTCTACTCAATATGTAAGTGAATGGGTGTGCCTGTGTTTTTATAAAACTTTATTTACAAAAATAGGGGGCAGAGTGCAGAATTTGGCCTGTGGGTCATAGTTTGCTGATTCCAGCTCTAGTATAAAGTTTATGACACATCAGATATCTTGTTCACTGAAAGTTACTTTAGATTAAAACCCAGCCACAACCCATCCTTATTATGTTCCTCTGCCTTAAGAAGACATTTTGAGAAACACTGACTTAGGAAAATTGACAGATCTGCTAAATTTTGATTTGTGGAAAGCCTCATTGGACTACAGTTTTCATCTTTTATTCTTGAGAGTAGAGGTCAGTAAACTCCTGCCTTTAGACCCCTTTAGCCACCCTACTTTGAATTTGGCCTGGCTCTTTCTTACTGTGTCTGCTCTGCCTAGAAAATTTCAACTCACATGTCAAGATTTCCCTCAAATGCCACTTCTCCCAAGATGCCTTTCCTGATACCTCCCAGCTGAAGTAAATGCTTCCCCTATATTCCCATACTTAGTCCATATCTCTAGTCTAACCCTTAACTCAGATGTAATTTGTTTGCATGACTGTCTTTCCCATTAAACTTTTGATTCCCTAGAGGACAGGGACTTATTCTGTTTATCTTTGTTTCCAACACAAAACTCAGTGCTTGGTACCTAGATATACTTTATAAGTGGTTGTTGAAGGATGGAAGAGAGGGAGAAACTAAAGTCTATTCAGGTGACTACTTGGAACAAGAAACAAATTTGCATAGTCTGCAGGCCTCTCTGTTCATCACTCTATCCCATCTCACCTGAGAGGCATTTCTTCATGCCCTCCCACCTCCTCTTTGCAGGAAGGGAGAAAAATCACATCTCCTTTTATACAGATAATTATAATTTTTGCATAGAAAAAACTTTGCTGTACATTTTCTTATAATCCAGTTTCTCAGGTTCTAAGAGGTTGAACACTCTCAGAACTATTGCTATTTATGAAGAAGGATAAGAAAATTGAAGTAAACAAAAATAGATTTTTTTCTAGACTAGTTTAGAGGAAAAAAATACAGTGTTTCAATCTCACTAATATAATATTTAGTTTGCTATTAGGATTATTGCTTGTGAAGGGGAAAGGTTATTGACATTAAAATACTTTCTATAGAAAGCTATTCCCCCCACCCTTTCCCATTGAAAACACATGTTGACATTATTTTACTGATTTGCATGAGCAAGAAATCCTATATAACTGATCCATATCCATTTATTAATTAGTTTGTTTAATGCGGATTTAATGAAGATGTGTAGCATGATGGATAGAACATGGGCTCTAGAATCAGATAGACCTGAATTTGAATCTGGGATCTGCTAATTACCAGCATTGTGGCATCAGGCAACTTAATTTCTCTGAGCCTTGATTTCTGCATCTGTAATGGGTATAATAATACCTCTCATAGTGCCCCAAGAACCAAATGAGACAAAATCTCATTGCACAGGCACTCAATAATAGTTACTTTCCTCTGTTTTTGTCACAATATCTGAGTTCATTCAGTCAATAGGATTTATTCTGGTTTTCAAATGATTCTTTTGGTGATTTGAGACAATAAAAAATTGGAATGGGAACCATTGTTGTCATTTTAGAAAGCATTTTATAGCTTTGGATTTATGTGCTTGAGGGAGCTCCTTCCAATAGGGTTTCAGTCAGCTCAAGATGGAGATAAATTATGAAGTGCTAACTTCTGCTTGGCAAGTTTACATGTACCTAAATTATTTCGGTGTTTTATTAGTTCAACAAACAAATCATAATGTTTGTAAGGCACTTTAAGTAGCTTTCTATTCTCTAATGAAATCCCAGAGGATTTCAAAAACTCACAAAGATCTACTGTCTGCTTTCTCTCTGCCCACTCTCAGACCCCCAACTTAAACCCTAAGATATAACTTTGTAAAGCCCAAAAAAAATATTTATAACAACACATTTTCCCATTTTCTCCCTGTTATCTAAAATGATTTTTACACAATGCAAATATAGATCTTCCTCAACTTATGATGGATTTACATCCTGATAAACCCATTGTAACTTGAAAATATCTTAAGTCAAAAATGCATGTAATACAACTAACCTACTGAACATCATAGCTTAGCCTAGCCTACCTTAAACATGCTCAGAACAATTACACTAGCCTACAATTGGGCAAAATCATCTAACACAAAGCCTATTCTATAATAAAGTGTAGAATATCTCATGTAATTTATTCAATACTGTACTGAAAGTGAAAAACCAAATGGGTGCAGAATGGTTGTAAGTGTACCGGTTGTGTACCCTCCGTGATCGCATGGCTGACTGGGAGGTGCTGCTCACTGCCGCTGCCCAACATCATGATGGAGTGTCATACCACATACGGCTAGCCTGGGAAAAGACCACAATTCAAAATTCAAAGTATGGTTTCAACTGAATGTGTACTGCTTTTGAGCCATCCTTAAAGTAAAAAAATTGTTAAGTCAAACCATCGTTTAAGTTGGGGACTGTCTGTAAACCAAATACATCTAAGGCACTACGTCCAAAACTATACTATTAAAATTGCATTTTATAAGGTTTCCAGAGAGTGAGGAAATTTTGTCAATCCCTTCTAGGTTGTTGAAAGAGAATTTTTCTAGGATATTTAGCCTATGTATTTTCTTTTACAAACTACAACAGAGATTTTTTATCATGAGCATTAATATAATTTATAGGCTACAAAGAATTCTAGCAAAAGACTACGTTAGACTGAAGTTAGAAGGGACTACTTTGGGAAAATCATAGTTTTTCTTGGGTATCAATTTCTAATCTGTACGCTGAGATGAACAAGAAAAGAAGTATTCGGTTAGAGTAAACCGCTAGCTCTTAGCTGGTGATGCAATGTTTGAGAGCTTAAACTTTGGAGTCAGCTTTGGAGTCAACTGTGAGGCAAACCTCAGTTTCCTCAACTGTAATCTATTAGGTACCCAATAGATTTGTGGTAAGAATAAATGAGATATCTCCTGTATGTACTTAACATACCATTCAGTGAAGGTTAACTGCCATTATCAGCAGCAGCAGCTATTAGCAGGACTCAGAAGCAATTTATGTGTGAGTTTTTCATAACGATAATAAAGGATTTCTTCTCCATCGAGTACCTGTGATATATTACTTGTATTTGTTAGATTTTGCTGTATAACAAGCCACCTCAAAACTTAGAGGCTTAAAACAACAGCCATTTATTTACCATTATTCTATGCGTTAACAATTTGGGCTAGGCTCAGCTGAGCAGTTGTTCAGGTCTCAGATGATGGCTGGTTGGTCTAGAATGGCCTCGCCTGAGATGATCTGTCATGGCACCATGCGCGTGTAGCCTGGGCTTGTTCACATGGTGGACACGCAGGGTTCTAAGAGAGCCGTTGGAAGCTACAAGGCCTCTAGAGGCCTAGGCTTGGAATTGGCACAGTGTCAATTCATCAGATTTTATTGACCAAAGCAAGTCACATGCCAGCTGAAATTCAGAGAGGGAAAACTGACTCCTTCACAGGAGGAGCTGCAAAGACTCATTGCAAAGGGTATGGCCATTTTTGTAATTAATCTAAAACACTATCTCCTACTAACCCTAGTCGTATGTACTAGATTAACCTATTGTTAACCTTTTAGGCATTAGTAATCTTGTTATTCTATTTCTCATAATCTTCCAATCTCCCAGTCTACCACAGATTATTGCTGTAACTGTGCTTCATATATTTGCTGGTTCGGGCTGAATTTTTTTGTCACATGACCAGTTGATGCTGGTAAACTTTGATCTACCTTAAACTTGTGACCCAGTATCATTTTATCTAGTCCCAGCTAAGGCAAAATTACCTACTTTCTTGATTGACCCTCAGAATATATCATAGTGCAATCTGAAAGACATTAGGAATTATTGTTTTAAATCCATAGCAATACAAATTGCTTTTAAGAATACCACAATATTTAGTTTCTTAAAACTTACCACAAGTCCTGGTAGAATGGACTAAAGATAAAAAGACTGACAGTATTGAGTGTTAGCAAGAATAGAGAGCAACTGGGACTTTCATACATTGCTGATAGGAGTGCAAATTGATTTAACCAAATTGGAAACCTGGGCTGTTTCTACATACCTACCCTAGGAACAATTCCACTCATAAGGTATATACACAATAGAAATTAGTGTGTATGTTCAACAAAATATGTACAAGAGTGTTCATAGTAGCTTTATTTATAATACTTCCAAATTAGAAACACCCAAATGTCTATAAAGAAGAGAAGGGATGAACAAATTGTAGTATATTCATACATTGGAATACTACACAGCAATAAAAAAGAATGAACTACTAATATATGCTACAACATGAATGAATCCAAAAATCATTATGTTGCGTAAATGAAGCCAGGCACAAAAAGCACATACTGCATGATTCCCTTTGTACAAAGTTCAAGAAGACGCAAATGTAATCTATAGAGTTAGAAGTCAAAACTTTGGGGAGTGGAAGAATTGGTGGTGTTGAGTGGGAAGAATACAAGAGAAATTTCTGGGTGATAGTAATATTCTATATTATGATCTGGGTAGTGGCCTCAGGAGGATGTGTATACGTAAAATTTTAGTGAACTATACGCTTGTGATGTGTTCACTTTACTATATGAATATTGAATGTTTATATGTGCCTATACTCACATAATTATATAAACGTCCTTGTTAGAAAAAGTGGACTTTTTATTTCTATTGGTGGTGTAAATGAAAACATAAATCCTACTCCTGGCCTCAGAGTTGATCTGTATAGAGAAATTTAAAAGCTTTCTGCTCTTCTTCCTTCTCTTTCAGAGATTAATTAGGGAGAAAGCCCAGTATGAGTTTGATCTGGTCGAAAGTAAAGAAAAGCTAAATTTAAAAGCTTTTGCAGGTTCTTCAGTTAAGGATATTGATGAGAGATTGGTTGTTCTGGTTTTTTTGAAAGGTGTGTGTACATGCACACACATATGTGTGAATCTGTATGCATGTGTGTGGCCATGTGTGTGCACATGCTTTGTGCACACATGTGGTGCATGTATATGTGCACATGAGTGTGTATGTCTGTGCATGTGTGTTTTCTACTAGATTCCCATAGGAGGAGCGAGAAGGCATAGCTTTCCTCTAAAATAGCAAAGGTTTCATGAAAGGGTGTATGCTTTGAGATTCAAATTTCTGCTGAAGATCCCAAGTACTATTATTCTAGATATAACAATGCAGATTTGGGGGAATGTTCAGCTTCAGATGAATTGCTCTAGGCAGACGTGGGGCACAAGGCAGAGAGCCTGGGACTAGTACATAACTCCTGTGTTAGGGAATAGGATATTTCTAAAGTAGGGTTAGAATCTCACTGTGAAGGGAGAAGTAGGGACTCTCTGGGGCAAAGTGAACTTCGAAGGAGGGTGGTGGAAGCAAGTCTGGGAACTCTGGTGCTCACCCAAAGGGATCCTTGTTTCTGTTCCTTTGGACCCATAGCATCCAGTTCTATGTTTTTTCCTATATTGTAATTCACTCTAGCTTTCCCCTGATTTTTCAGAAAAGCATAGTCCCCGTTCTGCAGCCTTATGTTAGTGTTGTGGGGACAGTGTGTGGGGAATTAAGAGACAAGGCAGTAGATGGAAGAGCAGCCTTACCCCCTCACCTCTTCCTGAGGCCAATGTAACTGGAACCACAGGGTGTAGAGAAGGAGGATGGTGATTCTAGAATTCATAAGACCACCAGGAGTGAAGTGAAGCAAACCCCACTGTGGAGGTGGTGGTTAGCAGCTATGTGACAATGGAGAAGCTGCTGCAGCAGGGGCAAATGCAGGAGGGGATGGGAGACCAACCCCCTGAGGTTAGGCAGGGGTGGGAACAGTGGGAAAGAGTGTTGGTTCACAGGGTGGTTTAGGATCTTTTACAAAGAGACTGGAATGACATGTGAATGAGAAGATAGGAAAGAATGAGACCTGTTGGATTTTTCTTCATGTGTTGAGATACCCATGTGTATAATTTTAAAAACCCAAAATACATTTGCATTTAACTTCCTGATATCATGAGATTGTGGGGACAAATGGAAGCAGAGTACAAACAAATAAAAAAAAGTGGGGTTGGGGCCAGCCCGGTGGCATAACAGTTAAGTTCATGTGCTCTGCTTTGGTGACCTGGAGTTCACAGGTTTGGATCCTGGGCATAGACCTACACCACTTGTCAAGCCATGCTGTGGCGGGAACCCACATACAAAATAGAGGAAGACTGGCACAGATGTTAGCTCAGGGACAATCTTCCTCAAGCAAAATGAGGAAGATTGGCAACAGATGTCAGCTCGAGGCCAATCTTCCTCACCAAAAAAAAATGGGGTTATTCTCAAAATATTTTCCTTGAGGATTTCAATTATTCTGAATATTCATAGATTACTGGGGGGATCATGGATTAGAAATGAATATGGTTGAATTTGGTGCATATCTTCAACAGCTTTATCCAAAATCAGCCAACATGCTAAATGAATTTTAGTTGTCAAAAAAGTCAAAAGAAATTCAAGGACAGTGAATGTAATTGAGGCAGGGGCATGCCCTTGTCAGATTTTGTATTCAGTAACTTCAGTGAAGCAACTCTCAAAATATTGCTAGAACATTTTTATATGTCCTATAGTCTTGGAATGTAAATAGAAATAGAATAGATACCCCTGAATGTCTCCTTTGCAGCAGGAAGTCCAATCAGGCCAATACTAGAGGTAGTGGTGGTGCACAGAGGAAGTATTATTTCCCTGTATCTTTTCTGGGCTCAGTCCCAATCCGTATATAGTGATTAAGATGGTAACTCTGAGTGTGGCCCAGTTTTGGAGCAGTCAATTCAACCAGGATGTACTCATGAAAACATCCAGACTCGCATGGTCATTCTATTTGTTATTGTGTATGGAACCAGTTCATTATTTTCTGTTAAATTATTTGCAAGATTCCTGAAGTGTTTTGGGTTTTTGTTTTTCCTATTCTCATTGGTAGGCATTTGTCTATGGGTTTAAAAATACTTGGTGATTTAAATACTTCAGATGTGTTAGTTTGCTAGGATTGCCATACAAAATACCACAACTGGGTGGCTTAAACAACAGAAATTTATTTTCTCACAGTCTGGAGGCTTGAAATCCAAGATCAAGGTGTCGGCAGGTTTGGTTTCTCCTGAGGCCTCGCTCCTTGGCTTTCAGATAGCTGCCTTCTTGCTGTGTCCTCACATGGTCTTTTCTCTGTGGGTAGGCATCCCTGGTCTTCCTCCCTCTTCTTATAGGGATATCAGGCATATTGGATGAGGGCCTCACCCTTATAACCTATTTAACCTTAATTATCTCTTTAAAGGCCCTATCTCCAAATACAGGCACATTGGGGGTTAGGACTTCAACATATAAATTTGAGGGGGAAGGGGGCACAGTTTGTCCACGGGATATTGCTACCCTCATGAACTTGAAATTCTCTCATTATCCACTTTCCTTTTAAGATTACAACTTACTACTAATTATAAACAGCAAAACACCTCAAGTAAAGGATGAATTGCTGTTAGAAAACCCCCCAGAACTAATTTAGGAATTTAAAATTTATTTCAGCCAGGTAGAACTTCAGATTGCTAAGAGCTGAATGAATTATAGCTACACGTTGAATATTTTTCTTAGAAAATTCAATCATCTAAAATGTTAGTAAGATCACTGGCAAATAAATAACAAAAAGCAACTGCATCGAAAATGACACTGTGAGAAAGAATACAATGATATGATCTTTTTAACTTTGCAAATTAAAAAAAAAATCTAGATGAGATTTTTTTCAGAGCTCTTTTTCCTTTAAACAGATTATATTAAGTCCTAAGATAGCCAAAGTAAAGAAGTTTGCTTTCTAAAGCTAGATAGTTAAGATGAAATGTTTTCTTTAAAATACAGAGAACCCAATAATTCAAATAAAAAAGGTCTAAAAATATGTAGTGAGGAAAGAACTTTGTATACATAACCCAAAGAGATAAAAGCTATGTGTATGTTTTGTCTTAATAGCTATTCGTTTTAGAAAAAGAGGAAAGAGTGTACTGAGATAAATCATTTTGAAAGATGATTGTTGTTCTGATTTGGCTTTCCTACTTTTTAAACAAACATGGTGTGGATGCAAGAGAAGAAGCCTGTGGTTGCTCATTTGGTTTGTCTGCAAATCGGGAGTGGCTCTTGTGTGCTGGCAAGTTTTGCTGTGCTTGTTCTCAGAGAAATTCTCCCTATTTTGAAAGTCCAAACCCTTCATTAGGGTTTAAAATATGATATTATGATCACATGAAGTTATAGATATAAAAGACGTTTTTAATTTACTTTTCAAAATTCAAGTTAGAAAAATTTACAATCTGTTCCTTTTTTCCAGCAACTATAACCATAGATTTTATCCACTGTAAATATCTTAATTTTCCTTGAAAATCTAGGTAAGATATTTTTGTTGTTGCTGCACAAAGATGTTTTCTGAGAGAAAAGAAATGTTTATGTTCCTGTGTGCCTCACTTTAATAGTCTCTAGAATGGCTTATGAAAATCAAAAAAGGAAGTCTTTCCTCCCCCCTTTTTTCTCCTTCTGACACTGGTAAATAAATGCACTTCAAAAGCCTATAAAGCAATGATAAAAATCTATTGCAATATCCACAGAAACCTCATTACAATGAGAAGTTGCCTCTAAAGATTCTGGTACTTTGCTTTATAGGAGAAAATTTAGAGAATAATGTGGTAATTCCCACTGAAGTTCCACAAAAGTAAATATGTTCTTAAGTGGTCAGAAAATCAGAATTGGTGAATTTTAAAACAACAAAAATTATTGTCTTTCTGAGCCCCAAACTTTTTTCATTTTGCTTTTATTATCTTTAATACCTAGGCAATGGGGCCGGCCCAGTGGCATAGTGGTTAATTTCATGTGCTCTGCTTTGGTAGCCTGGGGTTCCTGGATTTGAATCCTGGGCACAGACCTAGACACAGCTCATCAAGCCATGCTGTGGCAGTGTCCCACATACAAAATAGAGGAAGATTGGCACAGATGTTAGCTCAGGGCCATCTTCTAGAGAAAACCACTGTAAATTTTTTTTTATATAAATACATCTAGACATTTTCTTATGTGTATATAACTTTTACTTAACACTTAACAGAACAGCCTGAATGATGTTTCCTTGTCACTATATAGGTCTATTTTAGTATTTTTGATGGTTCTACATAATATTCTATTGAATGGATAAAATAGTTAACAAACCCCCATTGATGGACATATGGGAAGCTTCTAGTTTTGCTACTATAATCGATGCTGACGTGAACACACACACACACACACACTTGTATCTATATCTATATATCTAAATATTTATATATCTATATCTATCTACCTTTACACATAAATGATTATTTCCTTAGAATAAGTTCCTACATGTATAATTACTGGATTAAAGAACATTCCTATTGTGAAACATAGAAGCCCTCTTAACAGGGGGCTTAGGTTAAAGAGAGGAATCATAAAAATATTTTGCATATATATATACATATAAAATAAACAGAAACATGTACATATATCTTAAACATTTTATTTTAACTTTAAAATATAAATGCATATTCATTCACTAATTTAGATGAAATTTTAAAATTTCTTTTTAGGACTAAGGAATTTGTTATTGTTGTTGACAGTGGGACCCTTGATTAAAGTTCCATGTAATCTTTGGATAAATGACTTCCACAATGAAGTGTTTAGGATTTTTAGTTTCCTTTTTTTTAAGTTGGAACAAGATCTGAAAAATTTATTCTCCTCCAATCTTTTGCTTGTAATTTGACAACACTTGCATGTGTGTGATGTGCCTTTAGAATCTATCCAAAGCATTCAAATTAGTTTTCCCTGAAACAACTCTTTTTGCTTTCTTTTACGTAAGATTGATTAAATAACAATTATAAAACAAGTACAATCTGCATAAAAGTTATTTTAAAAAACACTGACTCTTGTTAAGCAGATAATTCAAAATGGCAGAGCAGATCAAAGACTAGCCTACTGGTATCAAGGACTCGATGGGTCCTGGCCAGCAGTGTATTTTATAGAAGGAATAGTGTCAGTTTGCTAATAACTTAGTTAATTCAGGGCTAGTTCAGACAGTTTGTACTAAACTGCCTTCCAATAAAATTCTATTGATTTGCCCTCTTATCAGCAGTGTATGAAAGAGTGCTTCCACCCTAGTTCTCAAACTTTTGTGGCCATAAGAATCACTTGGAGAGCTTTTAAAAATGCAGATTCTTGGGGCTGGCCCAGTGGCATAGTGGTTAAGTTCACGCACTCCACTTTGGCGGCCTGGGTTTCGCAGGTTCGGATCCCAGGCATGGACCAATGTACTGCTTGTCAAACCATGCTGTGGTGGTGTCCCATGTAAAGTAGGGGAAGATGGGCACAGATGTTAGCCCAGGGCCAATCTTCCTAAGCAAAAAATGGAGGAGAATTGGCAATGGATGTTAACTCAGGGCTAATCTTCTTCACAAAATAAAAAAAGCTCCCAAACAGAGAAGAGAGATTAGAGGACTTGTAGATCAGTTGCACCTCCAAAAATTAAAAAAAAAAAATGCAGATTCTTGACACACCCTTCTAATAGATTCTGATTTGGGGCAAGTCCCAAGAATCTGCAAAATATCAAGCAAGCATTTCTTAGCCAGGTGATCAAAATATTTAGCTCAAGGATGAGATTCTCATTTGCTCACAGACAGTCTTCTATAAAATTTGGTTAAGATAACAAAGTAATCCATCTAGGTCGTTTCCCTCTTTGATCCACCTATTATTTCTAGAGAAATGACTCAGGAAAAGAATTCTCTTGGTCCAGATGTTCTATGATAGAGATTTTGACAATCTAGTATTCACATTTCTTTAAAAAAAATTGCAGCTAGATGTTTGAAAAATCCAAATGCGTCTCAGCAGTAGAGGGTAGATCCTCTGAAGCACACCAGGGAGGTTTTTCAGAGTTGGATTAGGATTTGGAGGGAACTCAGATTCTTGACTGTGTATTAAACAATTTTAGAGGGGCAACCTCTTGGTTTTTATGCAAGTCACTTTGCCATTAAACTGAATTTAAATAAAGTTACAGCCAAGTGGAAGAATTTGTTCACTAAAAACCGTGTCTCTAATAAGTCAATGATACTAAAACCTGAGTTTATAATAAGTAGGAGGTAATGCCCATTATCCCCTAAAACAACAACAATAACAAAATACCGATTTCTCTTTGGATAATAGAAAACCAGAGTTAATTTACTAACACTGAGAGGTTTAGGGGCTTGATTAATCTTGACTAAATTGCAGGGTAGCTTCCCAGTGCTTGCAGAGAAGAGTGGGGGGGCGAGGGAATATTTATCAGGTTTTCTTGCTGTTTTCTCAGGGTTGAGGGCATGGTATTCAGCTGCAAAGGAAGATGGTTTTCTTACTGGGGTTAATGTTTCTGAACTTTCCTTGACAACCTAGGGCCCTAAGGACCCTGAGTTAGCCTGGAGAGCCAGGGCTAGCCTGTTGGAGTCCATGGATGTTAGGAAGAGAATGCCCAGAGGTCAGGGCAGAGTTGAAATCTGAAGAGACTATCTATGGCTCTAGGAGGCTGAAGCAGGGGTCTTATTTTAAGGTGCCTGAGCTTTCCATCTGTGAGTCAGGCAGTAACTGTCAAAGGCCCCAGCCTTCTCAGAGAAGTGTGGGACTAAATATACATGAGCATCGATCTGGAAGTCCAGGGCTCCAATGAAGAGGACATTTGCTGAGGGAACCACTCTTGGAAGCAAAGAGTTGGTATCAGAGGGTCTCCTAGTGAAGTTTAACAGATAAAGGAACTAACATTTATTGAATGCTTTCTTTTTTTTTTTTTTTGTTTGTTTTTTTTTTTGTGGGGAAGACCAGCCCTGAGCTAACATCCGTCGCCAATCCTCCCCTTTTTGCTGAGGAAGACTGGCCCTGAGCTAACATCGTGCCCATCTTCCTCCACTTTATATGGGACGCCGCCACGGCATGGCTGACAGGCAGTGCGTCGGCGGGCGCCCGGGATCCGAACTCGCGAACCCCGGGCTGCCAAGCGCGGACTAAACCGCTGCGCCACCGGGCGGCCCCTATTGAATGCTTTCTTATATGCATCTTCTCATTTAACATTATTATCATCCCTCAAGAAGTTAAAAAATGGTTTAAATGAAAGTCAAAAGTGTTACAGTAAAAGGCACTAACTTTATAAGGCTTGCTTTTGCATCTATAGTGTGGGATGTTCTAGACTAGAGAATTGGCTGATGTCAGATAGTGATAAGTATCAGACACCATAGTCCTTAGTATATGGATGTACTGACAAAGACTCTTTCCTTGACCAAACTCAGGCTCCTCTGAGCCCTCTTTTTGATTAGCCCTCAACCTTGGTCTATAAAGATGACAGACTTTCAGCACAAACAATTCCATTCACCCCTCCTCACACTAAGAGACTTGAATAAACTCTAGCATAGTTTCTTACAGCTCAAGGCCATACACCCGGGATGATCAAGCCTCCCTTAAGTTCCTGCCTGGGAAAGCTCAAGTCTGCCAAAAGAATTTACTGTTTGTTTCAGTCAACACCTGAAGATAGGGTCCCAGTCTCCCAGTCTCTGTGGGAGGGTAGGAGCCTAACTTTGATAAGTTACCAGTTAGCAAACTTAGATTGCCTAATCACGTTGACCAACCTCCCTGCCCACTTTTTGCAATTTTCTACTTCCCTGACTCTTCTGAGCTCCTACTTATTCTCCTTCCTTACTCCCTCACTTCCCTTTAAAACTTCCAGTCACTTCTACATGGATCAACGTTGAGCTCGGTTTGCAGTGGACTCTTCCCTATTGCAGTATTTACTGAGTAAATCTGTCTTTACTGCCTTTAACTAGTGTCCAGCTTTGTTTCTCTCTGACAGTTTTCATAATAAGTTTGAATGGCTCTATTTGTGAGATGACATTTTCCCCCATTTGTGCTATGGCTATACTACACTTAGCTTATGTGCCTTCTCAGATCCATTTGACCTCACAGGTCCCATGGTTCTTGGCTGCTTATCACAGTAACTTTAGGAACTTGTCTGGTCCATCTGGAAGTGAATGTCTGGAGGGAATGTGGAAGTGCAGGAGCATTAATGCTATATGGAGCAAATTTGACTAAAGAGAGATAGGAAACAGGAAGGAATCAACAGATAAATTGCCCACTTTCTCCCTAACAGATGATTTCAAGACACAGTGGCTCCATATGGACTGCTAGAGAGGTCCCATGATGCTGAGTAATCTATTGTGTGCCTTATGAAGCTATGGTCAGCTTTGTAATGCTCTACTTTGTGTTTGCCTTCTCTCCTTCCATGACTGACTTCTTTTTCCTCACTCTTGCTTCCTTGGGATTGCACTTCCCAATAAAACATTAGCACAAAAGCTTTGCCTCAGGCTCTGTTTCTTAGGGGACTAAGGCTAAGAAAATAGATTCCAGGATTAGCCCTAAAAAACAGACTCTCAGGATGGAATTTTGGAGTTGGATTGCCTACTTGACTAAAGGCAATAGGAACCATATCGCTGGTGGTAAGTGGGGCAATAATAACCGGTGGCAGTGGGATCACAATTAATGAAGTTTTGCCTGTGGTTAGTTGGGAAGAGATATAAGACATAAGGCAAGGCATTGTGAGATCATTATGTGGAAAATGATAATTATAAGACATGTTACATGGGGTGGCTGCTTTTGGTGGCAGTGGAAGTTTTATAAAAGGAAAATGATAGACTCAGGGCAGCTAATTGCTAACTCAAGGAATCCTCTGAAAACCAGAGGTGTCAATGGCAGTCTAGCCTCAGGGTAGAATGGGTTGAAAATCAGATCCAGGTTCTAATTATAAGGATAGTAGAGACATAAAGGAAATTAAATTTGTAGCTTCCATGAATATACTATACTAAAACCAGGACCCAGATGGGGAGGAGGGCATGAAGACTTGCAATGAGGATATCAGAGTGGATAAACCTAAGAACCCTGAACTGAAAAGTTCCCTGGAGTGTTCCTGGGCCAGTGGAATCCACCTGCTTCCTTTGCCAAAGGAAAACAGCCTCCCTTTTCCTAGAGACTGTGCAATGGCCTCACCTGGAGCAGGTGCCCAACAAGATGATACTTATTCTCCTCAAAACCTGTCTCCACCACACCTCATTGCCTTCAGGCCAGTAACCAGGATCATATTTCACCACAGCCTGAGAGGGAAGGTATGGTCCCTGTTTAGGGAAGAAATCAACTACCTATCAAACAAATGACAGGATCTGGCCATTATATACCAGCAGGGAACAGGGAATACGTGTAGGAGTGGACGTTGAGGATATCAGATGGAGGGAATATAAGGCTGGATAGGGGAGAACTCACTGGTATGGGAGTGTTCTCCTATGGCTCAGGATTCAATGTTCTAGGACCTAGAGCTGGTCTAAACACACTATCAGGTTGGCTTGTTGAAACTTGGTCATGACAATGGCCTAGAGTATGTGAGGTGAAATTGCTAGTCATCTTGGCATTATGTTGAGCAAAGAGGACAAAGCAGGAATGTTAGAATGGATTTACTATGTACAACCTGAGAATCTGTCACTGATTATGTTCCCTGGGAGGACCCAGAGCTCACTCCCGTCTCTAAGGCAGTAGGAAATATACTAGTGCTAGGTACACCCTTTTCTTTAGGAAGCTTGGTGGGCCTGTTTTCTACAGGCTAAGCCTGCAGATGCGGCATTGAAATTAGGCTGCCTGATATCAATGAGGATGATGGGATTCCAGAATGACAGAGATCAGTGGCAGAACTTCATTCTCAGAAGCAAGATAGACATAATGCAATGGGCATCAAAATCAGAGCAGCAATTATACTGCCTTGGCCTACATGGATCTATGGTGATCTTAGGGGCAAGATAGATGGAGAACTGACCAGGGCATTGCTTGATTTTGAAATAGAAAATTGAGAGCTGGAAAGCTGATATTGGTGATACAATGAAAAAATCACCCAGTTTCTAGAACTAAATTGGTTTATAGACCCAGAGTCCATTGACTGAAGGAGGGACCAGGTCTCCTTGAAGAAGAACCTGGTAATGCCACCACAGTATATGTGATAAATATTTTTCTGATCCTTCCCTAAGGAGACCTTTGGTCATTTACCAGAGTAACTGTGTCAGGGGAAAGGGCAATACCCAGACTTTTCAAATCTGTTAAATATGAAGTCTGAGCTGGCACTGGTCCTGATATTAGGAGACCCAAAACACCATCCTGGTCTTCCAGTTAGAAAGGGAGTTAGTGTAGTCAGATGCTAAATGGGGTATTAGCCCAAGTCTAACTCACAGTAAGACCAACAAGTCAGCAGACTTGCTCTGTAGTTATTTCCCCAGTTCTTAAATATATAAATGGAATAGGTATCAGCTGGAATATATCAGAACTCTTACATGGGTTCCCTGCACTGTGTGGATTAAGGGCCATTATTTTCAGAAAGGCCAGTGGAAGTGCCAGAAACTGATACCCCCCGCCCCCAAGTCAAGAATGTAAATTAGAAAAAATGCCTCACCACAGAAGGGTCTGCAGCGATTAGCGCCACTGTCAAACTTGAAGGATGTGGGGGGGGGGTCCCCACCGTATTCCTTCTCAATTCACCTCTCTGTTCTCTCTAAACCAGATGGATGAAGGTGGGGTGGTGGGCCACCATATATCCAGTCCAGTGACAGTCCCAGTCATGGCTGGTGGGCAGGATATGGTCATCTTTACAGAAGCATGTCAATTTATCCTCTGGCATTTGCCATGCAGGTACTGGTTTAATGAATGCTTTTCTTCCAATCTCTACCAGTAGGGAGTATAAAAATCTGTTTGCCTTTACATGGCAGGAACAGCCAAGAGTTAATGCCCTATCTGGCAAACGTTTGCCAATGGGAAAGAGGAGATGGAAAAAAACTGAAAGATAAATTACTTGCCTTTCAAAGATTCCAAGATGCAGCAATTCTAAAATGCTTCTCTGGAGATATCCCACATTACCAAACAACTTGTTAAGTCTCTTTTAAAGGTATGGTCAGCTTAGTAAATACACAAAAGATTGTATTACCTTTTTCTCCTTCCTTGCCTCACTTGCCTTTCCCCTCAATCTTGCCTCCCTGGGACTGAATCTCCAAAGAAGAATTAGCATAAAGTTTTGCTTTATGTTCTTTTCTAAGTAATCTGAGCTAAGAAAATGGCACTCCATACTCTCCTTACCCAACACCAGGTGGTTGACCTTAGAAAGGGAAACAAACACATAGGTAAGCAGGTGTAAGTTTTGAAAGACAGCTGCTCTCCACTATTTCTATGAAAATTAATGGAGGAGATAAAGTAAAAGTCAAATAGATTGCTTTTAAAAGTTAACCACAGAGTGCATTTAAAAATATTCACACATGGGGCCGGCCCGGTGGCGCAGCGGTCTAGTCCACGCTTGGCAGCCCGGGGTTCGCAGGTTCGGATCCCGGGCGCCCGCCGACGCACTGCTTGTCAGCCATGCCGTGGCGACGTCCCATATAAAGTAGAGGAAGATGGGCACGGATGTTAGCCCAGGGCCAGTCTTCCTCAGCAAAAGAAGAGGATTGGCAACGGATGTTAGCTCAGGGCTGGTCTTCCTCACACAAAAAAAACAATTTCACACAACAGAAATACAAGTTCTATTTACCTCTGTAATAACTGGCCAGCTATTTCAGGCTATAAATTAACTTACTATTCCTTAATAAAATTAATACTGCTTAGAGCTATAGACCTTCTGAATAGCTGTATAGCATCTGATCATTTTTATTTACATTTATCATTTAGTTAGTGTTAGCAAACCAGTGTCCATGAACAACTCTTTTAAGATTGCAAGTACTAAATATTCTAATCTCTGCACCAGAATCCAAATATGTTTGACATTCTGATTTGGAAAATAAGGAGACAGTCTTGACCATCAATGATAAAGGCTATGTTGTAGCATTAGTTTAGCAGTGGACTTCTGAAATGCTGGGTTTAATCCTCAAGCCTCTGAGTCACTGAGTATATTGGAAGACTAGGAGAAATTCCTGGATTTTCCTCAAAAAAGTCAAGAACTAAAGGTGTCTTGGGGGAATCCTGAGCTCTGAGTTTCACTTGCTTTATGGTTTAACAAAGCCTTAATGAGTTGACCTTCAGGGCATAGCTGAAGGCACTGCTTTTGATTTAACCCCCCTTTTTTTTCTGGGCAGACCTAACCAAACATGTCAAGTAATTTTATTTCTTTGTTCCATAATTATTTCCTATGTCACTGTATTCCGCAATATGCTGTGTAACAAAGTCTAGAGATGTACACACAAGTGGGAGTGGTCCCCTCAGGAGGATGGACCTGGGGAAGAGGTCCTTGCAGGCTCTAGGAGCAGGCTTGAGGCTGTTTGCACACAGCCTTCTGTGGTCCCAGGAATCCCAAGTGTGATCTAGAAGAGTGGGAGGTACTGGGTCTTGGTAGGCACGTTCCTTACCCTGTGAACCTCACCCTATGTGGAGGGACGTGGATGAAGGAAGGCTAGATGGGATCCTATAAAGAGCAGAACTCAGGGCAGTGCCTGGGTCTAGGGGTGCTCTGGGAGCTTGGCATGATCAAGAAACAAAAAAACTGGTGAAGCTGGAAGAAGGTAAGCAGGAGAGGCTGTGGTAATGAGATTGATGAGATAAACCTTGAAGACTATGACAAGGTGTTTGGATTTTTGTGTTATTGGTATGCTTGTTTGCCAGTCCGACTGCACTCAGGTTTGCAGGGCCTTAAGTGGGAGCTGACTGAGACCTTGTCTGAGGCTTATCTGCAAAGTTCTGGGACAGGGGACCTTCTAAAAGAAGGGGCTTGAGATTTCTGCTAATCTGTGGTCAAGCAGAGGTCAAAGTAGACCAAAGTATTTAGAGGGAGTCAAGGTGATCTCACAGCCCTGAGGAAGGAGCTTTTCTTTAATACGATTCACTAATGCACACCCTTGTGCCTGGAACTGGAAACAGGACTTGTTCCAACTCACTCAAGAGCTGGGCAGAAGGTAGGAGGTTGCACACTTTGCTATGAAGCTGACAAATCTGCCCATATACCCTTTATGTTTCATGGTGTCTTGGTTTCACTTACGAACACCCTGAGGTTCTTTACAGCGGTGCCCTTGGACACCTTACTTTGCTCCCTACATTCTTGTAAACTGAACCCCAGTTTGCCTGATTCTCAAATCCTGATTCTGCAATCCCAACCCTTGGTCTTTGGGTTATATATGGGCTCTTTGCCCTGCCATCTTTCCAATGTAAGCTTTCCCCAATGGATTCTGACTTAGCTGACCTGTCTGACCTCATGATGCCACATGGCAAACACTGTTCCAGTTCTGACTGCTTGGAATCTAACTTTTACCCTAGGTGGAACAACATGTGCCTCCCAGCAAGGAGAAATTGAGCATTTTGTTTATGAACCACTGGATTCAGAGCACCTGCTTGGTTTCCCTGGCAACAGGGCAATGGCTTTGCTTTTCTTTAGTCCCTGGGCCTGGGGAATATGATACTACAGAAGGAAAATTCAGAGCCCTGAGGACAGGTTCCTGTTGGGTCCACCCAGTCAGTGGAGGTTGGGGTGCAGATACAGACCCTGCTTTCATAGACACTGGGGCTAGCAGCTGCTGTGGGCTAAGCTAAGCTCACCCCTATTCATCTATCCAGAGAAATTTAGAAGCAATTCAGCTGAACTCTCTGAAATTAAGCAGTCATAATGATCCATGAATATCCAGAGCTTTGGTTGGGAATTGGAGGGGGTGTGTGCTGGTTGGTGTGAACTGATTACATTTCTAATATACTGCATTTTAGGAGATGTGGAGAGTGAAAGCTCCTGAAACCCATCCGCCATTTCCAGAAGGGAACAACGAGGGTCCACCACAAGAACTGATAGGCATTGTTCATCTGCCCGGAGGAAGGATTGACACCTCTAGAGCTTTATGGGCTCTCCTGGGGGAAATGAGGGGGAGTGGTCCAAACTTCCACCACAGTCCAGCTATAGCTTCAAGAGAGGATTATGCAAAACGAGCTAGCTCAGGTCACCAGACTTGAGCCTCCCAGTATTAACAAGCCTCTGTACAAGGCTAGAGATGGGACTAGCACACACCATGTCTCCCCGTCTCTCTCGGATGGTAGCAGGGCCACTCCCCAAGGAGTGCACATGTGTGTATACACAGGTGTGCACACATGCATGCCTGTCCCCCTCTGTTTTCCAGCTCCCCCAAGCAGGACACCTATATCCCTACAAGACATTATGCCTGGTTTTACACAGATTGCATTATTCATATTGTACTTCTGTATTCTACTTCTAAAAGATACTTGCTTAAAGACTGTCTATAGCACAAAAAGTATAGATTAATTTTAAGGATTTCTGACTGGCAATAATATTCAAGAACACCTTCCCTCTGCAAAGTGCCCTCTTTCCTACAGAAAAAATCTTTGAGTGTTCTGCACATGATGCTTGCACAATAGAGATGCCCCTGGGCAATCCTTGATAATAGTGGCTAATAGTGGCAACAGGACTTCTGCCATTTGGGAGGCAACAGAGTGGCTGAGAGCCTGGTTCTGAGTCAGATGCACCTGGATTCAAATGTCTACTCTGCCATTTGAAATCTTCGAAGACTTGGGCAACTTCCTTAATCTCTCTGTCTTAATTTCCTCATTTGTGAAATGGGAGTGTTAATTTTTTCCTTAAAGGAATTTAGTGAGGATTAAAAAAGATAATAGGTGTAAAGTCCTTACCACAAAGCAAGTACTCAAACGCATGATATCAAGGTTTACTGAATTCTATCACTGTCCTCCCACTTATAAATGCTCTTTAAATATTTGCAGGACAATTTCTTATATGCAAAATGTTAATTACCAAAGCATCACATGAAAAATCCTGTTTCAGCTCTTGCTATTTTCAAATCATGGTGGTTTTTTTTCCCCAGAAAAAACTTGCAGTGCAGAAATATTTCTGTGTACTAGAAGTTGATTGCATTGTTTTGCTAAGGGCCCCCAAAAAGGATAAATATGATTTGGTGGCTAGCTTGCATATAAACAATACACTTAGTAATGGCATGTTTTCAGAGTTAACTAGACTTTCAGCTTCACTGAGAAGATTGTATGAATCATTTTCATTTTTTCCCCCTACCTCACACACACACAATTATCCTAAAGCTGATAAAATATAGTTGAATAATCTGAATTTAGATAAATTTATTTCTCTGAGCTTTGGTCAAGAAATGCACTTTTATCAGATATGCTTTTGTAGTTTTCATGATCAAAAGGCCCAAAAAAGCTAAAATTAAACTTCCTTCCAACTTTTACTTGTTCTCTGCCATTTCTAAGCAAGTGAGACACAATATTTTTGCTTTGACTCTACAGGAATCAATGGATGTGTTGCTCAGTAGCCTCAGAATCCTTAAAGACCTAGCCAGAAAGAAGGGAACATATTTCTTGATCTCTAGAATGATCAAAAGGCAACACAGAAAAGTCTTAAGCAAAAATGACACACAATCATTCCTTGTCCTATGAACCAAACATTCCTTAAAGACATCACTGTATCTTCCTCTCTCTTGAGAGTTGCACAGGCAGTCCCCATGTCTGAATGGCAGAATTCCAGTGGTTCATCTGTAGAAGTGAGTTATGTGGAACTCAGAGTGCATTCTCCATAGAAACCGTATTATTCATGGTGGTTAGCTATGTTTAACGCATAATGCTCTGAAGTAGAGTTCCAACAGGACTACAGGACTGGGCCACTCAATGAACAGTATTTTTACAGGGAGATGTGTTCAGGGGTCCAACTAAGGATGCCAGGAATGAGCGGCTCTTCCCTCTCCCACTAACCCCCACTTCTAAGCCTCTGCTGCCTAGGGCAGAAAAATCTCCTGACTAGATGTTTGGGAGGAGGATAATGAGGTGTGGAGCTGGAGGCTTTCAGAGTTTGGGGACTGGGGGATGATGTGTTGTGAGAAGCTGAGAATTCGTCCTTGCACAGCTTCAGAGCAGCTCCTGACACACTTCCTTTCTTTTCATCCACTGTCCCCAATAATCGATCTTCCTTCTCCCTCCACTGCCACAAACAACCTCTTCCTGCAGAGAAGAATTTCTCTCTCCTCATTTTGGATCAGAAAGAGGAGTTCCCCCCACTTGCCTGGTCCTGAGGTGAATACACAAACTGTCAGATACTCTACGGAGTGAACAAAAAGATTTCCCTCTGATCCCATTCACAGTATTGGTAGTAGGTTCTACAGATTAAGGTCAAAACCATAGTTAATGGTCAGTCTTTTCTATTTAAGGAACTGGTGTGGGGTTTATCCATATTTGAGGGAGAATCATAGATTTAGGCCTTAATGATGAACATTTCATCAAAAGATGTGGCTGATGGGGGTTTAGGAGTGAGGAGCATGACAATGGGATTTGTGTGGCACAAAACAGGGTAGAATGACAGTGTGATCAGCACCCTCTAGTGTTGAGGAGAAGATGTGAGTGCGGGGAGATGGCTGGGAGAAGGAGTGTGTTACACAGCTTCTTTCTATTCCTTTGCTCTAAATCCACTCCTGCAGGAACAGGAGCCCCACATGCCGGGTTCAGCTCCTCAGAGACTTCTGAGTAAAGTGCTTAAGGTGATTCATGGACAGCATCCAGGAAGGAAACCACAACTAAGATGCCATCAAAAGAGACCAGGGAGAGAGGTGAAATCCAAGTGGCAGGCAATGAATTAGGCAGTGGGGGAAGCTAGACCAAAGCAAGAGATTCCCAGTGAAGCCTGGAGAGACTCCCAGCTGCTACCTGAGCGAGCGCCATAAGCATTTCCTTTTCTAGGGTTCTTACGCTCTAAGAGGGAAGGACACTTTTGAAGGCACTGATCGGACTTGGGTATCATTCCTCAGATCACCACCAGTCTTGCCTGGGCTCAGGACAAGAGTGTCAAAATAGGAGTGAGAAGCACTTAAAGCATTCTGGAGGCAGACATCTGAGCAGGTGAAGTAAGCAGACGTAAAAGCCACAAGGCTCAACAACCAGGTATATGACAGAGTTAGTCATTGGTTGCCTATATGCCCTTAATTTTTTGTGACTTCAAATACTTCCTTGGACCTAGTTGGTTTGGACCTAGTTAGCCTTTCTGACTCTGGCTACTCTGATCTTTTGTTGAAGTTGATATTTGTCATCATGCTGACCCCATTCTAAGTACAGAGCAGGTTTCACTTATTGGCCCAGCCCTGCCTCCCTCCTGTCCTACGGATTGTGATGAGATATGCGGAGAACCCAGTCAGCTCCTGGACTTTCTTCCCTTCTGTCATTTATTTATTGAGTACTTACTATGTGCCAGACACTGCATTAGATGCTGGGGATATAATAGTGAACAAAACTGACAGAAATCTCCGCCCTTAGGGAGTTTACAGTCTAGTGGAAGAGGCAGACAAAAACCAAAATAAATAGCAAAAATACAATCTGTGATATATATGCTAAAGCCGGAAACAGGGATATAGTGGTTAAAACTGTACATAGGTTGGCCAAAAGGGGTGACTTCTGAATAAAAATTTGAAGGAGATTATATTAGTCTGGTAGAGCTATCATAAAAAGATACCACAGACTAGGCAGCTCAAAAAGCAGATATTTATTTTCTCACAGTTCTGGAGGCTGCAAGTCCAAGATCAAAGTGCTGGTAGGGTAGGTTTCGGGCTAAGACCTCTCTTCCTGGCTTGCAGATGGTTCTGCCACTTACTAGCTGTGTATTTCTGAGAAAGTTACTTCACCTCTTTGAGCCTTGGTTTCCCAGTCCGCAAAACTGGAATAATAAAGAACCTAGACTACAGAGCTAGAGTGAGGATTACATGAATTAAAGTGTAAAATGTATTCGAATAGTTTCTGGTGCATAGTAAGTGGTATAAAAATATTAGCTTTTATTATGATAAATGTTTGCCTTCTTGGCAACTATACATATTGCAAACTAGCCAATCTTTGGCAACTCCAAGTGTGTGAGTTGCCATCTCCTTTCCTATAAGGTTCAGATGGGCTTAACAGGCTCTCATAGACAGCAAACAGAGTTAGAGATCAAAGGGCAAACTAAATAAAAAAGAGTCCAAAAGAAAAGACAAGAGCCATTTGATGGGAACACTTGGTTTGAATACCAAACCCACAGGGTCAGAGTTAGGCACAAAGTTTGAAGTGTAGAGAGCCAAAGGTTTGGAGTCAAACAGTAGCAGGGCGGAATTCGGAGGAAGAAGGAGAGTTCAGAGTGACAGCAGGCCAGGAATAAATGAGAGCATGTCCAGATGGTTGATGCAAAGGTTTACTTCCCTACTCAACCCCCTCAGGAGAGCTCCATTAAAGGCCCCAGATCGGGTCTAGGATATGCTTGCAGTGGGAGGCTGATTCTCACCACCATTCTTCTGGCTCCATAACCTCTCCACAGTATTAAGTATAGAAGGAACCAAGGTACCAACCAGCAGGCCTCTAATACTTTTATGTGCTCTGGGTTCCCAGCCCAGGTTTTTGGGGCTAGAGGATAATATATGCAGGTGGGTAAAGGTCTAGATGGACTAGGCTCAGCAAGGATGAACGGAAGTCAGAATGAATATGCAAGGATGAGAATAATTAAAGATGAGCTTCCATAGGGTAGATAAAGATTTTGACTATGCTAAGGAAGATATCTTCCAGTTTTGTGCAGGGTTGAGTGGAGCAGATGTTTCATCTCCAGTGCTGCTTCAACCCAATGGTCACTGGTGCATTTGAAGGTATTTTATACCTCTCCATTGGTGGTCTGTGGCTTTTCTAGGTGCCAACCACAAGGGTGTTACTAATGGTCAGTTAATTTTGGAATTTGTGATAAATAATGGTCTGGAAGCTATAACAGCTATGGAATGGTGTATGTTGGGTGGTGGAGCAATGCAGTGAATTATTATTTGAGATTTTTGTGGTGGTAAGAAACATTGACCAACCAAATTGTCTGTAAGCAGTGTTTACAGGCTGGCATGGAGGCATAGTGCCCTTTGCTTGTGTTTGTGGAGCTTGAGGGGCCATTCTGTAGGGCAGCTTCCTTTTGCCTGGTTTTGTTGTATAATAAAGAATTTGTCTGGTCTTTGTCCCTGGTTCCTTGGAGGGAACTTCTAAGTCCTTGGAATTTCCTGAGTGATAGGAGTGACTTTGTTATTTATGGTGGGTTCCTGGATAGTTTCAGAGTGAGGGTTGGCCATGTTGGAAAGACCCAACCATGTGATTAGAGGTTTGGGGATTTGAGCCACATGATATCAGCCTACTCTCCCAAGCTCTGGAGAGGGAAGGGGGGCTGGAGATTGAGTTCAATCATGAGGCCAATGGCTTAATCAATCATACCTATGTAATGAAATCACAATAAAAATTCTGGACACCTGAAGCTTGAGTGAGGTTCCTAGGTTGGTAATCATACATCAATGTGCTGGAAGGGTGATGCGTCGAATACATGGAAGATTCAGGTTTCCTCCCCGATCTCATTCTATGTGTCTCTTCATTTGACCAGTTCTGATTTGTATCCTGTACAGTAAAACTATAATCCTAAGTATAGTGCTTTCCTGAGTTCTCAGAGTCATTCCAGTGAATTATGGAATCCGAAGGGGTAGTGAGAACCCCTGAAAGTTTGTAGCCAGTTGTCAAGTTAAAACGTGACAAAATAAAAATGAAGGCTAAGCGTGATGTGAAGCCAAGCTAATTAGGAAGGAATCAGTTTCATCAGGACTTTCTGTAAAGTGTTCACAGCCTCTGGTAAATAGCTATGCTGGGTCTTCAGTTGTACAGTGGATGCATGGGTGTTTGTTATGTTATCATTTAATTTTTTACCCCATATGAATTCAAACTCCTTGAAGGAAGGATTTTTTGTCTGTTTTGCTCCCTACTGAATCCTTAGGACCTAAACAGTGCCTGGCACATAGTAGGTGCTCAATATTTGTAGAGTAATCAAGTAAACTCTTTCATAATCAAAAAAATCCAACAATATGTTAGGAGCAGAGTTTCCTCTTCCCTGGTCAAGGTGCCAGTGTTTCCCTACTTTACCCAGTGGCTCCCAAGGCTGCCCCCCTGACCCATAACTTTTCTAGTGGGAAAAAGTAATTTCTGTCACCTTAAAAACCCAAGTGACTCTTCTCTTTTCTGGCATGGATATGAGACTTGAGGATTTCTGTGGTGGTGAAGTTTTGGCATCACAGCCCAGCTAACATTCCCTTCTTTGGAATTGTATCCTGCCCTCAATCCTGGCTCGGGTGTGAGTCTAAGTGGTCACATGGCAACTCTCTGCACATCTGCTCTGGTCTCCTTTCAGTAGATCACCTTCTGTGCTTGGATATGTTCCAAAAACAGCAAAAAAAAAAAAAACAAACCCGTCTATATGACTGTACAGACCAATTACCATCGGATTGAGACTTTTTATCTCTTAGTTGTAATATTCTAGAAAGAAAGTTTGGCTCAGCGAGGTCTATGAATTGTTCCTTAAGTTAGGTACAATTCTTCTTCTCCAATTAGCTGCAAGTTACTGGGAGTGGGAAAGGGAGGAGAGTCTCCTTGGAGAGGTGGCACAATGTTGGAGGCATCAATTATTTTTTAATTTTTTTTTTTGTGTGAGGAAGACCAGCCCTGAGCTAACATCCATTGCCAATCCTCCTCTTTTTGCTGAGGAAGACTGGCCCTGGGCTAACATCTGTGCCCATCTTCCTCCACTTTATATGGGACGCCACCACGGCATGGCTGACAAGCAGTGCGTCGGCGGGACCCCTAGGATCCGATCCCGCGAGCTCTGGGCCACCAAAGTGCGAACTAAACCACTGCACCACTGGGCGACCCCGGATGCATCAATTCTGATGCCGTGATATGAGGCCAGGTAACCAGTATTGGGATAGAGGTGACCAAAAACTTCAACTTCCAGAAGAACCCACTTCTCTTCTTGAGGCTGTCAGTTATTTTTGTGGTAGTATAGATAAACAGGAAATGAACTTTTAAGTTACCTGGTGAACTCTCAGGAATTGTCAGACATTTTTGACTGTCTTGGGGACCTGCTTAGTAATTTCTGAGAGAAGGCCAAGTGGCATGATAATGTGTTCATAGTAGCTGGTTAAGGTGTATCGTCTGGAAGGCATTCTTCCACTCGTCACCTGCCTTATGTGAATGAGGCCCTAGGCACTGGAAGTTGTGGCATCATTGAGCTTTCTAGTAATAGATCTGGTCAGTAGGAGTGGTCTCAGCAGGACATGGTCTCAGATGGTGACTGCACTGAGGTGAGGTCCCAGTAGTTTTGACAGAGTGTCACTCATTTTCTTTTCTTACACTGGAGTTCATTGGCAAGAACTGAAATTCCATAGCCTAGATGCCACTGACGTCATCCCCTGGCAGAATCAACAAAGGGTATCATTGTCCCCTTGATGGGTAGGACCATTAAGCACATTGCCTAGCACTATCAGAAGACCTACACAGTTCTGGGTCAGTGGTCACTGCTCATATCTCTGCAGTCCATGCAAGCCATGAGAGTAGGTATGTGATATAGTTTCTCTCAAATCTGGAACTTAGAAGTAAAGTAGCCTCCAGAAGCTGGTGGCAAATTTCTCTGGGTGTGATGCTAGCAATATGCTATGGTATGTATCATGGTAATGAACAGGGGTTGGTACTCTACTCCCATCCTTGCCAGCTGCATGGGGAGTGTCATCTGTGAGAGCTGGAACTTTCAACCCTTGTCTCTACCTTCCACGCCAACCCCTTCACTCATATGGCCAATGAAAGACCAAGAAAACTGAGAGCCTCAGGGAATTTTGTTCCAATATACTTCCTAACCAGTGGTTCTCAGGGCTTGAGCCAGACCTAGGGATGGGGCATCTTTGAGGGTTCACATATTCCAGGAACTACTGGAAATTGCATCCTGCAGTGGCCAAGTTAAAGTTAAATAGGCTGAAGTTAGGCTACAAAATCCAAATAGAGCTGGATGAGCAGAGGTGACCAAATTATGAAGACAGACAGGCTAGAGAATGAGGGGAAGCAATGTATGGGAAGGGTAGAAGCAAGTGGAAGAAAGGAAATCTGAAGGAAACCTTTAATCCAAAGTCCACATGCTTGTGGAGGCATTTTATTTGGTGTCCATGGCTATTGATGCAGGTGTGCTGGAATCCAGTAAAAGAGCCAAAGCAAAGTGAATGTGCAGCTCCAGCATTGTTAGCATCAAGTCTTTCCAATTCTACATCATTATCAACTCGCAAATCTTTCCATCTCTCTCTCCCATGCAGTTGTTTCCTAAGTCTTGAAGATTCTACTTCTTAAACACTTCTCAATCTATTCCTATGGTGACCAGAGTGATCTGTCTAAAACACAAATTTGATTTAAGTACCTTCAATGCCTCCTCATTTCCTACAGGATTAAATACAAATGTCTGAGATAGCATATAAGTTACTTTTTTACTTAAGCACCTTCAATACCTCCCTATTTCCTACAGGATAAAGTGGTAATGTCTGAGATAGCATATAAGACTATTTATGATCTTGCCCCTGTTTATTTCTCCATCCTCATCTCTCACCACTTCCCCTCTCTCTCTAGCCACAGTGACATTGGTATTTCCTGGAACATGCCATTCTATTACATTTCTTCATGACTTAGTTCCTCTGGATATTGTCTGGAATGATCTACTCTTGTCTGTCTGGCAAATTCCTACTAGTCCTCTAAGACATTCTGCCTGTCTGAATTCTTTTCTGACTTACCAAGGCAGAGTTGAATAGCCTTCTTCACAGACTTCCTCAATTTAAGTACCTATTGCAGTGAATTGTAATGATTTGAAGATGTGTTTCTAGGGAGCACGGACCATGTCTAATTAATTTCTGTGCCTTCAGAGCCTGACACAGTGCCTGACACATAGTAGGGTCTCCAACTGTCTTTGAATAGGGAGGTAAAATGGTTTGTTTAGAAGCAGGAGGAACTTGTCAACCAGTTCATGTTGTTGATAATCTCTTGGATTCAAGATTTGATGTCTGAAGTATGTGATATTGATTCCTTCATTAGTTCAACAAGTATTTATTGGACACCTACCCTAAGCCAGGCATGGGAATACAATGATGAACAAAAATAGATATGTTGTTTACTGCTTCCAGGGAGTTGAGGACTTATTGGAGGAAACTGTTACTGCATTTGTTTGAATTATTAAATAAAATAGAACCTATTCAGGGTTGGCCCATGATGTCAGTCTGAGATTTTTCCTAACGCAGGGCTTTCTGCAGTAAAAGCCTTTGCCTGTTGGACTACTTGGGCTTTACACATGCTGCAAGTTTGTCTCTACTTCTTCAGCATAGAAAACTAATTTGGTTGATAACAAATTTAAAAACAAACATGTAAAATAGTTGAACATCTTGTTTTAATCGAAGCAAAATTTTATCCTCAGAAATCTGTGAAGGGTTGGGATAGATCAGTGACTTTACAGTTTACCAAGTACTTTTGCATTAAAATGGTGTTTGGTTTTGCTGATAGGAAAACCAAAGGAATATAGGGGGAACATTCAAGAACCAATAAAACAGGATCATTTTCTTAGGTTGGAGGGACTACCTTTAGGCAATGAGACATTATCAATATATACTCAAGCAAATAAAGGTCCTAGACCCCCTGCTGAAAGCCAGTAAGACACAAACTTCTACCTCAGGCAGTATGACTGGAGGAATGAAAGAGCTGCCAGGTCCTGGCATTTTCTGGCATTTTGAAAAGGGAAAAGGAAACAAAACAATACAAAAAATATCATAGCTCCTGTGAAAATCAGATATGAGAAAGTTTGAACAAATCCAGACCAGGTTCCTGCAGGTTCCTATTAACCTAACATCCCCTGAGGGTTGGTTCTGTTTCCTTCTCAGTTGGGGTTAACTATAAACAAGGACAGACTTGGAGTCAAGGCGACCAGTGATGTATAATTAGTTAGGTCCATTCAAAGGCATGACAGTCAGCATTAGAGGGGATAGGCATTCTGTTTTAAATGTTGCTTAAGACAGAGGTTTATCTTTCTTGAATTTGGCTATGCTGTTTTCCCTCCAGCCCCTCAGCTGGAGGTGGTAACTGACTAGGAATTGCTGCAGAACAGAGAAGTAATGTTCTTCCTTTTAGGTGGCATGCTGATATGGCAGAGACATGCTGCCACAAGGGTTAAAATTGAAAAAACCCCTCATTTTGATATATAAAAAGATTGCAAACAAAGCACAAGGCAAAGCAGAGTTGCAATTTCAGTTGAGTCCAAAGTAGTCAACAATCTCCTAAGTTGAAGCTAAAGTTACTTTGCTTAATCAGGAACTTTAAAATAAAATCAAGTTTTATAAAGGTTCTAGGATTATGTAACAATTAGTCTACTAATATTTTTTCCCTCTCTCTGCAGACCTCTCAGGGTCTCAAGAGAAAAATGAGTTCTCTTGGTTGTCTTTTTGAAATAAAAATTGTAGGCCAGATGGAGCTTTCAAGGTTTCTCCCAAGAATTAGGGAAGTAAGGAAGGAAATGGGAGGGGATAAAATTACAGATTATTTCATACCTTTTCCAGTTCTAAAGAGAAATCTACTTTGGCCTTCTGATAGACCAGTTTTCTGAAAAAGAGTTTGGGCTTTGCCTAAGAACACTCCAAAGCCATTGTCCCATCCATTTAAATGCAACCCCAGGAAGGCTAGTATAGTGATACATTTCATCCATAAACTTCAGTGGATACAAAACGTTGGTTTCTCTATCTCAACCGCAGCAAATATCTATGTACAAATGGGCATTATGTGTCTCAAAATTGGACTCTGTCCATTTCCTGAATTAACTTTCCAATTGTGGTTTGGCTACTTGTTTTTGACGGGCAAAATTGCAACCGTGACGAGGGAAGAGAGCTCTTGCATTGGTTAGGTGGCCAGGCAAGGTTACCAAGGGGCTCATTCCAGCTCCAGAAAGGGGAGCAGGTCATCCTCACTCCCCAGAACTGGATCATCTCCACTCCCAGGAACCAGATCGTTCCCACTCCCAGGAACCAGATCGTTCCCACTCCCAGAAAGCAGGAGCGGATCACCCCCACTCTCCGCTGAAGAAGGACGGCAGTTACTGCCAAGCTCTCTGCCACCTGCGCCTCTGGACTTGACTGTCCCCATCAGACCTTCTAAGGATCTGAATGTGGCTGACTTCTTCATGTCTCCAAGCTTCCTGCAGATGGCAGAGCCCATGGTGAAGAGGGCAGCTGACGTCTTGTGTTTCATGTAGGCGTTGGAGACCTGAACGTCGTGCCAGCTCTTGGACAGACTCTGCCTCAGCCCCACCGAGGCTGTGAGGCCCAGCTTCCTTTTGAGCTCCACGCAGCGTCTCTCTTTGGCTGCCAGAGCGTGGCGAAGCGTGACAATTTCCGCCTCCAACCGAGTGAGCTCGGATATGAGCTCCTTTTGCTCAGCCTTTGTGAGATCCTGTGGTCGGGCAGTCGGGTGGGATTCATATGTGCCCTCAGAGGTCTCTGTCATGGCGCCTGGCATGGACTGAGAAAAAAGATCTTCGTTAAGAGAGTGTAGGTCCAATTCTTGGTAGAGAGAGTCGAACTGGTGGCCAGTGGCGAAATAATCTTGACCAGCAGAGTAGAAATCGACGCCTCGGGGGTCAGACTCCCGGCCCGTGGGGTGGGACGCATCCATATTTTGGTCGGTGGAACCGACGCCTATGCTGTGGGTGGAGGTCTTGACGTGCTGAGTGGACGCCTCTGCCTCAGGGTCCACTTCCGGGAGTGGGGGTGGGGTGCGGTGGGGCCCCGTCGGGGTCGTGGAGGTGGGACTTCCGCCTGGAAGGCGGCAGCCGGCGGAATCCGGGCTCTGCCCAGTGCCACTCTCCCTGGTAGTGGTGTTTGATATCACAGCGACCATGTGAGGGAGACAGTGCCGTGACTGTAATCAGAAAGGAAAGGTATCTTCTCTCCTGTCACAGTAGGTGACAGATTCCGGCCTTCAAACCAAGTCTGACTCCCCTTACGGACCTCCTTCCACCACACTGGCCATTTTCAAAGCATTGAAAATCGGTTGAACCTTTTGTACTAGCAGAAATTTACGAGAAAGCCCAATACGTAAAGAAAAACCGCCAAAATGGGGCAGGGGGCCTAGAACTTCTGGCCTCGCACCCTCCCCGTTTTTCCTTCCTAGGTTCCCAAAGGGGCCTTGAGAAACTCCTAGCACCACTCGTACAGTGGACTTGAAGGCTCCTCAGAACTCTTTGAGTCCAGTAGTGACTAACATGCTCCCATGGCATGAAGTTATCTACAGTGCCAGAGACTAGGGATAGCAGAACTCAGAAAGTGAGTCTGACCAGTCACAACTGTCTATTATTTTTTTTGGGGGGGGGGGGGAATGAGTAAATTTATAATAGTTGTGTCAAATTTATGCTTAATAAAAGCAAAGACTATTGTACGTGAGAATTTAGGAGAGAAGGAATAAGACATATGTAAATGCACAGTACATGGATTTTCAACATTGTAGTTGCATTTTCTTCTCCAAGCATCCACTCACATTTCTGAAAGCATGTCTGCCCACCTATATGGTTATCAGTTGTGGGAGGTGGTCTGCACAGTAAAGTTGAAGCAGTTGGATAGGTCTGTCGGGATGTCATCCCACCATACCCCCTATTTCTACTCACAGCTTGTAATTCATACAGTGGAAAAATTGGGACTTCAATCCAGTGGGGTCAGGTGGTCAGGTCTTAGCTCATTGCTGGCTGCCCATTCCCGGGGAGTAGCCCTGAGCAAGTCTTAGATTCTAGTGATTTTGTTGGATGTTCTGGTAGTTCTTGGAAGCATGATCTTGTGGAACAGGATAGGTTCCTCAGCAAATTTCAGCAATTTGCCATACTCATGTAGCTGCAATGAAGCATCTAGCTGGGCATCCAAACCAACTTCAGCCCTCTTTTGGGGCTTCAATAACCTTTTCACATAACTCAGTAGTGTCTATTATTGTCTTGCCCTGAAGCGTGTGCCTCCCTAGATTAAAAAAATGAGAATTGTTTTTGTTGGAAACATGAAGGCTAATGAGGGATTTGGCTATGCGTGTAAAGGCCTGAAAACGGCAGCAAGGACTGCCTAACAACTTGCTTCCAGAGAGTGGACTTTTCCTCCACTGCCTGCAGAAACACTGGTGGTTTCAGGAATGCTCTGACTCTAAACCAGAAATCCTCTTTCAAAACTGAAGAGGAAGGGTAAAGAAGCCCCTGAATTAACAAGCTAATAACTCGGAATACATATTTTCCATTCAAAGTTGAAATTCCAAATAACTAGATTTGAACTTACATTTGATTATCCTCTGAATTGTTTCAGCCACCAACCTCACTATCTGTTTCCTTGTTTCTATGTTTCATTCCCCTTCCATTCAAAGTATGAAATCTTTTGTTAAACTTTGATTCCCTTTGGTAGACTAATGATTTCCCTCATAGCAAAACTGACCTGACTTCTCTCAGCAACTTTGTTTCTAGATCCCAAATCAAAACATGGCCTCTGGAGGAGGGGCCTCCTAGCTAGCAATATTCCGACCTCCTGAGAAGACCTGGACAAATAAGTAACACAATGGAACAATCCATTTTATTAGCTTAAGAATAACCACATACAAAACAACACATATTTTGAAAACATAGATCTATCAAATAAAATTTCATTTAATTTACAGTGATTCTAATCAACTGTTTGAATAAACTATCCTTTTAAGGTGTAAAATACCAAACTATTGCCCCATGGTTTTAGAATTTACATCTTTAGACAACGAAATAATCTATATGACATAGAAAGGCTCATAAAACTGTTCATCTGAAACTGAAAGCCTCTTGATGCTATTTAGGCACTAAAAATAGCCAAAATATTTGATTCAGTAACCTATGAAGAAAGAACTTGAGAATTATTTTTAAACAATGGTTTCCTGTCTTTTGTTTCCAAGGAAGACATTATTGACCCATTTTTAGTCAAGAACTTTGAAGTATTTCTCTAGTAAAGGTGATGGATTTATACTAATCCTCTGTAAACGGAAAAGTAAATGGTACAACACAATGATGTTTTTTCCTCTGAATATTTAGAAGCCTGTATATTGTGTTTTATAAATAAATGATTAAAATTTGAGTATAAAAGCAAAGCCATACCCTTCACCAGGTCTGGGTGGGGATGGAAGAAGTGAAATTATAGTAATTGATACCTAGTCTAGAAATGATTAGGGACTTGTACCAGAGCCAACAGATTTAACCATTTGACTTCTTTTGTTATAAAGATCAATATGGAGCTTCCTGATTACATCGACATGTAAAATAATCCACACTGGTGGTTCAGATTGCTTCTAAAGGACTGAGAACTCTCCCTGCAGTCCAATCATTTGTACTGCTAGATTTAACCATAGTGAGTTCTCTAGAGCTTTATTTTCTATTATTACAGAACTACTACCATGAACATTTTGTTCATTTTAGCTGAATGCCAGGAAAAAAGTTTAAATATTTAATTGAGCCTGAAAATAAGGCATATAGTTGAAATCCTAATCCAGTCAGAATGTTTCAAGAGTAGGAGGAGAAAATTGGTAGTTGGGCTTTTCTTGTGGAAAGCCAGAATATTTTATTTGATTTCAGTTTGCAAGTTATTTTCACTGCTATCTCACATCGTAGCCCAGCTCCATCAATGATATATGCAGTGAGTCACCCTCCCCATAGATATTCTCCAGCGTGAATTGGAATATTTGCTGCAGTTTACAGCTGCAAGCGTTATTCCTAGCAATCCTCATATTTCATTAGTTGAGTTGATCTTCACTTAGGACCAGGGTGACATTTCCTTTCAGCAGCCCTCCTACCTGGACTAATTAGCTTTAAAAAAAAATACTTAGGTATATTATAGAATAGATTTTCCTCTCTGAAGCCCAAACATACTATCAGGATTTTAAATTGGAGCTTATTATTAATAACTTAGTCACTCTCTTCGGTGGTGTATATAATTGTGGCAAGAGTCCCTGGGGCAATCAAATTAAAATTTAGAATCTGGTTGAATCTGAAGAACCAGCATCCCCCTCCTCCGAAGTGTCCATTTGAGTAAGTTGATATGCATGGGATGAAGAGGCTTGTTAAGACGAATTTTGTGCACAGGTCCTCAGAGGCAGAAGAAGAGGAATGACAGGGAGATGGAGGGATGGAGAAAAGGGAAAGGAAAATGATCAAAAGATGTAGGAACATCCCTAGATTATAAATGAAGTTTCTTCTTGTTGGAAACTTGAAGGCTGTATATATAAAGGCCCACAGAGGGTAGTAAGGGCTCCTTAAACACTGTATTTTGTTCCAGAGAATGGACTTTTCCTTTGATGCTTGCAGAAACACTAGTGGTTCCAGAATTTCTCCTAGACTCTGAACCAGAAACTGCCCTCTTAATGCTGAAGACAAAGGGGGCAAAGAAGCCCATGAACTAAGCTAAATAAAGGACAATATGGGCAGACTTTAGGGGGAATTTCACAATGGAAGTTGTCCTCATTTCCTTTTCTTTATTTGGATAAGGAAAGTGGGGGGAACAGAGTCTCCTTTCCCAGAAGTTTTGACCTTTGTTTTCTTTTTACATGTTGGAGGGTAGCATGTGGGAAGATAAGTCCTAGGGGCAACAGTGGGGAGTCATGTAAGAGAAGAAAGTGGGCAAAGCTGGCACGTGAACCAGAAAAGACTTGGTCAGTTACAGGCTGACAGATGTAGGTCACCTGTGCTCTGTCAAGGAACCAAGGGCTTGGTGTGTTTCTCTAGTCAGGATCTAGAAATTTGGAGGATGCCTTAAAAGGGAGCAGGCGATTGTAAAAAGACAAGATTGACACTTGCTTCTCACTATCACCCTCCTTCCCAACCAATATACTTCCTGAATTACAGCAATTCCAACAAAGATATAGACTGCTGCTAAAATGTCTGCAGGGGACCCAGAATCCTTGGCCCTTAACTAAGCAGGAAAATTTAGCATGAAAATTTATCTGGAGGATGCTGAGATTTTGAGTACCAGGAGATACACCTTGCCTCAAGTGACTGGGCACAGAGTGGACATCTACAGGAAGGACAGAGCTGAAGCAAATGAAAGGGCTGACCCTGAGCATAGAGGACTCCCAGAAGTAACTGGGGAGACCTGGGGAGGGGTGCTGAAGTCCTGAAGCTTGGCACTGAGGGTTGAGAACCAGCAAAATGTGGGGGCCCAAGCAGTTTGACTCAGTAGTCTCCACAGGCTGTAGAGGCCTGGGGACAATCAGGCTATTAATAGAAAACTCATGATCTTATAAGGTTGTGACGGTTGTGATGGATTTGTTGAGGCCTGGACTCTACTCCCTAGTTGCTTAGCTATTCTTGTCTTAAAACTGTCATGCCTGCTATGGCAACAGCATACTTACTTTATTTCCTCGATTCAGAGACACAATCAATTCTAAGACATATCTTCACTTTAATAAGAGGTTTCTAGGAGGAAACACCTACTATATTAAATTGTAGGTTGATTTTAAGATGCAATCCCAATTTAGAAACATTAAACTGCCACAAAATGTTCATCTTAGAATTGAAGAAATACAATAGTAATGCAGCAAGCTACAAACACTAATGGCTCTGCTTGATTCTTCTACTGGAATTCAGAATGGACCTTCATTTGCACTGGTTCCTCTTCCCTTTCTGAAATAAAGGACAGAAGGGAAATTAGAATTTATTAATATCTGCTATAATAATAAAAATAATGGAGACATCTAATATTTATTAACTGTTTATTATGTGCCAGGAATTGTTCTTTGTGCTTTCACATATGTTATTTCATTTAATCCTCATAATAATCTTCAGAGGTAGGTATTAGAAATACTTTTAATCTCTGTGAGACTCAGTTTCTCCACATTTGCCAACCAGGAAACCAAGGTGCACAGAGAATAACTTTTCCGAGGTGACATAGTTATTAAGTAGCAAACTTGGGATATTAATCTATAAACCTAAGGCTGCTTAGGTTTTCTTTTTAAAAACTCATCTTTTAACTTTTTATTCTCTTTCTTAAAAATTTTGCAATATATCATGCATATAAAAGTATGTATCATATAATAATATATAATAGATATATATCTAATATATAGTATAATAGATACATAATATATCTAAAAAATTATAAATATAAGTAACTATGTACTCACCACTCAGCTAAGAAATAGTATGTTCTCAATGTTTTTGAAGCTCACTGCATGTCCTTCTCATTCTCTTTCCTTACCCTTGGTTTACCTCTACCCCAAACTTTGGGGTGATCATTCCTTTTTTTCTTGGTAAGTTTTTACCACCTACGTATGTATCTATAAATAATGTATTATTTAGTTTTGCCTGTTTTTGAACTTTATTTATTTTTACTGAGGTATAATTGACATATTAGTTTCAATTGTACAACATAATGATTTGATATTTGTATATATTGCAAAATGATCACCATAAGTCTAGTTAACATGCCACCAATTTTGAACTTCATATAAATGGAATCATACCTTATGTATTCTTCTGTGACTTGCCGATTGTTTTTTAGATTCTTCCATGTTGGTGGTGTTGCTATAGTTTATTCATTTTCATTGCTGTGTAGTAGTCCATGGTATGCATATAGCACAACATATGTATCCATTCTATCTATGAAAATTGTTTACTGAGACATTGAGTGACTTGAAGGTCAGTTTCTCTGATGGACCACCCCAGGCTTCAGGCCTGTGTGAAGTCTGAAGTCTATTCGTGCACATACACTTAATGTTTTCTTGTACATGTGACTTGATATTTGTTCATAATAGACTTTTTCTACCTGAAATATATTCTGAAACATATTTGAGGTGTTATCTCTCCAGCTTCATTTCTTCCACTTCCCATCATACACTTTATACTCAGGCATACTGAATTACTGCTATCCTGAAAACTGCAAGTTCAGCATGCTTTCTTGCCTCTAGGCCTTTGTCCATGTTGTTCTTTCTGACTGGAATGCTTATTTCCTGGGTAACTCTTGCCCACCTATCGAGTTTGTCTGGTTACAAAAGCCTTCCTCCACTACATTGTAGTGTGGGGCTTCTCCTTGAGTTAACAGAGGGCGCTTCCTGCCATCATCTCAGGGTTTAGTCAGAGTTGGTTTTCCAAAGTGTCCAACATGTTACTGAATAAAACCTCAGAGTTGTACTTAGTGCCTAGGAAGGTCTATTTTGTATAGTAGTAACTGTAATGAACAGGAAACGTGGAAATACCACTCAGAATTGTCAGCATTTTAGATTGGGGGTAGGGCACAAATCACATCCTTGTTGGTGTAAAAGAGATGGATAAATATATACTATTTTAATTTGCCTTCAGGACTGTTGGCTAGATTCCAGAGGACTTTCTCCAAGAACAGCAAGATAAGTCAGATGGAGAAAGCCAAATACCATATGATTTCACTCATATGTGGAAGATAAACAACAACAACAAACAGGCACAGAGAATAGATTGGTGGTTACCGGAGGGGACGCGGGGAGGGAGGAGGGCGAAAGGGGTGAAAGGGCACGTTTATAGGGCGATGGATGGCAACTAGACTTTGGGTGGTGAACACAATGTAGTCTACACAGAAGTCTAACCATAATGATGTACACCTGAAGTTTATATAATGTTATAAATCAGTGTTACCTCAATAAAAAAAGTTAATTATAAAAAGAAAACACCCTCTGGGGCCAGCCCCGTGGCCGAATGCTTCAAGTTCTGCACTCCGCTTCGGAGGCACGGGTTTGCAGGTTCAGATCCTGGGCGCGGACCTACTGCACTCATCAGCCATGCTGTGGAGGCATCCTACATACAAAATAGAGGAAGACTGGCACAGATGTTAGCTCAGGGCTAATCTTCCTCATCATACAAAACAACAAGAACAACAACAAAAAACAAAACAGCCTCTTTGCCTGTAGTTAGCTCTCTGGCATGAGAAAGAAACCTCTCCTTTGGTTCCCTCTTTGTGTTTTTCTGACAGGAGCTGCTTATCTATTAGACATCTCACAAAGAAATAGCTCGGGGGATGGTTAGAGATGGGAAGTAAAAATCAAATTAGTTGCTTATATACTTAAAAAATAAGCTTTTGATTCTTGAGTAGTTTTAGATTTACATACAAGTTGCAAGGGTCATACAGAGAGTTCCTATATTCCCTCACACAGTTTCCCCTTTCATTGACATCTGACATTACCATGCTACATTTGTCACATCTAAGGAACCGACATTGGGATATTACTAACTAAATCCTACGATTTGGATTTCCTAATTATTCCCTAATGTCTTTTTGCTATTTCAGGAATCCATCCACAATGGATTTACATTTAATGCTAATGTCTTCTTAGGCTCCTCTGGTCTGTGACAGTTTTTTGGACTTACCTTGTTTTTGATGACTTTGACAGTTTTTTTTGTGTGTTTGAGGAAGACCAGCCCTGAGCTAACATCCATTGCTAATCCTCCTCTTTTTGCTGAGGATGACTGGCCCTGGGCTAACATCCGTGCCCATCTTCCTCCACTTTACATGGGATGCCACCACGGCATGGCTGACAAGCAGTGCGTCGGCAGGCGCCCGGGATCCGAACCCATGAACCCCGGGCTGCCAAGTGTGAACTAAACCGCTGCGCCACTGGGCTGGCCCGACTTTGAGAGTTTTGAGTAGTGTTGAAGTATTTTGTAGAATGCCTGTCAATTTGAGGTGGTCTGATGTTTTTCTCATGGTTAGACAGGGGTTATGGGTTTGGGAGAGGATGACTACAGAGGAGAGTGCCATTCTCATCACATTATATCAAGGATACATGCTATCAACATGACTTATCACTGAGTTTGCATACTTTTTCATATCTTTAGTTAAATGGTTGGGTGGTGAGAGCATAAATATTGAAGTCAGAAGACTGAACTCAGATCATAGCTCTGTCATTTATTAGTGTATGACTTGGGAAAGTTAGTTAATCACTCTATTCCTTAGTTTCCTCATTTGTAAAGTGTGGATAATAATAGTATCTACCTCATTAAATTAGTAAACCCATGAAAAGCACTTAGAGCAGTGTCTGGCATAGAGGAAGTAGGATGTAAGTTTTGACTATTATTGATATTATTGACTAACACGAGATTTGTGTATTTCTATTATACATGTCTTCCTGTTTCTCTTTACCTCGGAAAGTTAAATAAATGGTTTTTAGTGATTAAAAAAAAATCACAAACAACCTGGGTTTTAAATTTTGAACATGGGAAGATCTTTGTCTTATTGTCTCTTGGAGTTTTGAATTATCCCCCAAATATCGTACTTTCCCTTAAAATTTGCATTGTCTGCCAGTGAGAATCTTTTGCAGGAGGCTCCTTTGAGTATTTTCATTATCATTTTGTTTGCATAATTCAGTTATTAAACTTGCACTATATTCTCTTACAACTTGAAAATTCTCTTACAATTTGAAAATGCTGGCTCTTTTAGTCATTGATCCACTGGTATACTTCTGGTTCCCCAGGCCAGATGTGCAATTCCAACTGATAATCTATGAAAAAGAGTTATCACTGTTTTCTTCCCTTTGGTCCAAGCAGAAGAATCCCAGAGTGTGTTTCAGCATTTATTAATATTACAAATGAAGATTTAATATTGTTCACTGCATAGTTAATGGTTGATCTTAGCACCTCCAAATAGGGAAGACAATTGCATTTACAAATCTGTATGTCAGTTTTCTGATGCATTTTCCAGTTTTCTATTTGCAATTCTAAGTGATAATTTTGAATACTGATTCTGAATATTAAAATATATTCTTTTGCTGTTGGAATTTCTGAAAATTTCATTTGAAACTTTGCAGAATGTTTTATGCAAATTCAAATATGCATATTTTAAAATATTTTTGTCTAATGCCTTATTTTTTTCCCAAAAATGTTATCACCCTGGCTGTTAGTCTCTTTTTTCTTTTTGCTTCATTTATTGGCAATTTTGGCCAGTAGAACAGAGACATTTGTAGAGAGTCTGCATGTGTATGTGTCTGTGTGTGTGTGCATGTGTGTACAAGTGGGTGCCTATGCATAGGCATGTCATGTGTTGGATTAACAAAGAGAACTTGTACATTAAACTTTAGCAGCAGAAGAAAATTTTACTGAATACTATGACCCATATACTCTTTTAAGCACTTCACATACATTATCTCATTTGATTCTTACAATAATCCTGTGAGGTTGGTACTATTATTGTTCCCATTTTTAAAGATGAGGAAACTGAGACAGAGAGAGGTAAGTATTGCCCAAATTCACAGAGCTAAAAAGTGGCAGAGCTGGAATTCAAACCTAGGTCTATCTGACTCCAAAGTCCGTCCTCTTTCTCTACCATTGCATGTTCCGTGGAACATCCCCATTATACTATTTTTCTCCTGAGATATGGCATACATAACTCTTTTTGTGTATGTGCTTAGGAATATGTCCTTCTAGACTTATTTTTAAAGTGAGATAGAACATACATAAAGTGGCTAAAACTTGAGTGTATAACTCAAGGTACTTGTACATATGTACACACCGATGTAACCACCCCCAGATCAAGACATGGAGTATTTCTCATACTCCAGAAGACTATCTCATGCCTCTTTCCACTCACAGTCATTCCCCTCACACAGCTAGTCGCTAATCTGACCTTGAGCAACACAAATTTTGCCTGTTCTTGAACAGCCTATAAATGGAATAATAAGCACTCTTTTTTTGTGCGTGGCTTCTTTTGTTTAAAATTATGTCTGAGATTTCTTTATGTGTTTATTTTGTTATATCCTTTTTATTGCTGTATAATATCCCTTTAAAGCTAACATTTCCTTCTAGTTGCAAAAGTAATACATTTTCAAAGCAGAGAATTTGGGTAAATAGGAAAAAGCACAGAAAGGAAAATAAAAATGACTGGTAACTCCACTACCCAGAGATAATTATTGTTAAAGCATTTGATTATACCCTGCCAGGCTTTTTTTTCCCTATGCATATATGATTACTCGATTTGGATTATATATACATTTCTGTTTTATAACCTGTTATTTTCTCTTAACGGTTTATCATGAACATTTTCCATGTCATTAAACATACATTTTTTACAATGATTTAAAAATATTATTTTTGGTGGTGATAGGGGAATATGTAAAGTATTCACAAGACACAAAATTCAAAAGGTACAAAAAGGTATGAAAAGTCTCTCTCCTATCCTAACCCTAGCCACCCCTCCACCTCCTCTGCCACCCCAGGATCCAATGTATTCTTCTGGAGCTATTCTGGGCACATATAAACAAACACGTATACATGTTATTTTTCCCCTTCTTATGGACAGATGTGAGCATACTACTTGCTTTCTTTACTTAATAAGGTTTCTTGGAGATATTTCCACATCAGTATCAAGAGCTTCCTTGTCCTTAACGTATGGTAAAATGCTTACTTTACTCACATTAAGTGAAATACAAATGACAGCTACACTGAGAAACCATTTTTCATCTGATTGGCAAAAATAAAATGGCAATGTTGTCAATGGTATAAGGAAATAATAATAGTCAAGCACTATTCTAAACAGTTAACTTGTAATAAATCATTCAATTCTCACAGCAACTGTATGAAGTAGGTTCTATTTTTATGCCCATGTTACAGAGGAGGAAACTGTTGCACAGAGATTATAAATAACTTACCCAGGGCACTGTTACACAATGCAGGGAGAGAGTAAACTGATACAATTTTTGTGAAGAGAAATTAGGCAATAGTGATCAAAATTCTGCATTTACTCTTTGACCAGAATTGTACTGCTAGGAATTTATCTTATCATATACTTCCACGTGAGAAATTATACATATATAAGGTTATTTTTTGTAGCAATGTTTATAGTAGGAAAGTGTCGGGAGCAGAGCTGGAGAGAGCTGAGCTGCCAAAATGAAAGTAACAGTCAAGCCTTTCATTACTTAGTGCTCTAGTATAAGCAAGAGGCTAACCAAGAGAAAGCACGGGCTCCCCCAGTGTTCCATTCTTCTGCCTGGAACAGCACGCAGCAGGGGTCAGGTGGATCAGTGCAGATGTGAGGATTTTTTCACTGCCAGGGGAGCCCTGCACAAAAGGCTTATGGCATTTTCTGGACCCAGGGGTGGTGGAGGGAGAAGGGACGGGAGTGAGAATGGGAAAATAGTACTCACTAAGTACTGAGTCAGAGTGGAGAAAAGTGTCTTCAAGATTCCTCTCCCCTGCCTCATAAGGAGGTCTCAGCATAGGAAAGGCCCCTGATGAAGACACCTCCAAATGAAGGTGCCTGAACTATGAATGCAGATATATGGAAGAGCATGGTTGGCTGGGGGGCCTGAGTCCTTGAGTACAACTCTCTTCTGAGACTGCAGGGCACTGGCTGTGCACCAAGTCTGGTGTGGTAGGGCAGCTTTTCCCAAGAGCCTTGCCAGGTAAAGCCTTTGTAATTGCCTGTGGTCGGGCCTGAGAGATCACAGGTAGGTTTTCGGCCAGGAGTCAGGCTCCTCACTAAGATTAGAAACAATTTAAATGTTCTTCAGCAGGATATTGGTTGAACAATTTGTGTTAAACCCATACAATGTCTTACAATGTAGAAATGAAACATGATTTTCAGTGGCAGCAAAGTCAGGATCCCAGCTGGGAATAGATGATTTACTTAAAATCGATAATTTAGGAGAGGTTAGGAAGAGTTGAGGCATACTGTAATAGAAAGAGCTAGCAACAGGGAAGCTATTACTGTTCCTAGGCCTGAATAGGTGCAGGAGGGAGTGGTTACAGCAACCCCTTGAGAGCTCTGGCCTTTGGTAGAGGCACATAGCCACTGCCAGACTATGGCCCAGCAGGGAGGGAGCAGGAGGAGTAAGGACGCTGACCTCTCTCCTTCCACGTTTGATCAGAACATCCATCTTTTGCTGATGCTTTCCATCTGCCAAACCTAACCCAAAGCCAGAGGGTAAGGGAGCCTGTTAGATGCAGTCTATGAAGGTTAACCTTAGAGGGCAAAGAGTAGGGAGGAAAAGAGTGGAGAAAGTGGAGAAGGATGGAGATTGAAGTTGTACCCAGCAAGGGTTAGGTGGATCAGTGCGGATGTGAGGTAAACAAAATATCTAGCTCATTATAAATATATAATTATTTAATCTATCATCTGTTGTTGAGCATTTAGGTTGCTTCCAGATTTTCTTTTTTCTTATCATAAACATTCTTTTATTTAAATCTTTGCATGCCTATTCTAATTTCCATAAGATACATTCTTAGTAGAGTGGCTGGGCCCCACTTTTAAGATTTTTGATATATTTAACCTTCAGAAAAATTTTAACAATTTACCTTCCACCAGCAGAATGTGAGAGAGTTTGTTTTCCTGCATTCTCATTAACACTAGGTATTATCATTAGTCTTTGCCAGTTTAATAGGGAAAAAAATTACATCTTGCTGTTTTTAATTTGTATTTCTGTGGTTACTAGTTGAACTTTAAAATAAAAAAATCTTCATTGGCCATCTGTGGCTTTTTTGTTTTATTAAATTATCTTCTTGTTTTAGTATAAAATCCTTACTCTCACTTGTGCCTAGTGCCCTTCAATCCATAGATCTTCTGTTTTACCCTCTCTGGAGAATAAACCTTCAATATTTTGTGATGATCTTTGCCATGGTTACTTGATTAGACTTGGGGGAGAGTTGTAGGAGTGTTTAACTCCTTAACTGGATTTTCAACCAAGCTTCATGTTTTTAGCTCCATTTTCATACCACCACCCTCTTCTTCCTACTTCCAGAGACACCTGGTGCTACCAATTTGCGAGCATTTGGTGACAATGCAATGTAATTTGCTTTGATTGTTGACTTTCTCCACTGCTAGGTTAAAATTCAAATTTCTCAGGTATTCCAAGTAAGTTACTACTCTTCCCTTTGCTTTCTATCTTCCTCATTTTTGTGGTGGTTACCTCTTCTCCTGATCTCTTTGTCCTTATACATCATGTCTTAAAAGTATATAATTCCCTCTGCTGCCATTTTAATGAGTTTAATGGAGGGTGTGGAGTTTTAACAGAAAGTCCCAAGTTGAATTTGTATTTTAAAGTTGAAAGTGTTTTACTGGGCCTTGTTAGGTTGGTAAATACTACAAATGTCTCATAGACTCAGAAGGGATAGAAAGGATAGCTGTTTGGATGATAAAGTCTTGAAGTTGCCTCAGATCAGTGTGAGGCAGGCTCCTCTATTGATGAAAATTGTTTCCATGACTTCTTAGAATATCTCTGCACTCACATTCATAAAGGTGTTAAACAGTTGGGTTGTTCATGCAAAAACATTTGTGAACTTGTTCATTTGCATGCAATCTATTGAATCAGACAGGTACACATTTATTATATTCACAATTTAGGTTAAGCCTCTCAGGAACATAGCAAGATATTGAATAACTGATGATGCATGAGCACTGACTGAGAATGGACAGTGACTGGAATGGTGCCCAGGAGGCCTTCTGCTGGGCTATTTATATGCTGGATCATGAGGTGATCTGGGCCACTGAGGAGGTCTAGGAAGGGGTGGGGTGAGGGGAGGGGGTACTTCGAGGGCTCAGTGCAGCTGCTGGTTGCCAACTATGGAAGTATTTTCATATTTTATGGTAGGTATGGTCATAAATGGTACATATAACTAATTGTCAGTCCCGAGCCTTTCCCTTTGCTCCAACCATGTTGCTTTTATGTAAATTATTTACCCTCTGTAGCATGCTCTAGATGTTACTTTAATCTATGTTTTACGTATATTGACTGTCACTTTCTTATTTCCTCTACTCAGTATCTTTCCTAGCATTCTACAGGTAATGGATCCCATCTATTAGATTCAGGCCCTCACCAGTTCCTCAGCCAGTCCTGAAGACAGTGGCCATGTAATCAATAATGTCAGCAACCTAGTGCTTGCTTTCCAACAAGAGCCCTGACTGCCTAGGTAATCCCTAATTTGTAGCTTTCCCTTCCACCCCCCAATCTTGGCTTTATTTGTAGGGTGGAATTTTGCCTCATTTTCCCTCTCCAGTGTGCTAGGTAGCTGATACCTTTTGGTGCATCCTACATCCTTTGATTCCCCCTCTCCCCAGTTACTTTCTGTAGTCTTGCTGCTAATCGACAGATATAGCCTGGAATCATGATATAGCTACCTATGTGGCTTTCAGCACACCTACCATCTCTGCTCCACACTCTACTCCTGGACTGCACTCCTTTGGTATTGATGCTTGCCCAACTCATAACAAAGTATTTCTGTGCCCTTTGGATGCTATCTTATAGACTGTCCAGCTGCTCCCACAGGACCACGTTTTATACCTTGGATTGGGCAAATTTACCACCATAAAAAAAAATCAATGTTCTTTTAGCAAGGATGGAGGGAAAAATGGCCAACAGGTTAGACACCAACAGCTTGTGGCACACTGTATCACATACTGGCATTGGAGGTTCCCAACTAAACAGGCTCTCCAAAATATTTAATGATGAAGCTCATGGTGAGCAAGTGCCACCCAGGTACTCAGAGCTTCCAATTAGCTTGTTAGTCCCCCTCTCTTGATTATGAGAAGACAACCAAAGATTATCAGACATTTGAGGAAAGCTGTATACACAAAAGGAAGATACCAAATCACACAAACATAAAAAATAACTTGGAGAAAACAGAGGCAATGTAGGGAGAAGAAAGTTTAAAATTATTGTTAATATTCTCAGAGAGATAAGAGAAGATAGTGTAATAATTAAACAAGAAGAGAACACTATAAAAGGAATAGTTAAGGAATAAAAAAGAACTCTTGGAAACTAAAAATATGATCACAAAAATGATAAATTCAATAGAAGGATTAGGCAATGAAATTGAAGACATCTCTGAATATAGAGCAAAAATAAAGAAAATGAAAAATAAGAGAGAAAAGAACATTAGAGTGTCATTCTAGTAGATCTAATAACTGAATGTTAGAGATTCCAAAACTAAGAAAATGGAGGGGAGAAGTTTGTCAATTAAATAAGTCAAGAAAATTCCTCATAACTAAAGGAATCATTTTCAATCTAATTTCATAAGGTCTATCATTGTGAAGTTTTAGAACTTAAGAGACAAAGAGAAGATTCTATAAACTGAGAGAGAAAGAGAAAGAGTGAGAGAGAGAGAGACTGGGAATCAGAATGGCTTCAGATTTTTCAGAAGAAACACTGGAATCTAGAAGGCAATGGAGCAATGGGTAGAATTACGTACCCAGACAAATTATCAATCAACTGTCAAGGTAGAATAAAGACACTTTAATACTTGCAAGGTGTCATATTTTATCTACCATGCACCCTTTCCCAGGACATTACTGGAGGATATGCTTCACCAGAACAAGGAAGAGGATGACATAGGGTACATGAAACAGGTGATACAGATGAGGCCAAGGGAATTTTCAGGATTGATGATGAAAAAAGATCCCAGGATGAGAGTTATGAATCAAGGCATTAAGGACAACTAGTCCAGATTGGAGCATTTCAGAAGGCTCTGGAAGAGGCTTCTTTAAGAAGATGTAATTAATAGATTACCAGATACATATGAATGTCTTAAGTCAGACTCACAGTACTGGCAAAGTGTTAGAGGTTAATTCAAACCAGAGAAACAAAATCAAGCCAGAGAGAAAGCCAAAAGTGGGTTCAGACCTGGGAGATAGTTTGGGCAGGGCAGGAGCTATCAGCATAGGAGAGATACCACCTAATAATAGGAAGGAGATTCCCTTGCTCCCAGAGCCAGATGGAATATATGGTCTGAGTGGACATTTATTGATATTTGATTCCTATATGGCTCATTTCATCCTCACTTCTTAAGAAAGAAGTGGCAGGGCTGGCCCAGTGGTGTAGTGGTCAAGTTTGGCAGCCCGAAGTTCGCTAGTTTGGATCTTGGGCGCCGGTGGACGCACTGCTTGTCAGCCATGCCGTGGCGGCGTCCCATATAAAGTAGAGGAAGATGGGCTTGGATGTTAGCCCAGGGCCAGTCTTCCTCAGCAAAAAAAGAGGAGGATTGGCAACAGATGTTAGCTCAGGGCTGGTCTTCCTCACACACACACACACACACACAAAGAAAGAAAGAAGTGGCCTCTGATAACAAAGATATTAAAATTATTTATTATCACTTTACATTTGGACCAAAAAAATCAAGCCCTAGGTGTCAAGTCTTAAAATTGTGTCTTTTCTGTCTAGACAGTTCTAGATAGATTCAGCTTTTCTGTAATATTGTGACAGCAACTATGGGGTTGACGTAACATGTGAACATCCAGACAAGAATAATATCTGCTTTGGTGACTCTAGGTAATGGAATCTCTACTGCAATGGTCAATTAGAGAAATGCTACTATAGTCTTGTTCTAGCATTGTACTGGTTTATGTTGGCCTTGAGCTTTTTCTGTGTCTGATTCTCCTGGAGCTGATTTGCTCATTTCCTTGTATCAGGGACTTCACACCAATAGCAGCTATTTCTCAGTCTCTCCACCTGCAACCATTTCATTTAGTGCAGAACCTTCAATAACTGCATGGATATTTGTGGTCCTCTCTAAAAAATTCTCTCTCACTCTCTGTCTCTCCCTCTCCCGCTCTCTTGTGTGTTGCTCTGAGCTTTCCTACACAGGCAGGATGAGTGTTAGGGCCTCCACTTTTTGAAAAGAAAGAGAATAGATTTCAGGTTAAAAAAGATGGTTTAGTGCATTGTCTTAGTCAGCTTGAGCTGCTATAACAAAATACCATAGACTAGGTGGCTTAAACAACAGCCATTTATTTCTCACAGTTCTAGAGGCTGGGAAGTCCAAGATCAAGGTACCAGCAGATTTGATTCTTGGCGAGAGCTCTCTTCCTGGCTTGCAGATGGCTGCTTTCTTTTTTCTTTTTTTTTTTTTTAGCTTTCAATTATATATTTTATTTAGTTTCCTTCTTTAAAAAATTTTTTTATTGATATCTTAATAGTTTATAACACTGTGGGGTTTTAGTTGTACATTATTGTTTGTCACCATGTGGATGTATCCCTTCATCCCTTGTGCCCACCCCCGACCCCCCTTCCCCTTGGTAACCACCAATCAGTTCTCTCTGTCCGTGTGTTCATTTATATTCCATATATGAGTGAATTCATGCAGTGTCTGTCCTTCTCTCTCTGGCTTATTTCACTTAACATAATACCCTCTAGGTCCATCCATGTTGTTGCAAATGGGACAATTCTGTCTTTTCTCATGGCTGAGTAGTATTCCATTGTATGTATATACCACATCTTCGTTAACCAATCTCAGTCAAGGGACACTTGGGTTGCTTCCACTTCTTGGCTATAGTGAATAATGCTGCAATGAACATAGGGATGCATAAGCCTCTTGTGATGGTTGATTTCATATCCATTGGGTAGATGCCCAAGAGTGGGATTGCTGGATCATAAGGTATTTCTATTTTTAATTTTTTGAGGACTTTCCATACTGTTTTCCATAGAGGCTGCACCAGTTTGCATTCCCACCAGCCGTGAATGAGGATTCCCGTTTCTCCGCATCCTTCCAGCATTTGCTGTTTTTTGTCTTGGTGATTATAGCCATTCTAAGGGTGTCAGGTGATATCTTAGTGTAGTTTTGATTTGCATTTCCCTGATGATTAGTGATGTTGAACATCTTTTCATGTGTCTATTGGCCATCTGTATCTCTTCCTTGGAAAAATATCTGTTCATATCCTTTGCCCATTTTTTGATTGGGTTGTTTGGTTTTTTGTTGCTCAGTTGTATGAGTTCTTTATATATTACTGAAATTAATCCCTTGTCGGACAAATGATTTGCAAATATTTTCTCCCAGCTGGTGGGTTGTCTATTCATTTTGATCCTAGTTCCATTTGCCTTGTAGAAGCTCTGTAGTCTAATGAGGTCCCACTTGTTTATTTTTTCTTTTGTTTCCCTTGTCTGAGTAGACATGGAATCTGAAAGGATCCCTTTATGACCAATGTCAATTAGTGTACTGCCTATATTTTCTTCCAGGAGTTTTATAGTGTCAGATGTCACTCTCAGGTCCTTAATCCATTTTGAATTGATTTTTGTATATGGTGATAGGAGATGGTCTACTTTCATTCTTTTGCATGTTGCTGTCCAATTTTCCCAGCACCATTTATTGAAGAGACTTCCCTCTCTCCATTGTATGTTCTTTGCTCCTTTGTTGAAGATTAGCTGTCCATAGGTGTGTGGTTTTATTTCTGGGCTTTCAATTCTATTCTATTGACCTGTGCATCTATTTTTGTACCAGTACTGTGCTGTTTTGATTACTATAGCTCTACAGTATATTTTGAAATCAGGGATTGTGATGCCTCCAGCTTTGTTCTTTTTTTCGGGATTGCTTTAGCTATTCGGGGTCTTTTGTTGCCCCATACGAATTTCAGTAGTTTTTGTTCTATTACCGTGAAGAATAACATTGGGATTCTGATTGGGATTGCATTGAATCTGTAGATTGCTTTAGGTAGAATGGACATTTTAACTATATTTATTCTTCCAATCCATGTGCATGGAATATTTTTCCATTTCTTTGTGTCTTCCTCGATTTCTTTCAATAATGTCTTATAGTTTTCATTGTATAGGTCTTTTACCTCCTTGGTTAAATTTATTCCCAGATATTTTATTCTTTTTGTTGCAATTGTAAATGGGATTGTCTTTTTGAGTTCTCTTTCTGTTAGTTCATCATTAGTGTATAGAAATGCAACTGATTTTTGTAAGTTGATTTTATACCCTGCCACTTTACTGTAGTTGTTGATTATTTCTAGTAGTTTTCCAATGGAATTTTTTGGGTTTTCTATGTATAAGATCATGTCGTCTGCAAATAGTGAGAGTTTCACTTCTTCATTGCCTATTTGGAGTCCTTTTATTCCTTTTTCTTGCCTAATTGCTCTGGCCAGAACTTCCAGTACTATGTTGAGTAAGAGCGGCAAGAGTGGGCACCCTTGTCTTGTTCCTGTCCTCAAAGGAATGGCTTTCAGTTTTTACCCATTGAGTAGGATGTTAGCTGTAGGTTTGTCATATATGGCCCTTGTTATCTTGAGGTACTTTCCTTCTATACCCATTTTGTTGAGAGTTTTTATCATAAATGGATGCTGGATCTTGTCGAATGCCTTCTCTGCATCGATTGAGATGATCATGTGGTTTTTATTCTTCATTTTGTTAATGTGGTGTATCACGTTGATTGATTTGCGGATGTTGAACCATCCCTGTGTCCCTGGTATAAATCCCACTTGATAGTGGTGTATGATCTTTTTGATGTATTGCTTCGGTTTGCCAATATGTTGTTGAGGATTTTTGCATCTATGTTCATCAGTGATAGTGGCCTGTAGTTTTTCTTCTTTGTATTGTCCTTGTCTGGCTTTGGTATCAGGATGATGTTGGCCTCATAGAATGTGTTAGGAAGTATTTCATCTTCCTCTATTTTTTGGAATAGTTTGAGAAGGATAGGTGCTAAATTTTCTTTGAATGTTTGGTAAAATGCTCCAGGGAAGCCATCTGGTCCTGGGCTTTTATTTTTTGGGAGGTTTTTGATTACTGTTTCAATCTCTTTACTTGTGATTGGTCTGTTCAGATTCTCTGTTTCTTCTTGATTCAGTTTTGGGAGGTTGTATGCATCCAAGAATTTGTCCATTTCCTTTAGGTTGTCCAATTTGTTGGTGTAAAGTTTTTTATAGTATTCCCTAATAATCCCTTGTATTTCTGTGGTATCTGTTGTAATTTCTCCTCTTTCATTTCTAATTTTATTTATTTGTGTCTTCTGCCTTTTTTTCTTAGTGAGTCTGGCTAAGGGTTTGTCAATTTTATTTATCTTCTCAAAGAACCAGCTCTTTATTTCATTGATCCTTTCTACTGTTTTTTTGGTTTCAATTTCATTTATTTCTGCTCTGATTTTTATTATTTCCCTCCTTCTGCTGATTCAGGGCTTTGTCTGTTCTTCTTTTTCTAATTCTGTTAGGTGCAGTTTAAGGTTATTTATTTGGTATTTTTCTTGTTTGTTAAGGTGAGCTTGTATTGCTATGAATTTCCGTCTCAGGACCACTTTTGCTGTGTCCCATATGAGTTGGTATGCTGTATTTTCTTTTTCATTTTTCTCCAGATAGCTTTTGATTTCTCCTTTAATTTCATCAACGACCCATTGGTTTTTCAGTAGCATGTTGTTTAGTCTCCACATCTTTGTCTCTTTCCCAGTTTTTTCCTTGCAGTTGATTTCTAGTTTCACAGCGTTATGATCAGAAAAGATGCTTGTAATGATTTCAATCTTCTTAAATTTATAGAGGTTTGCCTTGTTTCCTAATATATGGTCTATCCTTGAGAATGTTCCATGTGCACTTGAGAAGAATGTGTACTCTGCTTTTTTTGGGTGGAGTGCTCTGTATATATCTATTAAGTCCATTGCATCTAGTTTTTCGTTTAAGACCATTATTTCCTTATTGACTTTTTGTCTGGATGATCTATCCATTGATGTAAGGGGGGTGTTAAGATCCCCTACTATTATTGTGTTATTGTTAATATCTCCTTTTAGGTTTTTTAGCAGTTGTTTTATGTACTTTTGGTGCTCCTGTGTTGGGTGCATATTTATAATTGTTATGTCTTCTTGGTGAAGTGTCCCTTTTATCATTATATATTGCCCTTCTTTGTCTCTCATTACCTTTTTTATCTTGAAGTCTACTTTGTCTGATATAAGTATGGCAACTCCTGCTTTCTTTTGTTTGCCATTAGCTTGGAGTATCATTTTCCATCCTTTTATTTTGAGTCTTTGTTTGTCTTTAGAGCTGAGATGTGTTTCCTGGCGGCAGCAAATTGTTGGATCTTGGTTTTTAATCCATCCTGCCACTCTGTGTCTTTTGATTGGAGAATTCAATCCATTTACATTTAGAGAGATTATTGATATATGAGGGTTTAATGTTGCTATTTTATTATTCATTTTCTGGTTCTTTTGCATTTCCTTCGTTTCTCGTTGCATGTGTTTCGGACTGCAAATTCAGTTTGGTATTTCTGCATGCTCATTATCTTGGTTTTCTCTTTATTTGTCATGTGTGGTTCTCTTCTGGTTATTTGTTTAGTGGTTATCGTGAGGTTTGTATAAAAGATCTCCTGGATAAGATAGTACATTTTCAGATGCCTCCTGTTTCCTTAGGCTGAGTCGATTCAATCTCTTTCCTCTTCCCCTCCTTATTTGTTGTTGCACTACTTATTCCATCTTGTGTCGTGAGTATGTGTTTACAGTGATGAGCTTGAATTAATTTTTGATGTTATCCAACTGTAGTTTGTTCTGGTTTAGTCTCCTTGGTTTTTTCCTTGCTGAAATCTTTGTATCCCCTTTCTCATTTGTTTTTTTTTCAGGCCTAAGGGCCTTCTTGAGCATTTGTTGTAGTGGGGGTCCTGTGGTGACGAACTCTCTTAGCTTTTGTTTATCAGGGAGAGTTATTATTTCTCCTTCATATTTGAAGGATATTTTTGCTGGATAAAGTATTCTTGGATGAAGGTTTTTGTCTTTCATGATTTTGAATATATCATTCCAGTCTCTCCTAGCCTGTAGAGTTTCTGGCAAGAAATCAGCTGAGAGCCTGATGGGGTTTCCTTTGTATGTTATTTTGTTTTTTTGTTGAGCTGCCCTTAATATTATTTCCTTGTTGTGGAATCTTGTCAAATTTGCTACTATGTGTCATGATGATTTTTTATTCCTGTTTATATATTTAGGTGATCTATTGATTTCATTCACTGTTATTTCCATCTCCTTCCCTAGGTTGGGGAAGTTCTCAGCTATTATTTCTTTGAACAAACTCTCTGCTCCTTTTTCTCTTTCTTCTCCTTTTGGGATACCTATTATCCTTATGTTGCTTTTCCTCATTGAGTCTGATATTTCTCAAAGAAGTTCTTCATTTCTTTTTAGTCTTAGCTCTCTCTCCTCCTCTATCTGGAGCATTTCTGCGTGGCTATCCTTGATAATGCTAATTTGTTCCTCCCTATTGTCAGTTCTGCTCTTTGAAGACTCCATTTTTTCCACTATCTCGTTGATTTTGTTTTTCATCTCCAATAATTCTGATTGGCTTTTACTTATGGTTTCAATCTCTTTTGTGACATAATCCCTGAATTCGTTGATTTGTTTCTGTGTGTTCTCTTGTATTTCATTGGGTTTGTTTATGATAGCTATTTTGAATTCTCTGTCATTCAGGTTATCGAATTCTGTGCCTTCAGGGTTGGTTTCTGGGTGTTTGTCATTTTCCTTTTGGTCTGTAGACATAACAAACCTTTGCATTGATCCCACAGCCTTACTTTTTCCTCTCATCTTGAAGTTGGTCCTGCAGTTTCCACCTGCTGCCACTGGATGGAGATCATGAGTGGTGTGCTCTGACCCCGCTGCAGTCCCTGAGGGATTGTGCTGAAACACAGGGCATGTGGGGGGAGGGTTTCTCTCTTTCTCCTGCTCAACCCAGGAGTTTCCTTTCTGGCTCTCTTGGGGCATTTGCCACACCCCCGAAACAGTCCGTCATCGCTTCCCGGTGGGGATCTCGTGACAGTCTGTGAGAGCACCTGGAGGGCCGTCCCTCCCCGCTCTGTCTGTGAGCCATGCTGTCTTTGCTGATTGATTGGGGAGGGGGAGTAAAACTTCTTACCTCTCCTCACATCCTTTGGGGCTTCCACTGTCTGATGTATGGCAGCAGGGGTTTCTTAAAAGTCCTTTGTAGTGTTTGATTGAGCTCTGTTGGAATGAGAATGATGTTTTTGTTGTGTCTTGGGGGCAGAGATTCAAAGAGAGTATCTCACTCTGCCATGATGCTAGGCTGCTTTCTTACTGTATCCTCACATGATGGAGAGAGAAAACTCTGGTGTCTGTTCTTCTTATAAGGCCACTAATCCATTCATGAGGCCAACCCTCATGAGCTCATCTAAACCTAATTACCTCTCATAGGCCCTACCTCCAAATACCATCACACTGGGGATTAGGGCTTCAACATATGAATTTGGAGGGGACACAAATATTCAGTCCATAATAATGCATGGAAGCCATTCCTTTTTTTTTTCCTGTGAGTTTCATCAAAACTCCTGGCTGAAGCCACTTGTGCATTTACTGATTGACTATTTCACATACACTATTTATAGAGCAGTGCTTCTTAAACTTTAGTGTACATACAGTTCACCTGGGGGAATTTTGTTAAAATGCAGATGATTCAGATTCTGATGCAGAGTTTGAGAGTCTTTCTAGCAATCTCCCAGGCAATGCTGAGGTTGCTGGTATAGGGACCACACTTTGAGTAGTAAGGATATATATAACCACAAATACTCAGAAATATTTATTTGGAAATTTGGGAGAGAAAGGATTTGGATTTTGTTTAAAAGTTTCAAGCATGATTATGTGCAAACAAACTATTGCTGTCTAATATCTGTTCAGTCTGGCTTAACATATTAAAAACCTTATTTGGTCTCATGTAGCATGTTAGAAATTATAGATCTTATACCTGGAAATTACTGGTGTTTCCATTGGCCTAATTCTCTGCAGAAATTAGAGATCTGTCCTCCTGAGATGGGAATGAGCAAGGATCATCTCCTTTTGGGAGGTGTAAATGGAGGAAAGGACAGAGATAGCACAGACAGAGACAGAGGATGTTGAGATGGAGAAGGATCAACAAAATTACTTGCTAAGAGCTTTCTTCTTGAAAATGTCGTTGAAAATTCAACTAGTATTTCTCAAACTTGAGGGCACATAAGAATCACCTGGGGTGCTTGAGGACAGTGCAGATTACTCTATGCCCTGAGATGCTGATTCAGTAGGTCTGGCAGTGGGACAGGGGAGGCAAAAATTTGTATTTTATATAAGCACTTCAGGTGAATCCAAGGCAGTTGGTCCCTAGACCAATAGTGTGAGAAACATTGCATTAGAAAGATTGGTAGTAGTCTCTGGAGAAAGAGAATGAAACAAAACACAAACAAAACTGGGCAAATATTTCTATCTATTTTGACTGGCATCTTTTTGAGTTACTGTAAGAGAGAAACAAAGACATCCTGCCGCTCAGCAGACAGGTCTGTCAGACATGTAACTGTAGACTAAACAGGCTCAAACCCTGTGTCAGTACTCTGAAGCAGGACTGATGGCCATAATTCACAGGAACATAGAAGTTAGAGCTGATAGGAATTTTAGAGGCTTTCCAGTTTTTTTGGCTGTGACCACAGCAACAGATACATTTTATATTGTGTTCCAGGAAATACACACGTGCACAGACACACTTACACAACACATATGTGTACATTTATTTACTTCTTCAAGCAATGCTCTTACAGCCTGTGATGCACTCTGATATATACATATTTTTTAATTTAAATTAAAAAAATTCTGGTCGTGTCCCAGAATGCCCCTGTTAAATTGATTGTATGTCTACTGTGCTGTAACTTGCCACTTGAGAAACACCAATCTAGTTCAGTCACTTTATTTTACAAATGAGAAACAAGTTTGGAGACGTAAACTTGTCCCAAATCACACAGTTCTAAATAGTAGAACGCAGAGCTAGAGCTCAGATCTCAGACTTTTAATTCAACAATTTCTGCACCATGGCCTACTGTATATCTATGTGTTTGTTTTATAGCTCTTAGCCTCTTTTCTCTCAGGACAAAATGGTTTATTTCCATCTACTACATTGCCTATCTAGTTGAAACATTTTGAAGAGTACAAATGTCTTTTCCCTAAATGAACCACTAGATGGTAGTGTAAACTCTTCTGATGGTGGACTATTCAACTGCGCTGAGGTGAACTCAGATTTGTATATTTGCACCCTTATCTTATAATGCTTTATATATTGGTATTTCTCTGTAGATAAGCTGAGCTTTGTGTTATCCTGAAGAAACTATTTTACATGATTTTACAAGCAGGATACATTTTGTTATTTGGCAGTTTTCTTTTCTGTGTAGAAGAGAGTTTTAGAAAAACAAACACACATGTGCTTCAAGGATCCCCAAAAAGGCCCTCTTGTTTTGTATTCAATATATTTTTATTTTCCATATTCTTACATTATAGGACTTTAAATAATCGTTTTCTTTTATTTCTATTATTCCAGATTGAAAACTAAATTTCTTTTAGTGTGAGAAGTCTATGTGGGCCTTTTCAGGTTTGAAATAAGTGAACGAAGAGCCCAAACAACTTTATATTTATGATCTCCTAAAAAAGAAAATTAATGCCCTGCTTTATAAGATTTTTTTCCCTTAGTTGCAGCAAGGTTGGCAGGGTGATCTATGCAGGTAAGAGGAGCTTCTGAGGAAGGTGAGCATGAAGACAATGCTGTTTGTTGGGGTTTCAGGGTTCAACAGGCTGAACAGATGAGTCCTTCCTCAACCACATCTTCCTCACAGCTTAAGCTGGAAGAAAAAGAGAGAATCAGATGTCTATCCTTGACACTTATTCTTTCTATCCCTCTTTCCTGCCTCCTACACAAGTTCTTCTTAAAAAAAAAAAAAAGAATTCAAGGATGTAGGAAAGGATAGAAGTGTGATGGTTAATTTTACACTTAACTTGGCTGGGCCATGGTGCTCCGGTATTTGGTCAAACTGTTCTGGATGTTTTCATGAGGGTATTTTTTTGGATGAGATTAACATTTAAATTGGTGGACTCCATAATGTTGGTGGGTGGTCCTCATCTGATCAGTTGAAAGCCTTAATGGAACAAAGACTGACCATTCTCCTTCCCCCAAGTAAAAAGGAATTCTGACAGCAGACTGCCTTTGGACTCAAACTGCAACTCTTCCCTGAGTCTCCAGCATGCTGGCCTACTCATCATATTTTAGACTTGCCAAGCCTCCACAATCACATGGGTGAATTCCTTAAAATAACTCTCTCTCTCTGTATACATACATACATACACATGTATACATGCATGCATACATGTATACGTACATATACATTCATCCTCCCGTTCTGTTTCTCTAGAGAATTCTGACTAATACAAGAAGTAAAGGGATAGGTAAGATAGGGGACTTCAGAATGATTAGCCCAGCTTACCGATTAAAAACTCAATTAAAGCATATGGAAAGACAATTAGAACGCTGCTATTCTTTCCTCTATTTCTCTCCTACAACTTCCTCTTCTCTGAAGCCTTGAAAAATGCAGGGACTAACTCTGTTTTCTGCATCATTGTATCCTCAGTGCTTACCACAACTTTTGCCACGTTCTAGACTCTTGGTAAGTATTTGTTGGTTGAATGAATGAATGGTTAGGAGTCTTAATTGTACAACAGGGGGAAGGACTGAATGCTCAATGTCACAGAAGCATGAAAATATACAAGTTTGGGGAATGATAAATAGGGCAGAGTTGAAGGTATCTCGGAACAGGATGGCTAGAAATAAATCGGGAGTGTAGCCTGCTGAGAATTGGGACTTTATCCTTGTGAGCAGCAGGGAGCCATCAGGCAATGTTAATGAAGGATTATATCCATGTTTGCCCCTCAGAATTCTGAGTCCCAGTATTTTCCGAAGTATTAGCAAAACTCAAAGGCTTTCATTTTTATTTTTACTGCAGTTTAGATTGTCTTAAATCCAAATGTATTCCCTTGCCTCTGCCTATTTTGTAAACTAGACAGACTAATAGAGCCACCTTACAGGATTGTTATGCGAATATGATAATGCATGTAAAGCATGTAGCCCAGCACATGGTAGGTACACAATAAACCTTAGGTTGGGGAGCCCTGGGTCCTGAGCTCAGTGATCCATTTCATTTGTCAAAGGTTGCTCTAAAAGTGTTTTTATAACAGAGTCTTTAAAAAGTGTCTCCATACTGCCAAGTCTATGCTAGAATTTAAGCTGCAACTTTGTGGTTACCGGCCCTGGGAGGTACAATGGTGAAATTGGTCTCTCACTGAACATGGGATTAGGTAACAGCAAAACAATTATGGTGCAGATTTTATCTTTGTGAACAATGCCTCTGAGCTCCAGAGTCCTATATGTAGGAACTTGTTTGATATCTACCTGTAGATGTGTCAGGCATCTCAAACTCAACTTACCCAAAATGGAGCACTTGCTTGTCCATCCATGAATCTGTTCCTCTTCAGGCTTCCCTGTCTCAGTAAACAGTGCTTCTGTGCATCCAGCTGCTCAAGCCAGAAACATGAGTCATTCCCAAATCCCTTCATCCCTTGCTTCTTAATCCAGTTCATCTCCAAGCGCTATTTAATGCTTCTGTAAATGTATCTTCAATAGGTCTACTCACTCCCATCTCTACTGCCATCACCCTAAATCCAAATCATCATTTTTTTTTTTTTTACTACTGGATTACTGGAATAGCTCTCCAGCTAGTCTCTTTATTTCTACTCTTATTCCCCCTCCAATCCATTGGATCTTGTCCTCTTCCTACTGCAAAGCTTTGGTGGATTCCCTTTGCACATAAGATAAATCCAAAATCTTTAACATGACTTATAAAGCCTTGAATGGTATGTCCCATGCCTGGCTTTTCTGCCTTATCCATCACTATTCCCTCCCTTACTCAGTACAGTAGATTAATATGGGAATTCAGTTTTCCCAGTGTGAGAGTTTAGCGTCAGTAATGTAGTATGCTTGAAAAGACTTTACCAAGATCTCAAGCACTAATGAGGTCTTTAATAGCTGTGTGAGAGTAGAATGACATAGGACCAAGAATGTTGAGGTTTGGCATAGTCTCCGAAAGATGTGTTTTGACAAAATTTTGTTATAATCTTGGAATGAAGCTCCAAGTAAGAATAGAATAATGTTAACTTGTCCTAGTTCTAGATTACTGTGAGTCCCAGCAGGAGGATAAAAAAACAAGTAGAACACATGCCCTCATGGTACTGCACCCTTGCACAGGAGACAAATCATGCATGCGTACAGTGCTAGGCAGAATACAATCAACTAGATCACCACAATTAGCTAGAGTCATCCATAAAAGCTTGAAAAGATCACGGAGAGAGCTGAATTTTGAAGAAAGCATAGGGATGACATTGATGGAAAAGAGGCAAGAGGATATTTCAAGTGTGTGAAAAAATAGACAGGTAGGGATGGATGTTCCAGGTAGAGGAACAGTGAGGAAGCTAAAGAAAGAGGCATCATGATAGAAAGAGAGAAGAATAAAGTAGAAGTTTCAAAGTATGGAGACTGGTGCTCCAGGCACGTCTCTGCTTCTAGCCAGCTTTCTTTAAGCAAGAATCTTAGCTTCCTTAGTTTCAGTTTCCTTACATTTAATAAGGTTGACCTTAAACAAATAGTCAGTTATTTCTCCAGCAAAAATGGGCTTATTCGGGATCAGCAAAGAATTTAAATCAGAGGTCTCCCACCATGGCAAGCCATGTGCAAGTCCCCAGCAACAAGAGGAGGAGAAACTCTTTTCCAGAGGGGAAGAGGAAGTTGGGAAGGAGGAGATTAGAAATCTGAAGTGTAGTGGCTTTTCATTGGCTGATTGTGACAGTCTCTCATTGGCTGAGCTTTTTGCTGGTCAAGAAGAGGAAGTCTTTCTTTTTCCTGTTGGGCTCTGCTATGGATGTGGGGCATGAGAGCTCCACCTTTTGGCCTCCTGACTCCATTTTAATGAGGTATCTGTTTACTAATTTCCACACTATACTCCTGTAACAATGAAATGTCATAAAGAAATGGGATTTTAGGAAAATTAATTCTGCTGCCCTGAACAAAGGCCACAGACAAAAAATTCATCAACAAATAAATGTGAAAATATTCTCTCTTGTTACAGTAATAAAATAATGCTAACTTTTTGCCCTGCTTTCTGAATGTAGTTTTCCCAATCTGCTGTTTCTTTTTTTTTTAAATTGCTTATGCTACTTTTTTTCAAATAGAAGTTTTAAATTGTATGTGATCTGAGCATTTATTCTTTTGATTTATGATTTCTTTAACAGGTTTTAAGCTTAGGAAGTCATCCTTGGTTTTAAATTCACCAATCTAATACCTTGTTTGGGCATTTGAAAAAGATGTTTTAAAAATATTTAACTTTTTAATGTATCTGAGATTTATTTTGTTATACACTATGAGGGATGGGTCTAAATTGAAAAAAAATGTATTTTTTTTTACAGATGTCATAATAGTTTATAAAATTGTGAAATTTTAGTTGTACATTATTATTTGTCAGTGAACATATAAATGTGTCCCTTCACTCCTTGTACCCAGCCCCCAACCCCCTTCTCCCTGGTAACCACCGAACTGTTCTCTCTGTCCGTGTGTTAGTTTATCTTCCACATATGAGTGAAATCATGCGGTGTTTGTCTTTCTCTCTCTGGCTTATTTCACTTAATATAATACTCTCCAGGTCCATCCATGTTGTTGCAAATGTGACAATTTTATCTTTTTTTTATGGCTGATCAGTATTCCATTGTATCTATATACCACATCTTCTTTATCCAATCATCCATCGAGGGATACTTGGGTTGCTTCCACTTTTTGGCTATAGTGGATAATGTTGCAATAAACATAGGGGTGCATAAGCCTCTTTGGAACGTTGATTTCAGGTTCATTGGATAGATACCCAATAGTGGGATAGCTGGATCACAAGCTATTTCTATTTTTTAATTTTTTGAGGAATCTCCATACTATTTTCCATAAAGATTGCATCAGTTTGCATTCCCACCAGCAGTGAATTGGGTCCCATTTCAATTTTTATTTTAACTTTCATTTTAATTCCTTAGTATTTTAAATGGAAACCCATGATCCCTTCCTGCAACGATCTTCACCTTGGGTGTTTATAAATTTTTTTTCTCACTTCCTTTGCCCTCCTCATGCTGGTAGTATCTGTACACCTGGTTGTCCCAGCCCTGGCTAACACTTGGTACTCTTGAATCTCTGCTGACAGCAGATAGCAGTAATCAGACAGTTGAATGATTCAATGGAAATTTAATCTGATCTCATCTTAGCTACGTGTAAGAAGCAACATGCTGTAACTAGAATTGTAAAGCCAGGAATGATCTGATTCCCTAGGCCTCTCTCCCTTCTCAGCCCTGGTGAATGACTGCTAAAGGAATTTAGAGCATGCAAAACATGGTACACATCGATTTGTTGACTTGGCTACTGAACTGGACATCTTGCCTTCTTGCAAGTAAAATTAGAGTGTCAACGATTCTAGATTTTATTTATAAGGGCGAAGCATTTAAGTGTATTCACTTAAGTTGGTCCTTGATGCAGTAATGTCTTATTTTCCTTTAAATTGACTCCAGCTTTGAACTTAGACGTAAAAGCAAAGCAAAACAAAACAACAATCAAAACAAAAGAATCTCTGTCAATAGAACACTTTAGCTGCAAAAATTGATGACCTGAAGAATACAGTTGACATGACGTGATTGGTCAGTTCACTGATCTGAAGGAAAGGAATCCTCTATTCGTGGCTGGCTAAGGAAGGCAAGTTACAGTGCAGAAAAGCTGAGAAACTGTAGGATAAAGTAGAGAAGCAAACAGAAGAGAGAAAAACTGGACATAAGAAAATTATAAGGAACAGAAGAAACAGTAACCTTCCAAGTTGGTGGTGCCGATGTTGAAGATTATGGTGACCACTGTCACATTGTTGGCTCCCAATGATCCACATCTCCCAGTATTTGCCCATGTGGTCCTCTCCCTTTCAACCTGAGTTGGGACTGTGACTTACTTTAACTAACTAGAAGTGGCAGACTGATGCTGTGTCAGTTCCTGGTCTAAGACTTAATAAGTTCTGCTTCTGTGCTCTTAGGAGCCCTGATCTGCCTTATAAGAATTTTGTTATCCTGCTAGAGCTACAGGGAGAGGCCACAGGAGAAGCCACATAAGAGGGAGAGGCCCTTAGAGAAAAGCCCAGCTAAAGGAATTTAAGCCCAGGCCCCTGCTGACCTACCAGCTGGATGAGTCCACGTGAGCGACCATTGGCAAGATCAGCAGAAGAGTCACTTAGCTAAGCCTGGATTGCAGAATTGTAAGCAAATAAAATGTTCATTGTTTTAAGCCACTACGTTTCGAAGTAGTTTGTTACACAGCAAAAGATAGCTGTTGGCATGATAATGGAGAAGAGTCAAGAATCAAGACCCAGTGACTCTATTCTCTGGGACAGCATCGTGTAGAGTGAAGAGACAGATCTGGGACCAAAGCACACTCATTCAAATCCTTACTTTGTCACTTTGTAGCTATGTGGCCCTGGGCAAGTTATTTAATCTCTCTGGGGCTCAATCTTATCTGTAAAATGAGAAAAATATTTCTTCCCTCACAGGATAGTTGAGAAATGAAATGAGTGAAAGTTGGGGGCTCATATTAAGTACCTACCAAACATTAGTTCTATTCCACATCCTCCCTGTGGTTCCCTCACCCCCTGAGGGGATAAAAGTGATCCAAACTATGTTCACTCGAAAGGGTGGTCCTGTGAGCTGCTAAAGGCAGTTCTGTCACAGGTCAGTTTTGCACTATGTGTGTGTATTTGATAAACATTCAGTGTGTTTATATGAAAAAGAGATAAACTCCTAAAATACAAGTGATGGATTTTTTTTGAATGATGGCAGGTTTTGCACATTTGTGCCTCTGTCCTAAACTGTCTTCACCTGCTCTTCTGGAGGACCACAATTGCTTATTACACTAAGCTTGGGTCATCAGGGAACCTTGAAGTTACATTCAGCTTATTTTATTGCAGAAGGCATGAAGGCATAGACTATTTCCATTAGATTTTCACAAAAAAAGCATTACTATCTCAATTGTTTGTAAAGTTCACTTAGGCAAAAACTGCACATTTTGAGGCAGTGCTGGATAATAATTGGTGCTTGTTGAGGCCTTGCCTTCCTACTGCAAGGTGATTTAGGGCCCTGGAAAGAAAGAAGCCCCATATTGGGTGTCCAAATTATGTTAAAACTTTGCAGACACCAAGTTCCCAAGCCTTCTGAGAGAAAACACACACTCACACACACAAACACAAGAAAGAAAGGATTAAGGAGAAAAGAAATAAACCTGCCCTGCCTCAGTTTCCAATTTGTAAAATGAGAAAGCCAGCCTGGAAGGTTCTGCAATGTCACTTCCAGCTGTGAGTGTAGCAGACTTCTCAAATACTATGCCTGTATTAGCTCTTTTGGACAGTGAGATTAAAAACACAGGTTGCTCTTCAGCAAAACTTTAATTGCAGAGCTTTAACTTAGAAAAAGAACCAAAAATCTTTCAGATTATTATTATTGGTTTTTTGGTAAGGAAGGTTGTCCCTGAGCTAACATCCATGCTAATCTTCCTCTATTTTGTATGTGGGACACCTCCACAGCATGGCTTGATGAGGGGTGTGTAGGTCTGCACCAGGGATCCAAACCCATGAACCTGGGCTGCTGAAGCTTAACCTTAAACAAGGTTAAATGAACTTAACCACTATGCGACTGGGCCAGCCCCTGATTATGTTTTTCTAATTCTATTTTTAATTGTGTTCATTTTATTTTAAAAGAGAAATAAACCCACAATTTGTCAAATTCCTGCACACGTTTCCTTGCCATACAACTATCCTAGCAAGTTAACCTAAAACAATTTTTTAAAATGTATTTTTAATGAGAAACTTAGATCCCTAAAATTTCTCTTAAACATTTTTTTCCTTCAGACCTCTTATAGGGCTCCAGGGTATCCATACCTCAGTGTCAAGAGCATGGCAAAGGAATTTGGCTCAGTTTAGCAATTACCTTGTGTTAGTCTAGCTCCAAGTTGTTTTTCTCTTAGTGGCTTAGGAGAGTCATTTGAATGCTTTGATTCTTATAATAAAAGCTCCAATGGGGAGGGTAGGTGAATGCCCATGTAATGTTTAGCCTATTAAAATGGCCATATCCAAAGCTTATGCAGAGTAAGTTCTTACCAGGGACTCTGAATAAGGGGAGGTCATCGTGGAAGAAAGCATGAGAAAATAGGAGAGTTAAAGTAAGTCTGTAAGTGTCCTTCCTCTCTCCAAATTAGGTCCCATGATTATAGTGGACATTTATTTTTGCTCTCTCTCTCGGTGAGAGGGAAAGATCTTCCCAATGTCTCCCCGTGTGCTTCCAGAATGCTGACTTGCCCCCAGGCTTCACAGTGGAGCAAGTACATTAGACCGTAGTTTCTCAAACTATGTGTGGTGAAGGACCAGTTTGCTTTCTCTCCCACATGCCCACCCACTGTGAACTGACACTTGTGAAAAATACAATACAAATGAATCACTGGAAGAATGACACACAAAATAAAGACATACAAAATATAAGCCTAATTTTTTTACTATTAGATTTAATTACTCTTGATAAAATTACAAAAAAAATTTCTAACCATCCTTAATTTCTATGCTTACCTTGTTGCAGATGGTAACAAAAATGTGGGAATAGGCACTGGTCCATGGACTACACTTTGAGTAGCAATGAGTTAGACTAGGCCAATAGTATTCTCTGGTTCTGAGTAATTATTTCAGGGGTGTTCTTATGACTTGAGCTGATCCCATGTTGGGACTTTAATTGGGAACACTGGGACAACTATTCTCTGTTTTTCCTGGCTGGATGCCATCTTGGGACCACAAGAGAAGTGGTTTGAGAATGAGTTAACACTACAAAAGCAGAAGCAAGGGATGGTGAGTCAGAGGTTGAAACTACTCCTGTATTATGAAGAAATATAAGCCAATAAATTAAAAATTATGCTTAAGCCAGAATTCATCTGGTTTTCTATCATCTGCAAGAGAAAAAGTCCTATGAGATACAGTGACCAATGTGCATATTTCCCATGAACTCTGAACCAGCTTCTCTTTTGCCAGTCATCTTTCCAAAACACAGATCTGGGCATGTCATTCTTCTGGTTCTGAAGACCTTAGCTTCCCACTGCTCTCAGCGCAAGTTCAAGCTTCTTAAACTGTCATTCAAAGTCTTTCACAATTGAGTCTTCTACTACTTTTTCAGCCTAATTTTTTGCTACTCTTATCCTCAGGCACATACTCTGTGCTTTAGCATGACCAGACATGAACTATCATATATGTTACAGGTTTGCTCATGTTCCCTTTGGTTGGATTGCACTTCCTCTTCCCACACCCTTTTCTGACTTTCTAAGACTAGAACCTTGAGAACATAAGGTGTTTATTATTTTTAAATGTTAAGCATTATGCATTACCATAATTCCTGCTGATTCAAGGGCTAATTTTGAGAGTGTTGGCAGGAAGGCAAACTGATGCACCCAGACATTTGATAAGAACTGCATTTAGACCCCAAAGATCTAATTTCATAGGGAGTCTAACATGGCTGTACTACCAAAATCTCAGAAAGCAACAAGCTGAGACAAAGTGTGACTTCAAGTTATTGCAAAAATGAATAAGCAAGAAACAACAACCACACAAAAACATGTACACAAGTATTCACAGTGGCTTTATTCATAATAGTCAAAAAGTGGAAACAACCCAAATGTCCATCAACTGATCAATGTATAAACAAAATGTGGTATATCCATCAAATGGGATATCATTTACCATAAAAAGAAATGAGGGGCTGGCCTGGTGGCATAGCAGTTATGTTCACGTGTTCCGCTTCGGCGGCCTAGGGTTTGCAGGTTCGGATCCTGGGTGTGGACCTGCTCACCGCTCATCAAGCCATGCTGAGGTGGCATCCCATATGGAAGAGCTACAACTCTACAACTATGATATACAATTATGTACTGGGGCTTTGGGGAGAAAAAAAAAGAAATGAAATATTGATACATGCTACAACATGGACGAACCTTGAAAACATTATGGTAAGTGAAAGAAGCCAGATACAAAAAGCTACATATTGTATGATTCCATTTACATAAAATGTCTGGAATTGACAAATCTATAGAGAAAGTAGATTAGTGGTAACCTAGGGCTGGGGGGAATAAGAAGATTGAAGATTGAAGGCTAAGGGGAACAGAGTTTCTTTTAAGAGTGATGAAAATGTTCTAAAATTTATTGTGGTGATAGATGCACAACATTGTGAATATAATAAAAGCTGTTGAATTGTATACTTTTAATGGGTGAATTGTATGGTATGTGAATTATGTCTCAATAAAGTGGTTTTTTAAAAAAGAAAGTTTATAGGAGTTGTATTCATAGTTGCCAAAATTGAGAAGCAAACAAGATGTCCAGGGTGAATGGATAAACCAACTATGGTACATCCAGACAATGGAATATTATTTAGCACTAAAGAGAAATGAGCTATTAAGGCATGAAAAGACATGGAGGAACCTTAAATGCATGTTACTAAGTGAAAGAAGCAAATCTGAAAAAGCTACACATGGTATGATTCCAACTATGTGAGTGACATTCTGGAAAAGGCAAAACTCTGGAGACAGTAAAAAAGATCAGTGGTTGCCAGGGGTTAGTGGGGAGGATGGGATGAATAGGTGGAACACAGAGTATTTTTAGGGCACTGAAACTACCCTGTATGATACTACAGTGATGGAAACATGGCATTATACATTTGTCCAAACCCATAGAATGTACGACACCAAGAGTGGACTCTAATATAACCTATGGACTTTGAGCGGTAATGATGTGTCAGTGTAGGTTCATCAGTTGTAACAGATGTCCCACTCTGGTGCTGGATGTTGACAGTGGGAGAGGTTGTGTTTATGTGTGGGGGGCATAGAAGAACTCTGTATTTTCTGCTCAATTTTGCAGTGAACCTAAAAGTGCTCTAAAAAATAAAGTCTAAGGAAAGAAGAGGAGGAGGAAGGGGAAGAGAAGGGACAGCGACCTCACAAGGCCTGTCTCACTTGTCACCAACTCTGAAATTTTCCCTGACCCCTCTCACCTCTCCCTCCCAGCAGAATTAATTGCTCCTTTACCTGTGTTTTGACTGTGTTCTTGTTCTTATTCCTATTTCTTTTGCAGTTCCTATCACTTGATTATAGTTGTTTACAGATCTCCCTTACTGAACTGTGACCTGCCCGAGGGCAAAGGCAATGCCTTATTTTGTTGATATTTCTACTAGAAATACTACATAGTAGAGTTCAATAAAATTTTGTTGTGTGAATGAATGAAGGCCATCATACAGCTACTGTTTTAAATGCAGTTTTAAAGGATTTTGCCCCAGAATCTGTTGTTCTTCAGGCTTTTTGGTGTCCTGAAAACAGCTGCCTCCATTTGGCCCATCCCAGCTACAGTGGTCAGGATGTGAGAGGACTGTCCCTAGAAAATTGAGAACGTATGAGATTCCTAAACTAATGACATCTCTATTGAGTCTCCTCAAATAGTAGCATACTATTCTAGTAGAGCTTCTGGAAAATACTCCTCCTTGGAGACATTATAACTAAGTGCAGTCTGAAATCCGAGACCAGACTTCTGTTTGGTGATGTAGGTCAATTGGGAAGATGTCATGGGGTTGTGAGGAGACGATCTCACTCTCCCAAAAGCCATGTCTGCCACCTCTGGGTGCTGCCTGAAATGTTCTGATGAGAGCTTATTACAAGGCTTAGGGGTTAGAGATAAGTAAAATGTGTGAGGTGTATTCCTGGGAGGGATGACATTTTAAACTGTTATTATTCATTTATACCTTACTGAGAGTCATAAGTAATATAGTTCTTGAATATTACAAGAGGGCAATAGTGAAAACCTCTAAAGACACTGGTGCTGAGAGTGAAAAGGAAAAGGTACCTAAGAAGTGACAAAATAACAAAAATAACTTTTCTTTACTTCGCAAATTTGCCAGCATTTAATGGAGAAAGTGAATATTCTTAGCCACACAAGTGCTTTAATTTTAGGACTAGGGCATATTTTTTATTTTAAGAGACCACTTATTAATATTGCTTCAAATAGAAGCATTGAGAATGTAGAGGATTTAGTAGTCAGGGCTCTGCTACTCACTTGCTGAATGATCTAGGGAAGTCACTTACCCTCTCTGAGCTTCAGTTTCATTCACTGATCAAAGGGCACAACACAGGGTGCTGCTTACCTCACAGGATGGTTGTGAAAATCCCCTGAGGTCGCTGAAAATCAAATGCTTTGTAAATTAGACACAAGTTTATTACTCATAGTTGATGTTAGTGGAGGAAGGATAAGTGCCATGAACCTCTCCTACTAAACATCAATGGAGTTTATTTTTGGTGGTACAAAAAGGAAAAGAAAAACAAAAGAAGTTGTACCTTTAGTATCTTGCTCCTTGTTCAGAAAAGGAATGTTATTAGCATTTGGGGAAAAGTCTTTTTATTGAAACTTGTAGGTTTTAACTTAAGGCACACAAATGTATATTAAGGGTATCTAGCCAACACACGTCCTTTTAAAAAAGAAAAGCCATTCTTTGAACACCTTTGTTAATTTGTGTCAGAAAGTGGAGAGGGAGACCTGCAGGGACGCCCTCCTGAGAAGTGTGGTGTGTTTGAGCAGTTGTCACCCATGGTTTCTGTCCCTTCTCTGGTCTCTTCCAGAGATCGCTTGGCAGTTCACAAATGTGCCGGGGCCTCTTCTGGGCAGCTGTGTGACTCTTGACCTGCGCAGGGCCTTTCCCTGAAGCTGCACCACGAGGTCCTTAAGGATGGAGACCATGACTTACAGGTACTTGTGTCTCCTAGCTTCCAACAGTAAATATTAAATGAAAACTCGGCTGTGGCTGCATAGCAAGGTGGGGAGGAAGTGCTGCCCCTTGGCAGATTTTTATCCTCAAGGCAGGTTACCCGTTCCTGCATAATTGAAAAAAGACTCGACCAGGCATGAAGGCTGTCTAACCCTTTCACAGGAGATCAAGTAACGGTGCTGAGCCATGGGTGTCAAATCAAGGGCATCACAGTTTAAGAAAGACACGAGAAACTAGCAGACAGTTCAGAGGACAGCTGTCAAGAAGATAAAGAGTTTAGAAAAGAAGATGTAGGAAGAGGGGAGGGAAACATTGGGATTATTTAAACCTGACAAGAGGAGCCTGAGAGAAGTGTGACAGTAGTTGATTTTGGAACATATGTGGTGACGATCATATAGAGCAGAGCTTCTCAATCTTTTTTTTGTGCCAAGGCACTCTTGGGAAAAGATCATATTTACAGGGCCCACAGGGCAATCAGGTGCTCAAGACTAGAATCTTCCCTAAGGCACTGACACTCCCAGGTTCCACCCTGCCACCCAAGGGCTGAGGGGATCAATAGCTTAGCACAGTGTAACCTATCCTGGTCCTTGGGGAGTGGTATGGACTGAATGTTTGTGTCCCCCTCCCCCCCAGTTCATACATTGAAACCCTAATCCCAATGTGATAGTATAATGAGATGGGGCCTTTGGGAGGTGATTCAGTCATGAGGATGGGGCCCTCATGCATGGGATTAGCACCCTTATAAAAGAGATCTCACCAAGCTCCCTCACCCTCTTTTGCCACCACATGAGGTTGCAGGGAGAAGGCAGCTGTCTGTGAACCAGGAAGCGGGCCTCACCAGACACTGAATCTGCTGGTGCCTTGATCTTGGACATCCCAGACTCCAGAACTGTGAGAAATAAATGTTTGCTGTTTAATCCACACAGTCTATGGTATTTTTGTTATAGCAGCCTGCCCTGACTAAGACAGGGATTTGTACACCTGTTAGGAAATTGATGTAGAGGGCAAGGACTGTCTGTATTTTAGGTAGAGAAAGAAAAAGTAGGGTCAGAACAAAAAATGAAAGATTGAAATAAAAACCCTTTATTCCTGGATTTGAAAATATGGGATTGGTTTGTCAAAGGATGTGTGAGTGTGCATGTGTATGTGCGTGTAGCACGTCCTGAAAGTCTTTATGCAGTTCAAGCTTCACTAACTTCAGACAAACAAGTGCCACAGACTTACCCCCAAGATCATTTGAAAGTTTAGTTATTTACATTTATTTCATAAATATATCTTATTTAGTTTTGTGAATGTTGAATAATGAATTATTCATTTTAATTATGAGTTGGCCTCTCTGAAGATGACAAAGGGTGACTGAAACAAAAAACTAAAATTTCCTATTCAATATTCACAAAACTAAATAAGTGTAGAAGAACTTTAAGTTCTATATCTGGGTTCACGTAAGGCAAAAACATTCTATAGGAAAGATGCATTTGAGGACATATATGATCCTGAGTGTAAATATCTGGGTACAAGCCAAAATTTGAGGCAGTATTTCAGACTTTCAAGGCAGTAGAATTGGTGAGACCCAAATCCAATTCTCCAAACAGTAAAGGGGGGCCCAGGTAATATCTGGGTTACAAATGAAAAAAGGAGAACATTCCATATGATATGATGAAAGGGTGGAGTTGGAAAATAGGATGGCAGGTAGGGCAGAGGGAACTAGAGGGCCCAGGGGGACTGGACAGATCAGCTGGGCTGGTGGGGGAGGGGCTGAGGGAACACCCTCTTCATGTCCCCTCCCCCACCCTCTGAAACCCTCTGTGACTCTTCAATGCTTTGTGATGCAGGCCTGGGACTACAGTCTAGAGCCTGCACTCTCAGAGCTCAGTTGCCTCAGGCAGCCTTGCGATTCAGACAATGGAGTTCAGTCAATGGAATGTTCTCTCATTTCTGAATAGCCCTATTGAGTTGTGTCCAAGCCTCTGCTCAACCTTCTTAGATATTGACTCCAACCTCACCATCATGTGTGGGTTGTGGTTGCTCCTTCTGTTCCTGTGCTTCCTGGTGGGGATTCCATCTTTACCAACCTGCTGGGAATCCAAAGTCTTCCAAAAGGTAAGGATCCCTGGGCAAGCCCCCAACATAGATTCCTTATTGTTGCTTCCATTTCTAGTCCCACATTTTAAAATTAGTTTGGTTGGTCAGAGAGACACCTAATATGGGAAATCCGAGTAGTGGATAGAACATCATCCTCTAGGGGAACAGGCCGGGCAGGGCCAGGGGTTCAGCTGGGACTGTTTCCATTTGAAGCTCACAGACTACCTGGGTGTGGTGGAGGATTCCAGGATACAATCCCAAACTCAGTGACTCTGTAGTCCTAGACTGGGTTGTTTAGAGAGTTTGGGATCTCTGCAGGAGAAGAGAGTTCCCAGTACTTGATCATGAGTCATATTCCCATGTCAGGCATCCCTCGACCAAGCCTTCCTTCATGTGAGCAGATCAGGAAAGCAGGGCTGAGCCTCTGGAAGCCTCTGAGCAGAGGCTGGAGCCCCAGCTCTGTCCCAGGATACAGGGTCCTACCTGAGGGAGCACAGACATGACTGTTCACCTCGGATTCTGTGCCCTCCTTGAGCAGAGAATTTCTGACTGACAATATCAAGTGTGGACCTCATAGACAAAAATCTTTCTTCTAGTTTTTTAAAGAAGGCAAAATTGAAAATATTTTATCATCTTTAAAAATTAATAAAAGGAAGGAACACAAAGTTCTAGCAATTGAGAGTCATATTATTCTTGGATAATGGATATCTGAGTTTCCTAGAGAGCTGAGTGAGAGAAATGGGTCCCAGCCCCTCATTCTTCTCTTTTTGTTCTCAGCGTCAGGGCAGAGCCAAGAGGAGAAGGAAAGGTGGAACATCGAGAGGTAAGGTTCTGCCTGTTCCACTTGAGCTCTCCAAGGGTGACCTTTCCTGTCTTTTCCATGAGGTCCCAGGTCCATGATCTCTGAAGATGTCAGTTGCTAGATACAATCCCTCTCAGAAAACAGAGGAAAGCTCTCAGAGGAGAGGCTCATGGGAAGGCAGTCAGAACCAGAGACACTTCTCAGATTCCCTACTCTGCCTGTCCCTGGGCATGAAGCAGCGATGGACCTGGACAATGAGTGTTGCCTAAGGTGGCCTTATGAGATGTTGAGAGTCAGAACTTCTGTCTCCTGACTTTGTGAAAGTACTTTGACTTCTTGGATGATCAGATTCCTCTTTGAGGTCACCATTGACCTCTGTGCTTCACACGGTGGTTTTGAGCATCACATGAGATAATGTATGTGAAAGTACTTTATAAATGAAGCAACATACACATGTGAACCTTGTGAATATCAGCATTGACCATTTGACCTCATCTACTGGTTCTTGGGGCTTTCACAGTTAAATACCCCAAAGGTCTCCACTAAAGGGACTCCTGTATAATACCTATGCTTCTACCTTCATTATATATAACCCACTCTCCTGGGTTTCCAGGTCGGAGATATTACCAGAGAGAAACAGAGGAGAAAAGGAAGCTGATTTCTATTCTGAAAAGGTGACTAGTTTTTCCACTTCTTTCCTGATCCCTCTTTAGCATGTTCTATGCAGTTCCAGGGTTTCAGTGCAGCCTGTGTCTGGGAGGGGGTCACTGTAGGAATGGGTATGTGAATGAAGGTCTTGGGGAGAGGGCTGTTGAGTGTATTGTGAAGTCATGGATGTGGGGCAATGTGAAGGGGCAGCAGGCTTCCGGTGGCCCCTCCCCTGCCAGGCCAGTGGGTCCTCCTTTCCTTTTTCTGGGCCTGGCTGCAGCTTTGTACCTCCTGTCTCCCACAGCCCCCTGGGCCAGCATCATGATACCATCCGTTTTCGTCAACTCTTATGTCCAGACCCCTTCTGTGAGGTGTGTAATAGTGCAACTGCTGAGGTCAATCGGCTGCTGTTCCTGGAGGACCTGGAAGATGATACTCCCTCTGTGTCCTCTGTGGCTTCCACAGCCTCTGTGACTGAGTCATCATCCCCTCTGTCCTCTGCCTTCGAAGAATTCCCTCCAGGAGACCTAATACCAGCCGCTCTGCCTGAGCCTTTCCCACCATCCCCCTCCAGACTCTCCCCTAACCCAATGACCCCCTTAACTGACTTTCTTTCACCTCCCCCAGAACCTTTTCCTCCCTTGGATTCCAAATTCCCAGGGGACCATTCCCCACCCCAACCCCTTGCCTTTCCCCCTCTCCCACCTCATGACACTCAGACAGTGGATCCTGCTCTCCAACCAAATGCCACTTTATCTCTGCATACCATCTTCTCTCTTGATCCCACTCTTTCCCAAGACATCAACCCCTTACCAAATTTGTCCCAGACAATGAATCCCACTGATTCTTTGGCTTGTCATCATGTACCATCAACCCTGTCTGTTTTATCATCATCAGATTGCCCTTTAACTGTGACTCAATCTAAATTGGTTTCTATCTTACTGAAGCCTGTCCCAGAGAACTCCTCTCCAGATAGCCCTGGTGGGTTGTCCACTTATGTACCAACAATCAGAGGCACTGACCATTCAAGTCTGTCAGTTTCAGAACTCTGGTGGCAAGCTCATGCCAAAGACTTGTTCCCTTCCACCTTGGCACCATATGATTTCAATCAAGAGTTTCTTGCCCTCCATTCTTCAGAGGCCTCTTTTGGGGGAGAGCCTGCAGCCAACCTTGTAGAGCCTAGTAACCTCTCATTTCTCAGCCCTGATGTCCTGGCACTCCTGGAGAGACAAGTCCAACAGAGGAGTGATTTCCTGATGCTGAAGGAAAAGGAAAGGGAAAAGGAAAAGGGTTCTTTTCCAAAACAACTTAGGGCAGACTACCAACTCAATTCTTCAGGGAAAACGTTAGAGACAATTGCTGACAAGCATGACTCGGCAGTCTCCCTTCCTTTTCGGAGCAGCAAAGGCAAACCAAAGGAGCTGCACGTGCACCTGCAGCCCCTATATCCTAGGACCTCAGAGGATCATTTACAGCAAAAACACATCCAGCTCTTCTGGGGTCTCCCATCTCTGCACAGTGAGTCCTTGCCCTCTGCTGTCCAGGTCTCAAGTGACCGTTCCTCAGTCTTCATTTTCAATAGAATCTCGAATGCCTCCATGGACCAAAAACCCCCAGGACTTCCCCATCCTCTACCTTTGTCCTTGCCTGAGATCCAGCCTCAACACTTGCCTCAACCCTTGCCTCAAACCCTGCTGCAATCCCAGCCCCTATGTCTCACTCAGGTCCAGCCCCAGGCCCACCTTCAGTCCCCACTCCCAATCCTACCATCTGGTCCTCTACCCCAGATTAGGATCTGTGGAGTGTGTGTCCATAGACCCCAGGAGGAATCCAAGTCTCTTACCTCATCTGAAATTCAACAGCTGGAATGGAACGTTTTGCAGAAGCAACAGGAAAGTCTGTGGGGCTTACCCTCTGTGGTCCAAAGATCTCAGGAAGACTTTTGTCCTTCAACTTCCAACTCTCCTTACCGCCGGGCCTCCTGGGCCCATGTTTCAATCTCCATCCTTCCTGGAGAGTTTCCTCTCAGTGATGAGCTTCAGAAGAAATTAGAGCATCATCTTCGAAAGAGGCTCATCCAACACCGGTGGGGCCTGCCCCGCAGGATCCTTGAGTCTCTGTCACTGATGATGCCTCCAAGAGATTTCTCAGAGATATCTGAGTTGGAGAGCAATCATGGACTCTCGGGGATCTCTGTGGGCAAAAATCTAAATGTTGGATTGAGCCAACCTGAAAGCTTCAATAAGAGGGGCTCAGAAATGCTTCAGCTAGAGAAGGACATGGGGAAGTATCAGGGACATAGCCAAGAGGATGACACAAAAGGTCATCTGTTGAGTGACCTAGAGAGCTCTTCAGATAAGGATCTGGGGTATGACTCCGAGAAAGACCTACATAGTCACATGGTGAGTCTGTTGGAAAAAAATTCAAGGGACTCAGGGGGCAGTCTAGGTCAGAAACAACTTGAAAATGCCCTGAAAGTACATTTGAGCAAGAAGTTTGAGGAAATCAATGAGGGTCGGCTACCTGGGACTGTGCATAGTTCATGGCATGCTATCAAGCAAACATTGCTGTTTTCTGACAAATCCCACACCCACATAAAACAGAGAAGTTTGCCACCATCAGTGGGTGGAGACTATTCTCTGGATACCTTCCAGGAGCTTTCCTTCATTGATTCCAGTGCACAACAGATGATGGAAGCCCATATTAAAAGGTTTCGTATGAGGATGTTGTGGGGCCTTCCTCGCAGGGTCCTTGAATCCATAGAGATTTTTAAATTGAAAGATGCCGCATCTCAGTCTTTGTCCCATTCCCACCTTCCCTCCTCTATGAACCTGATTTCTGAGGTGGACTCCAAATCTGGGAGCTCCAAGCCCCTCAGAGGAAGCTCTAAATCTCTTCATGGAGACAAATTGGGAACAACAAATTCAGCCCCTGCTCTGGATCATCCTCTCCCAGTCACCTCACCTGTGGGCAGGGAAGGACAGGGGGCCCTGAGACAATCCCCCTCTGGTATCAACCATGAGCTTGCAGAGGATGTTAAGAGAAGAAAGGGTGCCAGACAGACTCTTCTGCCTGTCACACACAGCATCACAGGCAAAGCAAGTCAGAGACAGACTCGACTAGGCAAGAGATGCTCCCCAAAGCTGCCCGCAAGGCAAGCTGGGGCCAGACATGAGCCAAAGGATAAGAGTGTGAGTTCCAGGGACAGAGTAGAAACACAACAGGGCAGGAAGATGGAGAAGTCAGTGCCTTTCTCTGTGCTTAATGTGTCCAGGGAGAGATTCAGGGCTGAGGAGTTCAATGCTCCTCAATCAAAAACTGGTGACATCTTGACAACCTGCAAGGCAGGAAGCTCCCAAATGGTAAATGTGAATGAGAGTAAAGCAGAAACTACTGTGACCTCTGAAAGGCCCCCACCAAAAGGATCAGTTCTCCAAGATCCTAGATCATCAGACCTTAAAAAACAGCTGCTTGCTGAGTTAAAGTCTAAACTGGAGAAGAGGGAGCAGAGCCAGGCCCGAGGTCAACTCACTGACAGGTCCCTTGCCTCAAAGAGCTTGACTTACAAGGCCTCACTGACTCATGCCCAGGGTGTCTCCAGTGGGGACATGGGAGCTTCCCAGGTGCTGCATGTCCATTTGGAGGATAGAGGAATCAGCATGGAGCAGCGACAGGTGCCTTGGGTCCCTGAGCATGTCATAAGGACGTGCCAGGATGAGAATTTTCCACCAGCTGCAAAGAGAGATTGCCCTCCGGGCCCCAAAGCAGAAGACCTTGGTGGAGGAGACGCAGGGTTGGGGACATCTCAACCTAGAAGGAAGAGTTTCCCTACTCAGGACATGGCATTAGAGAAGACACTTGGGAGCAAGTCTTCCCAGACCCCACCACAGAAGGGACAGCCTCCTCCTGAAAACCTTTTCAGAAGAAAAATGAACCACTTTCTGCAATGGCTTTATCCTGGGATAAAATGCCAAAGGCAAGAGAATTCCCAGCAAAAGTCCAGCCCCATTTCACCTGCACAGAGCAGAGGCCCAGTTAAAAGTAGAGCTGCTTTTACCAGGACGACTGGAGCTCAGAGGATCATGATAGATGCTGGGAAGTTGCCAGAGGAGAAACTGGGGTGTCGGCATGCAATAGGTACCACCTGCCCCCCAGCGCCCCTTCCCTCCCCAGGGAAGTCTGGGAAAACTCAGCAGAAGGCAGAAGCGCAGGCCCGGGCAGAGCCCGTCCAGGGACATCCTTCCTCCTGCAGGGCTCGCTCCCGTAAAGTGACAAACACCAAGTCCTGCCGCCAGGAAGCTGTCTTTGCTGGCCAGAGTTATCCTCCAAGCATTAGACCGAGCAGAGAGGAGGACAGACACCCCCAGAAAGTTGTGGCATTTAAGGACCAGTTACTGGATCAGAAACATCCCTCGTCCGTGCCCTGCAGGGAGCCTGTGCCCCATTCAAGCCCCTCCTGCAGGCGTCAAGCTGGCCAGGGGCCTCCGGCCGCTCTCACCACCGCTGAAGGCACTGTGTTCCGAGATCTGTCTCTGCTGTTTCAACAGAAAATGCTTCTCCAGCATTTCCAGAGAGGAAAATTTCCCACCCCTAAATAATTCCTTCCTTGTGGGGAATATTGATTCTCTTGAATAAATGATTCTCTAATAATAGTAGTGTCTTTTCCGTGTACTGTGCTGGGGGCACGGGATTTGGGTAACTCAGGACTTGTGCTTAGGGAAAGGAAGGAGTTAGTTCAGCTCTTACTGATTGCTTCCTTTGGTTTCTAAAAGGTGACCCATCCCCTGGAGCTCTTGATGAGAAATAGGTATCATGTGCCCCCCAAATCCCATGTCCTCCCTGATGAAGTTTGAGGAGATGGGCTCCATCTCCTGCCTCTTAGCTTAGCCTGAATGAAAGGGTAGAGCAGCCCACACCTTCCCCTCACTGAATGCTTTATATCCTTCAGAGCAGTAGGGAAGACAGGTCTTCTATATCTGAAGGGGGTCAAGGACAGGTATACACTTCAGAAAATAACAGTGAGGAAGAAAGTGGCTTCATCATGATTGAGAAGTCAGTGACCAGAGGACCAGGTGGGTGAACCCGGAATGTGAGTGTTTGGGGGGTATTGCTGCAGTGGATCCTGGGTTGGTGGGGTAGGGGCTAGGAACAGCATAGATGCTGTTTAAAAATCTTTCATGTGCATCATGTTAATGTGTTGGGGAAGGATCTTCAGACTTGACATTGAGGTTTCCCTACTGGAAAGGCACCTGAGGCAAGTGGTTCCCCTCCCTAGATATTTCTTCAGGCTGCCTGATTGATGACATTTTGTTGCAGAACAAAAGCATCACTCAGCTGTCAGTGGTAGGAATGTTGACCAGGCAGCCACCTACCTCCCAGCGTAAAATAAAGCCGAGAGTAATGAAAATAAGCCTTAGAGTGAGTGGGGAGGTAAGAAAAAATGAAGAGGGGAAAGAATGACCTTGCTGGTAGAACAAAGGTTTATGCCTCATCATCCCCATATCATGACCCTGCCCTCCTCAATCTGATCCAGGCACCACCTCCTTGAGCCTGATCCAAGCACTGCACCGCCTACTGATGCCTTATACCAAAGAGGCATGGGGCTGTTCTCTGAACACTGAAACATCTGCAGGGATGTCATCAGGCATGGCATCCCCCTCTTTGGGGAAAGTGATCTTGTTGCCTTTCTTCCATCCATGCTTGATGGAAATACACAAGATCTTGCCCTTAGTGTGTACAGTTCATGTTCAGGGTGGAGGTGCCTCCTTTGATATTCATGGCCTTGGTGGAGCCATGGTAGATTTCCCCCGGAACACCTGCAGCTCAGGAACCAGAGGTGAGTCCTAGACTATGCACCAGGGTTATAGACATTTGGGAGCTCACCATGGACCTCCGCGGAATGTTCTTTTTGGCCAAGACTGCACACATACCCACCCTTACAATAGGGGTCTGGAGGGAAGGCAACTCCACTTGTATAGACTGGGACTCAAAAACGGGGTGTCCTAGAGGGCACTTGAGGTAATTTTCCCAGAAAGACTTGTGAGTGCTAGGTGTTAAAACAAAAAACAAAAACAAAACCTGTGTCCACTCCCATTCTTGTATCTTCTTGTCCAGAGTTATGCCATTGACCCTACAATGTCTGAAGCTTAGGGTCAAAGAAAGAGTACAGATCCTGTGGAGGCCCTGGGAGAGAGAAAAGGTGGGATGGTGCCCAGGGCAGGGAACTTGAAGAGATGAGGAGGCCATGGAGGGCTCTAATATCCATGTGGATAGACCAACCAATAACCCAGCCTCTCAGTTCCCATACTATCTCATCTTAGGGTCCTTTACTTCCATTCCAGTGCAGTTTCCACCACACTCCAGAGCTTATCACCAGGAATACTTCCACCACCTGGATTAATACAGTCTGACATTCGACCCTTTGGCCTCATCCCCTGATTCTTCCAGTTTATATAGACCCCTTGCTAATTTTTCAACTCCAGGCCATTCATTTTTCCACTTAGTCCTCACCTATCCACTAAGGTTTTGTCTTCATGTCCTCCCTCTCCAAGGTAGACTTGATGGTCTATCAGGTAACCAACACTTAAAAGGCTCCACTACAAATGGGCCCCCTCCAATCCCCTTTAATCCTTCCTGTGGGGCAAAATCCCACCTCTCTGCCTTTTCCACAAATGCCTTCCTATAAGTAACTGATCACTATTGGATTAAATCTCACAATCAAATCTACTGGTGCCATGATAAATTCAGCCCCACCGCTCCTGGAAATCGTTTGCTCATTCCACAAATAATTATCCCATGCTTACTGACACGTGAACAAACAAATGGAGCTTAGGTCACTGTTTTCTTAGTCCATTCTCTCTCTGATGCTACTGAAATTTATTTCAAATCTCCTTTACTTTCCTCAAACTTAGGCCATCTCCACTTGCTCAGCATATGTGCTGGACCACCATTCACAGAGGAGCTGGAAGCCATGAGATATAGGAACTTTCCATCAAAAAACCTTCAAAAAAACAGATTCCCATTCCTCCTTTCCTCCTTTTTTCCTGTTATATGAAAAGAGGTTTCCTTCCTAAACTCAGAAGAACTACACTTCATGAAATGTCCTTATTGAGACAGAGCTAAACCCTCATCTTGATGGACTAATCCCCCTTTGCCAGGTAACCTCTCGTCCCCTCCCTCTCCTTGTGAGGCACCCAACTTCTTTTATTTTTTTAAAGCTGTCTATGATAGAAATGTTTAAAATGTACAAGAACAATATCACTTCCCATGTACCTCTCACTCAGCTTTCACAATCATTATTTGTCATGTGTGATACACTATGATTAAAGGGCAAATGCCCATTGGAACATACTGCCATCCGTGTTTCAGATGTATGTTTTGTCCTCATGTCACAGCTCTCACACCTCTTTGATATGTACCACCTGTGAAGCACACTGATCCACAACATATGGACACAGCAGTGGTGACAAAAAGCACTGAGCTTTAGGGGCTTTGGCCATCAGTTCTGCTCTGCCCTGTAGTCAAGGCTCAGGTGAATTCAAGTCATCTGAGTGAATTCCTCTCTCAACCTCACACAGAAAGTAATCTTACTGAGCAAATTCAGTGCAGAATATTGCAGTCCCTTAATCACACAATAGCTATAACATGTAGAAAGTATAGAAGAAAACTGTACATGTTGATAAAGACTTGACATCACTAGATATGTGTTTTCAAATATTTAGAAGAAAAATTTTTTCCTGTCACATTTAAAATGAGCTATTGTATTTCGAGTTAAACAGAGTAGATCAAACACACTTGTTTATTTCCTCTCCTTCCCAAAATGCCATTAAAAGAAAAAGATTAGAAGAAAAGATGTTCAACATCTTTAGTCATCAGGGAAATGCAAATCAAAACCACTATGAGACAGCACTTTTACACACAGGATGGCTAGAATCAAAAAGTCAGATAATAACAAGTTTTGGTGAAAATTTGGAGAAATTGGAACCCTCATACACTGCTGGTGGGAAGGAAAAATGGTGCAGCTGTTTTGGAAAATAGTCTGGCCATTCCTCAAAACGTTAAAACACGAAGTTACCATATGACCTAGCAATTCCACTCCTAGGTAAACACTCAAGAGAAGTGAAAACATATGTCCACATAAAAACTTGTAAAATGTTCATAGCAGTACTATTCATAACAGTCAAAAGGTAGAAACAAGATAAATGTTCATCAACTGATGAATGAGTAAATAAAATATGGTGTATTTATACAATGTAATATTTTTTGGCAATAAACACACTACAACACGGACCAATCTTGAACATATTATACTAAGTGAAAGAAGCCAGTCACAAATAACCACATATGATTTCATTCATATGTAATGTCCAGAATAGGGAAATCCAAAAGGACAGAAAGTAGATTAGTGGTTGCTTATGACTGGGAGTATGAAAGGAGAGGGGGATGATAGCTAAAGGTTACGGGGTTTCTTTCTGAACTCATGAAAATGTTTTAAAATTGACTGTGGTGATGGTTAAACATGTCTGTGAATATACTAAAAATCATGGAATTATGAACTTCAAATAGGTGAATTTATGGTAGGTGAACTATATTTTGATAAAGCTTTTAAAACAAGTAAAGGATTTAAAGAGAATAAGAGCTTGAGGATGACAATAAGGGAAGAGGATAAGACAAAAGATGTCAACACATTTTTGGAAGATGGAAATCTGGTGGAGTGGTAATTGACTAGCAGAACAGACAACGGGCCAGCAAATCAATTCACACCTCAAAACCCCAGAAGACAAGACTATCTGGTGACACCAGATAAGAAATTAAGGGTTCCATGCTCCAAACATGTTTAATTTTTTGTTCTGTTTTTGTTTCATATTGTGTATAATTTTTAAAAACCTTTTTTTGTGGGGGATGCTCTTTTTTAGTATTTTGTAAAATCCTGTTGAAATGTTAGCATGCTTCAAATGTGCAAAGAGGATCCTGGGTTTCCTGCCTTTGACAGAACCTGAGACAGCTGTTTTAAAGTTGGCATTGCACACTTCTGAGGTCTGGGTATAGTGGTGGTGGCAGCTGCAGGAATCAAAGCCAGAAATCTCAAAGGTTAGGTAAAATTCAGGACAACAACCAATGGTCCATTTTTAAAATGTATTTATTTGAAAATAAACTGGTGGAAAAGTTGCATGGATGGTAAAGAACCATATAATCTTTATCCAGATTTATCTATTAATATTTTGACCCATTTTGGATCTCTCTCCTCTGTCTTTGTCTGCTCCTGTCTCCTTCCCTCCCTCTCTCCCCTTCCTCTCTATATATGAATACGCACACAATACACATATATGAAAAATATGCATATATTCATGAATATTTGAGAATACATTTCGTGCATCACGCACTTTCTCCTTGAATATTTCATTGTGTTTCTTAAGAAAAATAACATTCTTTTACATACAGCACAGTTATCTTCTTCAGTAAATTTAACATTGGCATAAAACTTTTAACTGATCTTACATTCATAGTCCACTTTTGTCAATGTACTGAGTAATGTTCTTTGTGGGGTTTTTTTAAGCTCCATTATAGGATTCAGTCTAGAATCACATACTGCATTTAGTGTCATGTGTCTTTAGTCTCCTTTAATCTGGATCAGTTTCTCAGCCTTTCTTTTTTATGACAAGGCCATTTTTGAAGAATATATTCAATGTGTCATTCTTATAACCCCTTCTCACCTGGACATTTTTTTGGTGGAGCTTATCTTGCTCAGACTTCAAAGGATGTTTTTACAATTGTGAGTCCTAGGAACCTTAGTGGCAGCTAGGACCAGACTTGCTATAAAAAAGCAGTGCCAGAGATGCAAAAATATGTGGAGGGATTTTTCTGAACAGAGATACCTCCTGCAGTTGAGGGAAGGTACTTGAGAGGGGTAGGCTTGAAGTGTACCTTCCTTTTGGGTAGAAACAATGGTGAAGCTGTGGATGCAGGAGAAGATGGGGAAAGAAAGGAGCTGTCATACTGGGAAATGTTCCTCACATGGGAGAGAAAGGATTGGGTGTCTGTGGCCAAGACTGATTCATCAGACTCAGCAAGGGAATGCAGGCAGGCAAAGTAAGGAAATGACACAGGACTTAATTTCAGCAGTTTATAATCTAAATAATGAATATGTGAAAGTTATAACTGTTAAATGACTAGCTAGCATGGGGAGATAAAATACCTACACATACACCATCAACAAAAATGACACTATTGTTTAAAAAGGTATAGAGATGCCAATAGGAATTTTGGTGAAAAGATAGAAAGTAGATGGGAAAAAAATCATAAAACTTTTAATGGAAGAGGTAATGCAAAGGGTTCCTGGACCCAATTCCAACATGTGTGTGGAGGCTTCCCCACACCAGCAAGCAGTTCTAGGATGCCAGCAGGGTGTCTGAGAATTCAACTCAATTCCTACACTGTCTACTTGGAGATAGAATCAGATTTCACAGGTAAAGGCTCAGTCCCACAAGACCACCCTCCACTTCAGATGCCAGCTGCAAGCCCAGGTTGTTTTTTTGTTTTTTTGTGGGGAAGACCAGCCCTGAGCTAACATCTGTTGCTAATCCTCCCCTTTTTGCTGAGGAAGACTGGCCCTGGGCTAACATCCGTGCCCATCTTCCTCTACTTTATATGGGACGCCGCCATGACGTGGCTGACAGGCAGTGCGTCGGCGGGCGCCCGGGATCTGAACTCACTAACCCCGGGCTGCCAAGCACGAACTAAACCGCTGCGCCACCGGGCGGCCCCAAGCCCAGGTTGTTATCTGTGCCTCTGACCAAGTAGCTCAAACTGGAGCTTTCAACGACCTCCTCCTCAGGTTCCATTAATTTACTAGAATGGCTCACAGAACTCAGGGAAACACTGACTTACACTGACCAGTTTATTAAAGGATATGATCAAGGATACAGATGAATATCCAGATGGAAGAGATGCATAGGGTAAGGTGTGAGGTATTCAGACCTTCCACGCCCCCTCAGAGTGCATAACTCTCCCAGCATCTCCATGTGTTAACCAAACCAGAATTTCTCTGAAAAAGGGCCAACGAATTGTCCTTTTGGGTTTTTCCTGGGGTTTCATTACATGGTCATGACTGACTAGGTCATTGGCCATTGGCAACTGATTCAATTCAAGCCCCTTTCCCTTCCCTGGAAATCAGGGGATGGAACTGAAAGTTCCAATCCTCTGATCACAAGGCTGGTTCTTTTGGCAACCAGCCCCCCACCCTTGGGTGGGGTCCAAAAGTCACCTTCATTAACATAAATAAGAAATTCCAAAGGTTTTGGGAGCTAAGAGACAGGAACTGTGGACTAAGACCACATATATATGAAAAATATATTTTGGTCATCTGAATGATAAAATATGTATTTCTTATTAATTACAACATCACAGTCCACCCTCTGGTCTTCGAAGACAGATTCCTTACGGCAAAATAATCACAAAAGTCAAAAGACACCAGCACATTACTAGAATCTCATTCAGTCATTAGTAACTATCCAGTCCATCATCACATCATAGGAAAATATCTCCCAGGGCAAGGCCACTCAGGTTTGCAGGCTTCCATTCGATCTTGTCAGGTTCCAAAAGCAGGAGTGGTGTCAACAATATATGACTTCACCCCTTCAGGCATCTCGTATAATCGAGCTAAGAGAAAATATCGTCTCTTACTGAGCCTCTTTCGAGGTGTTAATGTAATGTTGGATTTTCCTGATTACACAACCCATTTATTCATTCCTTTACCCATAGCTACCAGTTTTCTTTCTCTCCAGTTATATAGCCAAACTTTTCCACCTTTGGAAGGGACATAAGGTTTGGCGGCTGTGCTCGTTGAGATTGCAGGCAGCAATACTGGTCTAGCAAGTGCCTCCCCCTCAGTCCACTTCTATTCTAATAGGGTCAAGTTAGATAGATGCAGAACTAGTGGGCTATCTTTACCATCAGATAATGTAGCTGCATTCACCGTTAGCCCAAATTTTGCCAGATGGGCTAAAAGCACATCCTGCCCCATCAGGCCCTTAGGATTTCTGACATAAAGGTAGAAAAGAAAAAAAGTTGAGATGTGCAGAAGAAAGAATACCAGCACTTTCCCCATGCCCTCTCCCCTAGATCCACCAGAAGAACAGAAAAATCTATCCATTGGGGACACTCTTTTAGCCCCACTCATGTTCATGCTGAGTGTGAGCACACACTCGTGAAGGCGTGTAAGCCAGCCCTTCATGCCTTTATATCTCCCATTTTAGACAACCAATATTTTAATAACCTGTTCCAATTCTCTGTAAAACTATTACTCTGAGGAGGCTATCTGTCTGCACATTGTTGGGCATTATGGGCTGTAAATTGTATGTATTCCTTGGTCTGAAGAAATGACAGTCGGCCATTCAAATTGGTGCACTATCTTCTGTCCCGGTTCTTTTATAGCACTCTGAGCATTTGTATCTACCGCTGGGTAAGCAGAGCCCAGTCCAGAGTCAGTGTCTATTCCTGTTAGGACCCATTTATAGGCCCCCAGGGCTACCAGCATCAGTCTCACTTGCCAGCTATGTTCAGGGCCTTCCCACCAGGGAATCTGCCACAGAGTCATCTGCAGTCTCCATCTATCTTGTTGGCAGACAGAACAGTTCTTAGTGACATTTTTGTGCCTCAGGGGGTGCAAGAAGCCTATGTCTAAATTCAGCCCATCTCTGCATTGCTGCAGTGCCCCTGTGTCCACTCATTTCATGGACCCAGGTATGCACCTCAAGTGAGCACACGGAGCTATCTGCTTGGTGATTTCGATCACCTTCCAAATCTGGAAGGGATACTTCTGATGGGCATTGACATGTCCTAGCTTAACACACCTCTCAAATTTCCATAGGGTCGTGCCCCATATGGGCCAAGTTTAATAGGCCAAGTTCCCACTGCCCTTCTACCTGATCATATGGCCAAGCCATTGGCTACTGTCCATGCACCAGTAAAAAACCAAACATAGGGGCTTTTACCACTGTTCAATTCTTCCATCACTGTTAGGAACAGAGCACACAATTTAGCCCACTGAGCTGATTTGTTTTTACCTTCGTGGATCAGAGTGGTGACCTTCCAAACAGGATGTTGTCCATTCACCTGGAACTGACATCCACAAGCCAAGCAGCTCTTTGTTAGTCAGTTGAGGGCTCTTTATAGGGCACTGTCCAATGAAAATAGAATCAGGCAGTTCCTCATGCAGTTCCCAAGGCAATCCTAGGGAAAAAAGGCTCCCTGCTTGTGAATATCTCCTCCTTGCATTCCCCAGGCAGCATGAACCTGTATAAACCATTTCCATATTATTATGGAATACTGCTGGGCACTGCCATCCTCATTAAACTGTTCCTCTGACATCACCGAAGACACTATGGGTATTTCAGGTTTCAAGATCATTTTGTGTCCTACAGTCTTAGGGGTGGCTTCAATTAACCATGTCAGATAGCAAGGTAGTAAATGCCCCTCAGATGGAAATTCTCTAGTCCAAAGTCCCAGTAGGCAGCACTGGGAGGCGCTCACAGGCTCTTGCCATAAGCCCCAGTCTATGCCCCACACAGGGCCATCGCACAGAGAATTTGTCCCTACTAGCACTCCAGCTTCTGTTCTACACTATGTGTGCTCAGGCAATCTTACTGGTTCCCATTTAGCATGTCCCATTAATATTGCTTCAAGGGCGGATTTACATGCTTTCTGTTTTACAATACTCGGTAGGGAGAACGATCGATCCCAAGGGAGATACAACGTCCATTCCCATAATACAATCAGGTAAAACAGATGCAACCATTTCACATAAAGCCTGTTCAAACATATCAATCCTCCTACAAACTTTTACCTTAATTCATTCAACTCTTACATTCTTAACTGTAGCATCTATTAGGACTTCACTCTACAGGTTTTGGTTTTAGAACTCTAGGTAGAGGAAGTGTTCCCTGGCCAGACATAATACCCATTCCCATCAAACATTCAGGTAAAGGAGACCCAACTTCTTTACATAACACCTGCTGAAACACTTCAACTTTCACAATCCTATCAACCGTTACGTTGTTACATTGTCTCATTCTAATTGTAGCCTGAGTCAGGGCTTCACTAGTGGGTTTTGGTACCCCAGTTTGTAGGGTTCCTGTAATCAAGGAATCCTGGAAACTTCTCTTCTCCACCCCCTGACCATTTTACCCACTCTTGTGCAAAAGGCTTTGGATCCCCAGCAAGGGGTCGAGCCAAGGGACCCTGGCTCTTTGGTCAACCTTTAACTTGATTAATCCTCCTAACCATCACCCCAGTGGATTCCTGGTCAGGTTTCTGGTTGTAGTGTTTGCCTTGTGGTTTAAATTTCTCCAAACTGGATAAATAGAAGGGACTTGTTTGGGGCCCTTTAATGTTGGGGGACCAACAAGGAGTCCCATTGGCCTACCCCATCTCTGGTAGTGCTGCATCAACACCTCTGTTTCAACTTCATCAATGTCCACTTTATTCATCCCATGTTTCAATAATCATCTGAAGACTTCCACTCTGCTGGGTCACGTCCCTTGACTCTCCCTATTTTCTTAATTACTTTAATGTTCTTGGAATCAGTATGACCCATATGGGGAAGCTGAGATAGCAAATCTGATAAACCTTCTCAAACTGTTGTTTGATTTTGTAGTGGTAAAGTTACATGGGTGCCTGTGCAACAGGGGCCCCCTTAATCACAGCATTTACCATAACCTGGGTAATGGGCATATTTAGGAGGTGCACGTCCAGGTCATCATAAAGCCAGTGCCACCTGGCTTGCATATGAAGCATATCAGCTGCTTCATCTGGGGTGTTCCACTTGGCATTGATAGGAGGAGTTGAACAGTCCCCCTTCTCAGGATAAACACACCTTGCAGTGGCTTTTATCCAGTCCACTAGGCTGGCTATTCCCTCAGGAATAACCTTCTGTGTGTCTGGATCACATACAGCCATCTGTGATTGTTCAACAGTGAGCTGCGGGTTCTGCATCAACCCAAACATGCTCTTCCACTCTGCAGCATTCAAAACAAAAAACACAGCCCCCTAATTGGTTACTCTCACAACCCATATTGGTAAAGGCTCTTCAGGAAGCTGATGATACTGATCCACAAAATGAGCCAGTTCCTTCCCACTATATCCCCTGGTTCTAGACATTCTTGGTTTTGTCCTCCCCTACATTAACTACCTTCTTGGTGACCACAGGTCTTAGAAGTACTTTCTGTGCCCCTGCATAATTTTTCCTTTTCTAGGAAGCTTTGAGGCTAATGGCCAAAGCTCAGATCCACCCAGATCTGAGAGCTTGGTTCAGCATCAAGGCCTGATCCAGCACTTTCTTTTAATTTCATTTTGGCTATGACAGATAGCAATCACCAGGAAATTGTACATTTAGCATGCTTCTTATTATTTTGCATTTCCTTACATATCTAATGAGCCAACTCCTCAGGATTCAGGTCTACTACCATTTCTAAATTCCACTGTAACTTTTACCTTCAGCAACTGATCACAGCACAGCTGCACTTTCATACTATGGGTGACTATCCAGGGATCAAAGGTGTCTCATCCCCTGCCCTTTTATCCTTTCTCTTCAAAAACCACAAGTTTCCATGAGCAAGGGACATTCTAGCAAATCCCACTTCACTGACACCAACTGCAAACGTTTCCTGGACCCAATTCCAACATGTGTGTGTGGAGGTTTCCCTATACCAACAAGCAGTTCTCAGATGCCAGCAGGGTGTCTACGAATTCAACTCAATTCTGACATTAACTACCTGAAGATAGAATCAGATTCAACAGGTAAAGGGCTCAGTCTCGCAGATGACCTCCACTTCAGATGCCAGCCACAAGCCAATTGTTACTTGTGCTTCCGACCTACTGGATCCAAACTGGAGGTTCCCACGGCCCCACCCTCAGGGTGGATCAGTTAATTTGCTAGAGTGGGAGCCAGCCCTGATGGCCTAGCAGTTCAAGTTCGGTGTGCTCCACTTAGGCGGCTGGGTTCAGCTCCCGGGTGCAGAACCACACCACCTGTCTGTCAGTGGACATGCTGTGGTGGCTGTTCACATAGAAGAACCAGAAGAACATACAACTATACACCATGTACTGGGACTTTGGGGTGGGAAAGGAAGAAAAAAAGGAGGAAGAAGAGGGCCAGCCCTGGTGGCCTAATAGTTAAGTTTGGCATGCTCCACTTTGGCAGCCAAGGTTTGGTTCCCAAGTATGGACCTACACCAGTCGCCTGTCAGTGGCCACACTGCAGTAGTGACTCACATGCAAAAAGGGGAAGACTGGCAACAGATATTAGCTCAGGGTGAATCTTCCCTTGCAAAAAAAAAAATTGCTAGAACGGTTCACAGAACTCAAGGAAACCCATTTACTGATTACTGATATATTACAAAGGATATTAAAGGATACGTATCAATAGCCATGAGGAAATACATAGGGCGAGATGTGAACAAAGGAGCTTCTGTTCTGGTGGAGCTTGGGGCCCAACACTGGCACTTGGAAAGGTTCTGGTCCTTCAACATGGAAGCTCACTGAAAAAGGGCCAATGAATTGTCCTTTTTTGGGTTTTCTGGAGGCTTCATTACATAGTCATGATTAACTAAATCATTGACCATTGGCATTTGATTCAACCTCCCTCCCCTGGAAATCAGGGGATGGGACTGAAAGTACCAATCCTCTGATCACATGGCTGGTTCCCCGGGGAACCAGCCCCTACCCTGGGGTGGGGTCCAAAAGCTACCTGCATTAACATAAACAAGAAATTGCAAGGGTTTTGGGAGCTGGGAGTCAAGAACTATGGACTAAGACCACATATATATGAGAAAAATATTCTGGTCATCTCAATAAACAAATATATATTTTTATAATCAAAATATCACAAGAAACTCTCTGGGTGTGGTGGTGGGTTCCTGGATAAAATCCCAAACATGGTGATTCTGTAGTTCTGGATTGGGTTATTTAGGGAGTTTGAGATTTCTGTAAGAGAACAGGCTTCCCCAGCACTCCAAATCTGGGCCCTTCAGGCCCCTTAGAGGAAGCTCTAAATCTCTTCATGGAGACAAATTGGGAACAACAAATTCAGTCCCATCCTGATTGTCCTCTCCTGGTCACCTCACCTGTGGGCAGGGAAGGACAGGGGGCCCTGAGACAATCCCCCTCTGGTATCAACCATGAGCTTGCAGAGGATGTTAAGAGAAGAAAGGGTGCCAGACAGACTCTTCTGCCTGTCACACACAGCATCACAGGCAAAGCAAGTCAGAGACAGACTCGACTAGGCAAGAGATGCTCCCCAAAGCTGCCCGCAAGGCAAGCTGGGGCCAGACATGAGCCAAAGGATAAGAGTGTGAGTTCCAGGGACAGAGTAGAAACACGACAGGGCAGGAAGATGGAGAAGTCAGTGCCTTTCTCTGTGCTTAATGTGTCCAGGGAGAGATTCAGGGCTGAGGAGCTCAATGCTCCTCAATCAAAAACTGGTGACATCTTGACAACATGCAAGGCAGGAAGCTCCCAAATGGTAAATGTGAATGAGAGTAAAGCAGAAACTACTGTGACCTCTGAAAGGCCCCCACCAAAAGGATCAGTTCTCCAAGATCCTAGATCATCAGACCTTAAAAAACAGCTGCTTGCTGAGTTAAAGTCTAAACTGGAGAAGAGGGAGCAGAGCCAGGCCCGAGGTCAACTCACTGACAGGTCCCTTGCCTCAAAGAGCTTGACTTACAAGGCCTCACTGACTCATGCCCAGGGTGTCTCCAGTGGGGACATGGGAGCTTCCCAGGTGCTGCATGTCCATTTGGAGGATAGAGGAATCAGCATGGAGCAGCGGCAGGTGCCTTGGGTCCCTGAGCATGTCATAAGGACGTGCCAGGATGAGAATTTCCCACCAGCTGCAAAGAGAGATTGCCCTCCGGGCCCCAAAGCAGAAGACCTTGGTGGAGGAGACGCAGGGTTGGGGACATCTCAACCTAGAAGGAAGAGTTTCCCTACTCAGGACATGGCATTAGAGAAGACACTTGGGAGCAAGTCTTCCCAGACCCCACCACAGAAGGGACAGCCTCCTCCTGAAAACCTTTTCAGAAGAAAAATGAACCACTTTCTGCAATGGCTTTATCCTGGGATAAAATGCCAAAGGCAAGAGAATTCCCAGCAAAAGTCCAGCCCCATTTCACCTGCACAGAGCAGAGGCCCAGTTAAAAGTAGAGCTGCCTTTACCAGGACGACTGGAGCTCAGAGGATCATGATAGATGCTGGGAAGTTGCCAGAGGAGAAACTGGGGTGTCGGCATGCAATAGGTACCACCTGCCCCCCAGCGCCCCTTCCCTCCCCAGGGAAGTCTGGGAAAACTCAGCAGAAGGCAGAAGCGCAGGCCCGGGCAGAGCCCGTCCAGGGACATCCTTCCTCCTGCAGGGCTCGCTCCCGTAAAGTGACAAACACCAAGTCCTGCCGCCAGGAAGCTGTCTTTGCTGGCCAGAGTTATCCTCTAAGCATTAGACCGAGCAGAGAGGAGGACAGACACCCCCAGAAAGTTGTGGCATTTAAGGACCAGTTACTGGATCAGAAACATCCCCCATCCGTGCCCTGCAGGGAGCCTGTGCCCCATTCAAGCCCCTCCTGCAGGCGTCAAGCTGGCCAGGGGCCTCCGGCCGCTCTCACCACTGCTGAAGGCACTGTGTTCCGAGATCTGTCTCTGCTGTTTCAACAGAAAATGCTTCTCCAGCATTTCCAGAGAGGAAAATTTCCCACCCCTAAATAATTCCTTCCTTGCGGGGAATATTGATTCTCTTAAATAAATGATTCTGTAATAATAGTGGTAGCTTTTCTGTGTACTGTGCTGGGGGCACAGGTTTTGGATAACTCAGGGCTTGTGCTTAGGGAAAGGAAGGAGTTAGTTCAGCTCTTACTGATTGCTTCCTTTGGTTTCTTAAAGGTGACCCGTCCCGTGCAACTCTTGATGAGAAATAGCTATAGATATAGAGATAGATATTGGTCTTGTGGCCTTTGAGCTCCTAAACCCCAACATGAGGCCTGGCCTGGGGGGAGGCTGGCTGCGTGTACTGAACACTGAATGGAATTCCACTGAGGTGATCACAGTAATAAATGGAGTAACAATATTGACATGTTAAGGCTTCATCTTGCACTGGCTGTCTGGCTTTGTACAAGTAACCTAAGTCTCAGATCTCACCTATTATGTGTGGAGACACTACTATGTACTAATAGGGTTGACCCTAAGGACTGGAATGAACAAGTAAAGAGCTTTGAACAGTGTTAAGGGCTAATGTTCAGGAATGGGCTGGGGGCCCTGATGCAGTTACCACATGGGCCTTGCCAGCCCCAGAGAGCCCAACGCCTTGGAAGTGCCTGCACAGGTCAGAAGGACAGTGAGACCTCAAGGTGGCAGTCCATACACTAAATTAAGAAGTCACCAACTGATTCTTTGCAGGACAAGTGACTAGAAGAAGGATGCTCAGTCTGCTGGTTGTTTTCAGAGGAGCCAACAAGAGCTTTAACTCCCCCTGGGACCCCTCAGTGAGTCTAATAGGAATGGTTCCTGGGAACCACAGGTAAGGACCGATCAAGGCATTGAAGTCAGTGGACAGAGGCAGCAGAGGCAGAACTGTTTGTCACTCCCTGCAAGATCCAGGACAGCAGGACATGAGGCTCTCCAGCAGAGAGGACTGCAGGCTTTTTTAGAGGGCAGAACATCTCAGGTAACTGCCTTCAGTTGCAGGTATCGATACATTCATGCATGTATTGAGGGCCCACTATGTGTCCAGGTTCTGTGTTAATTAGGAACTGCAACTATGTTTATCTTAGTAAGGGCTGGAAGAGAATCCGTTTTGTGACTGTTTCCCTTATTAGAAAGTAGTATTTAGCAAATCGAAAGATGTGGAAAAGTAGCGGGAAGAATCTTATAGACTCCCACCTTCAAACAATTAATGTTAATGTTTTGATGCATCTCTTTACAGATTTTGCTATGCCTATTTTTACAGTGCTTAAATAATATGTACTTTAAAAGAAAAACACACTATCACATTTTTGTTATTATAACCTTTCATCAATAACATTTTTAATGATAACATCCTATTAGGTGGTAGAGTACTAAATTCCACTTTTTGTTGACATTTGGGTAGTTTCTAATTTTTTGAAATTTTAATATTTTTCTCCCCATGTTTGATCATAATTGTACTTGCTTATAAATGGCCCTATTCCAAACAGCATAAAGCTTTTCCTAAATGTCTGAGTAACCAAGGGTTCTGCTCTGGGCTGATTGGCTTTTCTCTTTCTCCAGCCTCCTTAGATGAGTTATCCACTCAAGTGGTTAGCTATTTCCATGCTAGACTCTCCTGGGTGTCAAGCCAATGAAACCAACTGCTTGCTAAACATCCTCAATGTACCAATCTTCCAAACTTAACCCATTGTCTTGCTCTGCCCCCAACCTTCTCTTCCTTTTATATTCCCAGTATCAATTAGTAGCACCTGGACACCCAAGCAAGAAACACAAGAGCCATCCTATACTCCTCCCTCTTCATTTTCCCCATAGCTAGTCAGCTACTAGATGATGAGATGGAAACATATACTGGGCAGAGAAATCCTAGAGTTCTCACAGTCCATCCATTCCTGCCAAATAGATTGTAAGATCCTTTAGGTCATGAGCTGTACTGTTGAAATTAATTTTTAATTATATTAGTAATGTTCATATTGTTCGAGTCAAAATTAAAACATTCCCATTAAGGTTAAATATCCCATTCCACATCAAAATTTCAATTATTTATTTACTTAGTTGCTATTTATATCAATAGAGACTCTTGATTTCCTACTTGATTTAATTCAGTCTGTTACCATCAACATTTATTTTGGTACCCAAATTGTCACAGATTGAGCTAGTTACTTCAATCTGACTTCTGTGTTCTGATTTCTAGCATTTCTTACCTTCTGACACAATAGGATGTTTCAAGCTCATTGTATACTTTTCCCTGCATCAGCCATTTCTCCAAGTAGCCCTGATTCCTTTAAAGGAGAATGGTATTTAGAAGCCAAGGTCAGGGTGCTAGATGTGCTCATTATTATTAGGATGTTGCTGAGTCTAGGCCCTCTCAGTAGACAGAGCTAGGAAATATGCATACATATTTTGTATACAAAATGTTGAAAATCATATGTTGAAAATCATGAGTTCATACCAACACCTCCAGTTGCAATCCAACTCCACAGGGTTCATTCTAGTTTTCTTCCTTTCCATGTCTGTAATTTCTTTCTCCAACAATGAGAAATCTGGTTCCATTATCATTAATACATTTACATGACCAATCTGTACGTAAGCAATCTCTCATCGCCCCCACCATCCCCTCCATGTATGGCTGTCCTCTTCTACCACTTGAGCTTAGACATCAACCTGCCTGGCAACTGTGTTATGTAGACACCAACACCTGCACCAGGCAACTGGTCTAAGCCAAACCCCTCTTCACCCTGCTTGGGCTCTGACACTCTGCTCTGGGACACTGCAACACCTAAGTGCCCCCTTCCATCCCCTTTTGGTGTGGAAGCCTATTTTTCTTGGCTCACCTAATGGCTGTAAGACTGAATTATTGAGAAAGGGAAAAGAAAGAGAAATACTATATCTGCCCCTCCCAGCTTTATTGAGGCATAATTTACATGCAAAAACTGCACGTATTTCATGTGTACAACTTAACAAGTTTTGATAATGAAATTATCACAACCAAGATAACAAATGCATTCATTTTTTTTTTGAAGTTAAACTTTTTAAGTGTAGATTCACATGTAGTTGTAAGAAATAATAGAGATATCTCATGTACACTTTATCCTTTCCTTCAACCATAACATCTTACAAAACAATAGTATAACACCACAACCAAGATATTGACATTGATATAGTCAAGACACAGACCATTTCTATCACAAGTATCCCTCATGTTGCCATTTTATAGACACACTCACTTTCTTCCTGCCCCTACTCTCCCAATCTGTTTTCCATTTTTATGGTTTTGCCACTTCAATAATATTTTATATATATGGAATCATATACTATATAACTTGCTGGAAGTGGCTTTTTAAACTCAGTTTAGTTCTCCCTAGACTCATCTAGGCTCTTGTGTGTATCAACAGTTCATTCTTTTTTATTGCTGAGTAATATTCCATGACATAGATGTACTACACTTTGTTTAACTGCCAGTTGAATAACAGCTGGGTTGTTTCCAGTTTTGGCTGTTACAAATAAAGCTTCTGTGAACATTTGTGTATAGGTTGTTGTTGAACATGTCTCCATTTCTTTATGATAAATGCCCAGAAATGTAATCACTGAGTTGTATGGTAGTTGAATGGTTAGTTTCTTAAGAATCTGTGAAACTGTGGCTGCACTGTTTTAAATCTCCATCAGCAATATATGAGTAATCCAATTTTTCCTGATCCATGCCAGCATTTTGTATTGCCATTATTTAAAATTTTTTTAGCCATTATAATGATATCTCATTGTGGTTTTAATTTGCATTTCCTGAATGACTAATGATAGTGAACATTTTTCATGTGCTTATTTGCCAGCTGTGTATCTTCGTTGATGAAATATCTCTTCATGTCTTTTGCTTATGTTCTAATTGGGTTGTTTGCTTTTTTATTGTTGAGTTGCCAGAGTTCTTTACATAATGTTGACACCAGCTCTATGTTGGATATGTGGTTTGCAAATATTTTCTCCCAGTCTGTCACTTGTCTTTTCACCCTCTTAACAGGATCTTTTGCAGAACAATAGTTTTAAAGTTTGATGAGGTTCAATATATCAATTTTTCCTTTTATGTTCATATTTTTGGTGTCACACCTAAAGACTCTTTGCCCAGTCTTTTTTTTTTTTTTATAAGAATGCTACAATTTTATTTATTTATTTTTTTTTGTGAGGAAAACCAGCCCTGAGCTAACATCCGTTGCCAATCCTCCTCTTTTTTTTTGCTGAGGAAGACCGGCCCTGGGCTAACATCGTGCCCATCTTCCTCCACTTTATATGGGACGCCGCCACGGCATGGCTGACAGGCAGTGTGTCGGCAGGCGCCCGGGATCCGAACCGGCGAAGCCCAGGCTGCCAAGCGCGGACGAAACCGCTACGCCACCGGGCGGCCCCTCTTTGCCCAGTCTTAGATCCTGAAGACTTTCTCCTATTTTTTCCTAAAAGTTTTATAGTTTTATGTTTTACATTTAAGTGTGTGGTCCATTTTGAGTTAATTTGTGTATAAAGTGCGAGACAGGCTGAGGTTCATTTTTCTTTTTTTGGCTTATGGATGTGTACTTGCTCTAGAACTATTTATTGAAATGTTATCTTTACTCCTATGAATTGCTTTCATACTCTGTTAAAAATTCATTGAACATATTTGTGTGGGTCTATTTCTGAGTTCTCTATTCTGTTCCATTGGTGTTTGTATCTATCTCTCTGTTAATACCACATAATCTTGATTCTGTAGCTACGGTAAGCTAAGTAAGTCTTAAAATTAGGTAGACATGTTTCCCACTTTATTTTTCTTTTTCAAAATTGTTTTAGCTATTCCAGTTCCTTTGCCTTTTCATACAAATTGTGGAAAATCTTGTCTACAAAAAATCTGCTGGGATTTTGATAGCAATTGTGTTAAACGTGTGTATCAATTTGGGGAGAACTGACAACTTTAGTATGTTGAATCTTCCAACCCATGCACATGGTATACTTCTCCACTTATTTAGGTCTTCTTGAATTTCTTTCATCACATTGTGTAGTTTTCAGCATACAAGTCCTACACATGTTTTGTGAGATTACAGCTAAGTATTTTATTTTTTAGTGATTGTTAGTGATACCTGAATTTAAAGTTTTTGTGTCTATGTACTCATTGATAGTATATAGCAATACAACAGATTTTTTATCCTTATTTTATGTTCTTTGACCTTGCTGAACTCGCATATAAGTTCTAGGAGTTTTTTTGGTAGATTCCTTGAGGTTTTCTATGTAGCCAATCATGTCATCTACAAAAAAGGGCAGTTTTAGTTCCTCCTTTGTGATGTCTATGCCTTATTGCATTGGCTAGAACTCCCAACACTACGTTGAATAAGAGTGGTGAGAGCAGACATCCTTGCCTTATTCCTGATCTTAGGGTGAACGCATTCAGTATTTCACCATATATATCATGTTAACTGTAGGTTTTCTGAAGGTTTTCCTTATCAAGTTGAAGAAGTTCCCATCTTTTCTATTTTTCTGAGAGTTTTTTTTTTTTTTTATCACGAATGGGTGTTTAACTTTGTCAGAATTTTTCTGCAATTTTCCTGTAATATTTCTTCTTTAGCCTGTTAATAAGGTGGATTACATTGATTGATTTTCTAACATTGAACCAAGCTTGTATCCCTGGAATATAAATACTACTTAGTTATGGTGTATAATTATTTTTATACATTGCAGAATTTTGTTCACTGATATTTTGTTAAGGATATTTGCATATATATTCTCAAAGAATACTGGTCTGTAGTTTTCTGATTTTTATACTGACGGTCTCATTTTGGAATCAAGGTCATACTCACTTTAGAAAATGAATTGGAAAGTATTCCCTCCTCCTCTATTTTCTGGAAGAGATTTTGTAGAATTGGTGTTAATTCTTCTTTAAACATTTGGTTGAATTCTCCAGTGCAACCATCTGGGTCTGGAGATTTCTTTCTTGGGAGTTTTTAAATTAAAAATTCATTTCTTTTAGAGTTATAGAGTTATTCAAATTATTTATTTCATAGCTCCTGACATGGGAAGAGGAGCAGAGGTTTCAAAAGACTAGAAAATAGAGTACAAAGTAGAAAAGCAAGCAAAGGGAAAAAAGATGGAGAATGAAAGCTAAAACACAGAGAGAATAAAATGATTTCATAGAACCAGCCTAGAATGGACAATTTTTGGAAGATGGCATCTTACCTTGGGTTTCTGCATTGAAGGCATACAGCTCACCGTTAGGTGATGACCTCCCCTAGAAGAGCGTCCAGTATAGCATTATTCCTGGTTATTCTGGTGGATTCCAACATTATTCAGCATAGCTGCTACTTCAGGTTTATGCTGTCAGGTGACAGATCATCTTCAGCAGCAGCAGCACTAATATTTATCGGGCATTTACTATGTGCTATGACATCAACAAACATTAGTTTCTTTAATCCTTAAAAGAAATCTTGTGAGCAGGATATGATTATAATCCCAATTTCAAAGATGGGAAATCTGAGGTTTAGGGAGGCTACAACTAGTAGACGATGGGGCCTAGATTCAAATCCCAGCAGTTCGACCCCAGAACTCGTGCCTGTATCTCATTCTATAGTACTCTCCATGTTCTTGGACACCTTTTTAAAGTTCTTCCCATTGTAACTCCTCTCCCTCCTGCTCCTCCTCCTCTTAATCTTCTGGCTTCCCTTCTTTACATGGATCCCACCCAGAGAGTTGGGTTCTATTTTGTAAGTGATGGATCATCCAATTCTATATCCTATCACAGAGCTAAGGTATTCCTACTGGTTGTCTTTCCAGTAATTACTAATCCAGTGAAATCAGTATCAGTCTTCACAGAAAATTCAAACAGAAAGAACTGCTCCAGCTAGAGTTCCATTCCCAAACAAGTGATTTGCTCCTTCCATGTGGTGGCCTTCCTCCCTTCCCCAGAAGCCCCTGCCTTGTCTAAACACAAGGCTTCTATTCCAGATTAGGCCCCAAACACACTGATCCACAGTGGTTTCCTGCAGATGTTTGGAGGGCAGCACATTACTTTTCATCGCCTCTTTTCTAAACAAAGATGTCTCTATTTCAATCTTTCTTCCTGCTCTTCTCATACCCTGAACTCTTCCTTTCATCCAGTTATTTAGCATCTCAATTTCTGTTCTGTTCATTTTAAAACAATGTTGAAACTGAGGTGAGGAGAGGCTATTGCTTTACATTGTGCTCATTCTAATTGGCCCATCCTTATATTCACGTGGAAAAATTTCATCCTGAAAAGTGACAGAGGCGGCTGAAACCCAGATAAGAGGTTCTCTGATCCTCCTCTATGGAGGATGTTGACACATTTGTAAAGAGGACACAGAGTTTTTCACTTTCAAAATCCAATTTCAAACAAGATAAGTCCCTGACTCTTAAAAACAGTGGTTGCTAAAACCCTTAAGAGCGGCTGGGCAAAAAGATTCCAAGAGGAGACCGGCTTCTTGTGATGATGTATGATCATCTCTCTCTAGTTATGAGGTCTATTACATTTGCTGGCTGTGTGATTTTGAGCAGTTAATCTCTACACAGCTGAGTTTCCTCACCTACGAAATGAGGATAACAAAAATTACTAACCCACAAGGTTGTCATGAGGAATAAATTATATCTTAGAAATTTACCTACCATTGGAAGTTCATATATGTGCAACCTATTATTATCATTCATTTAAAATGCTAGATCTCCTCTTTCTTATTTTAGTAGTATTGATTTGCCACCCATACATCCTTCCTTCCTTTGCAAAGAATTTATTTAGTACCTAATACGTGCCAGACACTGTGCTAGGCTCTGGAATACAATGGTAAGCAAAAACAGAGAGAGTCTCTGCCTTCAGGGATTTTACAGGCTAGTGGGGAGACCAGCTAGAAATTAAACAATCATACAAGATCATGTAAATGTCTGTGATACATTCTGTGAAGGATCCATGAGGTGGTTGATGGTGCCAAGGGAGTGTAAAACATGGGGATTTGGCCTAAGCAGAGAGGACAGGGTCTTCTTCAAGTATCCCTCAGGAGCTGATATGGGCTAAGAGCTAAAAGGTGAGGAGAAAACTCAGCAAAGCAGGGAGGGAGGAGTGTTCCACGCAGGGGAATCTGGGTGATGAGAGCAGAGAGAGTGAAGAGGGAGGAATGTGGATGCAACAAGAAGAGGGAAAAGCATGGGAGGCACAGATTATGCAGAGCTCTCTGGGCCAAATCAACTAGTTAAGTCTTTGGAGCAATGGGGAGCCAGAGAAAAATTTTAAGTTAGGTTTTTACATGTATGTGTAGGGTATTCAGATTTTAGTAGTATTATTTGAGTTTCTAAAAGATTACTATGAATGAATTACTGTGAATTAATGAATTACTGTGAATTAATGAATTACTGTGAATTAATGTAAAGAATGGTTTGGAGGGGGCTAAACATGATGAGAGACCAGTGAGGCAGCTATTGCAGTAATCTATGAGAAAGATGACATCACCATGGACTATGCTGGTGGTAGCCAAGGCAGAGTGATGAGGATGGATGTGAGCAGCACTTATTCACAACATTTGGAGATGGATGAGGTTGAGGATGGGGCAGGGAGAGCTGGTGTCATGGACGACTTCATTAATTCTAATGAGACTGAACATTTTTCCTTTTGTTTTTCTCTAGAGCCCAAAAGGTATAGGCTGATATAACATGTGGGGTCTTTTACAGAGTTGAAATAGCAGACCTGAAACATTTGAGAAAGGCCGCTTAGGCATCCTGATTAGCTCAAATAAAAGAGGAAGTTGACCTTCAACCCTTGTCTTTGTTTTATTCCAGCTGCAGAAATCATTTTTGGTTGCTCTGAGTCAAGTAAAAAACAATCCCTATCACCTTATCCCTTTGAGGGTCAGTTCCACTTCTATATTTTCACTGGGACACGATTCTCACTGACAGTAGAAAGTTTGGCATCCAGACCGTGGCTGTGAAATACTTGCTCCTCTCCAGAGCTGTTAGCACTTCTGGGAAACATGTCACAGTGCCAAACACTCACTGATCCTGAAGGGACCCTGTTATTTTGGGAGGCAGTAAAGGAAATACTTAAAAAACACCAAGTGGCACTCTCTTTGGGCATCAAAAGGTGTAAGTGATAAAACGCTCACTAGACTTAAAAGACCAGGGAGCAAACGGGGGCCGGACACTCCCCAGACTCTCTCGATGTGTCAGAACAACATATCTGAGCTCAGTGAAATAACCGAAGACCAAGTGTTCTCCTCAGTGGAATAATTAGACAACAGAGGTGGTCAATTTAGAAAAGCTAACTATCTTCTTTGGTCCCTGCTTTTGATTTTTTATTACAAACAAAACACAACCCTTAGGCAGATTTAAGAGCACAGGACAAAGACTGCTAGATGTTGAACTGCTGTGAGTGGAGCCCATGTTTTATTCATCTTTGTATCCAAGCACATCCATGGTGCTTGTCACATGGTAGATTCTCAGGGAATGTTGGATGGATAAAGGATTCATCTATGTTTTCATGGGATATTTCTATGGCATGGGGAGTTAATAATTTTTTGCCCCCCTCAGTAGAGATGGCTGCTTCCCGTACTCCATATTTATTTTGAATACTTTTTAGCTACAAGGAAGTTCTAAAATGAAATAAAAAGGAAATCAGTTTTAATACGATTTTACATATCTGATTTTATATATATATTTTACATATAGATACACTTGCTGACTAGGTGCAGATATGGATGCTCTCCCTGGAAGATGCTTTCACAACCTAAATTGCACTAGAATGAGGTTATTAATGGGGAAGGAAGGGAAAGTAAGATAAAACTCACAGCTTAATTTCTAGACAGGATTGTGTGGGGAATCAGAATTGGCCACCTCAAGATGTATCTCTTTACCTTGCTCTGAAGGAGGCTTTGACCTTCACCCCCTCAACTGTCTAAGGGGATTTGGGATGGAAGGCCTGTCCCTGGGATGGGCCTTCACCTTGGATGACTCTGGGTATCGAGAGACTGGGAGGGTCTTTGCTATGCCCATTCCTATCAAAGTTGTTTACCAAACAGAACATTTGAAAGGGAACTCTCCATTTGTAAAGGTATCACCCTTTCTGTACTAGGAAGAGGGGTGGATGAGTTGTCAGTGTGGAAGGTGAGGCCTTAAATCTGCATAATAACCTTACTGTGCCTTTCTTGTAATCCCTCATGGCTGACACTCCCAACCGCCCCCCCCCCCCAAATCCTCGTTTGTCTATATAAGAGAAGAATCTCCACCGTTTTGTCGAGAGAAACTCCCTGGTCTCCCCCATGTATACATGTTCTATAAAGCTGTGTTTGATTTTCTCCTGCTATTCAGCCTCATGTCAACTTAATTTGTAGCCCAGCCAGAAAAGAGTGGGTGGAGAACACTCTTTCTCCCCATGAATTGCTATTTTAAAATGAATTTTAGGTGCTTGTTGTGTACCTGGCCCAGGCACTGGAGATTTAATGGTGATTTGTGATTTGAAATGACCCAGAATGTGGCCCAATGGTCCCCTGTCCTTTGAAGCAGTTGGTCTGTTTTCTTGATTGCTGTTCTATACTTTCCCACCATCGGCTCTCCGTCAGGGCCTCAGTCCTTCTGCTCTATCCTGGTGGAACAGTCCCTTGACCTCATTTTTAGACTACTCTAGTCTCAACTTCTCTTTGTTGCTAGAATACTCTATTACTGGTTCTCAAACCAGCAGTATTAGCATTTCTTGGGAACTTATTAGAAGTGAAAATTCTTGGGCCTCACCTTGGACCTACTTAAGAAGAAACTTTGGCTGTGGGGCCCAGCAATTTTGTTTCCACAAGCAGGTTCATCTCAAAGGTGAGAACAACTGCTGTACACAGAGGTCAGTTCTGAGCATATCATCCCTTTGCCCAACACCCTTTACTGCCTTCCTGCCAATAACCACGTGAGTGTGTATGTGCGTGCCCTTCGATCCAAGGCCTTCTGCAATCAAGCACCAGCTCCTGTGTTCCTATCCACATAGGTGTGTCCACACTGTCAGCCTCATGGGTTATCTGCTCTTCCCTCTGCTCTCCTGCCTCCTCTCTTGCTAATGCTGGTTCTTCTGCTAGGAATGTCCTCTCACCACCCTTTCCTTGTAGAAATCTTACTCATTCTTTAAAGACAATCAAAAATTAATATTTATCTAAGTAATTCATGCCTGTGCCTTTAAAAACAAATAGTGCTGAAGGGTTTATAAAGAACCATGATAGGCCTTACCCAACCTTGCAACCCCAATCTTTCCTATCCCCCCAGTTCCATTCCCCATAGAAAACTACTTTAGCCATTTCTACTTTAGTTCTTCTTGTGTTTAACCCTATTTATATAACTAATATGCAAATACTCCTATTTAAAAGTAATTTAAAAATATTATCTACTAACTTCTTGCCATGGTACATAAAATTGGAATAGATAAAATTGTAGGTGGATAAAATTTGGTAGACACCCCACTCCCCTCTTCTCAATCTCAGTTAAATCTTGATTCATGCCAAGTTCCTCTTGGCATGGAAGATGACCCCTTTCCTGGAATGTTTGCAGATACTGCTCCTCCCCTGCTCCCACAGAGCTCTGTATCTCTCTCAGTGCATTCCCCCACCCCCACCCTGCCTTTGTATTAGTCACGTTTGTATGTGTGTCTCCCATCCCCACCAGCTTGTAAGAGCCAGGGAGGTCTAACCTTTTACTCTCTCTGTATCCTCCCAGGGCAAAGCACAGGGCCTGGGTGTAGTATACACTAAGTCAATGTGGCCAATTAAACCATAAAGTAAAATATTTGCCTGACCTTGGAAGCTGGTGGTATGACAGCAGTACTAGGAATGAGGCTTCCCTTTTCAATGTGGTTTTCCAACATTACTGTGGAGAATATTAAACTGGAGTCAGGAGACTTGAGCCAGACCAGTCTTCTTGGTGACTTCTTCTAAGACCTTGGGTGAGGCACTTAATGGCTTTGCTTTCATTTTTTCATCTATAACGTGGCAACAAAAATATCTATGGACAGAGTTGTAGTGAGGACCAAATACATGGAATTACATTGATTCCTTACACTTAAAACAAAAAGGCAACCCATTTTCTATAGCACATAAGGCTATAAAGAACATGAAAAACAACTTTTAAATAGAAAACTTCATTTTTAGATTATCCAGGGGGTCTTTCTTCTAAGATCAGCCTAAAATTTTTAGGGGGGAAACTGTAGTCTCATCATCTGTAATTCGAAGCAAGAAAATTCAAACATTTAGTACCATTTGCCTATCCTTCTTGTTGATGAGAAATCAGCATTACTGCCAACCTTTCAGGCTTTGAAGGGATTTCAAGCTTTATCCTGATTTGATGATTAAAAAAAATCAACCAAAGGCACATTTTCTAAGCCCTTGTCTGGCCCTACCCATTAGAAAAGGGTGAGCTACTGTTCTATCAAAACTTATTAAACCTTAAATATAAAACCAACTCTCAATTACCAAGGTTAATGGGACTACATGCATACATAACTCTCTCTTACATTTATACAGTGCTTTTAACCTCTTCAAAGCACTTTTGACCCTTCTCCACTGAAGGGGAGGAAGACTATCCTCTACCCACTCTGGGTCCTTACTGGCTGGGCTACAAATTAAATTGACATGAGACCGAATAGCAGGAGAAAATCAAACAAAGTTTTATAACATGTATACATGGGAGAGACCCAGGGAAACTGAGTAACTCAACAAAATGGCAGAGGTTCTCATCTCAAATACTATCTTCAACCAAAGACAAAGGAGGATGTTGGGGTAGGGGAGTCAGCTGTGGGAGATTACCAGAAAAGCACAGTAAACAAGATGTTAATATGCAGATTTAAGTCCTTGCCTTCTGCACTGATGAGAGTTTCTAGAGATAAGGTCATCTCCCCTTAGAGAGGGAGATACCTTTACAAATGGAGATTTCCCTTATAAATGTAAATGTCTCCTACAAAGGGTAACTTCTCCTTTTACTTGGTTTTCAGAGCTTTGATAAGAATGGGCTTAGCAAGGACCCTCCCAGTCTATTCATACCCAGAGTTATCTATGGTGATGGCCTGTCCTGGGACAGGCCTTCTATCTTAAATTCTTTTAGGCAGTTAGTGTGGCGGGGGGGAGGTCCAAGTTTCTTTCTGAGTCTTCTGAGCCTTTATTGTCTTCAGCTTGAAATAACCCGTACACCAGAGTGGCACATCGGGGAAGCCTGCCCTGAACCCCATCACCACTAAAGGCCAGAAATGACTGAAAGATTTGGAGGAATCTTCAGAAGAAAGGAAGCCACGGAGGAAAGGAAGCCAAGGACCTGGGCCATCCACAAAGTATATCATTAGCTCCAGGGTCATTAAGAATAATTGACTGTATGTGTGACTATGTCCAGAAAGTCCAGAAAGAAATGAAAAGGCATAGGAAATGTTGCCTGAGTAACTGTATTTACAGGGCTCTTGTCACTGTCATTCTCTCAACAAGCATTACTGAGCACCTACTGCATGCCAGGTGCTTTCAACAAAGAGGATGGATACAGCAATGAACAATCCAGGTAAGACTGCTATTGTCATGGTGATGACCTTCTTGAAAGGTGAAGGCAGACAACAAACAAGAACATAAACACACATATAAGATAACTTCGGGTAGCTAAGCTCTGTGAAGTCCATAAACACAGGAATGTGATGGTTAAGTGCCTTGGGGAAGGGATGTTATTTTAGATAGAGTAGCCAGAGAAGGCCTCTCAGGGTATTTGAGCTGCAACCTGCTACAGGAGCTAACTTTGTGCAGGTCTGCTAACCAGAATGATGGAACGAATGAACCCACCAAGTATGCTAGAGGGAGGGAGGTCCAGGCCTAACCCAGTTCTGTGGTTATTCATTTTGTGTCCTTTTGGGGATATTCCTAAAGTCTCTCCAGGACTCCTGATTTATTGCATCTACAATGGGTTTGCTAATGCTGATCACCTCGACAGGGTGCTCTGAGGAATAATGGGTAAACAGTTGTGAGGAGCTATCTAAATGCTAGCTAATGATCACAGTAAGAACCTTTTATTAAAGAGCACCATGATAGGCAGCTCACACTCGGATGCCTTGGCAAATGTGTAAATTGACACGGCTGCTCCCTGCACACACCAGCACCATCCTTTAAAACAGAAAAAGTAGGGGCCGCCCGGTGGCGCAGCAGTTTAGTCCGTGCTTGGCAGCCCGGGGTTCGTGGGTTCGGATCCCGGGCGCCCGCTGACGCACCGCTTGTCAGCCACGCCGTGGCGGCGTCCCATATAAAGTAGAGGAAGATGGGCACGGATGTTAGCCCAGGGCCAGTCTTCCTCAGCAAAAAGAGGAGGATTGGCGACGGATGTTAGCTCAGGGTCGGTCTTCCTCACAAAAAAAAAAAAAAAAAACAGAAAAAATAAATGAGCCAATGGTCATGATATTCAAAGCAGTTAGTGATCACCTCAATGTCTTGAGAGAAAGCTGGTGTGTGAAATGTAAAATGGGAGCAGGAAGATAATGGCACATTATAGCCCGGAGCAGGTAAAGGATAACTGGTGTACCAACTGGATGCTTGCTGGTGGACAAACCACTCACTACAGGGTGGTAATTCTCACCTGGTCAGGACAAGGCACTGCCACCATCAAAAACTCTGGCAGACAAAAAGTGGTGTGAGGAGCTGGACCAGCAGCATCTCTGCCAGCAGCCCCTTCTGGCCCTCTTGACTTTGGTAAACCTCCCCTGGGGGGAAAACTGAGCAGCTAGCACCAAGGGGCCCTGCCCTGGAAGGGCATCAAGGAAGTGGGAAGGGAGGGAGTAGGGGAATGAGCATTCCATTTTTTGTTCCCAGAATGAAATATCCCAATGCCAGAAGAGGCTTCAGTTGTCTTCATATCTGAGCCTCCCCACACAGAGACACAAATCCACCCCCTAGCAGCTGTCTTCCTTCCCCCAAGTCTATCCCCAAATTAGAACATTAACACTGCAAAAATGAATTCTTTTTTGTAGGTCCTACCACCTCTTTGATATAAATACGCATGTACCTCAACATTCTTTCCCCTCTCCCACCCCAGATCAGCAATCACACACACACATATGCACACACACCCAATTCCTCTGTTGAGCTCTGGTTCAGCTATTATAGAGTGCCTATGGAGTGTAGGTCACTTAGCAGAAAAGTTTAAATTATTGTTGCTTCTTCTCTGAAAAGCAGAAAGGAAGACAAAAATAGCAAAGAAAAGAAAACACTGCTTTTAAGGCTGATACAAACAATTTGTCCCATACTGACTGAGGAAGTCACTTTCCCACTGTGGGACAGGGAGATTCGAGATGATCTCTGAGGTGCTTATAACTGCAGTGCAGACTTCACGTTTTGAGGCTTGACTAGAAATTATGGGGGTTAAAAAGAATATGGCAAGATAATCCTAGTTTTCAGGAAATTATGGTTTAAATTGGGGTGGGAGAGGATCAAGATCTTCAAAAAAATGTAATTGATTTTAATCAAAAGGAGTAATTTCAGAATATTCAATATGCTGGGATATTATATTTAAAGTACTTTGGGTGAGCACGTTGCACGGGACATGGTAAGCGCTCAGTCAATTTCCTGCTGGTGAGGGAGGCATTTCCATTTGCCAGTGTCTCAGGCTGCTCGGACCTGAACCATTTATTTAAGTGTACCAATTGTCCAAGTGTTTAGTTTCCAAAAATAGTCAATGGAGGAATCTAGGGAGAACTGTCCTCAGGAGATGTGGTCATCATCATGTCCAAATCAGTCTGGACTAAGTTAGTTCATTAGCAGGATGGCCTAAGGAGCTTCCAGATCTTGTTTGGTAAGTGTTTCTAATGCCTAGTCAATAATGGATTGTCAACAAAGTGGGAGATAACGTCCTGAGGAGGGAAGGTACATGCTCAGATCCTGTGTTTTTAAATTAAGCTAATCTATACTCAACAAAATCCAGTATCAAACCCCAAGGAATGGTTCCCAATTATTGTCTTAGACCCTTTATTTCACTGTGCTTTGTTTTTTTTCAAGTCTCTATTTCTGCTTTTACCTGGCATTGACTTTCTTGACTCCCCTTCTCCCAGCTTCTGGCTCTGTGCTCCCCCTTTGGGCTTGATGAATAATTTTGGCTTTCCTGCTTTTCCCCTCTGGCATTCCTTCAAAAATGGGTTAGCTTTCTCTTCTACCTCTTTCTACTTTTGGCTGCTGGGAAGTTTTCACCCTACTCAGCCAAGTTTGGATCCTGGGACCTTTCCCTGGCTTTGATCTGTCTCAGTGGCATCTGTGCTGGGCTTGACTCCTCCAGGTGGGATCATGGGCAAGAGGAAGGATCAAGCAAAGATCAAGCATGGAAACAGGTAGAATATCTGGCTCAACCTAAACTGTGCGGCCTTGCTGGTTGTACAATTTCTGCCTCCTTCTTTGTCTGCTGCTTTTATTCCCTCCTGTCTCTGTCCCTTTCAATTTTTATTGTCTCCACCTTCTAACTGGTCAATCCTCTTCTAGTATCCCTTTGTAAGACTTAAATGGGAGTGATAGTAACTGATATCCATTAGCCAAAATAAATTTGATATCCGGGAGGAATTGCTGAATCGCTAGTGTCTTTACAGCACTTATCAAATGCCATTTAACCATATTAGTTGGCAAACTGCTCTGGCTTCCCAGGGAGTCAGCTGGTAGGTAAGTCAATAAACATCTGTCAAAGGAATGGAAGAATGCACACTAGTTGTGTAGCATTGCATCAGGTACTTTAAATAATACAAAGTATCAGATTTCACCCTTGGCCGAAGAAGGACATCTTCTCATGCCCATTCACAAAAAGACTGTTTTGAAATATCACCGAGGGCCAGACTAGGTTCACTATTTCGTCTAGAAAACAAGAAGTCATCTTTTAATTCACAACCGCTTCATGTGGGCAAAAGGGAAAGTAAGCAAAGCCGTGGTTATGGCATAACAGACGGCCACAGGCTAATGAACTGTCGAAGGTGAACACTGCATTACTATCAGTGGATTTTCTACATAACTGCTTCATAAATAGCAAAATGCATAAAACATAAACGAGGAGAATGAAGTGAGCACCCATAGACCCACCACCCATGTCAAGTCATATGATGTTGATATCACCCCAGAAGCCTCCACTCTCCTGTCTGATAGAATAATCTTTTACTTACTTTTCCTTATAATTTCACCACCTTTATAAACTCCCCTAAAAAGTTTAGTTTTACCCAGTTTTGAAATCAAAATAGATTAAAAAAGAAAAACAACAATTGCATGCACATTCAACATTGGACATGAAAAAGAAAACTAGCTTTTGTTTTTAATAAGATATTTTGAAGTGTACAATTTCTACTGGTGATCAAGACATTCGCTCTTTAGTCCACTTTTGTGTTTGCTGACTGCCAGTCACTCTACTCCTTAATACTTCAAAAGTATTCTTCCCAAAGCTGCCTTTGGTCTTATACTAAAGCTTTCCTGGACTCAATTGGAACTTGGAAGGATACTGAGCTCATCATGATGAAATGGATGTTGGCATTCCATGATCATCACTGTAATTATTTCTAATTTGTACTTTGCTTCAAAACGTCTTTCCCTGCCCCCTAAAGTCTACTTTCAAAATGGTATCTACAGCTTTAATTATACCTAACAATAAACTTCTCTCACCACAAAATCCGTTTGATCATGGAGTACACCCATCAACATCTTCAAATATCCTATTTTTAAAAAAAGCCATTTATATATCAGGCTCACAAAGAGTTATACTACTAGCAATGGTGTTTTTAACTGTTTCTGTAATTACCGTTTGTAAATTATTGCAAATTAACATTGTACAAATGATCAGATGCTGGTTGAATTATCTACCAAACTGGGGTGAAATTGTTGTTTAAACTACTGTACTGAACAAATCTACAGAATAAAAACTGAAATGGAACTTGAGCGATTGGTCTCCATAGAGAATCAAATCAGATGCTGTAGTGTTAACAAGGTACTTTGGATCCAGAATAATCCGGCTAATCACACTTCTTCCAAATTAATCAGCTAATGTCAGTTTCTGTGAAGAAGAGATCTTCTTGTGGGTCCTGGTGAGATAGGATTTGGGAAGCAGAGAGCAGCAGGGAAAGCTCCCAGTGATAGGATCCATTAGAGCAAAGGACACGGGACAAAAAGAAGGCTGTATTTATGAGAAGTGATCTGGACCATAAGTGCTATAATTATAAGCTTACAACATTGCCACACTGTTTTGTGAAACATAATATTTTTGTTGTTGATTATTTTCCTTGATTCAGATGTCATATTTCTCATGATGTAATAAATGGTGAGATCTAGTCTCATTTTTCTGTGTATTTGGATACAGTGAGTAGGGTGCTCTGGCTGAATCAACAGTTTCATGTAGGGGAGACCTGAGAAACAAGATTGGCAAGGAAGGTTAGGTCAGATTATGAAAATCCTTAAAATGTTTATACTGGACTTAATCCTTCAGATGTCATTAATGTTTTGTTTTTTTTAATTGGGAGCACCAGGAGGAAAACAGTATTTTTAATGGTTTTCACTGGGATAAAGACTCTAGGCAGGGAGATTAGGTAAGATGATATACCAATAATTCAGGCATTAAGAAATAAGGTTAGGCAGGCTGGCGATGGCGGCAATGGATTGGAAAGGAAGGATGGATGCAGCATTATAAGGGGAGAATTTAGCTTCTTCCTCTTTGTCTTTTCAGCCACTTGAGCTTAATATTCTCGTCTTCCTGATTTATTTCCCTTCCCCCCTTGATAATCTTTTCTTTCCCAATTTTTTTCTCTCTTCTTTCCTTTGCTTGCAATTAAAAAAATTATCTTGGGGATGGCCCAGCAGCATAGTGGTTAACTTTGCATGCTCCGCTTTGGTAGCCCCAGTTCATGGGTTTGGATCCCGGGCATGGACCTACACCACTCATCAAGCCATGCTGTGGCAGTGACCCACATACAAAATAGAGGAAGATCAGCACAGATGCTAACTGAGGGCCAATCTTCCTCAAGCAAAAAGAGGAAGATTGGCAACAGATGTTACCTTGGGGTCAATCTTCCTTACCAAAAAAAAAAAAAAAAAACCCAAATAAAATAAAAAAAATCATCTTATTACCTTCCTATATAGGATGATGACTAAATCAGTTGGGCAGATATCAAATGGGAGATACGGGTAAAAATTAATCATAAGATTTACTAACTAATTAGAATATGCTGCTGCTTTAATTTTTTGGTGTTTTTTTTACCCTTTATCTTCAGTTAGAAAGAAGGCAAGAAAAGAGAAGAAAGGTGATGAGGGGAAAAAAAGAGTAGAATGGAAAAGGGAGAGACAGAGACTTTCAATTATTCATTCATTCAAGTGCTGTGTTTCCAGAGAAAGTGAGAGAGCCAAAGAGATAGAGAAAATACAACAAAATAATTTATGTTATTGTAATTTTATTATATATTTCCCCTTCTAACTCAGTTGGGTAAAGTAGAGATGCCAGGATGGGAGGCAAAAGACTAAGGTGAGATGGGTAGTCTCCTTCCCTCCTTTTATGTCATTTTGTTTCTCATGTCAAAAGGCAGAGTCTATGTCCCCACCCCTAGGCCTCAGCGACTGGCTCAACCCATAGGATGCTGTGGAAGTGACCTTCTGGGACTTCTGAGGCTAGGCTGTAAGAAGCCTGGGTCTTCTGGAACATTTACTCTTGGGATGCTTTTTTTTTTTTTTTAATTGAAGTCATATCGGTTTATAATATTGTGTAATTTCAGGTGTACATTATTAAATATCAGTTTCTGTATAGACTGAGTCATGCTCACCACCAACAGTCTAGTTTTTATCTGTTACCATACATATGTGCCCCTTACCCCTCCTGCCCACCCCTTGGGATGCTTTCTTTTGGAACCCAGCCACGACTTTGAGAGAAGCTTGTAGGCCCTCCTATTGGCAGCCCCAAATAAGAATAAGTCAGCATCCTGCCAGTCACATGAGCAAACCATCTTGACGCCCAGCCTAATTGAGCCTCTAGATGATTGCAGCCCCAGGTGACATCTGACTGCACTTCCCAGGAGACCCCAAGCAAGAACTGCCCACCCAATCCCAGCCAATTCACAGAATAATAAGAAACAAGAATAAACTGTGGTTTTAAGCTACTACACTTTGGTGTGGTTTGCTCTATATCAATAGATAACCTCTTCATCCTTACCTGAGGCATAAAGAATCCTTTATCTGGGGCTGGCCTGGTGGTGTAGTGGTTAAGTTCGCGTGCTCTGCTTTGGTGGCCCGGGGTTCACAGATTTGGATCCTGGGTGCGGACAGACGCACCGCTTGTCAAGCCATGCTGTGGCAGTGTCCCATACAAAGTAGAGGAAGATGGGCCTGGATGTCAGCCCAGGGCCAGTCTCCCTCAGCAAAAAAGAGGAGGATTGGCCACAGATGTTAGCTCAGGGCTGGTCTTCCTCTCTCTCACACACACACAAGAATCCTTTATCAAATGTTTGAAAGATTCATAATGCTACCCAGAATGCATGTATATATTTTATGTATTTTTTGTCTTTTAAGGATCACTTTATTACTCATTAGCTTTTAAATTGGAATCTGAATTGACCTTGATCAGACATCTTAGAAAATGTTTAAGCAAATATTTTAAGCACTATCACAGTTTCAGTACTGGTTCAGGACAAAGTGGTATCGGGACAAAGTGGTATCAATGTGACAAGAATAACTGATATATAATCAGAAGATGGAGGTTAAATTCTAGTTCTGTCATTTACCACTGTGTGACCTAGGGAAAATTATTGAACATCTCTGATTCCTAGTTTCCCATCCTACAATGTATTTGAAAGAATTGGTGATGCCTGGCAAAATGCAGATATTCAATAAATTTCCATTTCTTTCCTTCCTATGAAAGTCCTGTGTTCATAAGTGTAAGCATGTTGAAGCTTATCATACTGCTTCCTAATGAATATTTTTATTATTTAGCAAATATTTCCCTTGATAAATATTTCATAAGCTTCCATAGTGTTACCTTTACTAGCGGGATCTACCTCACTTTTCCTGTGGGGGAGCTTGTTTAATAGATTTTGGGGACTCATTCTGTTGCTAGATTCTCACAAAGGCACTTTTGTGACAATTTTCTTTGGTTTTCAAGAACACGACACTGTTTCACATCTTGAATGTTGTTCCCTACCCTAGTGCAAATGTTAATAAGCACACACTAAATAAGAATTTTAATTCAGTTTACCATATGTTTATATATTTAAATTTAAGAGCCAAATTGATATAATTGATAACATTACCCATTTGCTTTGATTCAAGTGATTGAAAAAAATTTTAATTCAGAAGCAAATTACCTTGCTTACTTGAATTTACCATTTTTGCATAATTAGGATGAATTAACTTAATTTGTAGTTATCCTTGTAAATGACTTAACTGATGTCTGCTGAGATACTCAAGGCCACAGGATTAGTGGAGTCATTCTGAACATCACTCTGTCTCACAGGGTTGAAAGTACAAGTGCACCTGGTGAAGCTCGGAGATAGAAGTTGCAGGCTTGAGCTTTTCTCCCTAATATTTTTTTTCTATTTTGTTCCCCTCATCTCACTGTAGGCTGCTTTATGTTTTCCAGAGAGACACAAATTGTATTTGGTGATGGTCCTCCTTTTCCACCTCTGCTCTAATTTTATGTCACATTTACTTGGTGTCGAGCTCTTATCTCAGTTCTGCAAAGGGAAGGCTGGTTACTCATTTGGTGACTTAGGGTAGGAATCCCCAAGACAACGCTCTTCATGGGGACTGAGTTTCCTTTAGCAAATACTGCTTTTTGATGATGCATTTCAATGAGCCTTTAAACAATTTGGACAGCAGACCACCACCTAGAGTATCTGGAACCCATAATTTTAGAATAGTGTTTTTTGAACTGCAGGCCCTGACTCATTAGTGGATTATGAAATAATTCTGGGAGTGGTGACGAGTACTTAAAACACAATGAAATGAAATGGAATAGGTAACATTAGAGTGCATTACATGTCATAAAGGTAAGTAAAGTTTCATAAACCTTTTGTACTAGGTTTTGTGCATGTGTGCATATACAGGTTTATGATAAAAAATTATTTTATGTGTATTTTTGGGGAGTTGCTGTCAAAGAGTTTGCAAGTCACTGCCTTGGATTTAAAGCTATCTGGAACAGTTTTACAATATAGCAGTTTGAAATAAAGCCCCAACAGTGTATTTAAAATATAAAAGTGTAGATAGGTTTTAGTTACATATTTGAAAGGGAACAGCAAGTTACTTTTCCTGAGGAGCCTAGCCCTGGGATGACTGGGCATTTTCCAAAGGGTCAGGAGCCAGTTTTCCCAATAAATGGTAGGAGCCTAAATGCTCTCTCCCCAGAAGAGTCTGAGGTAACAGGTTTCTCATCTCCTCAGTGATTGCTAGGGGGCTGAGAGGTAGGGATGGAGGGAGGGGACTCATTACAAAGGGGTACCAGGATCTTTTGGGGATGATGTCAATATTCCAAATCATGATTTTGATGATAGTATACTGTATCATTTTTCAAAACTCACTCATTTGTACACTGAAAAGTGCTGAGTTTTATTTTCTGTTAAATACACCTCAACAAAAGTGATTAACATTTTAAAAAGGAAAAACAGGATTTGCAGTCTAAAGTGAGTCACATGGTAAGGTCTGCTCACCCACTGAGATGAGATGGCTGTAGTTCTGCAGCATCACATCTCTGTACAGGGTCCTCTGAGCAGAGTCCACCTGCCACCACTCCTCCTGGTGAACTCCATAGTCGTGTCCTTTAATGACACTGATGCCTGCAGGAGCACATTTCTAATCAATCTGAGGGTCCAGAATCAGGAACATGGAAAATATTTTTGAAAACTAAGTCTTACTACGTTTATTGTTCAGAGTTTAAAACAAAATGCTATAAAGGATGACTATCATGGCCTTAATCCTGTGTTATACTTTGGTGATACGTACACAATTAGTAAAAAAAAAATTATTCTCATGTTCTGATTTATATATATTTTTAATTTATACACATATACTGTCACTTAATATAATGAGAAAGCTTAATGCCTTATTTTTTTAGGTAAAGTTATTATAAATATGATTCCTGTATGCCTTTCCCATACACCAGTGGATTATGCTGAGCACTTTGCAGAGTACAGACATCCCCAATTGGAAATCTCTGCTGGGGAAATGGGGAAGCAAGGAAGATATATATGTAAGCCCAGGGAGGTATTACACACCACCAGATTTATATTTCAGGAACAATGCTCTAGAAGAGTGTTTCTTCAACTTGACACTACTGACACTGTGGAACAGATAATGCTATTTTTGTGGAAGACTATCCTGTGTATTTCAGGATGTTTATCAGTATCTTTGTCTTCTATTGATTAGATGCCAGTAGCATTCCCAGTTGTGACAATCAAAAATATCTCCAAATGTCTCCTGGAGAGCAAAATTGACCCTAGTTAGGGACCACTGCTCTGTACGAATAGTGGACAATGTCTTAAGCAGCAAAACAAAACAACCTAATTTAAGAATGACCTATATTAAGGCAAAGCAACAAAGATAAAGATTGGGAAACTAATCCTGATAGGAAACAAAACCTGGTCATTATTTTCTTGTGCAGCTATACACGGAGATGCTGCACAAGCAACTGGGTAGATGTTGATGCCATACACAGAGATTGGAAGAATAAGTAAGAGTCAGAGGTTGAGTCATAGTGAGGCAGACATTTTTCATTTGCATTCAAAACACCCATGGAACATACAGATGGAATATTTTATTCCACCATTGGTTGCATGATTTTGGAACAGAGAGGGAGGTCTAAAATGAAATCAAGGATTTAGGAGATAGTAGTCATTAAGATGGTAACCTAAGTCATTAGGGAAAAAGGGCTGGCTCAGAAAGGACATAGAAACTGAGGAAAACCAGGACCAAGTACAGAATTGAGGGGAATAGCAAAATTTAAGAGGCAGGTAGAAAAAGAATAGGCTATGAAGGCTGAGAAAGAACTTCTAAATGGTGGAAAGAGAATTCAGAGAGATTAGAGTACTGGAAATTAAGAGAAGAGAGAATTACAAGCATAAATGATTCCTCTAGTTCAAGGGAACAGACTGAGCACACACATTTACACCCCCTGCCTCCAAAAACACACTCAAGTAAAATACAAAACCTGCTATAAAAGTATGACAAAAAAGGGTTGCAGAGAAACATCCCAGCAGAAGGCCTGAAAATTTGGACAAATTTTGGAAGATAGAGGGTAAGAGATGAGAAATTAGATGAGAAAAACAGAACAATGCTGCTCACAATCTAATACAAGCACAGAAGTGGGCAGAAGGAGCAGGGTGCTGATGAGAGCCCAGAAAGACATCCAAGCTTCAACTGAACAAGACCTGGAACAAAGTGCGTGGTGGGAAGAACGATTAACAGAGTAAACGTCCTGTTTGAATACAGGTGACATCATTCAAATGAGTGAGGAAAGGCTGGATACAAATGTCACAGGGATAGCTAGAGGTCACCTGGGAAAAGACAGTTAGATCTGTCTCTCACACCACAGAGCAAGATAAAATTAAAACGTGTTCAAGATATAATGTAAAAAATAAAATCATTTGGGGCTGGCCGGGTGGCATAGTGGTTAAGTTCTCATGCTCCACTTCTGCCACCCGGGGTTCATGGCCCCGGATCCCAGGCGCAGACCTGCACACGGCTTATCAAGCCTTGCTGTGGCAGGCGTCCCACTTATAAAGGAAAGGAAGATAGGCATGGATGTTAGCCCAGGTACAACCTTCTTCAGCAAAAAGAGGAGGATTGGCAATGTATGTTAGCTCAGGGCTAATCTTCCTCACCAAAAAAATAAAATCACATTCTAGTAGACTTACAATGAACAATGATTTTACAATGTTAGAGTGATTTTTTTCAGCTATGACTGAAAAATCCAGGAATCATAAAAGAAAAAACTGCTAAATTTGACAACATAAAAATCAAATGCTTTAATGGTAAAAAAAAAAAAAAATCATGAGCAAGGGAAAAATTCAAAAAACTGTACGAAAATTGTACAATTTATCTCACAGAAAAAGGGCTATAAAGGCATACAAGATACAGTTATTAAAATCAGCACAGCAATAGCAAAACGAGTAAGGGATAAAGAGTTCAACAGAAAAGAAATATAGATGAATGACAAACAAAAAAAGACATTCCGTCGCAGTCACGAGAAGAGAGAAACTTGTAAAACTAAACTGAGAGATCATTTTAAAATCACATTGGTAGAAGTTCAAAGTTTGATGCACGCTCTAATTGCAAGGTTGTGGGGCAGAAACTCTCTCAAACTATTGGCTCCACCTTCAACTACATCCACAATCTGACCACTTTAAAGTAACTAACACCCTATGATCGTCTTGCTAGGATTACAGAAATAGCCTCCTATATTGTTCCGGCTTCCACCACTGCCCCACTAGAGTCTATCTTCAAAGAGTAGACAGAGTTATTCTTTTACACTGTAAGTCAAAACTATCCTTTTGACTCAAAAGGATAAAAAACCCAACCCCTCAAAACCCTCCATATCACTTAATTAAATGGAGAGAGATACTGTATTCATGAAATGGAATACTCATATCATCATATGATCTCCCCAAATTGATCTATACTATAGATTCTATAGATCTATAGATCTATTCTATAGATTTGGTGCAATCAAAACCAAAATCTCAGCAGGCTTTTTTGAGATATGCAAGCTGATTTTTACAACTTTCTATAATGAAGCAAAGGACCTAGAATATCTAAAACAATTTTACAAAAGAACAAAGTTGGTAGACTCGCATTACCTGATTTCAAGACTCACTGTAAAGAGACACTCATCACGATAGTATGGTATTAGCAAAAGGACTAACACAGATCGTCAGAAGTGAACAGAGTTTGGAACCAGACCCATACATACATTGCTAGCTGATTTCCCACAGAGGTGCCAGGGCAATTCAATGGAGAAAAGACATTCTTGTTAACAAATGGTGCTGACACGTGGGTGTGCAAAGCTACATAAATACAACAAGTATATGTTCCTCTACTCCCAATGTTTAGAGTCCACTGCCAGCACAAAATATTAAGACCCTCAGACCCTGAAATTCTAGGTTTCAGATTGGGCCAACTGGAACATATTTGGTCCTTTTCTGATTAGCAGCCTTTTTTTTTTTTTTTTTTTTTTTTTGTGGGGAAGACCAGCCCTGAGCTAACATCTGTTGCCAATCCTCCCCTTTTTGCTGAGGAAGACTGGCCCTGGGCTAACATCCGTGCCCATCTTCCTCCACTTTATATGGGATGCCACCACGGCATGGCTGGCAGGCAGTGCGTCGGCGGGCGCCCGGGAGCCGAACTCGCAAACCCCGGGCTGCCAAGCGCAGACTAAACCGCTGCGCCACCGGGCGGCCCCAGCAGCCTTTATACTAAAATAAAATTTAAGAGCTGATCAAAAAAGGAAATTATTGATATAACAGATAAATTTTGAATTTAAATAAATTTTAAATTTTGAAATCCTAAGAGAACACTATAAATAAGCTCATGAAAATACATTTAAAAACATAAATGAAAATGAATAATTTTCTATGAAAATTTAACAAAAGTTATACTAAGAAAAAAATACAAATCCAGTATAGGCTCATGACAAATAAATGAATTCAATAATCAAAATCTTCACACAAAGTCTTCATAAGACCCAAATTTATAGGTAAGTTTCACAAAATCTACATGTAACACAATTTTCTCATCTAAATTATTAGAAAAGAAAAGGAGCAGGAAAGTACCCCATTTCCTTTTTTTGTGTGTGAGGAAGACCAGCCCTGAGCTAACATCTGTTGCCAATCCTCCTCTTTTTGCTGAGGAAGACTGGCCCTGGGCCAACATCCGTGCCCATCTTCCTCTACTTTATATGGGATGCTGCCACAGCATGGCTGACAAACAGTGTGTCCGCCGGCGCCTGGGATTTGAACCTGCGAACCCTGGGCTGCCAAAGCGCGAACTAAGCCACTGCGCCACCAGGCCGCAACCCCATTTCCTTTTATGAGACTATGACCTTGATACCATAATTGGACAGGGAAACAAGAAAGTATAGTCTAATCCAACCTGTGGACACAGAAATAAAAATCCTAAATACAGTATTAGTAAAAAGCCCTAGGAAAATATGTAAGAAGCAACTTACCACACTTATTAGCAACTAGGGTCTATACAGGAATTCAAGTTCATATTAGAAAATCCATTATACTGCTTATAGTACTTATAAATTAAAGGAAATAAGCTACAGGTTTATTCCAATAGATGCACAAAAGGTAATCAATATAATTCAATGCACATTCACGACCAACACGAAATCTTAGCAAACTGGTACCTGGAGGGAACCTACTTACCCTGACAAAGGTTACCTACCCAAAGCTGACCTCAAACATCACAGTTAATAGTAAAATGGTATATTTTCCCTCAAGAGTGACTTAATCTATTTCTATTTCTCTTTCTCCATTTAATGCACAGGTCCTTCTAAACTTTATAGATCCATTACAATATAAAGTGGGGAATGAATAAAGAGCTCACTTGAGGTATGTTCATTTTCTGCGGCTCTTGGGAGAGTGTGGAGAACTGTGGTTCAGCTGAGGACACAGAAAGAAGACTGGGGTCATGAGATTTGGCCTGCCTTTACAGATCCTAGATTCACCTCCCCAAATCTCAGCACCCCAGTTGGGGATCATCCTCTCTATAGGCATAGGGTCCTCTGTGCCTTGAAAATGCATGAGAAGCATCATGGACAGGTGGTACCACCTGTCTTTGTGTGACTCTGGAATGACCATAGGGCTTAAATCTGCAGTTTTTTTACTGAGTTGATTTTCTGGACTGATTTAACAATAACGTATGTGTCCTTCTGACTAACACAAAGATATAAAAACAACAGAAGATTAATTGAATTAAACTACACCCAAGGTAAGACACTATTCTTTCATTAAAATTATCTTACCAGAAAAATACTCAGTATGCATCATTTATCTATTTTTTTCAGTGATATTATTTACCTCCTGGTATAGACAATTCATGGAAAGCGTAGTAAAAGAGATGGGATGCTTCAAGGCAGAAATTTTTAATTGTTTCAGCTGTGATGTATTTCTCAAAAGGCCCTTTTGATAAGATGCCTTTAGTGACTTACCTGTGAGAGAGTGAACTGCACTGTTTTCCTTCTGACTCTGTCACAGACTGGGTTTCCCTTGACAAGTCACCGAACTTTGCAGGCCCAATGTCTTTAAAGCTTTCAAAAAAGTTATAAGTAGATGATCTTAGAAAACCCTTTATGTATCATCAGTCTGGGATCCTGTGAGGTCAGGACAACATCACTAGTGTCACATGTGATCGGCACGTGTGACAGCAGCAAAGCACCTGTAGAGTGGGGTCCATTTAAGGAGACTGGAGAGAACTTCCTCCCTTCCTCCCTCTGCCTGGTTACCCCTCACCCCTAGACCGCGAGCTCACAAGCTTTCCAACAAAGCAGTCTGCCCCTGGGCCACATTCACTTTCCCTTATATCCTCAGGGATTTGGGGACAGGCCATTTTGCTAAGTGCTGTGAAGTCTGCAATGCTAGTTTGACATTATATTAAGCCACCCAACGAGAAAACAGCGTCTTCTAACTATAATAGCAATTGTCACTCAGTGCTCAGCACCTGGCACTTGTCTAAATACTTTACAAATGATGACAGATCTAAGTTTCAAAACAACGCCGGGACATTGTCATTATTAATTACATTTTCCGATGAGAACCCTGACTCTTACCCAGGTTGCTTCTGTCGCCCCTGCTTACAGGTGACTGAGCTCGAGCTCCACCGCAGACCAATGGTCGCCGTCGCTGTTATAAACGCACTCCCCGCCCCCGCCTCCGCCGATATGGGCTTTTCTCGGGTCGGGCTGCAGGCAGAGCCGGGCACACGGTCCCCGCACACCCCGGGCCGCACCGGGCACCTTCTCCTGACGGTGCTCCGCCGCACCTGCGCCCCAGGAGCCCAAGGGCCACGGTGCCCCCGATCGCCTTCCCCCGACCCAGGGTCCCCCGGGCGCATACGCCGGCGCCGGGGGAAGGAGGGCGGGGTCCCAAAGACTTCCCGCTCCCATCCGCAGGCGCAGGCGCACCCCTCCCAACTGGTCCCCCACACTCTCACCCCAAGCGCACACACTTTACTTCCCGAGTACACCTAGGAGTTAACAAACCGCTTCCCTGGAGTCCAGAGAAGACCAATGAGGAGACGCGGCTACGGTTGCACATGCTCAGAAGGAGCGCAGAGTCCCCCTCCCAGAGGGCCGCGCGGTGAAGACCAATTCAAGACCACGTTTCCCATAGACCTCCGCGTCCGCTTCTGAGGTCACTCTTTCGGCGTCTCAGCGTTTCAGAAAGCTGGAGGGTGATGATCTTAAAAGTCTCCTGCCCAGGTTCTCTCTGAGCCCTAAGAGTAAGTTAAGGGTTAAACTTGAACTCTACGGTCAAGTGCAAACGGTGGTCCTCCATTAGCTCCTGATTGAAATAGCATTCTTTTCGTAAGTCATTTGCAGACAATTGGAGAAACTTGAATATGGATTGGGTATTGAAAATATTAAAATTACTGTTGCTTAGATGAAGTGTGAAAAAAATTTGGAGTTATGTGGGAAAATTGATTTTGTAAAAAAAAGTCATGACAACTGAAGTATTTAGGATTGAAATTATATAGTTGTAAAATTATAATTTTATAATTTTTCAACCTGGGACAGTCACCCTGTTCCTTAACAGCCACTAGATCCACCTACCCCTGAGCTCTGTCCTGGTACCCCTAGAGTCCAGTATGGAGGTTTTACGGGAGGTTGAGACAGGTGTTCCAGGTATAGATGTATATAGGAAAGCTGTTGGTTTTTATACATTAGCGTTGTTTCTTGCTGAATTCTCTTAGTGTTTCAACAAATTTTTATATTAATTATCTTGGATTTCTGTGCACATAATGAGAAGTTTACTTGCTTTTTGCTGATATTCTTTGTTATTCTTTATAATTCTTTAATGAATTGCAAATAAAAGCGCAAAAATGCTGGTCAAACTATATTAAATCAGTTATGATAGACTTTAACATAAAGATCACTAATGGAGACAAAGTGGTCACTACGTATGTTCATTTAACAAACATTTATTGAAAACCTGCTGTGCAATAGACATCATTCTAGATGCTGGGATAGCAACGTTAGATAGAAGAGATTAAATTCCCTACCCCCATGGAGTTTATGATCAGGGTTGTTGTGGGGACCTGTTAGTTAGGATCCCCTCAAGAAACAGGTGTCAATTGTCAAGAAACAATGGGAAAGTCTAATAAACGGGGCTCTAAAAACATGGGTAGGGTTGATGAAGCATCCTGTAACTGGTGATGGTAGAGAGTTACTATTACCACCAGACCTGAGGGTAGGTAATATTACCAGAACCTGCCTGAAAAGGCCACCCTTATGAGAGCTGAGGCATTAGGAAGAGAAGCATTGTAATGGCCGTTACATGGCTCAGCACAGATTGCCAAAGGAATAAATACCCAAACCTCACTTGTTCTCTTCCCTTTAATGGCCTATCCTTTGTTAAGCATTTGCAAACCCCTTTCAATACCTATTCCTAGAATTCCGTCCACCTCTATCTACTCCAGACCTTTTTGTCACCAGGTTTCCAGCCTTATTCTTGTCTAGCCCCCTGCTACCAGTCAACTTATTGAGCTATTGGACATGAAGCAGTATAAATCTAAACTCAGGACATATCTCTTCTTCACAAAGTCAACAACTAAATATGCCTCCTTAAACTCTGCCCACAGGGAAGATTTCTTTTCACCACACATTTTAGAACTGCTCCTAAGTGAGACTAATTGCAGCAGCCATAACTTCCAATGATGCCACCGTACATTGTAGATCTAATTCAAAAGAGATTCGACTGGTATATGACCGCAGGACTCCTTTGGGGACTTTCGGGGAATGATTAATTGTATACACTTGTGACTAAGTTATGAGGAATTTTGTCAAATGGAGCCAGCCTCTCCTTTAGTCAAAGCCTCCTGTCTAAAAAATAGGACATATCAAGGACTGGGAAAGAGGATCTGAATTCTTATTTTGATGACTTGTATTAGTTTTCTGCCCATAAGACCCAGAATTTCATATATATATATATATATATATAAAGATATATATCTCAAGAAGTATCTTAGTAGGGTGTCCATCTATTTCAATGGACTTCATGATCAAAGAGCCACCACCACAGATCTCTTCAGGTCACCACAAAAGATGGCTGCACATCAGAAATACTCTGATAATTTTCAAAAATATTTGTCAAGATTCCATTACAGAAATATATATTTCATTGGTATGAAATACAGCAAGGGCTGCTCCTGAGTTCACAGTGAATATACTTATATTGATAAATTTGGCCCTATCCAAACATAATTCATCCTTCCGGGTCTAATAGCCTAAGGATCCACTTTCAGATATGCTGCCTAGTTTCTGCTTGTACTGTTGAGCAAGATCTTGACTTCCTTTTGTGTTTTGTTCTTCTATTTCTGGATTAGACCATGTGGTTTTACTCTGAGTATAGCTGGGTTTTTATTCTTATTATGGGCCTGGAGTCATTAAAGGAGGTTGTACAGACAGACCCTAAGGAGAGTGTGCATCCCCTTTCAGGGGTGAATTATATTAGGATCACCTCTTAGGATTTGGAGAGAGAGAAAGAAAGGAGAGAGTCACTGTCAAAAGTCAGTCTTCACTTTTTTTTCTCAGCTCCTCATGAGAAGTGACTTTTAGTAAACCTTAAAGGCCTTAAAATTGTAGAGAATGTGCCAGGTACAATGAACCTGAACTTCCCAGTAAGCCTCAAAGGCCTAATTTGCCAGGCAAAGTATAGAGCAGAGAATATCTTTTCTGACCAAGCAGTAGTAGATGGTTGACCATATTCTTCTCCTCTGATAATAACTTTTGGGCTTCCTGGATGCTTGGTAAGTCCACCTCAGTGAAGGAATACAATTTCTTCACCTTGATCTTGACCTCACACTGAGTCCATCCTAGCAGGGATTGGGGGAGAAGGTGTACTTACCTGGCATCCATCCTCATATGGGTAGTGATCATTTTATAAAAGATTCAGGAACATAATGTCCCTCTTGAAGATATTCTTGTATTCAAACCTTATCTGAATGAGTACTTGAGAAAATCTCCATCTACTGAGAGCCAAATATATTGGATCACTTTTTAAACTGTCCAGACACTTCCATCTAGGAACTGTCTCTCTATATTTCTGTCACTATAGATTAATTTTGTCTTTTCTAGAGTTTCATGGAAAAGGAATCATATAGTGTATATTCTTTTGTGTGGCTTTTTTTTTCACTGAGAATAATGATTTTGAGATTCATTCTATAGTTGAGTACCAGCAATGCAGGAACAGCCTCACACAGGGATAAACAACTGCTTATGACATCAAGGGGTATTCATTGTGCCCAAGGAGTTCAGGCGCTATCTGAATCCAAAGACCTGTACTCATTCCAATTTCTAGGTTCCCAGACTTTCCCAATAAATGTCCCAAATTTCATCCATCTCCTCATATTGTGGATCCAATAGTTATTATAATATTTCGAAAACATAATGGCCCCAGACTGCCCAAAGTTGATGAAAAAATAGTTTACACATCCAAGAAGCTTAATGAATCCTAAGCAGGATAAATACAAAGAGGTTTATACCTAGACACATCATAGTCAAAATGTTGAAAGCCACACACAAAGAGAAAATCTTAAAAGAAGAGAAATCAACTTAATATATACAGGAGAGCATCAGTTCAAAGAATGTTTAATGTCTCATCAGAGGAAATGGACCCTAGAAGGCAGTGGAATGACAGCTTTCACCACTGAAGAAACCAATGGCCAGCATGGCCGCTGTAAACTTCCTACCGATTTTACTCGTTTTCACCCCCCAGGTACATAGTCACTTTAGCTGATGCCAGCCACCTGAGTCCCTCTTTGCTTTCTATTCCCACTGGAGCCCAGGACACATGCTAGCAGGCAGTTCAGGCCTCTGCAGCTTCATGAGTGCAAAATGCCAGTCTAGACCCCTGTGGCTGACCCCACCACCATGCATGCATTTGGGGCTAGCCCCTCAATCTGTGCACTGCACACCATCAGCATCCATTGCCTTGTGTGCACCCATAGCAAGTTATTACAGCCAAGGAAAAGAGAGGGAGAAAGGGGTAGAAATCTTCTTTAAAGAAATAATGGCTGAGAACTTCCCAAACCTGGGGGAGAGATTTAGACATCCAAGTTCATGAAGCTAATAGGAGACCTCAAAATTTCAATCCTAAATGATCTTCTCCAAGACATTTTATAATAAAAATGTCTAAAGTCAAAGACAAAGAGAGAATTCTAAAAGCAGCAAGAGAAAAAAATTTCTGTCATACAAGGTAACCCCTGTAAGTCTATCAGCAAATTTCCCAGCAGATACCTTGCAGGTCAGAAGAGACTGATGTATACAAAGTGCTGAAAGAAAAAAAATGCCAACCAAGAATACTTTACCCAGGAAAGCTGTCCTTCAGAAATGAAGGAGAGATAAAGACTTTGCCTAATAAACAAAAGCCGAGGGAATTCATCACCACTATATCTGCCTTACAAGAAATGCTGAAAGGACTTCTTCAAACTGAAACAAAAGGAGGTTCACTAGTACATGAAAACATATGAAAATATATAATTCACTGGTGAATGTAAGTATACAGTCATATTCAGAATACTCTAATAATGTAATATGGTGGTGTGTTAACCACTTAACACTAGGGTAAAAGTTAAAAAATGAAATAAAAATAGCTATAGCTACAATAATTTGTTAGTGGATATGCAACATGAAAAGATGTAAATTGTGACATTAGAAACATAATATGTGGTGGTAGAGGAGTAAAAATGTAGAATTTTTGTATACAATTAAAGTTAAGTTGTTAACAGCTTAAAATAGACTGTTATATCTGTAAGATGTTTCAAGTAAGCCACAGAATAACCACAAAACAATTACCTATAGTAGACATACACAAGATACAGAGAAGTGAATCAAATATACCATGATGGAATATCATTAATTCACAAACAAAGAGAGCAAGAGAGGAAGAAAGGGAGAAAGGAGCTACAAGACAGCCAGAAAACAATGACCAAGATGGCAAGAGAAAGTCCTTACCTATCAATAGATCAGGAACAAGACTAGGGTGCCCACGATCACCACTCTTGTTCAACATACTACTGGAAGTCCTTACCAGAGCAATTAGGCAAGAAAAAGAAATAAAAGTCATTCAAATTGGAAAGAAAGAAGTAAAATTGTATATAGAAAATCCTTGTATATAGAAAATCCTAAAGACTCCACCAAAAAACTGTTAGAACTAGTAAACAAATTCAATGAAGTTACAGGATACAAAACCAACATACAAAAATGAGTTGCATTTCTGTATAGTAATAACGAACTATCTGAAAAGTAAAGAAAATAGTCCCATTCACAATACCATTAAAAACAATAAAATACTTAGGAATAAATTTATCCAAGGAAGTGAAAGATTTATACTGAAAACATTAATGAAAGAAATTGAAGAAGACACAAGTAAATGGAATGATATTCAGTTCACTGAAATATCACTTGCCAAGGTCACCAGTGACTTCCTTATGGCTAAACCTGATGGACACCTCCCTATCTTTGTCTTACTTGGCCTCACAGCAGCTATGGATGATGATAACTTCCTCTTGGAAACACTCTCTTTAGTAAACTTCCATAACTTAACAGTTTCTGGTTTTCCTGCTGTATATATTCAATTGTAATACATTGTCTTGGATTTTACAAAGTTACCCAAAACTCAACACTCCCAGACTGAACTCGCAATTTTTCTCTGCAGATATTTTCCCTCCTATGTCCTCTTTCAAAATGAATGCCTCCTATTTGCATGGATGCTAAAGCTCCTTCACCTCACATAATTTGCATTTTGTTGTTGTTATGGTGAGAACATTACAGCTCTATTCTCATAGCAACTTTCAAGTATACAGTATGATTTGTTAACTTAGTCACCATGGGTACATTAGATATCTGGAATTTATTCCTCTTATAACTGAAAGTTTATACCCTTTGACAAACATCTTCCCGTTTCCCCACCTCTCTGTACCTGGCAACCACCATTATACTCTGTTTCTAAGTTCAATGTTTTTGGCTTCCACTTATAAGTGAGATCACGGAGTATTTGTCTTTCTCTGTATGACTTATTTCACTTGGCATAATGCCCTTAAGGGCTATCCACGTTGTCACAAATGGCAAAATTTCATTCTTTTTTATGGCTGAATAATATTCTATTGTGTATATATATATTATATATATATACATATATATGTGATATATATATATACACACCACATTTTCTTTATCCATTCATTTGTTGTTGGACACTTAGGTTGTTTCCATGTTTTGGCTCTTGTGCATAGTGCTGCAATGAACATGGGAGTGCAGATAACTCTTCAAGATAGTGATTTCATCTTCTTTGGATATATGCAGATGTAGGATTATTGGATTGTATGTTAGTTCTATTTTTAATTTTTGAGGAACTTCTGTACTGTTTTCCATAGTGGCTGGACCAGTTTACATTCCCACCAACAGTGCACTAGAGTTCCCTTTTCTCCACATCCTTTCCAACATTTGTTATCTTTTTTTGACAACGGCCATTCTAACAGGTTTGAGATGGTATCTCATTGTGGTTTTGATTTGCATTTCCTTGATAATAAATGATATTGAGCACCTTTTCATGTACTCGTTGGCTATTTGTATGTCTTATTTGGAAAAATGTCTATTTAAGTCTTTCTGAAAAATTAACGTAGTTGAAAGAAATGACACCCTAGTAGCAACAAGAACGCCCAGATCTTGGTTTCTAATACCACTCTTCAATAAAAGCAAACAGGGCTTCTTGGAGAAATGTCTGATTCTATGACTGGAACAGATATATACACAATGAGCCTGGATCATCTTGTCATACCAAAACATAAGAAAGTGAGAAAAAAAAACACTCCCCAAAACCCAAAACCCACAATTATGAGGGTATGTCAAAGGGACACAAGAGCCTAGTGAAAGAGCTCCCAATGGCAAAAACTGTAACAATATAAGCAACAAAATAAAGCAGTATTGGGTTATAACCTAAATATAATACTACTAAATATCCATGAGTCCATACTGATATAAATAAATGAGTGAATAAATTGATAAAGTGGGGAGAATAGACAAATTCTCTCAAGTAGAAGATTTCCAAATAGATTATGTAGATATTCCACCCTAAAGGAAATGAGGTGTAGCTCTCCACCCCTCAAGTGCGGCTTCCACACAGTGACTTCCTTCCAAAGAGTGCAGGATGGAAAGGGAGGGGAATAAAAAGTAACTTCACAGCAGAGAAACCTGACAAATACTACCTCAGCCAGGTGATCCAGGTCATAAATTATGTCAATAGTGTGATATGAAATGAAGAAAATGGTACTTTACCTCTGTAATCTTTTTCTCAGAAATCCATAATCCTTGTTTATTCACAAGAAAAACATCAGGCAAATTTCAATACAGGGACATCCTACAATATGCTTGACCAATACTCCTCAAAACTGTCAAGGTCATCAAAAGCAAGGAAAGTCGGAGAAACTATCACAGCCAAGAGAAACCTGAGATGTGACAACTAAATGTAATTTAGTATCCTGCATGGGATACTGGAAAGGAAAAAGAACATTAGGTAAAAACTAATAAACTATGGACTTTGCTAAAATAATGACTAGTTGTGACTAATAATTTGTCAGTATTGAGTCATTAATTGTAGCAAACATATGTACTAATGTATGATGTAATGATGGAGAAACTTTGTGTGGGATATAGAGAACTCCCTGCACTATCCTCTCAATTTTTTTGTAAATCTTAAACTGTTCTAGAAAATAAAATCCATTAATTAAAAAAATTAAAATCGTCCCAAACCTGGGATAGAACTATTTGCATGATATACTTCACAGCCTCCTTCTAGAAAGAAATGAACATTATGGATGAGATGCTTAATTGATTTTCTGATAATCTTTAACGTGATATAGACTTGTTCTGGGAAATTAGTTACTCATTCAGCCAGTTACTGTCAGTCAAGAGTCTAGTGACCTTTCTTTAGCCAGACACTCCCTTTTTTGGGGATATCAAGTATAACAATGTTTATCTTAATCATACTCTTTTCTTAAAAGTTTTCCTGACCAAAAGTGAAAATTTGAATTGTCATAATAGGGGCTTTTTCATAAAACTTTGGAATCTGCTCGTTATCCCATTATCTAAAAAGTTGGTTTCAAATTTCTAAATCTTAGAATCTATTGTTTTAGAGACATTATGATGAATTGTTTTCACTAGCTATTACCAGTTCCTCTTCTTTTCTCCACTTTTGCACACTAAAAATAAGACAAACAATTTAAAAGCACTATGAACAAAAAAAAAGATAAGAAAAACAAGTTAAAATAGTGGAAGGGAAAAAAAAGCAAATATTTCTCCAACTCTTCATTTGAGTTGGAGAAAATAAAGCATCTGTTTAAGAACTTCTCTCTGGGAAATATAATATTCTCCTCATAGGCATGGAGCCTTTGGAAAATAACTGTAAACTCCCTTTTGAAAAATTAGGCCTTACTCTAAGCACGAGAGGGAAGGACAAAGGATTCTTTTTTTTTTTTGTGGGGAAGAGCAGCCCTGAGCTAACATCTGTTGCCAATCTTCCCCTTTTTGCTGAGGAAGACTGGCCCTGAGCTAACATCCGTGCCCATCTTCCTCCACTTTATATGGGACGCCGCCACAGCATGGCTGACAGGCAGTGCGCGTCCGCGGGCGCCTGGGATCCGAACTCGCGAACCCCGGGCTGCCAAGCGCGGACTAAACCGCTGCGCCACCGGGCGGCCCCCAAAGGATTCTTAAAATTGCATTTTAGACTTATTGGAAAGGAATCTGGAAGATTCCTCTAAAGTTGCTGTTTCTATATAGAGCAAGGAGAAGGAACTGAAAGTTACCCTCAACAAGGACTGATCATCTTGCTTCTCTGCTGGAAGTTATATGGGGAGTGGATGTCACTGGTCAGGATGCTGATCTTGGTGACTGATGTGGTCTAAGAGGCAAGGAACCAAACATACCTAAGTAGAGAGAGAGAGTCCCTCTGTGAGGCTTAGCCACAGACAATCTCTCCTAGTAATGGGCTGGGCAGGGTTTGGGACTCTTCTGGGTGAGATTAAAGCTGTGAGTCTCTGGGTATTTAACCTGCATTAATCCAGAAACCTGAACCGTTTTCACTAGAGATAGAACAAGACAAAGAACTCCCTAACCACTCAGAAATAGCATCCTTTTATGAGCTAAAGATGGATGAAGCTAGAACAGGATAGAGAGCTTGTTTGGCGGTGTGGTAGGATTGGCAGTGTAGGGTCCGGTAGTCACGACTAGACCCCCAGTGAGGATGCCAGTTTAATGTAGCTGATCAAATTGTCTTTCAGTCATCCTGTCATGTAACAACCTATATTTTTTAAAACGTATTTTATTCTCATTTTTAATAATTAAATTTTATTTCCTAGAGATTTACAGACTCATTATCAAATATTTAGAAAACATAAAAAGAAAATTAAAGCCGCCAGAAATCTTACCACTTGCCTAATGTTTTTGCGACATAATATCTTTTAGGACTCTGCCTTCTGGTTTTTGTGTATGGCCTCGTAGTGAACTTTGAGGCCTTCACCTTTCCAATGAGAACACTGCCCTCTGGCAGCCCTTTCCTGCCCTCCCAGAAGGGACAGATGTTCCTCTGTGAGCCCCAGCCCCTTCTGTTCTCATACCACTACACTGTCCTGTGGCTATCCATCTCTGTGTCTGCTTTCCCAGCAAAGAAGCACAGATTTTGAACAGAGGATGTCCAAGTCGGTCCATGTGGCCTTTTTGATCTGTCATTCCTGCCCTAGTGCCATGAAGCTGGTGCCATATAAAAATAGACCCAACCCCTCTGTCCTAAATCATCTGCCCCAGTCATCTCTGTAATGGGCTGAAACTGACACTGAAGCCAAAGCTTTTTGCCTGCTGTTCCTGAAACTTGTTTTCTTGTCTACAGCCTTTCATCAACAACATGATGTACAGTGTTGTTTCCTTGGCTCTGACTTCTGGTTGCCCTCCTCCATCCTAACTGGTCATCAGCCCTAACTTGGTCATATAGATTTTGGCCATTCTAAATCTAGCCTACCCTCAGGACCCTACATCTTCTCACAAGCCTCATGGTCATAGAGTTCCAGGTTACTGAAGCTCTGTGAGTAGAACAGAATCATGGGAATGACATGATGAAATCGGTAGTTTAAAAGGGTGATTCTGTGTGATGGGAACAGATAGATGGAAGGTAGAGAGACAGATTTATCCAGGTTGACGGTGCCCTACAGGTTGGGTCAGTCCAGCCATTCTGTCCAGTACCTGGTACACTGTTAGAGTTCAAAATATGCAGGGGGATGAGTTCCCTTCCAAATGTTCCTCTCACTCTTCTGCCTCTCTTTACATTTCACCTCCCATGTGAAATCCTTAGTCCACTCTAATCCATCCTTTCTGATTTTTTTTAATCCTTCAAGGTCCTGTTCTAACTTGATCTGTCTCTAGGTCTCATCCCAAGAACACTTATTATTATGAGCCTATCTTCTTAGCAGTGCAAAGCTTGTCCTCTGATGTCATTTGTTGTTTTATTTAGCTATTTCATATCCATGGCATTATTATCAGAGTCCCTAGGAGAGTGACTTTTCTATCCTCCTTCCCCGTCTGCTCTTTTCAGGAAGTAGAAGTGAGCCTTTCACAAGTCTATGTTCACTGTATGCTTGTTGATAGATTGAAACTTATTGTATTAACTTGGGTGTGAGTGGTGGTGGCTTGGATTAGGGTTGAGGTTATAGGTATGATCCTAAAGAGATCCCATTGGGAAAAAAAGAGTTCAGAGTCTGCTTCTGGGATGATGGGCTCAGGGCTGTCAACTAACACCCACAGTGTGTGTTCTTTCCCGGTGAGGCCATCCCTCAGTTTGCTTCAGTCAAGAAGGCCTTTTGGATGAATTCTGGAAACCAATGTATTAACCACAAAGGCCACACACCATGTGTTGTTATGGCCACTGCACCTCAAGAGAGACACAGAACAGCTGCAGAAACACCAGATGTGAGAACAAAAATGATTGGGGATTTCCCCTTCCTTCCGTCCTTCCTTTCTCTCTTTCTCCCTTCCTTCCTTCACAAGTGCTTCTGTGACTGTATCTCGCTAAAGCGTAAACAATGCTCCTTAGACATCAATGAGAGCATGGGGATTTAAAAAATCAAATGGGTTTTTTTAAAGGGCACAGTTTATAAGTAGTTAAATTGCTTTGTAATACATAAAAAGTATATAATATTTGTAATAAATACAAATAGAGTGACTTATTCAGCCTCTTTTTTTCTTGTGAATTGTACGAAATTTCATATAATTATGTGGAAATTACATAATAAATGCCTATTTGAAAGTTTAAGTGGCCACTAGTTTGTTTCTAGCTGGGGACCACCATTAGTAGAATGATAAGTTTGGGCAGAAAGTCAACTTCCATGAAAATTGATGTTAGAAAAAAGAACAGGGCTTAATGCTAAACACTTAGTTTAAGGAGAAGAGATTTGATCAGCAAACCAAATCCTCTTCCCAACCTGAAACAGTCAAGCATAAGCTTTAGATTGTTTTTCCAGTGACAGGGCTGGCAGCGTGAGAAGCTGTACTGGGTAGTGGTTCAGAGCTCACACTCTGGCTTCAAATCCCAGTTGAACTCCTTACGGTCAGTATGATTTTAGGCAAATCACTCAACATCTCTGTGCCTCAGTTTTTTGTTTTTGTTTCTTAATCTGTAAAAGAGGGGGATGTTAGTGTTATCTGTTGCTGCCTAAGAAGCCATTCAAATTTAATGGTTTGAATCATTTCCTTTTCTCACAAATCTGTGTTTGGGCTGGGATTGGTGAGGAATTCTATGATCTACATCGGGTGGCTTGAGGGCTTTGGGTGACTGGATGGCTGGGAACGGGCATCCTGTGAAGGCTCACTCACTAACATGTATGGCAGTTGATGCTGGCTGCTGGCTAGGACCTCAGCTGGGGTTATAGACTGGAACATCCACACTTGGCCTCTCCACGTGGCTGCTTAGCTTCCTCACAGTATAGTGGCTGGGCTCCAAGTGCAAGCATGCCAAGAAAGTGAGGCAGAAATGCATGATGTTTTAACGATCTAGCCTCGGCAGTCACATAGCATTCCTTCTACTGTTCTCTCTTTGTCCAGGCAGTCCCAGAGATCTGCCCAGGCTCAAGGAGGGAGGAGAAAGATCCTACCATTTCATGGGAGAACTGTCAATGGCACACTAGAAGAAGAGCATGTGGGATAAGAAATATTGTGGTGGCCATCTTTAGAAGACACAATCTGCTACAGTTTGCCTTAGAAGACCTATAGTCTGTATGAAACGGCCTATGAAGCATCACTCAGAGGAAGTTTGGAGCATGGTTTGATACTCAGGTGCATATTGAAAGTCCAATGTCTAAAAAAAGTTTTTCAAAATGCTTGTCTGTAAGGGCCTTGTTTTATTTAATGTTTCTTAGCTAGTGACATAAAGGAACTCACCTGTGGATAAAGCAATGTACTTCAGGACATCAGTGTCCTTAAAGGAATAGTTTTGCCCATGTAAATGTTATGAGACATGTGACCTTTTTGTTACATATGGGTCTTTTGTCTGCAGGATCAACTATAGCAAAAAATATGCCCACATGAAAATTTTTGTTGGATACTCTTTGGGTTCAACTATGTTTGGAACCATGTATTGAGATATGTCTTGGTATTCTTTAGAAAAATAGCAAGTTTGGCCAAAGTGAGTCAACACCTGTTGAAGCTTAATATGGACAAAGAAAAGAGACTAATGCTAAATGTTAAACGTGCATGGAGTCCAAACTTTGGGCTGCAAAGATAAATTCCTAAATTACCTAGCATCAGTTACGTGGCTCTGAACTGGTGATGGAGTTGTGCTGAATCATCGATATCGTGTTACGTAATTCCCACTAAAAACAAAGGCATCTGTATGGCAGATGGTTAGTTTAGCAAAGAGTTCAGTCTACTGTGTTTTTTTAAAAAATTTAGATATAATTGACATATAACATTATATTAGTTTCAGGTGAACAACATAATAATTTGATATTTGTTTGTATTGTGAAATGATCACAATAAGTCTAGTTAACATCCATCACCACACATAGTTAGAAAAATTTTTTACTTGTGATGAGAACTTTTAAGATCTGCTCTCTTAGCAGCTTTCAAATATACAGTACAGTCAATCTACTGTGGTCTTATCCACTAGATTTCAACTGGTATGTGATAAACCTCTGGCACACTGTGAAGAGGCCCTTGTTGAGCATGAGAGTGGAAGTCATGGTGGCTGTGTCTGGCAGATTGCCAATATCTTCTCAGCCTTGGCAAATTGCTTTATTGCACTGGCCAAGACCTAGGATCTTCAAGATGAAAGAGAGAAAGAAAGGGAGAGAGAAAAAAGAAAGGACGAAGAAAGGAAGGAAGGAAGGAAGGCAGGGGGCAGAGAGATAAGGGGAGAGAGAGTGATGGCCAGTTGAGAGATTTCTTTTTTGTAATGACATGTTCAGTCGCTTCACTGGATAGTATAACACTTAGGATAAAGTAGCTGTTAACTAAGATCAGAATTGGGCAATAGAGCAAAGAGGGGAAAGAAGACACAAGGCTAGAGAGAGGAGAGGAAGGGGTAAGCTGGGTAGTTGTCTTTCCTGGCTTGCCCTCTGCCCTGCCTCTTGAGTTCAAGAACAAAAAAAAGTTTGTGAGGGAAGTAGAGTTTAAAAATCTCTGGGATAGTAGGATGGAGCCCAAATTTTATCAAGCTTTCCTCAGATGCCCTGCGTTGCATGACTCTAGGGAGAACCATTCGCACAAAACAGTGCAATAATGTATAAGTAATCTGGATATCTTGTTAAAATGCAGATTCAGATTCTACGGAATCAGGATGAAGTGTGAAATTCTCCATTTCTAACTTGCTGCCAGGTGAATGTGGATGCTGCATATCTAAGAACCATACTTTGAGCAGCAAGTTTCCAAGGGAATTATGTATATTAACTCATTTAATCTGCAAAACAATCCTATGATGTAGTTATTACTGTATCCCGTTTATAGACAAGAAAGCTGAGAATAAATCACTAGCTTGGTTCACATAGCTAAGTAAGGAACAAAACCAGGATTTGAACTCTGGTAGTCTGTGTCTATCATTCACATTTTCTTTCTTTTTAAAAAAATTTTAAATTAATATACTTTATTTTTTTGGGAGGGGGGAGATTGGCCCTGAGCTAGCATCTGTTGCCAGTCTTCCTCCTTTTTTCCTTCTTTTTTCTCCCCAAAGCCCCAGTAGATAGTTGCATGTCATAGTTCTACATCCTTCTAGTTGCTCTACGTGGGTTGCTGCCCCAGCGTGGCTTGATGAGTGGTACCTAGGTCTGCGCCCAGGATCCAAACTGGGGAACCCCTGGGCTGCCAAAGCGGAACGTGCAAACTTAACTGCTATGCCGCTGGGCCGGCCCCTATACTTTATTTTTTAGAGCAGTTTTAGGTTTATAAAAAAATTGAATGGGAAGTACAGAGTTCCCACATACTCCCTCCCACCTTCCCACAGCTTCTTCTATTACTAGCATCTTGCATTGGTATGTTACATTTGTTATAATTGATGAACTAATATTGAAATGTTATCATTAACTAAAATCCATAGTTGACAGTAGAGTTTACTTTTTGTGTTGCGCAGTACTATGGGTTTTTATAAATGCATAATGTCGTGTATCCACCATTACAGTATCGTACAGAATAGATTCACTGCTGTAAAAATCCCCTGTGTGCCACCTATTTATCCCTCTCTGTCCCATTTCCCACCTGAGGCCCTGGTACCACTGATCTTTTTACTGTCTCCATAGTTTTGCCTTTTCCAGAATGTCATATAGTTGGGATCATATAATGTGCAGCCTTTTAGACTGGCTTCTTTCACTTGGCAATGTGTGTTTAGAGTTCCTACATGTCCTTTTGTGTCTTGATATCTCATTTTTTTTATTGCTGAATAATATTTCATCTTATGGATGTACCACAGTATGTTTATCCATTCACTAATTGAAGGACATATTTGTTGCTTCCCAATTTGGGGCAATTATTAGTAAAGCTGCTATATGCATTCTTGTGCAGGTTTTTGTGTAGACTTAAAATCTTCAACTCATTTGGGTAAATACCAAGGAGTAAGATTGGTGGATCATATGGTAAGACTGTATTTAGCTTTATAAGAAACCACCAAATTGTCTTCCAAAGTTGCTATACCATTTTGTGTTCCCACCAGCAAAGAATGAGAGTTCCTGTTGCTCTGCGTTCTCACCAGCAGTTGGTGGTGTCAGTATTCTGGATTTTAGCCATTCTAATAGGCATGGAGTCGTATCATGTTTTAAGCATGTTTTCTTTTTAGCCACTGTGTTCTACCACCTCTCACTGGAAGTGGTTCATCTTCTTGTTATTCTAGGCAAGAGCAAATTCCAGTCCCACTGAGGAATTTAGCATTATGCCAGACTTCAAGTCAGTTTTAAATGAAAAAACAGACAACCAAACCAAAACACCATTGCACTTTCATCTCTCTCTAAAAATGCCAAAAGTTTTCACTCACAGGCTAGTAGACCAATTCCACACTGCATGGTATCAGGCCAGACTGCTGTTTGATTTTATTTTTTAGTCAGCTTTATTGAGGGATAATTTTCATTTACTAAATCTCACCCTTATTAAGTGTATAGTTTGATGAGTTTTGACAAAGTATACAGATGTATAATCACCACTTCAATCAAGATACAAACATATCCATCATTGCAAAAAGTTCTCCCATGCCCTTTTGTAATCTATCCACACCCTAGGCAACCACTAATCTGATTTCTGTCTATATAGTGGTTGACTTTGCAGTATGTCAAATAAATAGAATCGTACAGTATGTGCTCTTTTATGTATGGCTTCCTTCACTTAATGTGATGTTGAGATTCATCCATGTTGCACGTATTGATAGTTTACTCCTTTTTATTGCAGGGTAGTATTCTATTGTATGGATATATCACATTTTGTTTATCCACTCATCAGCTGATAAACTTTTGGTTGTTTCTAGTTTTTGGCTATTACCAAAAAAGCTACTATAAGCATTTACATGCCAGTCTTTATGTGGAAACATGTTTTATTTTTCTTAGGTAAATACTTAGCAGTGGAGTTTCTGTGTTGTATAAGTGTGTATTTAATTTTATTAAAAACTGCCAAACTGTTTTCCAAAGTGGCTGAACAATTTTGTGTTCCCTCTAGCATTGTGATAGAATTCTAGTTGCTCTTCATCCTTGACAGCACTTGATGTTGCTAATCTTTTCAATTTTATCTATTATAGTTGTTGTATAGTCATATGTGAGTGTGGTTTTAATTTGCATTTCCCTGATGACTAATGATATTTGATATTTTTTAAGTGCTTGTTTGTGTCTATGTATCTTCTCTGGTGTCTGTCCCAATCTTTTGTCCATTTTTATTGGGTTATTTGTATTGTTGTTGTGTTGTAAGAATTCTTCATATATTATTCTGAGTACAAGTTCTTTATCAGATAGATGTTTTGAAATATTTTCTCCCAGTCTGAGGCTTATCTTTTCATTTTCTTAGTGTCTTTTGAGGAGCAGAGGTTTTTAATTTTTACAACATAACAATTTTTCTTTTATGGTTTGTGCTTCCTGTGCTCTATCTAAGCAATTTTTGTCTAATTCAAGGTCACAAAGATTTTTTTCCTTAAAGGAGTTTTGTATTTTTAGCCCCTACATTTAGGTCCATGGTCTTTTCAAATTAATTTTTGTGTATGGTGTGAGAAAGGGGCAGAGGTGCATTCTTCTTTCCTTCCTTCCTTCCATATATGGATGTTCAATTATTCAAGCACCATTTGTCGAAAAACCATCTTTTCCCCATTGATTTATATCTTCGTTGAAGGCAATTGACCATATATGTTTAAGGCTATTTCTACACTCTCTATGCTGTTCCATTGATCTATATGTCTATCTTTAAGCCAGTACCACATTGTCTTGATTACTATAGCTTTATAGCTAGTCTTGAAATCAGGTGGCGTGAGACTTCCAATTCTCTTTTGAACTTTTTTTGGCTCTTCTAAGTCTTTGGAATTTCTATAGAAATTTTAGAACCACCTTGTCAATTTTAGAACAAGCTTCTCAAAACTCTGTTATGGTTTTGATAGAGATTGTAATAAACCTATCGATAAATTTAGCAAGACTTGACAACAATATTGATTCTTCCTATGCATAAACAGGGTGTATCTCTTCCTTTATTTATTTGGATCTTTTAAAAACTGTTCTGAGCAATATTTTATAGTTTTCAGTGGATAGGTCTTGAAATATATTGTGAAATGTATTCCTAATTATACGTCTTTGGTTCTATAGTAGATGACATTGCTTTTCACATTTCAATTTATAATTTCCTTTTGCTGGTGTATAAGAAATAATTTTTTGATATTGGCCTTGTGTCTTGTGACCTTGCTAAACTTACTTATAAGTTCTAACAGCTTTTTTGGCTAGTTCTTTGGAATTTTCTCCATATAGAATTGTGTCATCTACAAACAAAGATAGTTTATGTCTTATTTTCCAATGTGTATGCCTTTTATTTCTTTTTTCTTTTTTCCTTATTGTGCTGGTTAGTATTGCCAGTTCAATGTTAAATAGAGGTGGTGAGGACATCTTTGCTGGTGTCATTCTTGTCTTAGAGAGAAAGCATTAAGTCTTTCAGTTAAATATGAGGTTAAATATATGTTTTGTGTAGATACTTTTTATTAGGTTGAGGAAGTTCCCTTTCGTTTCTAGTTTGCTGAGAGTTTTTAATCCTGAATGGAAGTTGAATTTTGCAAATGCTTCTCTGCATATATTAAGATCATGATATGATTTTCTTTTTTATTCTGTTCATATGGTAAGTTACATTGATTTTCAAATGTGGAACCAACATTGCATACCTGGAATAAACCTCACTTCACGATGTATTATCTTTTTATATATTACTGATGTCAATTTACCAATACTTTATTAAAGATTTTTGAGTTGAGGTTCAAGAGGGATATTGGTTGGTATATTTTCTTTTTTTTAATGTCTTTGTCTGGTTTTGCTACTGGGGGTAGTTCTGTCATTGTAAAATGAGCTGGTAAGTGTTACCTCCTCTTCTATCTTCTGGAAGAGTTTGTGTAAAATTGGTATCATTTCTTCCTTAATTGTTTGGTAGAATTTACCAGTGCAGCCATCTGGGCCTTGAGGGTTTTTTTGTGGCAATGTTTTTGATTATGAATTTAATTTCTTTAATAGATATATGGCTATTCAGGTTATCTATTTTTCTTGAGTGAGCTTCGGTAATTAAATTATTTCATGGAATGTGTTCATTTCATCTAAGCTATCAAATATATTGGCAAAAAGATGTTAAAAATATTTTCTTATAGGATCTAGAGCGATGTCCCCTCTTTCATTCCCAATATTGATAATTTGTATCTTTTTTTTTTTTTTTTTTTTTGGTGAGGAAGACCAGCCCTGAGCTAACATCCATTGCTAATCCTCCTCTTTTTGCTGAGGAAGACTGGCCCTGGGCTAACATCCGTGCCCATCTTCCTCCACTTTATATGGGACGCCACCACGGCATGGCTGACGGGCAGTGCGTCGGCGGGCGCCCGGGATCCGAGCCAGCGAACCCCGGGCTGCCAAGCGCGGACTAAACCGCTGCGCCACCGGGCCGGCCCCATGTATCTTTTTTTCTTGATCAGTCTGATGACAGCTTTATCAGTTTTATTGAGCTAGTCAAAGAAACACTTGTTAGTTTCTTTTCTTTTTTTCTTTGCTTTTTTCTCATTTCACTGATTTCTCCCCTTTATTATGTCTTTTCTTCTTGCTTTGGGTTTAACTTCCTTTTGTTTTTCTCGTTTTTAAGGTGGCGGCTTACAGCATCGATTTGAGACTTTTCTAAAATAAGTATTTGATAATGTAAATCTCTCAGAGGCTGGCCCGGTGGCGTAGCAGTTAAGCTCGCACTTTGGCAGCTGGGGTTCGCGTGTTTGGATCCCAGGCACTGGCTGATGCACTGCTTGTCAGCCATGCTGTGGCAGGACCCCATATAAAGTAGAGGAAGATGGGCATGGATGTTAGCCCAGGGCCAGTCTTCCTCAGCAAAAAAGAGGAGGATTGGCAATGGATGTGGGCTCAGGTCCGGTCTTCCTCACAAAAAATTTAAAAAAAAAAATGTAAATTTCCCTCTAAGCATTGCTTTGGCCGTGTCCCACTAATTTAGAAATATTGTTTTTAGTTTTATTTAAATAAAATATTTTCTAATTTCCATTGTGATTTCTTATTTGACTCATAGTTATTTAAAAGTGTATAATTAATTTCCAAATATTTGGGCTTTTCTAGATCTCTCTCTCTTATTGATTTCTAATTTAACTCCAATGTGGTCAGAGAACATACTTAGTATGATTTCAATCCCTTTGTATTTCCTTCTAAGTGAATGTACTATGTGCCTTGAAAATAATGTATATTCTGCTGGTGGTGGTAGAGTGTTTTGTAAATGTCAATTAGGTCAATTTGGTTTAGAGTTTTGTCAAAGTCTTCTATATCATTAGTGATTTTTTTGTCAACTCACTCTGTCAAATACCGAGAGAGCAGTTTTAAAGTTTCCAACTATGATTGTGACCATCCTACATTCTTTCCCAAGTGTGCCTTCCCTGGCTCAGTAGTACCAAGGCAGGGCCTATAATAGAGCAGGCACCAGCTAGGCAATCAAGTGTCAGTCTCCTTCTCTGACTGGCTCCCAAAATTTATCAGTGATATTATGGGAAATATTCACTTTTGATTTGCAAGAGATGAATGGAAGGGATTGTTTCTCTTCACAAGCTTAGGATTCCTGAAAAAGATTTTTCCTCTTTTGCACTGAAGGGGCAAGGCATGTCACAGGTGAGATGGTTTGCCCAAATAGCTGAATTTCAAATATTGGGTAATTACTGCTTTTGTTTCCAGCAATGGGGCCTTGGTGACAATTCAGGGGAAAATAGAAAAAATCCTGTTAAATTAGTTGTACTTGCATGGAAATGAATTACTAAATCAATTCATACTGTTTTCTCTGAAATTCTTTACCAAAATTACTTAAGATTTCTCACTGAGGAAAGACTCTTCAGGCCAAATGGGTGATGTGTCAGCTGAGGCTCATTCCAGAATTCCCAAGTGTTTGCTTAGATAATGTTGCAGAGTCATCATTCTTTTAATAGAAGCAAAGGCCAGCGTTGTGCAAGGGAAGTATGTCATGTTATCAGCAGCAACAAGTGGAAACATTTAGTTTTCCTCTTGCCTGTGTTTAACTTTACAAAATGCTTCTGCTTGAGGATTCTAATCAGCTGTAGTGTTCTGACCTGAGGGAGCATCTGCCAGTTCCTTTGAGTCTAAGCAACACTAAGCCATTTGTGTTTGTTTTCCTTGAGTGTGATTCTTTGAGAAGTAAACCCCCCTTGAAGAAAAAATAAAAAGTCCTATTGGGTATTAAATTATGAATGCATGTGGACAGGGAGAAATGGGATTATCTTTGGTTGATCCTAATATAGGCCAGGCTCTGTGCTAGGTGCTTACAACAATTTCCTTATTCCATCTTCTCAAGAGCCCTATCAGGGAAACATATAAGCCTCATTTTACAGGCAATGAGACTGAGGTGCAGAGCAGTATGAGGTCCCATAGCTGGCAGAAATTAAGATTAGAACCAGGATCTCTTTAGTATCCAAATTCATGCTTTTTGCTATCCATTATGTTTCAGTTAATATGGAGATCTGACACAAAAGTAACCCACAATCCATGGCTGTTTTCACTGATTGGTTCTGTGGTTTATGGAATGGTCTTGCCCAACTGTGGTTGTGGTAGTTGAGTCCATAAAATGCCTGTGTTAGGGGAGCTTTGATCATACCATGTACTTTAAACAGAACCTGGATATTTTGGTCTTTGATAAATTTGGCATTATATAATACTGACATCTCTTTGGACTCCAGCCTTTACAAACGTTAGGCTTGATGTCAGGACAGAGGGCAGCTTAAGGGTTTGGTATAGTCAAAGAGGAGGACTAGGAAAGCTCAAAGATTGTAGCAAGGTTGATTGGGCAGTAGAAATGAGAAAGGTGGCAGGCAGGCAACTACAGTGTCAGAATTCAGGATGGAATAGAGATCAGCAACCCAAAAGGACTTGTTACAGGAGAGAACAATCATGCAGAGAAGTAATCCAAAGTATAAGTGGTCAGTGGCCATGCAATTGTATGAGCTGGAACATTGATCCTTTTTTTTTTTTTTGTGAGGAAGCCCAGCCCTGAGCTAACATCCATTGCTAATCCTCCTCCTTTTTGCTGAGGAAGATTGGCCCTGGGCTAACAATCGTGCCCATCTTCCTCTACTTTATATGGGACGCTGCCACAGCATGGCTGACAAGCAGTGCGTTGGCAGGTGCCCGGGTCCGAACCCGCAAACCCTGGGCTGCCAAAGCGTGAACTAAACTGCTTGCCACCGAGCCGGCCCCATGCAACATTGCTTCTTAAAGTGTGATCCTCTGACCAGCAGCATTGCCAGCCCTTATTAGCTTGTTAGAAATATAAATTCATGTGTTCCACCTTGATCTACTAAATCAGAATCTCTGTGACTGGGGCTCAGGAAATTGTGTTTTAACAAGCTTTCCAGATGATCCTTATGCATGTTAATTTCTCTGACCTAGAGGTACAGAGCAGCAAGTAGCAGGAAGAAGCAAACCAGAGTCACGAAGGCTTCATGTATGTAATAAAAAATTATTGAAAGTACCAGGCACTGTGTCTGTTGCTGGTAATACAGAGATGAAGAGACAGAGTGTCTTTGGTGGCGGGATAGAGGAAAAGAATGCATTTGGTTGAGGTTGCGTTGAGTTTGAAGAATCTAAGGCACATCTAAATGGTGGTGTCCCACAGGCAATAGGAAGCACAGTTGGCCTGTAACTCAGGAAAGAGATCTGGTCTAAAGAATTATTAGCCCACAGAGGAATAGGTAAAACCCTGGGACCTAATGGCCTTGGGCAGGGTGGGGTTGGGTTGGGGGGTGGCAATGTGGAGTGAGGAATAAGAGGGTCAAGAGTCTGCGATTTCGTGATGCCGCATTAACCACTCCCTCTGCAGTCAGCAGTAGGCTTCCAGCTGTTCTGACCACCTTCTATTTACTCTGTTAGTGAAGGCGGGGGAATCCCCTGCCTTAAATAGTATGAGATGGCCAAACATACACCTTACATGGTCAGATGAGCTTGGCAGCAGTTTATTAGTCACAAATACAGCCTCGGGGGAGGAGGACACCAAATGCCATGCATGGCCACATGGAGGTTGCTCTTGGGAGCAGAGTGAACTAGCAGGGGCTGTGGGAGGCAGGCTTTATAATATTGAGAGGGTGAGGTGACCCTTGATTCCTGTTGGAGGATGTGGTTTGTTTGAACAATATCTCTGGCTGGCAGAGAGATGAAAACTATTAGGTTGAGGACCAGGTGGGGCGCAGCTGGTCTGGTTGATAGGGGCTCTGTGAGGCTTAAAGATGTCAAGGCAGCACGTGGAATTTCAGATTTTACAATCCATCAGCATAGAGAGGAAACCCACTTCAACAGCCCTCTTCTTTTAAGGGAGCTTCTCTGGACTACAGCCTTCTTATTCTCTTTTTGTTCATCCCACAGTTTAATATTCAATTGTCTCTCTCTTTCACACACACTTCCTTTTGAATCAACAATAGGTTTGGACAGTCCTCCTGGCTGTGAATTCAGCTGGCAGTCAGATTACCACCCCATGGCCTTAGCCTGTAGAGGAAAGTGCCCTGTGTTCCTTGAATGATCCAGATACCCAGACTTGGCATTCCCAGCCCGGGTCTGGAGCCCTAAGCCCTTGCTTATTTGGGAAAGTGGGCCAAATATGTGTATAGAGGAATACAAATAGTTGAGAAGGCAGAGAGAAAAAAAGAGAGCCTGTATAGGCAGTCAAGAAGAGTGGTGAGAGAAGTTGGAAGAGAAACAGGACAGTTTATCATAGAAACCGAAGTAAGAGAGATGACATAGTAAGAATGGAGTGGTTGAGAAAGACACATGCAGCTGGGAGCTCCAGAGGAAATGGACTGAAAAGTGAGTATTGGATTTTTCACTTAGGAGGTATTCATGCTACCTTGTCAGAGCCATTTTGCTGGAATGTGTGTGTATAAATATGTGCGGGAAAGGGGTAGGGGACAGCTAGGAGAAACACAGATGAAGCTATATAACAGAGTTCAGAGAGAATGCATACTGAAGTATTTATAGGAGAAATCATGTCCCTTAAATACTCCAGCAACAGCAACAAAAATTTAGCGGGGTTGGACTGGGGAATAAATGAAATAAGAACAGAGGAATATTGATAATTGTTGGAGCTATCTGATAGGGCTTCATTATTCTATTACTAGACTGTTTTCTCAAACTTGTGGTATGTTTGAAAAGGTCCATAGTAATGTCTGAGTGTTTCCTGTGGACCAGAAGGGACCAAGCAGGAGAGAAAGCCATCATGGGGACATTTGTGAGGGTGCAAGGAGACCTCAGTGGAAAGATGATGGAGGTGTATCAGCTAATGACAAGGGGCTGGGGAAGAAGCTGTAAAATGTTCCAACCCTCCTAACCCTAAGCCTCTGCAGGAGAACAGCAGGAGAGAAGAACCTAGCAGAGGGTCATTAAAGGGTCCCTTGAGAGAAAGCGTCAACTTTAATCCTCTTCCAGGTCCATGCAGGGATATCAGCTTTAATTGCCTGCTAGGCCTGGCAGGCTCAAGCCACCCAACTAATAAAGAACTGTTTTATCCCTTTACCTCCCCTCTCTTCCTCATTCCCTCCACTCCCCTCTTCCCTCCCTAATTTCAATCCCTAGGGGGAGCAAACCTTCAGCTAGCAAGAGAGGGAGAATGTGAGCAGAAGGCCCAAGACTCTTTCCTCATTGCAGAATTCCAGCCTGAAGCAGGACTGGGGGTGGGAGAGGGGAGAAGTTTTGATGCTAAATTAAGGTTTGACTATTTCGTGGAACTGGACATTCTAATTATTGTATTGAGACTATGTTTGCAACACAATATGGCAGTAGGACTGTCTATTACTTAAGAATATGTGGAAAAGTGTAAGAGGCAGGAGTTGAATCAAGGGATGGTGGAAGACAACTAATATTTTGATCACCGATTATGCTTCAAGGTTGTGGACTGTACCAGTTGTATTTCTAGCTGTATTTCTATATCATGGTCCCATTGTCAGCTCACACTCAACCTGTTCCAACAAACTCATTCTTTTCCTGCCCAGTAATTCCTGTTTCTCACCTCATTTTTGTTTCTGACAGCATCGTTTTCCCAGTTCCCCAGGCTCAAAATCTAGGAAATAGTCTTGATTCTTCAGGCATCAAATCTATTGATTTTTCCTACTGCTCACTGACTGTGAGGTCTGCCACAAGATAGGAGATGTGTTCTGGGAGGCCTGAGATGCCTACCACCCACTTCTCTGCTCGCTCCACTGGTAGCCCCTGGTGAAGGTGTTCATATTTATACTGTGTGAATGTGACCCCATAGCCACAGCTGACTGGATCAGCAATCAAGGACAGCTTGATAGATAGATGCTGGGGCAATCTGATTCCCTCTCAAGAATGTGAACCAATATGTTTTTTTGTTGAAAAATTTTGAGAAGAGTTTTATTCCTAGTGACCAAACCAGCTCTGAAGGGAACAGCCTCAATATTTAATTCCTCTGAGACTTAATCTTCATATTTGTATAAAGATTTAATACCTATTCCATTTAATTCCTACTCCATCACTTATACTAATTGTGGCATCCTAGGCAATTTGCTACTTCTAAGCAGTGTCATTTGAAAAAATTGAGGTGTAATTCACATACCATAAAATCTACCATGTTAAACCTTACAATTCAAATATTTTTTATCACATTCACAAGGTTGTGCAACCATCACCACTATCTCACTCCAGAACATTTTCATCACCCCGGAAAGAAACCCCATACTTGTTAGCAATCACTTATTCTCTTCTTCCACCCTGTCACTGGAAACCACTAATCTACTTACTGTCTCTGTGAATTTGCCTCTTTTGGGTATTTCATATAAATGAAACCAAACAGTATGTGGCCTTTTATGTCCAGCTTGTTTCACTTAGCACTGTGTTTTTAAGGTTCATCCATGTTGTAGCATATATCAGTACTTCATTCCTTTTTAAGGCTGAATAATATTCCATTGTATGAATATTATCAGTTGATGGACATTTAGGTTGCTTCCACCTTCTGGCTATTATAAACAATGCTGCTATGAACATTTGTGTACAAGTTTTTGTGTGAATATATATTTTCATTTCTCTTTGGTATATACCTAGGAGTAGAATTTTTGCATCAAATATTAACTGTATGTTTAACTTTTTAAGTACCTGTCAAACTGTTTTTCACATTGGTAGTACCATTTTACCTTCTCACAAGCATTGTATGAAGGTCTCAATTTCTCCACACCTTCACCAATACTTATTTCTTTTTCATAAAAAAGTTATATCCTTCCTAGTGGGCGTGAAGTGGTATCTCATTGTGCTTTAATTTTCTTTTCAAATAATTTTATTTTGAAAGTGGAAATAGCTGTTATTTTTCTCATTATCTTTGCTCATTGTACTGCATTCAGGTAATACAAATAGCTGTCAAGATGAAAATGAAAATTGTCCATGACTTCATCCACCTGGTAACTTTTGAAGGCTTATTTCAGTTAGGCCTTGCCACAACTGCATTGTAGGGACTGACGTTCTTGTTTTCCAGAGTCCTGGATAAATACTGCCCAATTCTTGGACTATGCCCACCCTTCTCACCTCCTACTTCCTGTTTACACGATCTTCAGGTAATTCCTTAGGAACAGTCTTATTTAGTCTATTGTATATCTATTGTATAGATATACTGTAGTTTGTTTACCCATTCAGTAGTGGATGGACATTTGAGTTGTTTCCAGTTTTTGACTATTACAAACGAAACAGATATGAACATTCACGTACAAGTCTTTGTATGGAAATATGCTTTCATTTCTCTTGAGTAAAGACCTAGGAATGGAATGGCTAGATCATATGATAGCTGTATGTTTAGTTATTTAAAATGATTTTTTAAACAGCTTTATTGAGGTATAATTTACATACTTTAAAATTTGTCCATTTTAAGTGTACAATTCAATGAATTTTAGTTAATTAACAGAGTTGTGTAACCACAATGCAATTTTAGAAAATTTCTGTCACCTCAAAAAGACTCTTGTCTCCATTTGCAGTTGTTCCTTGCTCCTACTCTTAGCTCCAAGCAACCACTAATCTACTTTCTGTTTCTACAGATTCGCCATTTCTGGATATTCATGTAAATTGAATAATGCAGTATGTAATGTATTGTATTTGGCTTCTTTATTTATTTGTATAATGTTTTTGAGATTCGTGTATGTTGTAATATGTATATTTATCCATTGTAGGGATGTACCACACTTTGTTTATCCATTCATCAGTTGGTGGACACTGGGTTGTTTCCAGAAGTTGGATATTATGAATAATGCCTCTATGAACATTTGTGTACAAGTCTTTATGGGGTTATATGTTTAATTTCTCTTGGATAGACTCCTAGGAGTCTATTGTTGAGTCGTAAGGTGAATTTATTTTTAACTTTTTCAGGAACTGCCAAACTATTTTCCAAAGCAGCTGTACAAGTTTACATGCCCACCAGTAATGTATGAGCGTTCCAGTATCCTTGCCAACACTTATTATTGTTTGTCTTTTGATTATAGACATTCTAGCGGATGCGAAAGAGTTTCTTACTGTGGTTTTTACTTATGTTTCCTTAATGACTTATGATAGTGAGCATCATTTTTTTTTGTAAGGAAGACCAGCCCTGAGCTAACATCTGTTACCAATCCTTCTCTTTTGTGCTGAGGAAGACTAGCCCTGGGCTAACATCTGTGCCCGTCTTCCTCTACTTTATGTGGGACACCGCCCCAGCATGGCTGACAAGCAGTGTGTCGGCGGGTGCCTGGGATCCGGGCCTGCGAACCCGGGGCTGCCAAAGCACAAACTAAACCGCTGCGCCACTGGGCTGGCTCCGATAGTGAGCATCTTTTCATGTGGTTATTTGCCATCTATATATCTTCTTTGGTGAGGTGTTTATTCAAATATTTTGTCCAATTTAAAAAGTTGGGTTGTTTGTTTTCTTATTGTTGAGTTTTGAGTATTCTTTATATATTCTGGGTAGAAGTCTTTTATCAAATATCTGTTTTGCAAGTATTTTCTCACAGTCTGTGGCATGTCTTTTCACTCTTTCAAGTATCTTTCTAAAAGCAGAGTTTTAAAATTTTGATGAATTCCAATTTATTGGTTTTTTTCTTTTATGGATCATGTTTTTAATGTCATGTATAAGAAATATTTGCCCAATCCAATGTCAGAAAGATTTTCTCCCATGTTTTCTTCTAGAAGATTTATAATTTTAAGTTTTACTTTTTAGGTGTGTGATCCATCTAGAGTTAATTTTTATATATTGTGCAAGGTATGAATTGAAGTTCAGTTTTTTTGTTTTGTTTTGTTTGTTTGCATATGGATATCCAATTGTTTCAGCACCATTTGTTGAAAAGACTATCCATTTTTTCCCCATTGAATTGCCTTTACACCTTTGTGTATATATGATTAAGTCTATTTCTGAATTATCTATGCTGTTCCACTGATGTATTTGTCTATCTTTATGGAAATACCATACTGTCTATATAAATGTAGCTTTACAGTGAGTCTTGAAAACAATTAATGAGACCTCTAGTGTTCTTCTTTTTCAAAATTGTTTTGGCTCTTCTAGGTCCTCCACATTTCCATATAAATTTTAAAATTAACTTGGGATTTTGATTGAGATTGCACCAAACCTATATATCAACTTGGGGAGAATGGACATCCTAAGCATATAGGGTCTTGTGGCCCATGAACAGGGTATAACTCTCTGTTTATTTAGGTCTTAATTTCTCTCATTTGTGTTCGGTAGTTTTCAGTGTACAGGTCTTGCACATCTTTGTCAGATTTATCCTAAGTATTTTAAAATTTTTAATTGTTTTATAAATGATATTTAAAAAATTTAAATTTCCAATTATCTTTTGTTATTATATAGAAACACGATTGATTTTCATATTGATCTTGTAGCATCCTGCATCCTTGCTAAACTCATTTATTAGTGTTATTGGCTTCTTGGTAGATTCCATCATATTTTCTACATGGATGATCACATTATTTATAAACAAAGGCAATTTTACTGTTTCTTTTCCAATGTGGAAGTATATATATTTTTTGTCTCGCTGTATTGCAATGAAACTTCAGTAAATTGTTAAGAAGAAGTGGTAAGAGTAGATATCCTTTTATTGTTCTTGATCTTATTCTGTCTTTTTCTATTCAGTCTTTCATTATTAATTATGATGTTAGCTATAAGTTTGCTTTGGTCTATGCCCTTTATCAGATTGAGGAAGTTCCTTTCTATTCCTAGTTTATTGAGTGTTTCTGTTAGGAATGGGTGTTAGATTTTGTCAACTGCTTTTTCTGCATCTATTGAGATGATCATATTGTTTTTCTATTTTAGTTTGTTAAAATGATAATTACATTGATTGATTTTTGAATACTAAACCAACCTTGTATTCCTGGGATAAACTCCACTTGGTCATGGTGTATTTTTATATCTTTTACTATACATAGCCTTTATATATGTTATATATAAAGATTTATATTATATATCTTTTTTCTATATTTTTGGGTTTGATTTGCTAAAATTTTATTTAGAATTTTTGTGTTTATGTTTATGAAATATATTAGTCTGTAGTTTTCTTGTAATATCTTTGCTTTTGATATCAGTGTAATGCTTGCCTCATAGAATGAGTTCAATAGAATTCACTCCTCTTCAATTTTTTGATAGAGTTTGTTTAGAATTGATATTATTTCATCCTTAAATGTTTGGAAGAATTCACCAGTGCAGACTGGAGTTTTTTTAAACTACAAATTCAGTTTTTAAAAATGGATATAGGCTATTCATATTGTCTGTTTCTTCTTGAGTGGGTCTTGATAGTTTGTGTCTTTCAAGGAATTTGTCTATTTTTATTAAAATTGCCAAAGTATTTTCCATAATATTGCCTTTTTTATCCTTTTAATATCTTTAGAATCTGTAATGATGCCAACTCTATTATTGACATTGGTAATTTGTATCATCTCTTTTTCTTCCTGATTAGTCTGGCTAAAGTTTTATCAGTTTTATTGATTCTTCTCTAATATCCAGCTTTTGGTTTCATTGATTTCTCTATTGTTTTTCTGACCTATTTAATATTAATGAATTATTACATAATTTTTTAGTTATCCCATTCCTATATCTTGGAACATCTGTACTTTTATCCAATGATCTTTTGAGGGAATGTGGATCATTCTTTAATTTTTACTATTATACGTTTTTATATTTATAATGTAATATTTGCTACACATGAAAGACTATATGTAACTTATTTGTAGGTTAAGTAAAATCAAATAAACACCTTTGAACTTGGTGGATTACTTCTATACCTGTCAGATCTCATCCATTCTGATTTTTTCCCCCACTTTATCTCTTACAAGATAACTTCTTTTAAAGTGCTGGAGGGATTTGATTGGGTCTTTCTATGTTCTAATTATATCTAAGAAAAACTGTTTTCAGTTAACATCAATCAAGTTTGCCTGTCTTTGTAAGCTAACATTCACTGAGTAGTTGCAATGTGCAAGATAGTTCTTAGTGTCCTAAGAAGCAGATGTTACCATCATCTCTTCTATGGATGAAGTTGCTTTAAGCCACATTCAACAGAAAGCCACCACTAGCTTAAGCAGACATGGGTTTATTTTTCTCAACAAGAAAGTCTGGAGTTAATACTACAAAACTAGTATGGTAGCAAAACAATGTCACATGTGACCTGGTGTCTTACATTAGGTTCCACAGAAGCAGACTCTTGAGTTAGGGCTTTATGAACATGTGATTTACTAAGGAAATGTTCCCAAGAAAAACTGCTAAGGGAGTTGGGCAGGGCAGGGATGGACATTCTAAGCAAGAATGCAATGTCTTGCTGAAGTCCAGCAGAGGGTATCTTCAGCATGAACCCTGTAGGGGAATTTTGGAGTGAAATTGAAGACAGAGTTGTTCCACCCAAGAAAAGGGAGCTGGGCTTTCAAAAGCCTTGTGAGGCTAGTGGGAGGAATGCAAACTCACAGAAACTTTCAACTCTCTGTGCAAGAGGGCAAAGCAGCATCAATATCGTAAGGGCAATCCTTGTAAGAAGAGCTACAAGTGCTGGATATTGAAAGCACACACAAGATGGTGAGGGTGGTATGGGTGTGTGGTACACACAGAAATGTTATCAAAGGATCCAGTATGAAGGAATCCAAGGGGATTTGGGCAGAACACCAATACTGTCCACTACACCAGGGTTCTTCCATCTTTCCCTCCTGCCATTTTTAATGCGTAGGCCTTTGTCCCCATGCTCATCACCTCATAGTCAGAAGTTGGCTGCTCTACATTTAGCCTCGTATCTGTGGTTGAGGTAGGAAGAAGGGGAGAGGGTAAAAGACTGAAAAAGGGCATCCCAGTTGAATATGTCCCCTTTAAAAAAGTTTTTCTAAAACCATTATCCTGCTTATATTTTATTATCCAGAACAATGTCAAATGGTGACCACATCTACTGCACGGAAGTCTGGAAAGGAATGTATTTTTAGTTGGGCCTAGCACAAAAGGAGCTTCTTTTTTAAGAAAGTAGGGGTGGTGGTGATGGATACTACATAGACAACTATAATATTTGGTACCTCCTCATTCTGTAGAGGATAAACAGAGATTGGGAGAGGTTACATAATTTGCTGAAGTTTCACAGCCTGTAAACAGTAAACCAAGCCTATATTCTTAATATGTTGGGCAGTGATTCATGCATTCTTTTTGTGGGAGTGTCCTTCTTCCCAGAGTTCTCAGCTCTAAATATGAAGTTCTTTCTGGACTGAAAGTAGAAAAAAATAAAGGTCAGGCTAGGATTGTAATTGGACTTGGACAATTGTTTCATCATCTTGGTGTCTCAACAGGAGGTAGCTCATTGATTCTATCTCTATCAAATGGCTTTCACTTCCATCTCTTGTGTCCATTCCTCAGATTCCTAAGCCCCCTAACCCCAACCCTGACTATCAAGGGATTTGGGACAACTGAATTTACCCCCTTTTGCCTGAGAACTGCAGAAGGAACCCATTTAACATGACCTTGAGAATGGATATATGAATAGATCAGGGTGGGCATTAGGGAATGGAGAAAGAGAATTCAGTTCTATTTCTTTCCCTAATGAGAAACTCACACTGATCTCTCTCACCTTTGTGCAACTGAGTACTGCAGAATTGGAGTTTTAATACATATTGTACATGTTTTAAGTTCTGTGTGGACAAGAAGCATAATGTAGGTTCCTTTTGTGTTTTCATGGTTCCTAGCAGAGGCCAGTATACATGGCTTGTATTTAAGGAGTAACTGCTAGAAGATGAGATTTCTGGATTGTATAGATGATAGTATGAGGGGAGAAGGAGGTTTGGGACAAGTTTTTCCCAATCCCCACCAGAGTACCCCAGCTTAATATTTCTCTATCCACCAAGCAATTTCTTAGCATGAGGCACAAAGCTTGAAATTGTTATTTTCTTTTGGCTTGTTTTGTTCTGCAGACATGGGAGTTATGAATCAATCTTTTTAGACTTAAATCAAGTTGTTGCATTATAAGTAATTAGCCATTTTCTTTCCAAATCCCCTGAATCTCCACTCTTACTTAGTTTTCTTTTCCAATTCTAAGTCACTTTACTTATTCAAATAAAATTTTCTTGACGATATTTCAAGGTATCCAATAAATACATAAAATCTAAAAAATATAAATAAAATGAGGGAAAAGTAAGTTTTGACATAATTGTCACTTGTGATACAATGAAATGGACAAATTGCTTCCAATAATGTGTGTTATGGACTATTGAAACACATGCAAATAAGTGACAAAATGCCACCACACCTTTGAATATTTTAATCAAATAACACTGACCACTTCCACTGATGGTGGAAAGTATATTTTTAAAAAAGGAAAATTAAACACAGAAAATAAGATGGCCAGGTTGAAAGATATCTAAATGGGGAGTCAGAAGTCTCAGGTTAAAGTTCTGATGCAGATATATGTTGGCTATTTGATCTTGGGTAAAAGTCACTGAATACTTCTTTTGTGCTGGCCACCATGATGGGCACTGGAGGTACAAAGGTGAAAAAGACACAATCTCTTCTCTGGAAAATCTTACTTAGCTTTGAATCATCAAAAGTACCAATACTCCAGATGTCAACATTGGTGGATTAGGGTATGCTTATTTTCACTTAAGAGTTTCAGAATATTGAGTCATTTTATAATAAAATCATTATGGCCTCACAAACTTTTGAAAAATACTGTTTATTCAAGAATACAAATAATGTAATGGATATATTTGGTTACTTAATAATAATCATTTTAAGTATATCATACAAATGCACATGGTCAACATTTAATGTTTTTCAGAGGAGATGATATACATTCTGCTTTTATTTTTGTCTCTATAGTAAAATTATTAACAAAGTAATGAAATGAAGATATATTGTTCTACAATTGTTCACTCTCGTACAGTAATTCTCAGCCTCATTTATCTTATGTTCCACTAGCAATGATATCCAACAGATCTCAGCAAATTAGAAATTAAAAAGCCTACACTTTCAGAAAAAGTCATATTTCATAAGTATTCTGTTATTATGTTTATCATTTATTGTCAGTGTTAAGCCTATGAAAAATTGTAGTAGAAATTGTTAAGGCCTTAAAAGAAGCAAAAACTATTTATTTAGTAGTTGAAAAATGTTATTATATGGTTGAGTATAAATTTTACTATCTTAGTAACAGTAAAACACAAAAATGCTTAATAAAAAATATTGCCATCAGTAGGTTTATGTAAAAATTTTACAACATCAGGTAGACAAAGCAGAATAAAGGTGTTGGCATACGGAGGTCAGATGATATGGAAATGAAGCTCAGAGATACAAAAGATATATCAAGGACGTGGTTGGTCAAAAGTAATGAAGAAAGAATGGAAATCAAACGAATATTCCGAGTAAGCAGGGTCATCAGGAAGCTGGGCAACATAAAGACTTGTGCGCATAGGAAGAAAGGATTAGATGAAATTTTGTCAAAGGCGATGAGTATATCAAGTCATAGATCCCTGGAAGCCAGGGTCAGAAGAACATGGTATGCTGCAAACATGAGGGGTAGTCAGTTACTGAAAGTGTAATGTTAATCCTGTGTCCCATCTGGGCCCTAGTAGGCTAGAAGACTTAAGGCCCCACCACGGGACTGGGATCCCGTGGTACTTGGATGACATAACTAACATATGTTGTGGCTCAGTGCTTTTTAAAAAAATGTTTTAGTTTGTTAGATATTCCTAATGATTTCAATTATGTCTGAACTGAAATTTATGTCACTTCCTGGTGTAAGAATGCCTTGCTTAAAATTAACTTGGTCTATAAAAATCAGAATTTTAAAAATAAAACAATTAGAGGTGAAATTATTCACTTTATAAATACTGGATTTGTTTTTCGTAATTTTTTGATAATCCTTGCCTTGTCACATATTTATGTTACTTGCCCAGCCATATAGGCATCTGAAGTTTTGGGCATCTACAAACTTGGTGTTTTATTCCACTTTTGAAATGGGCAACCTGTGTAGCACTTGAGTGTCTTTCTACCAGCAGCTCTAGTGTTTGAGCCTATTGTTTGGAACCAAGGAAAACTGTGTCCCTATGTAGCTCTTTAAAATGGATCCCTGTCTACAGTGAGACTTGGGCTAAGGCCCTTGCTTCTTCCCAGAGTTCTCAGCTCTAAATATGAAGTTCTTTCTGGACTGAAAGTAGAAAAAAATAAAGGTCAGGCTGTGTCTCTTCAGAATGTTGGCAGATCAATACCCTATTTAATATACCAATGCTTCTTCTGAATATGCTGTGATACAGAGGGAAATAAAAAACAGAACTGAAGGATTACAAAAAAATATTTTTATACATAATAAGGAAAACATTCAATAGCATGCTAAGCTCTCTCCATTTCCCTTAATGTTATCTGCCTCTTTCTTTATCTCTCATCTGTTCTCTAATGGTAGCTATTGGGCTACCCAACCCAGGATCCACAGCTTCCCATCACATTAAGTTTAAGAGAGCTTAAATATGATGTTCTCTCTACTTGAACCCTCAGTTTGGTCCCCTACTTTAATTAGAGCAAGGTGGTTGTCCTTTACTCCTATAAACACTCCAGGATTGTTCTTACATTCAAATGAAACATATTTGGAGGGCTCCTCATGCAGGAGAAAGAAGGCCTGGTCTGGCAACGGGTTTTCACATTTTTGTAGCTGAGGAAACAAGAGAGAAAGCAACCATTATGTGTGTGGGAAGTCCAGAGTCAACTTTACCTTCCTGTGTTAGAAACTAACGGGGAATGATTATCTACAACTTGATATTTCTAGCAAGCCTGTTTACTGAGTAGGGGATGGGAGGGGGGTAAAGGAGAAGGAAGTGAGTAGAGGGCCAAAGTGGGGGGATTTGATTTGATTCACTGATAGTATACTTTGAGAGACAATATGTCTTAGAATGACTGGATCTGGATGCAGCAGTTCTGGATTTGTACCCCTCTTAGGCCATGTACTGTCTCTGAGATCTGGACACATTGTTTTACCTCTCAAGCCTCAATTTTTCAGACTAGCCAGTTTTGTAGATGAGTCAACCCCCAACTTATTCACAGACATGTGAATGATGTAAATGATCATTATTTTAAGCCACTAAGTATTGGGGATGGTTTGTTACACAGCAATACCTGACCAACACAATAACTCCATCATAGAGTTATTGTGAGAATTAAATGAGACAGTGCTTGTAAAACATTTAACACAGTGCTTGGTATATGATAGAGCTCAGTATGGGTCAGCTCTTATTATTGAGTAGTTATATATGCCAAACACTGATGTACACTTAGGAATGTTTGGTTAAGGGAAATGCTGGTTACCATCTAGTGTTTATGTTAATGCCTTATATGGCTGTATTAGTTAGCTTTATATTTTTGTGAATTTATATAATTTCTCTTCTGTATTATACTCTCATGTTTTCTTCCTTGTGTCCATTTTTGGCTTGTTTATTCCTCCAGATGTTTATAATTCTTCATCATGACCCATATAATACTGCTGTTTACTAACTGAGGAAGACTATGCAGTGAATCCTATGATTAGAATGTAGGTTGTTACACTATCTGTAAATCTCAGCATATGGAAATGTTTATGACCCTCCCTTTAGCAGGCTCGGAGTGTAAAATTATTTTTACATTTGCCTAAGAAAGCAATATTTTACAAAGAAATGCTTCCTGGAAGAACAGTAGTTCCTAAAGCCAAAGAGAAAGGATTTGAGATCATTCCATATCACAGTGCTTCTCAAACCTTAATATGCATATGAATCTCCTGGAGATTTGTTAAAATGCTGATTCTGATTCAGTTATGAGGGAGTGTGAAATTCTGCATTTCTAACAAGCTCACGGGTGATGCTGTACTGCTGGCAGAGACCGGACTTTCAGTAGCAAGGCTATACATGCCATATCCCCGCCTATCCAGAAGCAAGCAATTAGAGGTAACTGATTGCGTTTTATATACAATAGCACAAACATAACTCCTTCAAAATACCCCAAACACCCAAATCTGAACAAATGAGTGTAGTCAATCATGACAGTTAAGTACATATTTCTATTACCTCCACGGAGTGGTCCTTGTTGTTGGCATGCAGCAAGAAGTCTTTGCATTTTGTAGGACTCAGGTTTACCATTAACTTCTGACCATCAACACCATCACCTTGCAATTAAAAAAAAGTAAATTGTAAAGTTAAGAATTGTAACTCGTTTTAATTTAATTAAATTTAACACCCAGGAAAAGAATCCAAGATGTCATGTAAAATAATGACTTCATTCACCAACATGTCTCTTAGAAATATTTCTACACAAATGAAACTAAAGCATCATTGATTAAGTAGGGGATAATTCTAAGTCCCTTGAAGGAGAGAGGTTAGTTTTCTTATATGTTTTCTAATTGTAGAATTGTGATTCTAATGGGTATTTCTCCAGGTATCAGCTCCCCTGTCTGTATATAAAGCCACTGATAGTTGACCCCCAATATCCATCTCCTCTTCTTGTGAAATAATAGGACATATCCCAGCCTGTCTTCTTGTAGCTAAGTGTAGCAATGTGATTAAATTCTGACCAATGTGAGGTGAGTAGAAGTGTCAGGTGCAACTTCCAGGTTGTGTCCTTAAAAGGAAAGAGAATTCATGCATCCTTCTTCCTCTGTCCTGCTGATTGGACATTGTCATGGTGGCAAGTAATCTTGAACCAAATAAATGTTGGCAAAGCCACTAGAGAGGAGGTGGGTTCATGGACAACTTATTGAGCAGAACTTCCATACCAGCCCTGGCTAAGACAGAAATAAGGTTTTGTGTCGCTTAACCTGCTATTATTCTGGATCTCTGTTAAATGTAGCCAACCTTTATCCTAAGTATTAAACTGCAAGATGGATGGGATGGAGTAAATCCTCTAAGAATCTAAGATTTTATCATGAGCTTGGACTGGAGAGAACCTTCTGAACTGCCTTTCTTTCCCATGGGGCATTTTTAGATTTGTCTTTACGCCAAATTTAAGAATTCAAGTACTGCAGCTACCCAGCCCTCCAAATTACCTGTTTCACTTGAGGCACATTGAGAAATATAGTAACGGAATAACACCTGGTCTGAAAGAGAATGCATAAAATCCCTTTGGTGAGATACAATTTTATCAAAAGGTTTCAGTTCCAACATACACATAACATCAGAAAATATCCTCCTGTTTTATTACGTATCAATAAAAGCAAAACTTTTGTGGTTTTGAGAAAGGTCTAAAAATGTGTGAATACATTCTGATGAATTCTCCAACACAGTTGTTATTAAGATATTTAAAATGTTGTTCATAGCACTGATATATTCTTTTACTAGAGGTTGAGCTTTGGTGATGTTGATAAGGCTGGAAAAATCTAGTAGGTAATTTAGGGATAGCAAATATGTGTGGTCCCTCTTTCCATTTTTCACAACAGATACCACTTCTCAGTATCAGCATTCTTCCCTGATGAACCCTGACTAAGCTTCTGAATCTTTCTCAACACAGTGATATTCAGGCACCCACTGCCAGTGCATTGAGTTAGCACACAGCATGAAATCTGTTTGCCATGTCTCAGTTAACACATTGTTTATGGTTTGGTAAATTAATTTTTTTACTTTACTAGTCATCATTTATACCATTAGAGACAAAAGGAAACATTCTACCTTTCTCTTGTGTTTCTCCCAGGTCGTCAACATAGATCTCATAACTTCCATCCTCAAAAACAAAAGTAATGGATTGATCCTTGTATGTGCTTAGGGAAGCAGAATATTCTGTAACAAGTGAAAATCTTGTCATTAAGAGTTCAAAAAAGTTGTTTCCATGAAGAATCTTGTAGCAATTCTTTTAAAATTCCTCCTTGAAGGTTTTTATGTTTCGTTTTTGTGCAGTTTGAGCTGCACTTTGTCTATGACTGTTGGTTAGATGAAAGCCTTTGGTGCAAGCTTAACGTAGCTGAAAGGCTGAGGTGTGCCACCTGAATGGGATTAAAGATGCTAGTCTCCTGCATCCAGGCCATGGGAGGCCATGTTAGTGTGCTTATGGGAGGGTTTGGTGGGGAGAAAGGACCTGGAAAAGTGACAGACACTGTCTGAGGAAACCTCTGCTTCCTGGCTCTCCATGGTCTAGGGGACTGTGACAAAGAATGGACTGTATTTTGATAGACATGGGTAATTGAATACCTATCTGTAAGGTGTGGAGTTACTCAGAGATTTCCAACAGTCCTGGAGAATGCAGATGTGAGCCCCCGTCTGTCCTCTGGCCAAATAACAGACATTTAGACTCCCAACTTTTTTTTAATGTCCCAGAACACATAGAAAATGATAATATTTCTACAGCATGCTGGGGTAAACTGGAGCAAACTTAGGGATTACCTATATGGGTCCTGGAGAATAAAACTCATTATATTTTCTCTACATTATAGACTTACGCTAAGAAAAATAATATACAAAATATTAAAGAGAATGTTAAGTATTGAATTTGTATATGAACTTCTAAAGTAAAATAATTTAAAAATATTTAATGAGAAACTTCAGTATGCTTCTGGGAACTTAAGACATTTATATCAGGAATAATGTTTGAAATGGCAACATGTAATTCGTGGTCAATTTTTCTTAACGATCTCTTCACTTCTTGATAGTCACTACCAACTTGGACTTTATTTGCACAAGTAGGTGATACAGTTTAAAACCATTTTAACAGCTATTTAAAATGTTTGAGTTGAAATTATATTTAAAAAATATAATAGCTCTTTTTCTTTCATGGTCAAAATGTTGTAATTTGGGGGGATAATGTGGTTTTTTTTTTGCAAAGGATAATACATTTTCCTCAGGAATTATGTTTATGGGATTCCAATCCACAGTGAGCATTTCAAAATAATGATGGAGTGCTAACTATAGAATGCACATGCATTGTTAGAACAACTATCCTGTACCTAATCTGGATACCACTAAATGAGCATGCCAGCAGCAAATGGACAGAAGTTTCTGATGTACTGGAAGACGTAGACTTTGGGCTGCTTCCTAGAGCAGCACTTGCCAGGGTCCTGTGTCTTACCTCTCTCCTCACCTCTACACCACCCCTATGACCAGTCATACCTTGGAAAATTGGAATGTCAGTTGTTCTAGTACATCTCTGGACCACAGGTATGTCAAAGGCAAAGCCCTTCATTGACGATTCAAGGTGTTCTATTTGCTGCTGACAGGCAGCAAGTACCAGATGTTGCTTTCTACCTGCAGGACAGGGGTGGGGGTAGGAATGGGCTTTTGGTCCCCACTCTGCCCAACCCCCCCCCCCCGACCCTGTTTTGAGGATTCCCAGTCAAGGCTACTTGCTGACAGTGGTGACTGACCCCAGGGCTTCAGCCACCCCATGATCTGCAGAGATTAATACCTCCTGGCACACTTACACCCCAGCAGGGCACATCCATTGGAGTCCAGGTGGAAAAAAACTAGTCACCTATGGTCTCAATACCCAAAAGGCAATCACTATTAACTTTTTAGTTTGCTTCCTTTAAATGAAAAAAACTCATTAAAAAATTGTAAATATATTTATAATTTTATATGCTCTGTTTTCACCTAACATTATAATATAACCATTTCTCCCATGTTATTAAAAACTCTTCATAAGCCCTTATGAAAATGGCTGAAAAATAGTTCATCATCCTTACTCTTTTCCAGACAGGAAATTTGGGTGAGGTAAAAAAATTGTATAGCTAGATGTGATAAGTGAAGGCAAATAGATGCCCATCACTATATTGAAGAATTACCAGGAAATGTATAGTTTCCCCTTACCTGTTTTTGGTAAAAGCTTTCTGGTGGTTTCTTTCCTAAAGTAACAGGCCTTCTTTTCTATAAGAAGGCCTGAGCGTAACTGCATAAAGTATATCTGGCAAACTTCTTCAGCCTTCTGTTGGGATTCTAGACAATTGAAAAAATTGAAATACTGTTTAATTCCATCCATCTTTATCCTTTTACAAACCCTGAGTGTAGCAGACCAAGAAAGCCACTACAGGTCCACAGTATCATCAAAAACCTTGGGGCCAGTTGTGTTTCAAAATTCAGAGTGTTTTACACTTTAGAATTGTCATGTAGAGCATATACTGTATATATGTAGCACTCCCAGTAGGGACTAGGGCAGCACCCCATAATCAAAAATTAATAATTTTACAGGGAAACAGAAAATTTACATAAAGTGAAATAAATAAGGACCTCGTGTTGGTTCAGGTCAGGACTTAACTGTCAAATGAGTTCAGGTCATATTTTGCTGCCAGATGAGTTATGAAAAACTTTAGGTCTTAAGAAAAAAATTTTGTTTTCAGAATTTCATATAAGGGAGTGTAGATTTGCATCCAATGTACATCAATTTTTGCCTACCTGAGGGGGAACTCTTATGGTCATATGAAATCTGTAGTCTTTTCTACTTATGTAGAATATACTTTTAATAATTTTGGAGGGATGGCTATAGTCTATAAAGGTTATTGATATTAAAAATAGCTGACCCACGTCGAGGAGCTTTTTTCCTGTGTTTTTCTCTAGGAGTTTCATGGTTTCAGGACTTACATTTAAGTCTTTAATCCATTTCGAGTTAATTTTTGTGAGTGGTGTAAGATAGGGGTCAAGTGTCATTCTTTTACATATGACTATCCAATATTCCCAGCACCATTTTTGAAGAGATTGTCTTTTCTCCATTGAGTATTCTCAGCTCCCTTGAATACTCAAGGGATGTCAAACATTAGCACTGTGCTAATAATTTTACATTCTGTTTCATTTAATCCTTCACAAATATTGCAAAGTAGGTATTCTCATTTTACAGATGATGATCTGAGGCTCTTAGTAGGCATGATACTTACCCAAGGTTACAGGTATGGTGAGGAGTTTTGACTCGGGTGTGTCTAATATCTAAGCTACTCTTTCCATCTACCTCCATCTAAGAAAATGCTGCACTGCAATTTTAAGGGCTATCAAAATGTAAATTCAAATTAAATCAGTTGAAGTAAAAAATTTAGTCAATTTTCAGTAATTATTATTTCATTTAGCCAAAGAAAAATTAAAATCTCAAATTAAAAATTGAATTTGCTACTTGGAAATCATAAAAAGCCTTTCAGAGTCAAATAGGAAAGAAAGTTGTACACATGAGTCATAGAATCTCAACTTTTAACATTATAGTAAATGAATTATCAAGCAATTTTTACAATCTAGCCAAATTTCAATTATTCACAGTAATTCAGAAAATGAAAATAATTACTCATGACTTTGGAATCCATTCTATGATCTTTTTTTTATTCTCCAGAAGATTTGCCTTTCTAATATGCTTTTCAAAGTCAAGTGGAATAAACTTTTGTTAGCTACTATTTTGGATTACCTATATCTTGCCTCCAATTCAGATGGACATCTACCTTTAACTATCTTCAACAGTCTGAACAGGGCAAGACCACTTAATTATACTCACATCTACCCTGGAACCCCCCCACATTGCTTCACAATTCAGAAATATCAACTACAGTAAGTCACATTTATATAGTTCTTTTACAGTTACAAAGATAATTTACAAATCTGTGCCATAGCCAGCATTGAACTTGGTGTCCTGATAACTAATTTAATACAATACTTTATTAACTGCATCACATTATCTTTTCAGAGCTAAAAGGCATAAGGTGATACTATAAGCATGCTCATTCCTTGTATGCTTATCTTTATGTTCTAGTCAGTATCCCATGGGGACATGACAGTCATATCTAATATTCAGACTGGACTCTGTGGAGCAGGATATGGATCTTGGGTAGTTGGAAGCGAGGGTCATGATACTGAGGAAGTATTGTAAATGTAGAAGAAGAGAGTTAGGGGCTAAAGATGTGGATGTAGGGGCTAGCATCTAGTGGGACAAACACTGGGTACAATTCATGGGAGGGCAGTGATTACATTTGAAGTATTGAAAATACTTTACATTGGGAGAATTTGGAAGAAGGTATACTTTGGTGTTTGGGGCAGCTGAAAGTAGTGTAAGGGTTGTGTTCTTGGGAGGAAAGCACAAAGGTGGCATGGCCGTGGGGACTCTGCAGGAAAGAGTGCTCCACTGGGGTCAAAGGGCCAGCTCAAGCTTATGTAAAGGCTGTCGTCACTTCCTATGTCTCCATTCTGCCTGATGTCTGAGGGCAGTGTCTTAGTATGGCTTTTGAGGAAATTCTTATAACTAATTTCATCATAGGAATGGCATGATGAAATCCCTCAGACATTTCTGGTAAGTAAATGGGAAGGGGCCTGGAAATCTTTCTTTAGTTCCTCCACTGAGAGTTAGACTATGGCTGACAGGAACTACAGAAGTGAATCACTTCATCTTTCATTTCTTCCCCAAACGTCTGTTTCACCAAGGTCTCTTTTCACTGCTTACTTCCCTTGACCTGTCTGTAGCATTTGACTTCAAGGACCACATCCTTCTTTGACTCTTTCTTCCCACATTGTTGTGTCACCAGTCTTTTTAGGTTCTCCTTGTTTCTCTCTGATCAGGCCATCTCTGTCTCTTTGTTAGTTCTTCCTCTGCCTGCTCCTAAAATGTTGATGTTCCTCAGGATTTTGTCCTTTGCCGTTTCCTCTCACTCTAGACTTTAGTTCTGGGCAATCTTGCTCACTCCAATGACTTCAATCATCTTTTTATATGCTGATGACTCCCCAAACGGCAATTCTACCTTTGATCTCTCTCCTGAGCTTTGTATCTATTGCTTTTTCTCCTCAGGGCATTTTGACTTCGGCTACTTTAAAGCATCTCTATCTCTTAAAGCATCTCTATCTATATAATCCTCCTGAATTATGGACATCTCTACCTGGATGACCTACACTTACCCCAAATTCAAATATACTCATAAAAAATAAAAAAAATTTAAAAAAACAACTTCTTTATCTTTCTCTACTTCCAATACATTCCTCCTGAGTTCTCTATCTTGAAAAAAAGTACCACTGTCTACCATTGTCTGCCCAATTCTTAAATCAGAAAGCTGAGATTCGTCCATTTTTCCCTCTCTCTCCGTCCCTCCATTCATTCAGTCTGTCATTAATTCTTATTGATTTTACCTTCTGAATATATCTGAAATTCAGTCCTTCTTTTCCATTTGTTAGCTTAGGTCAGCCCCTCATCATCAGTCCTCTAGATGAATGCGGTAGACCTCTGACCAGTTTCTGTTTCTACTCTTGGCCCCTCACTCTATCTTTACACCATGTTGGTGATCTCTCTAAAATAAAAGTATCTTGCTATTCCCCAATTAAACTTTTTCAGTAGTTCCCTGCTGTCCACAGGATAAAGTTGAAGTTCCTTCACTGTAACAGAAGATCTTCCATGGACAGACCCAAACTAAAGGAGGTCATCTCTACTAAGTTCTATCCCCAACTAATGCCATACAGGGATATGGGCCCAGTGTTGCTAGATCTTCAGATTTTTCGAGAGAAACCATACATTCAGATTTTTATGCAAAATCTCTCAATTTTTAAATGTTGCCTCAAATAAAAAACAACAATAACACTGTTCAGGCCAAATAAAATACTTCTGCTGGGTGGATCTGTCCCAAGGCTCCCATACTGTGACCTCTGGCTAGATTTATAAGGAAGCTGGGTTGTCAGGGCAGGGAAAGGGTTGATGGACATGGAGGAGAGGAAGCAGCAGAGGGGAATGGCCTGGCCCTGGGAAGTAGCTTCCTGGAAACTGGGAAGGGGATTAATTTGGGGAGGGGACTTCCTCTGGCTCATGAAGTCCTGTGCCTTGTTGGCACTAGAGGTGAAATGCCCTGGTGATGACCATAACTCATATGGGCCCTGATTGTATGGATACCTATGGTGGTTGGATTTTAAGTCTTGTGGCTTTGTGATTGTGTGAGATTCTGCTAGCCCAAGGGAGGAGAAGGAATTAAAATGAGCTTTCTTGCTTGGGGACTCAGAGCAGTTTATTTAGAAAAATAACATGTAACATTTCTTGCACCTTGAGTTTTGAGAAGTGGTTCATACCTGTCACACGCCTCATAGCTATCTGTTGAAATTTTGGCCAGGAGCATTTAAATAATGACAATTTTAGTGTTAAACTGGGCCACTATTATTGAAAAGGAAGATCTGCTAGAGGACAATAAAAATATTGTGATGTGTTCCAAAGCCATATAAATGATTTGGGGATTATCTTTGTCTCTGTTTCTCTAAATGGTGTAACTAAGTTGTTAGGGCCACTGCACCCTTAAAGGAGGGGTTACATTTTAATTTGTGCATCAATGCCAGCAACTCTGCATAAATTCCAGCCTGCTCCCTCATTCCAGTATCTATAAAGAGCCCACATCTCCTGGGGTAAAAAGAAAATGCATTCTTTATTAAGAGGGAATTTGGAGATGCAGTCACTTCCACTGAGTCACTGTTTCTTCACAGAGCATTTTGACTCAGACACAGATAAAAGGACTAGCTTAACTGTGATTTCCTGGCCATTCAGAAACCACAGTCAAATTAGTGTTTTCCATGGTTACCAAAGAACAGCGTGGGTGGGCCAGACCCTCAGGAAGAACAGAAATGATATTCTTTAACACTGCTTTCTCTTCTAGCCTTAAAGATGTTCGTGGAAATGGAGAGAAGCACAAAGGGCAAAGATACTCCAGTCCCCACCATCATTCCTTAGCCTCTATTTTCTCTCCAGTCCAACAGGGCTCTGTTAACTCTTCTGTGTTACTGCTCCTGTATGACAAACATGAGTATATATTTGCATAATTCTTTCCTAGAATGGATAATTTCAAGGATCAAAGATGTATATAGCCCTTTCATCTTAAAGCTATGGCTACTACCTGAATTTATTTACCCTTCAACTTATTCCAAACCCTTTGAATTTGCATCTGGATAGATTTGAGCATCATTTGGTCAATTCTGCTTTATTTGGGGCCGGGATTATTCAAATATCTTTACTCCTTATTTTCTCCTTTATCAGAAGTCACAAGTCAAGACCACAAGCTTGATGCACCAAAGGTGTCAATAGAGTTTGTTGAATGAAAGTGGATCAGTTTAAATTTTGTTTATCTGGGAAAAAGCTTTTGGGATTTGGTGGCCAGAGATGTAGATAGAGAGAAGGGATTGATATGAAGTGCTCTAATTATGTTGATCACTATTAGCAGGTGTAAATTATATGAGCCATTCCTGTCCTGTGATGTATCAGATAAGCAAAAGTTGGCTATATATAGTCTGTTAAAACCAAAGGCTACTGTATTACACACTTACGAGTTATCCCTTTCAATTTCAGCTCTTGTATTCTTGTAGTTTTTGGTAGGGTAGCATGTATGAACGTTGGATTCATAAAGATTTGATAATAGATAAAAAATAGTATGTTTAACAATCAGCAATGCTGAACTCCTTACTTCTTAACTTGGGAGATTTTACCAAGGCTTTGCCTGCTGAGCTGTTCATCTTTGCTGGGGGAATTTTGGTGGTTGAATACTTCATTTTGGGCTTCATTTTTCAGGCTTCTGTTGGATTAAAGTATAATATTAGTTCAGTTGTCTCAACTTGAAAAAAAAAAGCAGAAAAAAACTGTGGCTAATTCAGTATAAAATTGATAACATAATCTCATAGAGAAAATAAGTATTTCAGTAAAATTTGAACATAATATTCTGAATATATATCTATACTGGAATACAGTCAGAGGACAAAAAGAACTGCAAATAAATCTTAAACTTTACTTAGTGGCTTTATTGTTAGTGGTAATATTGGAATTCTGAGACTATTTTCCTATACTATAGGATAGAGAAACAAGTAGATGTATTGATGGTACAGGACTTTCACTAGAGGGAAATGAGAAGCAAGTGTAAAATAAAATAAGTCAATTACATTCCTGTTATGTTAAATTTGAGTCAGCAATATCAGTGTGCCCATATCTTAGTTTCTAAATACTTTCTCCACTAAAAGGAAACAGGACTCTAGATCTGGGCTGGGAAAGTAGACGTGAATATGGACTATCCTGTTGTGCCAGAAAGCAATGAGTCATTCAAAAACAAGTGAGATTGTGTCAAAAGGACACAAAGGGCCTCCTTGCAGGGTCTGCAGCTGGCCAAATTTGGCACAATTTGAGCATCAAAAAGGATAAAGATGGTAATTGACTATAAAGCATTTAATGAGAAAAGAAACCCACATGTCTGTAGCGTTTCTCAAGAATGAATGAATGAGGGATTTATTCATTACAGAAAGAATGATAGAGTTAGAAAAGTCAACATCTTGCAGCCTCCCAGTGTATTTGATTCAGGCAAGGATTATCAATGAATGCTGTACCTTGATGATCAAGCTGAGTAAAGAATATGGAGTTCTCTGTCATAAATTGCAGAAAGCTCCATGTTCTTTCAGTGGGGTATTGCAGCTGGCTTCATCATTAAGGTAAGGCAGTGGTGCTGTGGTTTGTGGAGGAAGCAGGACTTCTCCAGTCTTAAATTCTCTCTGACATTGCCTGAAATTCTACTAATAGTTATTGCTACTTTTATTAAGCATTGCCCTCTTTTTGCTAGATTAAAAAAAATAAAATCCAAATTATCCCAGGAATGGTTGCCATTTAAATCTCTTATAAACTTCATATGGATCAGCTCTTCTAGCAGTGTAAGAGAGGAGCATTGAGTTCCTGGGTTAGAGAACTCTTGGAAAATAAACTTCATGCATCTTTATTTTTGTCCCTGGACAACCCCTAGTAGGCTGAAATTCCAATTTTTTTTGTCTCAATGGAATTTGAATCTTGCACACAGCCATTCTATTTATAGTCAGTCTCATGAGCAAAAATCCTTCAATAGTAGGGTAGTTGAGGAGTCCCTTTTCTGCTCCTGGGAGTGAATCTTATCTTCCCTTGGGAATGGACATTATCCTCACAGAGCTTGAGGACCTCACATCAATCCTTGCCTTCTTCCTCTGATATTCCCACCTTTATTGGTCAAGAACACTTAGAAGCAGAGAACCTTAGACATCATTTTACTGAGCCCCTAACTCTATAGATGAGAAGGCTAATACTGAAAGATTAAGTGCCTTGCCCAGGATCACAAAAGCAGAACTAGGACCAGAGTCTCGTCTCCTGACTTCCACTTTTATGCCAGAGCTTCCCGATCATGTCTCCTTTCTCCCCTTTCCAAAGGTAGGAAGAAAATAATCAGATCTAGGAATTTAACTTCAAATGCTCAGTACAACTACTTTGAAATAATAAATCCCTGAATATGGTAGTTAATTTGTAATCATAACATATGGAATAGTGCAGTTAGGTAACCATATTATAGTTAAATTTTAAATTGTACAGAAAATAGTTCAAATAGTACCCTACACACAGTAGGTCTTCAGGTAACACTTTACTGATAACGTGAAAATTGCATTGCTGGATTTTTTTGTTTGTCTTGTCTTATATTCAAGAATCCTTATGTCCTAGAAAAAAATTCTCCTGGATGGACATAAAAAAAAGTTGCATATTCAAATAAATCTGGGAAATGTTCCAACCTATATTCCACATCTTGGGAAGTCAGAACTCACATTAGCATAGTAAAGGTTTGACAGTCCTTCATTGAAGAATTGTGGGTACCTTTGTTTAACTAATTATTTTCAGTAATTATTTGATCCTGTAACTTCCCCCATCCCCTCATTAACACCACCATGGACTAGTTTGAGAGAACACATTTGAAGGAACTCTGCTCTTAAATCAATATTAGCTTGCAGAGTTATGCAAGGAAGATAAGAAACTGAAATACCACATTTCCAATGGACTCATTGACACAAAGAACATTAGCTGCTTTTTAAGAATCACATGATAAGTCAAAAGCATACTCAGGAAATATTTTCAAATCTTATTCTAAAAAACAAAGCATTTTCTTTAAACATCCTACAAATCTTTTACCTTAAAAAATACAATCACTCTTGTCACCATTTTTTCAGGTTTAATATTTACTCTTTACTCTCCTATTTTTAAATCAGAAATATTTCAGAATATATGGCAATTTAACATCACTGGTTCTTTTGTGCTGCTTTTTCTAATACTATACCACAAATATACTTGCACACTGGTGGTGATACTCACCCAAGTTATAAGCGTGAAGGGCTGGTCTCAAATGATGAGGTTTCCTGTCATCAACACTTGGTAGTCACTGATGCAGTTATATTCCAACTCCACTTATATGTACACAGACCTGGATGAAGCAACACTGAGTGACAGCGTCTGATGAATGAAGCTATGCAAATAGAGCTAATTGGATGGGTTAGAATGAGTGGAAGCATATCTCATTGTCAGAGCCAAATCCTAAAGAGAGCTTTTAGATTATTTCAGCTCTAGCACTTTCAATGAGTTATGCTCAGTTAATCATTAATTTTTATAAAACTATGACATGGACTCTAGGTAGTGTTTATTGCTCAATATAGAGCATGCAAGGGCACAGATTATTTAATTGCCTTTCTCTTTTCCACAGAAAGTTGAAAACTTCTTAAGTTTTTTCTGGTTATAAATGTGTTGTATATGCACTTAGAAAATGTGTAAACGACAGGAAAGCATATATACTGTAGATCCTGACATTCTTTTTTCAATGCAGAAATACTACACATATCTATTTTTATTAAAAAAATAGAATCATATGGCAAATATTATTTTGTAAACTGCTTTTTCATTTTCCAATTAATACTACATTATGAACATTTCCACATGTCGGAAACATTCTTTTACAGAAAGTATTATAAATAGCATTCAATCATATAAATAATCATAAGCAATCTTTTATTGATTAACACTTTGGCTATTCCCAGTTTTTCCTTCCTTTTCTTTTTTGCTAATATTACCAGTGTTGCAACTGAAAGCTATGTGTGTAAGTGTGGTGATTCTTAGTAAATTTTTGTAAGTTCATTGGTAGCATAAATTCCTAGTAGCAGGATTGATGGATCAGAGGGTACATGTATCTCATGTTTTAATAGATACTACTCAGTTGGCTTCCAAAAGTTTGTATTGATTTATAATTTTTTTAACAATCCAGGTGAGTGCCCTTTTCTCCATTGCCTTAGCAACAATGGGTATCACTGCCTTTAAAATGTTTGCCTTTCTAAAGAGTGGGAAATATCTCTTAGTTTCAAATTTTATTTCTTTAGTTATTTAGTGAGATTGAGCATCTTTTTTTTTTTACCATTTTTTTAAATTGATGTCTTAATAGTTTATAACACTGTGGGGTTTTAGTTGTACATTTTTGTTTGTCCGTCACCTTGTGGATGTAACCCTTCACTGCTTGTGCCCACCCCCCACCCCCCTTCCCCTTGGTAACCACCAATCAGTTCTCTCTGTCCATGTGTAGATTGAGCATCTTTTTAAAAAGCATATTTGTTGTCAATTTCTGTAAATTATTGATTTATATGAACTCTTCGTAAATTAAGAAATGAAACCCTTGACTGTGATATGTGTTGAAAATTTTTCCCCAGTACCACTCATCTTTAGACTTTGTTAATGGCTTTTTTTTGCCATAAAAAAAAAGTTTTCAAATATTATGTGGTAAAATTTAATCCATGTTTTCTTTTTGAACATCTGGGTTTTGTGTCCTGCTTCAAAAGATCTCCCCTCCTCCAAGATTATAAATAAATTTATTATGCCATTTTCTAAAACTTTTATTGTTTACTGTTTAATATCCAAATCTTTGTTCCACTATTAATTTAGTATAAGTATAATTTAGACTAAGTTAGGAAGTTTTTTCCCCCAAATGCTTATCCCAACCACATATGTAATCCAATTTAGACAAAGTGAAGTTTCATATGTTCTCTTGGGACTAGCATGCAGAAGGCTGTGTGTGACAGTAAGAAGTATGAATTTTATCCTATAGCCAACAGGAATCTTTTGAAAGTTTTTTAAGCCAGTGAGAAATATCATCAAAATTGTGTTTTATGAATGTAATTTTATGGCTGTGTGAAGGACCATCTGAAGGAAAGAAAAAAGAGAGAAAAAGGAAAGAAGCCCAGTTAAATTAGATATTAATTTAATAACAATTAAAATAGCCCAGGCAGAAAGCAGGACAGAGCTAGGGCAAGGTTAGCGAGACTAGTAAGGAGGGGATGAAGGTGGTGAGTGCTGCAGGCATTTCATAGAGCCCTTGAATGGTAGAGTGAGAAAGAGCCCCAGAGACCTCTGTTCCAGCTCCACTAAGCCACATAACCCCTTAATGCCCGAGTTAGGATTAGAACCCAAGTTTCACTCCCAGTTCAAGGTTGTGTCCACTACAGAGTCTCCACAGCTCCTTTTGGATGTGGGTGTATCAGCTCTGGACTAGGGAGAGGGGAGGTGAGGGAAGGGAAGGTGGTGCCAGTGGTTCAGGGTAGGAAACTCAGGTGGGGAGTTCACTGGCTGGAACAGGTAATGAGTGTGATGGGGGGCAGATGGAGTTTGAGACACCTGAGGAAAAATTATATGGAAATTTCAGCAGGGAGCTGGAACTGGGTTGTGGGTGGGGGAGGCCAGAATTAGCTGGTGGATTTGCTCTTCATTTGTGAAGCCACTGGAGTTGATGGTATGAGAGCGAATGAGATTGCTTCAGCTGACTGTGAAGCAGGAAGAGAAAGCTGTGTCTAGATGGAACTAGGGAGAATCTTGCATTTAAGGGGTAAGGGAAGAAAAGGAGTTAGCAAAGAAGACCAGAAAGGCAAACAGTCAAAAGAAGAGGTCATATTATGAAGGCTGAGAGAGAAGATTGTCTCAAAAAGGGACATTTCAGGATGAGAACTACAGAGACCCAGCTGGAGATTAGAGACTTTGGAGAAAGTCTTTAAAGCATGGTGGGAATCTGCAAGAAACTGTAGTGAACTGCACAGTGTGGAGAAGGAGGAAGTGAGACTTTTTCAAGAAATATAGTAATGAACAGGAAATAAAGAGAGAATGATATCTTGACAGAGTAGCATGAAAAAGGGAAGATGCTGCTTACTAGCTAGGTGAACTTTGGCAAGTTACTTGATGTCTCTAAAGCCTCAGTTTCCTCATAATGTTTCCTAATAATAATTTGACCTCCCTGGGTTGTTGTGAGAATTATACGAGAAGGTATGTTTTAAGCACTTAGCACAGTAGCTGGCACATTGTAGAAACTTAATACATGTTTCATTATTATTGTTATTATTATTGATTTTCTTTTATTGAGATGTGGGACTCTTGGGCCAATGAAAGGAGAAAACTGATATAATAAAGTCCCAGAGAAGACAGAAGTAGAGATGTTTTGATGATAATGGTGGTCAGGATGAGGTTTCGTGGGTGAGCTGTGGAAAAGTATTAGAGTCATCAAAACGTCACTGAAGTTACTAAGGGTGATGACAGCAGAGGTAACGTCAAACAGAAAAGGACATCAGGGTTCCTGGTGATCAGAATGGAAAGAAATTAACATAAGTAGTTGGGCCCAGGGTTGGGGTTAACAAGGGCAGTGGAAAATGAGAAATGTGCCACTTTCTCCATTGGTCCTGGGAGATGGGCACACAAGGAAAGAGGCAGGTTTTGAGAATAGTGGTGTCACCAGGGGAAAGCCACATTTTAGGTAAGAAAAGGAAACAGAAGGAGCTTTCTAAGGAAAAAGGAGGGAAAGACTAAGGAGTGTGCATGTGTGTGGGAGGGGAACATTCCAAGGGAAATGACATACATTTAAATTATGAAGAAAAAAATTTTTGAAAGAAGATTTTAATCTATCAAGAGATAGTATCCGAAATAGAAATTCATTAGTTGATAGCTCACCTTTAAGCGACAAAAACAAAAATGTATGAGGTATAGTCATTTCCAAAGTTGCAATGTGTGTGGTTGCCTCTTTGGCTGGAGAAGGCTTCCAGAAACTTACATTCAACAGATATTGAGTGCCCATTATCTGCCAGGGACTATATATTCCATCAGCATTAACCCATGGGACACTGCACAAAAAGTTTCATTTTACTTTATCATATTATCTACATCTGATCAACTGGAAAATCATTTATTGAATCACTAACCTTCTCTTACATGTCAGGCAATGCCTTTTGATTAGCTTTTTCCCTCCTTTAAAATACTGATAGCCTGAAGAATGTTAGGTTGGCTGTTAGTCTTTATTTGTTGTGAATTTTACTTTTAAAGTAAATTCATTTAATTTTAAAATAAATTTATTCGATTTCTTTGAAGAGTCTTGTTAAAATGCAGAGTTTATAAGAAATTTTTATTAAAAATACATGTTCATTATGGAAAATATGGATGATAGAAAGCAGAAAGTTCAATCTTTGATGTCCTAGCAAGTAGTTAAATGCTTTGAAAAGAAACATGACTAGTCATCATTGTAAGGAAATCTTAACCTCCTTGAGATCTTGAGGTCACAAACGATGCTGGATTTGTATGTGTTTGTACTACCGCAGAGTGCTGCCTAATAAAAACAACAGTAATAAATCAAACACTTGTCTAGTGCTGGGATACATTGGTGAACAAAGCAAACTCTTTCCTGCCCTCTTAGAGTCTACTCTCTTTTGGAGAGATAGATGTTGAGCAAATAATCATACAAATAAATCTTTTATGAACAGTGATAAATAAGAATTAGGCTGGTAAGATAAATAAGTACTAGTGGTACTAGATAGTATGGTCAGAGAAGGTGGCATTTAAGCTGTACCCAAAGGGTGTGAAGAATATATGGAGGGAGGGGACAGAGGGTGCCTTCTGGACAGAGAAAACCCCTGGGGCAAAGGCCCTGACAGAACCTGTAGTGTCCAGGGAACTGAGAGGGCCGGTGTGGCTGGAGCAGAATAGGCAATGGGGAGACTAAAATGTGATGGGATTGGGGATGGAAGAGGACAGAAGCCAGGTAGAGCTGGGCCCTGGAGGCCAGGGGAAGGAGCTTAGATTTTATTTAAAGTGCAATGGGAAGCCAAAGGAAGGTTTTAAGTAATGTGGAATGTGATTTGGTTTTTGTGTTTAAAAGAGTGCTTTGGCTGCCATGTGAGGAACAGACAGAGGGCAGTAAGAGGGAAGGAATGAAACCAGCAAGGAGTCTGCATCTGTTCACTCTCTTAATAATGGTGGTGGAGGTGATGATGATGATAATGGTGATAGCAGTTACAGTGTCTTGGGCATCTTCTATGGGCCAGATGCTTTACATACATTATCTCTAATTGTCACCATGACCCTGGTATTTCCGTATGGTTGCCTCTATTTTACAAGTGAGGAAATAGAGGCTCAGAGAGAGTGTTTTGCAAAAGGCCATATAGCTAATAAGGGTAGCAAAGCCAGAATCTGAAATCAAGTCCATTTGGTTCTTTCTCTTACTCCAGGGAAGCCATTGGTAGAAAGAGGTGGAACTGAATTCCTGGGCCTTAAATTCCATTCACCACCTTGTCAAGCTTGCATACTCTTACATAGGCATAGGCTCTATAAGGGTATGGTGGGATCATACAAACCCATTGTGGGGCACTAGAAAATTACTGAAAGAAGAAAGTGCCCCAAAACTAGTCCTAACTGGTAAGAGGGAGAGGAAATGGGGAGCATAACTAAGCTCGGCAACACTGTATGATTTTATTCTGAGAGATTTTGCAGAGGAACAGAAGTGGGAGGGTGAGAGGGGAGGGTGCTCACACTGATCCTCTCTTCCCTTGGGTGTAGTGGTTTCACTTCTTTCTTGGAGGAGATGAGAAGGAGTGATGTGGGAAAAGGGGAGGTTGTGGTTTGGAGAACAGAGAGACAGCACTCTCCTCATGCAAACTGAATCACTTCCTGTCCCCACTCCCCACCACTCTGAAAGTTCCTTTGGGCTACTTACCTGGAGTCAGGAGAGAACATTTCTCCTAGGGAGAGGAAACACTCTCTAAAGAAATCTGGCAAATCAACCTATATCTCAAGTCAAACCCCTTGTGAGAGGAGAGGAGTGGTGGTATGAGTTTTTAGGGAAATTTTCTTTTAAGTCTTTAAGGTGAATAATACTTGGCATTTGTAAAGCATGTCTATGCTTTCCCACAGTTTCCCTAGATGCAGTCCTATCCAATCATTTTTATACACTGATGCTAACAGCCTCTTCAACTTTCTGGCCTCACACAGCCCCTCCCTCTACACCCTGTACATTTTGGACCCACTGGACTGCTTACTGTTCCTCAATTCACCATGTGCTTTCACACCTCCATGCCTTTGCTCAAGCTGTTCCTCTTGCTAGAGATGCCTTTTCCCCTTTGCCTGGGAAACTTCTACTTAACCTTTAGAGGCCAGTTCAAATGCTTTGTCCCCTAACTACCCACAGTCAAGCAGAATTTATTGCTTCTTTTCTTACTTGTTTATCATATCCAACTCTATATTTTTCCATATATTCTCCACGGGACTGCTCCTTGGGAACAAGAGTTGTACCTTGGTTTTCTTTGTTTCCCACGCAATTATCCACATCACACTAAGCAAATGTATAATTTGGATCAGTCTTTGCAAAAACTCTACAGACTAGGTAAGGCAGGCATCACCCATTGGACAGATGTGGAGATTCTATCTAAATCCCAAAGATCTACAGAGTGGTGGAGCTGGAACTGTGGTTGAGCAGTGTGAACTGGCACTACTACAATTTGACCTACAAAAATGACCATTTTTATATGACTCAGCCTGTAAACCCAGGTCTGATTGTTCTTGGGTCAATGCTCTCTCTAAAGCATTTATTTATTATTTATTTATTTTGAGGAAGAGTGGCCCTGCACTAACATCTGTTGCCAATCTTCCTCTTTTTCTTTTATTCTCCCCACAGCCCCAGAACATAGTTGTATATCATAGTTGTAGAGTTGTAGCTCTGCTATGTGGGACGCCACCTCAGCATGGCTTGATGAGTGGTGAGTAGGTCCATGCCCAGGATCCTAACCAGCGAACCCCGGGCCACTGAAGTGGAACCCACAAACTTAACCACTACACCACCAGGCCGGCCCCTCTAAAGCATTTAAAGAGGCTGATTTTCTATTTGGCCTATGGTCCTATGGTTCTAATGTGAACAAACATTTTGAATTATTCAGTTCAACGTGTTGTTTTATTTCCCTCCGGTACCCCTCCCCATGCCTCACATACTCTGAGGACCCAGCTGTGCGTTGGACCAAGTCTTTAGTGATTTTTGTAGAAGCAGAGGTAGAATGACCTTCCGTTCCCAAGCTTAGACCCAGGGCTTGCTCCCTCCCTGCAGGGCTCTTCAGCTCTTCAGGTCTCAGTTTCCTCATCCCAGAAATGAAAAGAGTGCTTGAAAGCCAGGGTCTTCCTGTCCCTTGACCCTCTTTCCTGTGGTCCTGTACAGGCTCCCAGTCCAACGCCTTCCTTCCACTCTCCCTGGGCCTGCTTTTATACCAGCAGCTGCACTGGCCCCTTGCCCACGCAAAAGATGCCATCCTTGGAAAGATGCACAAGCTCTGCCTCAGGCCTGTGCCCTCCTCCTCTCCTTTCACCAACCCTCTAGCTCACAGGATGAGGCAGGCAGACAGGGGTGAATTAACTAACCTGAAGTCATGCCTTAGACAGAGGCAGATCTGAAGTCCAGGTAAGCCACGAACTTAGCTACATTTGTCTTAGGGCAAAATCACAGTGAAAAGAAAAGTCTATAGAGTCCATAGTTTATTTTTGTTTTGTTTTCATGGATTCAGTATGTTCCAAGTGCTAGAAGAAAGCAATGTATGGGAAAGAAACAACATGGAACAAATAGGTCTTTGGTTTTAGTTTAACTCGGAAGTTTAAAGTTGAGATCATGTTTTTTGTTTTACTTTTAAAATTCTTTTTTAAATAAAACCAGAAAAGTAATATACAAATTATGAATTTTGTAGAAATCCAATGAGTATGAAAAATTCAATAGGAGTATGCAGAGTTAAAATAAAAGTTCTCCTGTGTTTTTTAAAATTTACTCTTATATAGTGTTTGCTGTGTGCCAAGTACTACACTAATTGCTTTACATACTTAACACATTCAATCATCATAGCAATCTTGTCAGGGGGGTACTATTATTTTCCCTATTTTACAGATGAGGAAACTGAGGCACAGGGAGATCAAGTCACTTGCCCAAGGTCCCATGGCTAAAACTTCAAGCAAACATATTCAGAATTCATGAGGTGCTCCAGGAAAGGGGTAGAGGAATCCAAACCTGTTGGATTTCAGCTCTTCCTCCCTATCTCCCACATCCAGAGCAGAAACTCCTTATCCATGCTGGGCTTCTGCTTAAAGTTTTCTAGGTCAAAAAGATTTTACTACTAAGAAAACAAAATTAAAAGTTTGAAAATATGGCATGGGTCCATACCATCTGGATTATTTAACCCTGTGAGGGAGAGTGAGCCTGAGGCCCAGTTCATACACCGTCCTTGGTGGTGTAGCCAGTGAGTAGACTGAGCAGCATCATAAGGAGAAATCACACTTTATAGTTGGAAGAGGGAATTCTAAAAACTTTTTAAGGAGTAGAGTCCTTATCTGAAAAAGAAACATTGCACAGAACCCCAAGAGATAAAAAAAGAGAAAATCAGTAATTTATTAATATAAATGTGATTTGTATGTTTAAACTTATAATATTTGCTCATTATAAAGTTAATTAATCAGAGACTTCTGTTTCCAGCATAATAGTGGATTAGTTACCAACCCTTCTGACAAAAACAACTAAAATGCTGAGAGAAATTTTTCAAAAAATCTTTTCAAACCCATTGTTGAACTGGCATGAAAGAAAAGAATGTATAGTATCCAGAACACTGGGAGACCAGCAAGCTTGGCTTTTTCCAAAAGTTGTCTGCTAAATGCTAGAGACGGGCGGACAACTACATGATGTGCAAGGGCCAGGAGATAAAGCCTAGGATATGGCTAAGGTAGGATTCTAATAGGAAACTGCTGCATAAACCTGGATGTCCCAAGGGCCACACTCACAGTGTAAGGGTGATTGAGATAAATAAACCCCACCTGCAGGAGGGGACAGGTAGGAAGTATTTGTCTCAACTCTGGCACTGCATGGAAGGAAAAACATTCCTCTGAGAATTTATCTCCTCATGAAAAGTCAGCCTCCACATGGGTTTGTAGTCTGAAATTACACTACCTGTGTGCTTCCAGAAGCCTGAAATAGAGAATTAAATATAAAATTGTGTTAGGCTGGTAGTGTTGAAAGACAAATGGGAAAGGCAAACACAAATCTTATCTTGAAAAACTCAGCTGCAGCCCAAGCCACTAAGTATTCACACAGAAAAATTTTCAGGGCAAATAAGTAGTTTGCAGTTAAGATTTATAAAGCAAACAAGAATGCTAGGTGCCATGGTAGGAGTCCATAAAAGGAAGATACAGGAGAAACCAACCTGCAAATGCTTCATGTACTAGAACTATCAGAAATGACATATAAAATAACTGATTTTAATATGTTTAGATAGAATTCTAAAAAAGATCGAGGAGATGAACAGGACGAAAATGGATTTGAAGAAGATCCAAATAGGATATCTAGAAATAAAAAATATATTATGGAAATTAAAGCTCCATGGATCAATTAAACAGCAGATAAAGAGAGTCAGTGAACTAGAAAATATATCTGAAGATATTCTTTGGAATACAATCCAGAAACACACAGAGATGGAAAATATGAAAAAAAGGGGTAAGAGACTTGGAGGACAGAATGACTCAGGCTAATGTATCTATTTGGAATTTTAGAAGGAGGTGATAGTATAGGGAAGAAGCAATATTTGCACATATAAAGGCTGAGAACTTGCCAGAATTATTGAAAGACCCCAATCTTCAGATCCATGAATCTCAATGAATCCTAAGCAGGTTAAAAAAAAAAAGAAGAAGAAGAAAGAAATCCACATCTTGATATATTAATTATGAAACTGCAGACTATTTTAAAAAAGAGAGAAGACTGTACTGTTAGTCACTGAGGACAATGAAAGTATTTGGATGAGCAAAAAGGAAGTTTTGATTAGGCTTATGGAAGGATGTTTAGTCTGAGAGTAGCCCCAGAACCTGGGAAATTAACATCAAATATTTGTAGAACCACAAAAGTACCTCTGCAATCCACTGAGTACCATTAAAAACTGCAGAGCTGGGGGGCCGGCCTGGGGTGTAGCGGTGAAGTTCATGCACTCTGCTTCGGTGGCCTGGGTTCATAGGTTTGGATCCCGGGCGTGGACAGACTCACCGCTTGTCAAGCCATGCTGTGGTGGTGTCCCATATAAAGTGGAGGAAGATGGGCAGGGATGTTAGCCCAGAGCCAGTCTCCCTCAGCAAAAAAGAGGATTGGCAATGGATGTTAGCTCAGGGCTAGTCTTCCTCAACAAAAATAACAACAACAACAAAAAACCTCTGCAAAACTGGACTAAAACTCCTTATTTTACAGATCAGGGAAGTAACACTCAGAGCAGGTCTTACTCAAAGTCACACAGCTAGTGAGTGGGTACTTGGTGGAGCCAGGATCAGAACTCTGGTCTCTCAACTAGCAGAGCGGTAGCTGTGACTGCTCTTTCATCTATATGCTGCTGCTGTTTCTTTAAAATATTAAACAACAGTAAAAAAAAAAAAAAAAAAACAGGGAAGAAAGTACAGGGAAAAGTTCCAGCTTATCACGCAATTTTTGGTGCTGTTTTTATGTCTCATGTATGGAATTTAATAACTGTTTGAATACATTTGTACACAGTGCAATGTCCCATCTCTAGGAGACAATGAAACTGCTCACTTTTTTGGATGGGGGTAAGAAGATGCAGCCTTGATTTGTTTCCTTCTAGCTTGTAAGACAACATGAGAGTACAGCGAGAAAGGTTTTAGATGTGATTAAAATTGAGTCACAGAAAGTAGTTCTGGAACAACATTTTATAGAAGGGAGCAGGGGGACAAGGGTTGGGGCAAAATCTCAGCCTGGACAAAGGTTTTGTTGAGAAATTCACCAGGGAAAAGGAGGTACCAAGCCACACCATGTGTATATACATGAGTCACGAGGTGATAAATCAACACTCAAAACTTTATCTCAAATTGGAGCTACAGTCTAACCTGTTTTTGCTTCAGTTCACTGCTTTAGACATGGCTTTACATTCTAAAAAGTTTATACCTATATCCACAAAGGAAGACAGCTTGCAAGGGTAGGCAATGCGAAGAGTATATCAAAATATACTGTTTATTCATGAAAAAATAATAATTGCATCTATGTGTGTGTATGGATGAAAGAATTATTTCTGGATATTGCCTAATTCTTTGCAAATATGTACCAACAGGTGTGAGAGCGTCTGGAATTGGCAACAATACAATCAAAACAGATTGCTAAGTGAGAATGAGAACCTGCCCATTAGTGTCAGCTTTGACTCTGGGAATAGTGCCCAGATTCCAAAGCCTAAAGTGATTTAATATTTGCACAATTCCAAAATCCTAACAAGGATACAATTCTTTGGGCTGTATCCTAAATTCTATCAGGTGACTAGCTACTTGTGTTTTAAGAGAAGTGTGAGATTTTTAGACAGGCAAAGGTTTGGATTTTGAAGCTCATCTTCAAAGTAGAATGCGATATATATCTTTAAATTGGCTCATTTGTAAAGAAGCAGGCTGATTTGGGTATGGTACATTTCTCAAACACAAAAAACACTGATAAGAAGAAATTTATTCCAGACACCATGGGTACATATTCAAAGTCAGTGAAAGTGTGCCTAAGTTCCATTCCCAGTGCATAGGGATGCCACTAGATATTTCTGGAGTCGTTTCTGGGAGCTAGTAGGCTTCATTTGAAGACAGCTTTGGAAAAAAATAAGAAATAACAAGACGTGTTTCTGAAAGGATGAGCCCGATGTTTATGGAAATGGGGAAAGAAGGACTGTAGTCTCTAAAATTTAGGACCAAGACAAGGCAGTTCAATAGCAGTTGAGGTAGCAAAACTTTGCATTAGTGGAAGATAAATGCACCAGCCTTGCTTTAAAAATAAAACCATTAAAGAAAAGTTTTTTCTTTTATTTTTGGGATATGCCTATGGAACAGTGACAGAAACACTGCCCAGGTTGTTAAAACTTCTGTAAAGCTTTAGGTACTCCACAACTCCTTCACTGCCACGTTATTCCAATTTAGCTGGTATAGCCCAGAGCCAGAATGAGAGTCCTTCCCAGTGCTGGTATTCAGCTGGCATGCTCCATGTGGCTGGTTCCTTTCTCATTTATCTCTGCTCATGCCATACCATAAGCTGTTAAATGTTTTGAACATCACCCCTGGATAGACCATGAGATCTTCTTTCACAACCAAATGGCCACCTGGTAATACATGTCACTGTGTATTAGATGATATTGAATTTGATTATTAGAAGACATTTAAAAATCCTGCTCAGTGGGCTGCTCCAGCTCTTCCCCAAGTTGCTGACTTGATTATCTTTATGTGGGATTCTAAGTAGGCTCAGCTTGTTTACCTGGTAGCTGGGTTTGAGGTGAAAAACACTAAAGTGGAAAGACTGTGCTAAATACCTCTCTTCTTCTCCAAGATAAGACTTAATCATTTTCCTCTGGACAGATATGACCTCTTCCTTAGTGTACCCAATGATGCAGAATGAAAGAATGTAACATAACAGGTTGTCCCTTCCTTTACCAAGAGGCCTTGATGCAAGGTATGGAAGTTATAATAGGTAGAGAAGTTATCTGGACCTAGCAATGAATCACAAAGCTATTGGTACTAGAGCCCACATGATTTTCTGCCTATATAATAGGAAGAGCCAATGAGTGTAAACCCAGAGCTCTTTTAGGAGCATTTGCCACAAATAACTGGAAAAAAAAATTGGATGCTGACGAAATAATGGACTTTTATCTAATTTTTATACTTTTATGAATTAAGAAACACAAGGATTTATAAGCAATATTTTTTTTTCCCAACTGGCACATCACAATGCAGATGACTCGAATGCTTCTCAGTGCTGAGTCTGAGCTCATGGACCTCACATACTGAGGAGAAAGCCTTCCACTTGACATAATGAAACGTAATAATAATTGGAGAACCAGATGTGAACACTGCAATGTCATGTCCCAGGCATGGGACCTTCCAAACTGTCTTAGTAGAACAGCTTATACTCCTTTGAATTAATAACATACAATTTATTCTATTAAATGACCACCACATAGTGACAATTATGATTATGATTTCACAAAGCCTATGGCTCTTGAGTAAGTCAGTGAAGAAAAATTATGCATATACATTCAGGGAATATGGATCTTATGTAAGTCATAATGAAGAAAAAAAAAGGACGCTGAAGACAGTCACCAAATTACATTAGAATGAGTATTGGCACTTATGCCTGTGGTTAAAACTTTTATAAAAAATTAGAAATATTATTCAAGGAAACTTCTCTTCCTCCTCCTCCTCTACCAATAGGAAGTAGTTATGCTGACTAGTGATAAAATATTGTTTAAACAAGATTGTTAAAAAATGTGAACAATATATAATATATGTATAAAAGATAAGGTAAAAATAAAACCTTGGGAAGGAAAAATTTTGGAACCAACAAATTCAGGTTAGAGGAAAATTAATGTTCCGGTGTAATAAGCCCCCAAATGAAAGAACACGAGGGAAAAGGCATACAATTTCCTCTTTAAAAAGAAAATATAAACTGCTTAAATAGCATTTCATTTTTTTTCTACTTTTCTGTTTTTTATTTTATTATAGTGAGAATACTTAACATGAAATCTACTCTTAAAGTATATAATATGTCGCTGTTGACTATAGATATAATGTTTTATGCAGAAATCTAGATTTTTAAAAAATTATTTTATGGAGTTCACATTACTTTATAACATTTAAATAGCATTTCTTAAACAACTGCCACTGATAGAGCCAGCAGGCTAAGAAGTTGGAGTGGCTGAGATTTGAATCTTTGCTAGGAACTCCAAGAGAAATAATGAGCAAAACATTCTTAGAATTGCAGAAGGTCTCAGATGTACTAGTTTTGCCAGGGAAAATTGTGACAATCATCCAAATTATGTGGTGGTCAAAGTGAAGGGGAATTAGATGTAGACTTTGCTCCAATTAAAAACCAAACTCCCAGCCAAGTTTGTGGGTGGATTCCTTTTGGCTCTGGAAATAGCAATGAAAATGTCAAAAGAAAGTTACATAAGAGAGTGGCAGCTGGCAGGGACCATTTCCTTCAAATGGCAATGAATGTAGCCCTAAAGAAAATAGGTGCGAGGTTTTATTGTCATCCCACTAACAATTTTATGTTTGAAAATGATGGAAGATTTGAAGAGAAAACGGCTTCACAAAGAGGATTGGAGTTGTACTAAGTGAAGTCATTTGGAATCCATCTTCCCTCTAGTTTCTTTTTCCTTCATGGGACTTGACTCTGGGTTTTAATCCCTGGTCTGAAATTTACTGATTGTGTCATCTTGGCTTAGTACAGTCTTCCCAACTTTCACTTGCTTGATTTTATAAATGGAGAAGATAATATTTATCTCACAGAGGGCTGTAAGGATTAAGTGGGATAATGTGGGGAAAATATCTCACATTTAGTACATGTTCAGTGATTAATAACAGTCACCTTTAATGACAGCTTCTGACCTGCTTTACCTTCATAAGCATCGTAACACCTCTCTAAGGTTGGATGTTTTGTTGTTGTTGTTACTGTTTTGTTTGTTTTTACATTTTACACCAGAGAAAAAAATTCAGGCTCAGGAAAGTTAAGTAAGATCCAAAAATCATACAGCTAGTCAATGACAGATAATGGATTTGAGAGCTGTCTGACTCTAAAAATCTGTGTTTTTCACTATTACACTATATTGCACTCTTCACTTAACAACAAAAACCCTCACAGCTATGCATTGTCTACCAACAGTGAGAAGGGCAGCATGTGAGCATGTGCCAGGAGTGCTACAGGAAGGAAGGGACCAACCTCCTTTGTCCTCCATTACCATCCCCTACAATGGACTTTGCCTGCCCTCTAAAGCTGTGTCCCCTTAAAAGTTCCTTTTGCATGCAGATGTCAGCACTAGAGAACCCAGAGGGAAACTGTGAAGAGATCTGCCATGATTTCCTGAAGTCCTTGAACAAAGCATCATTTTTTTTGGACAGAATTAAAGTTTCTTTCTGCTGTTCGAGGAGATTATTTTTGGTCTTAATGTTTCTAAATGTCCCTGCTACAAACTGAAATATAAAGAAGAATTCTGACTGTCACTCTTGATTCCCATCGTGTTGGCCAAACTTTCAACTTGTCAATTGTAAGATACATTGATTTTGGCACAGTCACACTCAGATCTCCAAAAAAGACCTCATGCTATCAGATTTACTGACATAAATATTCTCTGATGTATGGATTTTCTTCCCCCAATGCTGCCCCCTCTGCAGTACTTCCCTGTAATGATTTAATTCTGCACACAAATCTCCAAAAAAGACGTCATGCTGTCAGATTTACCTGCATAAATATTCCTTAGTGTTTATTTTTTCTCCTTTAATGTTGTCGACCCCCACCACTACCCCCCTGCAGTATTTCCCTGTAATGATTTAATTCTTCCGTGAAGCAGAACTTTTTACAACTGAAGCTCAGGCACATTGCCTGAATTCAGTTGCAAGCTCTGTTTCTTTAATCCTCTACAGACCCTAGCCAGGGTGGTGACTCCCATTTCTCAATCTCTTCCCTTACTTTCAGCCCTATTTCAACCCCTAAGTGAAATTTCCCCTCAGAACTCTTCCCTCTCTATAAATGGGAAAGGGAAAGAGGTACACTCTGGCTGTAGATATTGTAAGTTAAACAGTGTTAGGAAAGAGAAAAATATCTAGCAAAATACATTGCTGAGAAAATGAATTATGCAGCCGCCAGTCAAGGATTGGTAGGAAATCCATGATCCTTTCAGAAAAGAATGAAGAAAATGTGAAATCTGAGCTACAGAGAGCGATGCCTGTGTTGAGAATTTCTCTAACTATTTAATGACACTACCGATCTGTGTGATCCAGTTCTAGCACCCCAACTTTGGAAAATAGAGGATTCCGAAGTTTTCTGAACACAGAGCTGTGCCTTTTCAGGTATGAAATTAAAAGAGGATCATCAAGTATTCAAAAGACAAATTTCAGAAGCAATAGGTAGGGATGTTGGGAAGAGCATGGGACCATGGTGGCGTAGAGGGATGATTCAAGCTGAAGAAGCACAGTGCTGAGGAAAGAATGAGAGTCAGGAAGATCCAGCCACGCCTAGTCCTAGACATTCCACTCTGAAGTCTCCAAAGAACTTCTGGAATCAACTTGTGTGCAGCCACAATACTTTTGGATTTTGTGCCATTTTCATTATTAAATACTCTGCAGGCATATATTCACGTGTGGAAAGATAAGGCAGAGAAAAGTGCAAAGAGAAAATATTGCTACATGGCTGACAGCAAGAAATAAAGAGAATAAAACAGTAAAACAGTCTTTAAAGGGAAGTCTCCAAATGAAGAATAGTAGCAAAGCTAATGAGCTTTTGAATTGACCCATTTAGGATGTCGGTTCCTTATTTTTTCACACATGGTTTATTTTTAAGCAGATGATTCTGAAGGAATGGTACCTCTCAGTCCTTCTGTTTGTCCCCATTCTCTTGAAAACCACGTTAACAATTGTGAGTAGGTTTGTCTTCGATGAGCATTAGGAGTGTAAGGTAGAATTACCAACTTGCTTTATGAAGTTTTGTGGTGGAGGAGGGGAACATTTACTATAAAGACTATTACAATCTATTTTAGCAATTTATTAATAATTTTCCAAATCACCCAAAGGAAATAAAAATGGAATTATAAGTTAGTAGCAACTATTATCGTCAACTTTTACCGCTATTGGCAATAATAATAACAAATCAGTCTAATCTTTTGTTATAGAAATAAAGAACGGTTCTCCGTGCTTCCCAAGATCTTACTTTACAAAACCCGACAAAAAAAATCTACCAGAATATTGGTTTCATTCTTACCTTGTGACCTTGTGTTGATTTCTCCCCTGAAAAACTGCAGCTCTGTGTTCAGAGAGCTTGCAGATTCTATTTATTGCTCAAAGTTTGGCAGAGAACCAAATTGCCTGAGAAGGGAGATTTGAGTGTGAGATTCTGGCAGGTTTTTAATCTCGTGTAAAGAGCCAATAGAGTTGCAATCCTGTCGACATCTAAGATTCCCTGCTTTCTGCCTTCTCCCTGTCTCCATCTTAAAATCAATCCAGCAATTATGGATTTTATGTTCTGTGATTTTTAATTTCCAACTCACATCAGAATCATGTCAAATGTAACCCTCACCCCGTCTTCAACTCACTATCCTTCCTCTGCCCCCCACACATTACAACTTGGCTCCCTTCAGAATTGAACTTCACAATTTCACCTTCAGTGGTGTTTATATTGAAATTCTTTCACTGTTTGTATTTTCACTTTTGGCCATTGGCTTCTTCATTTACAACCTCACTGAGAGGTCAGTTTATTCTTCCAAACTTTTTTATATATAGGGTCACTTACTATTATATGTCAGTTATACGCAGTTCATTTGCAAATAAAAGCTCTCAGATACTCCATGCAGCTCAAAATACCTGACCTGCCTCTCTGCTTCCCATCGTTCATCTATCCTTCCATATATCCCACAAATCTTACAGAAGATATCTCTTTTTGTTGCAAAAGCAAATCCTGCACTGTAGATCCCAGCTCATCTTACCTCGTGAGAAATTTTGCTTCTGCATGCTCTCTCTCTCTCGGCACCTGTAATATAACCAGAGCAGGAAATAAAGGGATGAAGGGATGCTTTTTAAAACTTCAGCTGTTTCTGCATCCTAAGATCACCATACATCAGAAGGAAGATGGCTGTTGTACTTAGAAGGATACTGTGATGAGACTGTTTGTTACACACACAGGACTAGCAAGCCCGTACAACCATCCAACCCACTAGTTTAGAAGGGTGAACTTGAAACAAAGGGGCAGAAAAAAATGTTCTGTAAAATTAAATAACAGGAATCTTTTAATTTTCCTCTTAGCATACTGAGGAATACGTTAGGGTTCTGGAATCCAGGGGAAAGTGAAGATGAGATAGTAACAGCTGGCTCACCAGGGCTTGGAAAAGATATGATGGTGATAGATTCTCTTTTGGAAAAAAAAACAATCAAGGAACTGAGAAACACTAAGATCTGTTTTCCAGTTTAAAGCTGTTTCCTGTTCTGTGTAGTAATGCCCTTTTATCATCCCCAAACCTGAGCAATTATCTGCTACAAGAGATAGTGTTGTGTTTGTGGGGAATGAGGGAAGAGGGCTGTGTCCACTCTTGGGATAAACAGTAAAGAAGGAAGGGAAGCAGGCAGGAGGCTGAGATGACCAGTGCTGATTGGAAATTGAGCTGTGTGCAGTAAATGGGAGGGAGAGGAGGCAAGTAACAATCAAGGGAATGTCAGCATGCTCTACCCTGGGAATTCTTGCAAGTACTGAGATTACAAGGGATAAATAATGTGGCTTTATGATGTACACTGAAGTCTTCTTTGTTACAAAATTTCCCTCTTTATCTATTTATTTATTTAAGAAGTATCTCTGATAAGCAGTATATAGTTGGTTTTTATTTTGTTTTGTTTTTAACCAGTTTGACTATCATTTGTCTTTGAACTGGAATATTTAGCCTATCTACAGTCATCGTAATAACTGACATATTTGCATTTATTTCTATCTTGCTTTATTTTTCTCTATTTTGTCCTCCTGGTTTATGCCTCATTTTCTTTCTTTTCTTGCTTCTTTTGAATTAATCAGTTTTTAAAATTATGAAATTTCCCTCCAGCAGTCATACTCTATAACATTTTTTTCCTCAGTAGAGTAAGACTGTAAAAAACAAAAAACAAACAAAACTGCCAAAACTTCAGTTTGCTTTTAAGAGGCTTTCTGATTTATTTATTTATTTTGCCTCTGCCTCGGGCAACTGCATAATTTGGCAAATGTTTTGAAGAGAAAACTCTTTGTATGTCAGGCTTAGTTTTCCAGCCCTCTCTTTTCACTGAGTTCTTGGCCCTTCAAGCCTCTAATTTTTTCTCTCCAGCCCCACAAGACAACCAAAGGCTTTGCTGATTTCTCTGTCTCTGTTACCCCAGGTTTTATGACTTTTATATAGTTCTTCCTCCTTTCATGTTCCTTCTCAAATACCGAATCTGCCCTACCAACTGTCTCCTTTCAGGGTAGATGCAAGGTATACAGGTGACTGTCTGAAATTTTGCTGACCCACAGATACATACTAGATCTGGTAATGTTATTTTGTTCCTAAAAAGAGAAAGAAAGCTAAAACTGAGGGTTTGCTACCAACAGACTTTAGAAAAGTGAAATAGTAAAGGATATACTTCAGGCAGAGGAAGTTGACCCCAAATGGTAGGTCTGAGATTCAATGGAATTGAAGAGAAAAGAGTATTGTAAATATGGAGGTATGCTAAAGAAATATTAACTGTAAATGATGATAATAATATCTTATAATGTTGAGAGAATAAAACATAGGAAAGGCAAGACAGAGAGAAAAGACAAAATATAGTAGGTTTAACCCAAATGTATCAATAATTTCATTACATGAATTAAATGCTCCAGTCAAAGAACTAATTACTAGACTTGAAAAGAAAAGATCTATCTATATGCTGTTTTTAAGAGGCATATACAAACTCTATAAATTGAAATTAAAGGATAGAAAAATATATGCTGGCAAATCCAAATCAATAGAAAGTTGATATCACTTCACTCATGTTATGCTTTAAGGTAAAATGTATGCCTGAAGATAAAGAAGTTTACTGAATAATGACAAAAAATTCAATTCATGGGGAAGAAATATATCTAAACTAACAAGAACCTATTAACACAGTCTAAAGTACATAAAACAAAAATGAACTGACTTACAGGGGGAAATACACATATCTTATCATTCTAGTGAGACATTGAATACATATATCTTAGCAATTATTGTTGTGCAGAAAAAATATCAAATAGATATATAAATTGCACTTCATCTAAGAGTGGAGAATACATACTCTTTTCAAGCACACATAGAACATTACAAAGTTAAACATATTCTTGTCCATAAATTAAGATGCAGAACTATTTCAACTGATGTCACTGAATATGGCAGAGTAGAGAATTCCAGGGTTCCATCCCTCCCCAAAAGCATCTAATAAGCTGGCAAAAACTGATAGAATCAAATTTCACATAACCCTGCAAGCTTGTAAAAACTTACAACAACCATGGAAAGCTTAATGAAGAAAGAAGCTAATGCATTGCAGTAAGAGAATGCTGTGGCATTTTAAATTGCCCATTTACCATCCCTCATCCCCCAGATCAATGGCAGCCATGAAGATGACAGCCTGCACCCTGTTGTAGATGCTAGTGCGAGAGGGAGCAAGATGGACCTTATTCTCAAAGAATTGTGGTTGTGTGTTTTGACCTGTCTGGGGGTTCCCTAAAGGACGGGTGCAAGTGCTTGCCATTGTTTTATCTGATTTGAAGCATTCCCAGGGCTGGGGTGGCTTCCTGGCAGTGTTTGCCAAAAGCATTTAAAGGCAAAAGTATTGGCTATAGCAGCTCAAGGCAAGGGATAAAACAGTCAGAATAAGCAATAGATAGATCAAAAAGCCTGGGAAGGAAGAGGCTGAGAAAGGAGGTATATGGGAGAATAAGGGCTTTTAAAAGTTCCTGTGTATACCAGGGAATCAAGAAGGCAATGCTCATACCCAAGGCTGGACACATGTTCAGAACAGGCTGAGGAGACCCTACACTTTCACCTCTGGCTGATGGAACTGTACAGGAGAAGAGGTTTTGCATGCTATTGAAAATAAGTTGGTATTAATTAAAACTTGATAATTATAAAGTTGAGATTTTATTGTAATCCCCAGGGAAACCACTAAGAAGAAAACGAAAATATACAGAAAAAGAAATGAGAGGAATGAAAATGGTACACTAGAAAAAAATCAATAAAGAAGGCAGTAATGGAGGAAATGAGAAACAAAAAAGATACAAGACGTATAGAAAACAAATAGCAGAATGGCAGAAGTAAATCCTTCTTTATGAGTAGTTACTTTATGTAAATGGATTAAATTTCCCAATACAAAGGCAGAGATTGGCAGAATGGATAAAAAACATGATCTAACTACCTCTTGTCTACAAGAGACTCACTTTAGATCCAAAGACACAAATAGGTTGAAAGTAAGAGGGTGGTAAAAGATATCCCATGCAAATAATAACCAAAAGAGAGCTAGTGTGGCTATGCTAATATCAGACAAAATAGACAATAAGACAAAAATTGTTACAAGAGATAAAGGACATTACATATTGATTAAAGGGTCAATCCATCAAGATTAATAATTATAAATATATACACACCAAACAACAGAGCCCCAAAATATATGAAGCAAAAGCTGACAGAATTGAAGGGAGACATAGATAATTCAACAATAATAGTTGGAGAATTCAATACCTCATTTTCAATAATGGGTAGAACAATCAAACAGAAGATTAATAAGGAAATATAGGTCTTGAACAGCACTGTAAACCAACTAGACCAATCAGACATCTGTAGAACACTTCACCCAACAACAGCAGAATACATATTTTTTTCTCAAGTGTACATGGAACATTCTCCAGAAGAGACACATGTTAGGCCACAAAACAAGTCTTAATGAACTTAAAAAGATTAAAATCATCCAAAGTGTCTTCTCTGAGAACAATGGAATAAAACTAGATAATAACAGATCAAAAACTAGATCAGTAATAGAAGGAAAACTAGAAAATTCACAAATATGGGGAAATTAAATAACATACTGTTAAGTAACTAATGAATCAAAAAGAAATTATAAGTGAAATTAGAAAATAATTTGAAATGAAAATGAAACATCAAAACTTATGGATGCAGCGAAAGCAGTGCTCAGAGAAAAATTTATGGCTGTAAATGCCTACATGAAAAAGGAGGAAAGATTCCAAACCAATAATCTAACTATAAACCACAAGGAACTAGAAAGAGAAGGGCAAACTAAAGCCGAAGCTAGCAGAAGGAAGAAAATAATGAAGATTACAGCTAAGATAAATGAAGTAGAGAACAGGAAAATAATAGAATCATTGGAACCAAAAGTTGATTATTTGAAAGGATCAACAAAATTGGCAAAACTTTAGCCTGACTGACCAAGAAAAAAAAAGGAGGAGACTCAAATGACTAAAACCAGAAATGAAAGTGGGTATATTACTGTAGACTTGATAGAAGTAAAGAGGATTACAAGAGAATACTGCGAACAATTACACATCAACAAATTAAATAACTTAAATGAGGATGGGAGTTCAGGATGGTGGCATAAGAAGATCCTGTGCTCATCTCATCCCACAGACACACTAAAACTATAACTATGCATAGAAGACCTCTCTCTGAAATGACTTGAAGACTAGTAGAATGGCTCTTCTGCAACTAAGGATAAAATGAAAAAGCCACATTGAGACAGGTAGAAGGGGCAAAGACATAGTCTTGTCAGCCCCCCCCCCCCCAGCGCAGTGACCACAAGCCACAAGCCACCTCAGCCTTTGGGACCTGCCCCAGGAAGATGAGCCCCCATAATGCCTGGCTTTGAAAAAAAGTGGACTTATGTCCAGGAGAACCAAAGGACTGTAAGAAACTGAGACTCTGCTTTTAAAGGGCTTGCACACAGAATTACTCACTTCAAGTCCCAGCACAGAGGCAGCAGTTTGAAAAGCACCTGGGCCATAAGTGAAGGAGGTATATTGACTAATCTTAGGGCATGTGCCAGTAATGCAGGAGTCTGTTGGAACTTTCTCTGGGAATAGAAGCACTGGCAGGTGCCATACTTTTAAAAAAAAATCTCTTAACTTGCTAGCCCAGTGCTGGCCAGCACCGTTTTTGGCACTCTCCATCTACTTTGCTAGCACGATTTTCTCTGCCCCAGAGTTCCCCTGTGGCCTGTTGCTTTTCCACCATGGCAGCCAGCCGGTGCTTCTCCAAAGCAGCCCCTGCCTGGCCACACTTGGTGGGTGAGCTCTTCCTAGTTTAGTTCTCCTCCACTGTTGCCCCCACCCCACCAGAACTGGAGGGTGTGTGCACTCCACACAGGGGATGCCACTTGAATGCCTGGCACTGGTGGCCAGAGGGGCTTGTGTTTCAAGGCCCCATGGGACTAAAACAATTAGAAAGACAGTTCTTGGCAGGCTACCACCCCCAGGGCAATGCACAGACAACAAACTGAAACACACCCCTCATCCTCCAGTGACCACTCTTTCAAGATTGGGAGGGATGATTGTTTCACCTACTACATAGAAACAAATACAGAAAGTCAAGCAAAATGAGAAAATAGAAGAAGATGTTCCAGATGAATAAACAAGATGAAACACCAGAATAAAACCCTAATGAAACAGTGATAAGTAATCTACCTGATAAAGAGTGCAAAGTAATGGTCATAAAGATGTTCATCAATTTCAGGAAAAGAATGGATGAACAAGTAGATAACTTCAACAAAGAGATAAAAAATATAAGAAAGTACCAGGCTGGCCCAGTGGTGTAGTGGTTGAGTTCATGCACTCTGCTTCAGGGGCCTGGGGTTCGCAGGTTCAGATCCTGGGTGCAGACCTACACACTGCTCATTGGGCCATGTTGTGGCAGCATCCCACATATGGGGTGGAGGAGGATGGGTGCAGATGTTGGATCAGGGCCAACCTTCCTCAACAGGGGGAGGAGGCTTGGCAATGGATGTCAGCTTGGAGCTAGTCTTCCTCACACACACACACACACACACACACACACACACAAGAGCTGAAGAATACAATAACTGAACTGAAAAATACACTAGAGGAGTTCATCAGCAGACTTGATGAAGCAGAAGAAAGGATCAGTGACCTGGAAGACTAGGCAATGGAACTCAGCCAAATAGAGCAGCAAAAAGAAAAAGGAATTTAAAAAAGTGAAGATAGCTTAAGAGACCTATGGAACAATATCAAGTGGAACAATATTCACATTACAGGGGTCCCAGAAGGAGAAGAGAGACAAAAGGGACAGAAAACTTACTTGAATAAATAATGGCTGAAAATTTCCCTAACCTGGGGAAGGAAACAGACATCCAGATCCAAGAAGTTCAGAGAGTTCCAAATAAGATGAACCCAAAGAGATCCACACCAAGATGCGTTATAATCAAATTGTCAAAAGTTAAAGAGAGAATCTTAAAAGCATCAAGAGAAAAACAACATGTTACATACAAGGGAACCCCCATAAAACTATCAGCAGATTTTTCAGCAGAAATCTTGCAGGCCAGAAGAGAGTGGCATGATATATTCAAAGTGTTGAAAGCAAAAAATTTCTAACCAGTAATACTCTACCCAGCAAGATTATCAATCAGAATCACAGGAGAAATAAAGCATTTTCCAGACAAGCAAAAGCTAAGGGAGTTCACCACAGCTAAACTAGCCTTACAAGAAATGTTAAAGGGATTTCTTTAAGCCAAAAAGAAAGGGTACTAATTAATAACAAGAAAGTAAAAATCTCACTGTTAAAGGTAAATAGAGTAAAGGTAGTGGACTAATCAATTATAAAGCTAATATGAAGGTTAAAAGACAAAAGTATTAAAAATAACTATACCTACAAAAATTAGTAAAGGAATACACAAAATAAAAAGATATAAAATGTGACATCAAAAACATAAAACATGGGAGTGGGGAGTAAAAATGTAGAGTTCTAGAATGTGTTAAAACTTAACTTGATATCAACTTAAAATAAACCAGAACACATATAGGCTGATATATGTGAGCCTCATGGTAGCCACACAGCAAAAACCTACAGTAGATACACAAAAGTTAATGAGAATGGAATCTAAACACAACACAAAAGAAAGTCATCAAGCCACAAGGAGAAAGAGCAAGAGGAGAAGAAAGGAACAGAGAGGAACTACAAAACAGCTGGAAAAAAGTTAACAAAATGTCTATATGTACATACCTATTTATAATTATATTAAATGTAAATGGACTAAATGCTCCAATTGAAAGGCATACAGTGGCTGAATGTATATGTATATGTATAAAAAAGACCCAATTATATCCTGCCTACAAGACACTTACTTCAGATATAAGGACACAGAGACTGAAAGTGAAGGGGTGGAAAAAGATGTTTCATGCAAATGAAAACCAAAAGAAAACTGGAGTAGCTATACTTATATCAGACAAAATAGACTTTAAAACAAAGAATGAAATAAAAGACAAAGATGGGCATTACATAATGATAAAGGGGTTAATCCAAAAAGAAGATATAACATTTGTAGATATATATGCACTCAACATAGGAGCACCTAAATATATAAAGAAAATATTAACAGACCTAAAGGGAGAAACCAAAAGCAATACAAAAATAACAGGGGACTTCACTGCCCCAGTTACATCAATGGATAGATCATCCTGACAGAAAATCAATACGGGAACATCAGCCTTAAGTGAGACATGAGACCACATGGACTTAATAGATATATACAGAACATTCCATCCCAAAGCAGCAGAATACACATTTCTTCTCAAGTGCACATGGAACATTCTCCAGGATATATCATATTTTAGGCCACAAAACAAGTCTCAACAAATTTAAGAAGATTGAAACCATATCAAGTATCTTCTCAGATCACAAAGGTATGACACTGGAAATCAATCACAAAAAGAAAACTGGAAAAATCACAACTATGTGGAGGTTAAACAACGTATTACTGAACAACCAGTGGGTCAATGAAAAAATCAAGGAGGAAATAAAAAAATACCTTAAGATATAAGAAAATGGAAATACAACATTCCAAAACCTATGGTATTCAGCAAAGGCACTTATAGGAAGGAAATTCATAGTGATACAGGCCTACCTCAAGAAACAAGAAAAATCTCAAATAAGCAATCTAACATTACACTTAAAAGAAACTAGCAAAACAAGAAAAAAGCCCAATGTTAGTAGAAGGAAGGAAATAATAAAGATCAGAGCAAAAATAAATGAATTAGAGACTAAAAAACAATGGAAAAGATCAATAAAACTAAGAGCAGTTTCTTTGAAAAGATAAACAAAATTGACAAGCCTTTAACTAGGTTAACCAAGAAAAAAAGATAGGGTTCAAATAAATAAAGTCAGCAATGAAAGAGGATACCACAGAAATACAGAAATACAAAAGATCATAAGAGACTATTATCAACAACTATTCACCAACAAATTGGACAACCCAGAAGAAATGGATAAATTCTTAGAAACATACAGGCTTTTAACACTGAACCATGAAGAAATAGAAAATCTGAATAGACTGATTACAGTCATGTGCTGCATAACAATGTTTCAGTCAGCAACACATCACATATACAATGGTGGTCCTATAAGATTAGTATCATATAACCTAGGTGTGTAGTAGGCTATGCCATCTAGGTTTATATAAGCACACTCTATAATGTTTGCACAACAACAAAGTCACCTAATGATGCATAACTCAGAACGTATCCTTGTCATTAAGCAATGCATGACTGTACTAGTAAGGAGATTGAATCTGTAATAAAAAATCACCCAGCATGCAAAAGTTCAGGACCAGATGGATTCAGTGGTGAATTCTACCAAACATTCAAATAAGATTTAATACCTGTCCTTCTCAAATTCTTCCAAAAAATTGAAGGGAAGGAAAGTCTTCCAAACTCATTTTATGAGGGCAATATTACCCTGATACCAAAACCAGACAAGGATACCACAACAAAGAAAAATACAGGCCAATGTTTCTGATAAACATAGATGCAAAAGTCCTCAACAAAATATTAGCAAACCAAATTCAACAGTACATATTTTTTGGAGGTGATGGATGTGTTTATTACTTTGATTGTGATGATGGTTGTATACATCAAATTGTATATATTAAATATGTCTGGATTTTTTGCATATCAGTTATACCACAATAAAGCTTTTAAAAAAACAAATAAAAAGGACAATGAATGTAAGTAGGTACTTCCCCAAAAGAAATTCTCATGATGTGAACAGTTGAAAAATGCCTAATCTCACTCAAAATGAGAGAATTATACATTAAGACCACTGAGAGATGCCAGTTCTCCAAAAACCCACCAGATTTCAGATTGACAAGGATCAAAAAGCTTAATTACACATCAACAATACATTAAAAGGATCATACACCATGATCAAGTGGGATTTATTCCAGGGATGCAAGGATGGTTCAACATCTGCAAATCAGTCAATGTGATACACCACATTAACAAAATGAAGGATAAAAAATCATATAATCATCTCAATAGATGCAGGAAAAGCACTTGACAAAATCCAACATCCATTTATGATAAAAACTTTCAACAAAGTGGGTATAGAGGGAATGTGCCTCAACGTGATAAAGGGCATATATTACAAATCCACAGCTAACATCATACTCAGCAGTGAAAAGCTGAAAGCTTTTCCTATAAGATCAGGAACAAGACAAGGATGCCCATGATTTCCACTTTTATTCAACATAGTATTGGCAGTCTTAGCCAGAGCAATTATGCAAAAGTAAATAAATGAATGAATGAAAGAATGCATCCAAGTTGGAAAGGAAGAAGTAAAACTGTCACTAAGTGCAGATAATGTGAGACTATATATAGAAAACCCTAAAGACCCCACCAAAACCTTGAATTCAAGAATTAATAAGTGAATTCAGTAAAGTTGCAGGATACAAAATCAGAATACAGAAATCTGTGGTGTTTCTACACACTAAAAATGAACTATCAGAAAGAGAAATATAAAAAGAAATTCCTTTTACAATCGCAAGAAAAAGAATAAAATACCTAGAAATAAATTTAACTAAGGTGGTGAAAGACCTGTACACTGATAACTATAAGACATTGAAGAGGACACAAATAGAAATATATTCCATGTTCATAGATTGCAATAATTAATATTGTTAAAATGTCCATACTACCCAAAACAATCTATAGATTCAATGCAATCCCGACCAAAATTCCAATGGCATTTTTCAAAGTACTAGAACAAATAATTCTAAAATTTGTGTGGAACCACAGAAGATTCTGGATGGCCAAAGCAATCTTGAGAAAGAAGAATAAAACTGGAGGTATCACACTCCCTGATTTCAAACTATACTACAAAGCTATAGTAATCAAAACAGTATGATATTGGCAGAAAAATAGACACACAGATCAATGGAACAGAATAGAGAGCCCAGAAATAAAGCCATATATATATGGACAATTAATTTACAACAAAGGAGCTAAGAACATATAATGGGGAAAGGAAATTCTCTTCAATAAATGGTGTTGGGAAAACTGGACAGCCACATGCAAAAAATGAAACTAGATCACTATCTTACTCCACACAAAAATTAACTCAAAATGGATTAAAGACTTGAATGTAAGACCTTAAACCATAAAATTTCTAGAAGAAAACATAGACAGTAAGCTCCTTAACATTGGTCTTAGTGATTTGAGGTGGGGGATGTGACTCCAAAGACAAGGGAAACAAAAGCAAAAATAAACAAATAGGACTACATCAAACTAAAAAGCTCTGCACAGCAAAGGAAATCATCAACAAATGGAATGGAAGAAGATATTTGCAAATCACATATTCAATAAGGGGTTAATATTCAAAATATATAAAGAACCCACACAACTCAACAACAACAAAAAACAAACAACCTGATAAAAAAAACAGGCAGGGGGGGGCCACCCGGTGGCGCAGCGGTTTAGTCCGCGCTTGGCAGCCCGGGGTTCGCGAGTTCGGATCCCAGGCGCCCGCCGACGCACTGCCTGTCAGCCATGCCGTGGCGGCGTCCCATATGAAAAAAGTAGAGGAAGATGGGCACGGATGTTAGCACAGGGCCAGTCTTCCTCAGCAAAAAGGGGAGGAGTGGCAACAGATGTTAGCTCAGGGCTGGTCTTCCCCACAAAAAAAAAAAAAAAAAAAAACAGGCAGAGGATGTGAACAGATATTTTTCCAAAAAAGATATACAGATGGCCAACATGCACACGAAAAAATCTTCAACATCACTAATTATTAGGGAAATGCAAATCAAAACCACAATGAGATATCACCTCACACCTGTTAGAATGGCTATTATCAAAAAGACAAGAAATAAATGTTGTAGAGGATGTGGAGAAAAGGGAACCCTTGTGCACTGTTGGTGGGAATGTAAACTGGTGCAGCCACTATGGAAAACAGTATGGAGATTCCTCAAAAAATTAAGAATATACTACCATATGATCCAGCTATCCCAATTCTGGGTATTTATCTAAAAAATACAAAAACACTAATTTGAAAAGATATAGGCACCCCTATGTTCATTGTAGCATTATTTACAATAGCCAAGATATGGAAACAAACTATGTGTCCATCAATGAATGAATGGATGAAAAAGATGTAGTATATACATACAGTAGAATACTACTCAGCCATAAAAAAGGAAATCTTGCCATTTGTGACAACATGAATGGACCTTGAGACTATTATGCCAAGTGAAATAAGTCAGATGGAAAAAGACAAATACCATATGATTTCATGTGTATGTGTAATCTAAAAAAACACAATGAACAAACATAACAAAACAAAAACAAAATCATAGACACAGAGAACAGATTGGTGATTACCAGAGGGAAAGGGGGTTGGGGGGGCAAAATGGGTGAAAGGGATCAATTGTATGGTGGTGGATGGTAACTAGACTTACAGTGGTGATCACCATGTAGTGTATACAAATATCAAATTATAACATTGTACACCTGAAATATATATGTTGTATACTGATTTTACCACACACACAAAAATAACCGAGATGAAATGGACAAATTCCTATAAACACACATATAAAATTGCCTCAAGAAGAAATAGAAAATCTGAACAGATCTACAACAATAAAGAAAGCTCACGATAAGATGGCTTCACTGGTGAATTCATCAATCACTTAAAGAATTGACACCAATCCTTCTCAAACTCTTCTAAAAATAGAATAGGTGGGAACACTTCCTAATTCATTCTCTGAGGCCAGAATTCCTCTGATATTAATGACAGATAAAAACATCACAAGAAAAGAAAACTTTAGATCAATATCCCTTATGGATATAGATGTAAAAATCCTCAACAAAATACTAGCAAAATGAATCCAGCAACTTATTAAGAAGGTTCTATGTCATATCATGACTGGATTTATACCAGGAATGCAAGAGTGGTTCAACATATGAAAATCACACTCATAGAATGAAATGAAAAAAACTCACATGATCATCTTGATCTATGCAGAAAAACTTTTGACAAAATCCATTACCATTAAATGATAAAAATACTCAACATGGGGCTGGACCTGTGGCCAAATGGTTAAAGGTTCAGCACACTCCACTTTGGTGGCCTGGGTTCATGGGTTCAGATCCCAGGTGTGGACCTACACCACTTAATCATGCTGTGGTGGTGTCCCACATACAAAAAATAGAGGAAGATTGGCAACAGATGCTAGCTCAGGGCAAATCTTCCTCAACAACAAAATACTCAACAAACTAGGAATAGAAGTTATGAAAAATTTACTGTTAGCATTATACTCAGTGGTGAAAGATTGAAGTCTTTTCTCCTAAGATCAGGAACAAGACAAGGATCTTGCTTTCACCACTTTTGTTCAACATTGTACTGGAAGTTCTAGCTAATGCAATTAGGCAAGAAAAATAAAAGACATCAAAATTGGAAAAGAAGTAAAATTATCTCTATTTGCAGATACATGATCTTATATGTAGAAAAATCCCAAAGGATCCACAAAAAACATTAGAGTGAATAAGTGAATTTAGCAAAGTTGCAAGTTACAAGATCAGCACATAAAAATCAGTGTATTTCTACACAATAGCAATGAATCAAAAAATAAAATCAAGAAAACAATTCCATTTACAATAGTATCAGAAAGAATAAAATACTTAGGAATAAATTTGACAAAGAGGTGTAAGAATTGTACATTGAAAACTACAAAACATTGTTGAAAGAAATTAAAGAAGACATAAATGAATGGAAACACCTTCCATGTTCATGAATCAAAGGACTTAATGTTGTTAAGATGGCAATACACCCCAAATTGATCTACAGATTCAACACAATCCCTCTCAGAATTCCAGCTAGCTTCTTTGTAGAAGAAAGATTTTGACAAACTGATTCTAAAATTCATATAGAATTGCAAGGGGCCCAGAATAGCCAAAACAATCTTGAAAAAGAGCAAAATTGGAGGAGTGACACTTCCTGATTTCAAAACTTACTACAAAACTACAGGAATCAAAATAGTGTGGTACTGGCATAGACAGACACATAGAACAATGGGCTAGAGAGCCCAGAAATAATCCCTTGCATATATAGTCAAATGATTTTTGACAAGGGTGCCAAGGCCATTCAATGGTGAAAGGAATGCTCTTCACAGATTTTGTTGGGACACTGGATATCCACATTGAAAAGAGTGAAGTTGGATCCCTACCTCACACCATTTATAAAATACATCAAAATGGATCAAATACCTAAATGTAAGGACTAAAACTATAAAAATTTCAGAAGAAAATATAGAGGTAAATATTCATGATCTTATATTTGGAAATAGATTTTTAGAATAGCCCTGGTGTAACATGAGACAGAAACAGATATTTGTTGTAATAATTGGAAGTTGTTGGCTATGGAGCATGACTCAGTGAAAGCTCACCGGAAGCCTGAGGGCAATGGAACCAAGTAGGGCAGCCCATAAAGTCAGCCTCTGTGGTCACAGAGCAGGGTTGTGGGAGGTGGAGAGTGGGCCTGGAGTGGCACTCAGAAGGCATCCAGCCCAAAGGCCAGGGCCTTCCTTAGGCTTTTGCCCTCAGCAGTCATGTCTCTCTGCGGGCCATGAATCTAGCCTGAGTTGGAGCTGGTGGCATGATCCCTCAGTTACTGGGTGTCCACCCAGACTGACACCACCTCCTGGAGGAAACCTCTAATAGTGCCTCATTTTTCTTTGTATCCTCTCTGCCCAGCACTTGTTCATGGGTTATGTAATAAAGATGTAGGTGTTAACACAGTGCATGTAGAAACACTTATTTCTGACTCATTAGTTTCACAGGATCATATTACACAATTTCCCTATTCCTCTTCCAACCCACATAAGACCCTCTGGGATTAATCTCTCTGAAAAATTATTTTGAAAAGGCTCTTTTCCTCATTGTCAAAATATTTATTGACTAGAGTGTAGTATGACTTGAACAATGTGCTCTCAAATATCTTCTGTAAATGCTCCATTTTGAGTCTCTAGCTCTTAGATTTCTTATTCTTCTCTAATTCCACAGAAATCAGGACTGTTTAAAGGCCAACATTCCTTTAGTGAAAAGCAATAGAAACCAAATACCCTGAGTATAATCAGGACAGAAAAATCTAGAGTTCAACCCAGAAACTTAGTATCAGGTATCACCCATTCTTATCCCAATTTTCTCTTGACTTAAAGCTATTGTTGGGTAATCTGACTCTGCATAGGGGCTCAAAGATGAAATTGGGGGAGTAGTAAAATGCAGATAGTCACAGGTGTGTCCTCCTGAAAGACATTTTAACAAATGAATGTGGTGACTTTTATGTCCCATTATTATCACTTCTGGGCATTCCTTCTCCCATTGGTACTACAATGAAGTGCAATGTTTGGTTTCCATTTCATCTATAAGGTGTGAGCTACTGGATGAACCTCATCATATGCAAATTTGTATTCTCTGTGCCTAACTTAAGCCCTGGCACAGAAAAACTCAATAAGTATTTTCTAAATGAATGATGTCCCCAAATTGTAATAGTAAGATTAATTGCTAAGTGTACTGATTGCTTACTCTGAGTCATGCACTATGCTAACCACCTTACATGTATTATTTCATTTAATTCCACAGTAACTCAATGACGTTGATGCTATTTAGCCTCATGTTGCTGATTTATAACCAATCTTTTGAGATGTTAAGGGACTTTCCCAAGTCAGTCTTTAAAATATATCTAGAACTTGATCACTTATCACCACTTTACTGCTCTCACCTGGTCCAAGGCACCATCATTTCTCACCTGGATATAGTGTTCTCTAAACATCAATTAGCTCAAGGTGGCTTATAGCATTGTTCAGATCTTTTATGTCTTCACAGAATTTTTCATCTAGTTGTTATATCAATTGCTGAGAAAGGGGTGTAAAATCTATAACCATGCTTGTGAAATTCTCTATTTCTCTCTTTAATTCTGTCAGTTTTGACATCATGTATTTAGGAACTCTGTTATTAGGTACATACACATTCATTACTGTTTTGTCTCCCTTTTATTTTGAAATATCCCTCTTTTTTTCTCATGGTATCTTTGTCTTGAAGTCTACTTTATTTGATATTAATAGAACTGTTCCAGTCTTTTTATTCTTACTGTTTGTATGATATATCTTTTTCATCCATTTACTGTCAACCTATCTGTGTCTTTATATTTAAAGTACATCTCTTGTAGACAACATATAATTGGATTTTCCTTTTTTATCCATCTTGACAGTCTCTGCCTTTTCATTTGAGTCTTTTATATTAAGATTTAATGTAATTATTGATATGATTGGATTCAGGTTTATCATTTTACTATTTGTTTCACTTTGACTCCTGTGTTTTTTATTCTTCTTTTTCCTTTTTCCTACCTTTTTTGGATTAGTTGAATATATTTTAGGATTCCATTTTAATTTACCTACTGGCTTTTTACCTATGCTTTTTGTGCATCTTTTAGTTGCTTTTATAGGGATTACAATTCACATCTCTAACTTTTAACAGTCTTCTTTGAGTTAATATTGTACTACTTCACATAAAACGGGAAAAATTGCAAGTGTATAGACTCATTTACCACCACTTTGTGCTATAGATGTCATGTACATTACATCTACATATATTACAAGCCCTACAATACACTTTTATAATTTTTGCTTCTAAGAGTTCATGTGAATTTTAAAGAAATTAAGGGGAAACAGTCTTTTATATTTATATACATAGTTACCATTTACAGTAATCTTTCATTCCTTCCTGAAGATCTGAATTTCCATCTGGTTTTATTTCTCTTCAGACTGAAGAACTTACTTCAATTTTTTTTTTTTGAACTACAGATGTGGTGGTAATAAATTCTCTTAGTTTTCTTTTATCTGAAAATCTTATTTCATCTTCATTCATGAAAGATGTTTTAACTGAATATAGAATTCTGAGATGACAGGTTTCTCCCCTAGTATTTTAATGATATCATTTTTCTGTCTTCTGGCCTCTATTGCTTCTTACGAGAAAGCAGCTGTCATTTACCCTGTTGTTTCCCTGCATGGAATGTATCATTTTTCTCTGATTTCTTTCAGATATTTTTCTTTCATTTTTATCTGCTTGGCTATGGTGTAAATAGGAGGATTTTTTCAACTTATTTTTCCTTTATAGGCTTCACTAAGCTTCTTAAATTTGTGAATGTATGTTTTATGCTAAATCTGGGGGGTTGGGGGCATTTTTTTCCTCTCAATTAACTCTCTCCTCTTCTTTCAAGTATCTAATTATGTACATGTTAGAACTTTTGATATTATACCATTGTTCCAAAGGCTCTGTTAAATTAAAAAAAAATTCTTTTCTCTATGTTCTTCAAATTGGATAATTTCTATTGATCTATTTTCAAGTCTGTTGCTTCTTTCCTCTGTCATTCCATTCTGTTCTTAAGCCTATCCAGTGAATTTTTAATTTTAGATATTTTTTTCAGTTTGACAATTTCCAATTGGGCTTTTTAAAAAGTCTCTTTTCTTCTGCTGAAATTCCCCATCTTTTCATTAATTGTGAGTATATTTTCCTTTATATCACTGAGCATGGTTTTAATATAAGCTTTAAAATAATCATCAGCTAGTTACAACACCTGGGTCATCCTAGATTGTTTTCCGTTGATATTTTCTCTTATGACTTTATCACCTTTCATGCTTCTTGGAATGTTGTGTAATTTTGATTACATCCTCAATATTGTGAATGATATGTTGTAAAAGCTCTGGAATCTGAATATTCCTCTGAAAAATATTGATTTTTTAAAATGTACAGTTAACTTTTCCTCTGCATTGGGAGTAGCTCAAATTTTAGTTCATTTCTTTTAGCCTGAACTGGTCTGCTTTGAGTCTTTCCCCAATATGTATCTACAGGGGTCAGCCAGAGATTTGGGCAAATTTTATACCCAGAATTTGGGACTTCCACTTTTGGACTCTCTCCTTTCTGGGATTTCCTCTCTCACTTTTTAGTGGATGTAGTGCCCCAAACTCAAACCCTCTTCTCTAGTTCTTAAGCAAGTAAAACTATGGTTTTCTGTCAAAGCTTTAGCCACCCCACATGGCTAAAAGTCATACTAACAAAATGGGAAATTGACCTTTGTTCTCTTCTGTCAAGTGTTGATTCCCCTCAGTATCTACTTGTTTTTGTTCACTATCTGGTACCAAGTATTTGTTTTTATATTTTGTTTGAGTTCATAGTTGTTGTCTACCAGAGGACTGATTTAGTAACTGGCTTCATTGGAAGTGGTTCTTTCCTTTCCTTTATTGCTTTTTGGTTAATCTTTTGTTGTAGAATAAAACACAGATACAGAAAACCATCCAAAATAAATGTATAACTTAATGAACCATTATAAGGCAAATAACCTTGTAACCACCTCCCAGGTCAGGAAGCAGAATCCTGTCACACCTCAGAAGCCCCTTCTGTGTGCCCCATCCTATCACAACCCTGTTACTCCTCCCATAATTTCAGCTACTTTAACATTTATAGCAAAAATTCTCTTGCACCTTTTAGTTTTACCTTTGAGATGCACATCTCGAGACACCTTAGTTTAAGACATGTTTTAAAGTATTTTTCATACATTGGTTTCCTCTCAGTTTCCTTATTTTCTTTACAATTAATCTATTGGTGAATTCTGGATGTTTAATGTGTAGTGTTTTTTTTCCCTTTTCCCCCTTTGGCTATCACTCTTTGCCATATTGTATAATTTACTAATTTATCTTGTTTGTTTCCTCATTCTCCTACTCAATTATAACCTCCACGAGTGCAAGGGTTTTTGCATGTTTTGCTCACTGTTTTATCCTAAATACCTAGAGCAGTGCCTGGAACAGAGTAGGCACTCAATAAGTATTTGTTGAATGAATGGATTAACAAGCATAATTTCTGCCTCTGTTGCTTTCTCTCCTCATATTCTCAATATTGAATATTCAAAGATCTAAAAATTTCTCTGGAAACATTGGTATCTCTTTATATTGCTTAAAGAAAATACCCCTTCTCTGGAACAAATGAAAAGTTATAGTAGCTTCTGTTCTTTTTACAACTCAATGCATTCATTCAATCAACAAATATTTACTGAACACCTCTACATTGCCAAGCACTAGTCTATAGAATACAGCAGTAAAATGGCAGAAAAATCCCCTCACCCTGGGGAGCTTATATTCTAGTGAGGGAGGAAAAACTACAAGCAAATATATATATATATATAAAATGTAATATCAGGTGATGGTAAATACTATAAAGAAAAATAAAGCTAGATAAGAGCACAGAGCATGTCAGGGTCTGCTATTTTAGGAAGAGTGATCAGGAAAGGTTTCTTTAGGTAAGTAACATTTAAACAGAAACTTGAATTAAATGAGGGAAAACTTGTATGTATATCTTGAAGAAGAACTCCAGGCAGAGACAATAGCAGATATAGACATGTTGAGGCAAGATCATGCTTGTCCAAGGAAGAGAAATGAATGCAGTATGTCTGAAAGCCAGTGCATGAGGAGAAGAGGGCCAGGAGATATCAGGGAGGAGGCAAGGGACCAGGTTATGTAGGGCTTTGTAGGCCATGATAAAGACTATGGGTTTTATTTTATGTATGATGGGAATGTATGGAAGGATATTTGGTAATCAAATGACATTATATGACTTATGTTTTAAAAAATTTATTCTGGCTGCTGTGTAGAGAAAAGACTTAAAGGAATGGACAAGAGTTTTTTTAAAAAGGAGTTCAATGGGGGACTGTTGCAATAATCCAGGCAAGTGATGATAATGGCTTAGACCAAGGTGTGGCAGTATTTTATTTTTATTTTTTATTACGGTAATGTTGGTTTATAACATTATATAAATTTCAGGTGTACATGATTATACTTATATTTCTGCATAGATTACATCATGTTCACCACCAAAAGACTAATTACAATCCATCACCACACACACGTACCTAATGATCCCTTTTGCCCTCCTCCCTTCCCACTTCCCCTCTGGTAACCACCAATCCAATCTTGGTCTCTCTGTGTTTGTTGTTGTTTTTATCTTCTACTTATGAATGAGATCATACAGTATTTGACCTTTTCTCTCTGACTTATTTCACTTAGCATAATACCCTCAATGTCCATCCATGTCGTCACAAATGGCTGGATTTCATCATTTCTTATGGCGGAGTAGTATTCCATTTTGTATATATACCTCATCTTCTTTATCCATTCGTCCCTTCATGGGCACTTAGGTTGCTTCCAAGTCTTGGCTATTGTAAACAATGCTGCAATGAACACAGGGGTGCATGTATCTTTATACATGCGTATTTTCATGCTCTTTGATAAACACCCAACAGCGGAATAGCTGGATTGTATGGTAGTTCTATTCTTAATTTTTTGAGGAATCTGCATACTGTTTTCCATAATGGCTGCACCAGTCTGTCCTCCCACCGGCAGCATATGAGAGTTCCCTTCTCTCCACATCCTCTCCAACACTTGTTTCCTGTCTTGTTAGTTATAGCCATTCTGATGGGAGTGAAGTGATATCTCCTTGTAGTTTTGATTTGCATTTCCCTGATAGTTAATGATATTGAACATCTTTTCATGTGCCTGTTAGCCATCTGTGTATCTTCTTTGGAGAAATGTCCAGATCTTTGGCCCATTTTTTAACTAGGTTGTTAGTTTTTGTTGTTGTCGAGATGTATGAGTTCTTTATATATTCTGGATGTTAACCTCTTATCAGATATATGGCTTGCAAATATCTTTTCCCAATTGTTAAGTTGTCTTTTCATTTTGTTGATGGTTTCCTTTGCTGTGCAGAAGCTTTTTAGTTTGATGTAGTCCCATTTGTTTATTTTTTCTATTGGTTCCCTTGCCCAGTCAGACATGTTACTTGAAAATATGTTGCTAAGACTGATGTCGAAGAGCATACTCCCTATGTTTTCTTCTAGAAGTTTCATGGTTTCAGATCTTACATTCAAGTATTTAATCCATTTTGAGTTGTTTTTTGTGTATGGTATAAGACAATGGTCTACTTTCATTTTTTTGCATGTGGCCATCCAGTTTTCCCAACACCATTTATTGAAGAGACTTTCCTTTCTCCATTATATGTTCTTGGCTCCCTTGTCGAAAATTAGCTGTCCATAGATGTGTGGGTTTTTTTCTGGGCCCTTGATTCTGTTCCATTGATCTGTGTGTTTGTTTTTGTGCCAGTACCATGCTGTTTTGGTTACTATAGCTTTGTAGTATATTTTGAAACCAGGGAGTGTGATACCTTCAGCTTTGTTCTTTTTTCTCGGGATTCCCTTGGCTATTCAGTGTCTTTTGTTGTTCCATATAAATTTTAGGATTCTTTGTTCTATTTCTGTGAAAAGCATTGGGACTGTGATAGGGATTGCATTGAATCTATAGATTGCTTTAGGAAGTATGGACATTCTAACTATGTTAATTCTTATAATCCAAGAGCACAGAATATCTTTCCATTTCTTTGTGTCTTCTTAATTTCTTTCAACAAGGTTTTGTAGTTTTTAGTGTACAGGGCTTTCACCTCTTTGTTACATTTATTCCTAGGTATTTTATTCTTTTTGTTGCAATTGTAAATGGGATTGTATTCTTAATTTCTCTTTCTCCTACTTCATTGTGTATAGAAACATAGCTGATTTTTTATGTTGATTTTGTATCCTGCAACTTTACTGCATTCATTTATTATTTCTAAAAGTTTTTTTGTGGGTTCTTTAGGGTTTTCTATATATAAAATCATGTCATCTGCAAATAGCAACAGTTTCACTTCTTCCTTTCCAGTTTGGATCCCTTTTCTTTCTTTTTCTTGCCTGATTGCTCTGGCTAGGACTTCCAATGCTACGTTAAATAGGAGTGGTGAAAGTGGGCATCCTTGTCTGGTTCCTATTCTTAGAGGGATAGCTTTCAGTTTGTCACCATTGATGATGATATTAGCTGTGGGTTTGTCATATATGGCCTTTATTATGTTGAGGTACTTTCCTTCTATACACATTTTTTTTTTTTTTTTTTGGTGAGGAAGACCAGCCCTGAGCTAACATCTGTTGCCGATCCTCCCCTTTTTGCTGAGGAAGACTGGCCCTGGGCTAACATCCGCACCCGTCTTCCTCTACTTTTTTATATGGGACGCCGCCACGGCATGGCTGACAGGCAGTGCGTCCGCGGGCGCCTGGGATCCGAACCAGCGAACCCTGGGCTGCCAAGCGCGGACTAAACCGCTGCGCCACCGGGCTGGCCCCATCCTTCTATACACATTTTATTCAGAGTTTTTATCATAAATGGATGCTGTATCTTGTCAGATGCTTTCTCTGCATCTATTGAGATGATCATGTGATTTTTACTCTTCATTTAGTTAATGTGGTGTATCATCTTGGTTGATTTGCATGTTGAACCATCCCTGCATCCCTGGAATATATCCCACTTGATCATGGTGTATGATCTTTTTGATGTATTGTTGTATTTGATTTGCTAGTATTTTGTTGAGGATTTTTGCATCGATGTTCATCAGTGATATTGGCCTGTAATATTCTTTTTTTGTGTTGTCCTTGTCTGGTTTTGGTATCAGGGTAGTGTTGGCTTTGTAGAATGAATTAGGAAGCTTCCCCTCCTTTTCAATTTTTTGGAAGAGTTTGAGAAAGATAGGTATTAAGTCTTCCTTGAACGTTTGGTAGAATTCTCCAGGGAAGCCGTCTGGTCCTGGACTTTTATTTTTGGAAGAGGTTTTTGATTACTGTTTCGATCTCCTTACTGGTGATCGGTCTATTCAAATTATCTATTTCTTCTTGATTCAGTTGTAGAAGGTTGTGTGATTTTAAGAATTTATCCATGTCTTCTAGATTATCCAATTTGTTGGCATATAGCTTTTTGTAGTAGTCTCTTATAATCTTTTGTATTTCTGAGGTGTCCATTGTAATTTCTCCTCTTTCATTTCTGATTTTACTTATTTGAGCCTTTTCTCTTTTTTTCTTGGTGAGTCTAGCTAAAGGTTTGTCCATTTTGTTTATCTTTTAAAAGAACCAGCTCTTGGTTTCACTGATTTTTTTTTCTGGTTTTTTTTTTTCAGTCTCTATTTCATTTATTTCTGCTCTGATTTTTATTATTTCCCTCCTTCTACTGATTTGGGGCTTTGTTCTTCTTTTTCCAGTTCCTTTAGGTGCACTGTTAGATTGTTTATTTGAGATTTTTCTTGTTTGTTGAGGTAGGTCTGTATTGCTATAAACTTCCCTCTTAGAACCACTTTTTCTGTGTCCCATAAATTCTGGCATGTCGTATTTTCATTTTCATTTGTCTTCAGGTATTTTTTGATTTCTCCATTGACCCAATCACTGTTCAGTAGCATTTTGTTTAACTTCCACATATTTGTGTCTTTTCTGATTTTCTTCCTATAAATGATTTCTTGTTTCATACCATTGTGGTCAGAATGCTTGGTATTATTTCAATCTTCTTAGATTTATAGAGACTGGTTTTGTGACCTAATATGTGATCAATCCTGGAAAATGTTCCATGTGCATTTGAGAAGAATGTGTATTCTTTGGGTTTTGGGTGGAATGTTCTGTATATGTCTACTAAGTCCACCTGGTCTAGTGTGTCATTTAGGGCCAGTGTTTCCATATTGATCTTCTGTTTGGATGATCTATCCATTGGTGTAAGTGGAGTGTTAAAGCCCCCTACTATTATTGTGTTACTGTCTGCTTCTCCTTTTATATCTGTTAATAATTGCTTTATATATTTGAGTGCTCCTATGTTGGGTGCATAGGTATTTACAGATATTATGTCCTCTTATCGGATTGTTCCCTTGATCATTATGTACTGCCCTTCTTTTTCTCATGTTACAGTTTTTGTTTTAAAGTCTATTTTGTCTGCTACAAGTATTGCTACCCCAGCAGTCTTTTCATTGCCATTTGCATGGAGTATATTTTTCCATCCCTTCACTTTCAGTTTGTGAGTGTCTTTAGGTCTGAAGTGTGTCTCTTGTATGCAGCATATATATGGGTCTTGTTTTTAATCTAATCAGCCACCCTATACCTTTTGATTGGAGCATTTAGTCCATTGACATTTAAAGTAGCTGTTTATTAGTATGTACTTACTATTTTTTTACTTTTTTTCTGGGTGTTTTAGTATTTCTTCTCTGTTCCTTTCTTCTTCTCTTGCTCTCATCCCTTGTGGTTTGATGGCTTTCTTTAGGATTATGTTTGGGTTCCTTTCTCTTAGTTTTTTGTGTATTTATCATAGGTTTCTAGTTTGTGATTACCATGAGATTTATATATAATAACCCTCATATGTAGCAACCTATATTAGGTTGATGGTCTCTTTAGTTGTACCTCTGTCTAAAAGCTCTACTCTTTTACTCCTCTCCTCCCATATTTTATGTTTTTGATATCATATCTAACCTCTTTTTCGTGTGTTTGTATCTGTTACCCTCTTATCATGGAAATAATATTTTCCTATTTGTGGTCTTCTCTGTCCCCCTTTAGTCCCTTCAGCATTTCTTGTAGGTGTGGTTTCTTGGTGATAAACTCCTTTAATTGTGCTTGTCTGGGAAACTCTTTATCTCTCCTTCCATTCTCAATGATAACCTTGCTGGGTAGAGAATTCTTGGCTGTAGGTTTTTTTCTTTTAGCACTTTAAATATATCATGCCACTCTCTTCTAGCCTGTAAGGTTTCTGCTGAGAAGTCAGCTGATAGCCTTATCAGGTTTCCTTTGTATGTAACTTGTTGCCTTTCTCTTGTGGCTTTTAGGAAAATCTCTTTATCTTTAATTCTGGACATTTTAATTATGATGTGTCTTGGTGCGGGCTTCTTTGGGTTTACCTTTTTTGGTGCTCTCTGTGCTTCCTGTACCTGGATGTCTGTTTCCTTCCTTAGGTTAAGAAAGTTTTCAGCTATTATTTCTTCAAATAGATTCTCTGCCCCTTTGTCTCTCTCTTCTCTTTCTGGAACACCTATAACACAGATGTTAGTTCACTTGATGTTGTCCCAGAGGTTCCTTAGGCTGTCATCACTCTTTTTAAATCACTTTTCTTTTATCTGTTCAGCTTGGGTGATTTTCTCTAGCCTTTCATCCAGCTCGCTGATCTATTCTTCTGTATAATCTACTCTCCTTTCAAGTCCCTCTAGTAATTTTTCATTTCCAGTAGGGTATTCTTCATTTCTGATTGGTTCTTTTTTATATTTTCCATTTCTTTATTGACGTTCTCACTGAGTTCATCCATTCTTCTCTCAGATCAGTGAGCATCCTTATGACTCTTTCTTTGAACTCTTTATCAGGTAGATTGCTCATTTCTATTTATTTGGTTCTTTTTCTGGGGTTTTGTCCTGTTCCCTTACTTGGAATGTATTTCTTTGCCTCCTCATTTTGCCTCTTTCTCTGTGCTAGTATCTATGTATTAGGTAGGTCAGCTATGTCTCCTGATCTTGGATAGGTGACCTTATGTAAGTGATGCCTTATGAGGCCCTGCAGTGTGCTTCCCTCTTGTCACCAGTTCCAAATGTTCCAGGGGTGACCCCTGTGTGTGCTACTTGTGTCCTTCTGTTGTGGCAGGGTTGCTCTTGCTGTAGGTCCCCAGGGAGGCTGAACTATCTCCCTGGCTCTCTGGTTGTAATGCTCAGCTATGTGTGGTTTTTGTGAACCCTTCAGTCTCTTTATTGGGTGTGGGGAACCCCAGTACAGTTGGGTGCAAGGTCTAATAGCACATTCCTCTTGCAGTTTTTCTGTTAAATGAGTAGCCCCCAGCATGGCTGGTTGTTAGATTCAGGGGCTTACAATTGCTATAGGCCTCCAGCCTATAAGGCTCTTGTCAGCTCTCTGAGGATTGCAGCTGGGTGGGGCTGGCCCCAGGCATGGGAGCAATTGTTTCAGGCTTTTGAAGGTGGAGCTGATCTCCTATGTTGCTGTTTGAGAAGCACAAGTCGTCTGCAGCTTACAAACCCCCTGCCCACAGGGCCACACACACCATGAATACAGCCCTGCCCCATGCACATGCCCTGACCCCCTGAAGCAGACCTAGTCACCCCATGGCAGAGGCCCCACACATTCCACCAATGCCCCCACACACTGCACCCACTCCTCATGCATGCCCTGCCCCACAGAGGTGGACCCACTTACCAGGCTGCAGAGAATCCATGCACCTAGCCTATGCAGGCCCACAAGTTGCCTGAGGGCTTATTGTTTGGTGGGGTGAGTCCCTAAGGCAGGCTGCTTGCCTTGGATGAGCTGGATTAAATCAGTGCTCTGTGGGTGGAGCAGACCCTGGCATAGTAGGCCAGGGGGAGAACTCCAGCAGCATCTGCCAGCATCTCTGTCAGCATGCCTGGACCAGCTCACAACAATGGCTGCTGCCAATCTCTCAGTGCCTGGAGAGGTCTTACCTCTCGCTGAGATGCACCCAGAGCCTATCAGTGAGTCTCTTTTCACCAAAGGACTGTGCACCTTTCTGGTGATTTTAGGTTGCTTTCTGAAATTGGTGAATTTGTGCAAGGGCCCTTTAAGAGCCAGCTTTCATTTCCTTGTGTCCCAGCTTTTCTGGGGGCATTCCTGTTGTTAGTAGCCAGCAAAGCCAGATATTATGACACTCATCTCAGTTGTGTTGGGTCAAAAAAATGCTTGTAGAGGCAATGCTCCCTGGCTCAGTTCCCCCACTCCTCCAGGGAAGGCTGCATACCTTTGGATTGCTCCTGGGCATCCATGAAGCATTGTGGCTTGTGAAGGTGGCTTTTGTTCTTTCCAGAAGGGAATTTCTGCCTCTTCCACCTCAGTCAGGACTGTCATTTCTTGCAGGGGTTCCTCTTATCCAGTTTTCAGTTTTCTCTCAGGGGTAATTGTTCCAAGAGTAGATGTAAATCTTTTGTGTCCATGGGAGGAGGTGAGTTCAGAGTCTGCCTACACTGCCATCTTGACTTCTTCCTCTGCCTTGGTTTCTTTATCTCAATGTGGCAGTACTTTAATTTGGGGTGTATTTTAAAGATAAAGGCAGCAGGATTTTCTAAAAATTGCAGGTGAATTTTGAGAGGAAATGGGGTACCAATGATAATTCCAAGATTTTAAGCCTCTTAAGGGGGATAGGAGGTGTCATTTATTGAGATACAGAGGAATAGGTGGAGAGCAATTTGTGGGGTGGGGAGAAAGAAGAGTTCATTTTGGGCTGCATTAAATGTAAGATGTCTACTAGACATATTTAAGTGGAGATGTGAGTGTGCTGCTGGTACATAAGTTTGAAGTTTGGCATATACATGGTTTTTCATTACAAAATGGAAAACCATGGGACTTGGTGAGGTTGCATAGGGAGGTGTCTTAGTCTGTTTGGGATGCCATAACAAAATATCATAGACTGGCTGTCTTAAACAACAGAAATTTGTTTCTCACAGAAATTTATTTCTGGAGATTGAGAAGTCCAAGATCAAGGTGCTGGCAAGGTAGGTTTCATTCTGAGGCCTCTTCTCTTAGTTTTTAAGTGGGTGACATCTTGCTATGAGCTCATATGACCTCTTCTTTGTGCATGCATGAAGTAAGAAAACACAAGCCATCTGGTGTTTCTTCTTTTAAGGACACTAATACCATTGGACCATGGCTGCACCCTCATGATTTTGTCTAACTCTAAGTATTCCCAAAGGTCAAAAACCATCTGCACATACCATCACATTGGGGATTTGAGGCTTCAACATACGAATTTGGGGAACACAAACATCAGTGCATAACAGGAGGGAATGTAGACTGAGAAGAGTAGTGATCTGAAGATCAAATTCTGAAGCATTCCCACATTTAAGGGTTGGAAATAGTCAGAAAGTCCAACAACTAAGACAGGAAGGAGTCACAAATGAGGTAAGAAGAAAACCAGGAAAGTGTGATGTCTTGAAAGCTAAATGGAGAAAGTATTTCAAGTGTTGCAACTGTGTCAAACTTCTGCTAAGAAGTCAGGAGATAATAGGACTAAGCACTTCCCATTTGATTCTGGAAATTTGGAGATAATGATTACTTTGGCAAGAGCTGCTTTCGTGGAAGGTTGGAATCAAAAGCCTTCAAGAGAGAACAACAGGAGAAATACAGAGATCTTGAGAATAAACAGCTCTTTCTAGGAGTTTTGCTGAAAAGAAGATGGTAGCCAGAGGGGATGATGTGGTGCTAAGGAAGGATATTTTGGGAGATATTGCAACAGTTTGTATGTTGATGTGAATTAGAGAGTAGAGGGGGGAACATGATGATGCGGGTAAGAGAGGGGTAATCACAGTGTCAATGTCTTTAAGCAGGCTCATGGGGATGGCATCCACACATCCAGCAGTTAACCTTATATCCATTATTTTTAAAAAGGTAGACAGAGTATATGGCACAAATGCAAGTAGGCTGGCATATTTGGGTGTGGGAGGATATAAAAGTTCTCTTCTATTTCTGTTTTTTCAAGGGAAAAGGAAGAAATGTCATGAACTGAAAGTGAGAAAGGTGGAGAAGCTGTTCAATGTCAAATGAAATAGTATAGAATAGGAGAAATGCTGAACAACCCTGAAGACCACTTGCATTTGGGGGTCTTACATTTAAAATAAGGCCTATTAGCTAGTTGTGTGTTTTTCTTGGGCTCTGGTGCAAGTGCTGAGTAGACCCAGAATTGGATTTAACCAGGACTGGAATATGTTGGGTGAGAATGATGAAGGAAGATAGGAGCAAAGGAGTTGAAGATGTGTGCAAAGAAGTGATAAAAATGACAGATGATAGAATGTCAACTAGGTGAGAGGAAAGTGAGAACATGATTGAAGTGATGGATAGTGCAAAGGTGGTAAGATCAGTGAGCTGAAGGTGCAGTGAGGTCAAAGACTTATTGGACTAAGAATGGGCTAGAAAGAGATGTGGTGGTGATCATAAAGCAGTATGCTTGAAATAGAGATTTTGTTAATGGTGAAATAATTGATCTCAAACATGACCATGGGAGTAAATAACTGCAGTGGGTTGGAAAACAAGTTCACTGGAGGTAAAGTGGTCAAAGAGTTATGACCTGGATATTCCTTGGATTACCTTCATGAATAGTAGAATCATCAATTATGATGACAAGATGAATAGTGAAGAAAGAAAGACTGTAAGCCAAGTAATTAAAGTTTTACTGAAGAAGAAAGATCAACCAGGATGATGATATATGACTGAAATAAGGAATGGGAGGTTCAGTGCATCATAGTCTGATGGCATGTGCTTCAAAGTACTTTATAAACATCAATTGTTTCTCTTCTCAGGCTTTTTGTTTTTAAATGAGAAAGTCTCTATTTTTTAGTCTAGAAATTACCATCATCTTCATAATCATTTCAGTTGAACTTCTCTAGATCTCCTTTAACTCCATTATGACTTTTAAAATAATGGTTACGACTTCTGGAAGAGTAGTGTGAAACTTTCCCCAGTGAAACAACCATAACTGGTAAAAGTTATTTTTTAAAAAAAAATTTAAAGTCTCTGGAAAATGTCCTAAGGGCATAGTGCAAATGAAGAAACATTTGTTCAAAAGAATCTAGATCTCAATAAGAACACCAAGAGTCTGTGGAACTTGAGCCATGATCTTCTCCCTCCTCCTCTCCACTCCACCTCACAGCTCAGAATAACAGAAGCTCACTCCAGGTAGACATGGCCAAGACAGAGCTCCCTCTCTCTCCATTTCCGTGGGCTTTGGTTTTTCCCTGGGTAGGCAGGCAGGCTGCTGGCATTCCTCATCTTTCCCAGCTTTTCTGTTGCAGAGTCTAAATTCTGGACAGTGTGGCTAAAAAGTTGGGGTCTCCCTTATCCACCTGGCCCCCACTCATAGGGCAGAAACTATACCCTAAGTGTGGCAGGCTGAGAATACTGGGGCCCTGAATATCCTCATCACAGCTCACTCGTAAGGTGGAGGGGTCCAAATTGAGAGAGGCAAACTGAGAGGACCAGAGGCTGCCATCCCTATCCAGTACTCTGCTCATAAAGCAGAGGTGTCCCTCTATGAGAAATAGACCACTGTGCATGCCCCCACCTCTGGAGCAGAGGTGCAAAGATTTTGCCCAGAGGGAGAGACAGCCCATAAGAACAGAGTTTCAAAGCTCTCCCCAAGAGAACTGACTGTATCTGGAACAGAGAATGGAAAAGTTTAAGCCAAAAGGCACTCTCAAAAACAATGGAGATTTTGGTGATAAGCAACCTAAAAAAGACAATAAGTCCATGAAAACAACAACTAAACTCTAGGCCAGGTAGTCTACCAGAGAGAACCAGGAAAAGAGACAGCTAATAAGAGCCTTCCTGGAGTTAGAACAAGCCTCACAGAAGGGACTCAAAGAATATCCCTGCTAAGAGGTCTGAATTTAATTGGATCAGACAGTGGAGAAATTTGTGCCCCTGGGCATTGTCAAAAACAATGGAGCAATGAGCTCACAATTAGTGTAGCCTAACAGCTGAGTGTGATACGAAATGAAGCAGATAGCTTAACAGAGAGGACAGGAAAAGAGAACCCTGCTAAAAATCACTATCATCCCTGGTAGACTGTGCATATGCCCAAGGCTGAGCCTTCTAAGGAGCAATGTTAAAGATTTCATTAAAATAGTCCAGCCAAGTCACTAAACAAATAAACAATCAAACAACAATAACAACAAGCACAGGGAAGGGGATTGGTATACAGAATTGGTACAATATATGATCTAAAATGCCCAGTTTTCAACAAAAACTGTGAGATGTGCAAAGAAATGGGAAAGCGTGCTATACAGGAAAAATAGCAGGCAACAGAGCTATCTGTGAGACACCCAAATGGACTTAGCAGAAAAAAACCTTCAAAGAAGCTATTAAATATACGTTCAAAGAACTAAAAGAAACCATGCTTAAAGAAGCAGAAACGTGTGACAGTGTCTCATCAAATAGAGAATATCAGTAAAGAGATAGAAATTATAAACCTATGGAAATTCTGGAGGTGAAAAGTACAATAACTGAAAGAAAAAGTGACTAAAGGGATTCAATAGTAGATTTAAACAGGCAGAAAGAACCAGTGCACTTAAAAATAGATTGATGGAGATTATGCTATCTGAAGAACAGAGAGTAAAAATAAGAAAAATGAACAGGGCCTTAGAGAAATGTGGGACAGTTAAGTGTGCAAACATGTATAATGGGAGTACCATAAGGAGAAGAGAGAGAGAAAGGAATAGAAAAAATACTCAAAGAGTTAGTTTGAAAACTTACTAAATTTCATGAAAAGCATTAATCTATACATCCAAGAAACTCAGTGAACTCCAAGTGGGTAAATGCAAAGAGATCCACACACAACATCATAGTAAAAATGTTGAAAGCAGAAGCAAAAATCTTGATAGCATAGAGAAAAACAACTGATAATGTGCAATGGAATGCCAGTTGGGCTGACAGCTGAATTCTCACAAGAAACAAGGGATGACAGAAGGCAATGGGATGACATTTTGAAAGTACTGAAAAAAATTATCAAGAAATTTATGTCCAGCAAAGCTATTTTTCAAAAAAAAAAAAAGACAATTTCTCAAAGAAAATAAATGAGTGGCCAATAAACACATGAAAAGTCTCAACATCATTATCCATCAGGAAATGCAAATCAAAACCATGAAATACCACTTCATACACATTAAGATAGCTAAAATAAAAAAGAGACATAATAACAAGTATTGGAAAGGACGTGGAGAGTTGAAACCCTCAGATCCTGATGGTGGTAAAAGGGTACAGCCACTTTGGAAAACAGTCTGGAAATTCCTCAAAAGCTTAAATGTAGCATTAGTATATGGCCTAGGAATTCCACTCCCAGGTATATACTCAAGCTACGTGAAAGCACATGTCCACACAAAAACTTGTACACAAATATTCATAGTGACATTATTCATACTAGCAAAAAAGGGGAAAACAACCTAAATGCCCATCAACTAGTGAATGGATAAGCAAAATGTGGCATGTCTATATAACATAATATTATTTAACAGTATAAAGGAATGAAGTACTGGTACATGCTAAACATGGATGAACCTTGAAAACATTATGTTAAGTGAAAGAAACAAGACATAAAAGACCATGTACGAGTGATCTGTATGAGTCTATCTATATGAAAGGTCCAGAATAGGCAACTTCATAGAGACAAAAAGTAGATTAGTGGTTGCCAGGATCTGGGGTGGGATGAAGGAAGAAATGGGGAGTGACTGCTAATGAGTACAAGGTTTCATTTGGGATAATAAAAATGTTCTAAAGTTGAGTATGGTGACAGTCCCACAACTCTGTGAATATATTATAAACCATTGATTAGTATACTTTTAAGTGGGCAAATTGTACATGTGTGAATTATATTTCAATAAAGCTGTGTTATACTGAAAAACATAGTGGTTAAAGAAAACAACAGAAACCGCTCAAAATCCTGATTTCTTAAGTTAACTGCCAATGCCATATCTCCTCTTTCATTCCTCTTGGCCTAGATCCTATAGATGACTTCTCAGCATCACTTGTCCTCACATCAAAGAACAGTAGGAGCTAAAATTATGTTCTGGCTATCTTCTCATCCCTCAAATTGTCAAGCTTATTCTTCAAGCTCTCCAGAAAAAGTATCAATTCTATGATAATCCTTAGTAACCATTAGTATAAAATTAAAATATTTGCTTTAAATTCTTCAGGTGTGCCTGCTGGAAATTTAGACCACTTATTACAATTCGCTCTTCAAGGGAAAACAAAGTCTGCTTATCAAATCCATGTGGGGCACCATATTTTAATACTATTGTTAGGTATTTTGGCAAAACTGGAAAGAATATTGAACTAGATATCAAGGGATGTGCTTTCTAGGCCAAACTCTGTCTCTTGCTAGGACAGAGAGGTGCAATCACTCTTTGCTTTATGTGTAGTCTTTAAAATTGAGAACTTTTTGATTATTTGTAGTTATGAAAGTTGTGAAGATTATGATGAAAATATATTGGAGGATATATGTGAAAGCAAGTGTCTGTCTATTCAATACTAGATTGAAACATCAGTGATTGGACTCAAAGAGTGACATAATTTTATGTTGGGGTGACCCCACTAGCCAATGGCATAGGATTACCACTGATCTGGCTTCATCATCCAGCCCCACACTTAGAGGCTACAGGCTCTGGCCAAGGCCATTCCAGAAGAGGGGCAAAGATATTAACTTTTTGGGCCTCCCTCCCAGATACAGGAAAGCTGGTTACACTTCTGTTTCTAAATCTATGTGTGACTTAGGAGCAGGTCCCTCCTCCTCTCATCTGATAAATAGGAGGATCTTTAAAGCATCATCCAATGCTGGTATCCTATAATTCTATTCTAGCCTGAACATCTTTAATCCCTAATCTTTTCTCATGAAGGCCTTGTCATGATCTTTTAGTCATTTTTATTTTCTCCTTTTGGACTTACTTCAAATACTTCACTTTGGAGATTCAATGCTCCAAAGGGCTAAAGGAGCCCTTGTGAAAAGATATATTTTCTCTGTTAACATCCAACATGACTCAGATGATAGGAAATGTGAAATTTCTATTCAGATAGCTCAAAAATAATTGACTCCATCTTCCAAGTGAGATAATGAAAATATCCACAGTAGGATTGCAGCTCATTTTTCTCTTCCAAGTGAATATCTAATTCCCATGCTTATGTAGGAACATTGTTTTTCTGAGTACAGGTCTATATTTATGATTTGAATTAGGTTGTCATGAAGTGAGGGTTTTTTTTTTTTTTTTTTTTTTGGTGAGGAAGACCAGCCCTGAGCTAACATCCGTTGCTAATCCTCCTCTTTTTGCTGAGGAAGACTGGCCCTGGGCTAACATCGTGCCCATCTTCCTCTACTTTATATGGGACGCCGCCACGGCATGGCTGACAGGCAGTGCGTCGGCGGGCGCCAGGGATCCGAACCCACGAACCCCTGGCTGCCAAGCGCGGACGAAACCGCTGCGCCACCGGGCCGGCCCCCCATGAAGTGAGGGTTTTAAATGTTTAAAAATCATATTTCTCTTCTGAGAAGCACTTTTTCTAGATATCCTGCTTACTACTCTCCATTAGTAACTACTTAATTCCCCCTCCATATCTGACTTCCTCTTAGAGTCCACTTCTCTTGAGCCAAGTTTTTGAGATAAGCTTGACTGAAGCAAAAATCTCTGGAATGTGTCTACGGTCAGGCACCCAAACTATGTTCAGACAAGTGCTGGGAGAGGTATATATAGGAAACTAAAATTTATTGAGTGCCTACTAAGTGCCAGGTACTTTACATACATTATATCATTATATATACAACATTATATCATTCAATATACATAACGTCCCTATAAGAGATCCTGTCATCTCCATTTTACAGATAAGGAAACTGAGATACAGGTAAGGAAACTGAGATATAGTTACGTTAATTTACTTGGCCAAGATAACACTGCTACTATGTGGTGGAGCCAGGTCTGTCTGACTGACTGCACTACACCTTGCTGATTCTCCTCATGTGTTGATGTTCCCACCAAAAGTGTAATATTAAATCACTCTCAGTTATCAGTCAGTGTCCAATCAGAAAAGGAGAATTACTCTGGGCATTTCAAATAGAGGGACTAAAATCCAAAGGGGCCAAAAGGCACCAGTCATGGTACCCAGAGCTCACAAGTGCTGTGTTACTGAGGCGACACTGCTGGGGCCCTTTTATGGCTGCTGTTACTGTTGAAACAACTGCTGCTGTTACCTTCCTGGAATCTGAGAATCTGCATTCTTACTGAAACTGCAAGAACTTGAGAGTCCACAGTCCCACTGATGCTACTGGACTCACTGCTAGGACTTCTGGAGCTTATGGTTACCTGCTACCACTGATAGATCCAAAGGCAGAAAATGGAAAAGCTGTCTCCTTGCTTCCTCTTGCCTTCTAGTCTTTCTCCAGGACCTGACTTTGGTGGTATCTAATTTGAAACTACCTGGCAAGGAAACCTAGAAAATTTAGTTTGCAGATTTCCAGCACCCTGCAATATAGAGAATGCTGAAGGGCAGGAATGCAGCTAAAAATCATCTTTCCCAGGGAGTAATATCATAGTATTGACTCCCATAACTCTCTTATATTTAGAGGACTCTTTTCTCATAAACTGTGTTGTGATTCAGTGCCAAGGCTGAGTAATTGGATTTTCATCTCTGACTTAAGCAGAAAAGAGATTCATTCCATTGGAAAGATATTTGATGACTCACAGAATTGAATGAAAACCTGGAGAATCCAGTTCAGGAAACAATCAATCTGAGAACCAGGAACTGATGGGGGTAGGAGAGGGTAGGGACTCTGCAAGGCACTCCTACTTAGAGGAATTCACTCCAATCATTTTTCATTTTTAAATCACTTTTAATCTTTTAAGATTAAAAGTCTAAAGGAAGAGAATTAAATTGGTCAGTCTTAGAAAGGATGGCAGCTTCATAGGGAAAGGTAATTTTCCCAAAGTAAAATAGAGATCTGTCAGCCAAAGATATGGAAATGGTTCTTGGGCAGAAAATAAACCAACCAAAGAAAACCAGCTACCCCAGCAGTCCCTATTTATTGCCAGATATTTTCTCTAGTGTCCTCCCTCCACCCTGAGTCCATTCTAGATTCCTCTGGGATAATAGTATCCATTCCTCTTCCCTGAGAATTACAGCCCCATCGCTAAATGGAATTTTTTTCTTAGGAATTTTTGCTTGAATGCAAATAGAAGCTTTAATGAACTTTTAACTCCCTTCTTTGACCTGATGAACAATTTTTGGCATCTTCTACATCCAGGACAGCTCCCCAAGTGACTCTCTCATCCTCATGGTCTCTTCCAATTTCCCTGAGAAGTGAATGGAAAGCCATGACATTCTCTTCCCACGCTGTCTACTCCTCCTTCTTTCTTCCTCTCAGGGAATGTTTTCTGGGTCCACTCCATTCTCCTGACTGGTTTAAGCTCCATAATAAGTATCATCATGGCTGCCATTTACTGGGCTCATACTATGTACCTGGGGCTTTATACACATTATTTCATTGAATTGACACTAGAACGTCAATGAAGGTCTCACTACACAGGTAGAAAAATTAAGCTGATCCAGAGTCACATATCTAGTTAGTAGTAAAGCTCATATTTGATCCCAAGTCTGCCTGATTTCAAAACTTGTGTTCTTTTCATAGAATGGAGGGATCTGTGCTGTCTCCCATATGGGGGCACAGGAGATGGAAGAGAGATTAGAGAGTCTACTCAGGCTTCTTGCCAGGTCTTTGTTTTGAAAGAACATTTTAGACAAAACAAAGGGATGTGACAATATAAACAGAACTAGAAAATCAGGAAATCCCCATTTTTATCAGATTGCTTAATCTCAACCTTTCAGGATGAAGTCACACACAGTGACCCCCATATTTCTGGATAGTTGGTAATTTAGCCTTCTGCTCAGTTCAACTTGCCAAGAGAAAATGGAAAAAGAAAATTAAAAAGTTTCAAGACATTACTCTGCAATTTTACTCAGAGGCATGATGTATTCTCCTTGAATATGGGGCTTAGTCAGGTTTGGTTTAGAGGTAGTACTCTTTGCAGTTTAGGAGAGATAATTTGTGAACCAAATGAAATAAGACTTTGTACAATCAATATAAATGTACAGAACACATTATTCCAAGAAATACAGCATCTGCAATTGTGATGACAGCTGCTTTCATATAGGCACAGCTTTGCCATTAACCAGGGGCTTTAACCAGCTCTTAGGATTCTTAACCACAACCTTGAGAGATACAGAGTTTGGAAGAAAGGGCGTTCACATTTACTGAGTATCTACAATGTTCCAAGCTCTGTCATGGGTGCTTTAATTTATCTACATTATCTCATTTAATACAGAATGTTATGAAGTAAAGACTCTTATTATCCCTGTTTTCAGATAAAGAAAAACTCAAAGAGTTGAACTCTAAATTTTGACTGTTCCTTTGCTCTTTGGAGTGGCCCCAAAAGGAAGGGAGGTTGGGATTGTGTGATTCCATGGAAAGGTAACAGAAGAGATGGCCTAGTCTCGCAGCAGATCCAGCATGTACACCCACTCCCCTTCCCCAGCCAGGTCTTTAAAATGGTGAGGATAGGATACAAAACTTGGATTATTCTGACTGGGGCAGGGTGCTCTGATATGAGTTTTCAAAACCACACCAGCTAGTGCCAGAGACCAAAGGCTGCATAAACAAGCAACAATAACCTCTCCCTGCTTAACCTCTTCTCCCCCCTAGCAGTAGTAGGTTGAACCTATGATCAGAATCTTCAGGAACCACCAAAGAACCAATAACCCAGCCCCCAGTGGTGGCACCCCCAACACCAGCTCCACCAGCAGCAGGGTTGCATGCAATTCCCAGGGTCCCCAGGCCCTTGACAGTGACAGTGACAACCATGAACCCAGCACCCCTGGCAGCAGTGCAACCAGCACCCCCAGACAACCCAGGAGCAGTAGCAGAGGTGGTGCATGGGGCAGCAGCACTTTACCCTGTGGAGAGCCTGTGGAGAGGCAGGGGAGGAACACAAGACCCAGGTGGCCCTGGAAACAGTAGGAGTGCTCACAGCCTGGTAACCCTGATGGTGAAAGCTGAAACTGATGTGACATTGTAAACAGCAAGGCATCAGCAACCCCAGAGGCACAAGCAGCACAAGAATGTCACTGATGATGCCCAAGGCAGAGGCAGTGGAGTGTGGAAATTTCAGGCTCTCAAATACAACCAGAAGCAGCTCAGAACCAAAGTAACCAAAGCCACACCCAAATAATAAAGGTGGTTACTACCACAGATGCACTGGCAGAGGATCAATTCATCAAACACCATGAAGAACTACAGCAACACAGCAGAACAAAATGAGAATGACAGCTCTCCAGAAACCAAACTTGAAGTCACAGAAGATTACAATCTAACTGACAGAGAATTCAAAATAGCTGTCATAAAGAAACTCAACAAGTTACAAGAAAACTCAGAAAGACAGTTCAATGAGTTCAAGAATAAAATTAATGTACAGAAGGAGTACTTAACCAAAGAGATTGAAACTCTAAAAATAAAAAGCAAACAGAAATTCTGGAGATGAAGAACACAACATAATGTAGAAAGCACTAAAAATAGAACAGACTATATGGAGGAGAGCATTAGTGAGCTCAAAGATAGAATCCTAGAAATGATTCAGGTGGAAGAGGAGAAAGAACTAAGATTTTTAAAAAATGAAGAAATTCTTCGAGAAATATCCAACTCAATTAGGAAATGTAACATAAGGATTATAGGTATCCCAGAAGGAGAAGAGAGGGAGAAAGGTGCAGAGAGCTTATACAAATAAATAATAGCTGAGAACTTCCCAAACCTGGGGGAAAAACTGGAATTACAAATACATGAAGCTAATAGAACTCCTAATTACCTCAATGCAAAAAGACCTTCACCAAGGCATATAATATTAAAACTGTCAAAAGTCAATGAAAGAAAAAATATTAAGGGCAGCAAGAGAGGAGAAAATTAACTACAAAGGAAGCCCCATCAGGCTTTCAGCAGAAATCTCAGCACAAACCCTACAGGCTAGAAGAGAGTGAAATAATATATTCAAAATACTGAAAGACAGAAACTATTAGCCAAGAATACTTTATCCTGTGAAAATATCCTTCAGGTATGATGAAGAAATCAAAGCTTTCCCAGACAAACAAAAGCTGAGGGAGTTCATCACCACTAGATCTGCCTTACAAGAAATGTTGAAAGGAACCCTCCTATCTGAAACAAAAAAGCAAAGGTTTACAAAACCTTGAGCAAGGAGATAAATAGACAGATAGAATCCGAAAATTGAAGCTGTATATCAGAATAGGTTAGTAGACAATTATAACATAAAAGATAAAGAGAAAGAAAGCATCAAAAATAACTATAACCACTACAATTTGGTCACAAACTCTCAACACAAAAAGGGAATAATTTGTGACAACAAAAACATAGAAGGGGAAGAGGGAGGGAATGGAACTTGCATAGGTTAATGGAGGTAAGAGGCTATCAGGAAAAGGACTGTCTCATCTAAGAGATCTCTTATACAAACCTCATGGTAACAACTAAACAAAAAAATCAGAGGAGAGTCACAAATCATAAATAAAGAGAAAACCATCATAGAAAACCACCAAACTGAAATGGCAATCAGAAAAAGAAGGAACAAGAAAAATTGGAAATAGAGAACAACCAGAAAACAAAAGATAAAATGGTAGTATTAGACCCTCACATATCAATTTTCACTCTAAATGTAAATGGATTGAATTCACCAATCAAAAGACACAGAGTGGCTGGATGGATTAGAAAACAAGAACTGACAATATGCTCCCTCCAGGAAACACATCTCAGCTCTAAAGATAAACATAGGGTCAGAGGGAAGGGATGGAAGACAGTACTCTAAGAAAATGGCAAATGAAATAAAGCAGGTGTTTCCATACTTATATCAGACAAAGAAGACTTCAAGATAAAAAAGAAAATGCAAGTCAAAGAGGGGCAGTATATAATGATAAAAGGAACATTTCTCCAAGAGAAGAAATACTTATATACGCACCCAACATAGAAGCACCAAAGTATATAAAGCAACTACTAACAGATCTATAAGGGAGAAATTGACAGCAACACAATAGTAGTAGGGGAACTTAACACCCCACTTACATCAATGAATACATCATCCAGACGGAAAGTCAACAAAGAAACTGGACTTAAATGAAACACTAGACCAGATGGACTTAAGAGGTATATATAGACCATTCCATCCAAAAAGAGCAGAATACACATTCTTCTCAAGTGCACATGGAACATTCTCAGAGATAGACCATATGTTGGGAAACAAAGCAAGTCTCAATAAATTTAAGAAATTGAAATCATATCAAGCATCTTTTCAAACCACAATGGTATAAAACTGGGAATCAACTATAAGAAAAAAAGCTGGGAAAGTCACAAATATGTGGAGACTAAACAACACGCTACTAATGAAAAACCATTGGATCAATGAAGAAATCAAAGAGGAAATCAAAAAATACCTGGAGACAAAGGAAAATGAAAAGACAACATACCGACTCTTACGGAATGTGGCAAAAGCGGCACTAAGAAGGAAATTTATAGCAATACAAGCTTACCTCAACAAACAAGAAAAATCTCAAATAAAGAAGCTTACACTATACCTAAAAGAACTAGAAAAAGAAGAATAAAGCCCAAAGTCAGAAGACAGAAGGAAATAATAAAAAATCAGAGCAGAAATAAATCAAATAGAGATTAAAAAACAATGGAAAGGATCAATGAAACTAAGAGCTAGTTCTCTGAGAAGATAAACAAAATTGACAAATCCTTAGTCTGACTCAGTAAGAAAAAAGAGAGAAGACTCAAATAAATAAATCAGAAATGAAAGAGGAGAAATTACAATGGACACTACAGAAATACAAAGGATTATAAGAGAATACTATAAAAAGCTACAAATTGGATAACCTAGAAGAAATGGATAAATTCTTAGACTCATACAACCTCCCAAAACTGAATCAAGAAGAAATAGAGAATTTGAATAGACTAATCACCAGTAAAGAGATTGAAACAGTAGTGAAAAACCTCCTGAAAAACAAAAGTTCAGGACCAGATGGCTTCTCTGATGAATTCTACCAAACATTCAAAGAAGATTTAATAATCCTTCTCAAACAATTCCAAAAAAATGAAGAGGGGAGGATGCTTTCTAACTTCTTCTACAATGCCAAAATTACCCTGATACCAAAACCAGACAAGGACAACACAGAAAAAGGGATATTATAGGTCAATATCACTGATGAACATAGATGCAAAAATCCTCAACAAATATTAGCAAATCGAATACAACAATACATTTAAAGGATCATACACCACAATCAAGTGGGATTTTCTCAGGGATGCAGAGATGGTTCAACATCCACAAATCAATCAATGTGATATACCACATTAACAAAATGAAGAATAAAAGTCACATGATCATCTCAATAGATGCAGAGAAAGCATTTGACAAGATCCAACATCCATTTATGATTTTAAAACTCTCAGTAAAATGGGTTTAGAAGGAAAGTGTCTCAACGTAATAAAGGCTATATATGACAAACCCACAGCCAACATCGTACTCAATGGTGAAAAACTGAAAGCTATTCCTCTGAGAACAAGAACAAGACAAGGATGCCCACTCTTGCCACTCTTATTCAACATAGTCTTGGAGGTTTTGGCCAGAGCAATTAGACAAGAAAAAGAAATAAAATGTATCCAAACTGGAAATGAAGAAGTAGAACTCTCACTGTTTGTGGATGACATGATTCTAGAAAAGCCTTAAGAATCCAACAAAAAACTCTTAGAAATAATCAATGAATACAGTAAAGTTTCAGGGTACAAAATCAACATACAAAAATCAGTGCCATTTCTAATCACTAATAATGAAATAGCAGAAAGAGAAATTAAGAATACAACACATTTACAATTGCAACAAAAAGAATAAAATGCCTAGGAATAAACTTAACCAAGGAGGTAAAAGACTTATACACTGAAAACTATGAGGCATTATTGAAAGAAATTGAAGAAGACATAAAGAAATGAAAGATATTCCGTGTTCATGGATTAGATGAATAAACATAGTTAAAATGTCCATATTATCTAAAGCAATCTACAGAATCCCAATGACATTGTTCACGAAAATAGAACAAAGAATCCTAAAATTTATGCAGAACAACAAAAGACACCAAATAGCCAAAGAAATCCTGAGAAAAAGGAACAGAGTTGGAGGTGTCACACTCCCTGAATTCAAATTATACTACAAAGTTAAAGTAATCAAAACAGTATGGTACTGGCAGGAAAATAGACACAGAGATAGATGGAATTGAATCGAGAGCTCAGAAATAAACCCACACATCTATGGACAGCTAATCTTTGACACAGGAGTCAAGAACAATGGAGAAAGGAAAGTCTCTTCAATAAATGGTGTTGGGAAAACTGGACAGCCACATGCAAAAAAATGAAAGTAGACCATTATCTTACACCATATACATAAAACTCTTAGAAGAAAATATAGGTAGTACACTCTTTGACATCAGTCTTAGCGGCATCTTTTCAAATGCCATGTCTACTTAGTCAAGGGAAACAAGAAAAAATAAACAAGTGGGACTACATCAGAGTAAAAAGCTTCTGCACAGCAAAGGAAACCATCCACAAAATGAAAAGACAACCCACCAACTGGGAGAAAATATTTGCAAATCATATATCCAACAAGAGGTTAATTTCCAAAATATATAAAGAACTCATACAACTCAACAACAACAAAATGAACAATCTGATCAAAAAATCAGCAGAGGATATGAACAGACGTTTTTCCAAAGAGATATACAGATGGTCAACAGGCACATGAAAAGATGTTCAACGTCACTAATTATGAGGGAAATGCAAATCAAAACTACAAGATATCACCTCACGTCTGTCAGAATGTTTCTAATTAACAAGACAAGAAATAAATGTTGAAGAGGCTTTGGAGAAAAGGGAACCCTCATATACTGCTGATGGGAGTGCAAACTGGTGCAGGTGGGGAGAGGACAAAAGGGATAAAGGGGCACATATGTATGGTGATGGATGAAAACTGGACTGTTGGTGGTGAACATGATGCAGACAATAGAGAAGCTGAAATACAGTGATGTATACCTGAAATTTACACAATGTTATAAGCCAATATGATCTTAATAACATAATTTTTTAAAATCCAATTAGAAAATGGACAAAAAACATGAGACCATTTACAGAGGATATTTGGATAGCACAGGAGAAGATATTCAATGTAGGCATTAGGAAAATGCAAATTAAAACCACAATGAGATATCACTACACATCTATTAGAACAGCTAAAGTGAAAAATAGTGACAATACCAAATGCTGGCAATATGGAGAAACTGATCTCTCATACATTTTGGATGGGAATGTAAAATGGCACACTTGGGAAATTAGTTTGGCAATTTAAAAAAAAATGAAACATACACTTACACAACCCAGCAATTGCACTCCTGGGCATTTATACCAGAGGAATGAGAACTTAGGTTCACACAAAACCAGCAAATGATTGTTACAACAGGTTTATTTGTAATAGCCAAAAAATAGAAACAACCAAAATGCCCCTCAATATATGGATGGCTAAAGAAACTAGTACCATGGAACATTACTCAGCAATGAAAAAGAATGAACTATTAATATACAACTTGGATAGATCTTAAAAAGACATTATGCTAAGCGAAAAAAGCCAGTCTCAAAAGTCACATACTATAAAATTCGATTTATATAATATTCTCTAAATGACAAAATTATAGAGATGGAAACAAATTAGTGGTTGTCAGTGTTTAGGGATGGTGGAAGACTGGGGGGAAGGAGGCAGGAGTAACTCTCAAAGGGTCACACGAGGGAGGTCTTTGTGGTGATGGATTAGTTCCTTATCTTGATTCAGTGGTGTTTGCATGAGTCTCCACATGTGATAAAATGGCATAGAACAATATACAAACATTGTACCAATGCCAATTTCCTGGCCTTGATAATGTTCTATAATTGTGTAAGATGTAACTATTGGGTGAGACTTGGTAAAAGGTACGTGGGTCCTCTCTGTACTATCTTTGCAAATTCATGTGAATAATCAATTTAAAATAAAAGATTTTTTAAAGACGAGAAAAAAAAAAAAAAAAACCTCACCAGTATCTTCACATTGTGTATAGGATAAAAATCCAAGATCCCTGATATGGCTGCCAGATCCTTCCTGATCGAGGTTGGGCCTTCCTCACCAGTTTTATCATGTGTCACTCTCCTCCTGCTCTATACTCCGGCCACACTCAACTAACTTTGGCACTATCATATCTAGGCCTTTGTAAGGGCTATTCTCTCTCCCAGAAATATTTTCTCCAATCACTCTCCCTTTAATTGGAGTACATCTTACTTTTCTGATCTCCATTTAAATGTCACCCCCTGCAGGAATTCTATTACAACATAGCCCTGACTGGGCTTAGTGCTTTCTCATGGGTTCCCATATCCTACCCCCACATCAAAGGCTTCAATAAATGCCTGTCACTCCCACTGTACTTAAAGCTTTAGGGAGCAGATTGTATTTATCATGTTCACTATTATATCCTGGTATATGATAGTGTCCCTGGTACTGGTAAGTACTTAAATATTTATTGACTAAATGAGCACTTATTACATTTCATATACTTGTCATTCATTGCCTTTTTCATTGATTTCCTTTTATTTATTTATTTATTTCCTTATCTGTTTATTTAGAGATTTTATTAGGTGAGGCTGCTGAATTTTATCAATGCTTTTTCAGCAAGTATTCATATGATCATGTGGTTTTTCTCCTTTAATTTGCTGGTGTAATGAATGATGTTAAATGATTGATATTGGACCAGACATTTGCATTCCTAAAATATACACTATTTAGTAATAATATATATCATTCATTTTATTAGAGGCTAAATTTTTTTTTATAATAATTTATTTAGAATTTTTGTATCTAGATTCATTAGTGAAAGTGGCCTGAAAGTTTTACATTTTCATACTCTTCATCCTGTTTTAGTAATAGGATTATGCTGGCTTTATAAAATAAATAAAGGAGCTTAAATCACATCAGAATTGTCTGTTATGTAAGAGTTAGAGAGAGCACTGTTTTGAAACATCAGGTCCTGGCACCTTGTTTTAATGGTAGACCTAAAATCACCCGTATTAGTTTCTTATTATTACTGTAATGAATTACCACAAATTTAGTAGCTTAAAACAATGCAAACTTCTTCTCTTAAAGTTCTGAGGTCAGAAGTGGAAAATCAGCTTTGTTGGACTAAAATCAAAGTGTCAGCAGGACTGCACCCCCTTTGAAGGCTCTAGAGAATTCATTTCCTTGCTTTTTCCAGCTTCTAGAGGCCACCTGCATTACTTGTCTCCTGGTCTTTCCTCTCATCTTCAGAGCTAGCAATGTAGCATCTTCAAATCTCTCTCTGCTTCCATGGTCACATTGCCTTCTTCTGTGGCCAGATCACCTCAACTTTCCGCTTATAAGGACACTTGTGAAATACGTTTAGGACCCACTCTCAAAATTCTTGATTTGCACTTGCAAAAATCCCTTTGCCATATAAGGTAACATTCACAAGTTCCAGAAATTAGGACCTGGATATATTTGGGGGACGTTATTTATCCTACCACATTCCCTCACAATCCCTTGAGATTATATCATTGGGCCCACCCAGATAATGCAGGATAATCTATCTCCTAAACATAATCTGTAAAGTCCCTTTGCCATATAAAGCAACATAGTCACAAATTTGGGGGATTAGGGCACAGGCCTCTTTGATAGATCATTATTCAGCCTACCACATGACCTTTCAAATCTTTTTTATGGAAATTGGTCTGTTTATGTTTTCTACTTCCTAGGTAAATTCCAGCCATTTGTATTTCACTGGAAAATCATCAATTTTCTCCTAGTCTTAAAATTTGTTTCTATAGATTTGCATATAACAGTCTCACAATTTTTAATCTCTTTACTTCTTTGATAGGTGTCCTTTTTCATTCCTAATCTTGTGTTTTTTCAATTTTTTGCCATAATCAGATTCATGAAGTTTGTTTTTATTGGTCTTTTCAAAGGAATTGGTCTTTTCAAAGCTTTTAAATTGATGTAGTCTTTCTGTATTAAAATCTTTTTCTGTTTCATCAATTTGAGCTTTTATTTTATCTTCCTAGTTTGGGTTTTTGTTTGCTTTTTCTAATTTTTAAGATCATCTTTATATGATATATTTCTGATTTTATTGGATTATGATCAGAGTTTGTGGTTTTAAAAATATTTGCTGTTTTATTTTTTAATGTTTTCTTTTCACCAAATATAATTTTTATACATGAATTATGGTCATATAAAATATGTATTTTCAATTCTAAAAATGTACAGTTCTATATGTATCTATTAAATCAAATTTTATTTATATATTAAATTCTTCTATGTTATTGGTTATTTTTTGTTACAAAATCTAATTCTGAAGGCAGTGTATTAATATCCCATGACAATTGTCTCTCTTTTAGGGTTTCCTTTTGTTTTAACAGTTTTTGCTACATTATTTGCTGCATGCAGATTTAGAGAGAGAGAAAGAGAGATTGATTATAAGGTATTGGCTCATGCTATTATGGAGGCTGGCAAGTTCAATCTGCAGGGTGGCTGACAAGCTGAAGACCCAAGAAGAGAACTTAAATATCTGCGAGGCACGGAGGATACCAGAAGTGAGACAGAGTCGCTGAGTTCAAGGTCATAACATTAGGGGGAGTAAGGAGTCATGGGCACTTGAGCACAGAAGGAAGGATTTTGAAGTCCAATATGTTCCCTCCATATGCACCTTCAGAGAAGTAGTCCAGGCCCTTGAGTATGCAGATTTGAGGAGGTGCTCATAATATACTTTTACCTGGGATTTGGATGTAATCATTTCTTGGTAGGATCATGTCAAAATACCACTTGAAGTATTTCCTTTTCTTAACAATTGATTTGTTTCTCCCCCCAGCCGCTCTGATGGGAAGATTAGGCCTTGAGGCTGAGGTTTATTACTCCAGGGAGGGAAAGGCAGGTGCTGTCTAGGCAGAAAAGCCATTGATCGGCTCTGAGTTTAAAACCAGGCTTTTGAAAGTCCATAGTGAGAAAACGGTTTCACTGAACTCCTAAAACTGGGTTTCCACATGTTTAAAACAGAAACTTGGAAGTTGATCATAAATTAAATCTGAGTGCAGGAGGTCCCACCACACAGGATGGAGGTCACTTGGGAAAGAAGGGGGGGTTTACAAATAGTGACTTGTTAGTGCTCCCTCAAAATATCTTTTGTTTTTGCTATACTTAAATCTCTTTAAGTGCTCTTATTATCAGTTTGAATTGTTACCTGTTTCTTCCAGCCACTCTGGCCAGGTCTCTCCACCCTGTGACTCCAACAACTTCTAGGTTTCCTAGCAGTTCTATAGTATGGACTGCAGTTGGGGCACTGAAGCACCAGGACATTCAAGCAGGTATTTTTTCTTGCAACCACTTTTAAGCCATTACTTTCTCACTGGATACGTAGTTTTTGCTACAGTAGACACTTGGCTTTTATGAACTTAACATTTTAAATTACAAGTACATGCAAGTGATCACACCCTTCCAAGGTATGTATTTGAATGAGAGGAATTCTGCGGCTGGAGTTATGTGGTTAGTGTGCCTAGTTGACTCTATGACATCTTCATCTCAACTTGGCTTTCTGAAATCTACTTGTTATAGCATGCTACATTTATGAAAAGATGGAAACAAGTTTTTTTCATGTCAAAATAGTCATCAGAGGACAGAGAAAACTTTAGTGAAAATTGAAAGGGAGTTAAATCCTGTGGTATGAGTAAATGCACAGGAAACGTGAAGCTCCTTGTGACAACTATGATTTGGGAGAAAGCCAGGAACCTTCATAAACATTTCCATGTTCACAAATTTGGAGATTCATTACCATCTTGGGATGTGTCCATTGTGAATATTAAGGTTCTATCATTTTGAGCTATGGTTTCTTAATAGTTAATTACCCTCACACACAGAACAAAACTGAATAAGCTTCTCATCAGCAAGATATGATCACTTTCCAAATGTGTCTTTCTCACCTAGTTTACAAAAAGGAATGTGTTAAAATTCTGCCTTCTCAGTCAGTTTTGCTTTGGTAACTAACATTCTTGTTCTCACAAAGGGAAATACCTGCCTAGTACCAATGACTTATTGTTTCCCTGAAGCCTACCTTGGCAATGATGGACAAAGTTCTATCCACATCACTCCAAGACTAACAGAGAAAGATCCAGGTGGCAGAGTACTTTCAGATATCAATTTCAGTGGCGTTCTTGCCTCTATAAGAAACTCACAAAAGAATGAGAAGGTAGTTTTTCCCTTCCTCCTCTCCTTATAGGTAGAATGGCCCAGCCTTAGCATTCTCAGTTTGGGGCTACCTTGTTTTAGATGGGAGAGGGTGGTTAAGTTTTTGTGTGTTGCAGGGCAAAAACTACCATATAATAGGCTGACAGCCTCCACCTGGGTTTTTATTTGGGTAGTATCAACTCAATGAGAGTAAGGAAGATGGGGCATGGAAGCTTATATTATGAGCTAATAAAGGCAAAACAAGCCTGATCAGGGAGAGGGAGGGTTAGCTTCCCCAAGAATGGGTCAAGGTTTTAAGGTTTTCATGAATGACAAAGACTGTACCCCAGTTGCTCATAGCACCCTCAGTGGGGGTGTCTAGGGGAGGCCTATAGAGTTGACTATTAAGTATCTTGGTCTTGAGAATAGCAGTGAAGGCCTCTATGGCTGTGCCTGTGGTCAGTGGAGAGAACTATCAGGTACTCTCTGAGCCCACCCAGAGCAGCAGGATATGACAGATAGAGCACGACCAGGCCTGAGAGCGGAGACATTTTGCAAGAGGAGCAAAGAAGAGTGATAATCAGTATAGATAAAGGGCTGGACCCTCTTCATTACCTGGTTAAGTAACTTGTCCATGTTCTCATAGTTAATAAGCAGAAAGAGGCTTGAACTAATAGGTTGAACAGTACAAAATTTCCAATATTTGATTGTATTTAAGCTACACAAAAGGCAATTTCATATGGTTGAAACTAAGAGTTTTGAACAGTTTCAAAGCATGTGCTATTATAAAAAGATTGGAAGAGTATAGTATTTCTCAAACTTTAGTCATTTAAGACCAGTTTTATGATTTTTTCCATTTCTGTTTACCACCTCTAACATTAATAGTATTTTCTTAGATTGACTCTTTTTTCCCCAACTTTATTGAGGGATAATTGCCAAGTATAATCATATATATATATATATATATATATATATATATATTTTTTTTTTTTTTTGTGGGGAAGACCAGCCCTGAGCTAACATCTGTTGCCAATCCTCCCCTTTTTGCTGAGGAAGACTGGCCCTGGGCTAACATCCGTGCCCATCTTCCTCCACTTTATATGGGACGCCACCACGGCATGGCTAACAGGCAGTGCGTCTGCGGGTGCCCGGGATCCAAACTCGCGAACCCCGGGATGCCAAGCGCGGACTAAACCGCTGTGCCACCAGGCGGCCCCTAATCATATATATTTAAAGTGTGCAATGTGATGGTTTGATATATGTACACATTGTGGAATGATTACCAAGATCAAGATAATTAGCACATCCATCACCACACATAGTTAACTCTTTTTGTGTGTGTGTGTGTGTGGTAGAAACACTTAAGATTTACTCTCAGCAACTTTCAAGTACACAATACTCTGTTATTAACTATAGTCACCATGCTGTACATTAGATCATCATAACTTATTCTTCTTATAACTGGAAGTTTGTACTCTTTGACCAACGTCGCCCCATTTTCCCCACCCCCCCCAGCCCCTGGCAACCACCATTCTATTATCTGTTTCTATGAAATTGGCTTTTTTTAAGATTCCATTAATAAGTGATTCCACACGGTATTTGTCTTTCTCTGTCTGGCTTATTTTACTTAGCATAATGCCCTCCAGGTTCATCAATGTTGTTTCAAATGGCAGAATTTCCTTCTTTTTGTGGCTAAATAATATTCCATTATATACATAAGCCAAATTTTTGATGAACTTTTATTTCTTTTTCTTGCCTGATTTCTCTGGTATATATATATGTGTGTGTATATATATATATATCTCTCTCTCTCTAGAGAGAGAGAGAGATATATATATACACACCAAATTTCCTTTTTTAATCCAGTTTTATTGACATATAATTACATAACATTGTGTAAATTTAGGGTGTATAATGTATTGATTTGATAGATGTATATATTGTGAAATGATTACCACAATAAATTTAGTTACATCTATCACCTCACATATTTACATTTTTCTTATGGTGAGAACTTTTAAGATCTACTGTCTTAGCAACTTTCAAATATACAGTACAGTGCTGTTAACTATAGTCAACATACTGTACATTATATCCCCAGAAGTTATTCATCTTATAACTGGAAGTTTGACCCTTTGACTACCTTCACCCATTTCCCTACCCCCAACCCCCACTCCTGCCACTAGCAACCACCAATCTGCTCTCTGTTTCTATCAATTCAGATTTTTCAGACTTCACATATAAATAAGATCATACAGTATTTGCTTTTCTCTGTCTGACTTATTTCACTTAGCATAATACCCTCAAGGTTCATCCATGTTGTCACAAGTGGCACAATTTCCTTCTTTTTATACTAAATGATATTCTGTTATATATATATATATATATATATATATATATATATAAAACAGAGAGCATATTGGCATATATGGCATATATATATGCCAAATTTTAGATACCTTTAATTTCTTTTTCTTGCCTGATTACTCTGGCTAGGACTTCCAGTACTATATTGAATATGAGTGGTGAGAGTGGGCAACCTTGTCTTGTGCCTGATCTTAGAGGAAAAGCTTTCAGTCTTTCCCCATTGAGTGTAATGTTACCAGTGGGCTTGTCATATATGGCCTTTCTTATGTTGAGGAACATTCCTTCTATACCCAATTTGTTGAGAGTTTTTACCATGAATGGATGTTGAATTGTGTCAAATGCTTTTTATACATCTATTGAGATGATCATATGATTTTTAGATTTCATTCTATTAATGTGGTGTATCACATTTATTGATTTGCATATGTTGAACCATCCTTGCATCTCAGGAATGAATCCCACTTGATCATGGTGTATGACCCTTTTAATGTGCTATTGAGTTCAGTTTACTAGTATTTTATTGAGAATTTTTGCGTCTATATTCATCAGGGTTATTGGCCTACAGTTTTCTTTTCTTTCAGTGTCCTTATCTGGCTTCTGTGTCACAGTAATACCAGCCTCATAAAGGAGTTTGGGAGTGTTCCCTCCTCTTCTGTTGTTTGTAAGAGTTTTAGAAGTTTTGGCATGAATTGTTCTTTAAATGTTTGGTAAGATTCATCAGTGAAACCATCTAGTCCTGGGATTTCCTTCATTAAGAGGTTTTTGATTACTGATTCAATCTCCTTGTTATTGGTCTGTTCTGATTTTCTGCATGATTCATTCTTGGTAGGTTGTACATTTCTAGGAATTGATCGATTTGTTCTAGGTTGTCCAATTGGTTGGCATATAATTGTTCTTAGGATTCTCTTATGATCCTTTATATTTCTGTAGTATCAGTTTTTTGTTTGTTTTTTGCGTGAGGAAGATTAGCCCTGAGCTAACATCCATTGCCAATCCTCCTCTTTTTGCTGAGGAAGATCAGCCCTGGGCTAACATCCATGCCCATCTTCCTCTACTTTATATGGGATACCACCACAGCATAGCTTGACAAGCTGTGCATCGGTCCATGCCCGGTATCTGACACTGTGAACCCCAGGTTGCCAGAAGTGAAGTGTGTGAACTTAACTGCTATGTCACCAGGCCAGCCCCTGTAGTTTTAATGTTTCCTCTTTCATTTATAATTTTATTTATTTGGGTCCTCTCTTTTTTCTTGGTGAGTCTAGCTAAAGGTCTGTCAACTTTGTTTATCCTTCCTCTTAGTTTCATTGATATTTTCTATAGTTTTTCTATTCCCTGTTTCATTTATTTCTATTCTGATATTTCTTATTTACTTCCTTCTGCCAACTTTGAGCTTAGTTTGTTCCTGTTTGTCTAGTTCCTTGAGGTGTAAAGTTAGGTTGTTTATTTGAAAGCTTTCTTTCTTCTTGATGTATGCATTTATTGCTATAAACATCCCTCTTAGAACTGCTTTTGCTGCATTTTGTATGTTTTAGTATGTTGTGTTTCCATTCTTGTTTGTCTCAAGATATTTTTTTATTTCCCTTTTGAGTACTTCTTTGATGAGAAGTGTGTGGTTAAATTTCCATGTATTTGTGAACTTTCCAGCTTTCCTCTTGTTATTGATTTCTAGTTTCATACCATTGTGATCAGAAAAGATACTTGATATAATTTCTATTTTCTTACATTTGTTGAGACTTGTTTTGTAGTCTAACATATGATCTATCACAGAAAATGTTCTGTGTGCACTTGAGAAGAATGTATAATCTGCTGGTATTGGGTGGAATGTTCTGTATATGTCTGTTAGATCCATTTGATCTATGGTGTTGTTCTAATCTGCTGTTTCCTTATTGATTCTCTGTCTCAATGACCTACCCATTGTTGTAAGTGGAGTTTTAAAGTTTCAATTCTTGTTGTATTGCTGCTTATTTCTCTTTTTAGTTCTGTTTGTATTTGCTTTGCATATTTAGGGTCTCTGATGTGGGTGCATAAATATTTACAATTGTTATATCTTGTTGATGAATTGACTGCTTTTATCATTATATAACGAACTTCTTCGTCTCTTTTGACCATTTTTAGCTTAAAGCCTATTTTGTCTGAAGTAAATATCTATCCCTGCTTTCTTTTGGTTACCATTTGTTTGAAATATCTTTTTTATGCCTTCAATCTCAATCTATATGTATCCTTAAAGGGAAAATGAGTCTCTTGTTGGCAGCATATCATTGGATCTTGATTTTTTGTCCATTCAGCCATTCTATCTCTCTTGATTGGTGAATTTAATCCATTTACATTTAAGGTAATTATTGATTGGTAGGAACCTACTATGGCCATATTGATAATTGTTTCTATTTTGTAGATGTTCCTTGCTTCCCTTCTTGCTGTCTTCCTTTGCACTCTGATGACTTTTTTGTAGCAGTATGCTTTGACTCCTTTATCAAAATCATTTGTGTATCTTCTACAGGTTTTTCCTTTGTGATTATAATGAGGCTTGCATAAAATATCTTATATTTATAACATCCTATTATAAGCTGATAACTTCTTACTTTTGATAGCATACCAAAACCATATACTTTTACTTCTCCCCTTCACATTTTAAGTTACTGATGTTACATTTTACATCTTTTTTATATTGTGTATTCTATAACAAATTATTGTAGTTATAGTTATTTTTAATAAATTTGTTTTTTAACTTTTAAACTAGAGTTGTAAGTGAATTATGCACTATCATTATGATATTTGAGAATCTGTTTTTGACTATAAGTTTATCATTACCAGTGAGTTTTACACATTCATATGGTTTTACTATATTAATTAGCACCTTTTTATTTCTGCTTGAAGAACATCCTTAAGCATTTCTTATAAGGTAGGTCTAGTAGTGATGAACTCCCTCAACTTTTGTTTGTTCAGGAAAGTCTTTACCTCTCCTTCATTTCTGAAGGACAGAGTTGCTGGGTGTAGTATTCTTGGTTGACAGTTTTTATCTTTTAATATTTAGAATATCCAACTGTGTCCTGGCCTGCAGTTTCTTTTAAGAAATCTGCTAATAGTCTTGTGAGGCTTCCCTTGTATGTGACAAATTGCTTTTTTCTTGTTGCTTCCAAGATTCTCTCTTTGTCTATGACTTTTGACAATTTAATTATAATGTGTCTCAGAGTAGCCCTTTTCAGGTTCAAACTATTTGAGGTTCTTTGGGCCTATTAATTTGGATGTCTATTTTTCTCACCAAGTATGGGAAATTTTTATCCATTATTGCTTTAAATAGACTTTCTGTCCCTTTCTCTTTCTTTTCTCTATCTGGGATTCCCATAATGCATATATTAACTCTTTAGATATTGTCCCACGAGTCCTGTAGGCTTCCTTCACTCTTTTCATTCTTTTTTCTTTTACTTCTCTGACTGGATAATATCAAATGACCTATCTTCTAGTTCATTAATACTTTCTTCTACTTGTATACCACGTTTTATTTATCCATTCATCCATTGATGGACATTTAGGTTATTTCCATATCTGGGCTATTGTGAATAATACTGCAATTAACATGGAATTCAGATATCTCTTCAAGACATTTATTTCATTTCTTTGGATATATGCCCAGGAGGAAGAGTGCTGGTTTATATAGTAGTTCTATCTTTAATTTTTTGATGAATTGCCATACTGTTTTCCATAATGGCTGTACCAATTTACATTCCCACTAACAGTGTATAAAGTTTCCCTTTTATTCACTTTCTCACCAACATTTGTTGTCTCTTGTCTTTTTGATAATAGCCATCCTAAGAAGTGTGAGGTGATATCTCATTGTGATTTTGATTTGCATTTCCTTGATGATTAGTGATGTTGAACACCTTTTCATGTACCTATTGGCCATTTGTATGTCTTCATGGGAAAAATGTCTATTCAGGTCGTTTGCCTATTTTTTAATTAGGTTATTTGGGGTTTTTTGCTATTGAACTGTATTAGGTCTTTATGTATTTTGGATATTAATTCCTTAATAGATATATGGCTTGCAAATATTTTCTCCCATACTGTAGGTTAATTTTTCTGTTTCTTGATGGTTTCCTTTGCTGTGCAAAGGCTCTTTAGTTTAATGTAAATAAAACTTGTTTATTTTAGCTTTTGTTTTCTATACTTTTGGTGTCTTATCTAAGAAATCATTGCCAAGACCAGTGTACTGAAGCTTTTTCCTATGTTTTGTTCTAGGAATTTTATGGTTTCAGGTCTTACATTTAAGTCTTTAATCCATTTCAAGTTAATTATTGTGAATGATGTAAGATAGGGGTCCAGTTTCATTATTTTACAAGTAACTATCCAGTTTTCCCAACAACACTTACTGAAGAAACTGTCCTTTCCCTGTTGTGTGTTCATGGCACCCTTTTCAAAAATTAGTTAACCATATATGCATGGGTTTTTTTTTCTGGCCTCCTTATTCTGTTCCATTAGTGTATGTGCCTGTTTTATGCCAGTACCATATCATTTTGTTTACTATAGCTTTGTAATATTGTTTGAAATGAGGAACTAATACCCCCAGGTTTGTTCTTCTTTCTCAAGATTGCTTTGGCTATTCAGGGTCTTTTGTGGTTTCATGTAAATTTTAAGACTTTTTTTCCTATTTCTGTGAAAAAATGCCTTCGTAATTTTGGGAGGAATTGCATTGAATCTGTAGATCACTTTGAAGTATGGTCAGTTTTACAATATTAATTCTTCCAATCCATGAACATGGGATATATTTCCATTTATTTGTGTCTTTTTCAATTTCTTTCAACAATGTCTTATGGTTTTTAGTGTACAGGCCTTTCGCCTCTTTGGTTAAATTTAGTCCTAAGAATTTAATTGGTTTTGATGCAATCCTAAATGGGATTTTTTTCTTAATTTCCTTTCAGGAAGTTTGTTGTTAGTGTATAGAAATGCAACTGATTTTTGTATGTTTATTATCTATCCTGCAACATTACTGAATTCATTTATTAGTTAATAGTTTTTTAAATGGAGTCTTTAAGGTTTTCTATATATAAGATCAAGTCATCTGCAAACAGATAATTTTACTTTTTCTTTTCTGATTTGCATGCCTTTTTTTCCCTTGCCTTATTGCTCTGGCTAGGTCTTCTGTATGATATTGAATAGAAGTAATGAGAGTTAGAATCCTTGTCTTATTCCTGATCTTAAAGGAAAGGCTTTTAACTTTTTGCCATTGAGTCAGATGTTAGCTGTGGGCTTGTCATATATGGCCTTTATTATGTTGAGATACATTCCGTATATACCTAATTTGTTGAGATTTTTTATCATGAAACAATGTTGAATTTTTTCAAATGCCTTTTCTGCATCTAATGAAATGATCATATGATTTTTATCATTCATTCTGTTAAAGTGGTATATCACATTTATTGATTTTTGTATGCTGAACCATCCTCACATCCCAGGGATAAAATCCAATTAATCATGGTGTATGATCCTTTTAATGTGCTGTTAAACTCAGTTTGTTAGTATCTTTTGAGGATTTTAGCATCCATGTTCATCAGGGATATTGGCCTGTAGTTTTCTTTTCTTGTAGTGTCCTTGGATGGCTTTGGATTCAGAGTAATGCTGGCTTCATAAAATGATTTTGGGAGTATTCCTTCCTCTTCATGTTTTTGGAAGAGTTTGAGAAATGTTACTATTAATTCTTCTTTAAATATTTGATAGAATTCACCAGTGGAACCATCTGGTCCTGGGCTTTTCTTTGTTGGGAGATTTTTGATTATTGAAATTATAGAAAGACTCCTATGAGAAAATAATCACCTTCTCAAAGCTCACCTGGCCTTTGATTTGATTGCTGATTTAAACTCCTTGTTTGTTATTGGCCTGTTCAGGTTTTCTATTATTTCATGATTTAGTCTTGATAGATTGTCTGTTTGTAAGAATTTAATTATTTTTTCTAAGTTATTTAATTTGTTGGTGTATAATTGTTTATAGTAGTTTCTCATGATCCTTTGTATTTTTGTGGTATCAGTTTTAATGTCTCCTCTTTTGTATATACTGCTATTGAGTTCTCTCTTTTTTCTTATTAAGTCTAGCTAAAATTTGTCAATTTTGTCTTTCAAAAAACCAATTCTTAGTTTCTTTGGTCTTTTCTATTGTCTTTCTATTTTACATTTCATTTATATCTTTTCTAATCTTTATTTCCTTCCTTTTGCTTACTTTTGGCTTAATTTGTTCTTCTTTTACCAGTTCTTTGAGGTGTAAGATTAAGTTGTCTATTTGAGCTCTTTCTTTTTATTAAATGTCAGCATTTATCATTATAAACTTCCCTCTTAGAACTGCTTTTGCTGCATCCCAGAAGATATGGTATGTTTTGTTTCCATTTTCATTTGTCTCAAGATATTTTTTTATTTCCCTTTTGATTTCTTTTTTTATCAGGAGTGTGTAATTTAATTTCCATGTGTTTGTGAACATCCCAGCTTTCCTCCTGTTATTGATTTCTACTTTCATATCATTGTGGTCAGAAAAGATACTTGAAATGATTTCAGCCTTCTTAAATTTATTGAGATTTGTTTTGTGACCTAACATATGATCTATCCTGGAGTATGTTTTGTGTGCACTTTAGAAAAATATGTACTCTGCTGCTCTTGGATGGAATGTTCTGCATATATCTGTTAGGTCCATTTGGTTTAATGTGTAGTTAAAGTCCATTATTTTACTATTGATTTTCTGTCTGGATGATCTATCCATCCTTGAAAGTGGGATATTGAAATCTCCTACTGTTGTTGCTTTTCTATTTCTGCCTTCAGATCTGTTAATAATTGTTTAATTACAGTATTTTGAATTTGACTGTGTATTTACTTTTACCATTCCCTCTCCACCATATGCAATGCAGCACCACTGATTTGCAGGTACATTTCTTTCTATTTGCCAATGCTAGTTGAAGTTACTTCTCATTTCCTAAGGTTGAATTTGGAAGGCCAAGTGACCATTGAGAAGGTGATTATTTTCTTATAGGAGTCTTTCTATAATTTCAGAAAGTTGCCCCATGGTGAATAAAGGTGCTTTAATGAAAGTTACCACTTCTCCAAAGAGTTAAGTATTCCATAGTTGGTTTTAGCTAAAAGAAAAAGAGAATAGTTTACATTCCCACTCAATGAAGCTTTATGAAAAAAATTTCAATATGCTATTGAAAAATCCAAAAGCATTAATAATCACTGTTAATAGGATACCCAGAGCAACATTTGAATAACAAATGCTAATATTTATTGAGTACTTATAAATTACCAGGAATTGTTCCAAGTATTTTACATTTCTCTTTCTCATAGCATTCTCTGAAGTAGCCACTGTTATTAACCCTGTTTAACAAATGAGAAAAGTAAGATAGAGAGTGAATTTACTAACCCAAAGCTACAGGGCTGATAAGTAGCAAAGCTGAGATTTGAAGCTAGATAGCCTGGCTCAAAACACATGGGCTTAGTTATATCACACACATCTCAGCATTTGACTTTGTATGATGTAACCTTCTTACTTATTCCCACCAAAAATTAGCCACTAATCAATTTAACCCTGGTTCAGAGAAGTAATGTCGTGTAATGGTCAAAAGCACAGACTCTGGAGCTTACTTCCACCATTTATAAATTGTGTGACCTTGGGAAAATTACTTAACTTCTCTGTGCCTTAATTTCCCTATATATAAAATAGGGATGATAGTAGTACCTACCTCATAGGTTTGTTGTGAAGATTGAGTGAGTTCATGTATACAAAGTATTTAGAACTCATAATAATCACAATATGACTATTATTAGTCCCCCCCTTAGGATTGAATGTAAACATTATTTCTAGTTCACTGTAACATTTTCTTAAATTTAGATCTTCTGATGGTTTGTCTAAGGCTTCAGGATATCAAATTTATTGAAAATCCAAAGCATTTGTAAGACTACTCCCTAAGTTCATCCCTTGACATGCTGACTATTCAACTTAGTAATGCAAGTGATATAAGTGCTATTGTTGGCCTTCCAAGGTCAGTTCTAACAGTTCCTCACTAATCCTTTGCATTTCATCCTTATGGCAAAGAAGAAAAAGTGGTTTGGTTGTGAGGGAGTGACATCAGCATCATGGCAGAGTGAGTTGTTCCCTTAGTCTCTACCTGCTAAGTTACAACTAAACAGACATTCATTAACCAACAGAGGATTCCATACAAAGCACAATAGGATGTCTGAAAGATCCACACAGTGATACATCTGAAGGTGGGGGGACTGGGTCCCCAGGAAGCAGTGGAAAGAGGTTGCCTCCCCCTCCCCAGTAGCAACAATCTAGGTCATGAGTCCTCACACAGCAGCCAGCACATGACTGTAAGAGGAGAGGGGGCAGCCAGGCCTGCATGCAAACACTTTCTCTTTTGGAGTTGCAGCCTGGCAGCAGTAGCACCCACCATGCTGTGGTGGCCCTGCCCCTGAGAATGCTCTCCACTGAGTGGCATGGTGTAGCCCCCATGATGGAGCCCCCACCAAGCACAGTAGCTCCAGTGAACCAACCCTGAGGACAGAGCTGGCCTGCATGCATGAAAGAAAGTGCCTCTTCCCTCCCACTTAGTGGACCAGCACAGCTGGTCCCCTGCCAAGGCAGCAGTCCCACACCAGAGTGCCTGTGTGTGTGTATGTGACACAGCCAAGCAGCTGTGGCCAGGAGGCAAACACAGACAAGCCCTACCAGCATAACTTCCAGCAGATGTGGCAGGTTCAGCAAACATCTCCTGCCCCTTCCAGAGGTGGCAGGTGGAATCTGCAACCTGATATGACTACAAATGCCCCAGCAAAGGATCAGTTCATCAACACCATGAAAAAGTACAGTAACTCTTCAGAGCAGAAGGAAATGACAAGTCTTCAGAAAGCAATCCTGAAGTCACAGAAATTTACACTCTAAATGACAGAGAATTCAAAACAGTTGTCATAAAGAAACTCAATGAGTTGCAAGAAAACTCAGAAAGACAGTTCAATGAGCTCAGGAATAAAATTAATGAGCAGAAGGAATACTTCAGCAAAGAGATTGAAGCTCTAAAAAAAAAAAAAAAAAACCAAACAGAAATTCTAGACATTAAGGGCACAATGAGATAAAAAATAATCTAGAAACCATACAAAATAGAGCTGAAGTTATGGAGGACAGAATTGGTGAATTAGAGGATAGAAATGATTCAGGTGGAGGAGGAGAAAGAACTAAGATTTTAAAAACTCAAGAAATTCTTCAAGAAATAACCAACTCAGTTAGGAAATGCAAAATAAGAAGTATAGGTATTCTAGAAGGAGAAGAGAGGGAGATAGGAGCAGAGAGCTTGTTCAAAGAAATAATAGCAGAACTTCCCAAGCCTGGGGAAAGAACTAGAGTTACAAGTACCTGAAGCCAAGAGAACTCCTATTTACATCAATGCAAAGAGACCTTCTCCAAGGCATATAATAGTAAAACTGGCAAAAGTCAGTCACAAAGAAAAAAATATTAAGGGCAGCAAGGCAGAAGAAAATAACCTACAAAGGAACCCTATCAGGCTTTTAGCAGATTTCTTAGCAGAAATTTTACAGGCTAGGAGAGAATGGAAATGATATATTCAAAACACTGAGAGACAAAACCTTTCAGCCAAGAATAGTCTATCCAGTGAAACTATCCTTCAGATATGATGGAGAAATAAAAGCTTTCCCAGGTAAACAAAAGCTGAGGGAGTTCATTGCCACTAGACCTCCCTTATGAAAAATGTTGAAGGAAGCCCTCCCATCTGAAACTAAAAAGCAGAGGTTTACAAAACCTTTAGCAAGGAGAAAAATAGACAAATAGAATCAGAAAATTGCAGCTCTATATCAGAATAGGTTAGCAAACACTTAATTATAACATAAAAGATAAAGGGAAGGAAAGCAAACAAAACTATACAAATTTCAATTTAGTCACAAACTCACAACACAAAACAGAATAACTTGTGACAACAATATCTCAGAAGGGGAAGAAGTAATGGATGGAACCTGCTTAGACTACTATAGACTATAAGAGAAATGGAGAAGAGGCTATCAGAAAATAAACTACCTCATCTACAAGATCTTTTTTGTGTGTCAGGAAGGCTAGCCCTGAGCTAACATCTGCTGCCAATCCTCCTCTTTTTTTTTTGTTGCTGAGGAAGATTGGCCCTGGGCTAACATCCTGCCCATCTTCCTCTACTCTATATGGGTTGCCACCACAGCATGGTGTGACAAGCAGTGCATTGGTCTCCACCCGGGATCTGAACCTACAAATTCCAGGCCACTGAAGTGGAGTGCATGAACCTAACCACTAAGCCACCAGGCTGGCCCTATCTACAAGATCTTTTATACAAACCACATGGTAACCACTAAACAAAAAATCAGAGCAGAGGCACAATTCATAAATAAAGAAAACATTGAGAAAACCATCACCGGAAATTATCAAACTGAAATGGCAGTCAGAAATACAAGAGAAGAGAAACAATGGAAATATATAACAACCAGAAAACAAGAAATAAAATGACAGTATTATGCTGTCATATATCAATAATCACTCTAAATGTAAATGGATTGAATTCTCTAATCAAAAGACACAGAGTGCCTGGATGGATTAGAAAACAAGACCTCCAACAATATGCTGCCTCCAGGAAACCCATCTCAGTTCTAAAGACAAACACAGGCTCAGAGTGAAAGGGTGGAAGACAATACTTTAAGAAAATGGCAAATGAAAGAAAGCAGGTGTTGCCATACTTATATCAGACAAATTAGACTTCAAGATAAAAAAGACAATGTGAGACAAAGAGGGGCAGTATATAATGATAAAAGGGATATTCCTCCAAGAGGACATAATACTTCTGAATATATATGCACCTAACACAGGAGCACCAAAGTATATAAAGCATCTACTAACAGACCTAAAGGAAGAAATTGACAGCAACACAATAATAGTAGGGGACCTCAACATCCCACTTACATTGATGGATACATCATCTAGACAGAAAGTTAACAAGGAAATAGATTTAAATGAAACACTAAATCAGATGGACTTAAGAGGTATATATAGACCATTCCATCCAAAAAGAGCAGAATACACATTCTTCACAAGTGCACATGGAACATTCTTAAAGATAGAGCATATGTTGAGAAACAAGGCAAGCCTCAATAAATTTAAGAAATTGAAATCATATCAAGCATCTTTTCCAATCACAATGCTATGAAACTAGAAATCAACTACAAGAAAAAAGCTGGGAAAGTCACAAACATGTGAAGACTAAACAAAATGCTACTAAACACCCACTGGATCAATGAAGAAATCAAAAGGGAAATCAAAAAATACCTGGAGACAAATGAAAATGAAAATACACCATACCAATTCATATGGGATGCAGCAAAAGTGGTTCTAAGAGGGAAACTCATAGCAATACAGGCCTACTTCAACAAACAAGAAAAATCTCAAATAAGTAATCTTAAACTACACCAAACAGAACTATAAAAAGAAGAACAAACAAAGCCCAATGTCAGCAGAATGAGGGAAATAATACAAGTTAGAGCAGAAATAAATGAAATAGAGAATTTAAAAAAAAAGAGAGAGAGAGAAAGGATCAATGAAACTAAGAGCTGGTTCTTTGAGAAGATAAACAATATAGATGAACCCTTAGCCAGACTCACTGAGAAAAAAAGAGAGAAGGCTCAAATAAATAAAATTAGAAATGAAAGAGGAGAAATTACAGCAGATACCGTAGAAATACAAAGGATTATAAGAGAATACTCTGAAAAACTACATGCTAACAAATTGGATAACCTAGAAGAAATGGATAAATTCTTAGACTCATACAACCTCCCAAAACTGAATCAAGAAGAAATAGAGAATCTGAATAGATCAATCATAAGTAAAGAGATTGAAACAGTAATCAAAAACCTCCAAAAAATAAAAGTCCAGGACCAGATGGCTTCTCTGGAGAATTCTACCAAACATTCAAAGAAAAATTAATACCTATTTTTCTCAAACTATTCCAAAAAACTGAAGAAGATGGAACACTTCCTAGCATATTCTATGAGGCCAAAATTACCCTGATACCAAACCAGACAAGGACAACACAGAGAAGGAAAATTACAGGCCAATATTGCTGATGAACATAGATGCAAAAATCCTCAACAAAATATTGGCAGACTGAATACAACAATACATTAAAAAGATCATACACCATGATCAAGTGGGATTTATACCAGGGAAGTAGGGATGGTTCAACATCCACAAATTAATCAATGTGATACATCACATCAACAAAATGAAGAATTTTTATTCTTCACATAATCACATAATTCACATAATCATCTCAATAGATGCAGAGAGAGAATTTGACAAGATCCAACATCCATTTATGATAAAAACTCTCAATAAAATGGGCATAGAAGGAAAGTACCTCAACATAATAAAAGCCATATATGACAAACCCACAGCCAACTTCATACTCAATGGTGAAAAACGGAAAGCCATCCCTCTGAGAACAGGAACAAGACAAGAGTGTCCACTCTCACCAGTCCTATTCAACATAGTACTGGAGGTTTTGGCCAGAGTGATTAGGCAAGAGAAAGAAATAAAAGGTATCCAAATTGGGAAGGAAGAAGTGAAACTCTTGCTGTTTGCGGATGACATGATTGTATATATATAGAAAACCCTAAAGAATCCACCAGAAAATTATTAGAAATAATCAATAACTACAGCAAAGTTGCAGGGTACAAAATCAACTTACAAACACCAGTTGCATTTCTATACACTAATAACAAACCAGCAGAAAGAGAAGTCAAGTATACAATCCCATATACAATTGCAACAAAAAGAGTAAAATATCTAGGAAAAAATTAACCAAGGAGGTGAAAGACCTATACACTGAAAACTATGAGACATTATTGAAAGAAATCAAAGAAGACACAAAGAAATGGAAAGATATTCCATGCTCATGTATTGGAAGAATAAACATAGTTAAAATATTCATATTACCAAAAGCAATCTACAGATTCACCGCAATTCCAATCAGAATCCCAGTGACATGCTTCACAGAAATAGAACAAAGAACCCTAAAATTTGTATGGAACAACAGAAGACCCCAAATAGCCAAAGCAATCTAGAGAAAAAGAACATAGCTGGAAGCTGCACAACCCCCTACTTCAAAATATACTACAAAGCTATAGTAATCAAAACAGCATGGTACTGGCAGAAAAACAGATGCATGGATAAATGGAACAGAATTGAAAACCTAGAAATAAACTCAAACATCTATGGACAGCTAATCTTCGACAAAGGAGCCAAGAATATACAATGGAGAAAGGAAAGTCTCTTCAATAGATATTGTTGGGAAAACTGAACAGCCACATGCAAAAGAATGAAAGTAGACAATTATCTTAACACCGTACACAAAAATTAACTCCAAATGGATTAAAGACTTGAATGTAAGACCTGAAATCATAAAACTCCTAGAAGAAAATATAGGCAGTACACTCTTTGACATCAATCTTAGCAGCATCTTGTCGAACACCATGTCTACAGAAGCATGGGAAACAAAAGAAAAAATAAACATATGGGACTACATGAGGCTAAAAATCTTCTGCAAGGCAAAGGAAACCATGAACAAACCGAAAAGACAACCCAGCAACTGGGAGAGAATACTTGCAAATCATATATCCAACAAGGGGTTGATTTCCAAAATATATAAAGAATTCATACAACCCAACAACAAAAAAACAAACAACCCAATCAAAATATGGGCAGAAGATATGAACAGACATTTTTCCAAAAAAAGATACACAGATGACCAACAAGCACATGAAAAGATGTTCAACATCACTAATTACTTGGGTAATGCAAATCAAAACTCCAATGAGATATCACCTTACACCTGTCAGAATGGCTATAATTTACAAGACAAGAAATAACAAGTGTTGAAGAGGATGCAGAGAAAAGGGAGATGCATACACTGCTGGTGGGAATGCAAACTTGTATGCCTGCTATGAAAACCAATATGGAGATTTCTCAAAAAATTTAAAATGGAAATACCATATGATCCAGCTATCCCACTACTGGGTATTTATCCAATGAACTTGAAATAAAAAATTCGAGGAGATTGATGCACCCCTATGTTCACTGCAGCATTTTTCACAATAGTCAAGATGTGGAAGCAACCCAGGTGCCCATCAATGGATGAATGGATAAAGAAGATGTGGCATATATGTACAATGGAATACTTCTCAACCATAAAGAAGACAAAATCTTCCCATTTTCAGTAACATGGATGGACTTCGAAAGTATAATTAACATTATACTTAACAGCAAAATAAGCCAGACAAAGACAAACACCATATGATTTCACTCATATGTGGAAGATAAACAAACACATGGATAAAGAGAATAGATTAGTGCTTACCAGAGGGGGTGGGGGTTGGGGGTGGGCAAAGGGGGTAAAGGGGCACATACGTATGGTGACAGATAAAAATTAGACTATTGGTGGTGAGCATGATTCAGTGTATACAGAAACTGATAAACAATAATGTATATCTGAAATTACACAATGTTATAAACGATTATGACCTCAATAAAATAACTGAAGGAAAAAAAATGGTTTGGTTGTGCATAAAGGAAGATCTTTCTTGAGTCTTTTTCTGCAATCAAGATTTCTCCTGCCAGCTAAGCTTGTTCCCTTTCTCTTTTCAGTTTGGGAAGTCAACTACCCCACTTTTCCTACTTTTTAATATATTTTCTCCTCCCCACCAAAAAATTAGTTCTGATAGTAACTTCTAGGAATTCTCCAGGTTTTTACAACTTCATTCTTGTTCATCCTCATTAGCTAGTGTTACTGTCTAAGCTAACCAAAACAGAATTTCAAAAACATACTGTTTCAGAAATCAATAAGATCATTCAATGACCTATAAAATAGTTTCACTAAACGTCAGAGAAAACCTACCACTTTCAGAAAGGCAATATTTCTCTCATTTCACAATGTGTAAAATATGCAAGATCAAATCAAAAGCCCTTCTAAAACAAATATGTAAAATGCCAATCATGTACATGGATCTATCTTACGATAGATCTACAGAAATTTGTGTTTTAAAACAAAACGTACCTAAGTTAAGGTGTACTTCCAGGATCTTTCAGGAGTTCAAACGCATATTTTAAAGATGTATTTTGGCATATTCCAAATAAGAAACTTAAACCATACTCTCTCCTTGCAAATAGTGTTTTTATAGAGTATAGTGTATTTATATGGCTAAGAGTTTAAATTGATATTAAATGCCTTCAAGAAACATACAAATTTTAATTCTTTATATTTAGCATTCCTTTTGACATAGCAATTCCACCTGAAAAAAAATATCCTAAGGAGAAAATTAGACACGTGCAAAATACTTAAAGATATTTATCGCAACATTGTTGATAACAAGTGAAGATTTGAAGAAGTCTAAGAGTCTATTAATAGAGAATTGGGTAAATGAATTATGATACCTCTATAATAAGGATATAATGGAGCTGTGAAAACTTGAGTAACACAGCAATACGTTGAGTGAGAAAAGCAGTTTAAAAAATCAGATAAAATATGATGTTATTAATGTAAAATTGTGTGTGTGTGCACACAGGCATATAAAGGGATATCTTGATGATGTCCACCAAAAAGTTAACTGTGATATTTGTGATAATTGTTTGATTTATTTTTATTTAAAACATTACTTTTACATTTTGAAAAACATTATAGTCAGTAATTTTTACTTAAAAAATCTTATTAGGAGATGTGAAGATAAAAAAAATATGTCAATATTAGTAAGGGCAGCACCAGGACTACAACCCAGATCCCCTGATTCCTTGTTCTGTCCTTGGTCTATCTCATCTCCCTAGGTCTGGAGATGGGAGATGTGAATGAAATCTTTCTGAATCAAGCAGCAGAGCCCCCACCCTCATCTTTTTTTTTTTTTTTTTTTTTGCTGAGAGGTGTTTCTCTGGGATGCCGTCATTCTGGAGAGCTAATAGTGAAACCCTGTCACAATAACTGCTCCTAGAGGTCTTTCTTGACTCTGAATCATGGCTGCATCAGCAATGCAAATGGTGACTTCCTGAGATGTATAATTAACCCCAAACTGGGGCCCTGCCTGGAATTTTATCATTCAAATATTTTTTCACATGCTAGACAGTATCTTAAGGTTTCCTCTTTAAACTTTAGTTAAATAGCTTTATACTTAAGGTTTTCAATTCTTTTACATTGAGAATTCCACTGGTTCTCTGTTTGGGCTGCAGTCCTTCACTGGGACCACTAGACACCCTAGACTCCAATCCATTCACAGGTATCCTCCAAGGCTTGAGGGAATTAAAATTGGGAATTTGAAGAAGAGACAATATGTATATTTCTAGAAAAAAATTTAGTATAGATGTAGAATTACACATGTTAGCTCTTTTTCAAAATATTAGTCCAAAGGCTGGAGCATCCCTCAATTTGTAACATCTGCAGAAGCACAGGAAGAAGGAATGATTTATCTGTTCAACGAGCATTTCTTTGAGCACTGTATGTATCAGGGACTGTGTTAGGAGATGGAAATATGAAGATAATAAGATATAGCTCCTACTGTAAAATGCTAACAGCTCTAATGAGGGGCAGGGATAGGCAGGTAAACATATTAGTAGGTTAGAGTAAGAAAGGTGCTATATGGTATACAGGTGTGGGGACAACACAAAGAATGAAGTCAGTACTAAGAAAGGGTTCCAAAAAGGCATCCAAGAAGAAGTTAAGATGGTTCTTGATAGGTGAATGGATGGTTGCCAGGCTGGCAGAGGGAGAATGGCATTGCAGGTAGATGGAGCAATACGAGTGAAAGCATAGAGTAATAAAAGATGCAGTCAACATGTAGGAGCAAAAAGTTGTTTGGAATGTCTGAAGCTTAGAGTGAAAGGATTGTGGTAAAGAGAAAGATTATGTTGGAGTAGATGTTAGGACTTAAATTAGTAAGGGTCTTCTAGCCAAGCTAAGAAGTATGGACTTTGTCATAGAGGCTATAGAGAATTCTTAAAGGGTTTTTATTATGAAAGTAATATAATTAGATTTTCATTGTTTAAAGATCACTCTTTCTCTATGTGTGACTGGAACTGAGGGTCAAACCGTGGAGTTTCCATCTTCTATCAAATTCCAGGAGAAGTAGAGAACTGCATGTCTTTACAAAGAGAAAAGAATATAAAGGACATAGAAAGAAAAGCAGAGATGAGAGAACCTATGGACTGAGGGAAGAGAGAAAGAGACAGGCAGGGAGACAGAGAGATAGAAGCAGACACAAAGAATGAGAGAGACACTCCTTTAATTTCCAAATACTCTCCAGGGCCTTGTTCCTTAGGAGTTAACAGTGAAGAGAATCAAAGATCACTAAATATGCGTGGAGGTAAGCCACCAAGAGGAAGAGTCAGCAGAAACAATAAACAATAGATTTAGAGCTATAAAGACTACAGATATTGGGACTTTCAGATATATAGTAAAGCTATATATTAAATATTTAAAGAAATAAAGCATGGATTTACAAAAGATGAATATGCAACCAGAGACTATAACAAATGGCAAGGCATATTTTTAGTATGAGTGATAGGAATTTCTAGAAATGAAAATATAATTATAGAAATGTAAAATATTGACGGACGTGTTAACAGCAGTTTAGATGCAACTAAGATAGAACTGATGAACCGGAAGTTGAGCCAAACAAAATGCCTAGGATTCAGCACAGAGAGAGTGAGAAAAAAAGAGAAATGGAAAATATGAAAAAGAAATGTATAGGCCCAGCCCCATGGCTGAGTGGTTAAAGTTCTGCATGTTCTGCTCCAGTGGCCTGGGTTTGCAGGTTCAGATCCCAGGCCTAGACCTACTCTACTCACCAGCCATGCTGTAGCAGTGTCCCATATGCAAAAAATAGAAGAAGATTGGCACAAATGTTGGCTCAGGGCTAAACTTCCTCAAGCAAAAAAAGAAGAGGATTGGCAATAGTTGTTAGCTCAGGGAGAATCTTCCTCAGCAAAAAAAAAAAAAAGAAGAAGAAGAAGAAGAAGAAAGAAGAAATTTATAATATGCAAGATAGGATGAGAAGGTCTACTATATGTTTAATTCGAGTTGCAGCAGAAAAGACTAAAGAAAATGGAGAGCCAAATTGAAGAGATAATGGCTGAGAATTTTCAAAATTGATGAAAGACATGAGTCCACATATTGGGAAACCATTATATACCATGTAGTTTTTTTAAAAAAGCAATTCATCAATAGATACATCAGAATAAAGCAATTCATGATTAGATACTGTATAACACCAAAGATAAAGATATAAAGCATGGAGAGAGAAAAGAGACATCACATAGAAAGAATGACAGTCAGCCACCTGGAGACTCAAGAGAACAAATGTGTGGTTTCAGTCTGAGTCCCAAGGACTGAAAACCAGGAGATCTGATGGTGTAAGTCCCAGTCTGAATGCCTACAGGCTTGAGATCCAAGAGGAGCCAATATTCAGGCCAAGTCCAAAAGCTGGAAAAGACCAATGTTCCAGCTCATTCAGGCAGGAGGAGTTCCCTCTTATTAGCATTTTTGTTCTGTTCAGGCCTTCAGTTAATTGGATAAGGCCTACCCACATTAGGCAAGGCAATATGTTTTACTCAGTCTACTGATTCAAATGTTAATCTCATCCAGAAACACCATCACAGACCTAGACATTGTTTGGTCAAATGTCTGGGAAGCCTGTGGCCCAGTCAAATTGACACATAATATTAACCATCATATCTGGTCTTCCTTTTTGAAGGATAATTTCTTTAGACATAGAATTTTTGGTTTGGCAATTATTCTCTTTCAGCACATTAAAGATATCTTTCCATGATCATCTGACTTTGATTCTTTCTTCTGAGAGGTCATCTGTTACATAGACTTTTATGACTGGCTTTTACTTAAAATTACACTTTGAGATACATCCATGTGCCTTTATATATCCATAGTTTGTTCCTTCCTATTGCTAAGTGGTATTCCATGGTATAGATGTACCAAAATTTGTTTTTCCATTCACTAATTATTATTTGGGTGATTTACAGATTTTAGCAATTATGAATAAGCACTTTACCATATGTCTATTGGTCATTTGGATATGTTCTTTTCTGAAATGTCTGTTCAATCCTTTGCACATTTTTCTAGTTGTCTTTTCTTTATTTACTTGTAGGGGTTCTTTATATATTCTAAGTAAAAATATACATATTCGTATATGAGAATCCAAAGTATATGTAAGTACAAATACATGTATTATATATTCTAAGTACAAATCTTGTGGATAATATGCATTGCATATATCTTCTCCTAACCCATTACCTGTATTTTCACTTTCTTTGAGTTGATAATTCTTAGTATAGTCAATTTTTCAATATTCCTTTGTAGTTAGTTCTTTTTATATCTTGTTTAAGAAATCTTTCTTTACTCAAAGCTTAGAAAAACATTATTCTATAATTTCTTCCAGAAGCCTTGTTGTTTCATCTTTCATATTTAGATTTATATATCATCTGAAATTCATTTTTATGTGTGGTGTGAGGTAAGGGTTAAGTTTTCTTTTTTCTTGTCCCAGCAACCTTTACTGAAAAGACCATACTTTCCCCTCTGCTTTGCTGGACCATCTTTACCATTATCCAAGTGTTCATTTATGTGGATTTGTTTCTGTTCTTGTTTCTATTCCATTGGTCTATTTGTCCATCCTGGTACCAATACCACACTGTCTTAATTACGGGGGCTTTATAAGTCATCTTGCTGTCTGTTAGTTAGAGTAACCTTTCCAACTTTATTCTTCAAGATTGTCTTGGCTATTCAGTAAATAAATTGTTAGGAAAAAACACAGTAGATTAAAAGATATTCATGAGATATATCAATTAATTACATATTTGGATCATGATTCAAAAATAAACTAAAACATGCATATATGCACATACACATCTATGACATCTATGAGAAAACTGAAAGTTTAAACATTGGCAATAGAGTAAAAAATTTGATGACATTAGGAGTTTTTTATTGTAGTGGTATTGTGGTTATTTTTAAATGAATTCTTGTCTTTTAGAGATATATAATGAAATATTTATAGTTGAAATCATACATCTGAGATTTGCTTCAAAATAATTCAAGAGAGGGAAAGTGAGTGGGGGTGTAAATAAAACAATATTGACCATGAGCTGATAATTGTTGAAGATCAATGATAGGTTCATTATATTATTCTGTCTACTTTGGGGTATGTTTGACATTTCCCATAACAGGCTTAAAAAATTGTTTTTGCTATTCTTGGCCCTTTGTATTTTTATATAAATTTTAGAATTCTTAGTTTCTCATTCTTCCCCCCCAAAACTCACTGAGCTTTATATTGGGATTGTATTGATTTTACAGATCAACTTTGGGAGTAAGTAATGACCTTAGAACAGTTTCAATTCATTTGCACCCCCCTTTTATGCTAATGATTACATGTGATTTAACAATATATTATGTATTTACATTTAATACATGTAAACATATTTACATGTATTTTATATCATGTATGTGTATCCCACAAAATTTTATTAGTATTGTTTTATACAGTCAAAATTCATTCTGACAAATTTGCCTTCTAATTTATTTTTTATTCTTTCTGCATCTCTTCCATCTCTCTGGGTTCATTTTTTGTCTGCCTGAAGAACTCTCTTTAGTATTTCCTTTAGCAGTGACAAATTCTCACAGTTTTTATTTGTCTGAAAATGTCTTTATTTGGACTTCCTCTTTGAAGAATATTTTCTCTAGACATAGAATGTTTAGGTTAGCAATTATTCTCTTTCAGTATACTAAAGATACCTTTCCATTGTGTTCTGACTTCTTTCTGCTGAGAAGTCATCTATCAGTTTATTTGCTCATTGGAGGAAATCTGCCTTTTTTCACTGACTGCTTTTAAGGTATTCTCTTGGTGTATTAATCATGCCTTTTATTTTTCTGTATTTCTGATTCTTTGACATCTGGGGCTTTGCTGACCCTAAGGAGACTGTGCCTCCAAGAGCTGCCAAAGGGATGAAAGTTCATATTTGTTCCTGAATGATGTATTTATTTAATAATTGCCAAGTTCAGCCACAAATTACAAAAGCAGGAAATGACCTGCCTGCTATAGGGTACATAATTTAGGCAGGGTGGAGAAATGAGTGGAGGAGGTTGTGGAATGAAGGCTTTCTCCTTCTCTCAATATGACCATAGTGTAAAGGCTTAAACTCACTTGTTAAAAGGATTAAAAGTTCATATTTGTTCCTGAATCATGTACCAATGGACTAACTGCTAAAACAGTGGACAACTTAGAAAGCAGGAAATATCCCACTCACTTTATAACAAAGAGCCCCAATCTGAGATCCTTGGTCCTGAAGTCATGGAGGCTATACCGGGCATGTACAAGACAGGCTTCAAGTGCCACTGTCCCTACTCCCCTCTCCACACCCTCTCTCAAGCCCACCAGGCAGCATTGTAGTAACCAAGACATTTCCACTTGGTGGAAGGACTGACCATTTGAAAGAAGTTCTTCTGGGTCTTGGGAGCATTCTTAATGGAGAGGGGTGATAGGGCAAGAGAACTATGGCAGCAATGAGGTAGTCAAATTGAAGGAGCCATAGGGTATTAGTGAGTAAAGTGGACTTTTTAAGGCATCAGAGGCAACTCGAACCCTCAGCTTACGTTGTGCTTTCTAAGCAGCTGAGTTGAGTGTTTGCTGAGTCCTAGCTTTGACCACAGTGCAATCTATGAGAAGGAGGCCTTTGACTAGGGATTTCATTCAGTTCTTTGATTGAGTTGCCTAGATCCTATGGTTTTAAATGGAAAAATAACCAAATGTGAAGGACATTTTAGGGTCCCTCAAACCACTACTATCCTTGCACCTATTCCTTTACTCATTCATTTTTCTGTTTCTTTTTTTTAACCAAGTACCAGGCATATGCTAATACTAGGGAGTTAAAAATGGATAAGCTTAACACCCAGAAACCCAAATCCAGTTTAAATTCAAAATAAGCAGACTGGGGTATGAGACTTTTTCAAGAAAAAGCAAGTTCTCTATGATTTACTAGTGGCAGATAATTGGGAAAGTTACTAAACTCTCCATGCCTCAGTTGGCCCATCTGGAAAATGGGTATAATACTAATGACATACTTTATAAGAGTGTTGCAGGAATCAAATGAGTTAATACTTGTAAAGCACTTAAAGTGATACCCGACAGATCCTGACCACTTAACAAATGTTAGCTCTTATTATCCCTCTCTGAATCTTCCAAGCCAGCTTCTTAAAGCCCATTGCCTCAATGGGTTTCACTGTTGGTTTTATTATATGTATCACCATTTTGTGCCAGTCTCAGCCTATCAATAACCAGTGTTGTGGTTGGACCAGCCTTTGTCATTCTTATTGTGATTGTAAGATGCCCTTCAGCAATAGCCATCAGGAAACTTTGAAAAATATGAAGGTTTAATACTTACAGGACCTGGAAATTACACAGCACACCTGGGGCCATACAGCAAGATCATGGAGAGAGAAAGAGAGCAAATTTTACCTTGTGTAGTCAAGTTGGCTAAAGTTGGATTGTTATTATAAGGGCTTTTTAAAGAAAAGCTTTAATACCAATAGTATGCCTCTGTAAGTATTTTCTTTCATCTGATAAAATGACAAAGTTTTCTTGGAATATCTCCTGATGGGAGATTATGAAATGTTTTTCTTCATCTTTTAAGTAATCTGGCTAGGAAGAAAAGATTTTGTGTTTTATCAAAATAATTTGCTGTGCTTCATGTCTTAATCAGATCTTTGATTACTTAAGAAAACTGAGTCTTCTAAATATTAAAAGAGCTAAGTTTTAGTCACAACTATGTAACCTTCTCTATTTGCCTTTAAAACCTTTGTCATTTTGGTTAAGTAGATAATTAAACATTGTTTCATAATGATCTGCCATCCTATTTAGTCAAGTATTCCAAACCTTTTTATATTTTTGTCAAACTTTGCCAAATCAAATTCTAAATGAAGTCTTTTTGACCTGAAAGTAACTTTGGGATTTTCAAGAGGGCTTCTGGAACATCTCAAAAGATTTGTTCTCTCTTCTTATAAAAAGAGAGATCTTAAACTAATTAGGCTTATTTGATATGTTAAATTACATGGACAGCATTGTCAAATAAAAAAAATGCTACACCTCCTTTATGGGTATCCTTGAATGGATATGTCACTAATATAAGTGTTCCAGAAATTACACAAAATTCCTGATAATCTGATATGTAATATTATCAATCATTTCCAGTTTTCATCCTAAAATATTGTGTGTCACCAAAATACCAAATTTCCTTGTCAATTGCATTATAATGAACTCCCATCAAATCTTGAACCATGGACATTTTAAAGACTTTTGTCATTTACCAACAGTTATTGTTTTACTCTGATGCTTTTGCAAAAGTGCTTTATCTTCAAGGAGATTCATGGAAAGGACTCTGACAAGTACAGGTTTCTGATAATTTTCAGATCATACCACTGAACTGAGTAAAAATTTACATAACTCTAAGAAAAAACTGGATTCATAAAACTGCTAACAAAAAGTCAAAATCAATTAATTACAGAGGACTAAATGAACTGATGAAGATGATTATTATTTTTTATGACTGTTTGAAACATTGCTGGTTCTTTAATCCTTTGTTTTCCAGATTTAAGTAAATTTTTTTTCTTAAGCTAGCTATAACTTACAGCAATTTGGTAAAGTATACCTTTGGGAACAAAGATGAAACAATTACTTTTTCTCCCTACCTGAGTTCAGAAACTCTCAGTGAATGTACTTATTTTCATGGCAATATAGTTATTTGTGTAAGTTCAGTAAGAATCTGTTCTCCTTGCAGCAGGACACAATTGGAAACTTTGGTTATATTACCAAGTCTTTGACTGGAAAGTCATATTTGAGAGAAACATACATAGACTGAGATATGATCAGACCACCTTAAGGAACTAAGGTTGACTTTATGGAGCCAATAAAGCCCCTTGGAAAAATCGGCCTTGTGCCTTGCTTACAGGGTTTCAGTAACCTTACCAGGTGAGTAAGGAAGGTCACCTCCTGCCAGGCCTGGGAACCTCAGGATGTTTAGGGTACCTTGAGAAGAAAAGAATTCACCCAAATCTATAGGTATTCCAGGTGATATCTAATGATTTCTTGGCTTGGCTTCTTAGCCTGGAGAAACTTTTAAATGTTCAATCTGAGATTCCTTATGAAAGATTCCAGCAAAGCAGACTTTAAGAAGGCTATATGGTCAATCATTATTCTTGCTGCACTCATGTAAATAGCCAGGCCAATTTTATTGAAACTAGACTTAATTTGCAAATCAATTAGTCTCCCTGTGATTATCTTTGATAGAAATGGCAGTGATTGTAGACTGAACAATTATGTTTCAGTAGAAACTATAATACACACTTGTGGGTATTAGATTCTAGCTCTGTTAATTGTCTTTGAAGGTTTGTTTTCTACCTGTAAACTGCTCTGGATCCTGAATTCTTCTTGTTTCCTCCAATATCTGGTTACAACTTGCCAAACTAATGTTTCCAGTTTTTCTTCTACCTTTCTGACTTGGAATCATTGAGAACTAAAACTGTCCTTTTCCTGAAGCCATGCTAGCTAAAGTGGGACAATTTGATATAAACTTCAGAGAATCACCACAACAGCTCATGTATGGACAATCTTCATTCCTGTTGCTATATGGGCCACTCAGAAAAATCACCAGAGACATTCAAACTGCAAACCAGGAAGATCTATCAGATTGCCACTGCCTGCCTTCACTCCACCTGAAGATGCTTTGAACCCAACATGTAGAAATCTCGACAGGACACCCTCAGGATTCAGACTATGTTTATAGTCTGCTCCAACCATTAACCATGGTTTTTCTTTTGTTTCCATAGAAATTCCTCTTATTAAATAACCTGATGCAAATACTTACACCATAGAGGCCTAACTTTGGGAGCCCACCTGCATCACCACCTCCTGGAATGAGACACAACCCTTTAACTTAACTTACCTATCCTCAGGACTAAGAGACTAATTCAGTGAGATATGGAGCAATCTACTAACTCAGGACAGGTTCAAACCTACTTATACCAGATAGCCCAAGATGTTAAAATATTTCACAATATTATCCAAAACCTTAAACAGATTCCCAGGGCCCTGAGATCACTGACTTATTTCCATGACTGGACCATTCAAGTTTGCAACAATGGCTATAGACTGGATTTCAGATTATTGCCTGTATGATTATTATAGGATTTGCTACCATACTCTTATTTAGATGTGTACTTTCTGGGTTACATAGTGCCCTACCCCTGACTCTTAGCATATAAGTTACCCAGGCAGTAAATGTCCTCACCATTGATTCTGATGCCTCAGCATCACAGAGTGGATTATAGTGTAAACTCTGACATTTGGCTTTTCTTTTTGCAATGCAAGTGCCTGACTTAAGCTTTGATTGCTGAGACATCCACTTCAGAGAGGGCTATCTTGAATGAACACATTGCCAACCACACAACTAAAGAGCCAGGCTGCCTACCCCCACTGAGTCTCCTTTGTTTTAGAGATCTTCATTGATTTCAATAACTGACCAATTGGGCTACTTGGTTTTTTTTTCCTGTGCTTTAAACTCCTGCTCTTATGTTTTAAATTCACCAATAAAGAGTGAACCCACAGTATCCTAGGCCCCCATCATCAACCCCAATAAAAGCAGAACCCCAGGCCCACACTTGCTTGCTCTCTCTCTCTCCCTCCCACCCCTGCCACAACCTTGCTGTGTGGCCCCAGGTGTGCTGTGAAATTTCCAGTTCCTGTAAGTAATAAACCTTTATTTTTTCAAAGTTTCCTGATGGTTGTTGCTGAAGGGCATCTTGCAATCACAATAAGAACCACAAGGGCTTGTACAACTGCAACATTGGTTATTGATAGGCTGAGACCAGCACAGAACAATCACAAATCATTATACCACAAATTTTGTTACTAGTGAGATCAAAGAGCATTAACATTTCAGTTGCTTTTGTTGAAAACTTTTTGGGAGTGCCTAAGTCTCCTTTGTGACTCACTATCATGATCATTTCCTTATTTTCTATGTACATTATTTATTTAAAATTTTTCTTTAAACTCACTGTTTCTTAAATAGATGAGACCTTTTTCTAAACAATATCCATGAATTCATGAGTTTGGTGTCCTAGAAGTATTTTTTTCACTGAAATGTATGAAAAGAAACTAATCAGCATAATAAAGTTTTATTAAAATAAAAACATCCATCCATGGAATCACCTAAAATCATCTCAATGGAGTTTGTAGGTTAATTAGAAGTTTTATCTGATCTAAAAAATTTTTGATATATGAATCCTTAGACTAGGAACCTCGGCAAATGGCTACTTAGTTTCTCTACTTAGGGAAGTGAAGGGGGAAAGAAGAGATTCAATTCAGGTAAGGAACACATACTTGCTGTCTGAGAAGTCTTTTTGATTTTAAAGAGCTTTTTCTGTTAGAAGTTCTTCTTGACAATCCCTTAGCCAAAAACTACTTGGAGCATCTCAGTCCCAAGCTTGGGTCAGCCATGGCTAGGGAAGCAAGATCATAATTTGGTTGTTGGAGGTAGGTTGCTGGGGAAGTCATTGGCTCATACAATGGGCAGATAGTTCAGAAGTTACATCCTTTAACCACTGTTCCCTCCACCCTGCAAATACACCTAAGTGTTTTCTCAGCTCAAAAGTCTTAGTTCATTGTATAATACAGTTTCAAATCCTCTCATTATCCTGAGGATTAATTTCAGGGCCCACTCAAGTTTGACAAAGAGCTCCTACAGGTACAGTCTGACAGCTAGACTTTCAGAAAGTCACTGCCCTTATTATGGAGGTAATATAGTTTTAGAGGGGATTAATTCCAGACAGACCATATTTCTTTCATGGTTTATTGTTGTAGTCGACTAAAGCCCTAAGATTTGTTGTTGTTGCCTAGTTAAAATTGCCCATTCTTTATACCAGCATTTTCCAACACATGAACTGGTACAGATCCAAGATAATGCTCTCACTGGTCTAGGACAAAATAAGAAAAATGAGGACAATGTAAGATTCTTACATAAGTGTAAGGTAATACTGACCTTTTTTGGGGAGCAATACTTTTGGCAATACTGACTTTTATTATGATATTATTCCATTCCTACTTTATTGGTAAAAGAGATGTTTGCAACTCTTTGTCAGTTCTCCAAACCTAATGACAACAGCAAAAAATTATAGTTCTGTGAAATCCAGAAATATGACAATTATATCTCAGTTATTCAAGGGGCCATTAGCTGTATGTGTTTATTATTGTGACAGCCAGGGAAGATGCCAATGGGCCTCAAGATTTCTTCCTGTGTTGTGGTAGAGAGTACACACTGTGGCCTCACCTGCCTTAAGGGCAGGACTCCTTGCAGATAAGGAAGACCTCACCCGTAGAAAGAGCTGTAAGGAAAGGAAGATCAAAGGAACCTATTCATAGGCCTCTTCAAAGCTAGTTTCCCATGAAAAAAAATCCTAGCTTTGATCCCTGACTTTAGAGTAATCCAGGTCCCTGACCCATTACCTCAGATTTTCTGGATTTCCACCATGATTAAGCAATAACCCATCCCATGTCTTTCTTAGATTCTGTGTCTGACTCCACTATCCAGGCCTACTGATTATTCCTGACAACATATTGCCCTACCAGCTTCCTCCTTCCCCCTAGAAAGCCAGTTCTTGTCTGTGAGCCAATTCCAACATCTGTCATCTCTGATAGCCACACTCTCCCTCTGTACACCTTTTCTTAGATTTGAATGTCTTGACACTCTTAATTCATTGATTCACTAATCCTTTTAACATTTGCTGAATATCTTCTTTATGCCAGGCATTGTTCTGGGTGCAGGGGACACAGATGAATGATCTTTAAAAGTGCCCAATCTTGTGGGGAAAAGAAAGACAACAATAGATTGTTATAAAATGATCTTCAAGCTAGGGTGTATGATTTCAGCATCCACTTTGTTGTTTCTGCTAGAAGCAAGCAGTACCACTTTACTTGTCTCAGACAAAAGAGAAAAGAACAGAGGTGAATCATTAAACTCCTGAGGCTTTAAGTAAAGGCTGACAATGTTTTGAAATATTTCAAATGGATAAATTGCTCCCCACTCCCAGGAGGAAAGGGACTCCCAGTTCCTATACTCCTGCCCTAAGGCAAGGTGCTCTAATCCCTCAACCTAGTCTTTTTTTTTTTTTTTTATTGATGTCTTAGTTTATAACACTGTGGGGTTTTAGTTGTACATTTTTGTTTGTCCGTCACCTTGTGGATGTAACCCTTCACCCCTTGTGCCCCCCCCACCCCCCTTCCCCTTGGTAACCACCAATCAGTTCTCTCTGTCCGTGTTCAACCTAGTCTTTTAAGGGATTTGAAACAAGGTATTGGTGTAGGTGAACTTTAAAAACAGATAGTCACAAAGCTAGGAACCTTGTTAAGTACTGAAAGTACCCAGTTGGAACATTTATCTGTTGGCACAATAATGCTGTATAAGGAACCACCCCAAAACTCAGTGGCTTAAAACAACCATTAATTTCAACTCTGTAGGTTGGCAAGATGGTTCTGCTGATCTTGGCAGTGTTTCTATCACAGCTGGGATTCACTTACCTATTGGATAGTTGACTGGCCTTTGACTAATCTAGGATGGCCTTGCCTGGGAAGAATGGCTCTGCTCTATGAGTCTCATCCTCCAACAGACTAGCTCCAGCACATTCCCATGGTGAAGGCAGAGGAGCAGGAGAGAGAGTAGAAGTGTGTAAGGCCTCTGAGGCCTAGGCTTAGAACCAATACAGACACTTCTGATGCTTAGACAGGTCACAGGCCAGCCCAGATTCAAGGGGTGGAGAAGTAAATTCCATTTCTTTATGAGAGTGACTACACATATTGCAAAGAGAAGGAAGACTGAGATCATTTTGGAATCAATTTACCACACCAGCCTCTCAGCTTTTTAAAAAACAGCACCCTTTTCCTACCTCATTGTTGTGACAGAAAGGAAGAGTGACTAAAGCCACACTAATGTTTGAAATCTCTGGCACCAATATCTACAGGAAATATGTAAAACAGCCCAACCTCTAACCAGATTAATATTAATCCTCTAAAGGCAGGAAAAAACAGTCTGAAGAGACAAAGCAATCAGCAGAACCAGATTCAGATGTGACATAGATATTGACATTATCAGAAAGAGAATTTAAAATAACTATGATTATTGTTAAGGGCTGTAATGCAAAAAGTAGACTACATGCAAGAATGGATGGAGGATATAAGCAGAGAGATAGACACTCTAAGAAAAAATCAAAAGGAAGCCATGACACACCAGTGTGACAGTGACCACACCTAGCACCCAGATCTTGGTGTCTAATACCATTCTCCAATAAAAGAAACCAGGACTCCTTGGAGAAATGGCTGATTTTAGAACTGAGGCAGGAAATATACAAGATGATCCTGGAGCATCTTGTAGTGCCAAAAAGTAAGGAAATGCTGGGGCTGGCCCGATGATGTAGTGGTTAAGTTCACGTGCTCCACTTTGGTGGCCCGGGTTTGTGGATTCAGATCCTGGGTGCAGACAGATGCACCACTTGTCAAGCCATACTGTGGCGCCGTCCCATATAAAGTAGAGGAAGATGGGCACAGATGTCAGCCCAGCACCAATCTTCCTCAGCAAAAAGAGGAGGATTGGCAATGGATGTTAGCTCAGGGCTAATCTTCCTCACACACACACACACAAAAGTAAGGAAATGCTAAAACAAAAGAAAACAAAACACAATAATGGGGGTATGTCAAAGCAACACAGGAGCCAACTGAAAGAGCTCCTAATGGCCAAAGCTGGAACAATTTGAGCAGCAAAATAAACAAAGTAGAGTTGGATTTTAAGGCAAAATATAAAATAAATATCAATGAGTTCATACTGATATAAATAAATGATTAAATAGATACGTAGATACATAGTTAGATAAATGGAAGAGAATAGACAAAACTCTCATGGAGAGGTATATTACCCAAGCAGAAGAATTCCAAATAATTTCTGTAAACACTCTGCACTCAAGGAGGTGGAACGTAACTCCTCACTCATTAAGTGTAGGCTGTGCACAGTGAGTTCCTTTCAAAGAGTACAGCATGGAAAAATGGAAAAAGAACAACTTTACAGTGGAGAAATCTGACAAACACTACCTCAGCCAGATGATCATGGTTGACATCAACAGTGGTAAGTCATGTTGATAGCAAATACCCTTGATATGATGTGATGAGAATGACACTTCACCTACGTGGTCTTCCTCCCGAAAACTCACAACCCTAGTGTGATCATAAGGAAAATATCAGACAAATCTCAACTGAGGAACATTCTACAAAATATCTGACAAATACTCCTCCTTTGATGTCAAGAAAATCTGAGAAACGGTCAAGCCAAGAAGAACCTAAGGAAGTATGATGATTAAATATAATGTGGTGTCTTGGATGAGACCATGGAATAGAAAAAGTATGTTAGGTTAAAAACTAAGGAAATCTGAATAACGTATAGACTTTACTTAATATTAAAGTATCAATATTGGCTCATTGTAACAAGTGTACCATACTAATATAAGATGTTAATAATCAGGAAAACTGGATGTGGAATAGATGGGAAATCTGTACTATCTTCACAACTTTCTGTAAACCTAAAACTATTCTAAAATAAAATGTTTATTTTATAGATTGGAGGATAAAAGTAAAGAAAAGTAAAGCATCAACCCAGGAAGTTCAGTATCTGACTAATGAGAATTTCACAAACTTAGGAGAAAACACATGGAAATTATTAAAGCATATGAGAATATTCCCCAGAAGTAAGGGGCATGAGTTTCCAGACTCAAAGGGCTGCCTGCCTAGCATTCAGCACAAGTAAAAGATAAAAACACCCACACAAAGATACATCATAATGATATTTCCTATTTCAAATAAACAGAAAACTTGAAAAGCTTTGAGGGTAAAAGTCACACATAATGGAACAGAAATTCAAAAAGGCATCTAACTTTCCATAGTACTGCTACATGTGGAATGCATTAGGAAATGCCTTACAAATTCTGTGGAAAAATTATTTTCATCCTAGCCATTCTAACACTTAAGTGTAATAGTAGAATCAAGATACTTTTAGATGCCTGTAGTACCAGTAAATTTATCTCCAAATATCCTTTCTCTGGAAGCCAGGAAGAATGTGCTTCATCAAATGAGAGAATCACCCAGAAAATAGAAGACACAGGATCCAGGAAACTGGGAATCCAAGACAACAGAGAGACATCGAGATTACCTAGGATGATGGCAAAGCAAGATCCAGGGTGATAGCTGTGTAGCAGTCCAAGATACCACCAGTCCACATCAGAGCCAGAGGATTCCAGGAAAACACAAACAAACGAAAAAACACTGATAAAGTGATATGTTTGACAATGTGGGATACTGTGCTGAATGCCAGTTGTAGAGTGTGGGAGAATTATTACAGATACATGGAAAATTAAGCAAATTTTAAAAAGATAATGATTAACTATGGAGAGGTCACTATCAACAAAGGAAATAAAATCATAGTATACTTGGATTAGTAGGAAGCAGTATGTATGTGGACATAATAATATAAATATTGATTTAGCCAAAAATCTGAACAATTCTGGGAATAGAACAGTAGGAGTGGGAATGAAGGAAATGGGTTGAGATGATGGAGGTGCAGATAAGCCCAATCCTCACTCAGTATATTAGTTTCCTAGAGTTGCTTATTAAATTATATAATGTGGGTGGCTTAAAACAACAGACATTTATTCTCTCACAATTCTGGAGGTTAGGAGTCTGAAATCAGGGTGTCAGCAGGGCCATGCTCCCTCTGAAGGCTCTAGAAGGAATCCTTCCTTGTCTCTTCTTATCTTCTGGTGGCCCCAGGAGTTCCCTGGCCTATGGCAGCAAAAGTCCAATCTCTGCCTCCATCTCCACATGGCCTTCTTCTCTGTGTGTCTCTCCTTATAAGTTCACTGGTCATTGGGTGTAGGCATTAAATTTGGCATGATTTCATCTCAAGATCTTTAATTACATCTGCAAAAACCCAACTTTCAAATGAAGTCTCATTTTGAGGATGCAGGTAAACATGAATTTGGGGGGACACTATTCAACCCATTACCATAAAAGGAAGTCTATGAATAATGCCAGAATTTTATACATCAAGAAGAAAAGGTATATTCTACATAAAAATAAATCCTAAAAAGTGCATTAAAATATTTGAAAGTAGTTGTCTTTGTGGCGCAGGAATCAAGGGTGCGGAGAGATAAGTTGGGGACTGTTGGGTTCTTCATCAAACAATTTAATATACTTATTAAAACAGTTTAATAAGTAAAACTAAGTGTATGTATTGCTTTGATAAAAATTAAGAATAATTTGAAAAAGATGAACACAAAGATCAAAAGATAAAAATAAACAGAATTTAACAATGAAAACCTCATTTTTCCTTTCAATTCAATTCAACTCAAGCAAACTTTTATTGATGAGATTTGTATTTGGGGAAAACCAGTTTTGTGGAGAGCCAGAAAGCACACATGCGAGAAATACATACAAAATGCCTTGTTTTGTTAAACTACACTAGATGCTTTATAGAGAGGTTCCCACCACCTAGTCCAGTTTCTGGTACATGGTAGCTTGTTGAATTCATGTATGAATTAATTAATCATAATTCTATATTGTGACAATTTTAGAACAGCAAATATCAGAGCTGAAAGTGAGCTTATTGATCATCTATTTAGGTGGTTTCCAAAATGTATTTTTTTAGCAACAGAAATTTTTCCCAACAAAATCCTACACAGAACCCTCAAATTTAAGAATAATTTAAAAACAGATGTGCCATAGTGGGAATGAAGATTAGACCAAAAGACCACTTTCCATAAGCCTCCCCATGAGGTGGCACCTGAATGATTTCTGGAGACCTCCAGGACTAAAAAGAAATAACCCTGTAGGAATCTATTTAACATATGAGAATGTTGGGATTCAGTTGAAAAATCCAGGTCCCAGGGATGCCAGTGCTCTTTCTATTGTATGGATCAAAATGAAACAGAAAAAACTCAGAAGCTTTTGTAGCGTGAACTGGATAGATACTTACCAATCCAATTTCTTTTTCCTGGGTACAGAGGAAGACTACATTTTCTAGCCTCCATTGTAAGTTACCAAACGTCTAGGCCCTGACCATTGGAAGGTGAGCAGAAGTGATGCATCACATTTCCAGGCCTGGCCATAAAATCCCTTGTGTGATTTTGCAGTGTGCAATCTTTGAAGCTATGTGTTGAAGGTAGCAACATCACAAGCTGGAAAAAGCCTAGATTCTAGAGTCATCACCCAAAAGAACTATTCAGGTAGGCCACCCAATGTAGATAAGAATTTTCACATGAGCAAGAAAAATATATTTATGTTATTTTTTAAAAGTTGAGATATAATTGACATATAACATTATATTAGTTTCAGGTGTACAACATAATGATTCAGTACTTGTATATATTGCAAAATGGACCCCAATAAGTCTAGTTAGTATCCATCACTGCACATAGTTACAAACTTTTTTTCTTGTGATGAGAACTTTTAAGATATACTCTCTAGCAACTTTCAAATATACTAATACAGTATTATTAACTATAGTCACCATGCTGTACATTACATCTTCAGGACTTCTTTATGTTATAACTGGAAGTTTCTACTTTTTGACCCTCTCCACCCATTTTGCCCACCCCCCACCTCTGGCAACAAACAATCTGTTCTCTACATCTATGGGTTCGGAATTTTTTTTTTTTTAGATTCCATATATCAAAGAGATCTTACAGTATTTGTCTTCTCTGTCTGATTTATTTCACTTAGCACAATACCCTCAAGGTCCATCCATGTTGTCACAAATGGAAGGATTTCCTTCTTTTTTATGGTTGAATAAGATTCCATTATATACATATACCACATTTTCTTCAGCCATTCATCCAACAATGGACACTTAGGTTGCTTCCATGTCTTGGCTATTGTAAATAATGCTGCAGTGAACATGGGGTGCAGATATCTTTTCAAGTTAGTATTTTCATTTCCTTTGGATAAATACATAGAAATGGAATTGCTGGATCCTATGGTAGTTCTATTTTTAATTTTTGAGGAAGCTCCATACTGTTTTCTAGTGTCTGCACCAATTTACACTCCCACAAACAGTGCAGAAGAGTTCCCTTTTCTCAACATCCTCACCAGCATTTCTTATCTCATCTTTTTGATAATAGTCACTCTATTAGGTTTGAGATGATATCTCATTGTGGTTTTGACTTGCATTTCCCTAATGATTAGTGGTGTTGAGCAACTTTTCATGTACCTGTTGGCTATCTGTGTGTCTTCTTTGGAAAATGTCTATTCATATCCTCTGCCCATTTTTTTAAATCAGATTGTTTGGGGTTTTTTTTTTTTGGCTATTGAGTTGTATGGGTTCTTTACATATTTTCAATATTAACCCCTTATCAGATATATGATTTGTAAATATTTTCTCCTATTCAGTAAGTTGCCTTTTCATTTTATTGATGGTTCCCTTTGCTATGTAGGAGTTTTTTAGTTTGATGTAGTCCCATTTGTTTATTTTTGCTTTTGTTGCCTTTGCTTTGGATGTCAAGTCCAGAAAATCACCACCAAGACCAATGTCAAGGAGCTTATCACCTTTGTTTTCTTCTAGGAGTTTTATGGTTTCAGGTCTTATGTTCAAATCTTTAATCTATTTTGAGTTGATTTTTGTATAAGGTGTAAGATAGTGGTCCAGTTTCATTCTTTTTGTGTGTGACTGTCCAGTTTTCCCAATACCCTTTATGGAAGAGATTGTCCCCCATCGTATATTCTTGGCTCCTTTGTCATAAATTAATTGACCATATATGCATGGGTTTATTTCTAGGCTTTCTAGTCTGTTCATTTGATCTATATGTCTGTTTTTATGCCAATACTATACTGTTTTGATTACTATAGCTTTATAATATAGTTTAAAATCAGGAAGCATGATGCCTCCAATTTTGTTCTTTCTCAAGATTGCTTTGGCTATTGCTTTTGTGGTTCCATACAAATTTTAGGATTGTTTGTTCTGTTTATGTCAATAATGCCATTGGAATATTGACAAGGATTGCACTGAATCTGTAGATTGTCTTGGATAGTATGGGCAATTGAACAATACTAATTCTTCCAATCCACCAGCATAGGATATCTTCCCATTTTTTTGTGTGTGTCTTCTTCAATTTCTTTCATCAATGTCTTATACTCTTCAGTGTGCAGGTATTTCACATCCTTGGATAAATTTATTTCTAGGTATTTTATTCTTTTTATTGCAATTATAAATGAGATTGTCTTCTTAATTTTTCTTTCTAATAGTTTGTTATTAGTATAGAGAAACATAACTGATTTTTGTATGTTGATTTTGTATCCTGCAACTTTACTGAATTTGTTTATTAGTTCTAACAGTTTTCTGGTGGGGTCTTTAAGGTTTTCTATATACAATATCATGTCATCTGCAAATAGAGACAGTTTTACTTCTTCTTTCTGATTTGGATATCTTTTTTTCTTTTCTTGCCTAATTGCTCTGTCTAGGACTTCCAATACTATGTTGAATAAAAGTGTTGAGAGTGGGCATCTTTGTCTGGTTCCTGATCTAGAGGAAAACCTTTCAGTTTTTCACTGTTGAGTATGGTGTTAGCTATGGGATTATCATATATGGCCTTTATTATGTTGAGGTCCATTCCCTCTATACCCAGTTTGCTGAGAGTTTTTATCATGAATGGATGTTGAATTTTGTAAAATGCTTTTTCTGTATCTATTGAGATAATCATATGGGTTTTTATCCTTCATTTTGTTAATGTGGTGTATTACATTGATTGATTTGCAGATGTTGAACCATCCTTGCATCACTAGAATAAATCCTACTTGATCATGGTGTATGATCATTTTAATGTATCGTTGAATTCAGTTTGCTAATATTTCCTTGAGAATTTTTGCGTTTATGTTCATCAGGGATATTAGCCCATAATTTTCTTTTCTTGTAGTATTCTTGTCTGGTTTTGGTATCAAGGTAATGCTGGCCTTGTAAAATGATTTTGGAAGTGTTCCTTTCTCTTCTATTTCTTAGAATATTTTGAAAAGGATTGGCATTGATTCTTCTTTAAATGTTTGATTCTTCCTCAAAGCTTTGGTAGAATTCACAAGTGAAGCCATCTGGTCCTGAACTTTCATTTGTTGGGAGGTTTTTGATTACTGATTCCGTCTCCTTACTAGTAATTTGTCTGTTTTTTATTTTCTATTTCTTCATGATTCAGTCTTGGTAGGTTGTACATTTCTAGGAATTTATGCATTTCTTCTAGGGTGTCCAATTTGCTGGTGTATAATTGTTCATAGTAGTCTCATGATCATTTGTATTTGTGTAGTATCAGTTGTAACATCTCCTCTTTCATTTCTGATTTTATTTATTTGAGTCCTCTCTCTTTTTTTCTTGGTGGGTCTAGCTAAAGATTTGTCTATTTTGTTTATCTTTTTAAAAAACCAGCTGTTAGTTTCATTGATCTTTTCTATCATCTTTTTAGTTTCTAATTCATTTATTTCCATCCTGATCTTTATTATTTCCTTCTTTATACTATGTTTGGGCTTAGTTTATTCCCATAAGTTTGGGTATACTGTATTTCCATTTTCATTTTTCTCAAAACTTTAAAATTTCTCTTTTGATTTCTTCTTTGACCCATTGATTGTTTACTAGCATGTTTAATCTCCACATATTTGTGAATTTTCAGTTTTCTTCTTGTAATTGATTTTTAGTTTCATACCATTGTGGTCAGAAAAGGTGCTTGATTTGATTTCAATCATCTTAAATTTATTAAGACTTGTTTTGAGGCCTAACATGTGATTTATCCTGGTGAATGTTCCATGTGCACTTGAGATGAATGTGTATTCTGATGCTTTTGGATGCATGTTCTGTATAGGTCTGTTAAGTCCATCTGGTCTAACATGTCATTTAAGGTGAATGTTTCCTCACTGATTTTCTATTTGGATATTTCTCCATTGATGAAAGTGGGGTATTAAAGTCCTCTACAATTATTGTATTGGTGTCTAATTTCTCCCTTTAGGTCTGTTAGTATTTGCTTTATGTATTTAGGTGCTCCTATGTTGGGTGCATAAATATTTACAAATGTTATATGCTCTTGTTGGATTGACTCCTTTATCATTATATAATGATCTTCTTTATCTCTTATTACAGTCTTTGTCTTAAAGTCCATTAGGTCTGACACGACTATAGCTATCTCAGCTTTCTTTTGGTTTCCATTTGCATGAAATATCTTTTTCCATCTCTTCACTTTCAGTCTGTGTGTCCTTACATCTGAAGTGATTCTTTTGTAGGTAACATATAGATAGGTCTTGGTTTTTTATCCATTCAGCCACTCTATGGCTTTTGATTGGAGAATTTAGTCCATTTTACATTTAAAGTAATTATTGATAGGTATGGACTTAATATTGCCATTTTGTTAATTGTTTTCTGACTGTTTTGTAATTCCTGTGTTCCTTTCTTCTTCTCTTGCTGTCTTTCTTTGTGATTTGATGATCTTCTGTAGTGGTATGCTTAGATTTGTTTGTCTTTGTCTTTTGTGTATCTATTACAGGTTTTTGCTTTGTGGTTACCATGAGGCATACATAAACATGTTTATAACAGTCTATTTTAAGCTGATAACAACTTAACTTCAAACACATACTAAAACTCTATATTTTTTTCTCCCCCACCCCAGATTTTATGTTTTTGATGTCACAGTTTACATCTTTTTACCTTGTATATCCATTAACAAATTATTATAGTTGGTATAGTATAATTATTTTTAATACTTTTGTCTTTTCACCATCATATTAGACTTATACATGATTTGCCCACTGCCATTACAACATTAGAGTATTGTGAATTTAATTATATTTTTACCTTTACTGGTGAGATTTATATTCTCTTAAGTTTTCATGTTACTAATTAGAATCCTTCCATTTCAGGTTGAAGAAGTACCTTTGATATTTTTGTAAGGCTGGTCTAGTGGTGATGATTTCCTTCAGCTTTTTCCTCATTCAGCCTGTTAAGAACTGTTTGTTTGTTTGCTACAGTCCTGTGGGATCTGTGAACACAAGTCCCACCAGCCACCAGAGCCAGGCAATCAAGGGGTACATGCCCTGGGTGGCAGCTGCAGAAGCCAAGGCACCAGATGTGTGCACAAGCTCCTTCAGTGGAGACACTGGTGACCTAGAGCAGGCCAGAAGTAGAACGTGGAGATAGCACCTAGCAGCCTCCCCAGTCTCTGGGGAGGAGAACAGTCAGGCTTTAGATATGTGCTAAATTAGAAGCCTGACCATCAGGTGGCAGCTTTTGAAGTATGCAAATAGGCCTCTTTCAGGGAAAGACTAGGGGGTTGGAATTTTTGTCTCCTCCCTCTGTGCTGATGGCCACAGTGAGTCCTCATGAGCCTGTTAAGAACTGTTTCTCTATTTGCTGTAGTCTGGTGGGTCTCATGGATACAAGCCCCACTGGCTTTCAGAGCTAGTTGTTTTGAAGGTCCATCTCTAAGTGGAAGTCTTAAAAGTTGGTGCACTAGATGTTGGGCCCAAACCCTTCACTCCTCAGGAAGAAGCTGGGAGCTGTGAGTTCCCTCCCAATTGTATGTCACTGTGCCAAGTGTTGGGTTTATGGTGATAACATGTCTCAGCCTTTCCTATCCATTTCAAAGTGTGTATCTTCTCATGCACACAATGTGGAGGGGTCACTCTGCTAGTTTCCGGATTTCTTTCAGAAGGAATTTCTCTGTGTGTAGCTGTAGATTTGGTGTGTTCATGGGAGGAGGGGAATTCAGGAACCTCCTATGTTGCCATCTTGAACCAGAACTTCAAGTCATAAGATTTGAGGACTGTTTGTTACAGTAGTCAGTGCTACTTATACTAATAGTCTTTCAAGCAAAACAAATCATTAAAGAAATAATCATTTAATTGCTGCTATTTTAGTAGATTATTTGAAGAAGTACATATTAATTGGGGTGGAGGGTACTGACTTAGCCTATGAGGGTCAGAGGAAGTTATCCTGAGAAAGTGTGTTTAAAATATGGTTTAAAAGATACCAAAACAATATTGAAAAAGAAGAACAAGTTTGAAGGACCACAAATTCCAATTTCAAAACTTACTACAAAGTTGTACTAATCAAGACAGTGTGATACTTGCATAAGGATATACATATAGATAAATGGAATTGATTTGAGAGCCCAGAAATGAACCCAGGGGTCTATAGTTAACTGATTTTATACAAGAGTATAATCCCCAAGTATATCCCCAAGATAATTCAATGGGGAAAAAAACAGTTTTTTCAACAAATGGTGTCAGGGCAACTGGATATCCATGTGTAAAAGAATGAAATTGGACCCCTCACACCACATATAAAAATTAACTAAAAATAAGTCAAAGACCTAAATGTAAGAGTTAAAACAAAACTATTAGACCAAAGCATAAGAATAAATCTTCTTGATGTTGGATTAGGCAATTGTTTCTTAGATATAACACCAAAAGCACAAGCAACAAAGAAAAAGTAGATAACTTGGACTTATCAAAATATAAAACTTTTATCCTTCACACCATCAAAAAAGTAAAAAGACAATACACAGAATGGGAGAAAATACCTGCAAATCATATATCTGATAAGGGACTAGTATCTAGAATAAAAAAGAACTCTTTTTTTTTTTTTTTTTGGTGAGGAAGATCAGCCCTGAGCTAACATCTGTGCCCATCTTCCTCCACTTCTTTTGTATATGGGAGGCCGCCACAGCATGGCTTGATGTGTGGTGTATAGGTCTGTGCCTGGGATCCGAACCTGTGAACACTGGGACACCAAAGCAGAGTGTGCAAACTTAACCACTATGGCACTGGGACAGCCCCATAGAATATAAAAGAACTCTTAACACTCAACAATAAAAAGACCAACAGCCCAATTTAAAAAATGGGTCAAGCATTTAAATATACATTTCTCCAAAGACGATATACATATGTCCAAAAAGCATGTGAAAAGATACTTGACATCACTAGCCATCAAGAAATTGCTAATCACAGCCACAATGAGATGCCACTTCATACCCATTAGGATGGCTATAGTGAAAAAAACAGAAAAACAAGTGTTGGCAAGGATGTGGAGAAATTGGAACCCCCATACACTGCTGGTGGATGTGTAATATGGTACAGTCACTTTGGAGAACAGTCTGACAGTTCCTCAAAATGTTAAACATAGAGTTACTATTATAACCCAGCAATTATACTTGTAGGTATACAGCCAAGAGAATTGAAAAAATAAGTCCACACAAAAACTTGTACATGAATGTTCATAGCATTATTGATAACAGTCAAAGAGTGGAAACACCCCAAATGTCCATCAACTAATGAATGGAAAAATAAAATGTGGTACATCCAAACAATGTAATACAATAATGTAAGAAAAACAGCATCATACTGATAAATGCAACAACGTAGATGAACCTTGAAAACATGATGCTAAGTGAAAGAAGCCAGTCACAAAGGACTAAATATTTTTGTATTCCACTTTTATGAAATTTCCAGAATAGGCAAATCTGTGGAGACAGAAAGTATATTAACGGTTTCCTAGGGCTGAGGACTTTGCGGGTAAATGTGAAGTGACTTCTAGTGAGAACTGGGTTTCTTTTGGGGGTGATGAAAATGTTCTGGATTGATTGTGGTGATGGTTGCATGACTCTGGGAATATACTAAAAGCCTCTGAATTGTATACTTTAAATGGATGAATTGTATACTATGTGAATTATATCTGAATAAAACTGTTATAAAAATATCGGAAGGATAAGTAGAAGTTAACTAGATAAAGAATGAGAGAACAGGCTAGGCAGAGGGACCCACCTATACAAAGGCTCTAAAGCAGGAAGGAATATGACTCATTAGAGGAACTTTTTTTAAAAGGCCAATGTCATGAGAACACAAAAATAAGGATGAAAATACGGAGTAGGGAGAAGCCATATCATGCAGAGTTTTGAAGACTGCTAAGGATTTAGGCTAAGATGTTGAATGTAAATATTTGTTCCTATTTTTCAATAGCAATATGGCAAAGATTGCCGATTACCTTTATAGTTAACCCTTCATCCTTAGCAAGAAAACCCCTATTTTTAGCTGGGCATATCACTCAGCTTCCCTAGCAGCTAACTGCAACCGTGTGGCTAAATTCTCATCAATCAGAATTAAGTTATACTTTTGTGTGGCCAGCGCCCAAAGCAATACCTGGCACGCAGTGGTGCTCCACACATATTTGTTGAATAAATGGATGAATGAGTATGAGATTTCTGTTAAGTCTCCTGGAAGAGGATAGGATATGCAACATTATTATCCTTTCTCTGACCTCCTGATTGGAACACAGACGTGCTAACTGGAGTTTTAGCAACTATCTTGAACTAAGGATGAGGATCTCATGGCACACTCTATTGATGCCAGGGTCGTGAACTGGAAGGAGTCCTGACAACTACATGGAGCCATTCCAGCCTTGGAGTGCCTGTCTCTGGATTTCTTTTACAATTTCCACCTTGTTTAAGCTACTATTATTTTAGAAATTTTCAGTTATTTGTAGCTAATCGTATTCTTAACTAATATGAGCAGTGATCCATCCTTCTAACCCCAAAATAAGATACTTCCCAGCTAAATGGCAGAGAAAACTAATGTTGGGGGTGTTTTGGTTAGGATTTAGACCAGTTGTAAGTGACAGAAAACCCAAAATAGCAGTGGCTTAAAAAGGATAGAAGTTTACACGATCCCATGTAATGGAGCAAATAGGTGGTATCTCAAAGATTCAGAGCTCAGGTTTCACTGATGTCCCTATCACTTCCTTTGAATCCTATGGCGCGGGGGATGTGAAGAACATTGCCTATAGGGCTGAAGAATTTGAAAGGTGACCTTTCAGCTCCTTACTGGGGCAACTTATTGAGGGACCAATATGAGGGTAATCTTGGTAAATAATATTTATATTGCTATTAAGAAAGAAACATAAAATATGTATATATATATGCATCAAAACACCCAAGTACATGCCATTTGCAAACACGAACATTGAAATTAAGTTCACAGGCCACCTAGGGAGAAAAAGCAGCCTTGTATCTTCACAGTCACACCTTACACAGAATCTACTCCCCTAGCAAGCATTTGTTTAACGTCCACTCTGTGGCTGGCACTGTGCTCAGCATTGCACTTTGAATGACACAAAGGAATGGAACCTAGTCTCTGTCTTCCAGGAGCTTGCAATTTAACAGATATATGATAAACACACAGGAAACTACCAGTAAATAGAGGCAAATGTGAGGCAAGATTAATTTATCTACACCCTGTCCATCCACACTCCACAACCAGAGTAACTTTGCTTCTTAAACTTCTTGTGAGAAAACTGATTGTCCTCCTGGAGGACGTGAGCACTCCCCAGGGCGGGGTCTGAGAGATCTGAGCAGGTGGAAGGATCATCAAACACATTCAAGTCATACAAGAGCTAGAGGGTCAGGACAAGGGTTTCTAGATAAAATACAGGACACCCAGTTAAATCTTAATTTCAGATAAACAATGAATAGTTTTTTAGTATAAATATGTCCCCAAAATTCAACTGAGTGTTCTATATTTTTATTTGCTAAATCTGGCAGTCTTAAGGGGGACAAATTATGTACAAAAAGTCCAAACATGGGAAGCCAAATTTATTCATGAAGTTCCAGAGATGAGGGATGTTGGACAGGAAATAAAAGACCAAGAGGAAGGGTGCAGAAGTTGAAGAGACCTAAAACAGAACAGGAAGAGTGACCAAGGGTACAGCTGTGCAGATTGTGCACTGCACAACTCAAGACTACCACATGCAATCCATAGCTCTGGAGCTCTAAGACAATGAAACTAAGAGTGATAGAGTGCCCAAGACTCTTTCATATTGATGATATTCCAAAGTACAGGATATAAAAAGCTATATTAAAATCCTTCCTCTCTTCCACCTTCCCCCAAAAGACAACCCATTGTAACTGGGGTCTTTAGTTGGCCTGCTTTGTCCAAAAAGAATCTAAAAGAACCAGAAAAGTTTGAAGGAGGGGGAATATTTTTAAAAATAGCTCTAGAAGCAAAAAGAAACTTGGACTTAAGAGTCTAACTCCATTCTTTCTCAATTTTGAAAAGTAAAGAAAAACAAAACGACCTTGATACCAATGAGGGGTAAGTTTCCACATTTCTATATTTTCTACAGTAAATGTATATTACTTTCATAAAAAGGAAAAAAATCAAAATGTTACTTAGCTCTTTATCTGCATGCAGGACAGAAATGAGCAGAGTTGTAAGGTGAGTAAGCAGACCTCCACAGTTGGGACGGGATCCAGCAAAGTGGTTTCCTGGAAATGAAAAGGCCAGAAGGGCTTTTTCCTGTTTGGGATGGAGATGGAGTTTGGGGGCTCTTAGGCCTGTATCTTAATGTCTTTTCAGCTTTAGCTGAGTTTTGAGCCAGGTAAGGGGCAAGGAAAAGAGGAGGTTTCCTGCTTTAATCATGAAGGAATAATTCAAGTAGACTTGCCTGGTGAGGAGAGAGGAAAAAGCTTCTGCTAAAATAAATCAGAATAAGCCACTTAAAAATTTTTTTTTTATTCCTAAGTATCAAATTTAACCACAAGCTCTGTGGTCCAAAGGAGCTAGTGGCTAGTAGCAATCTAGCTCCTGTCTGCTGGAATCTGATTGGAGACATCACTGGTGGCAAAAGATACAAGCTTTTCTTGGAACACCTTAGGACCCATCAAAGATTTCTTGATCATCGATGAACAAGAGTTGATTTCAGAAAGTGAATGGTTTTTCATGCTTGTTTATTTAAATTCTTGCTTTTTCAATATCACCAGTCCATCTTACTTACATGAATTCTTCCTAACCTCATTTCTCCCTGTTACACATTCTCTTGGCACTATCACTCATTAATTCTAAGTGAAAATTGGTAAGTTTTCATTTATTTGTATGATTATTTGACTAATGCCTACTCAGACACAGGACTGTAATCCCTAATACATCATGAATCAGGCCATTCTGTTCACTGTGGAGTTTCCCAAAACCTAGCAGGGAAAAGGTGCTGAGTAAATATGTGTTGAAGAAATAAAGAATAAATGAATGATTTTAGTTTGCTGAGAAGCAATGGGATATTGAAACAGGAGCCAAATGCTTCCATTTTAGTCATGGTTCTGCCAGTAACTAGCTAGCTCTGATACTGGGGCAAATCTTGTCTGTACCTCTGCTTTCTTATCTGTAAAGTGGGTAAAATAAAACCTCCCTCACAGTGTGGTAAGTGAAAAGTGCCTTATGTTCAAGCTGGAGACTTTTGGATTAATTTCTATGTGAAAGCTTATATTCACTGCCCTTGTGTTTGTGTCTGAAGTCATAAATCCCCTCCCTGTCTATGTCATGTGTTATGTGTCCCTCTACCACAAATGTCAACCTTTATTAAAGAGGGATAAAATATTGCATCTTTTGTGTTAAACAAGTGGTGTAGAACCACTGCTCAGAACATTCAGGAAATGTTATTGAAACATTCAGGAAACATCCCTGAGATATCAGGAAACACAGTCAGGGCAGTTAATCTTCCAACTTTAGGGTTCAAATGCCAGCTGAGAAGCAACCTCTGCAAATAGCCCCTGAGCTACTGAACCAAAGCTAGAAGGCTGTGAGCCCCATTTCTATCTCCCCTTCTCCAACCTCAGCAGCAGTGAGATGATGTTGGGCTACATAGCAGCAGCTCAGTCCTCCTGAGTCTACCAGGGGTGCCCAGTATAGGGAGACTTCTTGTTAGGTGCAGTCAAGTTGACACTGACTCTTGGCAACCCTGTGAATGAGTGATGTCCACATTCATAGGACATCACTGAACACAGACCATCACTGAACACTTCAGGCAAGAACTATTTGCAAGGAAAACAAATAACGGAAGGAATGCAAGGAACGGAAACATACTATTTCAAATCAAGAGGGCTTTGTTCATTTTAAGGATACAACTCAAATAACACAAGGGCAGGAAACAAAGGTATATCCAGGCTGCACTTGAAGGTTAAATATACTTTATCTTGAGAGTTAGAACAAGCTTTGGCCAGGAGGAGAGAGACAATTGATAAATTCAGTCGTGTCTGGGCCCAGAGCCAACACCTTTAGCAGTGACCTGGGTAAGCAATATGTGAAAGAGATTCCAGAGAGGGAGGTATGGGTAGTCAGGCAGCCCAGCCAGGCTTTGTTGCCAGAGATTTGGCTTCTAGGCCTGGCTTTGCCACTTAGCTGTGTAATCTTAAGCACACATCTTCACCAGTTCTCATTTTCCTTAATGTGAAATGGAGATAATTATGGGACCCACCTGGGAGACTTAGGAGAAAGATCAAATAATATATTTAAAGTGTTCATCATAATCCTGGTTCATAGTAAACTCTCAATAAATACTAATTATTATTACTATTACTATAATTGTGAAGTCCATGCAAATGTAAGTACATTATGATTTTTCTTTCCCTCCCTCAGGATTTGTATTTTAACACTGGACTTTTTGAAAAAGCAAAATAATTCAATTAAGAACTACTCTTCAATGGAGAGTCCTCAAAAAATTAAGAATAGAGCTACCATACCATCCAGCTGTTCCACTGCTCGGTATTTATCCAAAGATCATGAAAACACGAATGCATAAAGATATATGCACCCCTATGTTCACTGCAGCATTATTCACAATAGCCAAAACTTGGAAATAACCTCAGTGCCCATCAAGGGATGAATGGATAAAGATGTGGTATATTTACACAATGAATACTACTCAGCCATAAAGAAAGATGAAATCTTGCCATTTGCGACAATATGGATGGACCTTGAGGGTATTATGCTAAGCAAAATAAGTCATAGGGAGAAAGTCAAATACCATATGATCTCACTCATAAATAGAAGATAAAAGCAACAACAAACAAACACGTAGATACAGAGATGAGATTGGTGGTTAACAGAGGGGAAGGGGGAGGGAGGAGGGCAAAGGGGGTAATAGGGCACATTGTATGGTGACAGACGGTAATTAGTCTTTGGATGGTGAACATGATGTAATCTACCCAGAAATCGAAATATAATGATGTATACCTGAACTTTATATAATGTTATAAACCAAAGTTACCTCAATAAAAAAAAATAAAGACAAAATAAACTAATAGAAAATTAGAAAAAAGAACTACTCTTCACTCTGGGATTACATTTTTCCTAACTTTTGGTAGTTAAAATATTCTGTTTTTTAATGAAATGCTACTTATGGGGGAGGATGGTTAATGTCATCACTTGAAAAAATAAAAATCAATCAACTCTAGGTCAGTTCCCCCACATATGGGAAATTTACTAGTCTGTGAAATACAAATGTCTGGGAGCCACTGATATTATGGCAAGGTGGGGAGAAAAATCTGGGGTCACGTTTGGCCTCATATCATCCTCCAAATTCCAGTACATTGTGAAAAATTCTCTTAGCCTTGAATGAGAAGCTGGGAAGAAAAAAGAAAAGAGAAAATATCAATTCCTCAACATTTCCTACCTTTGTATATAGAAGTCTATTTTCAAACAAGTTTTACATTCAATTATTGTTTCTCAGCTACCCTTCTCTGCTTTGTTTTGCAATGATGCAGCCAGGACTCTGAAAAACACCATTTCTGCTTTGCCGGCTGCTCCTGTGAGGCTCTGTCACTAGAAGATGCTAGATGGAGACAGCAAGGCTGCAGAGGGGAGAAAGACAAGTTCCTTTCTGCTCGTTCTCCATAGACTTCTAGTCAGCTTGGGGTTCCTGTAAGATCATCCAGCAATGCTTCTTCAACTAGCAGTAGTAATGCCTTTCCATAGCACCAGCTGAATTCGATTTGCAGTTTTTCCAACACTTGGAAAACCAGATTCATCACGCCTCCAACCTCAGAGACACCAGTGAGCCAGTGCCCCATTCTTAAAGGTTTTGGTCCCTATCCCAGCTCAGAGACACTAACACAAACCAAGAGATCTGAGTTTCATCTCAGTGAGGCTCCTTCTCTATGTTTCTAAGTTTTAATAACTCCAAGAACTTCCCTTTGTTTCCTCAGCCCAGGAGTGGTAGCTGCTTCCTGCAGTTGCTAACTCCATGATACCTTAGTGTTCTCTTTCTATCCTATTTACCAGTCCTTCATTAAATTCTCTCCGTTTGAGTAACTGGTGTGGTTTCTGTCTCCTGTTTGGACTCTGACTGATACAGTATGTATAAATCTATCTTCAAGAAAGCTTTAAATTTTCAAATTTGCTTGCTCAAGAGTTTCCTTTTAGGCTTGTAGCAACAGTCACAGATACGTCTTCCAGACCACTCTAAAATAAAGAGCCAATAAAAGGAAATATAGCCATTTCCAGGCACACTGTTTATCCTGAAAATCATATTTTCAAAGCTATTCTTTGGATATTAAAAAGTAAGGTCTAACTCAAAAGAAGCCTACCAGTTCCTTTCTTCCAAGAAGTATATTTTAAACCAGAACATGTACGCACCAGCCTGATAGAGTTCGGAGAGATGTTCGTGCATTTTAGAGTGACTTTAGTCCAAAAAATAAATATTGGCCCCAAATGTTCACACTCTACTCCACTGTATTCTTGTCATCACAATGCATTTCTCTACTATTCAATGGGCAGAAGAGCCCAAACCAATCATTATCAAAGGAAAGAAATGGGGAGAGAGGGGCTAGGACTAGGACTAGGAACAAACTTTTATGTAGTGCTTGCTCTGTTCCAGGTACTGTCTCCTTTATCTCTTCCAGCAACCCAACTTTGTAGGAACTGACACTCCCATTTCACAGATGAGGACACTGGGGCTTAGAAGCATTAAATGATTAACTTGCTCAGAGCCAGCATTCAAATTCAATCCTCTAGTTCAAATTTCCTTGTCTTTTAGAAAACACTGCCTGGCATTCATAGGACCCATGAACAGCATAAAGTATGACTGTTTGCACCTCAATTCCAGGAATGAAGTACAGAGTGAAGTGCTATGAACAAGTATGTATTTACTGACTGCATAAGTGGGAGTTCAATAATTGTTCTATTGCTCACACTAGTTACTTTTTCTCCTCTTTTTGGCTTAGAGCCTGCAATCAGGAAACCAGCTTCCAGATCATAAAATTTCTCCAGAAACCCTGTGTAAGTTTAAGGTATACAATGTGTTGATTTGATCCACTGATACACTTATATATTCCGAAATGATTATCACCTTAGCATTAGCTAACACCTCCATCCTCTCACATAATTACCATTTCTCTTTTGTGGTGAGAATGTTTAAGATCTATTCTCTTAGCAACTTTCAAGTATATAATACAGTATTGTTAACTATAATCACCATGTTGTACTTTAGATCCCCAGGATCCTTTCATCTTATAACTGGAAATTTGCAACCTTTGAATAACAACTCCCATTTCCCCCAGCCCACAGCCCCTGATAACCACCATTCTACTATCTGTTTCTATGAGTTCAGCTTTTTTAGATTCCACATATAAGTGACATCAAACAGTACTTGTCTTTCTCTGTCTGGCTTATTTCACTTAGCATAAAGCCTTCAAGATCCATCTATGTTGTCACAAAAGGCATGATTTCCTTCTTTCTTATGACTAATATTCCATTGTATAAATATAATACATAATCTTTATCCATTCATCTGTTGACAGACACTTAGGTTGTTTCCATATCTTGGCCACTGTGAATAGTGCTGCAGTGAACACGAGAGTGCAGATATATCTTCAGGGTTCTGTTTTCATTCCCTTTGGGTGTATACCCAGAAATGGGATTACTGAATCATACGGTAGTTCTAGTTCTAATTTTTGTGTTTTTTGGCGAGGAAGATTAGCCCTGAGCTAACATCTGTTGCCAATTCTCCTCTTTTTGCTGAGGAAGATTGGCCCTGGGCTAACATCCATGCCCATCTTCCTTTACTTTATGTGGGATGCCGCCATAGCATGGCTTGATAAGTGGTGCATAGGTCCACACCTGGGATCTGAACCTGGGAACCCTGGGCCACCAAAGTGGAGTGCGGGAACTTAACCACTACACCACTGGGTTGGCCCCCTATTTCTAATTTTCTGAGGACCCTCCCTACTATTTCCATAGTGGCTGTACAAATATACATTCCCACCAACATTGCACAAGGGTTCCCATTTCTCCACATCTTCACTAATACTTGTTATCTCTTGTCTTTTTGACAATAGCCATTCTAACATGTATGAAGTGATGTCTTATTGTAGTTTAGATTTGCATTTCCCTGATGATTAGTCATGTTAAGCACCTTTTCATGTAACTGTTGGCCATTTGTATGTCTTCTTTGGAAAAATGTCTATTCAGTTCCTCTGCCCATTTTTCAATCAGATTGTTTGGTTTTTGCTATTGAATTGTATGAATTCTCTCTATATTTTGGATATTAACCCCTCATCAGATATATGATTTGCAAATATTTTCTCTCATTCCATAGGTTGCCTTTTCATTCTGTTGGTTGTGGGGCTTTTTGCTGTGCAGAAGCTTTTCAGTTTGATGTAATCTCACTTATTAATTTTTGCTTTTGTTGCTGTGCTTTTGGTCATATCCCAAAACATCTTTGCCAAGACCAATGTCGAGGAGCTTTTTCCCTACGTTTTCTTATAGAAGTTTTATGGTTTCAGGTCTTATGTTTAAGTATTTAATCTATTTCAAGTTAATTTTTGTGAGTGGTGGAAGATGGGGTCCAATTTCTTTCTTCTGCATGTGGTTTTCCATTTTTCCCAGCACCATTTATTGAAGAGACTATCCTTTCCCCATTGAGTGTTCTTGGGCCTTTGTCAAATATTAGTTGATCAAATATGCATGGGTTTATTTCTGGGCTCTCAATTCTGTTCCATTGGCTTATGTGTCTATTTTTATGACAATGCCATATTGTTTTGATTTACTATAGCTTTGTAATATAGTTGGAAATCAGGAAGTGTGATGCCTCCAGCTTTGTTTTTCTTTCTCAGGATTGCTTTGGCTATTCAGGATATTTTGTGGTTCCATATAGATTATAAGATTGTTTTTTCTATTTGTGGAAAAAATGCCATTGAAATTTTGATGGGGATTGCATCGAATCTTTAGATGGCTTTGGGTAGTGTGTACATTTTAACAATATTAATTCTCCTGATCCAAATGAGGGTTAGTTTTCCATTTATTTGTATCTTCTTTAATTTCTTCCATTAAAATCTTAACACTTTTCAGTGTACAGATCTTTTACCTTCTTGGTTAAATTTATTCTTAAGTATTTTGTTTTTGAGGCTGTGAATGGGATTGTTTCCTTTATTTCTTTTTCAGATTTTATTGTTTGTGTACAGGAAATCAACTGATTTCTATATGTTGATTTTGTATACTACAACTTTATATAAACTGTAAACCAACTTTATGGTTTATAATCACCATAACTGGCTATTAGTTCCAACCAGTTTTTTGGTGGAGTCTTTAGGATTTTCTATATATAAGATCATATCATCTGTGAACACAGACATTGTTGCTTCTTCCTGTCCTATTTGGATGCCTTTTATTTCTTTTTCTTGACTGATTGCTCTGGCTAGGACTTCCAGTACTATGTTAAACATGAGTAGTGTGAGTGGGCATCCTTGTCTGTTTACTGATCTTAGAGGAAAAGTTTTCAACCTTTCACTGTTGAGTATGATGTTAGAGGTGGGCTTGTCATATATGGCTTTTGTTCCGTTGAGGTAAATTCATTCTATACCCAATTTGTTGAGAGCTTTTATCAGGAAAGTATGTCAAAGGTTTCTTCTACATCTATTGCAAGGAACATAAGATTTTTATCTTTCATTCTATTAATGTGGTGTATCACATTTATTGATTCGTGTCTGTTGAACTATCATTGCATCCCAGGGATGAATTCCACTTGATCGTGGTGTATGATTCTTTTAATGTACTGTTAAATTCAGTTTGCTAAAATTTTGTTGAGAATTTTTGTGTCTATATTCATTAGGGATTTGGGCCTGTAGTTTTCTTTGCTTATAGTGTTCTCATCTGGCTTTTGTATCAGGGTAATGCAGGCCTCATAAAATGAGTTTGGGAGTATTCCCTCCTCTTCAAATTTTTTGGAAGAGTTTGAGAAGATTTGGCATTAATTTTCTTTAAATGTTTGGTAGAATTCACCAGTGAAACCATCCATTCTTGGACTTTTCTTTGGGAAAAGAAAAAGTTTTTGACTACTGATTCAATCTTTTTACTCATTATTGGTCTGCTCCAATTTTCTCTTTCTTCATTATTCAGTCTTGGTAGGTTGTATATTTCCAGGAACTTATCTGTTTCTTCTGGGCTATCCAATTTTTTGTTGTATAACTGTTCATAGTAGTCTCTTATGATCCTTCACATTTCTGTGGCATCAGTTGTAATGTCTCCTCTTTCATTTGTAATTTTTAAAATTTGGATCCTCTCTTTTTTTTGGTTAGTCTAGCTAAAGGTTTGTCAATTTTGTTTATTTTTTTCAAAAAACTAGCTCTTAGTTTCATTGATCTTTTCTATTGTTTTTCAATTTTCTATTTCATTTATTTCTGCTCTGATATTTGTTATATCCTTCATTCTACTAACTTTGGGCTTAGTTTGTTCTTTTTTTTTCTAGTTCCTTGAGGTGTAAAGTTAGGTTATTTATTTGAGATCTTCCTTTTTTCTTAATGTAGGCATTTATCACTATAAACTTCCCTCTTAGAACTGCTTTTGCTGTATCCCATATGTTCTGGTATATTCTGTTTACCTTTTTATTTGATTCAAGATATTTTTTGATTTCCATTTTGATTTCTTCTTTGACCCATTAGTTGTTCAGTAGTATATTGTTCAATTTCCACATTTTGTGAATTTTCCAGCTCTCCTCATGTCACTGATTTCTAGTTTCATACCATTGTGGTCAGAAAAGATACTTGGTATGATTTCAATCTTCTTAAATTTGCTAAGGCTTGTTTTGTGACCTATCATATGATCTATCCTGGAAAATATTCTCTGTGCATTTGAGAAGAATGTGTATTCTATTGGTGTTAGATGGAATTTTCTCTTTATGTCTGTTAGATTCATTTGGCCTAATGTATAGTTTAAGTCCAGCATTTCCCTGTTGATTTTCTGTCTGGGTGATCTATCCATTATTGAAAGTGAGGTATTGAAGTTCCCTAATTTATTGTATTGTTGTGTATATCTCCCTTCAGATCTATTAGTATTTGCACTATATGTTTAGGTGCTTCAATATTGGGCATGTATATATTTATGATTATTACATCTTCTTGATGAATTGTCCCTTTTATCATTATATTATGATCTCCTTTGTCTCTTGTTACCTTTCTGGCCTAAAGTCTATTTTGTCTGATATAAGCATAGCCTTCCCTGTTCTCTTTTGGTTTCAACTTGCATAGAATATCTTTTGCCATCCCTTTACCTTGAACCTATGTGTATCTGTAAAGCTGAAGTGAGTCTCTTGTAGGAGCATATAGTCAGGTTTTGTCTTTTAAAATCTATCTAGCCTCTCTATGCCTCTTGATTGGAGAATTCAATCCATTTACATTTAGAGTAATTATTGGTAGGTAAGGAGTTACTAATACCATCTTATTCATTGCTTTCTGGCTATTTTTTAGTTTTCTTGTTCCTTTCTTCCTGCCTTGCTGCCTTCCTTTGTGAATTGATGACTTCCTGTAGTAGTATGCTTTGATTCCCTTCTTTTTATCTTTTGTAAATCTATTGTAGGGTTTTTTGTTTTTGTTTTTTTGGTGGTTACCATGAGGCTACCGTAGGATTTCTTTGGTGGTTACCGTGAGGCTTACATAAAACAGCTTATAGATATAATAGTCTGTTTTATGATGATAACTTAATTTTGATTACATAGAAAAATGCTACCCTTTTACTCCCCCCTTTTAGGTTTTGATGGCACAATTTACCTCTTTTTATACTGATTCATTATCAAAATATTGTAACTATAATTATTTTTAATACTCTTGCCCTTTAACCTTTATACTAGAGTTAAATGGTTAACACTCCACCAAATTACAGTATTAGAATATTCTGAATTTGTCTATGTAGTTACCTTTACCAGTGTGTTTTATATTTTCATGTTACTAATTAATGTCCTTTCACTTCAGCTCAAAGAACTCCTTTCAGCATTTCTTGTAAGACAGTTCTAGTGGTGATGGATTCTCTCAGCTTTTGTTTGTTTTGGAAAGTCTTTATCTCTCCTTCATTTCTGAAGGACAGCTTTGCCAGGTAAAGTATTCTTAGTTGGCAGGATTTTTTCTTTCAGCACTTTGAATATATCATCCCACTCCCTCTGGCTGGCAAGGTCTCTGCTGAGAAACCCGCTGATAGCATTATGGGTGTTTCCCCCCCCCCTTTTGTTTTTGGCTGAGGAAGATTAGCCCTGAGCTAACATCTGTGCCAATCTTCCTCTACTTTATATGTGGGTCACCACCATAGCGTGGCTGATGAGTGGTTTAGGTCTGCGCCCAAGATCCGAATCTGGAAACCCGGGCCACCAAAGCAGTATGTGCTGAACTTAACCACTACACCAAAGGGCTGACTCCTGGGTGTTTCCTTTTAAGTTACAAGCTCTTTTTCTCTTACTGCTTTTAAGATTCTCTCTTCATTTTTGATTTTTGACAGTTTTATTATAGTATCTTGGAGAGGATCTCTTTAGTTTTTTTTTGATGGCCCATCAGCTTCACAAACTTGGATATCCAAATATCTCCCCAGGTTTGGGAAGTTCTTTGTCACATTTCTTTACAAGCTTTCTACCCCTTTCTCCCTCTCTTTTCCTTCTGGAACTCCTTTAATTCACAAATTAATTCTTTTAATGGTATCCCATAGGTCACATAGTCTTTCTTCACTCTTTTTCATTTTTTTATTTGTTCTCCTCTGATTGCATAATTTCAAAGTCCTGTCTTCTATTTCACATATTTTTTCTTTTGCTTGATTCATTCTGCTGTTGATGCTCTCCCTGTTGTTATTTTATTTTTTATTTCCTTCATTGTATTCTTCAGCTCCAGAATTTCTGTTTGGTTCTTTTTTATGATTTCTATCACTTTGTTAAACTATTCATTTTGTTTGTGTATTTTTTTCCTGATTCAATTGAATTGTCTTTGTGTGTGGTTTTTTTTGTTTTGTTTTGTTTTGGTATCTCATTGAGTTTCCTTAATATAGCTATTTTTGGGGGCTGGCCCAGTGGCATACTGGTTAAGTTCTGCATGCTCCACTTCAGTGGCCCAGGTTCATGGGTTCAGATCCCAGGTGCGGACCTACACCACTCATCAAGCCATGCTGTGGTGGCAACCCACATACAAAATAGTGGAAAGATTGGCACAGATGTTAGCTCAGTGCCAATCTCCCTCCCAAAAACGGGGGGGGGGTGGATTTGCAATTCTTTAAATTGCAGGTCTCCATGTCTTTGGGGCTGGTTACTGGAAGATTGTTATGATCCTTTGGTGGTATCATGTTTCCTTGATTTTTCATGTTCCTTGAAGTTTTGCATTGCTGTCTTCACACTTGAAGTAGCAGTCTCCTCTGTCTTTACCAATTGCCTTCAGGAGAGAAATACCTTCCTTCAGCCCTGCTAGTCATTCTGAGGCTTTCTCTAGCCTTCTATAGATACACCTGCTCCACATTTCTTGCTCCCTTTTGTGGCAGAATTCTTAAGCTTATATGCTTTCCCTCAATTCTGCAGCACACCAGGCCAAGTGCCGATAGCCTCTCTTGTTTTCCCAAAGGTAGCATTAAAGCTCAAGTTTGTGTTCTCCACCTGGCCCTCAGATTCAGGCCAGCTTTCTACACATGCTCAGGAGCCATCTGCCAAAGCTCATTCTCACTACTGCCATTGGGAATGCATACAGGGAGCCAGTCACAGGGTGGAGGTATGTGGGCAAGGCTCACCCCCCTGCTGGGGGGTGCCCATGGGCCAGCTGGGGGCATCTGTGGGTATGGTATTCCCAGTGGTTCATGGGCGGGCTTCTTGATGGAGTCTGCAGTGAAGTTACTAAGATCTGTGCCCATTTAATGCCCTCCGAGAGTCCTATCTGCAACTCTCCCAGACTCTTCCCACCCCACCCCCATCTTGCATCTCATGATTCGGTACTCTGGTTGGGGTGAGAGAGAAATGAGCCCTTTTGGTAGTGTCCCACACAGCTGGAGAAGCCAATTTCACTCACACGTTCTCCCTTTTCCCCACAAGATAAATCATGGACTGATCTCCCACAGAAGATCTTTCTTGGCCCTGAGCTGTGCTGCCTTGGGGGTGGGGTGATGTCAATAAAGTCAAGCTGTTTCCCTTATCCACTTCAATGTGCCCAAACTCATATTTTGTTTGTTCCAACAGTATGTTGAAACTTCTCCTCTGGAGACAGGGACTTCCACAAAGGCTCTTTCATCTGTAGGTGATTGTTTAAGACAGTGTTTTCTGGGGGTTCCCAGACTGTGACCAAGAGGGAGCCAAGAGGGACCCAGTCCTCTGCAGAGTCCACAGCTGGAACTTAAGTCTGTATGCCTATTACCTGACAAACAAGTGAGTGAGGCTTCTCCTGGGTCTTTTGGCATATGGTGCTGGATCCCACGGCTCCCACAAAGACACTTTTGTCCATGGCTAAATGCCAAATTATTGTTTTGAGGTGGGGACAAAAGCAAGGGATGACTTATTCCACCATGATGCTGATATCACTCTCTTTGAGCCATCTTTTCATTTGGTTTTTAATAGTTCTACAATACTGCTTAGCATACAAAGAAGCTCTCTGCAAGGACAGCTTTGCTGAGAAAAAAAGAAATATAGATTTGGACATAGATATTGCTATAGATAAACATTTCTTTGACAATTTTTGGAGAAAAGGAGAAAAGAGAAAGGCTGATGAAAAGTGTCAGCGCTAGAAACCTTATAAATGAGAATAAGGGAGAGACGGAAATAACAGGGACTAAGTGACTAAGTCTTTGTCAGTTTCCCACCACAATAGCTGCTTAAGGAAAATTAATCGTGCCTGAAGGGAGAAAGGGGATTGCAAAAGAAATGCAATTTCTTAATCTATGATTTATTCCACAACCTGAATTTGCCTAAGTAAGTGATTCTCCATAAACCTGATCTTATGACTAATTTTACATTAATATGGATGAGACAGAAGAGGGAAAGGGAGGTCAGTACCATGAGGCAAGCAGTAATTTCCCACTGCAGTTCCCAGAAAAGATGATTTGTTGACAATTTAAATTCTCTTAAGCACAATCTCTGCCTCAGGGGGCCAGCCTGAGATAAGACTTGTGAAATAAGCAAAATTTACTCTCATCACTCTTTCCTGCCATTTCTCTGCTCCTTCCCCCTTTTCAGGTAGCCATTGCTCTTAGGCTGCCTCCTGGCTGTGAGGTCACCACAGTCAAATATTGCCTCCTTCTCACCAAATCTTCCCCACCTCAACTGCCCCGTGCATTTTACTCATTGAGGGCACAATGTCCGTAAGGCACCAAGAAGGTCCTGAGGATACAGGAGGACTTGGAGGACAAGGACTCATAGTCTAGTTATGAAGACTGTGTTCCAATATGATCCACTAATCTGTATTATATTATAAATGACACCATACTCTGCTCTGAGGAGTATCTGCATTTTAAGAGGATCTCCAGAGATGCAAAACTCATCCTAAAAGGATGATTCCCCTGATGGTGGAAATTTCAGTAGGCAACAGGCCCATGAGGGAGAAATGCTGAGGCCAGAAGGTGTATTTCAAACCATACCATGAGGAGAATTGTTTACACCAAGTCAGACTGTCAAGTAGTCTCCACAAAACATGTAAAATTCTTGATAAAAATGTACTGACCTGCTAAATAGAAAGATAAATAAATAAATAAACAGATGGATAAGAAACAAATGCACACATGGTCTGGGAAGTTTACTAATGATAACTTACATGACATCTTGTCATGTATTTAACATAAAGAATTGTTAACAGGTATTGGAGAACTGACAAGGCAAATAGGGAACACTGAAGGTATTGTAGAGATGGATATTGGAAAATGCAGCTATCATCACCAGGGCTGGGGGAATAAAGGGAATAGTTCAGAAATAAAGTCTTAGAAGCTTGAGGGAAGAGACTTTTAGCGCTGGGACTCAGACCTCTAAGGAGGGGGTGCTGCTTGGCAGTTAATGGGGCTTCAGGTGGTTGGAGGAGGGACCACAGAACTAGACTGAGACCTCTGCTTCTGTCTCTGGAGGGATACAATGGAGCTGGTTCTGGGACTGTTGGGAAAATTGTAAACTAGAATCAACTGTGGCTGTGGGAAAGCACTTCACTTGAGGTGAAGAGCCTTTGCTGGGGTGATGGGAGAGGAATAGGAAGCATACAGGAATAAGCCAGGCCCTTTTGCTTCCTCCAACCTTCCAATTGCCATCCAGAACCCCTACTGATGGGGCCGAACAGGGGTCCAGCTGGTGAAGGAGTAATAGGGTTTGCAGACCCTCAGCCTTAGCATCATAAAGCCAAACAGAGAAGGGTAGGTTTGAAGCTAAGGGATAGTAGCTTAATAACCAACACACATCCTATCTTGGAAATTACAGTGTTTGACAATTTTGTTTTTCAGAAATCTCCTTTGCTTTCAAATGAGTGATTTAAAATTATATTCTTTAATTATATTTTTTAAAAGTTACTTCTGTTGGATGTAACATTTAGTTCATCAGCCACCATTTTTCCACATGGAAATTAAACCTTCATTTATTTAAAAAATATATCCACTTATTAACAGATGTTGTTCCCTCAAGGAAAACAAATATCACAGCCAGAGAGTTGACACTTCGTCATAAGATTTGAAAGAGACCTTTCTTTCCCATAGTGACACGATCAGAATTGAATTGTATAATAAAACTAGGGAGAGTTCTCAAAAATGGACAAATCAAAGCACTCAGAACATATCAAAGTGAAGTTTCAAAAGAAAATTGAGATAGGCAGGAAGCTAGATATGAGCTGGGAGCAAGCCCACTTCACCAGATGCAACATCCTCATTACCGGGCAAAGGTTCTTCAGTGTGCAACACTCCCCCTCCCCCAACCCAAGGTCATTACATCCTAATTACCAGGCAACAGCTCTTCAGACATGTAACTCCCCCTGACCCTGACCAAGAGTAGCTCCTAGCCTCATTATACGCTCATTTGCATTGTGGTTTTGACCTCCCCCTTGTGGGGGGTCATGGCCATGACAGTTCCGGAGATACCTATGTAAGGAAAAAATCTCCCCCTCCCGACATGAAGGTGGAGACAATGCCCCAACTGGTCCGCGTTCCAGGACCCTCACTCACCCCTGGACTCCCACTTTCCGAAAACACCAATTGCCACAACTTCAGTGCAGATGCTCATCTCAAGCCTGCCTGCCCCCTCCCTTCCCCTGGGGGTGTACTTTCACTTTACTAATAAATCTTCCTCTGCTAAAACTTCTGCTGTGTGTTGGCTCTCAAATTCTTTTGTGTCTGTGGACCAAGAACTTGGACCCCACTACACCGATCTGACCAGCGCCAGTAAAAAAATGACTCTGCCAGAGAGTTTTGAGGGCTCCTGTATACATATCTAGGTCTTTGAGGGTAAACACAATCATTGAAAGACCTGGTAAAATATTCCTTCCACAATGTAAATAAAAATCATCAAAAACTTACTGAGAGGCTGCCACATGCCAGGCACTATTCTAAGTACTTAGCACAGTTTAACACATTTAATCCTCACAATGACTCTAGAAAGCATCTCTATTTTTTTTTATTGATGTATTAATAGTTTATAACACTGTGGGGTTTTAGTTGTACATTATTGTTTGTCCGTCACCATGTGGATGTTACCCTTCACCCCTTGTGCCCACCCCCCCCTTCCCCTTGGTAACCGCCAATTAGTTCTCTCTGTCCGTGTGTTCATTTATATTCCATATATGAGTAAGTTCATGCAGTGTCTGTCCTTCTCTCTCTGGCTTATTTCACTTAACATAATACCCTCTAGGTCCATCCATGTTGTTGCAAATGGGACAATTCTGTCTTTTCTTATGGCTGAGTAGTATTCCATTGTATGTATATACCACATCTTCTTTAACCAATCATCAGTCGAGGGACACTTGGGTTGCTTCCACTTCTTGGCTATAGTGAATAATGCTGCAATGAACATAGGCATGCATAAGCCTCTTGTGGTGGTTGATTTCATGTCCATTGGGTAGATGCCCAAGAGTGGGATTGCTGGATCATAAGGTATTTCTATTTTTAATTTTTTGAGGACTCTCCATACTGTTTTCCATAGAGGCTGCACCAGTTGGCATTCCCACCAGCCATGAATGAGGGTTCCCGTTTCTCCACAACCTCTCCAGCATTTGTTGTTATTTGTCTTTGTGATTATAGCCATTCTAATGGGTGTAAGGTGATATCTTAGTGTAGTTTTGATTTGCATTTCCCTGATGATTAGTGATGTTGAACATCTTTTCATGTGTCTATTGGCCATCTGTATCTCTTCCTTGGAAAAATGTCTGTTCATATCTTCTGCCCATTTTTTGATTGGGTTGTTTGGTTTTTGTTGCTCAGTTGTATGAGATCTTTATATATTACTGAGATTAATCCCTTGTCGGACAAACGATTTGCAAATATTTTCTCCCAGCTGGTGGGTTGTCTATTCATTTTGATCCTGGTTTCATTTGCCTTGTAGAAGTTCTTTAGTCTGATGAGGTCCCACTTGTTTATTTTTTCTTTTGTTTCCCTTGTTTGAGTAGACATGGAATCTGAAAGGATCCCTTTATGTCCAATCTCAATTAGTGTACTATCTATATTTTCTTCCAGGAGTTTTATAGTTTCAGCTCTCACTTTCAGGTCCTTGACCCATTTTGAATTGATTTTTGTATATGGCGATAGGAGATGGTCTACTTTCATTCTTTTACATGTTGCTGTCCAATTTTCCCAGCACCATTTATTGAAGAGACTTCTCTCTCTCCATTGTATGTTCTTTGCTCCTTTGTCGAAGATTAGCTGTCCATAGGTGTGAGGTTTTATTTCCGGGCTTTCAATTCTATTCCATTGATCTGTGTGTCTATTCTTGTACCAGTACCATGCTGTTTTGATTACTGTAGCTTTATAGTATATTTTGAAATCAGGGATTGTGATGCCTCCAGCTTTGTTCTTTTTTTCGGGATTGCTTTAGTTATTTGGGCTCTTTTGTTGCCCCATACGAATTTCAGTAGTTTTTGTTCTATTACCGTGAAGAATGACATTGGGATTCTGATTGGGATTGCATTGAATTTGTAGATTGCTTTAGGTAGAATGGACATTTTAACTATATTTATTCTTCCAATCCATGTGTATGAAATATTTTTCTATTTCTTTATGTCTTCCTCGATTTCTTTCAATAGTGTCTTATAGTTTTCATTGTATAGGTCTTTTACCTCCTTGGTTAAATTTATTCCCATATATTTTATTCTTTTTGTTGCAATTGTAAATGGGATTGTCTTTTTGAGTTCTCTTCCTGTTAGTTCATCATTAGTGTATAGAAATGCAATTGATTTTTGAAAGTTGATTTTATACCCTGCCACTTTACTGTAGTTGTTGATTATTTCTAGTAGTTTTCCAATGGAATTTTTTGGGTTTTCTATGTATAAGATCATGTCGTCTGCAAATAGTGAGAGTTTCACTTCTTCATTGCCTATTTGGAGTCCTTTTATTCCTTTTTCTTGTCTAACTGCTCTGGCCAGAACTTCCAGTAATATGTTGAATAAGAGCAGCAAGAGTGGGCAGCCCTGTCTAGTTCCTGTCCTCAAAGGAATGGCTTTCAGTTTTTCCCCATTGAGTAAGATGTTTGCTGTATGTTTGTCATATATGGCCCTTATTATGTTGAGGTACTTTCCTTCTATACCCATTTTGTTGAGAGTTTTTATAAATGGATGCTGGATCTTGTTGAATGCTTTCTCTGCATTGATTGAGATGATCATGTGGTTTTTATTCTTCATTTTGTTAATGTGGTGTATTATGTTGATTGATTTGCAGATGTTGAACCATCCCTGTGTCCCTGGTATAAATCCCACTTGATCGTGGTGTATGATCTTTTTGATGTGTTGCTGTATTCGGTTTGCCAATATTTTGTTGAGGATTTTTGCGTCTATGTTCATCAGTGATAGTGGCCTGTAGTTTTCCTTCTTTGTATTGTCCTTGTCTGACTTTGGTATCAGGATGATGTTGGCCTCATAGAATGTGTTGGGAAGTATTCCATCTTCCTCTATTTTTTGGAATAGTTTGAGAAGGATGGGTGCTAAATCTTCTTTGAATATTTGGTAAAATTCTCCAGGGAAGCCATCTGGTCTGGGACTTTTATTTTGTGGGAGGTTTTTGATTACTGTTTCAATCTCTTTAGTTGTGATTGGTCTGTTCAGATTCTCTATTTCTTCTTGATTCAGTTTTGGGAGATTTTACACATCCAAGAATTTGTCCATTTCCTTTAGGTTGTCCAATTTGTTGGTGTAAAGTTTTTCATAGTATTCCCTAATAATCCCTTGTATTTCTGTGGTATCTGTTGTAATTTCTCCTCTTTCATTTCTAATTTTATTTATTTGAGTCTTCTGCCTTTTTTTCTTAGTGAATCTGGCTAAGGGTTTGTCAATTTTATTTATCTTCTCAAAGAACCAGCTCTTTGTTTCATTGATCCTTTCTACTGTTTTTTTGGTTTCAATTTCATTTATTTCTGCTCTGATTTTTATTATTTCCCTCCTTCTGCTGATTCGGGGCTTTGTCTGTTCTTCTTTTTCTAATTCTGTTAAGTGCAATTTAAGGTTATTTATTTGGGATTTTTCTTGTTTGTAAATGTGAGCTTGTATTGCTATGAATTTCCCTCTCAGGACCGCTTTTGCTGTGTCCCATATGAGTTGGTATGCTGTATTTTCTTTCTCATTTTTCACCAGATAGCTTTTGATTTCTCCTTTAATTTCATCAACGACCCATTGGTTGTTCAGTAGCATGTTGTTTAGTCTCCACATCTTTGTCCCTTTCCTAGTTTTTTCCTTACAGTTGATTCCTAGTTTCACAGAGTTATGATCAGAAAAGATGCTTGTAATGATTTCAATCTTCTTAAATTTATAGAGGTTTGCCTTGTTTCCTAATATATGGTCTATCCTTGAGAATGTTCCATGTGCACTTGAGAAGAATGTGTACTCTGCTTTTTTTGGGTGGAGTGCTCAGTATATATCTATTAAGTCCATTGCGTCTAGTTTTTCATTTAAGACCATTATTTCCTTATTGACTTTTTGTCTGGATGATCTATCCATTGATGTAAGGGGGGGTGTTAAGATCCCCTACTATTATTGTGTTATTGTTAATATCTCCTTTAAGGTGTTTTAGCAGTTGTTTTATGTACATTGGTGCTCCTGTGTTGGGTGCATAGATATTTATAATTGTTATGTCTTCTTGGTGAAGTGTCCCTTTTATCATTATATATTGCCCTTCTTTGTCTCTCATTACCTTTTTTATCTTGAAGTCTACTTTGTCTGATATAAGTATGGCAACTCCTGCTTTCTTTTGTTTGCCATTAGCTTGGAGTATCATTTTCCATCCTTTTATTTTGAGTCTGTGTTTGTCTTTAGAGCTGAGATGTGTTTCCTGGCAGCAGCAAATTGTTGGATCTTGGTTTTTAATCCATCCCGCCACTCTGTGTCTTTTGATTGGAGAATTCAATCCATTTACATTTAGAGTGATTATTGATATATGAGGGTTTAATGTTGCTATTTTATTGTTCATTTTCTGGTTCTTTTGCATTTCCTTCGTTTCTCGTCGCATGTGTTTCGGACTGCAAATTCAGTTTGGTATTTCTGCATGCTCATTATCTTGGTTTTCTCTTTATTTGTCATGTGTGGTTCTCTTCTGGTTATTTGTTTAGTGGTTATCGTGAGGTTTGTATAAAAGATCTCCTGGATAAGATAGTACATTTTCAGATGTCTCCTGTTTCCTTAGGCTGAGTCAATTCAATCCCTTTTCTCTTCCCCTCCTTATTTGTTGTTGCACTACTTATTCCATCTTGTGTTGTGAGTGTGTTTACAGTGATGAGCTTGAATTAATTTTTGATGTTATCCAACTGTATTTTGTTCTGGTTTAGCCTCCTTGCTTTTCTCCTTGCTGAAGTCTTTGTATCCCCTTTCTCATTTGTTTTTTTTCAGGCCTAAGGGCCTTCTTGAGCATTTCTTGTAGTGGGGGTCTTGTGGTGACGAACTCTCTTAGCTTTTGTTTATCAGGGAGAGTTATTATTTCTCCATCATATTTCAAGGATATTTTTGCTGGATAAAGTATTCTTGGCTGAAGGTTTTTGTCTTTCATGATTTTGAATATATCATTCCAGTCTCTCCTAGCCTGTAGAGTTTCTGTTGACAAATCAGCTGAGAGCCTGATGGGGTTTCCTTTGTATGTTATTTTGTTTTTTTTGTTTAGCTGCCCTTAATATTATTTCCTTGTCAGGGATATTTTTCAAGTTTGCTACTATGTGGCAAGATGATTTTTTATTCCTGTTTATATATTTAGGTGATCTATTGATTTCATTCACTGTTATTTCCTCTCATTCCCTAGGTTGGGGGAGTTTTCAGCTATTATTTCTTTGAGCAAACTCTCTGCTCCTTTTTCTCTTTCTTCTTCTGGAATACTTATTATCCTTATGTTGCTTTTCCTCATTGAGTCTGATATTTCTCAAAGAATTTCTTCATTTCTTTTTAGTTTTAGCTCTCTCTCCTCCTCTATCTGGAGCGTTTCTGCGTGGCTATCCTCAATAGTGCTAATTCGTTCCTCCATATTGTCAGTTCTGCTCTTTAAAGATTCCATTTTTTCCACTATCTCGTTCATTTTGTTTTTCATCTCCAATAATTCTGATTGGTTTTTCTTTATGGTTTCAATCTCTTTTGTGATGAAATCCCTGAATTCGTTGATTTGTTTCTGTGTGTTCTCTTGTATTTCGTTGAGTTTGTTTATGATAGCTATTTTGAATTCTCTGTCATTCAGGTTATTGAATTCTGTGCCTTCAGGGTTGGTTTCTGGGTGTTTGTCATTTTACTTTTGGTCTGTAGGCATAACAAACTGTCACATGGATCCAACCACTTTATTTTTTCCTCTCATCTTGAAGTTGGTCCTGCAGTTTCCACCTGCTGCCACTGGATGGAGATCGCGAGCGGTATGATCTGAGCCCGCTGCAGCCCCCGGAAGGATTATGCTGAAATGCGGGGTGTGTGGGGGGAGGGGTTCTCTCTTTCTCCTGCTCGACCCGGGGGTTTCCCTTCTGGCTCTCTTGGGGCGTTTGCCACACCCCCAAAACAGTCCATCATTGCTTCCCGGTGGGGATCTCTCAACAGTCTGTGAGAGCAGCTGGAGGGCGATAGTTTTCCCCACTGTGGGCCGCCCCTCCCCCCTCTGTCTGTGAGCCACACTGTTTGTCTTTGCTGATCGATTGGGGAGGGGGAGTACAACTCCTTACCTCTCCTCACATCCTTTGGGGCTTCCTGTGCCTCCACCATCCAATGTATGGCAGCAGGGGTTTCTTAGAAGTCCTTTGTAGTGTTTGAGCTCTGTTGGAATGCGATTGATGTTTTCGTTGTGTCTTAGGGGGCAGAGATTCAAAGAGGGAATTTCACTCCGCCATGATGCTGATGTCACTCGAAAGCATCTTTATTTTACCGACTAATTCACTTGCCCAGAGTCACACAGCTAGTTAGTGGCACAGCCAGAATTTGAATTCTGCAATCTGGTTCCAGGACACCTACACTTAACTTCTACTCCATCAGTCCTCAATGTAGTGTACTCACAGAAATTTTAGAACTGCTTATAATCAAATATATATTTCTAGAAAATCTGTTCCTAAATCTAAAGCTATCAAATGTCTTTTCCTAAAAGAGAGTCACAAGAATGAGGAAAAGTGATCAAGGAACAACACTGCCACAAGTTACCATTTAGTGAAAGAAACATATTTGGCTTCTCTCTCAGCCATACAGCACCTAATTAGAGGACACCAAGACTTGGACTCAGAACTCTGCAATGGGTTCTGGGTGGTGGGTTGGTGCCACCATTCTGAGGCAAAGGGGATTGTGGGCCACAGTTCCTTCCTTCAAGGATATGATAAGGCTCCTCTCTCAACCTCCAACATATGTGCACATAGACAGAGTGGAACCGTTCTATCCCCATGAAGCACTGTTGTATGGCATGCCAATGCTCACATATGCATTATTCATGAACACAGAGAGATAAGATCTGTGTTTTAGAAAGGCTCCCTGAAGGAAGAGTAAAAGCTGGGAAGCTATAAATTATTATTCTAGTCATTTTGTGAGTAAAAATGAAAGCTTCATCTGAGCAGGTAGTGGGCATGGAAATGAGGAAATAGATTTGGGAAATAATCATGCTAGTTACTTTCAAGTTGCAAGGCACATAGGCCCACTCAGATTATCTCAGGTGATAGATTGTAAAGATGGATGAGGAAATAAGAAACGCAAAACTAAGTATTCTCAGCAAATTTTGTAGAGAAATGGATCATCATCAGGATAAGACACAACTTGTGCAACCTGATATTGTTTTGATTTACTTATCCTTTCCTCTTACTCATGATTTCACTGCCTCACAGCTTTTGCTTTTACAGTTTTCTCTGAATTACCCTCTGTTTCTGTTTCTCTACTTATCTTTGTCCCTCTGTATGTCTCACCTTCAAATCCCCCAAGAGAGAATATGATTGGTTGAATAAATTATTGGCCAATATAGAGTAGCCTTGTGAAGAAGAAAGCTTTTATGCCTCCTCAAGGGAAAGACAAAGGCCACAATGTGTATGCCACTCGAGACTGCCTATACCCTAACCTTCTTAAGAGCTTTTTTAGGAAGCCTCATTCAACAACTTCTGCTTATACTGCATCAACCAGAACTGTGTCACATGGCCATATTTATCTACAATGTGGGCTGAGAAATATGGGTTTGGGCTGGACTCACTGCCACTCACAAATAAATTGAGATTCTCCTTAGACATAGGGAATAATGAATATTAGCAGACAAACAACCATCAATCTCCTCACAGAAAATAAACCAAAAAAGTAGAAAACATGGGATCTAGGAACTGTGCAATCCATCACAGGAGAAAAGTGGAGATTTTTCATATTGACAGTGAAGGGAAGTTCCAGGATGAGAGTTATATAGAAAGCCTAAGAGAAACGGGCAGACTGGGTCAGGAAGATAAAAGATTCCAGGAACAAAATGGAACTGATTATCCAATATGTTTGTCAATGCTGACAAGAGATATGCACCTCTGTGAAAATTTGGGATTAATTAGTGAAAGGTACAGAACACTAAGCAAATAAAAACAAAAATAATTATTACTAAAGGGAAAATAGTAGTTTTACAAGTCATAAAATGCTATAGGGGCATTCTGGAAATATAGCAGTAATAGTGACATAACTTTTGAATCCCCACATAAAAACAGAGCAACTAAACAGTAAGCCAAAAAATCTTAGCGCTTACCACAAAACTAGGTGATAAGTTATTCCCATGAACCCTAAAATACAAGTAGCTATAAAACTCCTAGGAGAAAATCTGTACTCTTTGGGGTAGACAAAGATTTCTTCGATATAACACAAAAATCAAACCATAAAAGAAAAAATTGATACACTTGACTTCACCAAAATTGAAATATTTTACTCTCCAAAAGACACCATTAAGAAAAGGCAATCTACAGAATGGGAGAATATATGCACAATACATATATCTGAAAAAGGACTTATATCCAAAATACATACAGATAGTTGATTCGATAATAAGAAAACAACTTAATGTTTTTAAATGGGCAAAATATTTTAACAAACACTTAACAAAAGAAGATATGAAAATGGCCTGTATCAATAAGTACATGAAAAATGTTCAACATTATTAGTTATCAGGGAAATGCAAATTAAAACCCCAATGAGATACAACTGCACACCTATTAGAATGGCTAAAATTAAGAAGTCTGAAAATACCAAGTGTTGGTAAAAATATGGAGCAACTGGAATTCTCATTCACAGGTGGTCAAAATGCAAAAAAGGACAATTACTGTGGAAAACTGTGCCAGTTTATTAAAAAGTTCAAGATATACCTACCATACGACTTAGCCATTCCACTCTTAGGTATTTACCTAAGAGAAATGTAAACATATGTTCACACAAACACTTGTACAAGAATGTTCAAAGTGGCTTTATTCATAACATCCGCAAACTGAAGACAATAAATCTTTCCATCAACAGGTAAATGGATAAACAAAAATGTGGTATATCCATACGGTGAAATGCTACTCAGCAATGAAAGGGAACAAACTACTAAACCAGATGACTTAAATGAATCTCAAAATCAGTATATTGAGTAAAAGAAGCCAGACCAAGAGAAGACTTACTGTATGTTTCCATTTATATAAAATTTTAGAAGATGAAGACTAATGTATAGTGAAAGAAAGCATATCAGTGATTGCCTGGGCCAGGGACAGATGGAAGGATGGACTGCAAAGGGTCATGAAGAAGCTTTTGCGAGCAAAGGAAATCCTAATTTAGGTAGGGGTTTTACAGATGTACTGAACTGTCAAGCTCATAAAATTGTACACTTTAAGTATATTTGGTTTGTTGTATGTAAATTATTCCTCATTGTGATGGTTAATTTTGTTTTTTTGGTGAGGAAGATTGGCCCTGAACTAACATCTGTTGCCAATCTCCCTCTTTTTGCTTGAGGAATATTGTTGCTGAGCTAACATCTGTGCCAATCTTCCTCTATTTTGTATGTGGGATGCTGCCACAGCATGGCGATGAGTGGTATAGGTCCATGCCTGGAAACCGAACCTGCAAACCCTGGGCCACCAAAGTGGAGCACACAAACTTAACCACTATGCAACCAGGCTGGCCCCTGTGGTGGTTAATTTTATGTGTCAACCTGACTAGGCAATGGGGTGCCCAGATATTTGTTCAAACATTATTCTGAGTGTTTCTGTGAGGGTGTTTTTGGATGAGATTAACATTTAAATCAGTAGACTGAGTAAGCAGATTGCCCTCCTCTATGTGGGTGGGCCTCATGCAATCAGTTGAAGGTCTGAAAAGCACAAAAAGGCTGACCCTCACCTGAATAAGGGAGAATTCTTTCCTTCTTGACTGCCTTTGAACTGGGACGTCAACTTTTTTCCTACCTTCAGACTTAAACTGATAATAACTCTTCCTGGGTCTCAAGCCTGAAAGCCTTTGGACTGGAACTATACCATTGGCTGTCCTGGGTCTCCAGCTTACTGACTCACTCTGCAGATCTTGGGACTTGCCTGCGTCCATAATTGCATGAGACAATTCCTTATAATCAGATGAGCCAATTCCTTATAATCAATCAATCAATCAATATCCTAATGGTTCTGTTTCTCTGGAGAACTCTGAATAATATACTCAATAAACATGATAGGTAAACAATATATACATTTTAAATAAATTAATAATAAATTTACCATGGTTTATAAGACCCTAATCTTCCTCCTGCCTTCCTCAGCAGCCATCATCTCTCACCAACGTCTATCTCATTCTTAACTCTCCTCAATATTGGACATCTTTTGGTGCCTAAAAAAATGTCATTTCCTCTCTTGTTTCTAGCTCTTCACAATATTGATCCCTCTGCTTGCAACATTTTTCCCCCAGCCTTTGCCTAGCTAACCCAGCCTTCAGAATTTCATTCTAAACACTAAGTCCTCAGTGAGGGCTTCTCTGATCCCCAGACCAGGTTAGATACCACTGCTTATAAATTCCCAGACATCCCCTATTTGAGTTTATTCTAAGCATCATTTAATGTCTGTCTTTCCCATGAGATTGTTAGCTCCATGAATGTAAGAACTCTGTCTTGTTTGCCACCATGTCTTCAACACCTAATAGAATGCCTAATCATAATAGGTTCCCATTAATAATTTGGGGTTTTTTAAATTGATTAATTTGTATTTTAACTCTCAAAGAACAGTCTTACTCCCTTACATTTCCCCCCATGTACCAATTATAGAAGGGGCTAAGACAAAAGGAGGCTAAAATTTCTGATTTTGCCAATTAGGGGACTGGTGGTGTCATTCACCAAAATGGAGGAGACAAGAGACTCTGCTGGTTTGGAATCTAGAGAATGTAGTGATGTGGAGTAGATAGTGAGTTTAGTTTTATATGCATCAAGTTTGTGATGGATATAGGATCTTTGTGGAGATATTTGGTGGATAGTCAAATTATCAGCACACGAAGAGTAGTTGAAAGGAGAGTACAGAGAGTGAAAAGAGAAAGCAGACCAAGATGGACTCCTTAGGGATATTACTGTTTAAGAAAGAAGACTAGGAGGAATATAGAAAAAAAGTTGAGAAGGAAGAACCACAGAAGAGGAAGGAAAACTAGAAGTATGGGATCATGGAAGTGAGCAGAGGAAAGAGTTCCAAGACAGACTCATGTCAAATGCTACAGGGATGTTAGATAAGACGAAGACTGAAAAGTATCCATTGGATTTGCAGTTAGGATAAACTTACATTAGTAAGTTTGAAATTGATCTTCTACTCTGTCAGAGCCTGAAGGCTCAGCCAATTGAAGCTATTTTAGCCCAACGGCCCTTTCTGAATTTACTATGAGCTGCTAAGGAACCTCATCCACCAATCCCATTTTCTTATTTCCTGCTCTAATGAAATTTTGGAATATCAAGTCTTTGCTATTAATTAATATACTACCTGTATCTTAAATTCCAGACACTACGCCCTCACACTGCTTTTCCCTGATGTTCCTCACCGAAGCTTAAACTTGAATAGAATTTATATTTCCCACTTCAGACCATACAGTGAGATAATGTTTGAATGATAGCTTGGAGCCCATGTTCCTCTCTTAGCAATTCGTAATGAATACTGTGTTACAGGCTCTGAAAGTCTAAAATGAAAGTACCTGCTCATCTTTGTTTAATCCAACATTTCCCAAAGTTATTTGATCCCATAAATATTTTTCCGCAGATAACAATTGTTAATGACAATTAAGATAACTGTTCCTTGGCTCACCCATTGAAAAATGTCCCTGAAGGCAATGGGGATCACCAAAAAATTGAGAGCAAAGAAGGAACAGAGGTACTCTTTGGGAAACTATCTTCACCTTGAAGGAGTGGAAAGCCACATATGAAGACACTGTGTTAACACCAGGAAGGAGTAATGAGTACCTGAACTCAAACAGTGTCAGTCTTAGTAGAAAGGAGAGGGTTGAATTGGGACTGATTAGATTGAGGGAAGGTGAAGTGAAGGGAGAAGTGAAGATGGGAGAGAAGGAATATTTAAAATTGACACCAAAAGCTTCAGGCCCGGGCAACTATGTGTACTTGCCTACACTCAGCATTCAAAGTTTTAGTCCTAAACTACTCATTTCCGTCCATTCCTCATCCTACTGTTTTCTCTTTTCTGAATCTTCTGGCTATTGGCTCGACTGCCATCTTGAAGATGTTTCTGAGAAGAAAAAATAAGTCCAGAAAGGATACATGGCTCTGCATAAGTTGGGGATTGGTGGTGTGTGGGTGGAATTGAGAGAAAATGCAGTATTTATGGGGGAAAGTGTAGGTTGACAGTGATTTAATCATAAGCAAGACTGTCTTGCTTGGTAAGTGTATGTTGCAGAGGAGAGGTTATGATTCCAAGAGAACTGCTGTTAGAGATAAAATTCTCAAGTCAGAATGTGGCTGTAAAAGTTAGGCAAAGAGAAAATCTGAGCCACTGTTCTTTTATTTGGAAACTCCTGGAAGCCATATTTTGTTCTGGAGGGATATCAACATCATTGACATTAACATTACTTGGTACCCAATATATAAAGCACACTGGAGGATGAACATTTTCTAATGAAGCCCTAGGTGAGCTGGTAGGGAGCTTTACCTTTGGATGCAGGACTAGGAGGAAGGGATTTTAGGGCAAAGATAAATTGGGAAGGTGTTTATTCAAGGCAGTTGAAGTCAATACAAGTAAGTTGGAAAATCATAAATTGCTAAGAAAAACTAATCAAACTGAAAAATGTAGTAGCCAGCATCAGTCCAAAGTGCAGGTCAAGATGGCAGCCAAGTCAATAGCTAGAAGATTCAGAAAAAAGGAAGTAATAGGAGTGAAGAACGGATGTAAATGAGTAGTTTAGGACCAAGTCTTGGAATGTTGAGTGTAGGTGAGTACTTCCCTTTTATGCAGTGCCCACTGTGATTGTTCAGGTTTTGGTGGTGTAATGGAATTGTTTGGGGCTGACCAAGAGTAAGAAGAAGTGTGAAAGAATGGAGACATGGAAGTGTATGTAAGGGATAAATAGGGGTGCTTGTGCCTGATGAGACTGTCAGCTGAAAGGCAAGTGAGGTGAACTTGGAGGAGGGGGTGGAGAGGAATGAAAAGTACAACCAAGAAGTCAATTAGATTAGACCATCATGGCAGACTGGAAAGAACAGATGTCCTTATTTCAGTCTGTCTTATTCTGAGATTTCTTCCAGGAACACTCTGAACTCTAAAACACAGGAACAGGAGCAGAGGAAAAGGTAGGCACTATAATCCAGAGTTGGGCCTCAGAAATGTGAATGAATCCTTGTACTGACACAGCTTCATCCCACGTATCTCATAGAGTTCCCTGGAGGCTGTGCCATTGTCTCCTGGAACGAGAAGCAGATGGCTGAACATAACAGCCATAATTCTCTCACCTGCAAAAGGGAGGTTTAGAAGTAATCATGGCTTCTCCTCTTCTGAAGGTAGAAGCCCCAAGTTTTGGGGAATGCCACCAGGTGGTAGACCTCCTGAATGCCTCTGTGGGGAGGCCAAGTGTCCTGCATGAGTCCCTAAAGCCTGTGTCCTTGAATGCCTTGGATTTCTCATAAACTCAGGTTTCTGGCTCCCAATTGGAGTGGGGATGATATTCCCAGGATCAAACTGGGGCCTGTGTTTTGTCATCATTTCTGGCAGCCCCATTAGTGAAAAGCAGATCCTGTTGTCACACTTCCTAAATTTATTTTTCAGCTAATGCCCTTAAATGACTGCTAAAGCATACCTTTTTTAAAGGCAGAACCATGATTCTTATACAAATATAAAATGAACACATGTCAAAACTTTATTTAACTCATTAATTAACAAAGGAACCAATAAGTTGTTACAACTGTTTCAAAGGAGAATTCTAAGAGATACACATACACACATATAGGCAATGAGAAATACTGAAATGAATTGACAAATGAAGCAAAACTAGGTTATTCCCTGGGGGACAAGGATGGGGAAATCAATTGTCCCTCCATTGGACAGAATTTGCACATTATGAACAAGAATCATTTGCTTTGCTATCAACTGTCTAAATTTACAGTTGTAAAATAGCTTAAAAGCAATGAAAGGTGCAAACGTCATTCAATCAGATAACCTAGAAGGAAATGTGCTAAATAAGGCCTAAGTTTCCACTGAAGACACCCAGACATTTTGGTCTTTCATAAATTTTCCCTACATGACCCACCTTTATATGATATTCTACTTTATTGCTTTTTATTTCTAAAGCCATATCTTTGTTCTCACTTTTCCAGATTAGACCCTCCTGAAATTTGATACCTTCTGGAACCAAGCTGTCCTGATTTGTCAGATTCTCTATAGGACTGCAGTTTCTAGTGATTTTTTTTTTTTAATTCTTCTCCCCTTCCTACCCCTAACCCAATTTCTTTTCCTTTTTTTTTTAAAATATGATTTCTTTTTTGAGGAAGATTGGCCTGGTGCTAACATCTGCTGCCAATCTTCCCCCCTTTTTTGAGGGGGGGTTCTCCCCAAGCCCCCAGTAGATAGTTGTATGTCATAGTTGTACATCCTCTAGTTGCTCTATGTGGGATGCCACCTTAGCATGGCTTGATGAGCAGTGAGTAGGTATGGCTTGATGAGCGGTGAGTAGGTATGGCTTGATGAGCGGTGAGTAGGTCCACACCCAGGATCCCAACCGGGGAACCCCGGGCCGCCAAAGCGGAATGCGCAAACTTAACTGCTGCGCCACTGGGCTGGCCCCACTTTTCTTGCTATACTATGACAGACTATAGCTATACTATAGATGGCTATATTACATGGCCTTGTAGCATAATCTTATTCTGGAAGCTAGCACTGTCAAGGATGGAATTGTAGGAGGACAGGGAGTCATGGTAACAGAGCAAGCTCTATTAGAAATAACTAACCGTGCAGTGTAGGAGGAGAGGACAGGACAAAGGTCTGGGTGGAGTGAGTGGGGATTAGCAGGATATCAAGATGAGGGTTAACTCTTTAGGAATAAAGTCTAGTTGAGAGGGGAATAATGCACAGACAGAGTGACAGGGAAAGCATAGCCCACCGTGAGAAGTCAAGGACTAGAGAGTGCTATGGAGAAGATGCAGAGAGACGTTCTTAGTTACAAAATTCTGTATTTCCCCTGTCCACAATCCAAACTAAACACAGAAAGAAGTATTTTGTCCTCCTACGCTTCTATGAAAACAATGATTTTTCATAAAGCATTTCATGCCTCCTAAGCTGTAGGAATTCAGAGGAACAAGGCTGAAGTATCAAATTATAATACCGCTTCCTGCATTCAATTTTCAGTTGAAATATCTGCTCTGGAATGGATTTCCTCCTTCCTCTTTCTTTGCAATCTCAAATTTTAAACGTTTTAGCTTCACTTAAACCCAGAAGTCACCTCTCAAGACTATTTTAGGCAGAACAGAGGCCCAAAGGCCACCTTAATCCCAATCCCAGTTCCTGGGGAAATAACCTTAGAGGTTCTTGAAGTTAGCAGAGCATCTGGAGTTTCGAGCACCCAACGGCCTGACTAGTTGCTGTACAGTAAAAAGCCCAGTACCAAAAGTCACATTAGCTGACTTTTGGCTAACTAGAGGGGAGCAGAAAACCTTTTTAAAATAAAGTTTTTCTCCCAATTATGAAAGTAATATAAGTTTATTGTAGAAAATTTAGAAAATAGAGAAAAGCAGGAAGAAGAAAAAAATCATCTACCAATGACAAGATCTGTTAATCTGATTTTGTTTGTTTCCAATCACTTTTATGCCTTTAAAAAATGGTTCTGATCCTACAGTACATATTTTGTACCATGCCCTTTCCAATAACATAAAATATATTAAAATTTACTAAAACTTTCATAATCAAGACAGTATGGTATTGCCATTAGGATATACTAATAGATGAGTGGAACAGAATAGAGTCCAGAAATAGACCCACACATACATGGTCAATTGATAAAGTACCCAGGGCAGTTAAATGGGGAAAGAAAAGTCTTTTCAACAAATGCTGCTGGAACAACTGGGCATTTGCATGCATGAAAATTAATCTTGACCCACAATTCACACCATTCAAGATAGATCATAGCCCTAATATAAAAGCTAAACTGTAAAAGCTAAACACTGAAGCTAAAACTATAAAGAAGAAAACATAAGAGAACATCTTTGCAATCTAAGCAAAGATTTATTAGACCAAGCAAAAAAGGCACTAACCATAAAAGAAAAGATTGATAGATTAGATTCATCAAAATTAAGATTTTTTGCTCATCAAGAGATGCTGTTAAGCAAATGAAAAGAAGAAGCCACAAATTCGGAGAAAATATTTGCAATTCATATATCTGCCAAAGGACTTGTATCCTGAGTGTATAAGAACCTCTATAAAATTCAACAATAGAAAGACAATCCAGATTTATCACCTACGTTCATTTTAGGTAGTTGGCCAGGTGGTCACAGGTAGCTCTCAGAAGACGGCTAGGTGAATTAGTTTGGTAGGAAGCAGAAGCATCCTTGATACAGAACATTGGCTACAATTAGGGAAAGAAACAAGGAGTGAGGGACAATCTCAAGACACAGTAAGCAACTGGAAAATCCAAATCAATATAACTAAGAGTTGGATATACTTTACTTTTGCTAGGGGGTCTGTATCAGTGAGCTTTTGCCGCATAACAACACAAAATCTCAGTGGAATACAACATGCATATAGCATTTATTTCTCACATGTCTGAGGTTGGACGAGGCAACTCTACTTCAGGCTGTGGCAGCTGGGGCGCCTCTACTTCACACTTCTTTGGATCAGCTAAGGTGGCTATGCTCCACATATCTCATTTTAGGGCCCAGGCTGGAGAGGGAGCAGCTATCCTGGAGAAGTTGTACTCATGGCAATGGAAAATGCACAAGAGAGCAAGCTTCACTATATAAGTGTATTTCAAGCTCCTCCTTGGCCAAGGAAAGTCACATTAGCTGAGACCAAAATCAGTGGGAGAATTACCCAACTTTAGAGAGGTGGCTCTCAACTGAAGGCAATTTTGTCCCCTCCCCGGGTAGGACATTGGCAATGTCTGGAGGCATTTTTTGTTGTCACCACTGGAAGGAGTGGGAAGTGATACTGGCATCTGGCAGGTAGAGGCCAGGGATGCTGCTAAACATTCTACAATGCACAAGGTAACTTCCCACAGAAAAGAATTACCCAGTCAAAAATGTTAATAGTGTTGACGTTGAGAAACCCTGCTTTAGAGGGAGGAATTGCAAAGTTAGGTGGCAAAGGGCGTAGATACAGGGAAGAATGAAGAACTGAGGCCATTAATCCAATCCACTGCGGATCATAAATGTGGATTCCCCTATTAGAATTCTTCATTGAAAATCTTATAAAGAACTATCACTGAAAGATGATGAAAATATGGAACTTTTGACCTAAACTTATAAAGTGTAAAATTAAAAATATATAAACCTGTCACTCCCAATCTCTTCAAAATTTTGAGTACTAATGTAAATAATCGTAGCAGCAAAAGCATACATCAATGGTGAATGTTCACAATATCACTTCTAGAGAAATTCTGAAAAGGGAGAACTTCAGAAATTATTCTCAAAAAGCTAATCCCAACAACATTGCCCAATCTCAAAACCAATCTCAGTTAAGTCATGAAAGGGTGGAGAGTCACGAGGTCTCCCCACGGGCTGGGTATCAGGCTGGAAGTAGCTATTGCTATTAAGGTTAAAAACATTACAGGGAAATACTCACCTAAGGGAAGGGTGGTCAAGACCTTGATATTTGGTTTTGACCATAAATGACATTTCTAGTCAAGATTTTATATGATAAGACCATGGCTGAAATTTTGAATTTGTAATATGCCTTGTGTTTGAAGGTTCTCGTAGCAATTTCATCAGCCTTAAAAACAAAACAGATCAGAAACAAGAGGAAAAGAGAGCAAACCTATCTCATACTGTTACAAAGCTTTGTTGTGAAGTGGGCGCATATTCTGTTGACATCCTGAAATATCACATCCAACATGATGTGGGCCATTGAATGATGTCATTCAGATAATATTCTTTGTTTCCCTATGGAAAAGAGAAAGTGAATGTAAGACGTGAGATGCAAATTTAAGGCTATAGATTTAGAGGAGAAGTCATATATGAACAAGCGAAAATTCCAAAGTATTATTAATACGTGTAAGGTGGGATTGGCTGATACAGGTTTTTGCTGACTGCATTTGCCTTTCAGGAGTATGTTAGTCAGGTACTTAGCTGCCAACAATAGAATCCTCTCTAGACAGTTTATGCAAAAAGAAGGAAAAAGAAAATTTGTTAAAGGATAACAGATAGCTCACAGACTCACTTAGAGGATGAGAGGCTAGACTTTGAGGCCACATAGTCAAAGACGGTGTCCAGACACACTTTGGGAATGGGGGAGGCTTTTCTAAGTACACCATTGCCACTACCATTTAGCACCTATGATGCTCAGGAGCTAGTGCCAGAAGTCCTGTTACTACTAGAACCTAACACTTCTGCCACCACCTGTCCCAAAAGATCAGTTCTGCTCTGTGTGGCCATCTCCTCACACGCCACTTGTAGAAATCTGACTCATGTGGACACATACAAGTAATAGAATATAGGTCTCACATTTGCACCCTTACTTGAAGGGAGTCTGACCATGCAAGTTTTCTGAGAAAGTCATACTCATATGTGGAAAATTACTAAAATGAGGGAGAGTATTTGATGATGTTGTGTGGCCACTAATAGAGAATATCCACTACAGGAAGAAAGAATATCGAGGCAAAGGGGAAAAAAAGTAACCAGTGTTCCACGTCAAGAACCAGCAGACGTGGGTAAAACAACAGCTTGGCAGGTCTGCAACACAGGGTGCTATAGATCTGGAAGATGAGATGGTGGAGGGTTCTAGTTTGTCTCACTAAGCTTCCTGATTCCCTGAGTCCTTGTCAAGAGAGCTGACCACTCTGCAGGACTCATAGACAGTACAAGGGCCCACAGCTGCAGCCTGGTCTTTGACAAGGCAAGAGTTTCTATGAGAAGATTTCTTCAGTCCGTATAAAGTGACTACCCCGTAATTTGAGATTCATGTCTTTGGCTTATGGCTTTGGTCTCATGATGAAATGAAATTATTTCCAAAAAGGGTAAATATTCTGTGGCTATCTGCCATTTACATCCAAATGTGGATGACTTTAACATCCTTTCCTGCAAACTCACCCCTTTTCTTTAAGTTAGATATTCTATTACTTGCAACTGAATGCATTATAACTGATAGAATTATTGATAGTTCTCTCTCTCTCTCTCTCTCTATATATATATACATATAGTTCTATATGTATCCTTGGCAGAATTATTGATAATTATTGATAAAATTGATAGAGTACCACTCTTAAACCATCAATAACTCAGTTAAAATTACATCATCTCAAAATAAAGAGCTGAGTGGTAGAGTGGATGATCCAGATCCACTTTCAGGGATAGAGGATTTATTCTCCAACCTGCTATAAGTGCCCTTGGCTGACAGATCTGATCTGTAATCACCCTTTGGAAAGTATCTTAACTATAGAGATCTACCTCAATGAAGGGCATGCTCCCTTCTTTGGGGGCAGCCCAATATAGGGTGGTCAGACCAGTAACTGGTCAACATGAGAATCTAAAGGCTGGGCCAACTTTCCCCTACTCAGGACAACTCTCAATGGCCATCCCAGCATCAGAGCTCTTCGTGAGGTCAGCTGAGGCCTTTGCTGTGACTACATCACAGCTCATCTCCCTCTGCTCAATCCTGCTTCCTTCTCTTCCACAACTATTGATTCCAAGAGTACCCCTTAATATACTTCCTGCATTGCTGATCTCCCTTTCGTCTGCTTTCTGGGGAAACCCACCTGTGGTAAGTGGTGTATTTATTAGTTAGAGTTAGGTTCAGCTGCAGGTGATCAACATAATGACTTAGACAGCATTGAAACTTATTCCTCCCAAGTCAAAGTCCAATTCAGAGGTCCAGAGGTGGTATGGTGCATCACAGGAGGTGTAGAGACCAGGATCTCTCTATCTTTTTGCTCTACTCTGTGTAGATTTGACATCATGGTCCAAGATGGCCATACACACATTCTAAACCACAAGATGGAGGAATGGACACAGAAGGAACAAAGAGCACACTTGTGCTGTCTCTTAAAGACTGTCCCATGAGTCGAGGGGGCTCAGGGGAAAAACTCAATGTTCCTATTAAAACTTCAAGCATTTACTATGTCTTTGATGGTTTTAGTTTTCTTGGCCCTGTGATAATCAGGTTATGCTTGGACCTGCTTTGACTATAGATCTTCTCTCTGGACTCATGCTTACTAGGATGGCTCTCCTCACTGCTCACTCATGGTACCTGGGCCAAATTCCTGTTTCCTACACTTGCCCACCATTTTCTTCTGATCCCAGCGTTACGCCTAGCACTTAAACTCACCACCACCAGCCCTTGATACCACATTTTAGAAACAAAATATGACCTACAGCAACCCTAGTTATAATTTGTTCTCTTCTGATCCTCTCATTGTGGGCAGAATCACAGATTCCAAAAAAGGTTTGATCTTTAACCAAACTGCTGATTGGTCAGCACTTACTTTTCTTGCATAAAATCACCAGTTGCCAAAACATCCAGTTTGGCCTTTCAAATTATTTGGAATGATGAGTTCTCAATTTTAGAATCTATTTTTATTTTTCTGTTTTCTTTATTTGTGCAAGCAAAGTTTCAAAGCAGGAGTCTCTTTCACTGGTTGAGAACAAATCTTGACTCTATAGTAAAGGATATTATTTTGCCCTACTCTTTTCACCGGAAGTTGACAGAGATGATGTTAGAAATGTATAACAAGTAACAGCACAGGCACTGACCAGTCAGAATGGATACCAGTCATAGATAACCTGCATGGCTGTACCAGCATCTGAGTCCTGGCAATGACCACGTGATGAACGTCGGGAGTTCTGTAGTTGCAGGAGGCAGTATCATGTGACAGTCAAGCATACAGGATGGAATCCCAACCTTGCTCTTTACTAACTATGAGGCCTCCAGAAGCTTTCCCTGAGCCTCAGTTTCCTCATCTATAAAATAAGAATAATAAAGTCCCACCTTCAGGGCATTTATGAGGAACATTAGAGAAGATAATTCATGTGGAGCATTTGACATGATGCCTGACACATTGCAAAAAGTTCAAGCTAGTTTTATCTTATTTAGCAGCTATTTTTATTATCTTGAGCTCTTTTGCAAAATTCTTGTAAACGTTATTGAGCAGAAAGTCCAATGTCACTTTTCATAAATTCCTCTTAGTTCGGTTCTAGTCACCTGATAAATAAAAATCTGTTTTAATTGACCCGGAGATACGATAAGCTAAATTTAATGTTTAGTTATGAAGACTATGTTAGCCGTCTTCAAATATAATTGTCCTCTCTCTCCCTGTGGTATTTAAGTTTTTATTTTAACAACATAGTGGTTAAAAACACAGGCTCTGGATGCTAAGTAGGTTTGTAGCCCAGCTCTTCCACTTTCTAGCTGGGAAAACTTGGGCCTGTTGCTCTTCCCCTCTGAGCCTCATTTCTCTCATCTGTCAAATGGATACAATCCAAATCACTTACCTTATAGATTCAATGATATACTTTGGCACATTGAAAACAGTGCCTGGCAGAAAGAGAAATCATTCAATAAATATTAGCTATCATTATTTTATTGCAAACGATCTCAACTTTTGTGAAGTGGAGGCAATATAAATCATAAACTTAAACTATGAATAGATCACTAAAGGAACTTTTCACTAATCTTTTCATTATACCTGATCCTGATTTTTTTTTAAAAGCCTTTAGCTTCTATAAAGAAAATGTTCATATTTATTTATGGTTGTATAAATAAGGATTCAAAAATATTCACGCTACACTCAGATGTGTAGAAAACACATAGTTTTCTCTTTTTTGGTGCATAATTAATCTAACTTCCTTCACACGCCCCCAGTTGTCAGGTAGCAGGGCAAGGGCAGTAGCCAGATCTTCTCATGACAGCAGAGGTGAGAAAAGTTCTCAAATCTTTGTGGTGACTTCTGGATCGGTGCTTGTCTCTGCCACTGAGTGACCGTTCTGGGTGCTCCCTGGCGAGTGCCGAAGGGTGACTGGTCCCATCCTTGTGCATTCACCTGACTGCTGCTGCTGAAGTCGTCAGTGGGATACCTCATGGTGGTATCTCTCAGCTTGGTTCGAAGCTGGCGGTGCTCCCTAGAGAGCTCAGCCTTGCCTTGGCTCTCAATTGATGCGGAAGATTCCTCTAAGAGCCTGCCTTTCCTCTGTCTAGTCCTGACCGGTGACGCCCACTTAAGCTGTGCCATTTGCCATAGCGGACTCCATGGCAGTCTCATATTCTGTGTGTCCTTTCAGGGATATGCAGGAATTTTCCATCTTTGCCATCCAGAAACCAAGGGCAGCTCAGGAAAACTAAACTTAGACCATCTTCTGTGCAATCAGGCTGTGCAACAGAGATCTTAACTGTGGCTGCCCTCAGCTTGGTTTAGGAGCTCCCTCTGCAGCCCCAAAAGTGGAATGAGGCAAAGCCCTCTGCCAGGGATGGTCCCATTTTGGCTAAAGCTCGGAGAGGGGAGACTAGGACATTTGATCTTCACCCCTCATCTCTCCTCAGTCTGTCTCCCTTCTTCTCCCCAACAATCCTTTGGGGCCATATGACAGTTAATTTTATGTGTCAACTTGACTGGGCTAAAGGATGCCCAGATAGCTGGTAAAACATTGTTTCTGGGTTTGTCAGTGAGGCTGTTTCTGGAAGAGATTAGCATTTGAATTGGTAAACTGAGTAAACAAGATTGCCCTCACTGATGTGGGAGGGCATCATCCAATCATTACTAGCCTGAATAGAACAAAAAGGCGGAGAGAGGAAGGGCAAATTTACTCTCTTTCATTGAGCTGTGACGTCTATCTTCTCCTGCCCTCAGACATCAGACATTGGTGCTTCTGGTTCTTAGGCCTTTGGAGTTGGACTGGAGGTTACACCACTGGCTCCCCTGGTTCTCAAGCCTTTGGGCTTGAACTGAATTACACTACTGACTTTCCTTGTCTCTAATTTGAGGATGCCAGATTGTGGGACTTCTTGGCCTCCATCATCATGTGAGCCAATTCCTATAATAAATCTCCTTTTATATATAGGTATATATATTCTGTTGGTTCTGTTTCTCTGGAGAACCCTGACTAAAACAGAAGGGGCAACATTCAGACTTTCTACTTCCTCTAAGTCATATCCTCCTTCTTCCAGCTTCCAACCTCATAGCTGAACCTTAATGGTGGACAGGCTGTGAGAGGGAAAACAGTCAGTTTACCAATGAGATGACTTAAATTGGAGGTAAAAATTTTACCCCCGCATGTATGAACTGATTGCATTGTTAATTGGGTTATAGATTATTTTTGGTTTAAATAAAAACGCAGTACATGACTATTAATAAATTATTTGTTTTAGTCAAGAGAATAGAGTGCCACTCTTGTGTCGATAGAAAATAAGTTCTGACTCCTACTTGTCCTTGTAAAACTAAAAATAGAGACGTTTTCCTTATGTTATCCTGCAAAAAGTAAAAAATGAGGGGGCCGCCTGGTGGCGCAGCGGTTTAGTGCGCGCTTGGCAGCCCAGGGTTCGCGAGTTCGGATCCCGGGTGCCCGCCGACGCACTGCCTGTCGGCCATGCCGTGGTGGCGTCCCATATAAAGTGGAGGAAGATGGGCACGGATGTTAGCTCAGGGCCAGTCTTCCTCAGCAAAAAGGGGAGGATTGGCAACAGATGTTAGCTCAGGGCTGGTCTTCCCCACAAAAAAAAAAAAAAAAAAAAAAAAATGAGGGGTTTTCTGAGTACTAAGGAAAATTAAACTAAAGATTTTTTTTCTTTTGTGGGTTAGAGCAGAAATGGAGGTAATCATGGATAAAAAAGTATTTTTGTTTAACTTTCAAAAATATTGAACCTAATAGATATACACTGGTAACAACCTGGGAGGATCCTCTTTTGTCAGTGGAGATAAAACAAATTTCTCAAAATGAATATCTTCAAGAGGACCATAGATAATAAAAATAAACTAATTAAATCTCTTTTTAAGCCATGAAGAATTTACAAAGCTAACTGGAAAGACCAGCTTTCTTCCAGTCCTGTTTGCCTAAAAATGCTGAAGAGTCTCTTGTGTTTCCTGACACTTAGTTCTTTGCTGACCCTCTCACTAATCCTCTTACCCCCCCCAAACAAAAGGCCAGCAGAGTTAAATTCTCATAAAAACTGATTTTTAGATCTGATTTTAAAAATGTTGTAAATTCTTTTTCTCACCAAAAGACTTTAATCTATATGAGGAGTAACACAAACTTTGTAATACACTTTCCTCCGGTTTATTCATTTCCTGTGTCTTACAACACTTTCTACATCAGTATTCATCCTTCCCTTCCATTAATTCTGTGGCTTGGTGTGTATTCTCACACACTTGACTCTGATCACCAAAACTTCACTTATGCAGCCCTTTAGCATTTTGTTATTTTATGTATTTGTTAATTTTCTCTTTTTTAATGAAAAATGTCAAACATGTACAAAAATAAAGGAACCCCCATTTTCCTATCATCTTGCTTTAACAGTTATCAGGTGGTTATCTTATTTTCATCTATACCACCACCCACTTCCCACCACCACCTTCTCCCTCAAATTCGTTTGAAGTAAATTGTTTCAAGTATGTGTTGCTTTTGCCAGCATGACCAGCTCTGTTTTATGTTTCTTCCTTGGATTCTTCCTGCAATTTCCAGCATATGATTTTCAGTTCCTATTCAGGAGTTTATCCTCTACTTTTGAACTTGCCATGTGCATGTAATAAATGATTGAGTCTAGCTGGAATTCAGTGCACATTAAGTATGACGTCTACATATGAAAATCCAAAGTGGAGCTAATGGGAAAAAGAAAACCCAGACAACATAGGCAAGAAAAATGATACCACAGTGAGACAGCTATCTGTTGAAGAGAATCTATAATACTGTGTGGAAGAAATGTTTAGGGAATTGGTTGGCTAACAGGTCCTCAAAACCTTGCATTTTTGTGTCATATACTTTAAAATAGTAAAACCCATTACCAATCACATTTTATATACTAGATCATAACATCTTAGTTAATGGATTTGCATTTTATCTGCTGGAATTTGAAACTTTCTCTTAAGACTAAGACTATTGTAATTTTCTGTGGCCACATCAGCCCTTTGTTCCTCAAGCTTGTCTGAGGTAATTTGTATTGTTCGAGGAGCTTGTGCTACTCTTCCTTACTCTTAAAGCAATAGCACCACCTTGTGGTAAGATTAAAATGTTTCCTCACCCTAGCACCTAGAACTTTTTACAGCTGTTCTTAACATGCCAAATAATTCTTTAGCAGTCTGGTGAAGTTTTGTATGCCTTCTCAGATTAGTATTTCTAAATGCATGAAATACAATACATAGAATTACAAAGGAAACCAATTATATGAAAATACTGTTGTAGCCAAGTGTCCGCAGACTCCGGTTAAGAAGCCATGATAGGAGACTAGGAACGTGAAATTATGGTTCCTTCAGAAGCAACTCCTATTATTCTTGTAATGAAGGGTTGTTATTCTAGTTCAGTTTTCGGGTAGGCTTCAGGAATTACATAATAATTTTGGCTTAATCTCTTTGAATATTTATATACATAATATATATTATTAGAAAGGAGAAGATACTGGCCACAGAAGGGGAGTTTCTAGGCAATAAAAACAGTCTGGGGGCCAGCCTGAGGGCCTAGCGGTTACGTTTGCGCGCTCCACTTTGGGCAGCCCGGGGTTCGCAGGTTTGGATCCTGGGCGTGGACAGACGCAACGCTTGTCGGCCATGCTGTGGCGGCATCCCATATACAGTAGAGGAAGATGGGCACGGATGTTAGCCCAGGGCCAGTCTTCCTCAGCAAAAAAGAGGAGGATTGGCAACGGATGTTAGCTCAGGGCTAATCTTCCTCACACACACACACACACACACACACACCAGTCTGAACAGTGAAAAAATGTTGGGTTTTGTATCCAGTTCCTTTAAATATTTGAAATTTGGATGCTCTTGCCCAGAAGAAAGGATGGATTTCACAGGGTACTCCTGAAAGGGTGGTCTTGGAGCATAAGGGCTTACCCTGCATGCTGTTATGGGGCCTACAAACTGGGGTAAATGGGACAAAACTATTATGCAGCTCTGCTATATAAATTCCACTCTGGAGGGCTCATAATTAAGTTCTCTCAGAGGGCTAATGAAGTAGCTCTAGGTACCACTAGAGGGCACTGTGAGGACTCTGTTGCCAGTCAGGTGAAGGATGGCTATTGGACTGCAGCCCCCTGAAATGGGTGCTCAAGGAAGAGGCTGGGGGAGCAAGAAGGAAGACAATTAACTTTGCAGATCTTAGGTTATAAGTAAATAGCAATAATAAAGACCTACCAAATATTTCAGGCTCTCCTATCTCCTGGGCACGTGATAGGATTGCACTTTTTGGCCCCCTTGTAGTGGGTGGGGACATATGACTGGTGCTGGCTGATGAGTTGTCAGCGGGAGTGACATGTACCTCTTCTGGGTCACGCATTTAATTGTCAGTGTGAGACCCTCCAGAATTCTCTTTCCCTTTGACATAGGGAAGGACAATATTCAAGATGGTGGCTGCTCTGTCTGCTTGGGTCCCTGAGCAACTACAATGGGCAGACCCACAGTGGGCATGTAGCATGATTGAGAAGTAAATCCCATTTTAAACCACAGATATTTGGGGTTATTCAATACTGTAGCATAACAGAATCCATCTTGACTATCACAGCCAGGTACTCAACTAAGTCCTTTGAGTATTTTCATGTTCAATCCTCTCAATAGATTTATTCCTTTTCCCCCCTTTTTCAGATGAGGAAACAGACTTAGAGTGTTTGAGGACTAACCCAAGGTTCAAGAAGCAGGGTAAATCCTTTGACTTTATATTGTGTCTCCTTAATTACTGTTATCTTACCTCCCAAGACCTGTTGGAAGCTGTATTACATGGTCCCAATAGAGAAAGGAGAAATGCATGGAACCAGGAAAGCAAGAGGGAGGATTACCAAAGCTAGTTTCTAGCCTATGGATCATGAGTCGTCCTCAATAACTAGCAGATAAGAGTTCTACCAACCTCTCCTCACTAATTTAAACTGGATTCCTCTTCTCTTTTCCCACAAACCCTCCCTGGGTTTTGCAAGTCTTCTACCTGGATTCCTTGCCTCCAGCCTCTACCTCCTCCTAGTCACATTGCCTCCCAAATTATCTTTTCAGTTAGTGGTTCCTAACTCTAGCTGCCTATCAGGACCACCAGTGGAGCCTTGCACATATACATGCATAGTTCAGAAGGGGCCTAGGCAAGTGTATTTTTCATATTTGGCTACAACTAAGGACCACAATATGAGAGACTATATTTCATGTCTCCATACTATCAGGCCCCAGTTTACCTTTACTTATTGCTCACACAACCCTCTCCCCATGCCTCAGTTACAGTGGAGAAATTATTATCTCTTGAATGAAACATTAAGAATATTTTTCTGTCTCCAGGCCTGTGCTCCACTTGTTTGCTTTACTTGGAATTTCTTTCTCCTCCCTATAGGTAAAAATCCTACCATCCTTCAAGTGCTACCTCCTCCATTTAGTCTCTTCATGCTGCTCCAAGTCAGAATAGATACTTGATTCCTTGGGCTCCTCCTGTACTTGGCTGCATCTCTACCATGCTTTTGATTATTCTGCCTTTATTACATTTATTTACACATGTCTGTCTCTCCACTAGCCTATCGACTCCTGAAGGGAGGACCCAGTGTTTATTTTTTCTTTTTCCCCAGTGTTATTTTCCCTTGTATTCCACAAAGCACCTCTCACAATGCTTAATATCTATAGCAAGTGCTTAACACTTTAAAATGCAATTTAAATTGATGAATTAAATATTTATTCACTCATTCCACAAATATTTATTGAGTACTTAGTATGAGCCAGGCACCAGAGATACAAACAGGCAAAAAATCCCTGCCTTTGTGAAGCTTACATTCTAGTGGGCGACACAAACAATAAACGTGATAAATTATATATGTAGTATGTTAGAAGATGATAAGTGTTAAGGAGAAACACAAAACAGAGATGGTAGATGAGTATCTATTTGAGTGATTTGTATGCAGATTATTACTCTCTTCAGAATAATAAATGCAGGTGCATGTCACACCCCAAACCAGCTATTTTGGGAAGCAGAGAGATCCCAGGTCAGTTTCTTGGAGGTTCAGAGCCAAATGCTAACATCACACAGGAACAAAATCACAATGGAATCAAAGCACTTCCTAAGAATTTTTCCTCTTATTTTCAGACTAGGGTGTGTGCGCTTACGTGTATTGATGCACGATTAGAGGAAGGGGACTAAACTCGTTTTTGTTTTGTTTTTTAGCACCTGAAAATGAGCAAACTGTGGCTTGAAGAAGCTCAGCAGCTCTCCCAAAGTCTCACATCTCTTAAGGGATGAAGCTCAAATTTGAATCTAGCCCTGTTTATCCCCTAAGCCCTTTCCACTATGACTGCTAGGAAATCAGTACAGATAGTTTTATTTTAATTCTTGGCCTTCGGTCCTCAATTTTTGTTTCCTTTATCAAGAAAAGTGTCTTGCTTATTCAGTGTTCTTCTATTTATCATTGGCATCTCCCCAACTGTCTTGCTCTGTAGAATTAACCTTCACAGGAAGATTGCATTGACTAGAACTATTTCAAGAAGTTAACTGGTGTTATTTTAGATTTCTCTTGAAATATAGTAGATATAAGGAGGAAAGTCACTTACATTCTGAGCCAGCCATGGAATTTCTGTGATTGCCATTCATCACAGGTCCCAAAACAGAACCTGGAGACCTTTCCCACCGGCTGGAAGCAGATTTCCTATAGGTATAGTTTTCAGCAGCTGGAAAAATGTAATTTTATGAGCCATCCAGATCTTCTCTGAGTCTGAATAGCTTTTAATGGACAGATGTAAATGCTATAGCTAGTTGGAATCTCCCACCACAGCAACAGTGGAATCAGGTACGGCTGGCTCTGTTTTAAGCATGTGGCCTATGGAGCAGCTGTGAGCTGTGCTGGGAGAGCCAGGTAGGATTTTTGCTGACTCCGAAGCTTCAAGTCACTGTAGAATAGACTCTAGATGATCTCCATGGAGATGGAGACATGCTCAGGAACCTACGGCCTTTACTAGACTGTCACTTTGCATTCCCCATTTTTCATACAAGTAATGCAAGAACACATTGCTAACAAAAAAATTCAAACAATACAGAAATATATAGAGTAAAAAGTAAAAGTCCTTTCCCCCAACCTTAAATGCACTCGCCTCCTACAAGTAACTACCGTAACAAATCTGTATATATACTATACATTTTCCTGCACGTTTTATACACACATATGGGTATTTTCATTTGTTTGTTTACAATATGGAATCGAACCAATGATATTGAACCCTGCCTTTTTCACTTTAGAGTATGAATTGGTGGATTGTTACCACTGTGGTTTTTGGTTTCTAATCTCAACGGGAGAAAAGTTTACAATTCTTTTTCTTTCTTTCTTTTTTCATTCTTATATTTATCTTTGTTCAGCTCCTTTACTTCTCACTCCCGTGGCTCCTCCAAAACTTCTGACTCTTTCATCAAACACTTACTACCTCACTTACTACCAATGGCCTCACCAAGAAAATAGAGGATATCTGTTTTAAAAATTCCTTCAAGGGGCTGGCCCGGTGGCATAGTGGTTAAATTTGTGCACTCTGCTTCTGTGGCCTGGGGTTCACAGGCCTGGATCTCGGGCGTGGACCTACACACTGCTCATCAAGCCATGCTGTGGCAGCATCCCACATATAAAATAGAGGAGGATAGGCACAGATGTTAGCCCAGGGCCAATCTTCCTCACCAAAACAAAAAATCTTTCAATTACTGCCTACCTATCACCTCAACTGCAAGCTTACCTCATGTGCGTTCTCTTCCAGGCTCTCCTTCCTTTCCAAAGAAGCATCCATCCCTTCTCTTCTTCAAGACCTATCCCTTCTATTTGTTCTCTGAATGGTGTACATTCCCACACCAAGGACAGCTTGAAAGCCAAAAGACTAAGTTCCAGTCTTGTTCTGCATTTTCTAGCTGTATGACCTCAGACAAGTTACTTAACTTCTCTAAGCCTAGGAAAGGTTCTGTATCCGTTGTCAATGAATGACTTGTAATGACACTAATCCAAAAGGTTTTTTTGTCATTCTCTGAGTACTCATTGGCCCAGCCATTTTTCTATCTCTTTCTATAACATTTTCATTAATGTTGATACATCATTTTCTCCATTTTTACAAAAATGCTTAGGTAAAGTCCAAGTAAATGCCACTGTTAGAATGTTGTGCTACATTGCTATGTAAATTAACATCTTTAAAATAAGTCAGAAAACTAAGAAACTTTACAGGAAAACAAAAAGAACCCAATGAACATAGAGCTATATTTTTATACAAAGTATATGTAGTGTGTACATATTGCATATACTCTTTGTTCCACATACACATTTCAACGTCTTAAAATATCATGTTTTATTCAACAATTATTCTACCCATTGTTGGGTTATTTTCCATTTTTTCAATACTCTGACATACATCCATTGTGAAAAACATGCCCCTCATTTTTATTTTCTGTTGTAACATCTACTTGGATCTATTGCTCAAAGTGAAATTGCTGCATCAAAGGCTTTTGTAACCACTGTTCTAGATCCCCAGCTAAGTCATCAGGGGCCACTAGCAATGTGTTCGTTTTCCAACAGTCCACCAATGCTGTGTTGCTACTGTAATTTATCTTGGATAATTATGTAGAGATGTGGTTGTGCCTTTAATTTGCTTTGCTTTAATTACTATCAAAATTGGGAATTTTTTCATGTCAAGACTTATAGTCTATATTTCTTTGTGGTAAATCATCTGCTCTGGCCATTTATCAAGTACGATATGAATCTTTTGTAATGTTTGACTCTTTGATTTTTCAAATAATTTCACTGTTACTGTGTAGTCACATCTGTAAATTATCCTAAAAGGGTTTCATTGGTATTGATCTTATATATTTGTATAAGTATATTTGCATATATTAGTATAATGAGGATAATAATATTTCCATATTTTAAAATCCCTTTTTTTCTTAAACTACCTTTCTAATCCTTGGTTTTATTAATTTCTGTTTTTTCTTTTTTCAAAATTAATTGAATGTATGAGTTCAAAATTAATTGAATGTCAGGATCTTGGCAGGAAACAGAAAACATATTTAGAAAGTGTTACTGAAGAGATTGTATTGAAAGGATTATTTAGAAAGATTCAGGCAAGGTTAAGAGCACACAACAAAGCACAGGGACTAGAAACAATTACACATTTTTACCATCTTTAAGCCTAAGAGGAATATGGCAGAGCATAAGCCCAGAGAGAGTTTGTAGCATGGAAGAAGGGCCCCCTTATAAGAACTGTAACTGTAGAATGCATCCAGTACCAGGTGGGGAGAGAACAGGGTGAAGAGAGGGGACTAACTACCCTAATCTCTCTTTCCAATCTCTTGCTGGTGCCTCTCATTGACCAATCCAACCAGAAGCCAGAGAGAAAGGGAGCCTGGGTGAGGCAGTCTGTAGAAGTCAGCCTCCTGGGCTTCAGAAAAGGGCAAAGAATGTAAGGAGGGTGGGGCGTGATGGAGAACAACCAGCACATAATGATACTCATGGTCTATCACTTTTCTGCACATCTTGTGAGCGAAGACATTCTGGACTCCTTTATGGAGGACGTTTGTGTAGTGAATAGCCTTGGAAGATAGAGAGAATGTCTCCCTCTGGAGCAAAGGGCAAGCATGATTACTGCCCAGAATAAAAGATAATGTCTCCCTCTGGAGAAAAAGCAGTCAGGCTTACTGCCCGCTGTAAAAGATTCAAGTATCTAAGCTCAGTGTTTCTTTCCTATAACACAATCCACGACATGTGCAGCTGTCATCTATGCCTCTTTGCATCATGCTGTAGGAACTGGGGGTTGGGAACTGGTGAAAAATTCTAATATTCTGACTACAGTTATTGCTGTTGGTAATGATCTATTTTTTGTCTCTGATGCAGGAGTCTCATATCTTTTACCATCATCCATGAAACTATGGCAAACTAACTTGTTAGCTTTGAAGTAGGGTAAAATCTCAGACTCTTCACAGCTCTTGACAACTCAAAAAAGAGAAAGCCAAACAAAACATAATGAAACAACTGTATTTGTCCCCATCGGAGGTAGTTATTACATAACTCCCTTACTCTGAAAATTGACAAAGAGAAAGAATTAAGCACTGCTTCACGGTGGCCAAATAGCCTCAGATAATGAGGGAGAGCTCTTCATTACAGAAAAATGTGGGCTTATAAACATAGAAAAAATGATGGCATTAGAAAAATAATCACCTTTTTCCCACTCGCGGATGAAATAACTGATTCAGGCAAGAACAATTTGCAGGTTGTGAAAGTATCACCCCAAAGATAATTTATCGGTCTCAAGAGGAAAAACAAAATGGAGAGATCAGGCAGTCACCACTAAAAACTTAGTAACAATAATCATAGGACAACCAAACATTACGTGCATCTTGATGTAATGCATATGAAGTACATAGCATCACCTCTAAAGGATTCTTGTCAAAAATGTTTAACTTGAATCTAATTTAACCTTTATAGTTAATGTCTTTTAACAAACCATATTTTTCCAAAAATTAAACGTTGATTGAAAGTTAGGATAATCAACCATCCCCCTTTGCCTGGGACAGTCCCAGAACTGGAAGTCCTGCATTCCAAGAAACCCCAGTCCTGGACAAACCAGGACAGTTGGTCACCACATTGCAAGTTTAACCAATTACACTCTTCATGATTCTAACATATCAGATTTTCATAAATCTTTTAAAAGTAGACATACAATAATAAGTTAGATATATAACAATACAAGGCCTGCAAAACAGATCAGTACACGAATGCCAGTTTTACACTAACAAAAGTTCTAATTCAATGGATAAACAATTTTTTCTTCATTATCTCATTATTATTATTATTTCTTCCTAGATATACAATTTCCTCAACTTACCTAAAAAAGTCAGGGCTATTTCTCAAACTAGCTGAAGGTGCAGATAAAAGTGTTTTGGCAACTTCCAAGATGATGTTACCGAGTACACTACACAATTGGACAGGTCCTTTTTATAATTTATATTTTGTCTATTATGTAAGAAACTGTCCAAAATATTATCTCTAATCAGATATATTTTTAAAACCCTAATATTAGTAGTAGTAGTACAAAAGAGACACCTTTCTGAGTGTTTTATCTTTTGAAGACAGTTTAATATGTCTGCTTTGTCTTTTCTTAAAATTATAGCTAATATAATTTATAATTGATTGTTTGGAACGGGGTCCAATCTGATTCTTACTTTGGTTCTTTCCTCATTCTCCACCACCTCTGCCTCTGGACATTGCTTCTACTGGGTTCTCTGTAACCTTGGGAGTAGGGGCCAAACATTCTAATTTTAGGAGAACAAAATGACATCAAATGTCTGGATGGTTGATAACTTCCATCAATCACTATTATAACTTTCCTCTACATCAGTTATAACCTGTATTTAATTTTTTTTAAAGAACCTATATTAATTCACCTTTATTTGTTATGAGAATTAAATCAATTAATACTTGCAAGTACTATGTAAATATTCTCAACCACCTAGAGACAAAGCCAGTTGAATACTCACATAGTGAGTTTCATGTTGCCTCCAAACCATTATATTTTTATTCAATTTTAGGTATTCTGAATTATTGCCATGCAATTCTTAAAGATGATAACAGTGTTTTACTGCTGTACTTCTAATATACCTGGAGCTAAGAGGTAATATGCTGGGAAATACACAAAACCACAGGTTAAACATGGTTGATCTTCCTGGCATGAGCTAAGGAGTTCCAGACTAGATTGTAAACTTCACAGAGGTGGGCATTCTGTCTGTTTTATTCACTTTCGTATCCCCAAAGCCCCAGCACCGTGCCTGGCACATAGTAGGTACTCAATAAATATTTGTTCAATAAATGAACGAAGCAGAAGACTTGGAGAGAAAACAATTTCATATGAAAAAGCTTGAAAAAATTAGCAAGTGGAGCATCATATTCACATAAAAATTTTAAGTTAAAACATAACATACACTGCTTCAAGTTATAACCCCAGATGTCACAAATATCTTTCTCTTCAGCTATTTTTTGGGAAAGGGTCTGGATGGGGTAGAAAAGTTGAGATATTATTCTAAATCAACAAGTTTACATTGAAAAGAAATAAGAAATTGTTTTTAGTTTTTTCTAGACTCGTATTTAATTTTTCAATGCACTGTGTGTATAGATTGCAAAAGGTTCCTAATTATACTCAAATTTCACAAATTTGTAAGGACTTTCAGTAGCTTAAAACTATCTTAAATTTACTGTAGACTAGAGAGTACTTTGTAAAAATTACATTTATTGATTTTTAGAATCTTATTAATAATTATTCTTTACAATAGAGCTAGAAAAAAGCACCCAGTATAGTAAATTGGATTATGAATGTTTTCTATTTATTTTAAAGCCAAAATTAGAGCCCTTAAAGGAGATAGCTCATAACAAAAAGAGATATTATTAGAATGAATGAATAAATGAATAAATGAACAATCAATATCTTCACTAGACATTTTCTCAAGTGGTAACAGAAGGAAATTTATGTCTCTTTTCTTCTATAACAATCCTCCTTCCCTTTTTGGATGAGAAATTGGGTCATTTTTTAAAGAGAACAAAAATGATGGAAGTTTATAACTACTTAGGTTCAAGATTTACTGTAAAGCTACAGTAATGAAGACAGTCAGTGTGGCATTGGAGTAAGGATAAACATATTGATTAATGGAACAGAATAGACAGTTCAGAAATAGGACTCCATATACATGGTCAATTGATATTCAACAAAGGTGTCAAGGTAATTCAGTGCAGGTAAAAGTGGAACAACTGTAAATCCATATGCAAAAAGAAATGAACCTTGGGGTCAGCCTCATGGCCTAGTGATTAAGTTTGGCATGCTCCACTTCAGTGACCAGGGTTCATTTCCCGGGTGTGGACCTACACCACTTGTCAGCAGCCATACTGTGGCAGTGACCCACATACAAAATAGAGGAAGACTGGCACAGATGTTAGCTCAGGGTGAATCTTCCTCAACAAAAAAAAAAGAAAGAAAGAAATGAACCTCAATCCATGCCTCACACCATATACAAAAATCAACTTTATATAGATCCTAGATCTAAATATAAAACCTAAAACTATAACATTTGTAGAAGAAAACATTGGAGAACATCTTCATGACCGTGAATTGGGTAAAGATTTCTTACATGGGACATAAAAAACACAAACCTTAAAATTAATTAAATGATAAATTGAACTTCCTCAAAATTGAAAACTTTTGATTTTCTAAAGACATAGTTAAGAAAAAGAAAATGATAAAATATTTGAAAACATATATCTGATAAAGGACTTGTATCCAGAATATATAAAGAACTCTTAAAACTCAGTAATAAAAGGACAAAAAACTAGATCTTTAAAAATGAGCAAAAGATTTGAATAAACCCCTCACCAAAGAAGATACACAAATGGCAAATAAGCACATGAAAAGATGCTCAACAGTGTTAGTCCTTAGGGAAATGCAAACTAAAATCACAGTCAGATACCACAATATGCTCACTGGAATGACTAAAATTTAAAAGACTGACAATTCCAAGTGCTGACAAGATTTGGAGCAACTGGCATTGCATACATTGCTATTGGAATGCAAAATGGTACATCCGCTTTGCAAAGTATTTGGCAGTTTCCTATAAACCTACACTTACCATTTAACCAATCATTCTACTCCTAGTATTTGTCAAGAGAAATGAAAACATATTTTCACACCAAAACTCGTCCTCATATATTCATAGGAACTTTATTCATAATAACCTAAAACTGGGAACAACTCAAAAGTCTATCAATTGATAAATGCATAAACAAATTGTGGTGTATTCATATGATGGAATATTACTATATTTACATGATGGAATAAAAAGGAACAAACATGCAACAGAATGGATGAATGTCAGAAGCGTTGTGCTAAGAGAGAGCAGCCAGACACAAAAAGCCACATGCTGGGGCTGGCCTGGTGGCATAGTGGTTAAGTTTGCCTGCTCTGCTTCGGTGTCCCAGGGTTCCCCAGTTTGGATCCCAGGCTTGGACCCATGTGCCGTTCATCAAGTCATGCTGTGGTGGTGTCCCATATACAAAATAGAGGAAGATGGGCACAGATGTTAGCTCAGGGCCAGTCTTCCTCAGCAAAAAGAGGAAGATTGGCAATGGATGTTAGCTCATGGCCAATCTCCCTCACCAACAACAACAAAAAAGAAGCCACATGGTGAATGATTCCATTTTATGAAATTCTAGAAGAGGCAAAGCTATAGCAACAGAAATCAGACCAGTGGTTGCTTGGAGCCAGGAGTGAAGAAAGGAGATTGTGTACTGAGGGACCCGAGGGAACTTTTGGGGTAATGAAAATGTTCTATATATGATTGTGGTCATGGTTACTTGACTGTAATCTAATTATATACTTATAATTGGTGAATTTTATTACATGTAAATTATACCTCAATAAACCTGATTTAAAATAAATATACTTCATAGGTGATGCAGTGTACTTCCTATTGCATCACTTAATGCCTGCAACATAAGTCAAGGTCCAGTTGAGGAAACAAACCACACTAAGTACGTCAAGAGGAGATTTAACTTAAGAGATTGGTTACACAGGTGTGAGAGACCTGAAAGAGTAAATAAATAGCACTGAGGTCATCGAAAGATGATAACTGAAGGAACTGTTACCATCCCTGAGGGAACAAAATGGAAGTGGTCTCTTTAAGCTCAAAGGAGGGACCTCCCAGAGCTGTGGGTGAAACCTCTGAGAAAGGGGTGCCCCCTGCTACTGCTGGCATCTTTGCAGAGATGAGAGATTGGGTTTTTGAGTGTTGCAAGAGGGAGGAAACTGCTGCCACCAAGAGGAAGGGCCACTGCTGGGGCAATCCAGACAAGAAAAAGAAAAACAGGAAGGATTAATCCCTTTTCTGTCCTTTGTCTATCCCCCATCTCTAGTGGCTCCATTGGTGAAACCTACCAGTGACCCAGCTATGAAAAGAGAAATTTTGTTTCCAGAGCCTAACCTCAGCATCAGAGGACAAATGATAGGAAGTATGGATGTGGAGCTGAAAGACAACAGGTAAATAACACTTCTGGTTTATCTCACTTTTAATAATAAGATTAATCAGTAATTTCAGGTGGTTTCAGCCTAATCTCTCTATTATTAAATTCCCAATCAATGTTTCATTTAATGGTTTTAGCATCTATTGGTTATTGTTACCTAGACTCATTATTTCATTTGGGATTACAACATAGCAGTTTTCTGATTTTAACATTTTTTGTGCACTTATTAGATGAAATTCTATAAAGAAAAATGTACCCTCATCAACTATTTGGTTATTCTGAAATACAGTTTGTACAGGAAAGAGAGGAAAAATTTTATCTCTCTTTATCAATTTTCAGAGTTGGTGACCTAGCAACCTCCAAGGGTGATTAATGAATTGGTGGCTTTTGTTAATTATAGAAACTTATCCCTTTTGTTTATAAATTTGATGGCTTTTGATCCATTGTAGGTATTATTATTTTTGATATTCAGATTGTCCCATCTTAGGCCAGTGGGCCTTCATGGTATTTTTTGTTTTCTGTATTTTTATTTATTCTGGATTATTCTTGTAAAAATGTCGAGTATGTCCAATGTAATTCTATCCCCCTCATTTGACTCTAAATCTCTCAGATCTTGGAAGAAATTTGCAACTGACTGCACTTTCCCCACTTAGTAAGCTGCTAATAAACACCTGAATTGTCTGTGTTGAGCCACCTTATGGAAACATTCTTAAATGGACTCTCAACAGTGCAAACAATTTTAAAAGCCAATTTTAATTACAAAACTTAATAAAGTTGTTCAACCCTAACCAAGCCTGCAAGTCCAGTCTTGAAATCTTGGGTATTATGTGCTCTCCTTAGGGGAAAACAAGAAAGGAAATAACAATGCAAAAAGTAAACAGAACAGAGTTATGTAATCTAGGGAGGAAGTACGTTAAGATTTTAAATCAGTGTATGTTTGTCTAAAATAAAATATAAATAATTTTCCTAAAATGGATTTAGTTTAGCTTCTACTGTTAAAACAATGACTGTCACTATAGCATATACAGAATAAAATATGGATTCTGGGACTTACCTTCTTAGGGAAGCCTCTTTTTCCTCCAGAAAGAGTTAGTGGTCCTTTGGTCTGCATTAATACTGTTATTTATTCATATATAGGTAAATTGCAGTACCTCCAACCAGATGCCCAGGCCAAAACTTGGGGAGATTTCCTATGCTTCTCCTGCCCCTCTGAGTGCTATTGATATGTCTTCTTAATACCTCTCTAATCCTTGCCCTCTTTTCTTTCCCTCCACCACTGCTATGGTTTAGACTTTCAGCTTAACTGAACTAGGTTATTGGCCTCCTAAATGCCCCCAGTCTTCACACTATTATCAAAGCAATCTTTCTAAAAATTGATTATTTCCAACAGTCCTTGATTAAGATCCTTAAACAGCTCATCATTACCTTTAGAAAAAAAAATCCAAGTTTCTTAACATGGAGTATCAGACCCTTCATGATCTGGCCTCTATATAACCTTCTGTCTTCCTCCTTCCTGCCTCCTATGTCATCCCCAGGCCCCCTCAAGTCCCATACCCAATGCTCCAGCAATTCTGAAATACTGGCAAAACTCTTACCACACTAGGCTCTAACGCCTCTCTGCATTTGAACAAAGCTGTTCCCTCTACTTAGAACAACCTTCTTCTCTTTTTTTTTTTTTTGTGGGGAAGACCAGCCCTGAGCTAACATCTGTTGCCACTCCTCCCCTTTTTGCTGAGGAAGACTGGCTCTGGGCTAACATCGTGCCCATCTTCCTCTACTTTATATGGGACGCCGCCACGGCATGGCTGACAGGCAGTGCGTCGGCGGGCGCCCGGGATCCGAACTCGCGAACCCCGGGCTGCCAAGCGCGGACTAAACCGCTGCGCCACCGGGCGGCCCCCTTCTTCTCTTTCTTCAAATAATTAATGAAGACTCATCCTTCAAAAGTCAGCCCTGATATCACCTCCTCCAGGAAGCCTTACCTGATTTTCCCCAAGCCTAGATTAGATTGGCTGCCTCCACAACCCCATGCGGTTCCATGGCAGATTTACCATCACCAAAGTGATCACTACGCTATGTGACATTTACTGTCTCTCCTGAGCATCCTTATATATTTAATCTTTACTGCTGGCACCCAGCACCATGCTTGAGAATACCCTCAATGAATGTTTGCTGAGAGAATAAGTGAATAATCTTAACCCAGCATTTTCCAAACATTTTTTCAAAGTAGTTGTACCAATTTGCTTATACTACCATCAAAAATGTAACTGATTCCATGTTCCACATTCTCACCAACTCTTGATACTGACATACTTTAAAATTTAAAACATTGTGGTAGGTCTGTGGTGGTATCTCACAGTTTTGATAAGTCTTTAATATGCTAATAGTGTTAAGAAAAGCCTTTTGCCTCTCATATACTTATTAACATTTCCTGAAACAGCAAATGCAAAGGCTCTGCAGTTAGACTATTTCAAGGAACAGTAAAAAAAGCTGGTGAATCTGGAGCAAGATGAAAAACTATAGTCAAGATCTTGGCATCAAAACCAGCATTGATCTCATCAGTGGTTCCCAAATTTTGGTATTTATATGAAAACCCAGTGTGCTTGTTAAAATTGAACATTCTTGGGTTGCATTCCCCAGAAATTCTGATTCAGTAGTTCAGAGCTTGGGCCCTAATATCTATATTTAAAAATAAGTACCTCAAGTGATCCTAATACAGTTGGTTTTCAGTCCACAGAAAGAAACAGTGTCTAGAGAATAAGGTTTCTTCCAAAATGAGCATAGTATTACATATTACAATGTAATTTATGAGACTAACTACTTAGTCTATTATCTGGTTAATGCGAAAGCTATGATTTTCTATCTTTGTGGGTATATGCAGCAGCATTTTACAAATTAAAATTAAGCCCACTTGGAGAAGTTTAAGACAGACTTTGCAATAAGTGAAGGCCTCTGATCATGTTGCAAAATCAAGAGTAATTATGGGGAAGTGCTATGGTGAAAGATCATTGGCGTTGCTTTCAGAAGAGGTGGATTTGAGACTCAGCTGTGTCATTTTAGGCAAATCCCTTAACCTCCCTGAGTTTCCATTTTTCACCTAAAATTAGTATTATACCTATCTTATCAACCTTGCAAACCTGGATAATGGTCAAAATGACAAAGTGGCAAAGTGCTAATACGAAAGTAAGATCTAATCATTGTTATGGGAATGATCATTGTTTTTGACTGACACAACTGCCCAAATTAAAGAAACAATATTTATCCTCAGGAGCATTTGTTTCTTGAAATAATCGCAGTATCTTCCTACTAAAAGGAAAACTGTAAAAGCATTTTACAGTTTAGACAACACGCAAGGAAAGCCTTGAGTGATATGACCAAGGATACAAAATTAATTTAGATATAAGACCCAGATTCAAGTCTTCTGATTACTAGCCTAGGTACACTTTCCACCATACTTTATTCAGTTGTCTTTCTCATTCTTTATTATAATCCACATGCCAAGTGATTCTGACACACATCAGAGTTTGAGCACTACTGCTCTACTGCATTAGGTGTGGTAGTGGGGTGGTAATCATTGTCTTTCTCTTTTATTGCACTTATTTGATAAACAGCTTTATTGAGGTATTATTCACATTTCATACAATTCACCAATCTAAATTGTACAAGTCAATGGTTTTTAGTATAATCACAGAATTGTGCAACAATCATCACAATCAATTTTAGAACATTTTCATCACCCAAAAAGAAACTGCCTATCTGACAGCAGTCATTCTCCATCCTCCCCTCCCCCCAGTCTCTGGCAACCACTAATGTAATTTCCGTATAGATTTGCCCATTCAAGACCTTTCATATATATGGAATGATACAATATGTGGCCTTTTGTGCTCGGCTTCTTTCACCTACCGAGGTTTCAGGATGTACTTACTGTTTTAAATTGTCAGGGTAACAACAACAGAGAGAGCATGGAAAGAAAGAAAAGGAGAAAAAAATCACCCATAATCCCATTCTAATATAATCAATATCATAATTTTCTTCCCCCCCCCCCACAGGTGCATTTTTGTCTGATCGGAAAGCAGGTGGAGGATGCCCCTCGCCCCCACCCCGCTCTCACCTATCCCCCTCCACCCGGTTCCCGAGCTCCCGGAGCGGAGCCGGAGAGCCGAGGCAGCGGAGGGAGAAGCGACCCCGCCCATGCCCGCCGGCGCCTCGCTTGCGTCACTCCTTCCAGCCGCAGACCCCCTCCCTTCTTCACCGTCGCGGTTGCTTTGACAGAGCGCGATGGCGGCGGCCGGGTCTGCAGGGGTACCGGCGACCGTGTCGGGAAAGCAAGAGTTTTACCAGCTTTTGAAGAACCTGATCAATCCAAGCTGTATGGTGCGGAGGCAGGCAGAGGAAATCTATGAAAATATCCCAGGTCTGTGTAAGACTACATTCCTCTTAGATGCAGTCAGAAATAGAAGAGCAGGTTATGAGGTGAGACAAATGGCTGCCGCACTGCTACGACGGCTTTTGTCCTCTGGGTTTGAGGAAGTCTATCCAAATCTCCCTACTGATGTTCAGAGGGACGTCAAGATTGAACTGATCCTGGCTGTTAAGTTAGAAACACATGCTAGCATGAGGAAAAAACTTTGTGATATTTTTGCAGTGCTGGCCAGGAATTTGATAGATGAGGATGGCACTAACCACTGGCCCGAAGGTCTGAAGTTCCTTATTGATTCCATCTACTCTAAAAATGTGGTTCTATGGGAGGTTGCACTTCACGTCTTCTGGCACTTTCCTGGGATTTTTGGGAACCAAGAGCGGCATGATTTGGATATCATCAAACGGTTGTTGGACCAGTGTATTCAAGATCAAGAACATCCAGCAATCAGGACATTATCCGCTAGAGCGGCGGCTGCATTTGTACTTGCTAATGAGAATAATATTGCTCTTTTCAAAGACTTTGCAGACTTGCTTCCTGGAATCTTACAGGCTGTAAATGATTCATGCTACCAGGATGATGATTCAGTGCTAGAATCCCTTGTTGAGATTGCAGATACCGTACCTAAATACTTGGGTCCTTATTTAGAAGATACTCTGCAGTTGAGTCTAAAGTTATGTGGAGACTCTAGACTTAGTAATCTGCAACGCCAGCTGGCCCTTGAAGTAATAGTCACGTTGTCTGAAACTGCAACCCCAATGTTGAAAAAACATACAAATATTATTGCACAGGCAGTTCCTCATATACTAGCAATGATGGTTGATCTACAAGATGATGAGGACTGGGTAAATGCTGATGAAATGGAAGAAGATGATTTTGACAGCAATGCAGTTGCTGCTGAGAGTGCACTAGACAGATTGGCTTGTGGGCTTGGTGGAAAACTTGTTTTACCAATGACTAAGGAGCATATCATGCAGATGCTTCAGAGCCCTGACTGGAAGTATCGACATGCTGGATTAATGGCCTTATCTGCCATTGGAGAAGGATGCCATCAGCAAATGGAATCAATTCTAGATGAAACAGTTAACTCTGTTTTGCTTTTTCTTCAGGATCCCCATCCTAGGGTGAGGGCTGCAGCCTGTACTACACTTGGACAGATGGCCACAGATTTTGCACCTAACTTCCAAAAGAAATTCCATGAAACAGTGATTGCAGCTCTGTTGCGTACCATGGAAAATCAAGGTAACCAGCGTGTGCAATCACATGCAGCTTCCGCACTTATTATTTTTATTGAAGACTGCCCCAAATCATTGCTAGTTCTATATTTGGATAGTATGGTGAGGAATCTACATTCCATCTTGGTGATTAAACTTCAAGAGTTGATTCGCAATGGAACTAAGTTGGCCTTGGAACAGCTTGTGACAACCATTGCCTCAGTTGCAGATACAATAGAAGAAAAATTTATTCCATATTATGATATATTTATGCCCTCACTAAAGCACATTGTTGAGCTTGCTGTTCAAAAGGAACTCAAGCTTCTTAAAGGAAAAACTATTGAATGCATTAGCCATGTTGGTCTTGCTGTTGGGAAGGAAAAATTTATGCAAGATGCATCAAATGTGATGCAGCTATTACTGAAGACACAATCAGACTTAAATAATATGGAAGATGATGACCCTCAGACCTCTTACATGGTTTCAGCATGGGCTAGAATGTGTAAAATTCTTGGAAATGATTTTCAACAGTACCTTCCACTGGTTATTGAGCCTCTTATTAAGACTGCCTCAGCTAAACCTGATGTTGCTCTCTTAGACACACAAGATGTGGAGAATATGAGTGATGATGATGGATGGCAATTTGTAAATCTTGGAGACCAGCAAAGTTTTGGAATTAAAACATCAGGACTTGAAGCAAAAGCAACTGCTTGCCAGATGTTGGTTTACTATGCTAAGGAGTTAAGGGAAGGATTTGTGGAATATACAGAACAAGTTGTAAAGCTGATGGTCCCTTTACTGAAATTTTATTTCCATGACAATGTTCGAGTGGCAGCAGCAGAGTCCATGCCTTTTCTCCTGGAATGTGCAAGAATTTGTGGCCCAGAGTATCTTGCACAGATGTGGCAATTCATATGTGATCCCTTAATCAAGGCTATTGGGACTGAACCTGATACAGATGTACTGTCAGAAATAATGAATTCTTTTGCAAAGTCCATTGAAGTAATGGGAGATGGGTGCCTTAATGATGAACACTTGGAAGAACTGGGAGAAATATTGAAAGCAAAACTTGAAGGGCACTTTAAAAACCAAGAATTGAGACAGGTTAAAAGACAGGAAGAAAACTATGACCAACAGGTTGAAATGTCTCTGCAAGATGAAGATGAATGTGATGTTTATATTCTGACCAAAGTATCAGATATTTTGCACTCATTATTTAGTACTTATAAGGAAAAGATTTTACCATGGTTTGAACAGCTGCTTCCATTAATTGTAAATCTAATTTGTTCTAGTAGGCCATGGCCAGACAGACAGTGGGGATTGTGCATATTTGATGATATCATAGAGCACTGCAGTCCAACCTCATTTAAATATGTAGAATATTTTCGGTGGCCAATGCTACTAAATATGCGAGATAACAACCCTGAAGTCAGGCAAGCTGCTGCTTATGGCCTGGGTGTTATGGCACAGTTTGGTGGAGATGATTATCGTTCTTTATGTTCAGAAGCTGTTCCACTTCTGGTAAAAGTCATTAAGTGTGCAAATTCCAAAACCAAAAAAAATATCATTGCTACAGAGAACTGTATCTCAGCAGTAGGGAAGATTTTGAGGTTTAAGCCTAACTGTGTAAATGTAGATGAAGTTCTTCCACACTGGTTATCATGGCTTCCACTGCATGAAGATAAAGAGGAAGCTATTCAGACTTTGAGTTTTCTCTGTGACTTAATTGAAAGTAACCATCCAGTTGTACTTGGTCCAAATAATTCCAATCTTCCCAAAATAATCAGTATAATTGCAGAAGGAAAAATTAATGAGACTATTAACTATGAAGCTCCTTGTGCCAAACGCCTAGCTAATGTCGTGCGTCAGGTACAGACTTCTGAAGAATTATGGCTGGAATGCATATCCCAACTTGGTGATGAGCAGCAAGAAGCCTTACAGGAGTTGCTAAATTTTGCTTGAAGCACTTTAATATCACTTGAATATCATCTACCATAAAAGTAACTCCAAATAAGTGTTGTGAATGAATTGTATTATACTTCAGAGAACTGTTCTCTCCTTGCTAAGCTGCTTATACTCCTTCCCCATGTTTCTCCAAGATTAGTCAGTGTTATAGCCTTCTGTTCACCTTGAATGTTTTATCGCTTAAACATAGACCTTGGTGATAACCTGTGCTTCTGTGGTCTTAGAATGTTTGTCACCTTTCCCTTAGTTGATATGAAGTATATAAATTGTTGCTATTTGTCTGAATCATTGATGCTGGACAAGCAATATACTTGGTGTCAAGATGTCACGCTGCCTATCACAAGATGCTAAGAGCTCAAAAGATAGGATAGGAGAACTTCCTTCCAGGACAAACATTTTTGGAATTGTGGATGAAGAATATAGTCGCAGGCTTACTCTTCCTTGGTAATACTCCTGGTTTTCATGGTAATGGGAAGATGCTGAAATTGGGAGAGAGTTTTGAGATATTGCAATAGATGTGGGGAGTTTTCTCGATAATGTATATGAACTTTTTCATAACGTCCTCCTGAGAACTAGGTGAGATATCCATATTCTAGTTCCCCAGGTGTACAGCTGAGACTTTGGAGAACTATAAAATCTCCTTAGCCAGACCAGTCTCTATTTTTTTGTTATCCAGGGCTCTAAGAACCATGGTTACTGAAAAGGTGTCCTGGTACATCTAACATTGGTTGCATGTAACATACTGTAACACAGTATTTGACAAATAGTAAGTAATTGATATTTGTGGGAGTCAATCAGTGTTATGTGTTTCAACAGAATATTGCATTGTGTGTGTAGGCCATTTCCCCCCCGCAAAGCAGTTCAATAAGAAGAGAAGCCCTGATTCAAAATGTGGCTGAAATAGATTTCTATTTTGAAGAAGTTCTTAATAGATTCTGTAGTAGCACTGAAGAGTATTCTATTGTGAAAATGAAAGGGAAGCAAAATTAATTTTATCTTGAAACATGAAAAAGAAAACAGCTTTGAGACCAGTCATTTAGCAGTAGATGTGCATTATAAGAAAACAGTTCTATAAATCTAGGGTTAATTCTATTAATTGGAATGTTGGTCTTTAATGTCAAGCTTCTGATAGGGTAGGATAAAAGCATTCTACTCAGCAAATCATTGATCCAAAATTTAAGAACAAATACATCTGTCATGATTTCCTGTGCCTATTGTGAGTACCGTGTATGTAAAGTATATAGCAAATATTTAAGACCTAGTAAGTGCTTAATAAATGGTATCTGTTATTGCTGTTGTTGTTTGTACCTCTATTGTGTTCTTTTTTATGGTTTGGAATTCCTCTTACATTAGAATTGCCCTAATTCACCCTCTACCAGTTCTGATGAACAGGCCTTCTGGGCCATTGTGGACAGAGTTATGAAGTTGAGATTTTAGGTATGTAATTTCTGTCCATTCCCTACAATTATTTATTATTAATGGGGGGGGGGGGAGGAAAGGACATTAAGTACAGTATAGTCAGAATCTTAAGTTTATTTAAGATAAAAAAGTATAGATGAATAAATAGAAAAATCCCTCCACAAAGTATTAATAGAGGTTTTCTCTGCATGGTGGGATTAAATGGCAATTTTTCTTCTCATTTATCTTATTTTCTAACTTACCTACAACCAACATATTTCCTTTATAATAGAATATTTTGGAAATAGAGTAGAATAGAAATAGAATGTTTCTTTGTTTTTAAGTTCCAGGACCTGATCCTACTTACATAATAGCTTACATCTTGGCCTCTCCATGACCTATAGGTGAGGTTCCTTCAACTCACCAACACCTCTTTATCTTAATATCCCTTAATTAAGAAGCCCTTGATCAATATTTCTAGCAATTCCTTACACTCTTGTCATGAGGAATTGGAAATTCTGCCAGATGACTTGGAATTAGGCACCTGGAGAATTTTGAAGTATGATAGACTTATAATTGAATTTTGGCAAACTACTTTCTTAACCTAAGCATCAGTTTCTCCATCTATAAAATGGTCATAATACCTAGCTCATAGGAGATAATGAATATAAAGTGCTTAGTGACACAGGGCTTAATAAATGTAAGCTAATATTATCTGAGAGTCATGAAATAGGGTTGGTGGCTAAAGGAAGAGGGGATATTTGCTAGGGAAGGGTGGGTCCAGAATCTTGGGCTTTGTCAAAGGCAATGAGGGATGTTTAGCCAGACACATTTTTGGTTGCCAATTGCTGAAGTAGAACTGGTCCCTGCCTTTGTTCCTGTGAGCTGAGTTCCTCAGAGCTCCTATGGGCTCTGAGGAGAGAGAATGCTGTAAATGCCTAATAAATTACTAATGTCTGATAAGATGAAACAAGACCTTGAAAACTAGATAACGGATGTGTGTGTGGATGGGGGGAGGGTCAAGATCCTAAAAACTCAAAAGTGTTTCCACTTCACTATCTTAGGTAAGACTGCTATTTAACTTACTGGACGGTGAAAAAAAAGCTTTGAAGTTTTGAATTTTATCAGTGCTTTAACAATCCACGTTAATGAGAAGCAAACAATCTCAAGAGTTAGAATATCCGGACCCTTTAGTTACATAGTTTTTACCTTTAAAATGCTTGATTTATAGAATTTTGTTTTTGTGTTAAAGCAATTCCAAGTTCAAACAAGAGCATTCAGTGTAAGCAGAAAAAGTAATTTGTGACTCTTTCAAATAGAACATAAGAAAATAGTAACATCTACTTTATAGAACCATTAGTTCCTTTCTCCCTACTTATTTTAAACAATATGTAATTAATGTGAATGATAAGTCCACTTTTTAGACATTCTCCAAACAGTAATTTTAAAAAGTGTAGTGAGACTGTAAGGCCACCTAACAATTATTTAATGCTGTACAGCCTAGATTTGAAATATCTGAAGACTGTTTTTAGTCCCAAGGATTTTTTTTAATGAAATTCCATTCCCTTCCTTTATTCTTAGCAGATGTCAAGAATCGAGAAAGTGGAAATAGTTTTTTCATTTTAAAAGAAAACATGAGATTACTTTCCAAAATAGGACTTGATGTTAAGAACTGGGGACAGGAGTTTCAGAAGTTCGAATTCTACAAATCATCTTTTCTTTTGCATGTGAACATATGTTTCAGTTAGTCGAATCCTTGAACCTCCTTTCTAAACTTTTCACAATTCTAGTTTTATATTAAAAAAAACCCGGCAGTCACAAAGGGGAGGGTGTGTGCAAAGAGAATGTAAATTTAACAGCAGAATAGGATTTACATTTTTGTGCCTTCTTACTATTCATTTGCCGTTAGCAAAGTTTATCTAGAATGCTTTTTCAGGATTAATTTTAGTTTTTAGGGCTAATAAGGGTCTCGCAAAATACCCGCTGACAGCACTCGCTTTTGGATGCCCTTCCAGCCTCCCCCTCTGGAGGTAGCTAGTAAAGCTGCGCAGGCGCCTTGCTTCCCTCTCCACTCCGCCCCTTACAGTCGTCTACAAGCTGATGACATCATTCGTCTGCGCTACCTACCAGGCCTCGGGGCCTATAGCTGAGTCGAAGTTCTTGCTTTCGTGTAGCTAGGCGAGACGCGAGGGGTGCGGGTTTTTCTACTACGCATGCGCACCGTGGAGACCGATGGTGCCTCTTTCTTTGCCTCTTTCCACAGCTCGCCCCAGCCTTGGGTGGGGGGGGTGCCTGAGAGCCCTCCCCCTTCTCTCTCTGCCCCTCCCCTTTTCCCCCTCCCCCCCGCCCACCGGGGCTTCTAACTGACAGTTGTCGCCAGGCCCCGTCCGCGCGCCGCCTCCTCCTGCCCGGGTTCCCCGCAGGTAGAGAGGGGCGGGAGAGGGTGTGAGGGAGAGGAGGAGGAGCCCAAGCCGCCGCGGCCCAGCGCTGCGGCCCCCTCCGGGGAGGAGAGAAGAACCCCCCCCTTCCTCCTCGCCCCCTCCCAGCTCCCCAGCCGGCCCGGGAGGGGGTGGGGCGCCGAGGCCGCGGCAGTCAGGCCCGGCCCGGCCGGTGAAGAGCAGGCGGGCGGGGCGCGGAGGGGTGAGGCAGGCGAGGGCCGTGCGCGCGCGCCGCCACCGGGGGGGAGGGGAGAGGAGGGCACCTAGGCTCTCCTCTTCTCTCCCCCCTCCCCCGCGCGCCATGTAACCCCGCCCCGCCGGCGGCGAGCTCGAGACCCCCGCGCGTACCGAGCCGAGCCGGCGGCTGAGGAGAGCTAGGCCTGATGCGGCTGGGGCTGCGCGGCACGGCCGAGCCCTGAGGAAGCGGCCCGCGCTCGCGCGTCCCCCGGCGCCTCGAGCGGCCGCTCCACACTGCCCAACCTGGGCCTGCCGGGGGCATGAGCGTGCCCGAGACGCCGGGGGAGATGGAGCCGGCCGGGGAGGAGGAGCGGCCGCCACCGGCGGCCGAGGAAGAGGACGACGAGGAGGAGGTGGCAGCGGCGGCCCCGGCCTCAGGGCCGGCCCGAGGGAGGAGTGCCTCCTCGCAGGAGGACGCGGACGACCAGGAGGAGGCGGAGGAGGCGATGGTGGTCGGGGGCGGTGGCTGCAGGGAGCAGGAGCTGACCTACGAGCTGCAGCAGGGCTACCGCATCCTGGGCGAGTTCCTGCAGGAGAAGCACCGGGGCCTCACCGCCCCTTTCCTGCAGCCCTTGGGGGGCGTTGCCATCGGGGAGGAGGAGGAGGAGGCCGAGGGGCCGCGCAGCGGGAGCCGGGGCAGTCGCGCCCTCCTGCAGCAGCCGGGGCAGTGCATGTGTCTGCTGAAGATGGAGGAGAAGTTCGCCAGCGGCCAGTACGGGGGTATCACCGAGTTCGTGGCGGACTTCAGGTTGATGCTAGAGACGTGCTACCGCCTGCATGGAGTGGACCATTGGATCTCCAGACAGGGCCAGAAGCTGGAGATGATGCTGGAGCAGAAGTTGGCGCTTCTCTCTCGGTAAGCGAGCCCCGTCCCGTTTGGGACTGACGGACTGACACAAACACACCCTCGCACGTGTCCGAGGATGGGTTGGGCCAGGGGCCGGGGGGCGTCGCTGATAGGTGCTGAGTTGGTACTGGAGAACCCGGAGGAGGAGCAGAACTGGGCGGGGGCCTGCAGGGGTGTGGTGGGTGTGGGCTGAAGGAACCCACCTGAAAAGAAACCGAGAAGGAAGCTGAGTCCTGAGCGCCTAAGAGCAGGTAAAGTCTGTGTGGTAAAGTGAAATGGTGCCCGTAGGAAGAATTACAGGGGAGGGAGAGGGAAAGTATTAGTGGGATGGAAGTTGAACCTGCAACTTTCAGACAGTTTTAGCGTGAAATTTTTAAAAGTTTTTAGGATGAAATATTGTTAGGAAAATAATTTTGCCTTATGTAAAGAGGTGGTTGTTTCAAACCATTAAAAAAATTGTATCGTCTCACTACCTGTGTCGGCCATCGGAGACTTAGGGAGTGTTATTAAATGGTTAACGATTACTCTGGCGTACTCCTGATCTTTTCTCTCTGCTTCATCTGAGCAGACTGAAGTTTTGCAACAATAGTGGATGCATCAACACAAAATTTTTAATACGTTTAGACATTTGTGTTTATTCTACCAGAAATATTAGGCAATTCAGATAGCACGTGCTTTTGGTGTACGCCACTCATATATCCAGAGTCAATTATTTTCCTTTGGTAAGAGAAATAATGTAACACAGGAGGCTTCTAAAATAGACGTATTAATTTATAATCGTTATATAATTGATACAAGCCAATTTCTCAAGTGGAAGTTCTTCAGGAATAGAAAAATACTTCAATGTTGGAAATGGTAGTTGAGTGGGATAGTATTTGACTGTTTACTAGCTGAAGTGAACTTGAACAAGTCGCTATACCTTTTTCGCCTCAGTTTCCTGATCTGTAAAATGGGGACAATAATAGTACTTACCTCATTAGGTTGCTGTAGGATTAAATGAGTTATTAAATGTAAAGTGGACAATGCCCATCCTACAGTAAGCCCAATTTAAGTTTTAACTGTTATAATAGTAGTAATGGTTGTATAAAATGAATATTTTCTTCATATCTGAAACTGGCATTGTACTAGTGCTTTTATGGAATAGCTCCTGAAAAGTTGTGTTAATTTTTTGGTAATTTTAAAATAATCTAATCTGTCACTGGCTTCCTATATACTGTTTTCAAGATCACTGGAAACAGTAGTTAATGTAGTGCTTGACTCATTAGGGGAGCTCTATTTAAAATAAGGAACCTCTTTTTGAATCCTTTCATAAAGCAGAATTATTTGGTAATAGAATAATTATTCACAGATTTACAAGTTACTTTTAATACTTTATTTAGTAACATATTTTTGTAGTGTGTTTGTTACCTTTGTCTCCACAATGGTTTATAGTTATGACTCACATGAAAACAGTCCATTCACATCTTTTTTTTTTTTTTTTTGGTGAAGAAGCTTGGCCCTGAGCCAACATCTGTTGCCAATCTTCCTCTTTTTGCTTGAAGAAGATTTTCCCTGAGCTAACATGTGTGCCAGTTTTCCTCTGTTTTGTATGTGGGATGCTGCCACAGCATGGCTTGATGAGCTGTGTGTGGGTCGGAGCTGGGGATCTGAACCCCAGGCCACCAAAGCAGAAGGTGCAAACTTAACCACTATGCCATTGGGTCAGCCCCCTCATGTCATTATTTTTAAGTAGTAAAATATACTCCAAATTGATGTCACAAGATTTTAGATCTGAAAGGAACCATAGAGTTCATCTAGTCCAAGCGTCCAGTTTTACAGATGTGGAAACAATTTAGAATAAGGCTAGAGAATGGCTGCATGAAAGTGCGAAGAAATAGCATATAGGTTTGAATGAATTATAGGTGCTGTCAAGAGCATTGTGTGTATAATATTTCTTGAGTCCTACAAAAGAGAAGGGAGACTATTTCTCTTTTAAATTTCTTAATGCTTAGAATCATTCTCAGTGGCAAATTATCAGAATACTGTATTCCCATATGATCTAATCGCATCTATACTTAGAATGAAATTAAAATGTTCTATTGTTTATAAACATAATAATGTATTTCTGACATTCTCAGTCCGAGAGAGAGAATTCTTGCATTTTAGTAGCAAAAAGTAATATGATGGTTTCAAACAGATAAAGTTTTGAATCCCTCACTTTTTTTGTATTTGATGTATGTATACATTTTGTAAATAATAGGTTTGCCAGACCACTTTTATAGATACTAGGAAATCATTTTTTTCTGTACTAACCTAAAATCTGAGTCATCACTAAATGCTTTGAGTGGGCACAACTTTGAGAAAAGCATAGGTTATAACAGTTTGGTTTGCAACTAGGATATATAGATGTTCCAGAACAATATTCTGTAGACTGTCCACATGAATATGATTTTGTGCAAATAGATGTCTCAGATACTTTAGTTGTAAATAAGTGGTATGTGGTATTTTAGTAATAAAAAACACTTAGTATCATTTAAGTTTTCTTTTGTCTTGTATATATTTGTAAGATATTGAATTAACTCATTTTCACCTTTACTGTAAGAAGAACTTTACAGCTGTTCCGTATACTACTGAGCCTTTTAGTGAGCAAGAAATGAGGTACATTAGATAGGATGCCACGTTTTCATTATAGACCAGTCCAATGGCATTAGTACCTTGGACACATTGTACAACTTGAATCTCAGTTTCTTCATCTGTACTATGAGAGTGGTAGGCTAGATTAGTTGATTGTACAAATATGTGAGTATCTGCCAGAGATAGATATTCAAGTTTCTGAGATCAAAAAGAGAACTTCCCTGGCCTTAAGTGGTTTGTAGCTGAGTAGGGAAACAGACACTTAAAAAGATAGTGATTCTATAATGGACATATAAAGAAGGTACAAGGGGAACTTAAGAGGAAGGAGACCTAAATCTGAAGGGAAGGAAGTAAGCATGAGGATGACAAGTGAGAAGAGGAAAGAAGGGGGAAAGAGACTAATTAAAAGGTATCATAGAGACGTTTATCCTTGAACCGATTCTTGAAGGAGTTGAAGATTGCCACTGGATTTTTTTGGAGGGTTTGAAGAGGGCATTCCAGAATGCTGAACTACAGTGAATGCAAGGCATAAAATAGCATAGTGTTTCTGGGAACTACTGTATGACTACAATATGGTCTCCAGAGTAGTGTCTGCACCCCAGGAAGTATGCAGGATGATCGATTGGGGTGAGGGAAGAAAATATTACAACTTCAGTATATTCTGTTTTTATTTTATGTTTTAAAATTTCTATTTTTGATTTGCTTTTTTGTGGTGTTTATAATAGCACATGTATATAATCTATAAACAATTTGTAAGTATAATTTTAATTTTTATATGTACATACATATTAGTAATATATAGCAATATGTTTTATATATACATAATATTTGTGATAGAACTAAGACTAAAACTTAGACGACATGTCTATTCTTGAGAAAATTATATTTTAGAAGGGCTCTCATTTATTTGAGACAACTGAGAGCAATAGCAATTAGCATTAGAAATAGGGAGAAAATCATCTAAGTGGAAAGGAATAGAAAATACTTAACAGTTAGGAAGTTAGGTGCACAAAGCTTTAGAAACTGTCAAATATTAATAGAATTTTTGCCTCTTCCAAGTTTTAAATGATGATATTTTTGAAAGCTTTTAAGTTTTAAAATACTTTTGAAAGCTTGAAGAATATTGCTATGTAGCCAGAAGGTGGCTTTTCTTTTAAAAGGTTATAGTTATAGAAGAGGCATCACCACTGACCCCAACAGAGCTAAACTTAAAATTTTAATTTTGGCCATTTAAAATAATATTTTGGTGAAATAAGCTTGAATATAATATATCCTTGTTAAAATTATTCTTGATTTCTGAATTAAGTTGCTATTAAAAAATGCTGCACATAATGAGCCAAAAAAAAAGACATTCTTAAAATAAACCTAAAGGTTATTTAGTTTTATAATTGCTTTTTAGTTGGCAGAATATTTTTCTTGGAGAGAGAGTACAAAAGCATCATCATGAAGCCTCAAAAAATTAAAAATAGAGATTTCCAAGTACAATTAGTAATTGAAATACAAATGAATTTTGTAGACCGATTTTATTCCCCTCCTAAGTTAAATCTGAATTTCGTTGACTTGTTTTTCTCAATTAAGGTCAAAACCCAGAAATTAATTGAGAATTTTAGCAAGATATTTCTTTCTCCCTAGTAGTCTAACTCCCCCACCCCCACTGATTCTGTAATTTTATCTTTTTTATGTAAATCTTTAAAAATTGGAGACCTTTGGTAATAGAATCTGGATTTGCCTCTTGTTCAGAACTATAGAATGTTAGAGCTTGATGCTCCAGTTAGTTCTGTTTATTATAGTTGCCATTTTTATTTTTATTTATTTATTTTGTGTGTGTGAGGAAGACTAGTCCTGAGCTAACATCCGTTGCCAATCCTCCTCTTTTTGCTGAGGAAGACTAGCCCTGGGCTAACATCTGTGCCCATCTTCTTCTATTTTATTTGGGACGCCGCCACAGCGTGGCTTGACAAGCAGTGCATCAGTCTGCGCCCAGGATCTGAACCTGCGAACCCCAGGCCACTGGGCAAACTTAACCACTACGCCGGCCTCAGTGGCTATTTTTAAAAAGTTGTATTATTTAGAGAAGGTTCAGAAAATGTTTAAGTGCAATGATGAACGGATGAAGGATTTCAATTAATAAGACATTTATTGAACACCTGCTTTGTTCTAGGACTGGGGGAATAGTTCCTGCCCCTAAGAGGTTTAAAAGATGGTACATAGACAGTTATGATAAAAGGTAAAATATGTTAAAACTGAGATTCTCGAACTTATTCCATTGTCAGAACACCTGGACATAATGGTACTATTTGCAGAAAACCCTGTAATATTGATATGATATATTTAGTTGTATCATATGATTTTTTGCTAGGGGTCCAAAAGGCTTAAAACAAATTATGGGATGAAACCCTTAATTGAAGAGATTCTATCTAGTACCTTAGTTATTTCCTCCTACTAATTGGGAGAATATAATCACATTTGGATTTTTGATGGTACATCTTGGTTCAGCTTATGAAGTAACTGTTCCAAGGGCGCATACTTTGAGGACTACTATGGTGAGTTTTATTGAAGAGTGTTAGGGGAGCGCAGAGGAGGGATTGAAAAATACTTTATTAGATTTTATTATAGAGGTCGTAGTTTCGGAGGGTGGGTAGAATATTGATAGGTGAAGTTGAGGAGTTCAATAAACAGTTATTTGATCTATTCTATGATAGGTAGTATGTAAAGCGCTGTAGATACAATGATAAACACGACATCGTCCCTTACTTCAAGGTGGTAGGTAAACAGAAATGAGCAATTAAAGGTATAAAGGCAGGAGAGTACAAAGTATTCCAGAGGAATATAGTTAGAGTGTAGGATGATGAGGGCCTGTAGTGGCGTTAGATAAGTCTAGAAAGATAGGCTGGGGCAAATTATGGAGGACCTGGAATGTCTAAGGAATTTAGAATGTAGGCAGTGTAGATCCATCACAAGTGTTAGCTAAGGGAGTGACATGATTTTACAAGTATTTTGAGGTTTGAAGACTGAAATAAAAGAACGGAGAATGAAGAAAGGAAACCAATTAGAAGCCTATTTAAAAAAAAAGGCTATTGAGTTAATTCCATCAAGAGATAATAAGCAGTAGGAATAAAAAGGTGTATGAGGATACAAAAGAGGTAAATTTAGCAGGTTAAAGTGGTAAAATGGCAAGCTATTGGATGTGAGGTGTGAAGGAGAGGATGATGTCCAAAATGAATTTGAACTCAGGTGATGGTGAAACTGAGGAAAGAGGAGGCATTCATTTGAAGATACATATGCAGCCGAGAATTATTAGAAGACTGCATATGGAGCTCAGCAGAGTGACTAGGGTTAGATTAGAGACGTTTAATTAGGAATTAACCTGCAGAAGGATGATAGTTGAAGAAATGGGAGTAAATGAGATTGCCCAGGACAGAGTTTAGTAAAAGTATAAGGGGACCAAAGGCAGAACTTTGTGTGAGGATTGTCTTCAATCTGGAAAGATGAAAGATTAGAAGAATGATTAAAACATGTCTAATACATATTAAAAGTTGAAATGCTTAATTGAGAAGAGGCAGTTAACGAAGCTGAACAGAATTTATTCTGGAATAAGTGAAAGGTATTATTAGGAATGAAGTAAACTTATAGACTTTATTATTTTAGGAGGTTTTATTCCATTTGAGAATATTAATTTGAGAATGATTTAGATTTAATAAAATAAAAATGCCCTAATAGAGTCTAATGTGTTTTGCCTTGTAGTCTGTTTCTTACTGTATTTGTGCCCCTCTATTTATTTTTATTTCTGAGAAAAAAACTGGAGCAGGGGGGAAAAAGCATGTTTTTGGAGAGAAGATTGAGTCCCTTTTCTAGTTGTATTTTAGCTTTCAAATCGTCTCTAGGTTGTCACCATAAAATTAGAGGTGCCCAGAACAAATAATAGCTGTTTTCATTTCCAAGGAATGTGCATAATAATATGAATCTTTAAAATACAAATTAAAATACTTGAAGTTCTTCTTAATTTTTTAAATTGGGAATGACTAATAAACCCCAGTGGTAGTATTATCTATCACCAAGCCCTTTGTCATATTATCTTCCACCTGGTACCTGTGAATGTTCCGGAATTAATCATGCTTAAAAGTCAGGCTATTAAGTGTATACACTTTGAAAAAAGACTTGGGAAAACCAACAAAATGTCGATAGCAGTTATTGCTAAGTAGAAAGATCCTTGGTATTTTTCATTTTCTTTCTTTTCTTTTTTTTTTTTTTTGGTGAGGAAGATTGGCCCTGAGCTAACATCTGTGCCAATCTTCCTCTATTTTGTATATGGGATGCCTCCACAGCATGGCTTGATGAGCAGTGTGTAGGTCCACACCTGAGATCCGAACCTGCGAACCCCAGGTCTCTGAAGCAGAGTACGTGAACTTAACCACTACGCCACTGGGCTGGCCCTTCATTTTCGTCTTTTAACTTTTCTGTATGTCCTAGATTTTCTACAATAAGCATATTACTTTTATGGTAAAAAAAAAAGATTTTATTTAAAGGAAATTAGTATTTACAACTTTGAGTATACTGTAGGTAAAAAATTGAGTTAAAAATATGTATCACTAAAGTTGTAAGACAGTACACTCATGTTAAATGATGTAACTGGGTAGTGGAACTGTGGGAGATTTTTAAATTTTCACCCCCACTCCTTCTAATTTTTTTCTATAATGACCATGTGTTACTGCTGTTATTTTTTTAATACCATTCAAAATATAAAATCTTTGGATTTTGTAGGTGCAGTTTTAAAGACTTGGGATAGCTAATGCTAAGAACTCACCCCAAACTTTCATATTTAAAGCTTTTGAATACAGACATCTGAAAGTACCTTCAGACAAAAATAACTCTTCTTATAGCTTCTTTTATATCTCTTTAAATGTTAGTATGTCTAGGAATTCAGACTTGTTCATTTCTGTGTAGGCATTCCACTACAAGATAAAAAAGATGAGAATAAATCTTTTACATTTAAGGGAAAACTACTTGACTATAAACCTCTTGCGGTACTTTGTAGGTACTTTACTAATACCACTCTCCTGTGAACCTTTAAGCCTTCTCAATTAGAATCAGTGAAGAAAACATTGCCAAGATATAATGCAGAAAGCATTTGAATTGTTATTTAGCACATGAAGTATTTGGGGGATCTTCTCTTTCCAAAAGATAGCCTCTTCCCCCTCTCAGATGCATCTCATTTGCTTGACATAAGTTTTCTTTCAAATGGTAACATCCCAATTTATAATAACTACATTTGGGTTTGCAAAAGCTTTAAAGCTGAACAGTTTTATTTAAATTTTATAGTCTATACTAGCCTAGTACATTGACTTTGGTAATTGTGTACATTCTCGGCTTTTTGAGGTTGATATCAGAAAGAAAGTGTCTCACAAAATGTGCATGCAGATAGAATGTTGGGATTATTCTCCTTATGGCGTTTCATGTTTTAGGTTTTTAAACTGCTTTTCAATTTCGGTGGTAGATTGCCTAACAAATATAGCAAGGGACACCAAAATCCTGCCAAATACACAATTCCTAGTGAATTCAGGGGCTTTTCTCATGTTTATTCTAAAAATAAGAACAGAGTCCACTTCATTTTGTACTGAAGGAGAGAAACAGACCATCTGAAAAACTTACTACATAGAAATGTTTTCCCATAGAAATAGTTGTAAATGTAGATTGTTTCCATGTTAGCCCACAGGCCCAATTTTTAACATCCAAATTACTAAAATTGGAAGATAAAAATATTAGAATCTAATCAATAAACAGAATTAGAGACATTTCATATTTGTCTCACATACTTGAGGAAAAGCAGGTGTAAATTTGACTCTCTTTCCACAGATAAACTCATTTCCTGGCTCCCTCACTTTCTTCTCTGATGCGACCTTATCTGCAAGCCTTTCCCCAACATCCTATCTAAAGTAATAACCCTCTCCCCGGCCATTATCTATCCGTTAACCTCCTTTGTTTTCCTTCATAGCGTTATTGCAACCTAACATATAATATGATCTAGTTACATATACCTTTTTCTCCTTTCTCACTAGAATGTAAAATCTAGAAGGCAGGGACTTTTTCTGCTTGATTTGTTGTGGTTTGACTTCTATAAATGTTGACTTAATTAAGCAGTAGGTGGTTATAAGTTCTAAAGGTCATTTTCAAAGGTTTTTGAGGGCATGTCTCTTAAAGGGGGTTTCCCAGATCACCCACATTAGAATGGTGTTAAAAAGCAGATTCTTTGGCCCCAGAATAGCATACTGTATTTAAATCTGTTAATTCAGAATCTCAGAGTGGGGATTAGGAATCTACGTTTTTAATAAACTCCCTAAGTGATTTTTATGCGCAAAAAAGATTTGAGGACTAATGCTTCAGGATATAGTAACACTGTTTCATATTTGATTTAGAATATAAATAAACTCAGAATTTAGAGTTTTCTTTTCACCGAAGTATTTTTTAACACTTCTTTTACACTTGTCAACCCTTGTTAGCATTGTATTTTGGGTTATAGTTGGAATGAAGGGAAGGCAGGAGAAAAGTGAGAAGCAGGTTCAAATACTCACGTCTTCACGTGGAATACAACTTGCAAAAGTAACTGGTAAAAAGTGAGAGGTGGGGGGGGTGGTGAGAAGACATAATACTATGTGTTCACGTTATTCCTCTGAAAAAGAACAGAAAGACCTTGATCATGAGTTTGTCATAGAATATTCGAAGCAATTCTCTGTTTTTAGATTGGTTTTTACATTGTTTTAAACTTTTTATTAGAGAATTTCTAACATAAAAAAGTAAAACGGAATACTTTGAACCCTCATGTGCCCATTACCCAGCCCTCAACAATGTTTACTCATGGCTGCTTCTGCCCCATCCATACCTTCTATATACCTCCTTCCTGTATTATTTTGAAGCATGTCATTGACAACAGATTATTCTGTGAACACTTTAGTTTGTAACTCTCAGAAATGAGACTCTTTTGTTTAAAAGTAACTACCATACCATATCAAACCAAAAAAATTTCTTAATAGCAAATATTCAGTGTTCACATTTCCATTTGTTTCAAAAATCATATTTAAAAAAATTTTATATAGTTTGTTTGAATCATGATCCAAACAAGTCCATACATTGTAATTCGTTCATATGTCCTTTACAGATTTTCTTTTCTTCCCTCTCACTCTCCTTCTCCCTCCTACTCTTCTTTCTTGCAATAATTTTGTTGAAGAAACCAGTTTGTTAGTCTGGAGTCTCCTATGGTCTTGGATTTTGCTGATAGCATTCTATTCTTTTGTCTTCTGTTATTTCCTATAAATTGGTAGTTGTGTCCAGAAGCTCCATCAAATTCAGGATCACTTTTTTTTTGGAGGAAAGGGGCAAGACTACCTTCTAAGGTAATGTTGGATTCATTCATCAGTTTCTGGTCTCATGTTTTAAATCAATTATGAATTATTAGATTTAGCATGGTGGCACAATGTAATTTTGCTGAATTTGTTGAAATGTAATGAGTGGTGATTTTATAATAAGGTTTTTGTTTATTTTCTTTATGTTTAAACTTCATATATCAAACTTTATATAAGTAGTTTTTTCTCAGTTTTTTTCTCCAGTGGAGTTTAGAACATGAAAGTTATTTCCAAAGCAAGCTACTTGATTTATAATGTGAGAAAATTGATTTTAATTTAGAGTCATATTGAAGCATTAATTCTATGAGTAATCCTTGTTACATAGGGCTAATATGTTAAATAGCATCAAAATTTTTAAAAGCCTGAAGTTAAAGACCTAGGTCCTATTCCCCTCCACTTCTATCCATTTAAACCTGTTTGTATGATCTTATATTATATATCAGCTGTGGATAATAGTACTATTCTTGGTGTTTCCCATTTGATTTTTGGGAGCAGTGTAAAGAGATCCAAGGTTAGTTCTCATAGCATCGCTCTGCACTGTATCAGGTAAAATATTAGTATATTAATTGATGTCATAGCTTTTTGGTTGATTTTTAAATTTTGTGTTTCTCTTTTATAGTTCAATATGAATTCCGGTCCTTTATAAGGTTTAAAGGTTTTAAACGGAATTCTGAAACAGTACACAAAAGTGTGTGTGTGTGTGTGCACGCACATTCTAATTTTTCTAGAAAGAGGGTGCAAAACTTTATTGGGTCAGCAGAGGGACACAGACCCAAAAAAGGTTAAGAACCATAGGTTTAAACTACAGGATTAACACATACTCAGTAAGTTGTGGTAATGTTTGGTTGAAGTGAAGAAAATTCCAATTAACTAAATGAAAAAATTAGGCCTTTAACAGAAGTAACAACAGAGAATCTAAATAGTACTTGAAGATAAATATTCTTATGTTCATGTTTATACTATTAGATGTTTAAAGAGACTTGTTTAACTCTGACCTTTAAGTAATGGTTTTGCTCTGCGTTAAGTTAGAGGAAAAATGTCTTGGAAATAGCTTTCTTGGTATTCTAGAACTCTGAAAGAGTTAATGTATGACTTACTGTACTGGAGATCTCATACCTTTGTGAGTAAAGTGAGTTTAATTCTGGTTTTGCCAGTGACACTTGTGTTGAATTAGACATTGACTTTCTCTAGAATTCCATTTACAGTCTTTGGCAATTAACTTCATCAAATTCAGAACAGTTTCAAAACATTTGGAATGCCTTTTTCTCTACTTAGAAGTCTCTTTTTTCTATGTCTAGTGAAATGCTAGTTGTTTGAGACTCAGCCCAGATGTCACCTCTCTCTGAAGCCTGATATAGAATTAATTGCTTTTTCCCCTGTACTCCATGATTCTTTGTTTTGCATCTGTTTATAGCACTTAAAAAAATTATGTTGGGATTGTTTCTGTTTCCCTGTCTGTATTGTGATCTCTATGAGGGCAGAGGATATGTCTTATCCACCATTGCATCTCCAGGGTCTTGGGCATACATAATAGTTGTTTGTTAATTCTTGAATTAATGAAATAAATGAGCATAAGAAAAAATCAAATGAATATTCAGTTATATCAAGTCAAAATTCCTGTTTACTTTTTAAGACTCAGCAGAGTTGTCATCTCCTCAGGAAAACAATGTTGCGCATCTCTTCCTCCTGTTTTCAGCACAGGTTAGATATATTCCTCTGTTCTTACAGAATCCACCTTTTGGATTTATATGATTTGTATTGAAGTTTTTGAGTACCATGATATTGAAGTCATCTGTTTGCATGTCTGTTTGCCTTACTAAATTTTAAGATTGTTTTACGCCTTTTTGTATCTCTAGAAACTGGCTCTTCAGATGCAGAGAATCTCAGATATTTGTTGAGTTGAATGCAGATACCATCTTCTACTTTAAGGAGTGGATACAGTATTTAAAAAGCATAATAGAAAGTAGTATATGGTTAACATAATAAGACAGGTAGAGTTCATTATATTCAACATACATTTACAGTGCTTGTTATTTGATAGGCACTGTAGAGGGAATCCAGGATGAATATGGAAAGATAGGAGTTGATAAACTAAGTTGATGGAGAGGTCATTTGAGGCAACAAGAATAGCATACTCAAAAGTGCAAAGGCAAAAAAGCCACTGTATATAGCTAAGGAATGGCCAGTAGTTTAGTTTGGCTAGAGTGTAGTTATATATAGAAAAGTAGTGACAGGTGTGACTGGGAGGGCCAGATTATGATAGCCAGGGCATAGAGGGCCTAATATGCTGTGCTAATGAAGAGTTTGATATTCCATGTTAGTGAGTTATTATATTAAAAGCTTTTAAGCTAGAGAATTACAAGGGACACATATATGAGATATATTCAAGAAGACTAATGTCAGTTTGCTCTTTTTCCATCCCTTAATTTTCAGCTTCTGTTAATTTTAATTTTGCATTTGAGTTTGTTTCTCTTAGGAGATTTAGTAAAGGATTATATAGACATATATCTGGAAAAATTTATATTAAGCAGAAATCCTAGAGTAATGCTAGAAAGAAGAGAAAGTCACTACTTTCTTTTGCCAAATAATTTAGATAATTTGCTAGATTTAAATATCTAATTTAGGTTGGACTTAGTTGTTTTGTTTCTTTAACTGAATTATTTCAGTCTTCTTCCAGGTGAGGGGAAAAAAATTAGGTTAAATACAGAATTTTACCAATTTAAGTTAGTCTATCTACCAAGTTATTTTCAACAACTTTGGCAGTAACCAAAAAAAGAATATGACAAATATAATTAATAAATTTAAACACATATTGACAATATCAGCTGGTTATGCTTAATTTGATAACTTGGTTTTTATAAACCCAAGTCTGTATTTGTAACAGATAGATACTTATAAGAACGTAGTCTTAAAATCAATAACATAACATGCTAAGTAAAAGGTTTTTAGAAACAATTAAATATGACAGTATTTCATGGTGATCCACAGAGTACTGAACAAGTATGAGAACCATTTATATCCTCCAGTTTATCTGAATCCCTGATTATTGTGCACTTGCCATTACATTAATAATTTCCTCTACTTATTAATTCCATGGTAGGGAATTTGGTTGGTAGTGAAATTTAAGGCAAAGACTTTTTAGTTTTATTCAAGTTTTATTTTTAAAAAAAGTTTCATGGCAAGAGTGTGTAAATTACAGGATAACTGAGATCTATTTTAATTTTTTGTTATTTTAAATCCTTTTCCTATGAATAGTTACCATTTATTCATTTCTTTCCATATGCTAAATACTCTGCTAGGCATTCTCCATGCTCTTTGAAGATTTGGAAAAAAATAGAAAATTGTCAAAAAATTAAAGTAAAAGATCACCACCCATCCCATCAGACAGAGGTAATCACTTGGTAGCCTTCTTTATCTCATCTATATGTATACATATGTGTTATTTATTCACACACAAAAAATTCCCATACAAAATTTGGATTTGCCATATATACAGTTTTATATCCTGCTTATCACCTGTTAGATTTAATTTTACTTGTTAATCAGATGTTACATGTGAATGTTTTGACATGTGAGACTATATACTAACAGGATAACAACAGTAGAACCTTGTAGTGTGGTTTTTGTTTTGTTTTGTTTTTTGACCCCATAGTTTTTTCTTCTAAAAATTTATTTTTTTTGCCACATGGATTAGCTATCTTTTGCTTTGTTTGGCTACTAACAAAAAATGACAGATTGCTTTCACTAAAAATTAGCCTAACTCCTTAAGAAGTTGGTTAAAGCCGTCAGTCATGCCATGATGAGTTTATAAGATTTACAGTAAGAATATAGCTTAAAGGGGCTGGCCTGGTGGCGTAGTGGGTAAGTTCACACACTCCACTTCTGGCAGCCTGGGATTTGCAGGTTCGGATCCCGGTCACGGACCAATGCACTGCTTGTCAAGCCATGCTGTGGCAGCGTCCCATATAAAGTAGAGGAAGATGGGCACGGATGTTAGCTCAGGGCCAGTCTTCCTCAGCAAAAAGAGAAGGATTGGCAATGGATGTTAGCTCAGGGCTAGTCTTCCTCACGCAGAAAAAAAGAATATACCTTAAAAATATATTTTAATGTTTCTAATCACACAAGTTAGCAACTTTCTAATATTTTCATTACTCTACTGTGTTTTATAACTATCTTTTTCAACAGTACGCATGATTAATTTGCCAATCTAGAGCAAGAAGTAGAAACAGAACCTGTCTTGTCTGCTTTTGCTACACAAAAGCCCAGCAGAAATTTTGAAATTACATTTCTCATTTATCATAATTTTAGTTATAGTTAACATTTATTAAATGCCACTCTATGTCATTCTGTTTGAAGGGCTTTACCTATATTAAATTATTTAACCTGCGCAGCAACTCTTGAGGTAATTAATGATTTACATAATCTGTTTTACAAATGAAGAAATGAGGCACATAAGATTAGTTTGCCTGAACTAGTTAGTGGCAGGACCTGGATTTGAATCCAGACTGTTTGGCTCCAGAGCCCAGGTACTTAATCACTGTGCTGTGCTGTTTATGAACAAGAGCTGTAGGGATTAAGAGAAAGGAGCCTTTCTACTTGAGAGAGAGGCTGGGGAGAAAAGGCTCATAAACGATTTCAAGGAGGAAGGAGCATTTAGATACCTATGGTGGTAGGATTGACGGTATTTGCAATGTAAATTATTTAAAATTATGCTTATAAAATATAACTGTTGTGAAAAATCTAAAGGAAATAGTTGAAGTACAACTGTACTATACATGAACTTTGTTTAGCAATCCAGTGATTAGTGTTTTTTCATTATAGTTTGTTAATTTAAATAATGTGTACATCTGGTGGCAAAAATTAAACGGTGCAAGAAGTACTAGAGTAAAAAAATGTTGCTTTCTCTCACTAGTCCCCTGATCCCTTAATATTAAGAGGCTACTCCTGTTACTAGTTTCTTGTATTTAATTGGGTGTCTAATAGCCATCTCAAATTTTAACATGAACTCAAAACTGAACTTTTGGTTTGTTGTTTTGTTGAGAGTCCATTTTCTGCCCAGCAGCCAGAGTGAACTTTAAAAAGTATACATTAAGAGAAGTCAGTACTCTGCTTAAAGCACTTCATTGGCACTTAGGCTGAGTAAGGAGTTCTCTACCTACCTGCCAAGCCATTTCTCACCTCAGGGCCTTTATACTTGCTTTTTCTTTTGTCTAGAACACTATCCCCAAGATTTTTTTTCAGTTGGTTTGTTTTTATCATGGCTGGTTCCTCCTGCTATCACTTCTTCAGAGGAATTGTTCTTGACCGTCTTTCAGAGAACTTACAGTATGTAACTTATAGTTAGAACATATGTATGTATGTATGTGTTTACTCAATTTTGTGTATTTTCTTACTAGCATGTAAGCTCAGTGAGGACAGGAATCTTGCCTAAGTGTTGACACCAACACCTAGTTCACTACTTATAGGTATTTAATTAATATTGAGTGAAGGAATAAATGAATAAATGAACGAATGAATGGATGTGTCTGGAATTTGTTTTGGTTAAGCAATGAGGTTGGAATCCAGCTTTATTTTTTTCCTCACATCCAGCCAGTTGTCACAGCATCACTTTTCTCCATTGCTTTGATATACTGTTTTTATAATGCATTAAATTCCTGGATCTATTTTTGGACTGTCTCCACTGTGCTATTGGTGTGTCTAGCTATTCATCTTATGGTATTAAACTTCTTTATTACTGTAACTTTAAAATCCGTTTAATATCTGTTAGGATGAGTCCTCTGTCACATGATTTTTCTTCTTCTCAATTTCCCAGAAATGAATTTTTCATGTATTTATTTTTCCATAAGATACTTTTTAATAGTTTAGTATACTTTTTTTTGTGTGTGTGTGTGTGTGTGTGTGTGAGGAAGACCAGCCCTGAGCTAGCATCCATTGCCAATCCTCCTCTTTTTTGCTGAGGAAGACTGGCCCAGGGCTAACATCTGTGGCCGTCTTCCTCTACTTTATATGGGACGCTGCCATGGCGTGGCTGACAAGCAGTGTGTTGGCGGGCACCCGGGGTCTGAACCTGTGAACCCCGGGCTGCCAAGCGCAGACTAAACCGCTGCACCACCAGGCGGCCCCTTAGTATACTTTTTCATAGTATATTTTTTAATAATACAGTGGAATCAACATTTGCATGCATGTTTTGGTCACTTGGCATGAGAAATATGTGACAGAAATTACTGGTTTGTGGGGAATAAGAATGATATTCTTCTAATTCTTGAAATGAAAGTTGAAAAGAAGTTGACAGTATTACTTTCTATGGACACCACGATATCCCCTTGCCACAGCCTCCTAATTTCAGTTCTGTCTTCAGCTCTTGCCAGGTCCCTACATCTCTTTGTTATGACCTGTTTTTGCAGGTAGGCAGGGGCAAGACTTGCCCTAGCTTTCCCATCTTTCTTCTTCGTGCCATTGTCTGAATCTGAAAGTGTCCTGAATTTATAGTCTGCTACTTTAAAGCCTTGTCAGACTTGGCAGATGTTTAGAGGAGCTGGCCAAGAACAGGAAGCCAAGGTGTCTACCTGCCCACTTTGCAGACTTGTCACAGTTTCAGTGTCTTTTAGGGAACATGAACATAACTGGACTGTTTAAGAGTTAGTGACCTAGGGAGCCATCTGTTCTGCCTGTACTGAGAACTCCTGATTGCTTCTCTATGATAAGGAATAGCTGTAGTGGTAGTAAGATGTTCAGCAGAGCAGTCTTAACTTATTAAAAATGCTTATCAAAGTTGTTGAGGTTGGTAAGGCACTTTTTAAATACCATTTCTGTGTAAATAAAAACTTTACATTTACCTCTGTGCCTTCCTTAAATTAGGAAGACAAAAATCAAGAAATGGAAATTTATTCTAAGTAAAATGTTTGGTTTTTAAAAAACTTAGTTATGGGGGTCTTCAGTTGTTCTTTTGGGAATTAAGTCATTTATTTGGTGCCACTTCAGATATGAACTAAGGCCTCAAAAGGTTTTTTTAATTTATAAGGTGCTTTGCAATTAATCTCTTATTAAAGTTGCCCTCTTGAATTTTAATAATAAATGCCTTCTTGCTTAATCCTTGGCTTGTGTTTTGTCCTTTCTCCATCTTTCTGGAGAATTAAACAATTCAGGTCACTTAGTACTTAAAACTTTTCTTCTTTGGCCTCTATTATGCTATTTCTTATCTTTAGAGTTTTCCTTTTCTTTGGCTGTGTTTTTCCATATACCTGTGGATACTCCCTAAAATTATGCCTTCAGATCTTATCTCCCTATATTTATTCCTCTGTAGAGAGATCATTAATTTTTTTATGAATTTATCACTAAGACTCTGGAATCAGTATCTTGAGCCCTCCCTTTTGTTTTAGTTTCATATTTTTTTCCATAGAACTTTTCCAGTTGGCTGTGCAACTGTTATCTTAAAATGTTGAAAACTAAGTGTATTTCTAACCCAGATCTCCTTCCCAATTTTCCTCTTTTTCTTTTGACTTTCACATTTCTTTCAATGGTATCACTACTGTTTCAACTTGAATATATCAAAGTCATCTTTGATTTTTACACTTTTCATTCAATATATGCAAACTGTAAGCATGTTCATTACTGAATCCCTTTTGCTTAGTAAATGTTTTGAATGAATGAATTTGAATAATATGAATGAATATTTTTCTTAATTAGTATTCCTTCTCCACTCTTTCCTAGTGATCCAAAACTGTTCTTTCCACAAAGTCCAGTTCAAGTTCTTGGCAAAAGAGTAATCAGATGGTATAGAGAGGTTGAGTAAATAAGAACTGAAAAAATAGCATTTGAATTTCATAACTAGGAAATCATTTGGGAAGAGTGATTTCAGTAGAGTAGATGCAGGCAAATGCCAGATTGAGGTGTGAATGAAAGGCAAAATGGACTAGCAGTTTAGATATGACTCTTTTCAGGGGGAATGGTTTGTTTTTAGTATAAACTTGGACATATCTATATGCTAAAGGCAACTAGCAGGTAGAGGTTGAAGATGTAAAAGACAATGATATACAAATTCTGAAAACCTGTGGTAGGATTAATTTTTGATAAGAGGATGGGAGGCACATTTTTCACTGCAATTTAAAGTTACATTCAGATAATTTTGTTTTTTGAGAAACAAGAAGTTAATGGAGCTCTTACTTAAAAACTACCATTTTTCTCTGTGAAATAAGTGGTGGGCAAACTCAGCTACTAAGTGATGAGGAGTTAGTGGGGTGAAGCTTTTGAATAATGATGGCATTTGAAATTGCTGTTATGGGGAACCAGTGAGGGAGTTGACTTCTTTCAAAGAAGTCATGTTAGGCAGGCTTGAGCCCAGTTTAGGTTACAGTTAGATAATAGAGTACAAGGTGGTGATTTTTTCCTAAAGTGCTTAGTAGTGAAGGTATGGGAGTGAAGGAGCTTTTGACTGAGATGCAAGAGAGAGATAGGGCACCTGAGACAGAAAGATAATTGGTCAAGGGAGGTGAGATAAGAGAAGAGGTTAGTCATGTATGATGGGTCCCAACCGGTTATCTCTGTAAACAGCTGAAAGAAGCTGAATTATGTTAGAGTGAATGAAGGAATCAAATAAGGGACTGAAGGTCTGGATGAAGATGAGTTAAAAATGCAGGGGGAATAAGAGTAACAACTGGGAGAATAGAAGGTAAAGAAGATCAAGTAGGAAATAAGTTTAATAATCTGTGATAAATGCCTTTTTTTGTAGGTATGAAGACTTTTTTATTCTGAAAACTTTTTTGGGTATCTGATATATAGCTGCAGATAAGAGCATTGGTCTCCAAACTTTTATCATCTGGCTTCCCAAGCAGAAAAAATTTTGAATATGTACCCCTAATGTATGCATATTTACTTAAAATCATATATAGATACTTCTGTACTATTATGTTTTATATATTGTGAAACATTAAGCTTGAGAGATTAAGCATACTGTAAAAATAATTTTTAAACATTATTAATGTTACAAAAAGTTGTTTTTGGTTAGGACATTGTGATACCTCACTAGTTTTGAAAGTCTTGGTTTAATACTTGACTGTAGAACTGTTTGAAAGGCTCTTTTTACGTTAGATTTATTTTAGTATTTGGTTTTAATGGGTTGTAGTTCAGAGCTGGTAAAGATATGTAAATCTGGATGGAAGAAAGGCATTGCAGGCTGGGCTGACTACATCGGGATGCTTATCTATCAAACATGCAGAAATTTTTGTTGAAATCCACCAGTGAAAGTTCTGTCTTTCCTAATTTCAATTAGTTGCTCTTGAAAATTATTACTAAGGTTTTGCTGTGCTGGGTAATCTTCATTTGCCCCTCCAAATCCATTTTCCACCCTTGTGCACTGTGCTGTTTGCCCCAGGAGGCTGATTTCTAAGGACTGCATCAGCTGGTCTGCCTTGTCCTCTGGCTTCGTTTTGGGTTCAGTCAGTGGGAGGCTCTGACAGGAGGATGGAGAGGTAGGGAAATTTATTCTAACAGCTTCCTCCTTTCTGGGCTGCAGCTTCTCAACTAGGTTCACTCATTGTGTGGCCCTCTTCTACAGTTACAGCTCTCTTGATTCCAATAACTATTTCCTCTCCTTCTTTTGGGCCTAGAGTGATAATAGCTCCCTGGCTAGCTCAGGAGGGCTTCACCATCCGTCCCTAGTTTCCCTTAACCTTGCCTACACCTTTGTAAATAGTCTTCATTAAATATCACCTCCTTTTTAGTATTATCTCTTTCTTGCCAGGACTCTGAGGGCTATAGTTACCTTTTAATATGTTTCAGTTTAAGTGAATGGGTTAAAAAAGTGGCTGAACCTCCTCATTTAGAATTTTGTGTGTGTGTGTATGAGGAAGATTAGCCCTGAGCTAACTGACATCCGTTGCCAATCCTCCTCTTTTTGCTGAGGAAGATTGGCCCTGGGCTAACATCTGTGCCCATCTTCCTCTACTTTATTTGTGGGGCGCCTGCCACAGCATGGCTTGATAAGCAGTGAGTAGGTCCACACCTAGGATCTGAACCTGTGAACCCCAGGCCCCTGAAGCGGAGTGTGCGAATCCAACCATACACCACCGGGCCGACCCCTAGAATATTTTTAAGCAGATTAGATAATTCTGTTTCCAAGTTTTAATTGTGTAGATACAGTTTTTATTGGTGACACATTTACATTGTTTCGATAACAACAACAAAAAAATCACATAATAATGGAAACCTTTCGAAATATCTGTTTTTATTGGGGGGCCAGTGTTAGTCCATACATTAACCATAAGTAAAGCTTAATGTCAACTCAATTCCTTCTTTTTTGTGTGTGTGTGAGGAAGACCAGCCCTGAGCTAACATCCGTTGCTAATCCTCCTCTTTTTGCTGAGGAAGACTGGCCCTGGGCTAACATCGTGCCCATCTTCCTCTACTTTATATGGGACGCCGCCACAGCATGGCTGACGAGCAGTGCGTTGGCAGGCGCCCGGGATCCGAACCCGCGAACCCTGGGCTGCCAAGCGCGAACTAAACCGCTGCGCCACTGGACCGGCCCCCTCAATTCCTTCTTAATACTTATTTTAATAATTTTAAACAGAATTGAGCCTCTGAATTCTGAAATTTGGAATGTATTAACAACAAGAAAAGACCCGTTCATGCTTTGTGGAAAAAAAAAAAAGAAAGGATAAGTATAAAACTCATTTAGTCAACCATAATTATTGCTTAGCTTTTGCTTATAGTTAGCAATCTGTTATTTTCAAACTAATGTCAGACTGATTTCATGAAATAATTTTCCTAATAGGCAGGAAAAAACTTGAATTTTAGAAAGGGAGAGTTATTTTAGTGTATTATTTGATCATTAATTATCTATAATTCTTATTTGGAAATGAGACTTATTTTATTGCATTGCATTTTAGTCTCTGATAAATGAAACTCAAGTAGTTAGTAACAAATGTTTAATCTAGATTCTTTTACTATGGACAAAATGGATGACCAGAATTTTGCAACTTGAATTATGTGTGTAAATTTAAAATGAAAAATAGTTTGGCTTGTGTCTTTCCAAATATCAAATATTTGAGGCTCTGAACATACAACCATTAACAACACAAAGTCCTTATCCTCCCAGATTTTCATTCTGGTAGGGAGATAGATAATTACCAAATAAATAGATAATTATGTAATGCAGTGTAGTGATAAGTAACATGAAGAAAAAGAAACCAGGGTAAGAGAATAGAAGAGTGGAAGGGGATCCTTTACTAATTATAGTGGTTGGGGAAATCCTCTCAGATATGCTGGAATTTGAACAGAGATTTGAAGGAAGTGATAGTGCCTAGCCATACAAATCTCTGGGGAAGGAGAGCCTTACAGAAGGAGGATCAAGTGCAAAGCAGATGCTGGTGTGACTGAGAGTAATAAAGAGACTTTTGTGGCCGGAACACAAAGAGCTAAGGGCAGAGTGTTAGCAAATGAGATCTAGAGAGGTAGATAAGGGCCGTATCACACTAGGTCTCGTAGGCCTTCAGAACTTTGAATTGTATTTTAAATGTAACTGGAAGGTTTTGGAGGAGACAGAGCAAGGGAATGACATGATCGAATTACCTTTTAAAAGGATTACATGGGTTGCTGCATGAATAATAGACTGCAGGGAGATCAGAGTAGAAGCCAAGAAACCTGTCATGAAGAGATTGTAATAGGCTAGGTGAGAGTTTGAACTCGTACATGTACACAAACACACACACTATTTGGTGCCACATGTATGTTTACATATACATATATATAATTCCTTTTGCATTAAAAAATATGTTTTGTTCAGAAACTTCTTTTTTACGTTCAGCAGTGTAAAATGAAATCTTTTACAGTGTACATACAGATTTACCTCATTCCTTTTAATGGATGGATGGTATTCCATGTTGTGGTATACATTACTTTATTTAGTCTGTTTTGTATCAAAGGATGTTTATGCTTCCAGGTTGTTCTTTTTAAGTAACAAATAATACTGTGTGTGGGGGTGGGTGGGTATGTGTGTTTTAGCTCACAGTTGTGAGATACTTTATAGGATAAATTCCTAGAAGTATGATGGGTCAGAGGATATGTGCATGTTAAATCTTAATGATTATTACCAAGTTGGTTTCCAAAAAGGCTGTGCCAGTTTTTGCACACCCACTAATGTATGAGAATTTTTCTTTCGTTAGACCCTTTCCAACACTGAGTGATATTAGTCTTTTTAATCTTTATATGTTGATATGAGAGAAACATCATCGTTTTCTTTTTTGTACTTTAATTATAAATAATAAATATCAAAGCTTATAGATTTTTATTTCTGATAAGTAATAAAGGATGTTAATTTTTCTTTGGTTTTTATTCTGAGAAAATACTGTTTGAAAAAATAGTTTATAACTTCATTTTCTTTACTTCCAAGACTTATGTTAAACGGTAAAATTTAGTTTCTAACTTGTTTATATAATTTAGCCATGTGACGTACTGTTTCCCTCAACTCTGCTCATCCCCAATGCTCTGCATGCTCTGTGACCTCTGATATGTCATCATGTTTCAATGTAATATTGTTCATTAATGTTCTCTTCCATTAGTATTGGTGAAGAAGTAATTAAAATTACAGAACTAGTTAGTTCACCAGTAAAAACACTATACTAAAATGAACCCAAGTGTACGCATTCAGTATCTTTTATTGCCAGTCAACTTATTTTCCTTGGGCCCACATCCTTTACTCCCAAACCCAATTAGCTATCATACAGATGTATGCTACTATGTATAAAAGAATCACAGTCTGAAACAGAATGGATAGATTAGCCCAAATTCTTTAGGATTACTGGTAAACCAGTTTAAAAGTTCATGCCCTTCCTAAAGCTGAATCAGTTGAAATATCTCCTTATAACAAGGAAAACACATAATAGTGCCACAGTTCAGTAGAACCTTGCAGTCATACCATTCATGGGGCCTAGATGCCCCAAGAGTAAGATTGTTATGAAGTTATCTAACAAAGTAATAAACCACCGTGAATGTAGTCCAAGATGGGCAGGAGTTTGATTGTATTTCATGCCATAAATGTTTATGTTTTGATGAAACTTTAGCCTATTTTATATTAAAGAAAGCCTATAAGAAAGTATGGCTACAGGGTCAACTTTTTTTTTTTATTATTTTATTTTATTTTATTTTATTTTATTTTTTTGTGGGGAAGACCAGCCCTGAGCTAACATCCGTTGCCAATCCTCCCCTTTTTGCTGAGGAAGACTGGCCCTGGGCTAACATCCGTGCCCATCTTCCTCCACTTTATATGGGACGCCGCCACAGCATGGCTGACAGGCAGTGCGTCGGCGGGCGCCAGTGATCCGAACTCGCGAACCCCGGGCTGCCAAGCGCGGACTAAACTGCTGCGCCACCGGGCGGCCCCTACAGGGTCAACTTTTAATTTATATAGATTCCTATCCAGCGTATTGAATGCTTACTTTGAGTATTGACTTGATTTTGCCATTGTAGAAACAAGTACCAAACCTTCAGAGGCTCTGGCATATTTTACAAAGGTAGAAGAGCAGATACTTTCCTTGATGCTTTTTGCAGTTAACCTTTATATAGATACAAATTAAGAAGTCAGTTTTTAGTTTAGACTTACAAATTTTATAAGATTAATATTTCTTTTTTAAAATGTAAATGGTTTTAATCAGTTATTTCAAATTCAGTAAGGAGATATATGGATAATTAAGCAAACTGCTGAGAAACTTTTCATCAATATCTTTAAGCATTAGATTAGTATCTTAGTGTATTACTAAAATATTGTAGAGTAGGGAGACATTTGTGATGAGCTGGAAGAGGACATCTAGGTTCCTAGATTCTTTTTATAGGTTAGTCAGAAGGTTTCCAAATTTACAATTATATATTATGATACTTACAACTTAAAATTATGTTGTAATGCTTCATTTTCTATAAGTTCTTCAAAGTATTTATCATAAATTTTCTCTCCGAAAATGTGTTTGTATTATTGTACATTTCCTCATACCAATGATAGGTAGTATGAAATATATGAAGAGATGTAAAGATAAGCTACATTTAATTTTGCAAACAATAAACTTTTTATTCCATTAAAGAGATAGTGCTTTAGTCCTTAATTTTAATGCTTCGGTTTTATATTTTTTTAAATGTAGGGAAGGGACTACCACACATCTTAGGGCATGAGTAAGGAAAATTAGAAATTATGTAGGGACGATCAAAATCTGGAGTATAGCTAAGTACGATTATGTATTAGCAAAAGGGATTCTTCTTAAGGTGCTGGTTAAGGGGGTTTATTGCTTACCCAGAAGATTTGACCTTGTGAATTGACTTATTCTTCTCCAAGGCACTTGAGAGAAAAGACAACGATAACAGTTACATCTAGAGGCTATTATGGATTGGAGGATGAGAAGGAAACTGCATGTACTTCAACAAGGCGTCGGTCAACACCGCGAAGTTTGGCAGGCTTGACAAGTGGAGTTTTTGAATCTATAATGGTTCAAGTTTTGAGACAGGAAGAACAGCTGAGAGCAAAAGAAGAAAAAAGGTAAATGTTAAGAAAAAAAATTAAATTTCATTTTGCTCAAATTTCGAGGAACTACTTTATATAGAGTAGCTGTGTAACTTTTGTGTGCCCATATCAAATTTCTGGGCCCACTTTACTAGTGTTCCAAAATACATTGTCACCAAACTATGCATTCATAATGAAATATCACAATAAAATTTGTTTAAAAATATAGTTTTAAATTTTAAATCAAATTACTTTGAAGGTATACAAAAATAATTTTTATTGAAGATTTCAGAATGCTTTCTAGATTTCTAGAAGTAGTCTCAAATGAATTATCAACTTTAAATTAGAAGAATTTTATATAGATTTGTATAGCTTTAGAATAGACTCACAGACCTTTAAAGTTAGGAGAACTTCAGAAATTATATAGTTCAAAATGACATATAGGTTCACCTCTGCCAGTTCCTCCATTGGTATTAATTTTCTGGATAACTGTGCTTACTCTGGGCTCATCAGAAAAGAATGTTGTGCTCAATTGTTACCTTTTAGGGTCTGGGAGCATAGATTGATGGCTCTTATATAACATTTTATTTATAACAAAGAGACTAGGGTCCAAAGAGGTAAATGATTACTCAAAAAAAGACTGGTGATTTTTATGCTAAATTAAATTTCAAACTCTGTTAGGAGTAATTGCTGATGTAATAGGGAACTGCTAATGCTACTCAAAGGCAATTTATAATACATTATTGCTTCTCTCGTAGAAATAAATGTAGCTTGCTTTGATATTTGCAGGATTAAAACTCAACCTTGAGACTTTCTTCCATCATGCTTTTTAGAGTAGCAATTAATTGGGAACCCACTGTGAAATACTTTTTTTTCCTTGTACAGAGCCTCATAGAACTACTTCTGCTATAGGAAAAGGGATTTTATGGGAAGGGATAAAGATTAATCTGACAGTAGTGTACAGTTGAAATGGAGAGAAATTGAAGAAAAGGAAGGTTTGTAGGAAGAAGGCTATAGTAGTCTAGAACTGCTCTACCGGTAACCAGAAATAGGGAGAGGTTGGATTGTCCTGGGAACAATCAACAGGACTTAGTTACCTTCCTTGATATGGGGGAACAAAGGAAGAGACAAGGTAAGTCAGGATGTAGTTGTAATAATAGTGATAGTAGCAATAAAAAGAAGATAAAAAAGAATGATTAACATTTACTGAGCATGACTGTCTGCCAAGTTTAGCTCTAAGCACCTTATGTATATTCAGCATTTATCCTCGGGCACAGAGAGATTAAGTAACTTGCCCAAGGTCAGGCAATTTTAGAGTGGTAGACAAGATTTGAATCCAGGCAGTTTGGCTCTAGACCTTGTGCTTCTAAGCAATAGTCTATCCTTGTGACTTGTAAAATGATGGAACCAGCAAAGAAAAGAGAGGAACTTGAGTCCATAGTGTGGGGAAAGATCAGTGAACTCCAATTTTTAATAAGTTGTTTGAAGTGTTAAGGGAAACATTTAGGCATCCACGTAGGAATGGCTAGTAGAAAACTAGAAATATGACTGAATCTTTTTCTTTTCTCCAATTTTACATATATTTATGTGTGTCCTGTGCTTAGCATCAAAACAACATAGGTGAATAAGACATGGGGAAAGATCCTCCATTAAATGGCTTAGTGCCTATGATAATTTAATGGAGTAATATGAATTAAGCTTTCTCTTTAGGTATAGTGTCAACTATTTCTTTTTTAATTATAAATATTTTAAGCATGGAGCAAAGAATAAATAAAATTATAATAAAGGCCTGTGTACCCATGGCCCAGCAATTTTTAAAGAAATTAAACATAGATATAATCAAGAGTCCCTGTATTTTTCCTCTGTCCCCAGAAGAAACCACTATCCTTACTTTATCATTCCCATGCATTTTATTATTGAATTTTAAGAATTCTTTTATATATTCTGGATATAAGTCCTTTGTCAGACATATATGCATTGCAAATATTTTCTCCCAGTCTATGCTCTACTTTTTCATTTTGATTGTTTTTTGAGGAAGAGAAAATTTTAACTTTGAGTTTGTTGATTTTTTTTAATGTTTTTTGCTTTTTATGACCTAAGAAATCTTAGCTTACCTAAGATTATGAAGATTTTTCTCCTTTTTTTCCCCCAGAAATTTCTGAGTTTTATTTTTTGTGGTTAGGTCTGTGATCCATTTGAAGTAAACTTTTGTGTGTGGTTTGAGGTAAGGATAAAAGTTTCTTTTTCTTCCATATAGAATAGCCAGTTGTTCCAGTATCATTTGTTGAAAATACTATTTTTTCATCACTAAATTACTTTTGAATCTTTGTTGAAAATCAGTTGAACATATATTTGTGAGTCTTTCTGAACTTTTTGTTACGTTCCATTTATCTATAGACCTACCCTTATGGTAATACTGTATTGACTTGATTATTATAGCTTTATAGTAAGCCTTGAAATTTGGTAATATGAACCTTCCAACTCTGTGTTTCATTTTTTTCACAATTTTTAGGCTATACTAAGATGTTTGGATTTCTGTGTGATTTTAGAATTATATTGTAAATTCCTACAAAAAAAACAAAAACCTGAGGAAATTTTGATTGAGATTGCATGGAAGTTATCAGTCAGTTTCTGGATAATTGTTTAATTTCTCTCAGCAGTATTTTGTAGTTTTCAATGTACACATTTTCCACATATTTGGTTAACTTTGTCCCTACATATTTCATCTTTTTGGTGCAATTGTAAATCAGTTTTTAAATTCAATTTATAATTTTTTGTTGCTAATATATAGAAATACAGTTGATGTTAGTATAGTGACCTTTATCTCTTTCTGCTCTGAATTCTAAAAGATTTTGCTTCATATAGTTTGAAACTCTGCCTTTGGATGCATACATATTTATGATTTTTAGGTTTTTTTGATGAATTGACTTCTTTCTTATTATGAGTGTTCCTTTTTATCCTTGGTAATATTTCTTACTTTTTTTAATATTGCATTTTATCTCCACTGTTGGCTTATTAACTGTACATCATTTGAAATTTTTTTTTTAGTGGCTTCTCTAGAATTTACAGTATGTGCTTAACTTGTCACAGTTAACTTCAAATGTTATACTACTTCACAATATACCTCTGTTTCCCTCTTCTCATCCTTTGTGCTGCTGTTGTCATACATTTTACTTCTACATGTATTATAAACCCCAGTACACTGTTACTGTGTGCTTTAAATCGTTATATTTTGAAGAAATTTAAGAATAAGGGAAAAAATATTTTATATTTATCCACACATTTACCCTTCCCAACATTCTGCCTTCCTTTGTATTGATCCATGATGCCATCTGGTGTCATTTTTCTACTGCCTAAAGAACTTCCTTTAACATTTCTTGTAGTGTAGGTCTGCCAGTGATGAATTCTGAGCTTTTATTTTTTGATGTGAAAAAGTTTTTATTTCGCCTTACATTTTGAAAGAGAATGATTTAGGTTGATTGTTGTTTTGGTTTTTTTTTCTATCAGCCCTTTAAGCATGACATGCTTTTAGCATGCATAGTTTTTGAAGAGAAGTCTGCTGTCCTCTTTATCTTTGATCCTTTATATGTAATGTATCTTATTTCTCTGACTGCTTTTAAGATTTTATCTTTATTACTGGTTTTCAGCAATCTGATTGTAATGTCCTTTTGGTGTGAGACTGAGTTTATGTATGTGTGTTGATTATCTTGCTTGGAGTTCATTTTGCTTCTCTAATCTTCCAGAGGAAGGCTTTCAGTCTTCCTCTCTGTGGTAAATTTTCAAGTTTAATCTTTTCTTCTGCAATGTCTAATCCAGGGAACCTTTTATTTCATATATTGTATTTTTTTAACTCTAGAAGTTACATTTCATTTTTTTTTTTTTTTTTTTTTGTGAGGAAGACCAGCCCTGAGCTAACATCCATTGCTAATCCTCCTCTTTTTTTTTTTGCTGAGGAAGACTGGCCCTGGGCTAACATCCGTGCCCATCTTCCTCCACTTTATATGGGACGCCGCCACAGCAGGGCTGACAGACAGTGCGTCGGCGGGCGACCGGGATCCGAACCGCGAACCCCGGGCTGCCAAGCGCGGACTTAACTGCTGCGCCACCGGGCGGCCCCTCATTTTTTTTTTTTTTTTTTTTTAATATCTTCATTTCTCATCATTGTGGTCCTGTTTTAATGTCCTTATCTGCTAGCTTCATCTTCTTAGCCTTTTTAGGTCTTTCTATTGACTGATTTTTCTCCTAGTTATAAGGTACATTTTCCTGCTTCTTGGCTTGTACAATGATTTTTTTTTTAAATTGGAAATTGGACATTGTGACTGTTACCTTGTTGAGTATCTGGATTTTATCTACTGTCTTTGAAGAAGATTGTACTTTGTTCAGGCAGGGAGTTAAGTTCCTGTGGATCAGTTTCATGATCCTTTCAAGTCCAGGTTTTAAGCTGTTCTAGGGTGGGTATAGAATAGCTTTCACTCCAGTTCAGCCCTACTCCTAAGGCATTGACCTCTCTGGGGTCTCTACTGAATACCCTCCAGTGGTGACAGGATTCTCCACTCCAGTTAGTCTCCCCGCTGTGTGTGAACTCACAGTTTCCTCATCATTCTTGTCAAATTTTGTGGAGTTTTACTCTACACAGTCACAGGCTGGTACTCAGCAAAGTCTCAAGGGGACATTTCTGAAGCTCTTTTCTGTTGAGATTCCTTCCTTTTGGAATTATCTCACAACTTCTGGGTGCTTCATCCTCCCCCAGTGCTGATTTCCATTTCCTCAACTCAACTCCACTGGACTGTTTGAGTTCCCCCTCCTTGTACCCATAGTCTGGAAATTGCCTATAGTCAGAAAGCCCAGCGATTATAGGGATCACCTCATTTGTTTCACTTTTGAAGGATCACAGTCCTGCACTATTTGATATTCACTGTCTGAAAACATTTTCTTCATATATTTTGTTCAGTTTTGTAATTGTTTACAGGGGGAGGGTAAGTTTGGTCCAGTTACTCCATCATGACCATGAAAAGAGGTCATTTCCATGCATTTTTAATGTTTTGACTACATACATATGTATATATTCATAGGTAATATATAGCATTGTTTTGCATGTCTTAACCTTTATATAAATGGCAACTTTCTGTTTTCAGTCAGCATTATGTATCTGAGATTTATTTGTGTTGAATTATTTCATTCTAGTTTATTTCAAGTGCTATTATATAAGATTACATTATCTGACTGTATTACAGTTTATCCATTTGCCAGATGAGATGGACATTTGGGATTATTTCTAGTGTTTTGTTATTATAGAATGCTACAGTAAATATTCTTGTGTGTGTCTTCCTTAAGGATGGAGACACAGATAGAGATGTATGTGTGTGTGTGTGTTCTGCTTTTAATCATATGGTTATGACGAGTTCTTTAATGTTTTAGAGAATGTTGCCACAAGAATGTGATCTTCTTAAAGTTATTGTGAGGAGGTTATTTTGATAAAGTAGTTACCATCTTCTCAGTTCTATATGAAGTGTTTAATATAGCAATAAAATGTATTATTTTGCATCCTTAACTTAAAGAGTAAGCTTAATATACCTGCACTCCTTCCCAACAACACATGAATCTTCAAACTTTTTAACTCCACTCACTCTCCCTTAGCTTAAGTGTCATCCTTGTCCCATACTTTAGTTCCATCTGGTTCTTAACTGCCCAAACGTTGCCCAAGAGCCTCTCCTTTTCTCATGTTATGCTTTCTTCGTAAGTAATCTCGTTCCATGCCCATACTACCTGTAGGCAGAAGACTGATAGATACATGTCTCTTGCCCAAACTTCTCTAAGTTTTAGACCTAATTGCCTACTTAACATGTTCTCTGGATGTGGCATCTATCAGTGTCAGTATCAGTGTCTCTCATCTGTCAAGAAACAGGTGGCACATTCAAGTCAGGATAATTCAAAAAGAGTTTATTTACAAAGCAGTTGAAATATAGTGGAATGTTAAGAGATAAGGCTGTTAGCCAGGGCAAGCAAGGAGTAGTAGTTACTGGTACTCAGGAGAGAGTTACAAAGAATAGGCAGTGTTGAGACGATACCTTCTATTGAAGGACACAGCCCAAGGCAACCTCACAGAAAGGAAGCCAAGGGAATAAATACTTCACCCTCCTTTCCTGTCTTTCTCTGACTACCTGCCAGGGGTCCCTTGACTGAACCCAAGGGAAGCTAATGGTTGAGGTTGCCTATTGATGCAGATAAACTATACAGTGAAGGATAGAGAGTAGATCTGGAGGCAAACAAAAGATATTTGGTATAGATATCTTCTCCAACATCTAAGTATTAACTTTGAAAGCATGCTCTTTCCCCCTAAAACTTGGTCTTACTGTAGTGCTCCCTGTCTTGGTGAATGGCACCACCACCTATTGGATTATGCAAGTTAGAAACCTGGGATTCATCCATGACACCTTCCTTTCCATCACACACAAATTGAATCAATCCCCAAATCTTGACAATTTTATTTCCTAAATCTCTCTTAAATCTACCCACTTCCCTCTGTCTTCTCTGCCTCCATCCAGTTCCTTCATCTCTCACTTAGGCTACGGTAATCTTCTATTAATTGGTTTAATGGTGTCCATGCTTGCCTCTTTCCAGTCTACTTTTCACCTTAAAGCTAGAGTGAACTTTTCCAAATATAAATTTGATTGTGCCACTTACCTATCCCATTTCCTACCACCTCCCCAAAACAAAGCAAGTACGCAGAAAAACTTTAATGATTTAATATAATTTATAAGACCCTGCTTTCATTTTTGGCCTCAACTTACCTCTCTAACCTCATCTTGTATCTATTTTTCCCTCATTCTTGCTATCCTAACTAGAGTGGCCTTCTTTCCCTCTCTTCACTGCCAAGAGATTAACTTCATGTGCATCCGGATTTAAGAGTTCACATAAAAACACATGTAAAATGTATCTAGAATGATAGGACTTTTCTTTTAATCTGCGTTTTCTAAATTTTCTAAAATAAGCATACTTTTCATAATGGAAAATACAATAATTAATATAATATTTATTAATATAAAGTATAATTGAAAATATAATAAGTATTAACATTTGTAATGTGCCACATACAGATGTCTTTTGAGCCTATCCCAAGATTTCTTTTGAGTCCTCAGAAGAAAATGTGACATTTAGGCAGCAACATGGGATATGATATGTGGGCATGCTAAACAAAGCTTCTCTTCCTGTGTATAATGACCCTCCCATCTACCGTGGTGCCTGAAATTCTATCAGTCTGTTGAGTCTGTCAGTCTAAAATACCCTGTCAAGAGTTAGTCAGAGACTAGCTGAGAATATAAATACTGTAAAATTAAGTTTAGAAAGGGACTTTGAAATCATCATCATAAGGTCATATTGGAAAACAAGGAAGGTGCGAATGTATGATTACTGTAGTTGTGCTTTACCTCTGGGCATAGGCAGCTTTTTTGGGGGTGGGGGGGGCAGTGAGGAAGATTGGCCCTGAGCTAACATCCGTGCCAGTCTTCCTCTGTTTTGTATGTGGGATGCCACCACAGCATGGCTTGATAAGTGATGTGTAGGTTCGCACCCAGGATGCGAGTTTCCATCCCATTAAGTAAATTAAAACAACTTTTACATCAGAAATTCAAGTTGGCAGCAAGCTAAACAATTCTAGTGCATTTTTAATATGATTATACTTCAGTTGTCTGATGGGCATTTGATAACTTTTAGCTGGTCACCTGGGCAAACAAAAACCTAGAAGTAAATTATTTTAAAAAATCTTTTAAGTCCAGCAGTTAGATCTCTGATTTGTGATCAATTCCAATTAAAGGAAGGACATCCCCACTCTGTAATTTTTATACGATAGGTAGTTTCCCTTTTCTGTACAGTATATGACATAAAAATAATGGTTTTCTGGGCGGCCCGGTGGTGCAGCGGTTTAGTTCGTGCTTTGGCAGCCCAGGTTTCATGGGTTCGGATCCTGGGCACCCGCGGACACACTGCTTGTCAGCCATGCCGTGGTGGCGTCCCATATAAAGTAGAGGAAGATGGGCACGGATGTTAGCCCAGGGCCAGTCTTTCTCAGCAAAAAGAGGAGGATTGGCAACATATGTTAGCTCAGGGCTGGTCTTCCTCACACACACACAAAAAATAAATAATGATTTTCTAAATCAGATTGCAGAAATGCAAAATTCTGGCATTCCTCTATGACTATCTTTATTTGGACAGCATTGGAAACCAGTGCAAAGAAAGTAGCAGATGATGTATGTTGAACAGAGAGGAATAAATGTTGAGTAAGGCTTACTAGTCTGGCCACCTTCAGGTAAATGCTGATAGACAGCAGGCAATCTTGGGGCCGATTAGTGTACAGAGGCACTGTTAATATAGGAGACCACAACATTACAAGTCAAAGTTCTGAGAAAATTGAGTGAAAGGGCTGGTTAATTTATAGTGCTGAAATAGTCTTTAAGCTACTTATGACCACTGCATTCTGTTTATCATGGTGACCTTGAGCCATTAAGGAAAGATTAAATTATATTTTATATACATTGTTTATTAAGCAGATAAGTATATAATACATTTAAGATATTTTTTAAAAATAAAATTGGTTAAAATTGGAAGTTAGCTCTCCTCAAGTAAATTTCTGTTAATCTGGAATATGACATTATTAGGTAGCAGTTTTGATCATTAAAAATATTGGATCTGTTCACCATTCTTTTTTGCAAAACTGTTTGGATTACCAGAAATAGTGTGTATGTTTTTTATATTCTTGCTTCATATATTTGTATAAACTTATTGGTATTTTATTGATTTGGAAATCACTGGAGTTAAAATAAAAATGTTTTCTACATTTTTGTGAAATAAAAACTATAACTATGATTAAGGGATTTATTTTCAAATTCTCCATAACATAAAATAACAGTGACTTAATGAAGTAGACAACATTTGTGACCACCCAGCATTTTTGAACAGCTTCCCTACATTTTGATAATTTCCCATATTACAAGTCCTGACTTCCCAAAGTAGATGCCAGAAAATATGTATTCTCATCCTACTCACAGCTAAGGTAGAGGCATGTGACCATACACTTCACACTTGAAATTGCATGGGAACAACATGAGGTGGCATTCTTGGGCAGGAAAGTTTATCTTCTGGCAGAGGGCATGGTGGGAGCTTCTCATTATTCTTGGTTCCTAGTATCAGAGGTGCCAAGTAGTGATGGCAGTGTGGTTTTTCCTGGAGAAGCTCCCAAAGTGTGGTTAAGATTCATATCTTCTAAGTTTGGCTCTCTGACCCTTAACAGAGCTTCTGTAAGCTCCCTACTAATCTTTAAATAAATTTCTTTTCTGCTTTAGCCGGAAGAGATTCTTTTTTGTTGGCAGCTGAGTAAGAAGCTTGACTGAACACTTACTATGAATGGTTGGTTTTCCTAAAATACAATATTATATATTATTCATTTTAGAATATGTAAATAAATGTCTTGCTTTCCTTTATCATGCCACCAATTTGCATACATTGTATTGTTTCCTCAATTAATGGATTATTTTGGATTAAAGCTTTTTTTTTTTTTTTTTTTTTGTGGGGAAGACCAGCCCTGAGCTAACATCTGTTGCCAATCCTCCCCTTTTTGCTGAGGAAGACTGGCCCTGGGCTAACATCCGTGCCCATCTTCCTCCACTTTATATGGGACGCCGCCACGGCATGGCTGACAGGCAGTGCATCAGCGGGCGCCCGGGATCCGAACTCGCAAACCCCGGGCTGCCAAGCGCGGACTAAACTGCTGCGCCACTGGGCGGCCCCTGGATTAAAGCTTTTATATATGTTTCTTACTAGATTGTAAACTCTTAAAGAGTAGGGTTCATGCTTTTATCTCTTTATATCCCCACACATGGTAACATTCAATAAAAGTTTATAAAACTAGTAAATTTAGGATACTTTAAAACATAATTTCCTTTTCTAAAGCTGTTCACTCGTTAGCAGTGTTCCTGCTAAATTATACATGACCAAAATAACCTTAGGCACAGCTTCTGTTAGTATTTCACACAGTAACAGGTAAATAGCCTCTAAGCCAATAAGGAGCAACATCAAAAAAAGAGAGCTTGTCCAGGAAAAAAAATATTTGGAACTACATTTTTTGTTCATTTGGTGTTGCTTATCTTTTTTTTTTAATTAGCAAATGTGGTTTTCATAACTATCCTCAGGTAATCTTTTAGCATTTCTCCAACACTGAAGGCTTAATTTTTTGAGCTAACATTTTAGAAACATGCGCTACTGTATCTAATTTTAGTACTATACCTTTGAACAAGTTTTTAAATTGAGAATAACTTTGAAAGCTAGTTTTTTATCTGTTCTTGTCAGCAAAATATGAGTTGCTTCACCATTTGATAGTGTAGTATTTTAAAAATTTTAGTTATATTTTAAGTATTTGACAAAATTTTTAAAAATTGGCAGATTAGAGACATTGACTCTAGAGCTCTTTGGCAAGCTCCCATTCCTTATATACCACACTACTGAGGATCAGGAGAGAGACTCACAATCCCAGTTCTAAAGGACTATCCTGTGATATGCTGGCCTACACCAGACTGGACTCTGTTTCTCTTCCTTCAGTACTCGTGGTCTGAGGCTAGATTCCATCATTCTCCCCTGAAAGGTACAGTTTATAAGGAACAAAAGTATGACTAGCAGCCCTTGAGTAACTTCAGGCAATGCCCACAGTTGGGCAGCATCATGCCCCAACTATATTATGGCCTTTCCAGGCACCTGAGCCAACAGAATGTGTGTATTATACCGTTGTCTAATTTTCTTCTTCCAAGAGTAAGCCAATTAGCACTAACTTGGGCCTACCAAGCACAAACTGTATTTCTGGCTGTTAGACTAACCCACTATGTAAGCCCGAGGAAGTTGTTTTCTCACCCTGCTATGTCTTTAGTGTTCCCATCTGTAAGTTGGATAAATAGTTTCTGAAATTACTGTATAACTAACCTATCGTGGCCAAAGGTTGTTTATCACTACTTTAGGCAAAAAAAAGTCCATAAAAGTATTTTGGTCTGCTCCAACTTCCCCTTTCATTTTCTCCCCTGAGCACTGGTTGTTACTCTTTCACCTCCACAGAAACAGAACAGGATTGATTGTGACAAGGTTGACCAAAACCAATTTTAATGCTAAGCATACTAAATAAACCCACTTTTTGATGGTTGATATTCTAACAGATACAGTTTTCTATACCAAACTTTTAAACAAATTCCATTCCATGAGAAATAACTCGAAAACTTTTTCTGTAGTTAACTGAGCTAACGTCTGTTTCCAATCTTCCTCTATTTTGTATGTGAGCCGCCACCACAGCATGGCCTCTGATAGACAAGTGATGTAGGTCTGTGCCTGGGAACCGTACCCGGGCCACCAAAGTGGAGCACACCAAACTTAACCACTAGGCCACCAGGGCTGGCCCTCTGTGATCATTTTTTTCTTCCTTAAGTATATACTATGAAAGTATTTTCTCTTTATCATTGCATTTGGATAGTTTCTATTACTGTCTTCAGTTTCACTAATCTTTTCCTCTGCCTTGTCTAATTTGCCATTAGTCCCACTTCGTATATTTTCAGATATTGTAGTTTTCATCTCTAAATGTTTGATTTGAGTCTATTTTATATCTTCTATATCTCTACTTAGTTTTTTGACTGTACAGGTTACAGTTTCAATAACTAATGGCCTTATTTGCTAATTCTAACATTTGTTTTATTTCTGGGTCAGTTTTCATTGATTTTTCTCCTCATTATGGGTCATGTGTTTCTGCATTATTGTATGCCTGGTAGTTTTGGTTTGGATGCCAAATATTGTGAGTGTTATGGTGGGTGCTGGATATTTTATATTCCTGTAAATCTTCTTGAGCCTTTTTCAGGAATGCAGTTAAATTACTTGGAAACAGTTTGATCATTTTGGATCTTTTATGATTTGTTACTTGGGTCCAGAGCAATGCTCAGTCTGGGGCTAGTCTCTTCTACCAAGGCAAGACCTTCCTAAGTATTCTATCCAACATCCCATGCATTATAAGTTTTTCCAACATGGCTTGTGGGAATAGACACTGTGTTTCTAATCTTTTGGATGTACCCCCCCCCACCTAACCTTGGGTGGTTTCCTTACATGCATGCACTAATCAATACTCTAAGTATCTGAGGGGGACCCTCTGTACATCCTTGGTGTTTTCACTTTATGCAGCTCTCTTCTCTTTGGTCCTGTGTCCTACAGACTCTAGCTGCCTTGGCATCTGTGGATTCTTGGCTCCTTCTCAACTCAGGGAGTCTGCTGGGCTCTGCCTGCGTTCCCCCACCCGGCATCATGGCCTGGAAACTCTCAAGGCAATAAACTGGGACAGTTGTTGGGCTCACCCTTGTCTGTTTCCCATCTCAGAGATCACTGTCCTTCTTTACGTGATGTTTAGGTTCTTGAAAACCATTGTTTTATCTATTGTGTCAAGGTTTCTTTGGTTGGTTCAGGTAGGACAGTAAATCTGATTACTTGTTACTTCATCTTGGGTGAAAGCAGAAGACGCTTTCGAAGTTTTTACTTTAGTTAGAATCAGTTCTACTATTTGTCTAATTGAAAATGACTTTAATTTATCCTCATCCATGAATGATAGTTATTGTTTCTGGTTTATTTTGTTGCTGTTGAGAAATCTCTTAGCCTTTTTGTAATTTCTGTATATGTAATCTGTCTTATTTTTTCTCCTCTGACTGCTTTTAAGATTTTCTTTTTGTCTTTGATGTTTTATTGTTTTATTATGATGTGCCTAAGTGTGGCTTCCTTAATTTATTTTCTCGGGCTTCCTGAGTTGAGGATTTGTGTCCTTCATCAATTCTGGGAAATTCTTAGCCATTGCCTCTTTAAATATTGCCATCATCACCACGCTCTACCCTACCCCTCTTCTGTATTCTTATTTTCTGGAGCTCCAATTGGTTGGTTGTTAGATTTTAGTCTGTCCTCTTATCAGTCTTTGTATCTCTTCCTTATATTCTGTATCTTTGTCTCTTTGCACTGAATTCTTTGAAATTTCTTCAGCTCATTCTTCTTTAACTGTGTACAATCAACTATTTAACCTATACATTGATTATTTTATTTTTGTGTTTATATTTTTTATTTCTAGAAGTTCTATTTGTTTCTTTTTCAGATCTGCCTAGACCAAATCCAAAAGTTGGGTCTTTGAAATTCTCTGATAATTTCCTGTTACTTATTATTTTAATTCCTTCTTTAACATGTCTGTTTTATATTTTGTTTCTAATAATTTCATTAACTGAGATTTTTGAGTGAATTCTTGTTGTGAAGGTTTTAGAACCCTGATTTTTCTGTGTGGGGAAGATTTTAAATTATGCAGCTTCTGTAATAGATACAGGATTATTCAGATTTTTATTCTTCTTGTGTCAGTTTTGTTAATTTGTGTTTTTCAAAAAACTTGGCTATTTCATTTAAATTGTCTCTTGGCATAAAGTGACTCATAATATCCTTATGTCATTTAAATCTGTAGGATCTAAGGGTGTGCCCATTTTCATCTGGTGTTGGTTTTGTGTGTGTGTGTTTTCTTGATCAATCTTGCCAAGGGTTTATCAATTTTGTTAATGTTTTCAAAGAACCAATTTTTGGATTTGATGATTTTTCTGTTGTATGTTTGTTTTCTATCTCATTGATTTCTGCTCTTTATTTTCTTCTTTCAACTTTAGGGGTTTGATTTGCTGTTCTTTTTCTAGTTTGTTTTTTTCTTTTAATGAACACGTATATTTGACTTTCAATTTTTCTTCTTTTCTAAATATTTGTTCTTAATCTCTAAATTTCCCTCAAAGTACTGCTTTGGCTGCATACCACCACTTTTGATTACTATATTATTTTTCCTTCCATGTTTACATTTCTACTAACTTCAGTGTTATAAAGTCTATTATTTTAGTAGGTACCCTAGAAATTTTCACATTCGTAGTTAACTTATCAAAGCCTAAAATTAATCTGTATTTTTACCCTCTTCCTGATTACTACAATTAGTAATTACTGCTGATTAGTACAATCATACCCAGCTATTTGGTAATTTGCTATTGTTATAATGTATTTTAATTCTATCCTGCCTTCTTTTTAAACTCTACAAAACATTTTTATCATTATTTTATGCCATATCTATATAGATTAACCTATGTCTTACCACTTTTTTGCTTTTTTCCTATCTCTGATCTTCAGTCAAGGATCACTGTCCTTCCATCTGAAGTACATCCTTTAGAATTTCCTTTAGGTAGGGTTCTGTGCCTCACACATATTGAGTTTTTGTTTGTCTGAAAATATTTTTATTTTTGTCTTCATCTTTGAAAGATACTTTTGCTCTGAAAGCAAATTTACATTGATAGTTATTTTTTAAATACATTAAAGCTATTCTGTTGTCACTGGCTTCCATTATTGCTGTTGAGGAGTTAACTATAAATCTTTTTTTCTTTTAATTTCTGTACTTTTCATATGTGGAAATTCTCTTTAGGTCTTTTTCAAAACTGCTTTGTCATTTTTTATAGTCTCCTTTTTACACATGTCTTCAGTTTCTTTTCACTAAACATTGTATTTTCTATGTCCTACAATTCCTATATCTATAGTTTTTGGGGGTCAGTTTTTTTTCCTGTCCCTCATAGCACCTTACTTTCTTTTTTATTTTGTTATCGTTGTGAACTCGTTTCTTGTTACTGTATCCATGGGGGTTCCTTAAGATCTAGATATAAGGTGCATTCCCTTAGAGATGTGATTTTTTTCTATTCAAGTACCTGAAACCATTTTGACATGAGACCACATTAAACTCATTTGTTCGTGTGATGTTTTTCTGAGCACCCAGGAAATGTGAATGTGAGCAATAAATCCACATGAGAGTTGGCTTATAGTTACAAAATCTTAGGAGAGATTTTATTTTTTTTCATCCACCACTCCTATTGTGAAGATAATTTTCCTTGCAGTCTCCTAGTTGGGGACAGGGGAAGGGCTGTTGTTTCTATTATACCCTTCTACTTACTGTGTGGGCTTTTGGAGTTCCAGCTTTGTATTGGGGAAGCCAGATTCTACCAGCCCACCACCACCCCCATTCAGTAAAAAGTTAAAAATCCTCAAAACTAAAAGCACATTTGAAAAAATTTGACTTTTTTTAAGAATATCTAACATTGTTTGGATGTTCAAATGTAATAATATACATAATGCCAAATCACAATTGTACTTTTTTTTAAACAATTTGTTTTATCTGTAATAACAAGCTAGTTATCGTGTGACCTCTCAGCCAAAAATATAAAAGTAGGCTTGTTCTATAAAAGAGAAAGTCCTGATATTACTAAAATAATGTTCTTACTGTGTATTTGTTTTAACAGATTGCAATCTGATAGTACAGAAAAATAGCCAGTGTCAGACATTATACTTTGGTTTTCATTTAGAGACCAAGAATTAGTCACATCTCAATGTTTTTATACATCTTGTCTAGAGGAAGAATTCTCACTCTTGAAAAATCAAGAGTAAGATAAATTATTATGTTTTCCCTCCTTTGTTATTGTTATTCTGATTTCTCTCCCAAAACTTCATATGCTTTAATTTCTTCTTTTATACAGCTTTATTGAAATATAATTCATACACCATACAATAAAATTATTTAAAATATAAAATTTAGTTGTCTTTAATGTATTCACAGAGTTGTGCAACCATCACTGCAGTCAATTTTAGAACATTTCATCACCCCAAAAAGAAAGACTGTTAACAGTCACCCATCTCCCCCAACCTTCTCAATCCTAGGAAACCACTAATCTACTTTCTGCCTCTATAGATTTCTGGACATTTCGTATAAATGGAATTATACGATATGTGATCTTTTGTGGATGGCTTCTTTCACTTAGTATCATGTTTTCAAGGTTCATCCATAATGTAACATGTATTAGCACTTCATTTTTTATTGCTAAATAATATTCCATTATACGAATATGTCACATTTTATTTATCCATTCAGCGGTTGGTGGACATTTGGGGTGTTTCCACTCTTTGGCTATTATGAATAATGCTGCTGTGAACATTCACGTACGGTATTTTTCTGTGGACATACATTTTCATTTCTTTTGAGTAGATACGCAGGCGTAGAATTGCTGGATCACATGGTTAACTCTATGTTTAACTTTCTGAGGAACTGCTAGACTGTTTTCCAAAGCAGCTATACCCTTTACAGTGTGTGAAGTTTCCAGTTTCTCCGTCTTTTTACCTATGCTTGTTCTCTTTCTTATTGTAGTCATCCTAGTGGGTATGAATTGGTATCTTATTGTGGTTTTGATTTACATTTCTCAAATGGATAATGATGGTTGAGCATCTTTTCATGTGCTTGTTGTTCATTTGTGTATCTTCTTTGGAGAAATGTCTGTTCAGATCCTTTGCCCGTTTTTTAATTGGATTATTTGTCCTTTTATTATTGAGTTGTAAGTGTTCCTTCTATTTCCTAGATACAAGTCTATTATTAGATATATGATTTGCAACAATTTTCTCCCATTCTGTGGGTTGTCTTTTCACTTTGATGATATATTTTAAAAGCACAAAAGTTTTTAGTTTTGATGATGTCTACCTTATATGTTTTTTCTTTTGTTGCTTGCACTTTTGGTTTCATGTCTAAGAACACATTGCCTAATGCAGGATCACAAAGATTTGTGTCTATCTTTTCATCTAATTTAATTTTTTTAAATTAACAGTGCCAGTAAAGAAATTTCTACGGAGAAAAAAGCACCTGTAATCCCATCAACTTGAGAGTCATTTATTTTTGCAATACTGTCATCTCCTTGTTCAATGTATGCATATTTTCATTATTGCTGTTATTTGTTAAGTACCATGTTGTGTTCTGATATTCTGTGTGTTTATACATACTACTCATAATTTTAGTTTTTGAGGCTATATAATACAGCCAGCTTATTTCTCAATTGTGTAATACAGCTCCTTTATAGTTTTGTTTTTTCTATATGATAGAACTCCAATTAACACTGACAACCACATAACACTTTGCTTCTGTTGAATTATTTTCTTAGTATAACTTTCTAGGAATGGAATTATGGGGTCAAAGGATGTAAACATCTTTCAGCTCTTATATGACATCTTATTACTTCTAGAAAGCATGAAATTGTGATTTTGTTTAGTAAACATGCTTTAAAATTTTTTTCATTTATCTTGAAGTTGATACACATCATAAGTTGAAGAATTTTACTTTGAGTGGCAATAATGTCAGTGATAATCCTTCATCAGTAAAGCTCAGGGTCAGGTTATATGTGTATTGCTTCATCTGAAAAAAAATGATGGTACATCTAATGGGACACTTTGTACTGATACTGGAAACTGGAACAGCCACTTGCCTTGTTGACTGAAGATAAATATGACATACTTAAAATTTAGTATTTTATGGTATTCTCTACTTTAAGTAATAATAGTATAATTTGTTAAATTTTCCTTAGGCTTCGGGAACAGGAAAGAAAAGAAGCAGAAGAAGCTAGTCAAAAGGAAGTAGAAGAATGGGAAAGAAAACTTCTAGCTCAAGCAGCTCCAACTTGTATGGAGACCCTGTGGGAAATTCCAGCTATCGGGCATTTCCTTTGTTTAGCCCAGCAAATTCTAAATTTGCCTGAAATAGTCTTTTATGAATTGGAACGTTGTCTTCTAATGCCTCAGTGTAACGCTTTTCTATCTAAAATAATGACTTCTCTATTAAGTCCTCCCCATCGTAGACCTACCTTACATCGAAGACCTACTTTGCCTTATAGGACCTGGGAAGCAGCACTGAGACAGAAAGTACAGCAGTGGTACACTGCTGTAGGGCAGACTGAAAATCCCGATAACTGTGCTGAAAAACTTGGATTGTGTCCTCAGTTTTTTAAAGTTCTTGGAGAAGTTAATCCATTGGAAGAAAAACCTTTTCATGAACTACCTTTCTACCAAAAAGTGTGGTTACTTAAGGGTCTTTGTGACTTTGTGTATGAAACACAAAAAGAAGTTCAAGATGCTGTACTTGGACAGCCTATTCATGAATGCAGGGAAGTTATCCTTGGTTACGATTATTTGGAGAATGCTTATGTACATTTTCCACAGTTCTGTGGTGCAGATGTACGTATTTATAAACAGAGACCCTTCCAGGCCCCAGAATTTCCAATTCCACCCATTAAAATACAAAGAGTACCTCGGATTAAACTGGAGAAATTGAAGTGTGACTATATTAGTACAAGTAATGGAGAACACAGGTGTAGTAGAGAAGGCCTGCCCTCTGCCTTCAAGAAAGAGCAGGAAATTAATTTTGATCCAGCTTGCTGCACTGCTAAGATGAATTTGGATAATCATGACATCTCTGTTGAAATGGAAGTGAAATCCAGCTGTGAAATCAGAATTCGCAGGCCCTGTGAAATTAACAAAACTGATTGTTGTAAAGAAAATTTAGAGAAACCAGGGAGTCCAGGGGAAGTTACTGGCTTTGGAGAGCCTCTCAGTCCAGGTGAAATAAGGTTTATAGAAAATCAGGAAAAATATGGTGAAGCTTCCAGAGTAAAGCCTGAACCCAGTCCGTTAAAAGAAAATGCTCTAAAATCTTGCCAAATACATGTAAATGGAAGTCACAGTGATCATCCAGAAATTAGCTGCCACAGAGTTGTAAGGGATATTCTATTAGAGCAGTCACTGCAGAGCCACAAGAAACTCAAACTAACTAAAATGAGGGCAAAAAAGAAGAAAAAGAAAAAAAAGAAACTGAAAGATGTTTTGAATGAAAACTTACAGAAAAAGCGCGAAGGTCTTCATTCTCTTGCATTCAAGTCTTACAAACCTGAGATCCAGAATAAGTTATTGATCATCAAAAAGAAAGCAAAACACAAGAAGCACAAATCTGGTAAGCTAACACAAATGGGTGAGAATTACATTTTAAGCATACTTCAAGTTGTTCGAACATTTCAATTAAACATCATGGAAGGCTCTGCTTGACAGAATGAAATGCACATGTATGCACATATGTGTGTATGTGTTTAAGGGTCAAGTTTTATATTGTCCCCCATGATTAAAACCCAGAGCAGAAGTTTTATATACTAACTAACAACAACAACAAAAAATACTGGTTTGGTACATTTGAATTTAATTTTCAGTTGAAAATCTTTGGACATTATGTTTTTACATTTTTCTGCACCAGTTGCTCCATAAGTGATGCTCCCCATCACTTGTGAGAAGTGGTTTTCTTCCCAAGGCTAAGGGCAGTACGGTGCAATGGAAAAAGCACTGATACCAGGAGATATCATTCCCAGGACTAAAGTTCATAGCAACTAGCTCCTTAAACCAAGACAAATCAGATTACCGTTCTGGGTCTCAGTTTTTCCCCAAATCATATATTTTTCAGCACTCTGTTTTTAGTATATACTTTCATATCCAGAAAAAATGTTGTGAAATATAAGGAAAAAATTACCCAACTAATAAGATGTGAAGCATATTTTTGTAAGAGAATTTGTAATTTTGTCTTATATCAAATTTAAATATTCAATATATTTGTCACAAACTGTTTAAACAATAACAACAAAAAAATCCTATAAAAGTTTTCGATGGTTGGTTTCAATGTTTTTTAATTACTCAGGTGCTCTTGCTTTTCCTATTGTTGGCCATTTAATCAGTTTATTTCTCCTTTATCAGGAGGATAGGTGAGATTAAAGCAGATGATCAACTCCTTTTATTAACCCTAATAAAAAGTTGCCTGACTGGGAAAAACTTGAATTGTTTACTAAAATGAGTTGTGGTTTATTGTCATTATTTGTGGATTTCAGTTTTTTTACTCCTTCCCTTAGTAACAAAAATAATTAAGAGTTGACAGTGGTTTGATAATGAGTTGGCAAATGAGGGAGTGAATGTTGTTTAGCTGATATAGTTGCTGTTAAATCTTATTTAAATCATTAAGTACAGTTAAATGTATTTTAAAATGTGTATGTAACGTATCATTGATAAAGAAATAGTTTAAAATTTACTCTTAAGAACCAGCTTAATTTGTTGAACTGAAAATTGCAAAGTGGTCCACATTGACCCAGGTGATGAAAAGCTACAACTTTTTAAAGTAACTTTCAAAAACAAGCCTTTTAAATTTTACAGTCAATCCATTAGGCTATATAAATTTAGTTTGATTGATTTGGCAAGTTCTCTTTGAAATGTCAGCCTCTGAAATACTAAATATTTTTAAATTTGAAGTATTTTTCCAATCCTAAATTATGTAGTATTTTATTAATACCATTGTCACCTAAAATCTTTTGTTAAGTGTTTATTTATGACCTACTATTCATGTGTTCAAAGGTAATTATAACTTATAGTGGTTTATAAAATAAAATAGATATTGATGTAGCTCCTATACAGACTATACCACTAGCAGAATAAAAATATTAACTTCTCAGGTTTGGATTAAAAGGAATTTATATTGTAAGGAAGTTAATTGTTGCTGCGTTTTTGAAATGGAAGATCAAAATGTTTGTAGAACAGAGAGAAAATCTGTGGGAGTTTCATGTCCAATTCTGGATAAGTGAATGAGAAAAACTCAGAAGCAAATTCAGCAAGTACTTGTGTAACCTCTCTGAGCCTGTTTAGTTGGGGAGAGAAGGCTTACAGGCATGAAATAAAAGTAATTAATGCACTTGCTTATACACTTTCTCATTGTATCTTCAGAGCAAATTTTAGAGTCAGTCTTCAGTGACAGAAATACTTGGATCTGGCAAATATATTTTCTCTCTCCCTTGTTAGTATCGGATAAGCATGGGCCAATTCTCTTTCTCCATCATATGCTACACTCCTTACTGTTATAACAGTGTTACATAAAATGTTAACAACAATAAAAACATTTGTTTTATCTCATTTTCAAACAGTTGTCTTTCTGAGACTTTGCCCTGGGCTCCTTTATTTAGGTATGAGACATTGTCAGTTTGGGGCATACCCTAATCCAGTGTTTCCTTTCTCACTCTTTTTAGAAGTGAGCTCCATGGTCATAGGTTTGGGTAATAAATGTTCCTCTTTTAGATTTATATTGTGCATTACTACAGGTCCACAGTGCATTTTACAAAACTCTTGTATCAGATATGTTTTGGAATGCAAAAATCTTCAGATTTAGATGATGTATATGTTTATTAAGTAACATCCCCAGTGGAGCTCGGGGCAGCCCCTGTAATCAAACACATAATTTCTACAGAAAAATGTATGAATAGTCTGATTAAATGAGATTAAGGCTATAAAGAACCTCATACCAGTTCAGGTCAGGTTTTGCTACCATATAAATCATTTTTAAAACTTCAGTTTTCAGAACCTATTGGACTTCAGGATTGTGGATAAGTGATTCTGAGCCTGTATATTAAGGGTTCTGGAAAGTCTTAAAGATAGGAAAACTGTTTGTTTTATTTAACCTAGTATTTTGTAAGTTTATTTGAACACAGAGCTTTTTTTCCAAGTAATAGTATTCTGTGGAATATGCTTTGGAATAAGCTGTGTCATCCATGACTGATTTATGAATCTTCACTTAGGGTGGACTAAATTTTACATGTCATTAATCTGGTCCATTTTATGTTGCTTACTACAGGCTTTAATTTGGGTGGAATCGCCAAATTTAGTAAGCCTTCTTATTGGGATGGGAGATGATTTTTAGTAAAAGGCACAAAGACAAATTGGTTGAAAATGATTTAATAATTTTAGTGCACTGTGAGGCAGTTTTGCAATATTTAAGCATTTTAATCTATTTTTCAGAATTGCAGTTTTCTTTCTGCTTTTTACATTTTGAATTCATTTTCAGTTGTTTAAGCCTATTCCTTACTCTCGGAAACATTATAGAATAGAAAAACGTTGGAATTTTCCCTATTGTGCATACGCATAGCACTAGATACTTCTCCTTCCTAATACTTATTTATAAATAGTAAACATATAAACATAGTTGCATTTATTTATAGGTTATTTTGATGACTGTCTCCCCTCTATTCTATAACATTCTTGAGGACAGGATTATTTCTGGTTTTGCATCCCTAGCATTTAGCACAGTGACTGACACATTGTATAGGAAACTATTGAATAAATAAATGAACACACATAATATGGCATGTTAATAGGTATTTTTCATATGCTTTTCAAGGCATTTATATTTTTGAGTTGGATTAGACTATAAATACCATTTTACAATCTGCTTTTTTTCCATGTAACAGTATACCATGAAGATCTTTGTGCAATAAATAGATTTCTGCAGCATCATGTTAAATGACTGCATAGGATTCTGTTATGTGTATTTTGTAGTTATTTAACCAACCTCCTTATTGGACATTATACTGTTACAGATTGTGTAGAGCTGGTAGAGTTGGCTGAAATGAATTAGAAATTTTAAAAATTAGAGGACTTTTTATAAAACCTGAAAAAACAGACAAAAATGATTAAAGATGCATTAATTGTTACAAAAAGCTTATAATGTTTTAAGTTATTCATTTCAACCAGTTTGGTTTGGAGGGTTTTTTCCCTTCTCACGCGGTTGTTATTTTCCACCAAATCATTTTGTGGCAGCTCCTGTAAACTGATTAAAATAAATAAGACAGATGGTGTTATTCTCTTATAGGTGAAGAAACTAAGATTCAAAAATGGTAAATTTTAATAATTAAGTATATAATAAAGATATACAATGAAAGTTCAAGTAGAGGTGAAATCTGTGTGCTATGGTAGTCTAGGAAGGTTTCACAGAGGATGAAGCACTTTGAAGACTAATGGGGATTGGATAGATGAAAAATGGTTGTTAGCATGAGCAAAAGCTTGAAAGTGTAATTAAGCTGGGTGCCACTGAAAAAATTAGCACAGAAGAAAACTTGAGAAAAAAGTTGAGGTTTTAGAAGCTGTTTGAATGATGGGAACATGCCATTTTGGGGTAATATCTTTCTGGGCAGGTGATGCTATTTTAAATAATTGAATCAGGAGCCTAGTGCAAGGAAATGAGCTTGAAATAAGATATATCAAAAGAGTAAAAAACAGTGAGCTGTTTTATAGGGAATGACTGAGAAAGTAATGTGATCTACAATATTTGATTACATTCAGGCCCATATTTGTGAAAGGGGTGTATAGTTCTGTGTTGATAGCACTATAGAACCTAACTGTAGATCTGAGAATTATGTTTTATTTTCTGGGACCAGGTGACTTAGGGTGGTGGGGGTAAAAGACCTGGGGTATGATTAAGAAAGTGGTAGAGGAACGGAAGCCCACTGGGGGGCAGTATGTAACTTGCCCTGAGTATGTCTTGCTCTGGGGCAAAACCAGATTACCAAATAAAGATTGTGTGGTTTTGTAATATAATATCCCATGCTCCATTTTAAAAGTAGTATTTAATAAAAAGGAGCTAATTTTTACTGAAGAATACAGGAAAATTTGTATTCAAATTGTTTTTATGAGGTTACAGACTGAGGATATTAAGTAATACTGAATATGCATATCTTCTAACCTTAATCAAAAGAAATGCTCTGAAATCAATGAGAAGCAGATTACATCTCTGCAGAAAGTTTGAACAAATGTAGTATTATACCATAAAAAGAGCACAGCTTTGAAGTGAGACAGATCTAGTACAAATATATGCTCCAGTGCATATTAGCTACAAGTCCTCCATCAGTTTATTTACCTGTTTATAGCCTATTTCTTTATCTGTGAAAAATGAGTTAATACCACTTTGCTGTATCGTTACAAAGATTAATTGGAATAGCAAATGCATAGTACCTAACATGGTGCCTGGCGTGGTGGTAGGAATCAATAAATGGTAACTATGATTTTTGAGAGGTTAGAATTACATAATGGAAAGAGCTTGGACTTTGGAGTTAGAATCCCTGGCTATGGTGCTTACATACAATGTAACACTTGAGTAAGTTAAATAATCGTTTTGATCTTCAGTTATCTCACAGCAGAGTAGAGTATTGCCTACCTTGCAGAGTTGTTTTGAGAATTAACTGAGATAATTCATATAAATCACCTTACTAAGTATCTGACACATAGTAGACTCTCTTAGTTTTCTTACTACCACTCCTAGGTGATCTTGTGAAACTCTTTGGTAAATTGTGTAAATTATTTAAAGTCATTGTCAGCATTTTCCTCATTATAAAATGGACTCAGATGGACCCTTAGAATTGTAAACAGTTAGCTACCTCCTTTTTCCTATCCCAGACTGGTGAAATTTCTGATGAAAAGTAGGATCTTGTATTTAAGGATCATTTCTCATAACTTATTATATGCTAAATGCTGTGAATACAAAGTAAATAGTGTGATTCTGTCATGAATAATTCAGTCTAGTAAGGAAGAGAAACATATAAACAAGTAATTACAGTACTATATGATAAGTGTTACATTAATTGATATATGTACAAAGTAGAATGGTAGCATAAAGTACATATGAGCAAGAAGTAAGATGAAGGAGTAAGTTAATAAATTTGAATAAGGTTAAAAGATAATATTTTGCTTTGACTCTTACCATCATAGCTTAGCTAAGGCAGATAACTAACATTTATTGATCACTTACCATGTGTCTAGCAGTAGTCTAAGCTCTTTATATGTTTTAACTCATCTAATTCTCACAAAGTAGGTAATATCATTATCCCTGTTTTACAGATGAAGAAACTGCACAAGGAAATAAATCAGTTTGCTGGAGGTCTTGCAGCTAGTAGGTGGTTAGAGCTGGTATTCAAACCCAGGTAGTTTAGTACCAAAACTCAAGCTTAAAACCACTATGCAATACTACCTCCAGTTACTTTATAACATTTAAGTATCCTAATGACATGGAGAAAGGAAATGCCCAGTAACCACTTGAGCTGCTTAATCTGTTAAAATAGAATGGCTGCTCGAGTCAGCTGAGAATTTAGTATCTGAATTTAGTGCCAAGGTGACAACAATATGAAAGTCATTGGGAATATGAAGGGTGACATCTGTTGCTCTTATAAATAAATACAAAATCAAATGATTTTTAAAAAGCTAATTAGAGCAGTGCTGGGATAGTAGGGGTAGATTAAGGAAGGATTTCATTTCTTTCAAATTGCTGTTTTTATAGCCTTCCCAGACTTAGATCAGTAAGGCCATTAAATCTTTGACCATGAAATTTTAAAAATGGTAAAGATAGTGTATAGAGGAAAGGCATCCTGGTGTTCAGATTCATGAGTCCTCTTGAAAGGTACCTACTGCACCCAGTTTAGAAGTCAATTACTAACCTATATTACAGAGATAACCAAGAATTTAATCACTTCTCACTGAATATTGCTTATTTAAACAGCAGCCCACCCACTTACCTATTTTTGTAGTAGTTTGATTCTGGTATAGGTACTGTGTAAGCACAGAAGCAAATAACAGTGATGAGAAAAGAAATACATCTTTGTATAGAAAAGAAATACTTCTTTTCTATATGTTGTTATTTTAATTCAATTAAAAGCAAATGTCAAATGACAACAAGGTGATACTAGAATAAGACAGTAAAACCCATGTGAACCTCAGCAAATCAAAATTTGCAGTAGTTTAAGCATAGTATACATGCATTTTATTGAGTCAAAAGTTAGAAACTATTCAAATTACAGTTCTGTGATATGATTAAAAAGGAATACAGAAAAAAATACAATTATATTGTAAACTGAAATGGTGCCTACTAGTTGAATAAAATGTTGCAAATTGATTGTTTTCATACAAGAAGATCCTATCTATATAGGAAAATGTTTAGAAAGGAACAATAGAGATTATGTAGAGCAAGTGTACTTATTCATTTTTCCTTTTGAAGAAATAGTAACTTTTAAGCTGATTTTAGCCTACAAATGATTGTGAACTAAAATTAACTTTTAAATATTTTCGATTAATTTTTTATTCCCTTATGTAGATTGTAAACCCCTGGAAGACAGAGTTTCCATTTCCTAATTCTTTGTTGTCCCCATAAATTGTATAGTGCCCTATATCTCATGTTTGTTGAATAATTAACAACCGATTTATTAATTCATTTTGCTAATTGTAAATGGGGAAAAAAACATATTTACTTTGACATGTTCCTTACTAAAAATAGAGATTATATGCATGTATGTATAAGAGATATACTTGAGTCTATGCTATGAATTGAATTTCCTTAAGAATATGGATTTATTTTTCCCAGTAGTTTCTGATTGCACAAGTGACTACGTGCACTTTACAGGGAGATGTTTACCTTGTTCTAAAACTGGTTATTGAATACTGCCAAAGGCTGCGCAGCCCATTACATGAGTGCAGAGCTAAAGGGACAGAAAAACCTTGTTTCTTAAGCTACTGAGAGGATTTTCACATTAGATTGGCTAAAAACCATATCTTTATAGTTCTATGCAAGTTCCTGACTATGGGAGTCATTGTTAAAGGTAAGGCTTTTCTTACGTAATCTCCTTTTAAGTTGTGAATTAGATTTTAACTGAGTAGTAGTAATGTGACTATTTTGCTGATACTGTGCAACATATTGGAGACTGTAATAGCTTAGTTCTTGTATAAAAACAGCACTTGTTAATATGTCTGTTACAGGTAGTTATAGTTTAATGTTTGCTTTGACTGGGGCTTGTTTTGATTCATCATTTTTATTTGACTCACTAGAAGCCATCTGTTAGTTATATTTTAACTTTCAAGCTCTATGTAATTTGGTTTTTGTTAATGAAGTGCTATAAACAGCATTATGAAGCTTTTCTCTTTTAATCTTGAAAGGAAAAAAATCCGTATCTAAAAAAGCAATCACAAAGAAGAGGAAAACTGTCACAAAGTCACCTACTGTACCAGAATTTCAGGTAAATGTTTCAATTTTGTCTCAACATTTTTTTAGTTTAATTTTTTGTTTCAATGTTTATATTGCTCCTCAAGAGATTGGCTAAATTCTACTGTAACACATATACTTTCAATAAAATGTTTCCAACTATGACTTTTTTCCCTGCAAGTGCAGACATAGCGAAGATTTAATCCACTAGTATTTTAAAATTTTTTCCCCTCTTTTTGTCTCTTGACAGTCAGAAGTCTCTGTGGTTTTTTATATGCTATACTGTTTTGTAGAAGTCATTTAATAGAAATATATATAAAAGTAAGTTTGTAAATGAGTCTTCCAATAACATAATTTGTGCATGGTGATATTGCCTAGGTAATTCCTTTTCATTTATGTGGGCACTGTAGAAATGGTAGACTTATTAACTTAAAAAACAAATCTTTTAACTCAGCTATATATGAACTTCAGAGAGAATATTAAGTAAAAGTTAATGGTCTTTAAACATTTCTACAAAAAGAAAAAAAGTAATTGGATGTACTGCCATGTGATTATGTGAAGAGGTTTTGTTTGTAGCTGGTACTTAGAATAAGCAGAGAATCTCACCCTAAATAAATAATACTTTTACTTTCTAATTTATAAAAGATGTGTCTTCTTCAACAAATGACTTTCTTTAAAAATTTCTTTGTATTAGTGTGTTCAATCTATTTCTGAAAGTTTTGTGACCTAATACTTAATTGCCAAAAAGTAACAGTGATGTTAAATGAATTTCTGTGAGTCTCAAGTTAAGTAAAAACAAAATAAAGGAATAATAACTATGAAAATATTGAAAATGTATATTGTGAGTTTAACAGTTACATATATCCAAAAACGTAGACACATCTGTTTTTCAGTAAAAATCCTATTTTTGGAAGTGTTCTTATGGAACTTACTAATTGGTGAAAGTTTAACATTTTTAAATGAACAGTGAAAGATTCGTAGTATTATTTTAGAATAGAGTATTTTTAATGACATTCTTAGGATGAATTGCAAACATTTCTACAAAATCCTTTTATATAAAGTGAACTTGGTTCCAGTATATTTAGTAAAAAATGTCTATTTCCTATTTACTTAGAGGCATTTCTACCTTGCTTGTACATGTTATTTAATGCTGTAGTAGTATACCGTCCTTCCACTGATGTCATGCTAGCCTTTGCTATTTCTCAACTCATTTTTTTCCTCAATCCCTCAAAGTATTTGTCCTGGGAATAGAGATCTCAGGACAGATCTGGCCCGCTGTTGATATTTGTCTCCATTCCTACCTTAGTGGATGGACTTTTATATGTGATAAGTGGCATAGATAGCATAGACGGTGTTTTTAAAATTGCAGGTGGTATTCATTAGTGAGGCATGAAATCTGTTGAGTGAATTGCATGACCTGCAATTCTTTCTTAAGGTAACAAAGTTAAAATAAAAAAGAAATTATAAGAGTGTGTCAAATATGTTACCCAATAAGGGTAATGTTTCATGAAACTTTGCTTTCAATCATGTGTGTGTTATACTAGTATGCAATGCAAAATGTATTTTTGACCATGGGTTGTGAGCAAAAAAGTTTGAAAAACACTATCCTAAGTGATGCTTTTAGTCAGTTACTGACCTCTCAGAAATTTAAGGTCAAAAGTACATGTTTTGCTAGAGTGAGCTGTTTAAAATAAACAAATAAGGTCCCCTTCCTGGTTCTTAAGGTGTCCTAGAATGTGTGTGTCTCTGTGTGTGTATCTGGCTAGGAGTGGGGAATAGACTCATGAGAACAGTGGTTCTTGTGCCTAGTTTACAATATGAATACCATGGTATTACTTATAAAGAAAATTGACAGCTATCTCCCAGGAGGTAGGTCATTTGCTTCAAATAAGCCAAGAATAGAAGATAGGCAGTTCTAGTCATTAGTAAACTTTATTGTTACATGCAAAACTTATAGTTTCACCTCTCAAAATAACTTTATGTAGACTTTCTTTCTTTAATTATTTGAAAGTTCACCACATTTAAGAAGACTATTACATAATAAAGAAGTGAATTTATTTCCTTCCCAAAAGCTCTAATATGACATTTAGCACTTCAGATTCTGCAAAATTTTTCATTTTATCCAAGTGGTTTTAAGTATCACATTTCTAGTATTAAACATAAAAATACTTTATAGAAATGTTTAGCTAGAAGATTTTCTTCATAGTATTCATTCTAAAATATCTCATTGCTGAAAATAGTGAAACTGTTGATGGGTAGATATTAGATCCCTTTTGCAAAATCTAATCTATTTGCCAAAGGCCTTGTTGTCTTTAAATTGACGATAAAACATGCTTAGATAAGAAAGAAACTTATTCAGGGATTAAATTTTGAAGTTTAAGTCCTAATGAATTTTAAAAGTGCATCCTGTTTTGGTCTCAACTGCATTTTAATTTGACAGTGTTTTTGTTGACTTTTTAAAAACTAGAACTCAAACTCGTCTGCCTATTTGCTTTAGGAAGAATCCACGTTTATTTATATATACACCTAATATCTATACCTCAGTTTAAGAAAATAATCATCCTACCCCTATTTAAAGTATACACTCTAGTTATTCAAATGGTGGATTGGATTTATTTTTGTATGTGCATTGTAAAGGGACTAACCATACTTGTGCCACTTTTTCCTAAGGGTTATGTCAGTGGTTCTCAATATAGTATAAAAATAATCTGATGCCTTTATTGAAAATGAAAATTCCTGGGTTTCATCCTCCAAGGTTTCATCCTTGATTCAGTGGGTCTAGGTGGGTACCAGTAATCTGCATAGTGGTTAAGCATATGGATTCTGGAACCAGGCTACTTCAGGTTGGAATGCCAGCTTTACCACTTACTCTGTAACCTTGGGTAAGTTACTTGACCTCTTTGTGTTTCCAATTCCTCATCTATACAATGGGGTAATAGTACTACCTAAGTCATAGGGTTGTTGTGAGGATTAAATAGTAGAACTTATTGTTTTATATATTCTTATTATTTATTTTTTCAAATAAGCATGCCAGATGCTTCAGACAAAAAGTACCATGTTATCAGTAGGAAAGTCAGTTAAGAATTGACTTAAGAGCATATATTATTGACCTTTACCACTTTTTCCAGCTACTTAAGACCTTGAAATAAATCTTGGATTTGGTCGTGTTTCATAAATCATGAAATGTCATGATTAAGCCTACAAGAATTTGAGAAGTGAAAAACCAAGTAATATTATTTGCATCATTATACTTTATCAGAATGAAAACTTATGCTTAGACCCTACTCTGGTGTTATGGTGGGTTATACAGTTGACATATAGGGGAATTTGTCAGATTTTTTCAGTTAGCAATAGTTGCAAAAAATTAGGAAATATTTTTATTTTTAGTATTTAGTATATTGGTGATTTAAGCTTTTATGTCAAATTTAATAGTTATTTATGACTTTTTAAAAATGACTAATTTATTTTTTATTTTTATTTATGAGTTTTTTAATGTAAGAAAGATTGTTAGACTGAAAAGTAAATATCAATTTTCTTAATAAAATTAAATTTTTACCAAAAACTCTTTTACTTTAATATTCGAGAGAGAAATCTCACATTATATGGATTCTCTTTTTGTACACAATTATAACAAAGGCATAGAACGTATTTTAAAATACGTCCTATGTATGTCAAAAGTGTGTCAAGTTTCAATAGGAGAAGTTTTTAAAATAATTTAAGAACCTTAGTTACCATAAGTGCTTTTCACTGGTAACCAAAATTTTTCATGTAATGGGTACTTGCTCCTGTTCCATATGTGTGATTTATTCTAAAGGCTGCTTTGCAGAGGAAATCCAGAATCCAGTTGCTAAGACTTATATAGTAATATTGTTTTCAAACATAAGCATAAACTCACTGATCCTTAACATATCTCTGGAAAAACTATATTTCTCCTTTTAACCAATGGACAAGTTAAGGGATATGAAATAAAGTACTACTCTCAATGTAACAAATTGAGACCAAAATTAAAATGAGACTTTAACTGCTTCACTGTGTGTAAGGACCATTGATTATATTATTATTTTGAATTGCTACCTCTTAAAATGAGTATTTTCAATTTTCACTTTTAGCAGCATGGATTTTTACTTCCCCTTAAACTCTTTGAATTTTTAAATATAGTGCATTGAGAGAAGCATCTGTTTTTAATCATATGGCAGTAAAAAATATTTTAACTTATTAATCAGACTTGTTTTTCACATCACACATGATATCCTTATTTGCAGGTTTTGAAGTAGTCATTGCTGGTATGGTGATCGTAAGAAGTGAGAAGGCATTTTCCTGTCCTCATAGTTTTAACAGATGTTAATACAATTTTAGTTCAAATACAATATAAATTTTGAATTTACACCATGCGTTTAGTGTTTTGCTTACAATTTTTATAATACATTATAGGATTGTTTTATTAGAATGGTAGTGAATGTGATCCATTTTGTTTGGACCTATTCTTTTGGACTTTTCTGCATTGTTTTCTTTTTGCTTTATGATGTAATTTACTATATTGGGGGGGTTTTTTGTATGCTACCTTATGTCCTTTTTGGGACAAATAAAGTTAATATCTCTTAAACCTATTGAGTTTATACCCAAAGGGCATAATTTTTAGCTTGAAGTAGTGATAAAGTAAGGTATGATTTATTTTGTAATTTTTCTGAGATGTGGTCATGGAGTTCTTTTGATCTCTAGAGGCCCTTCCCTCCCCCACTACATACACACATTTCTGCTTCTTGAGTTGAAGAGAGGGCCTTTTAATATTTACCATTTATAGAAATGAAAGCTTAGGTATAAATTAAATCCTAAAACTATAATACATGTTCAGTTGTTGTTAGATTTTTTTATTTTGTTTTGTTTAAAAAGACCGCTTAAAGAATATGATACAATAGGAGGAGGATGAGTTCTGGGTTCTATGGTTTCCTCTACCGGTGTGTCATCTTAGGTTACTTTACCTCTGTTAGTTTTAATAAGCTTATATATGAATTAGAGATACATCTTTTTAGTCTGTGCCAACGTTTGGACCAAATTACATATTTTTGGTCCCTTTCAGCTCTAAGATTTGTGATTTTTGTGGCTGTGTCATGGGTTGCGGCAAGTGAAAGGTTAACTTGAGGGAGAGTGTGACAGTCTTAAAGAGGTTCTTCCTGGGGGATAAAACTCTTCTTGTAACTTCTGCAGTATGACTGAAAACCTTCTCTCATGAGTGTTGGCAGTATGACCCAACTGTAATCTGAGCTGCTGTAGAGCTTCCGTTTTCACCCCTGGAGGCCCTGAGCCTCAGATATGTTTTTCAAATTCAAGGTAATGAGAAGGAAGGAGGTTTTAATAATAAGATGTTTTGCTTTGTTCAAAAGTGCATCTGTTCTCCTTATTAAGGTGAACTTTACTTATTGGATTGATTGTATTTTTAAAAGCACTATTTGAAGTTGAGTTGAGTTTAAACGCCACACATCTGCCTTGTAAAAGAGCAGGAATAGAGGGTGTATATGACAGAGTTGGCATAATTATTTTTTCTTTTGATATTGGTAACAAAATTAGAATTATGTTCCTATACAAGAATTTTCTAATAGCTTAACTTGACTCTATATTTTGGGATCTGTATTGGTATATATTACATCTATATGCAGAGAGAGGTATATATTAGTATATAAAGAGAGTGTAAATTATTTTTTAGGTATTAAGTCATTTTAAGATAACTTTAAAGTAAATATTACTAAAGATATTTTGACCCTTAAATTCAGTGAAATTTATGTTTGATTCATGTTATATATTTTAAGGAAAACTTGTCTTGTAATTGTGCATTTAATTCAGTATTCCTTCCCCTATTTGGAAATTAATCTTTTTGAATTTTCATACTCGTTAGCTCCATGGTACCAGAATGTTTCAGTAGCTGTGCAGATTTGTAATTCATAATCATTTAATACCTTACTGCTCAAAAGTGTGATCTGCAGATCATACCTGGAAACTTGTTAGAATTGCAGAATCCTAGGTCCCATCTCAGACCTACTAAATCAAAAACTGCATTTTAACAAGATTCCCAGGTGATTCTTAGGCACATTAAATTAAAATTTGAGAAGCACTGGTTTAGTACAACTTGCTGACTAGGAAAGCTACTTGAAAGTGTTATTTTATATGGCTCTTAAACTTTCGAAATCATTCATGGTTTGACTTCAGAACTGTGTTATCTATTCCTTTAAATGGATTATAAATATTTGTTGATCTCATGACTAATTGCTAATTGAAAGGTCTTAAATTCTTTAGGGTGTGTTTTGTTGTAGGGGTATATGTTTTCATTGTTCCTGTAAGTTTCTACAAACTACATGCAAAATGTACCCTTATTTCTTGTATAGTGAGACAGCTAAGATGAAAGTGAAAATTCCTCTGAGCTATGCCATATGCACAAATGAGAAATCTATGCTGTGATATTAACTAGTACACCAAGTTCAGTGAAAAGGGTGTAACCACCTGCAAGCTCTGGGGCAAATTTGACATGGTAATCATGATAGCAGATTTTAAAGTGGGAAGTTTCTTTCCTACTGAGTACTTACTAAAAACCTGGTGTAGGGCCAACATTATTCTGAGACTTTATAGTAATAATAGATGTTAAAGACATTATCCAGTTCTCGAAGCACTCACTTAGTTGGCCAGTCCACTGCTTGACCATCAGCATTTCTTCCATTACTCTAGATTTGACAAATGGGAATGTGTAGTTTTTAATAAATATCAGCTGCACTGTCCTGCTACATCATTGTGTACTGTTTTCTACTCTGAAATTGTTTAATATTGATCACTTAAATACATATTCTCCTGCTTTGTCAGTTCTGTGAGTTTGAAATTATGTAGATATTTCTAATAATAATTAATACTAATTAAAATTTATAATATCTGTGATTTTTTTTTAGTCTGTTAGGTTGAACCATATTGCCATTTTTGTAGATCAAAGATATTTCAGCCATTTCATATGGTTCAACCTAGTAATAAAGGAAGTTTTAAGGGGCTCTTAGTCTCCCATTTTTGTCACTCATTGGTCACTAGGAATGATCTTGTAACACACTTTTTCTTTTGTTGTTTTTCTTTGTTTTCTTTTAAAAGAAAGTATGCCTTTTAGGAAAACAATACCCTTACACAGAAATTAATGAATATATCAAACATGGGCTGATAAAACTTTAATGGTGAATTAATAGATTTATAAGTATAGTATTTTTTTAAATTATCACACAGTATAAACATTACAAGACTTTCATTAATCTAAAACTTTTCCACTGTATGTGGTTGCAGTTCTGTTTTAGAAATTTTTCTTTTTCACTATAGAGTTTTTAAAATATGAGCTTAAATGGAAAAATTCAATATAATTTTATAAGAACTAAAATGTTATTAATATTTTGTTGTTGCTGACACTTCACTGTTTAAACTTTAGTAATCTAAATTAGTTTGGTTATTAATAACCAAAAACCAATTATTTTGGCCATTTGCCAATATTACCAAGGTGAAATAAAATGAGCCACACAATTATGAAAGGAAATAGATGCTGTCTGTGGAGATGGTTTTATTAAAGACTGCTAAGATCATATTAAGAATGTGTACTTAATTTCATTTACTTCTTTGAATACATTACATGTAGTTGAAGTCCTTCTTTATTAGCAATCCCAGCAGCAATAATACAGTTTGTGTAATTGTATAGTTAGCAACCAAAGCAGAGGTATAATGACAGTTCTCCAGGGGTGCATTTATTCACCTACTAGGAAACTGCCTGACGAAGCATTTCTTAAGGGTGATTCAGTAACCTGTGAAATCTAGGGTGAGTTTCCAGATCTTTGTCATTCTGGGCTGAAAGTTAATAATGTTAAGAAAGTACCTGGGGGCCGGCCCGGTGGCGCAGCGGTTTAGTCCGCGCTTGGCAGCCCGGGGTTCGCTGGTTCGGATCCCGGGCGCCCGCCGACGAACTGCCTGTCAGCCATGCCGTGGCGGCGTCCCATATAAAGTGGAGGAAGATGGGCACGGATGTTAGCCCAGGGCCAGTCTTCCTCAGCAAAAAGAGGAGGATTAGCAACGGATGTTAGCTCAGGGCTGGTCTTCCTCACCAAAAAAAAAAAAAAAAAAAAAAAAAAAAAAAAAAAAAAGAAAGTACCTGGATTACAAAGTAAACTGAGAGGTGGGGATGTGGGATGAAACCACCAATGTTGAAATTTCAGCTATTTTTATACTAAGCCTGAAGTTCATACATTATAACAAGTAAATATCTTTTAAAATATAAACTGCAGAGCTTTCTTTGCTTTTTGCTGTTACAAAGACAAATAATTGTAAATTCAATGTGTGTTAAAACAACTTCTGTTACCACATTTTGGGTGTTTTATATTATGTGTTATCAAGCTGTGTTTTTGTGTTTTATTTTAGCTTATTTGCACTAATCTTGATGAACTCAGGGAATTAATCACAAAAATCGAGAATGAACTCAAAGATCTGGAAAACAGTAGAAAAAAATCGGTAGGTGTTGATCCAAAAGTTCTATCTATTATTGTCAGCATTAAAATTTATTCCTGCTTTTTTTCTAAATCCTTTTTTTATCTCGTTCTCCTGGATTACATAAAAATTTGCAATGAAAAATAGAAACATTGTTTCTTTTATTTCTTCTATGTGGTCTAGTTTTCATTTTTAATAGACAAAATTGGTGCCGGGGCAAGTAAATTAATTTTGTTTGCCTGGTTTATATCAGGTATAGTTTTAGATATTTCCCAATATACTGGTTGGTTGTTTTCTGACTGGTAGTTTTTTGGGTAATGCTTACTTTGCAGATATTCTTAATAATTATGTGCTTTTAATGGAAGTTTATTGCTTAGTAACATAAAATTTTAATTAGCTGTGACATAAATAACCAATGTAAATTGTTTAATCCTGCCCCCAGATGTTTTTGATACACGCTTAACAATATGTCTTTTTTAAGAACCTTTATCAGCTAAAGGTCTTTTTTTAACTTTCACTATGTATCCTAAATTCATAGTTAACCTTTACTTTGATTTTTTATTGTTCTTGAGAGAATAGCGTGTAAGGCCATTATATTTATTCACTCAGCACTTGGTAAAACACTCAATTATGTTATTTATTAAATTAGTAATAACCATTTAACTGGCATTTATAGTTTGGTTATATCACAGATTGGAAACACAATTACACACCAGTAAATGGGAAGGCTTTAAGTATTGAAGAAAATCAATCATCATTTCAAAATTCCTTTGTTCTGTACCTTAGGAGTGTCATGAAGCCACTTTTAGCTCTTTACTCAGAACCTGTTAATCTAGAATTATGCATAAAATAAGGGTAGTGATAGAGCAAGCTCCATATCAGCAGATTTATAGTAGTCATTTTATACACTGTTTAGAAAAGACAAATTGGTAGCACTCTGAAAGGAGGAGACTGAAGTTCCATGAAAGTGCAACCTTCTGAGGTTATTAATACAGGGGAGAATCAGCCTTAAGTATTTCAGAAGTCTCTCATGTGATACCCCTGAGAATATCACTATAATCTAGGAGATAGAATAATGTTCATAATGATCGCCACCAGTTAATAAGAAAACGTGTTGTTCGATATACAATCTGAGAATGCAGAAAACTGCGTATTTTAGAAATATTTCCATTAAAAATGGTTTAGACGCTTATTAGACTCATATTTTTCAAATATATATATTTCTATATATATATACTTTGGTATATGGGCAATCTCTTGATGTGGAACGCCAAGTGTTGTTTTAAAATTTACCTCTGTGATGTATTTCTCAAACCACATTTATATTAGAATATTTTCTCCTCAGCCAAAAGTTTTTTTAAAATATTTGATGTTATATGCTCATAAAGGACTGATTCTATTCTTTAGTAGGAAAGAATAGTCTCTTAATCAGGGTGTTATTTATAGTTTTTTTGCAGAAGCTGTTTATTTTTAGTGAGTTTTCCATACTTCATGACTCAAAACAGAATTCTGTGAAGTAAATTTGCTACTTGTTTTTTATGCTGCAGTTAAACATAATATATGCATCTTAATTTGTTCCCATGTTATAAATTAGGGTTTTATTTGTTTTTAATAGATAGTTTTAAGCATAATTGATTTATGTACTTACCGCAGGTATTGTAAGAGAGAAAGACTTCTGCAAGCATCTTAGAGTCTTTCTGTAAAGCCATTCACCTCCCTTCCATTGGTGGTATGAGGTATAAGCATATTGCCTTCCCTCACAAGAACAAGTAGAAGAAGACTAAAAGAAAACATAAATTACAAATACTTGAACTGTAGTCCTTGGGGGCATGTCTATCAGAAAATTTGAGGTAAAAATGTATAGGGTTTAATTGATTAAATTTTGTGTCTCTAAATTTGACTCCTGGTATTTGCATATTAATTGTAAAATATGTTTTCTGCTCTTCAAGAAATAGAAATTCTTGGAACTATACTTAATGGGAATAATCTTATTGGGATTACCAACATATGGGCTATTTCGTTTTAATTTAAACAGCCCAAAAGATTGTTTTCATGAACAGCTTATCTCAGCCAATGAAATGGCCACACAACATAAAGGAAATAGTAAAAGTTTGCATCTCAGTATCAATCCTTATTTTTTACAAAAGCTAATACTGAGTGTGATAGATGTTAGTTGTAGGAATTAACTTTGTTGAATGTTTATGTTAATATTAAATACCAGTTTCTTTGTCTGGCATCATTTGGGAATAAGGTGTTCCACTTAACTGAATTTTCTAGATAACTGAAACCTAAACCTTCAGAACTAACACTCTTATTTTAATCATTTAATGAAAAACTTCCCTGCTTCATTGTACTATATTGAACACAATTTAACTGTTTCTTGATGACTCAAAGATCATTATGAGTATCCATAATTGTACTGATACCCTGAAAATCTGTTGATATTAGTAACTCTAATTAAACATTCACCAAAAGCCCTTTATGCCATATATGTTGAAGGTTTTTGTTTGTTTGTATTTTTGCTTTTGTTCTGTCACTTTCTTCATTGTCAACGTGGCATTTCTTGTGTGTATCCATGTACTTGCTCTAGCTGATATACTGTAGATTACAAAGCAAGTAACCATATTTATTAGAATTGGGCTCATGGTAAGGACCTGAGGGACTTTCTTACTAAGTTCATGAAATGCATGAGCATGGTGATAGTGATAGCCATTTTGACTGATTCCTTGCTTTTTGGGCTTCCTTTACTATTGCCAGACAGGTGAAGTATTAATATTGATCTTCAGAAGAGAATATCACTGTCAAAACTAAAATAATATTTAGAGTCCAAACAATTCTATTATTCAACATCAATTTTCATATCTACAATAGTGGCTCCAATAACAAAGAGGATATATTCCATATAAACATTTGATTATCATAAATGCCATTACTAAAGATAGAAATTGTATATGTGATAGCGAATTTAAAATGAATTCATATAAACACCTGGCTGCTTTAGGGTGCTTCTTCTCTGCAGGGCCTCAGATAGTTTTTCTACCAAAAGCAACAAGGAAGAATTATTCCATTTCCTCACCTAGGTCAACATTCCATTAAAAAAGCTTTCTTAAGCCTTAGAGGTTTTTGCCATTAAGCTGCTCATTGTATTGGAAGATTTACAGTCTTTTAAAATCTAAATTGTTTACTCATTCTTGCAGCTAATTCCATTTATGGCCAGTAATGTGAGGAGAGAAAAATGCTTTAATTTTCTTGAGTTTGTTGTAGTTCACTTGATGCCATTGCTTTATTTAGGAGCTTATTCAATAAAAGCTTAACATCCTTTAGATCCTGCAGTGCTGGACCTAATTATTATCTACCTGAGATTTGTTTAAAGTGAGGCATCTGGTTGAGATAAATAGAAGTATGTAGTTTGACAAAGTCCTTTAATTTTGTCATTCTCATTATTTAGATCATAGGATTCTTTAGTGAGCTAAACAAGAAATCGTTAACATTTTGTTTTCTAATTTTGTGGTTTTAGTCAAGAGATAAAATTTGTATTTTACTTCGTTATTTGGAAAATATCCTTTTTAATCTAGGAAATTTATGAGTTTTCCAGAAAGAGCTAAGATAGTGATAAATTTGCCTGATCCTATTATGTTTGAAATTTATTAGACATTATTGCTGTCTAAATGATCAAAATTTGAAGATTTTGCCAGGCTTAAACAGAAGTGGTTATATTTCTGAGTTTTTTATATGCCCCTTTTTTCTCAGATCTGCTTAATTTCTTTATGTTTTATATCATAGTTTAGCTCTTCAAACAGGTTTCAATCTTTTTTTCTTCAATAAGGAAGGATCTGTCTAGAGCTTGGATATAAGAAAAAGTGAACTTTTGACAAAAATAAGATGCTATTTATAAGAAAAGAAACCTTGTCTAGATTATATAATGATAGTCTTATCTACATACATAAACTAAAATTTAAAATATAAGACCGTATCTTTTCTAATACATCTGTTAGCAGTTTAAGCACCTCAACACTAAGCAGGATTTAAGACAGACTTGAAATATTTCTAAATTTCATAATCAGTATGTAGGAAAAGCTATAAAACTGCCTGTGCTCCTCAGTCCTATAATCCTATTTGGGATTTAACTTTTATTCTCCCTGTTTTGCCCCTCTATAAAAGTAATTTACACGTGGTGTGTTCAGCAGACTACCTCTAATAGTGGAAATCTGGAAAAAGCCCATCTGTCCAACAGTAGGGAGATGACTAACCAAACAGTAATATTAACACAATGGTGTATCATATAACTAGTGCATGTTTATTTTCCACATAAATAAAATATTTGTAGATTATTGTTACTACATGGAAATACTTATGAAATGTTAAATTTTAAAAATATACAAAATAATATGTTCACAATGGTTACAATATGCAAAAAGCCATGTTAAAAACAATTGGAAAAGAATTACAAGTAGTAAAATTAATCTTTATTATATTCTTAAAATAATTTAAATTCATAATATAATAATAATACTTCTCTTGCCTAAGCAAAGGCTGAACTTTAGCTAGACCAAATATTAGAGAAATCAGAAGCTTAGCTCAGAGATGGTGACACCCCATTTTTTGGTCATAGAGTTCTGTATAAGCCAGTGGTTATCAATCAGGGATGATTTTTGCCCCCCACCCCCACCCCAGAGACTTTTAGCAATGTCTGAAGACATTTTTGGTTGTCATAGTTGAAGAGGTGATACTGGCACTTGGCCAATGATGCTGCTAAAAATATCCTACATTATAATGATCCTACAGTGCACATGACAGCCCCCCAGAATAAAGAATTATCTGGCCTCAAATGTCAGTTATGCAGGAATTGGAAAACCCAGGCATAAGCCAATATTTGCTAAAGGCCCTATTCTTGCATTTTGTCTGCTGTTGCCAACTTATAAGGAGAAAACAAGTTGACATTTTGAAAATTAGGTAGAAATCAATGAAATGATACACCAGATCCCATAATTGAGAGTTTTATTACATCATATACTTCTAATTCAGGCTCATATTTGATGGAACTTGTAAATGTCAGTATTAACCTTTACTCTTTATGACTCCATGAGATAGTTAAAAAAGATTCGTGACCTTAGCTTCAGATCCATCTCAGCTGTCTTCAATCAGTTATGATTTATGGCCTCTCTTGAGTATGTTCGCCATTTACCTTTTCCCTTCCTTAGTATAGGAAATGAAGAAGTTACAAATAACATGGTTGTATATGAATTTTCTTTATTCATTTTTAGAAAGATGATGTAATATATTCTTAAAAGTGAAGATATAGTCAGGAATGATAAACAGGTAAATGGAAAAATATAGTCAAATATTTTATAAAACTTCACTTATTATATGAACTTATATGGGCCCCAAAACATAATTACATATAGTAAAAGCTTGATATAAGGCAAAGAAATTATTATACATTAGTCTTACTTTCTAACACCTGTAACAAAGAAATTTTACTCTATTATGATGAAGGATTATGGGATTTTTCCCTCTTCTCTCCATTCCATATCTCATTTGCTCACTGTGAGGCATCAGATCAAAATTATTTTATAGCCAGCTGTTTAGAGTACAAATTCTATTTTACTACAGTGTAAGAAACTTTAGGTACATTCAGAGTCCTGAATATGCCCTAATTAACTTTATTTAATGGCTTTAGTTGTAGATGTGGTTGCAGTAATCTCTAAATTGTCCTTAAAATTAGTTTTATTTAAGTTCTTGACAATTACATGATTATGTATATTGTTTTCTTATTCTCGATCTTATGGTAAACTATTTAATGGTTAACAAAACTGAAAACTATCTCAGCTGTTGGGGGTAGGAATCACTTTGTCTTTAAATAGTCATATTTAAAGCTTTTAAAAAGTTTAAATGACCTTTTGGAAACCCTGCACAACAGATAAAATAAGTTTCTTTACCTGTCTTAGTTATAGATTCTAGTCTTATTCATTAAGCAAATATTTCCTCAATGTCTTCTGTGTGCTATGCATAGTACCAGGAACTCAGTAGGCATCCAGAGTTGAAACAAAACCTTTATCCTCAGGGAATTCACTTATAGAGCTTAAGATTTTATCCCCAATCCTGGGGATAAATTTTTAATTTTAATCAGGGTTGGTTGGGCTAGCTCCTGTCCTTTTATAAAAGATTTAATCTTTTATTTTCAAGCTGTTTATGCAGAAGTCACCAAACACTCTAGACACTTGAGCACTTCCCTTAATTACACATTTATGTTGTTTGGGAGTAGGGTGGAAGGCCAGGTAACATATGGACTTTATGAAGAATCAAATGTTAACTGACATGTTCAAAATAATAGTGAGAAAAGAAAGCTAGATGACTTTCTTTTGGAAATGTGAACCAGAACAATATATGAGTGGTAAGACAAAGCTTCAATTGACTGTAATCACTGAATTGTCTGAGAATGCATTATCCTCATTTATCTCTGGTAAGTCTTGCTTTCGGGTATTTTTTGACTCTGCTCAACTAAGAACTGTATTTTAACCCTTGTTAATAGTGCTCACTGTTTCTACTTACTCCAACTTGACATATTTTGAATCTCCTCAGAGAAACTTTCATATAAACAATATTTGGAAACCTCTTTTCTTCCAAAGAAAGTTCCAATTAAAAGGGAAAAGGGTTGTTTGATATTTTTACATCAGGCAGAGAATTAATGCTGTATATTCCCAGCATGGAGAGAGCTTCAAAGAAGAATTGAACTAGGTGACAGATCCTTCTATAGTTAGAGCTTCATAGTGTGGCTTTTATGATTTGCCTTAAACCCTTTTGAATTACATATCACACGCACTTATTTGAATATAAGTACCATTTTAAATGTCAGATATTTGTCAAAGCCCCAATTCAATTTGTATTGTCTTCTATTTAATAGTTACCTACTACCTTCCACTGACAAGAGTTCTGGAAAATTGAATTTAAATCCTTGGAGTGCTTAAGGCCAAAAAATGAGCTTCATGTCATTCTGGTTTTTTATCTTACAGAAGGCATCAAAATCTTTGGAAAGACCCTAAAATTTAAAGATAGAATAATTCAATGCCTTTTGTGAATTGGGAGATATCATCATCAAAAAACTGAGACGATTGAATAAAACTTTCCTACCATTTTACCAGACTCTGTAGAAAAAGAAAAAAAAGTGTTACATTATATTGTGAAGGAAAATTAACCCAGAATCTGGCAGAGAGTAAAAAGGAGCCTACATAGAGGGCACACTGTCCACATGTGGATGCTCTAGTACTTTAAAATAGAAAAAGGCCTTACATGGAACCAATTTCTTTTAATGAAGATGTGATTCTAACAAGTAGGAACAGGTACTTTTAATTAGGTCAAGAGCAGCTTAAGGCAGATTTATTGACAGTATGAAACACTGATAGACAATTGAAAAAAAGCCTCAAAAGCAGATCTTAGGAGTCCAAAAGTATTAATAGCCAATAACCATTTAATAGCCCTGGAAACCTGAACAGTGCCTGAGAGTCACTGTGTTAAAATATAACACAGTAACTTGGTCATAATGATGACCCAAATCATCAAGAGTTAAATTATATTCATTGTGCATTCAGAATATCTGGAAGACATATATCTTAGGAACATTTCTGTCAATTTTTAAAAATCTTTTGCATCCAAGGAGAAAAGCTCAGTTAGCTAAGAAATTTCTTATGTAGTTTGAGTATTTATTGGAGGTCTACTCTGTGCTAGGTGTTGTGATAGAGCCTGAGAAAGTAAAAGTAAGTAGAATAGTGTCCCTGCTTTTAAGATATTCCCAGTCTTAATTTCACTTAATGGAACTTTTTATGCTCTGATGATACCAAATGTAGCATTACTTAGTGATTCAAATTGTGCAGGCAGTTGCTTGAGAATCCACATTTCTGATATCTGGTATAGATCTGATAAAATTTTATCAGTTTCTTTGCTACCAATTTACTGAAACGAATCAAATTCAGATACTCAGCCAGTTGTTAATTTCCAGTCCAGGATTCTTTCTTCTTTGTACATGAAAGTGTTTGCATACCATTGGTTACATATGTATTGTTAGATTTTCTTCTCCAGTAATGGTAACTGCCTCAGTAGGAATGTGATCTGTCATCCAGTTTTTCCTCTCTACAAAGCCAGATGACATCGAAACTTGCAATATTATCACTGATGTATTTGTTTGTCTTCATGCTTTCTAGTTAAATGCTAATTTAGAAATATAATGCAGATGTTGTATATGCTGTTCAATGTGGGATGCCTTTAAAATAAAGTACAAATGCTTTCCTTTTCTATTACATTAGTCTTAAGTGAAAATGGGTGAAAGTACTAAAAGAGAAAAAACTGGCATATGATAGTTGGTATTAGAAGATCTGGCAGTGTTAAAATACTTTTTAACATTTTCTGTATTAATATGCAAACATTTCACTATACTGTCAAACTAGTACTTTTTCAAAGGACTATATACCAACAAGATGAATGCGATGTTTTTACCCCCAAAACTGTGAACATCGTTGGTGACAGCAGCAGCATAGTGGAGTGAGCTCTCCTTTAGACTCTCCTCCGCTAAAGTGAAACAAAAAGGACATTCATATACCAACAGAGGATGTTCACACAACACAAAAGAGGTCTGAGAGACCCACACAGCCTTATGTCTGAATGTGGAGGTGCTGGATCCCCCAGGGGAAGTGAAAGGAGGTAAGGAGAACTCCTTTCCCTCCCCCAATAGCAGTGACTCCAGGTCATCGTGGCTCTCAGAGAGAGGGGGAAGGGGCAGCCCTCTGTAGCAAAACCGTTACTCTCTGAGTTCCCTCACAGCCTGTGGGGAACTCCCACATGGAAAGGACTGAACTGTTGTGGGGGTGTCTTAAGTGAGCACTCCAGGAGAGCAAATATCGAGGGAAGAGTGAGCAGCCCCCAGGATCAGGCAGGCGAAAGAAGGCGCCCCTCCCCCTGCCCAGCGCTTCATTCAGCTCAGCAGGTCAGCCAGAGTACCTGTGGGTTGCAACAGGCTCAGAATACACAGCTCTTGACCTCCACCCAGTGGCAGCAGGTGGAAGCTGCAACCAGATAGTATCAGTATGAGGAAGAACAAGCCCACACCCTCAAACTGTATGAAAAAATATATTAAATCTCCAGACGGAAAGTGACAAGCACCCAGAAATCAATCCTGAAGGCACAGAAATTTTTAATCTAAACAGAGAATTCAAAATAGCTACCATAATAAAACCTCAACAAGTTACTAGAAAGAACAAATAGTTCAATGAAATCAGTAACTTCTTCACAAAAGAGATTGAAACTATAAAGAAAAACCAATCAGAAATGTTGGAGATGAAAAACACAATGGAGGAGATAAAGAAAAATCTAGAATCTTTAAAGAACAGAGCTGACAATATGGAAGGAAGAATTAGCAATATAGAGGATAGGAATGCCGAAATGATTCCATTGGAGGAGAAGAGAGAACTAAGACTAAAAAGAAGTGAAGAGAGATGTCAGCATCATGGTGGAGTGAGATTCCCTCTTTGAATCTCTGCCCGCTAAGAGACCACAAAAACACCATTCACATACCAACAGAGGTCAATCAAACACTACAAAGAACTTCTAAGAGACCCTTGCCATGGTACATCTGATGATGGAGTCATGGGAAGCCCCAAAGGACATGAGGAGAGATAAGGAGATTTACTCCACCTCCCCAGTTGATCGGCAAAGACAGCATGGCTCACAGTGGCGGGGCGGGGGCAGCCCTCTGCAGGGAAAACTGTCACACTCCAGGTGCTCTCACAGGCTGTTGAGAGATCCCCACTGGGAAGTGAAGACAGACTGTTTTGGGGATGTGGTTAACGCCCCAAGAGAGCCAGAAAGGAAGCCCCCCAGGTTGGGTAGGCAAAAGAACCCCTCCCCCCACATGCCCTGTGCTTCAGCAGAATCCCTCTGGGGAACTGCAGGGGACTCAGAGCACACCACTCATGACCTCCACCCAGTGGCAGCAAGTGGAAACTGCAGGACCATCTTCAAGATGAAGAATAGCAAAGGTAAATCTGCCACCTGTATGCAAAAGTATCTTAAGTCTACAGACCAAGAGGAAAATGATAAACACCCAGAAACCAACCCTGAAGGCACAGAAATCTATAACCTGAATGACAGAGAATTCAAAATAGCTCTCATAAACAAACTCAATGAACTACAGGAGAACACAGAGAAACAAATCAACGAATTCAGGGATTTCTTCACAAAAGAGATTGAAACCATAAAGAAAAACCAATCAGAATTATTGGAGATGAAAAACACAATGGAGGAGATAATGGAAAACCTGGAGTCTTTAAAGAGAAGAACTGACAATATGGAGGAAAGAATTAGCGTTATTGAGGATAGCCACACAGAAACGCTCCAGACAGAGGAGGAGAGAGAGCTAAGACTAAAAAGAAATGAAGAAATTCTTCGAGAAATATCAGACTCAATGAGGAAAAGCAACGTAAGGATAATAGGTATTCCAGAAGGAGAAGAAAGAGAAAAAGGAGCAGAGAGTTTGTTCAAAGAAATAATAGCTGAGAATTTCCCAAACCTAGGGAAAGAGATGGAAAGAGTGAATGAAATCAATAGATCACCTAAATATATAAACAGGAAAAGACAAACACCACGCCACCTAATAGCTAAATTAGCAAGAGTCAGTGACGAGGAAAAAATATTAAGGGCAGCTAAGCAAAAAAACAAGATAACATACAAAGGAAACCCCATCAGGCTGTCAGCTGATTTCTCAACAGAAACTCTCCAGGCTAGGAGAGACTGGAATGATATATTCAAAATCCTGAAAGACAAAAACCTTCAGCCAAGAATATCCAGCAAAAATATCCTTCAAATGTGATGGAGAAATAATAACTCTGCCTGATAAGCTAAGAGAGTTCATCACCACAAGACCCCTACTACAACAAATGCTCAAGAAGACCCTTAGGCCTGAAAACAAACCAAAGAGAAAGGGGATACAAAGGTTTCAGCAAGGAGAAAAGCAAGGAGACTAAACCAGAACAAACTACAGTTGGATAAAATCAAATATTAATTCAAGCTCATCACTGTAAACACACACTCACGACACAAGGTGGAATAAGTAGTGACAACAACAAATAAGGAGGGGAAGAGGAAAGGGATTGAATTGACTCAGCCTAAGGAAACAGGAGGCATCTGACAATGTACTATCTTATCCAGGAGATCTTTTATATAAAACTCACAGTAACCACTAAACAACCAGAAGAGAACCACATGCGACAAATAAAGAGAAAACTAAGAGAATAATCATGCAGAAATACCAAACTGAATTGGCAGCCCGAAACACATGGGACAAGAAACAAAGGAAATGCAAAAGAACCAGAAAATGAACAATAAAATAAAACATTAAACTCTCATATATCAATAATCACTCTAAATGTAAATGGGTTGAATTCTCCAATCAAAAGACATAGTGGCGGGATGGATTAAAAGCCAAGATCCAACAATTTGCTGCCGCCGGGAAACACATCTCAGCTCTAAAGACAAACACAGACTCAAAGTAAAAGGATGGAAAACAATACTCCAAGCTAATGGCAAACAAAAGAAAGAAGGAGTTGCCATACTTATATCAGACAAAGTAGACTTCAAGATAAAAAAGGTAATGAGAGACAAAGAGGGGCAATGTATAATGATAAAAGGGACACTTCACCAAGAAGACATATCTCTTATAAATATCTATGCACCCAACACAGGAGCACCAAAGTACATAAAACAACTGCTAAAAAACCTAAAAGGAGATATTAACAATAACACAATAATAGTAGGGGATCTCAACACCCCCCTTACATCAATGGATAGATCATCCAGACAAAAAGTCAATAAGGAAATAATGGACTTAAACAAAAAACTAGATGCAATGGACTTAATAGATACATACAGAGCACTTCACCCCAAAACAGCAGATTACACATTCTTCTCAAACACGCATGGAACATTCTCAAGGATTAGACCATATATTAGGAAACAAGGCAAACTTCTATAAATTTAAGAAGATTGAAATCATTACAAGCATCTCTTCTGATCATAATGCTATGAAACTAGAAATGAACTGCAAGGAAAAAACTGGGAAAGGGACAAAGATGTGGAGACTAAAAACAGGCTACTGAACAACCAATGGATCATTGATGAAATTAAGGGAGAAATCAAAAGCTATCTGGGCACAAATGAAAAGGAAAATACACCATACCAACTCATGTGGGACGCAGCAAAAGTGGTCCTGAGAAGGAAACTCATAGCAATACAAGCCCACCTTAACAAACAAGAAAAATCTAACAGAATTAGAAAAAGAAGAACAGACAAAGCCCTGAATCAGCAGAAGGAGGGAAATAATAAAAATCAGAGCAGAAATAAATGAAATTGAAACAAACAAAAAAAAAACAGTAGAAAGGATCAGTGAAGCAAAGAGCTGGCTTTTTGACAAGATAAACAAAATTGACAAACACTTAGCCAGACTAAGGAAAAAAAGAAGGCTCAAATAAAATTAGAAATGAAAGAGGAGAAATTACAACAGATACCACAGAAATACAAAGGATTATAAGAAAATACTATGAAAAACTATATGCTAACAAATTGGACAATCTAGAAGAAATGGATAAATTCTTAGAATCATACAACCTCCCAAAACTGAATCAAGAAGAAATAGAGAATCTGAATAGACCAATCACAAGTAAAGAAATTGAAACAGTAATCAAAAACCTCCGAAAAATAAAAGTCCAGGACCAGATGCTTTCTCTGGAGAATTTTACCAAACATTCAAAGAAGACTTAAAACCTATCCTTCGCAAACTGTTCCAAAAACTGGAGGAAGATGGAACACTTCCTAACACATTCTATGAGGCCAACATCACCCTGATACCAAAGCCAGATAAGGACAATACAAAGAAGGAAAATTAGAGGCCAATATTGCTGATGGACATAGATGCAAAAATCCTCAACAAAATCTTGGCAGCAATACATCAAAAAGATCATACACCATGATCAAGTGGGAATTATACACAGGGATGGTTCAACATCCGCAAATCAATCAATGTGATATACCACATTAGCAAAATGAGGAATAAAAACCACACGATCATCTCAATAGATGCAGAGAAAGCATTTGGCAAGATCCAGCATCCATTTATGAGAAATGGGTATAGAAGGAAAGCACCTCAGCATAATAAAGGCCATATATGACAGACCCACAGCCAACATCATACTCAACGGGGAAAAACTGAAAGCCATTCCTCTGAGAACAGGAATAAGACAAGGGTGCCCACTCTCATCACTCTTATTCAACATAGTACTGGAAATTTTGGCCAGAGCAATTAGGCAAGAAAAGGGAACAAAAGGAATCCAAATAGGCAATGAAGAAGTAAAACTCTCACTGTTTGCAGATGACACGACTTTATATATAGAAAACCCTAAAGAATCCACTGGAAAACTATTATAAATAATCAACAACTACATCAAAGTAGCAGGGTAGAAAATCAACTTAAAAAAATCAGTTGCATTTCTGTACTCTAATAATGAACTAACAGAAAGAGAACTCAAGAAGACGATCTCATGTACAATCACAACAAAAAGAATAAAATATCTGAGAATAAATTTAACCAAAGAGGTAAAAGACCTATACAATGAATCCTATAAGACATTATTGAAAGAAATCAATGATCACGTAAGGAAATGGAAAGATATCCCATGCACATGCATTGGAAGAATAAACATAGTTAAATTGTCTGTACCACCTAAAGCAATCTACAGATTCAGTGCAATTCCAATCAGAATCCCAATGACATTCTTCACAGATATAGAACAAAGAATCCTAAAATTCACATGGGGCAACAAAAGACCCCAAATAGCTAAAGAAATCCTGAGAAAGAACAAAGCTGGAGGCACCCTAATCCCTGACTTCAAAATTTACTAAAAAGATATAATAATTAAAACAGCATGGTACTGGTATGAAAACAGACACACAGATCAATGGAACAGAATTGAAAGCCCAGAAAAAAAACCACGCATGTGTGGACAGCTAATCTTTGACAAAGGAACTAAGAACATACAATTGAGAAAGGAAAGTCTCTTCAATAAATGGTGCTGGGAAAACTGGACAGCCACATGCAAAAGAATGAAAGTAGACCATTTCCTTTCACCATACACAAAAATTAACTCAAAATGGGTCAAAAACTTGAAGGTAAGAAATGAAACTATAAAACTCCTGGAAGAAAACATAGGCAGTACACTCTTTGACATCTGTCATAGAGGGATCTTTTCGAACTCCATGTCTACTTGGACAGGGAAACAAAAGAAAAAATAAACAAGTGGGACTTCATCAGACTAAGGAGCTTTTGCAAGGCAAATGAAACCAGGATCCAAATGAAAAGACAGCCCATCAGCTGGGAGAAAATATTTGCAATTCATATATCCAACAAGGGGTTAATCTCCATAATATGTAAAGACCTCATACAACTGAACAACAAAAAACAACCTGATCAAAAAATCAGAGAATATGAACAGACATTTTTCCAAGGAAGATGTACAGATGGCCAGTAGGCACATGAAAAGATGTTCAACATCACTAATCATCAGGGAAACGCAAATCGAAACTACACTAAGATATGACCTTATACCCGTTAGAATGGCTGTAATCACCAAGACGAAAAATAACAAATGTTGGAGAGGTTGTGGAGAAACGGGAATCCTCATTCACTGCTGGTGGGAATGCAAACTGGTGCAGCCTCTATGGAAAACTGTATAGAGATTCCTCAAAAAATTAAAAATAGAAATACCTTATGATCCAGCTATCCCACTACTGGGTATTTATCCAAAGATTCTAAAACCAACAATCCAAAGAGGCTATGCACCCCTATGTTCACTGCAGCATTATTCACAATAGCCAAGAAGTGGAAGCAACCCAAGTGTCCCTCAACTGATGATTGGATAAAGAAGATATAGTGTATATATATATATATATATATATACACACACACACACAGACAGGAATACTGCTCAGCCATAAAAAAAACACAAAATCGTCCCATTTGCTACAATGTGGATGGACCTGGAGGATACTATGTTAAGCGAAATAAGCCAGACAGAGAAGGACAAACACCACATGATTTTACTCATATGTGGAAGATAAACTAACACAAGGACAGACAGAACAGTTTGGTAGTTATCAGGGGGAAGGGGGGTGAGCACAAGGGGTGAATTGGCAGATTTATATGGTGACTAACAATAATGTACAACTAAAATTTCACAATGCTATAAACTATTATGACATCAATTTAAAAAAAAAACTAAGTGTTAATGACCACACAATATCTATAGTAAATTTGTATCTTAGTCACTCTGTCCAAATTCCTTTTAGGGCTTTATGATATAATCTGCTCCCCTGTACTTTGAGAGTTCATGATCAGTACATGCCTGCATTTCCCCAAATTCCCCTTCAGCCTTAAAAAAAAAACTGAATATGCAGGAATATATGGGTATGGTGGTAGTTTCTTTAAGTAAGCAATAAGGGAAAACAAGTAAATACTACCTCTCCATTTAGTATTACTTACAATAAGAATAATATCAAATAATTAGTTTATTAAAATACTTAATTACAGTTAATTTGATTTATCCTGTGTTTTTGTACATATGCGGTTAAATTATTTGCACCTACCTTTGGATAATGCTAGTGATTTTAAATGAGACATCCATTTGGCTTTTCAAAAGTTATTTGCATTTCATTTGAAAAGCATCATATATTGTTATTTAATCCCTTTTCCACCATGAGATTTATGTCTGTGACAAGAACCAAGCCTGTAACAAGAAATATTTTGTCATATGATCCATGTTTCTGTACTCTAACAATGTATTTATAAGTAAAAGCATATAGAAAAATAGCATTGAGGGGCCAGCCTGATGGCATAGTGGTTAAGTTCACACACTCCATTTCAGTGGCCTGGGGTTCACTGATTCAGATCCCAGGCACAGACCTGTGCACCACTCATCAAGCCATGCCGTGGTGGCTTCCCACATACAAAATAGAGGAAGATTGGCACAGATGTTAGGTCAGGGCCAATCTTCCTCACCAAAAACAAATAGCATTGATACATTTATTATATGCATTGTGTTTTGTATTCTTTTTAATAAAAATGTTTTTATCATCTCCACAATAATACCCTCTCAATTTAAAAAAGGCATTCTTTGTATATCTATGATTTTAATTTTTTCATCATATAAGTGTTGATATCTATTTTGTTTAGATATAATGTTACAAGAAAATCTATAAGTAACAGAATCTTTTGTGTACACAAGTTGCACGAAATGTTAAACTTAGGTGAAAATATCTAAATTTATCAAAATGTGCAAAACATGTCCATGATGATGAGATATTTAATAAATCTGGAATTTACTTGTTTTCCTTCCTTTTAGCTGTCCGATGTCCCCAGCATCAGTAGATTGCCAACTCCCTCTCCTTGCAACACCCCAGCCAGAGTTATGCTGGTGCTGTCATACCTATCCCAGATTACTACAGAATGCAGTTGTTCTTTAGTTATAAGGTAATTTTCCATCCCCAGTCATTTCACAAACATAGACTCAGCTTTTCATTTTACAATATTGTGTAGTTTTGTAAGTTTTTTTAAAGTTTCTTTTCCCATATGGTTCTTTAGATATCACATTCAAAAACTTATAAAACTGCATAATATAATAAAGGACTTGTCTTGTGACCACAGACCAGCTCCTTTTTGTAGTAATCCCTGTGAGGTTATAAAACCTCTACTGTTTGACAGTTGGGGCATCTCATGGAAAGGGAGCTGGCAATCTGCAGCTGCTGTTGACATTGGATGAGAAAGTATTGAGGTAAGCTTCAAATTTAGACCATATTGTATGCTTTTGGTTCCATGGTGGATGCTTGAAATTCATACTTTATTTTGTGTTAAACTTTATAGTAAATTCATAAAAGAAAAATATTATGCTCCTCTTTTTTAAAGGGACCTTCAGTAAATGTTTGAATTATTAAGTTCACATAACACAGTGGGATTATTTTAGAAAATATTTTTTATCCCTGAAAGTAGTGAGAATTCTGAAGTTGAAAACAGTTCATTAATCCTCATATTCACATGCCTGTTTGTAAAGAAAAGTCAGGACTAAATTTGTATATATAAAGCTTATTAAGTATATTTCTTGTTAGAGAAACAGTTACAGCATTGTTCCACAAATGACCTTTTACTAATCCTTCCACCTACCATCTTTATCTTTGATTCTGTATTCATCAGTGCAGATAAAGATTGTAAGAGGCTTTCTGATTTTTATTACATCCATAGTCTCTCTCATGTATTTGAAGATAGAGGAACTTGCTGTTTTCCTTGTTTTTTAATTCACTTTTAAACTTTAGATCACTATAATTTTAAGTATTATTGTAGTTACACAAATTAAACAATAAATTTTAGAAATTTTAATTTTTGCATTACAGAGATACCTACATGTGAATATAGGTACTTACACAATACAGTGTCTTCTTTAGGAATTGTCTGTGTGTAGGCCAAAAGAAGAAGCATTGTGTGGTGGAAGGAGGGTGGATTTTAGCATTCAGGAGACCTAGAATTCTAGTCTAAAGTCTACTTCTATCTACAAGTACTTCCCTGTGTTACTTTAGCCAGTTTCCCTCTATAAAATTATGTCCTCTGAGTTCTTGTTTAGCTTTAGCTTTAATAATTTCATCCTAGGGGCCGCCCGGCAGCGCAGCAGTTTAGTCCGCGCTTGGCAGCCCGGGGTTCGCGGGTTCGGATCCCAGGCGCCCACCGATGCACTGCCTGTCAGCCACGCCATGGCGACGTCCCATATAAAGTAGAGGAAGATGGGCAGGATGTTAGCCCAGGGCCAGTCTTCCTCAGCAAAAAGAGGAGGATTGGCGATGGATGTTAGCTCAGGGCTGGTCTTCCTCACCAAAAAAATAAATAAATAAATAATTTCATCCTAGAAGAAACATAATTGTTCTCAGTTTTTCCTTTATCTGTATGTGTAAATGCTGATCAGTCAGAAAAGCTATTGCTAACTTTTAAGTAATGACCTGACTTAAAATTCAGAAAATATTTGTTTGATTTTAAATAGATTTTTATATTAGACCCAAGTTAAGGCAGATTGTTATGATCTCTGATTAACTTCTTTTAAAAATTCATAACTTTTCTTCTCTTTACATTAGTTCCGTTGTATATTGTGATATTCTGAGACCAACACTGGTAGAAAGGGACATCTTCTTTTAATTCCATTTGCTGTTTTGACCAAAGAAGATGATAAATGAAACGAGCAGTGTAACTTTCTCTTTTACTGTTGAGTGGGTAAAGCACCTTACCTCAAATACCAGTCCCAGAGCAGTGGTTCTGAACTTTTTTAAACCCATGCTCCCTTTTGATCAACATAAAAGCTATAGGTACACATACCCCATGGCAGAGTTATCGGGATGCCCTTTGTCAAGGTCCTTGTATTCGTTATATGTATCCTCCAGTCAAAACATTTTATCAATCTTTATGTTCTATAATTTGTATTATGAAAATAGACTTTTTGCTTTCCAAATACAGAATGATTAAGTATGCATTTTCAAATATAGTTGAAATACCTTACTGTCATTACCCCAAGTTGAGAATATGCAATATAAAGAAAGGAAAGAAGGCCAAAAAAAACATATATAAAGCTAGAAGGCCATAGACATTTCCACACCAATTAGTGGGTAAGATGCAATTATATGTGAAAGTTAGAAATCTGTTCTCTGATTAGTATTTATGACCCCTTCCCTATATACAGTCAGCTAGTTCAGGAGTATATTTTCTGGGCATTGGATTAATTAAAATTTAGCAACCAAAATAAAATCAAAAGGTAAAATCGTCCTAATCTTTTTTTTTTTTTTTTTTTTTGGTGAGGAAGACCAGCCCTGAGCTAACATCCGTTGCTAATCCTCCTCTTTTTGCTGAGGAAGACTGGCCCTGGGCTAACATCTGTGCCCATCTTCCTCCACTTTATATGGGACGCCGCCACGGCATGGCTGACAGGCAGTACGTCGGCGGGCGCCCGGGATCCGAACCAGCGAACCCCGGGCTGCCAAGCGCGGACTAAACCGCTGCGCCACCGGGCCGGCCCGTCCTAATCTTTTTTAAACTCTTCTACAAAAGCTTCATTTTTTAATTTAGTAGAGACACAGATACAGACAAGTGTCTGAAATAACAACATCCAGCTACACAGTCTCTTTCCTGTCCCTCATCTGCCTAGTCCTAAGGTTCCATAATACTGGTAGTCCTCTGCATTCCCCACCCCGTCACCACCACATTAATCGAGACAACAACTATACTGCCCAGGTTAACTCTGCATCTGCCGTTCTTCCCTATATAACCCCCAGTTATAAGAAATTCAGCATAGCTCCCTAGTCTTTTAACACTTTTCCAATTAACTATACCACAAAGAGGATATTCTTCCCACCTTCATTCCTCATACCTTTCCCCTTTATGCTCTCTGTAGCTTAGGAAAAGTTTACGTCTACTCTTACTATTTCATTTTCGAGCCAGATAGTAGTTATAACTGAGAAGTAGGAAAATAACGTTGACATGCCTTAACAAGAAAAATCTACGTATACCTATTTTCTATTTTTTGTTGAAACAGAATCCTACTTTATTCCACAAAGGATTTAGGGTATCTATCATCTGCCTTTTCATCTTCCTCAGTTAGTTTTCCCTAGATGAAAGTTATTTCTTATTCAGCTTTATTGTTTATCATTTAATAGTTTTGTTTTCATGGGTTAAAATAAGCACTTTATAGTATCTCATAACATTTCTTTGAGAAAAATAAACTTTGAAGGTATAACTCATTGTTAAGTTGGGTCCTTTCAGAAAGCATTTGAAAAGAGGGAAGGTCTGTCTGGGTTAATGTATTATATGAAATAAAAATTACTTTTCTTGAAACTTTTTTCACAATACTGTGATTTGTCATGCCACTAAGAAGACACAAGAATTAGTCAGTGAGCCTAGGTTCCATATTTGTTATGTGCACATGCACATATAATCCCACATCTTCCTCCTTTTCTAATAAACATTTCCCCTTCCAAGATATAAAAGCCTTGGAGGTAGAAATGTAGTTCTTTATTTTTATGTGCATAAACATTCTGTTGGTTTAAAGCACAAAATTTTAGGGGAGTAGGAACTATACTATTAATCACTTAGGTTTATATGTGACTAAAATTTCCATAACTGAAATGTTGAAGGTTTTAGATATATATAAAATTGGGAAATTTATGCACAGATTTAGGATATGTTTTACTCTAGGGAGTGGTATTTTTTATGCCTTAATATTCTACATATGTGCAAATTGACTCGGTTGCTGTGGGATGAAGTCTAATTTTATGCATGTTAAATGTGATGCATAACATATATAGTTATGTATCTTTTGTTATAAAAGAAATGAAATGAGTGGACTGTATGGTATGTGAATTATATCTCAAAACTGTTACCAAAAAAAAATAAATAAATATGGTTATATAACAGTAAATGATGATATTTTTGATAGGTGTACATTGTGGAGAAGGGAGTTGGCTACCTAGAGATACAATTTCTGTAAACTTACTGTTCTTAAGTTATTCGAGTAATTTTATGGGTACTGGTAAAGTGTATCTTTACTAGAGGTTTTTATAACCTATGTCAGATTGAATTTATGTGATACAGTTTTTAAGAGTTAATGATGTAGTTCTAAGAACTTGGACTTCAGCATCAGACCAATCTGGGTTCAAGTCATAAGACCTTAAACAAGTTATTTAATCTCTCCGAGCCTTAGTTTCATCATTTGTTGAGACTGAAAATGCGCACACCTCAGAAGGGTTTTCATTACTGCTGGAGTGCATGTGTACTCTCGTGCTCATTCGACTCCTCCCTCCCTCTCCTCCCTTTCTATCTCTCTCTCTCTCTCTCTGTGTATATGTGTATATATATGTGTGTGTGTATATATATATGTGAAATACTTAGGATAATACCTAGCAAATGGAGGGAGTGTCAGTAATTATTAACTCTTAGTGTATGTAGCATTTTGGTATCAAAAATAATGACTGCTTGTTTGCTTTGCTGGAAACATTTTTAGATAAAATAATTGTAAAACTTCCTAGGGAAGTTCGTTAAGAAGATTGCTTTTGGATATGATAATCCTTTTCTTTCTTTTTTCCCCCACTCTTTGGGAAAACTATGAAAACTTTACAGAAGTGAGCATTATCATTTGCATATTTAATGAGTTTATATAAATGTTTGCATGTATTTAGTAATTGATTTATTAAAATATTTATAATGTACCCAATAAAAACTTTTAAAAAATTTTGTGCCCTGGTTTGATTAAATGGGTTTTAGATTTCTCCTGTAGAGTTGAATCTTTAAAATATATCAAATAAGATTTATTACAGGATATTTCTCCCCTTTGTGCAACCTTCTGAAGAAATATTTATTTGATGGGTATTGGTGTTTTGTTTTTTACTCAGAAAATAAGGCTTGACATTCACTTTTAGATTAAATCTGAGGCATTTACTTTTAAAATTGTGTTTTTAGGGCAAATGGTATCATCGGAGGCAAGCTGTAAAAGAATTGCATAGTACATTGATACGTCTTTTAAATGAATTGCTGCCATGGGAACCAAAGTTAATGAAAGCTTTTCAAAGAAACAGGTAATTCCAGCTTTATAATCTGTTTTACTTATTTTAGGGCTCTCAATTTGTGATTATGGGAAGGTGTCCTGGAATCATTTGGTAGTTTTTCATTGGTTTGTAATTCAACAGATATTTTTGAGTGCCCACTGTGTGCAAGTCACTTCTTAAGCTTTTAAAAAGTAGTATTGGTTAAACAAAACCCCTACTCTGTGGCTTACATTCTTTTTTTTAGTTGCAATAAAATGCACAAACAAAATTTATCATCTTCATCGGTTTTAAGTGTACAGTTCAATGGGATTAAATACATTCGTAATGTAGTGTTATTATTACCACATTATCTCCAGAACTCTTTTCATCTTGTAAAACTGAAACGATATACCTATTAAATGATAACTCCCCATTATCCTCTCCCTCTGGACCCTGGCAACTACCATTCTACTTTCTGTCTCTATGATTTTGACTACTCTAAGTACCCCATATAATATACAATATTTTTGTGACTGGCTTATTTCACTTAGCATAATGTTCTCAAGGTTCATCTCTGTTGCAGCATATGTCAGAATTTCCTTCCTTTTTAAGGCAAAATAATATTCCATTGTATGCATATACCATATTTTGCTTATCCGTTCATCTGTCGATGGACACTTACGTCGTTTCCAAGTTTTAGCTATTATGGATAATGCTGCTGTGAACATAGTACAAATATCTCTTCAAGACCCCGCTTTCAATTCTTTTGGGTATATACCCAGAAATGGAATTGCTGGATCATATGGTAATTCTATTTTTAATTTTTGAGGAACCACCACACTGTTTTCCACAGTGACTGTACAATTTTACATTCCCAGCAACAGTGCACAGGGTTTCAATTTCTTCACATCCTCACCAACATTTATTTTCTGATTTTTTGACAGTAGCCTTCCTAATGAATATGCAGTGGTATATAATTGTGATTTTGATTTGCATTTCCCTAATGATTAGTGACATTGAGTATCTTTTCATGTGCTTATTGGCCATTTGTATATCTTTGGAGAAATGCCTATTGAAGTCTTGTCCATTTTTCAATCAGCTTGTGTTTTTGTTATTGAATTTTAGGAGTTCTCTATATATTTTGGCTATTAATCCCTTAGCAGATATATGATTTGCAAATATTTTCTCCCATTCTGTGGGTTAGCTTTTTACTTTGTTGATAGTGCCTTTAATGCAAAAAATTTGTAAATTTTCATGAAGTCCAATTTGTCTATTTTTTCTTGTGTTGCCTGTGCCTTTAGTGTCATATCTAAGAAATCATTGCCAAATTCAATGTCATGAAGCTTTTGCCCTATGTTTTCTTCTAAGAGTTTTATAGTTTTAGCTCTTACATTTAGGTCTTTGATGCATTTTGAGTTAACTTTTTTTTCCTTTTTTTGCTGAGGAAGATTCACCCTATGCTACCATCTGTTGCCAGTCTTCCTCTTTTTTTGCTTAAGGAGGATTAGCCTTGAACATCTATGCCAGTCTTCCTCTATCTTGTGTGTGGGCCACCACCACAGCATGGCTGATGAGGGGTGTAGGTTCGCGCCTGGGATCCAAACGTGCGAACCTGGGCCTCTGAAGCAGAGCGTACCAAACTTAACCACTATCCCACAGGGCCAGCCCTGAGTTAACTTTTATATAGGGTGTTAAGTAAAGATCTAACTTCATTCTTTTGCATGTGGATATCCAGTTTTCCCAGCATCAGTTGTTGAAAAGACTGTCCTCTTCTCATTGAATAGTCTTAGCACCCTTGTAAAAAAATCATTTGACCATATACAAGAGGGTTTGTTTCTGGGCTCTCTATTCGATTCCTTTGCTCTATATGTCTGTCTTGCTGCTGGTACCACACTGTTTTGATTACTGTACCTTTGTAGTAAGGTTTGAAACCAGGGAGTGTGAGTACTCCAGCTTTGTTTTTCTTTTTCAGGATTGCTTTAGCTATATGGGGTCCCTTGAGATTCCATATGAACTTTAGGATGGGTTTCTTATGATTTCTTTTTTTTTAAGGATGTATTTTTTTTTAATTTATTTTATTTTTATTTTTTTTGTGGGGAAGACCAGCCCTGAGCTAACATCTGTTGCCAATCCTCCCCTTTTTGCTGAGGAAGACTGGCCCTGAGCTAACATCGTGCCCATCTTCCTCCACTTTTTTTATATGGGACGCCGCCACAGCATGGCTGACAGGCAGTGCGTCGGCGGGCGCCTGGGATCCGAACTCGCAAACCCCGGGCTGCCAAGCGCGGACTAAACCGCTCTGCCACCGGGCGGCCCCAATGATTTCTTTGATTCATTAGTTGTTTAAGACTGTGTTATTTAATTTCCACAAAGTTGTGAATTTTCTGGTATATAACCTTTCTCTCATTTAATAGGTCTAACAGCAGCCTTTAGACAAATAGGTGGTATGTTCAAATACTTTATTCTGAAATTGCCGATGTAATCTTTTCAGTTTCCTATACCTACACCCTGGGTTTTGTCTTCTTGAATGATAATCATTGTCAAGATTGAACTAAGCATCTTAGACACACTTGATATTAAAACATAGTTTTTAGTGACTTAATTGAAAATATTTCAATATATAGTTTAAAATGTTAAAAGTTAGTTTACTTTCCAAGAGTTTAATAGATGTGTGTTGGTAGTTATGCCGGGCATTCTTTTTCAGGAGCCGCCTAAAGAAAGACTATGATGATTTCAGAAGACAGCCTGATCATGATAAATTTACTAGAGAACTATGGACTACTGAAGAAGGTGAAGGAGATCCTGGAAAAGAATCTCCTAAAGTAGAATTTAGTAAGTCTCTAGACCCAACAGAATCTCTAGATATCCTGGATAAAGATCACTTTGATTCAGGTAAGCATTAAAACTTTCTTTAAATCAACACTAAAACCCAAAGGGAAGTTTTAGTGTGTTTTGTGGAAATAAAGGATAAACTGGTTAATGAAGCGTATCGATTGGGGAGATGTAGTGTGTTTTGAAGGTGTACTATATCCTTATAAAAGGTTCTTTAGAGTCATTATTACCTTTCTAGGAGTTCCTGGAGCCAGTGCCTGACTCAGGATGATAAATATGTCATTGCTCATTACGGACCACACATCCTTGATCTGCAGTTCCTTTGAAATACATTCATCCTCTTCTTTTTATTATTACTATTTTTGAAGCACTATTTCTGACATTTGCTTTAGATGGAACTTGGCAAGTCCCTAACACTGTGAAGATTTTTTATGAGGAATGACAAAGGTTGATGTCCTAATGAGACCAGAGACATCATTCTAATAAGGAGGCTGGATTAGATTATCTGTAATTCATTTCAACTCAGATTCTGTTATTCTGTAAATCTATTTAAATAACTTTCTTTAGTTATATAAGAGGTTAGTATGAAAATTTTTAGTTAGGAATGTGTTATCCTGTTGTTTTCCATGTCTTGGTGAATTGAAAAAGAGTAACTTATCATCATCCAGTTTGACTAGATATGAACATAAATTTTTTACTGTAGGGATAGTTAAACACCAGAAAAAGCTGGACATTTTTCATCCTTAAAAGCTGGACATTTTTCGTCCTTTAGAGTCTCTAAAAATAGAAGGGAGAACCATCTCTCTTTGATATCAAAATTTCCCTATCTAGAAGAAGAGAACTAGACTAGATTCCTTTCCAAATCTAAATTCTGAGCCCTGATTGCTGGCTTAAGTATCTCTTTAAAAGATAAAATTTCCTTTTCCTCTTGTATAGGCGGCAGAATTAGCAGAATTTGATCAAAAATAATTTTCTCAATAGTAGATTTTCGGGGGGGAATGGTTATGATATCAAGATTACCATGTCAAAGATCACTTTACCTTTATTTTCATCAGTGGTGCTGAGACTTTTGAATCACCATACAGTCGATTTTTTAATAAATTGTCAGTTCAAAGATTGACTTTCTGTTTTATAATTGGTCTTATTATTGCTATTCAGTTGCTGTTTTATATAAACAAAATGCTCATTTTTTTCAGATGATATGAAATTGTCAGAAATAGATTTTCCTATGGCCAGAAGCAAGTTGAAAAAGGAATTGCCTTCTAAAGATGGACCGAAGACACTGCCTAAAACACTTAAACGACAGTCCAAACAAACTAGTTATCTGGATGATAGCACAAAAGAGCTTTCCCCAAGGAAGAAAGCAAAGTTAAGCACAAATGAGACAACAGTTGAGAATGTGGAAGGTGATGTGCAGATTGACTGTTTGAATGAATCAAAACACACAGATCCACTGTTTCCGGAGTCATTTCCCTCAATGGATTCAATACCAGTGTCTACTCTCCAGAAAGGGACCAAACCTATTCAAGCTTTGCTTGCAAAGAATATTGGGAACAAAGTGACCTTAACAAATCAACTGCCCCCTTCCACAGGTAGAAGTGCTCCTTCTGTGGAAAAGCCAGTTATATCTCCTCCAGAAGCAAGCCCCATAAAGCCAGCATTGACCTGCCACACCAGTACAAAAGGTCCTTTACAGATGCTATACAAAATGCCCTGTGGCCAGTGGTTGCCCATAGATCTTCATAACAGTTCTGTAAAGATTCAGATGCAACCTGTGCTAGATCCTAAAACAGGAGAAAAAATCATGCAGCAGGTTCTCATTCTGCCTAAGAATTTTGTGATTCAGCACAAGGAAGGGAAAGCAGTTGCAAAAGAAATACCGCCACTTCAACAAAAAGGTACAGAACAACATTGTTCGTCTTTCCCACAGACAGCAACTGTAAACTCTTCTTTAGCATCAGTTCTTGTCAACTCAACAGAAAGTGTTTCAACCCGTCTATCTAATACAGTTTTCAACAAGACGATTACACCTTTGTCAAGTGTGAGTAGTGCTAGACCACAGCCTTTGTCTCCTGTAACTTCCATAAGTAATTTATTACCACCACCAATTAAGACTAGCCAGAGTGAAGCAGGAAAAGTCAAGAATGCAGTTTCAGCAGCCACATTACCCCAGCCCATTGCTTCACCAACCATTTCCTCAACAGTTCAGCCTCTGTCATCAGCAACGACACTAAGTGGATCTACAAATCCTGGTAGTTCCCTCAACTGTTTTGCACAACAAACTGCTGATTGTTCTGAAGCAAAGCAAGAACTGAAAACTGTGTGTATAAGAGATTCACAGTCAATTCTTGTTAGGACACGAGGTGGAAACACTGGAGTTGTAAAAGTACAAACCAATCCAGATCAAAATTCACCCAACAGTTTATCTTCAGGTTCAGTTTTCACTTTTGCTCCTCAGCTTCAGGCATTTCTGGTGCCAAAATCAACGACTTCATCTTCTGCTTTTTCACCAGTAGCTGGAACGACTACTACATCTAGTCTCCCACCTTTTGGCCAAACACCAACTTCTGTTTCCATTTCAGCTGGCTTTAATCCATCTGTGGGGAAAAATCTCAAACTTTCATTAGGCCAACCTTCCTGCAGTGGTAATTTGGGCCACGTGATAGATAAAACTTCACACGTCCCCTCTTCTCCCTTAAAGTCCTCTGTTTCTTCTAGCACTCTACCATCATCAACAGTAAATAGTTCAGTAAGTGTAATTAGCATATCAACAGGAAATTTTGGACAAACCAATGCAAATGTTACTCATACTCCCACTAAACAGCAACAAGTAGATTATATCACAAAAAGTTACCCTGTTACAAGATCAGAAGCAACAGCAGCAACAAATGGAGATGTGATCAGTGGGACTCCAGTTCAGAAACTTATGCTAGTGTCAGCTCCGTCTATTCTTTCTTCTGGCAGTGGAACTGCAATTAATGTGACACCTGCACCAACATCTACAGGTGTTTCTGCCCAGAAATTAGTTTTTATTAATGCTCCAATTCCCAGTGGCATTTCAACCCCAACTATTGTGGCAGAACCATTAAAACAAACTCTTCCTCCTCCCTTGAATAAAACATATGTTAAGACTCCAGAGCAACCTCAGATAGTACTAATTCCATCCACAGTGGGAGCACCAATAAAAATAAATTCATCACCAACTGTGTCTCAGATAAAAGATGTGAAAATTGGACTAAACATAGGTCAAGCAATTGTAAATACTTCATGCAGTGTGCCCGCTATACCATCAATTAACATATTGCAAAATGTAACCCCAAAAGGAGAAGAAAAAAGTACCAAAGGCTATGTTTTGCCATTGTCAACAAGTGGTAATTCAGTTCCAGTAAGCTCAAATTTTGTGAGTCAAAATATTACTCCTGTTAATGAATCAGTGGTTTCTGCAGGAAGAGCAGTAAACATGTTTTCAGTAACAGGGGCAAATGTATCTTTGGGTTCTCTTTCAGTGACCTCAACCTCTGCTTCAGTTGGGACACGACCTCCTGTTTTAGTCAGTGGAAATGATACCTCTTCAAGAATTATGCCTATTTTGTCAAATAGACTTTGCACATCAAATCTCGGAAACACTGTGGCTATATCAACTGTGAAAACAGGACATCTTGCATCATCTGTTCTGATTTCAACTACACAACCAACAGTGTCTCCGAAATGTTTAACATCAGCTTTGCAAATCCCTGTTACTGTTGCCTTGCCTACACCTGTGACTGTATCCCCTAAAATAATCAACACAGTTCCACAAGTGGCAGCAGTACCAGGGGCCACACGTTCTGTATCTCTTTCTAAAAGACAGTCTCGGACTTCTGTCCAGTTTCAGTCACCAGGGATTTCAACAACAGTGCCAACAAATATAAACACAAATAAACCTCAAACTGAATTGCCATCCCTTTCACCAAGTCCAGGTAAAATAATTAATATCTCCAGTTTTGCTTCTCTGCCAAACCAGCAAATGTCCCCTGCTTTAGTAAAATCAACCCCCAGTTATACTTCTGCTCTAGGTGGCTCTGCCATTCACACTGCTACAGCACCATCAAATGTGACTAGTGTGGTAGGGGGTCAGTTTAGTGAACCTTGTATTCAGCAAAAAATAGTTATCAACACCAGTACACCTTTGGCACCTGGTACTCAGATCATGATTAATGGAACCCGATTTATTGTTCCACCACAAGGTCTTGGAGCTGGCAGCCATGTTCTCCTTATAGCTGCTAATCCAAAATATGGACTTCCCTTAGTTCCTAACAGTGGCCAAGGCATTCAGCCTACACCAGTAGATAACCCTGCCCAGAAGATCACACTAGCATCCATTAATTCCTTAAGTGGACAACCTGTAAAACATTCTCTAAGAAACTCTACAAAAATTGTAAACTCTCTTGGGAATGCAAGTTCTCTACCCACAGTACATACAACACCACAAATCATAAACACAACTACTAAAATTTCTGTTCCACCTCCTACACCAATGGTGTCATTGACTTCAGTAATTAAGTCTCCTCCAGCTACTACTCTTTTGGCTAAGACATCTTTGGTTTCTGCCATTTGCTCTAGTAATCCTCCACTGCCGAGTAGCACTTCAGTATTTCATTTGGACACGTCAGTCAAAAAATTATTGGTTAGCCCAGAAGGAGCCATTTTGAATACCATAAATACTCCAGCATCTAAGGTTTCTTCACTCTCTTCATCTCTCTCTCAAATTGTCGTATCTGCCAGTCGAAATCCTGCCTCTGTCTTCCCTCCTTTTCAGTCATCTGGCTTAGAGAAGCCTGACACAGCTGCATCTTCAATTTAGACTAAACGAGCCAGTTTTTAAATAATGGGGCATTGTTTCGACTCCCATAAAAATTTTAACTGTTTATTATACTGTTGAAAACATACTATACATAGTTGTGTGTGTGTGTGTGTGTGTTTCAATGTATCTTTTCATTAGCTTGCAGCAAGGCTTTGTTTTCTTAGGGAGGGAAAAATCTGTTCTGTTTGACTCATTGGTATGAGTATATTTTCAAAAGTTGTTTGTTTAAAATAGACAGGATTTACCTGTCTGTATAACATAAATTGAACAAAGTCAAGTTTGACTAGTTTGGAATAAGCTAGCTTTTTGCACACTTGCATTGACACATTTCTTCTTGAATTTGACTTGCAGCGTGTGTCTAGGCTGTGGTATTCTGTGTCATTAGTGAAATCTTATTTTTGTTTCTGTAAAATATATATATATATTTATGCATTGTGAAAATGCAGTCCATGGTGTAAAATTGTACATATTCCTAAATCCCTAACAACCTGTACCAAACTATATGTACAAAGAACTATGCTGTCTTATTTATGTTTTGTTTACATAATGTATAGTTTTTTAAGTATTTTAGTAATTTTGGACCAGTGAACTGTTAGCAACAATGCAGAAGAATCTGCATGTAATAAACTGAGTTGCTGTATTTCTTTGTTTGAATACCATTTTTAAAGTGCGTTCTTGTTCCATTGAAAGAATATATGATATAAAATGAAGACAGTCCTTTACAAAAAGGAATTAAGGCTGGGAAATTTGAATTAATAATAGCTAGCATTTGTACAAGGTTTTACAGTTTGCAAACTTTACTTTCACATATCTCATTTGATTTTCACAGTACTTTTGAGAGGTTAAGTGATATGCCCAAGGTCACCCGGCTAGTGGGTGGTAGAGCCAGTATTTGAACTTGGTGCTTTAAATCCTTTTTTCATAATTTTACATTATTTCTGTTATAAAATTTCATTGTTTTAACTTTTTTCTCTTAATCCACCACCAAATTCTACACTGACCAAATTAAATAATCTTCTTTCAGGCCAATGTATTTGGTATCTGTTTCTGCACCCCAATGCACCCCAAATATGTTCTTTTAAACTTTTTAAGTAATTTTAGGTTCACAGGAAGTTGCAATGATAGTACAGAGAGTCCCGTGTACCCTTTACCTAGTTTCCCCGATACGTTTATTTTTATATTGAGGTGTTGGTTCATAGTGTCTGGTTTTCCAAAAGGATATTTAAAAACATTACTTTTTTTTAGTTTAGAATAACAAGTGAATGTGGACATCTTCAATTATTTATAAGTACTCTTTGCTATTTTTGTTTTTTTTTCAATTACAGAGCAATTACTTAAATTCCACTGTAAAGCAATTTTTGTGGATCAGCTTATTCTCAGGGTTTCACTTTGTGGTATTTCAGAATATGCCTCGTTTTAAATAAAAGATAGATTTTATACTTATTGGATCTTTATATCCATTACCTTATTTGGGATACTGATTGTGTGCTCATCCACCTTCCATTTATAATGATATTGTTAAACCTCATCACGTGGAGTTATAGTCTGAAGTTGAAAATGGTAGGGAAGAGTAGGCCTGAAGACTTCCTTTGAAACTACATTGAAATTTATTAGTTATCGAAGTGGGGAGGGCAGTGAGGGTATTCCTGGAAAGTTGCTAAAGGCTCTCAAAAACCTATATTTATGCTCTAAGACAGTACCTTTACAAATCATGTTTATGGTCTACTTTGTAGTCACCCTCCCCCTTTCCCTGTCAGTTTAGAAAGACCTTGGATTTCTGGGGGAAGTGGGTGATGTTTGAAGTGCATTGCATTGTACATAGGTGGTGCTCAATAAATGAATGTATTTACATACTCAACTTTTAAAACAAAACAACCTGAAACTATTCATCTTTTGTCTGAAAAGAATTCTTTAAGCCATTTCCAGAAACTAATTTACTGAATTACTTATGACCCAGCTTTAATCCCAGTGAAGGACTTAAACTAATTATTAACCACTAATTCTTTTCTAACTCCTAAATCCAAAATCCTCACATGACTTTCAAAGCTCTGTGTGATCTGGTGAACCTTTTAGAGTGAAGCCCCCACCCCCACCCCGGCTTCTTAAAAGGCTCTTCAGTCTGTTTCTGCTTACCTCTCCAGCTTCATTTCAACCTGCTTTCCCCCTTGCTCACTGTACTCTGGTTTTCTTTTAGTTGCTAAAAAGTTCAAGACTCCTCATGTTCTTCCCAGATGTTCTCTTTGATGTAATGTTGCATTACAGGTTCTCATTGCATATTACATAACTCCCTTTCCTTACTGTATCTCAGCTATCATCATGATATTACAGTCACTCATAGATTACTGAGGACGTAACGCTTCTTCACAACTGTAATAAAATAATTTGTATACAATTACTTAATGCCTGTCATTCTTCTTAAAAAGAGACTTTGTCAGTCGTCTTCATTATTGTCATCCAGCAACTGGCACAGAATAGACATTTAATATGTATTTGTTGAACAAATGAGTGAGAAATCTAGGTAGCTTCTTATTTTAGATCTAGTTTACTTTTTAAAACTAAGAGGCCCATTTTATAGTAGAAATCTGACTAAATTAATGGTTTTATATAATCAAAAAGCCAAATTCTTTTTCCTTTGCCTTCAGTTTGGTAGGTCATGTGGATTTCTGGGATCTTGGCCAAAGAGTACAAAGTCAAATTCCTCGGTTCTTTGTGTTCAGTGTTATCATTAAGTATTCTTTAAAGGTCATCTACAAAGGCATTCATGTAAAAGAAGAAAAGTCACCACAACTACCTGAAAGTCTTCATGGTACTAGAAGGATATGTTTCCACACTTAGTGTAGAATTAAGCCATTTGGATGTCTATATTCAGCATCATTTTAAATGCTAAATTGAAACATACTGAAATACCACACCTCCTTCTGATGTGTTAACTCTTCTCTTTCCTCCCATTTCCTATGGTTTTTCCTGCAAAAAAAAGAAATCAATTTTCCTTTTTGATTAGTAAAAAAAAATTACATATTGTATATATAATATACATAAATATATATTACTAAACAGTTATTTAGACCCCTGCTTCCATTCCAAGCCTCCAATTTTATTGTTGTATTTAATAATTTACATCAATAGTTTTATGATTAAGGCAGTGATGGCTTTAATATGTACCCTAGGATAAGTGAAAATGTTTACTTGATCCAGTATACCATTGACTTAAAACAGAGAGTGAATTTAGGAATCTTTAATACTAGAAGCTTGAGAAGGTGGCAAGTTCTGAAAGTGATCTAAGTTTGGTGGTGAATTTAGTTATCCAAAATTATACTGTACTATACCATAGAGATGATACACAATTTACCTTAAGTCATTTCAGAAGTTGTTTTGCCATCACCTGAACCTGAAGCCTCATTGTTGCTATGATGCTGTCATCTGCCCCATCTATTTTTACTCATTTATTCAACAAGCATTTACTATGCATGCCATGGTGCTTAATGCTTTCTTGTTTACTAATAAGAAAGCTGAAGGGGCATGGCATAGTTCAGGTTCTTACAGTGCAACTTGGAGACAAAAATCTGTGAGAAACTTTTATAGTTAAGAGGTAATAGATGAAGTGCTAGAGGATCAAAAATGTGTTTTTATGCATGTAATCTTCAATATCATTCTTAAAGTAATTATCAATGTAAATTCAAAGCATAATTAACATAAATTCAAAGAGGTGTAAATTCATTCTGCACATTTATTAATACAGAACGTGTAGGAACAACATAGATGAGTAAGATCACATCCTTGTCCTCAACACGAAAAACAATAAAAGAAGATAACAATAAATTAAAAGTAAATGTCAGAGGAATGAAGAACTCTAAGAGTTTAGCAGGGAAATGCCAGAGGAGGTTTCATATAAGAGGTGGCATTTGTTCTGGGACTGAAAAGTACGTTTAGAACTGGGACTGCAAAGACTCAGTCTTAGACAAGCACAAGGAAGTTAACAGTACTGTATTGTATATTTGAAAGTTGCTAAGAGAGTAGATCTTTAAAAGTTCTTACCACAAGAGAAAAAAAGTGTAACTGTGATGATGGATATTTATTGTGGTGATCACTTTGCAATATATACATATATCAAATCATGTACACCTAAAACAAATACAATGTTAGATGTCAATTTTATCTCAATTCAAAAGAAAGAAAAGCACAAGGAGCATATAGGAAACAGAACAATTGAGTTTGAATGGAATATTATGGGTTAAGAGGACCAATGGGGAATGATTTAAAAATAGGTTGGGTTGGGTGATAGAGGACTGAAAAATATTCTGAAAGTAATTGGGGAGCTACTCAAGGTTTTGAAGCAAAGGTAGTAACATTCGCATGTAAGATGAAGATCATTAAATTACCTTGCAGGATTGCTGTGAGGATTAGATGAGATAATTTATGTAAAACACATGGCCCAATGCCTGCCATGTAGTAAATGTTTAATAAATAGTAGCCACTATCATTCACCTGACTTGAGACAGGGAGGCCAATTAGGAAGTTACTACATGGGTCAAATAGGTGGTATGAAGACCTGTCATCTGGCAGTAATGGTAGCAACAGGGAGGTGAGAAAAAGAAATTATTTAGATTGAGAAGGTTAAAGGGATTTTTCTTCCCAGGGAAACCTTTTGTTTTGAGTGCATAAAATTTAGAAACATTTAAACAGCAGAGAATATGATGAACAAAGTGTTAGCTCCCCTAAATCAATCTATGAATTTAGTGCTAAACTAATAAAAATACTAATAGGTTTGGTTGGGGGTGTTTTCAGTTTTGTTTGGGGTTTTGTTTTTGGTGGGGTTCTTGTTTTATATTGTTTTTAGACTAGAATTTATTGAGATAAATATTAAGTTGTTCTTACAATTTCTTCTAACAGTTTATAGCATATATAAATGGTCTTTATTGATTTAAATGTCTCCCTGTTCATACAAAAACTCAATTATGGCTTAATTATAATAGTGGACCATTTAGTTCAATCTAAATACAATAGTTAATATGGATCTAATTCTAGATGGTCTAATGAAATGGTCTAATATCCATAAAAATTTTATTAAAACCATCTAGATTCACAAAACACTGTCTTAGGAATCTAATTCTATTAAACTTCAATTTGAGCAATTGTAGCATCAGTTAAGTAAACACGGTTAAATTGAAAAGAAATTGACCTAAATTATTTTTAAAGAGGAAACACAGATGTCGTGCTGTAGATGGTTAGGAGTTGGCTACTGTAAACCTCAATCAAACCTGTAGGTGACCCAGATTCCTGAGCCCTCACAGCATAACCCTCCCTCCTTAGGGACCTGATGATTCAGGGAGTCCGCTGATACTCTCCAGCCTCTGCCCAGAGCTGCATGTGAAACAATGGGCACCACTTGGGAGAAGCTGGAATTTAAACTTCTTCAGTCAGTCTTGTCTGTATGATTATTGTCTTAGCTCAGTGAGCTTTCTCTCAGCCAAGCTGCCAAACAACTTTTTTGAGCTTTTTCCTCAGGGAAGACAATCCAGCTCGGATAAAAGGAAGTGCTTGTTTCCAACTCTCTCAGGGCCATCTTCTTGTAGGAGCCATACCTCTGAAGTTGTTCTGCGTTCTTCTGAGATGCTTTTAAGATGTTTTGGCATTAGTCACTTGAGCTTGAGGGATTTTGATGCATCTTCAAGTGACTGTGTCTGTCCTTAAGTCATGAAATGAAAGTTTGGGGGACTCACTTTTGTTCTTTTTGGAGAAGGTCTACAATATTCTCAAGTGATGAGTGGACCTGTCCAGATATATATGTGCTGCCAAGCTCCGTGTTTGTAACTTCAGAGGACTGGGCTCCACTGAAGGTAATTTGAGGGCTTCATTGATTTGTGTCCTCAGTCTAATCTCCTCACTGACTAACCTAGCCAGAAAAATCTTTTGGCTAGCTCTTTTTCCCTCCTTAAAGAATGCCTGCCCTTTGCTGTAAAAACAATCAGAGAGCCCATATCAGAATCTCCTAGGGAAATCCACAGAGAATTGGGCCTTGTCTCAAGCATCAGACAACACCATCTATGAGCTGGTGAGGAGCAGGAAGAAGAGGGAAGACCAGGTTCTATCAAACAGAGCTCTCTAATTTTGCTCTGCTCACTGCGCAAATAGAAAGTGATAGTTTGTCCAGTGCAGTAGAAATACGATTGCAACCAGAGGACACCAGTCGTGAGCTCTGACCACTCTAGTCCTGACCTGATCCTGCAGGAAACCTCAGAGATCAAAGTAGTGCCATACCATTACCCATTCTCTGCCCACGAGCATGTCAGGGCATAATGGTGGGTCACACCACAGTAGGAGACTCCTGTGCCCACAGCCCTGGGTGAGGCTCATTCTTCTGAGTTCGAGTTTCCTTTGGCAGCAGGGAAGCCTGATCCTGCCTGCAAAGGTCACAGGGATCTCCCTCCCCTGAAGGCTCCCAACTGGTTTGTGTTTGGGCCGTCTAGGTGGGCAGGGGCAGAGCACTGAAGGGCCTCAACCAAGGTATTAACTAACAGCCCTGGATTTCAATATCAGATTTGGCAGTGTCTTAATAGTTCATGAATTTTCTGTGGGGCCAATTTGTCCCCATTCAATCCAAGCATTCCTAGATGAGGGAAACTCTCCTCCAGTGGTGACTCTGTAACCAAGGCTCCTTCTATCATGTGACTCTGCCATCTTCAGCTCATGGGTCCCAAGGTTGTGCTACAGTTGGTCTCCAGGGAGTCATTTTCAAAAGTGTGGCTGCCTCTGTGAAGGGAGTACATCCTTCTTTTGGCTGAATCTGACACCTTCTGTTCTTTAAACAAAATCTCACTCTCCTGGTTTCTCTCTGGCAGACTCAGCCCAAGCCTCCACATCGATCACCTGGGACAATGCCTAGAGGGACTCTGTAAAGAGAGTCTTTTTCCATAGGAAAAGGAGAGAACTCGCAGCAGATGACGGTCTGGAGATCTTGGAGGGGTCCAGGGCTCAAGCCATAGGTTTTTCTGTAAATGTGGAGGATTGAGGCTCAGAGTAGGTCTTGCAATGAGGAGAGGAGCTGGCCAAATGCCTAATAAAGTTTATTTTGTTTAGAATTCATTTATTTGAAAAGGGGAGGGAGACGGCTCATTTTAAATGGTAAAACTGGACAGAATCAGGCAGGGTAGAGAGGTATTTTAGTATTTTGCTGAATGATATGTTTTTTCAATGTGTATAAGTCTCTTTATTCACTGTTTTTTCTCTTCAATGCAATTTTTTCTTTTGTAGAAAATGATGCAGTTATGCTACACTGGTGTTTCCAATGACGCAAGACGATTTTAGGTGGTTTACTGACTCAGCATTAAATAACACTGAGTCGCATAGTAAGAAAACGATTTCTTTCTCTTGCAACCCTTTTTTTTTTTTGTGGGGAAGACCAGCCCTGAGCTAACATCTGTTGCCAATCCTCCCCTTTTTGCTGAGGAAGACTGGCCCTGGGCTAACATCCGTGCCCATCTTCCTCCACTTTATATGGGACGCCACCACGGCATGGCTGACAGGCAGTGCGTCGGCGGGCGCCCGGGATCCGAACTCGCAAACCCCGGGCTGCCAAGCGCGGACTAAACCGCTGTGCCACCGGGTGGCCCCTCTTGCAACCCTTTTAATTAAACACTTTTCTCTGATTCTTGCTAATCTCCCTCTTTAGTAAAGAGAGAAAGTCTCAGGTTGACAGCCTTCTGTGACCATCAGCATCTTCATAGGTTTTAATAAAAATAATTTGTTTTCATTATCTTCATTTTATAGTTATTTTCTACTTATGGAAAATGATACTGATTTTCCATTTGGGGGTGATATAAATTTAAGCCAAAAATTTTTTTAAATGAGCTGACTGAAAGAAAAATATTAGATAAATAATAGTATAGGTGATATGTAGATGTCAACAATGAAAAATTGTAATGTTGCTATGCAAATAACAACACCATTCCAGAATCTCTGATCATTTATAATTTCTTCTATATGTTATTCTGAGAGGGATTTGGGAGCCCACAGGAACTAAATTACCATTGGGACATATGAGGCAAGACATCAGCCAAACTACAGTTGCTTTTACTTATGTAAATCCTTATACCACCTTATGGTTTAACAAAATTTTTGTCATTAATTATAATAGCATTGAGCCTTGAAGTGAAATGTAATTAGAACTGCATTATATGTATTACTTAAGATACAGGATCTCTGCAGTATATTTTTGTAGCATCATGGAATTTTAGAACACAAAGAGACATTACTGACACTTTCCTGATCAGATGAATCTGTTATTTGGTAGGTCAACCAGCTCTTGGTCTTAAATCTGTAAAGGTATGCTTTGTGAGCACTCCATAGCATGGACTCAGCTGCAACAATTCTGTTAGAGTTCATGTTGGTCACGGGGTTGCTTCTTCAAAAATCAGAATAGTAATTTGAAAGTTATTAGCTAAATTTCAACTAAAAAGAAATTGGTTAGTCCCAGAACACACACTTGAATTCTGTCCCTCAGATAATAATGCCATAGATTTATTAGCATTACTCTTGGCACAGATAGTATCATGCATTACAACGTTATTGACAAAGTTCTTCTCACTTTAATATTTATCATTTCCTCACTTAATTAGTATTGCTAGTTGCCCTACAGAATTTAACACTAAGCTTATTATTAGAGATGATGTACATTTGCTATAGCATTCTGATGCAGAACATTATATGTCCATATTAAATTCAAGCAAGAGTGTGAGGGAAATCATTCCAGCATCTTTCAGGGGCCTTGCTGGCTCTCACGGCGAATAAGGTGGTGGAGACTGCTCTGCAGAGAGTTTCTCATAGGCAGGTGGAGCATTGGGAACCTGTGAGAATGAGAAAGGGAGAGTATGTTCTTGGCAACAGTGCATATGTTTCTGGGAGAGGGATTAAGTCAAAATAGTTAGCATCATATTTATACTTTTGCTCTGGACTGAAACTTAGAAGTGTCCACATCTAATTTCCACCCAACAAGGTAATCAGTGTTAAATCTCACAAGTGTCTATGTTGAAATATTGTTGGGGGAGAAGAGGAGAGAAAAGTAGGGCTGAGGGGCTTCCCAAAACCTCAAAAATTTATTTATACCTGAATTATCCTTATCACTAGAGGTCCCAAGCCCTAACTAATAAATTCTTGAATGCTGTTTACAGACGCTAATATGTGTTGCATCTTTACCATATAGATCTTTGTAGTTGTGTCTAAAGGCCATTGTGTTCAACAGAACACAAATGTGTCAGGCCTTCATTTAATGCACACAACTCTAGGAGTATTTTCATTGTTTTCTTGTTACAGGTTGGGAAACAGAGGCACAAGGAGGTTAAGTCACTTGTCCAAGGTCACACAACTAGTAAGTCATGAAGCTAAGAATCAAACACAGTAATTTGCTCCAGAGTCAGTGCTCTCAAGTTATGATAAACTGCATCTATACCAGCGCCGTCCAATAGAAATATAGTACACCACATATGCGATTTTAAAATTTCTAGTCACTACATTAAAAAAATAAAAACAGGTAAAATTAATCTTAATAATTTATTTAACCCCACATATCAAAATATTATCATTTCAACATGTAATCAATATAAAAATCATTAATTAGTTATTTATGTTCTTTTCCTCATACTAAGTCTTTGAAATCTGGTATGTATTACAGCACATCTTAATTCAAACTTCTATGTTTCACATGCTCAGTCAGACACATGTGACTAGTGGCTACTGTTTTGGACAGCACAGCTCCATATTATTAATAATAAGTACTTTTTTCTCTCCCATTTCTCTCTATCCTTTCTCAGGACAAAGGCAAATATACTAAAAACATAAGACAAAAGGATGATGTATCCAGAACCAAGTTCTTTGGATCTTACATGTAGGGATCTCATTATTGACTCTGGGTATTAGAGGACACATTTTAAGAAAATCTCTGTGATTCCCTTGTTTTTTATCTTTATTATTTATTTTTTTATTATGGTAAAATATACATAACATAAAATTTACCATTTTAACCATTTTTAAGTGTACAATTCAGTAGCATTAAGTACATTCACTTTGCCCTTGCTTTTTAAATGGGAATAATTTTATTCATTTGAGTTAAAAGCAGCCATACACAAAAATACCAAGGTGCAGGATCTCAACCTACCACAGGTTCACAACTGTTCTCCTGAAAAGGCAGTTTGCTGTCCTGGTGACCAAGCCCCTCACGTGGGCATCTTCCTGTTAAGGTACTTTGAGTACCAGCATAAATGCTTTTGTCCTGAAATATGAATTCATCGATGTCAGTGAATGAGAAAAAATAATTGAGTCCATTAAAGAAAAGAGAAGGAAGCCGAACTGTTAAGAATGGGTTTTAATCTTGGTTCTGCCACTTACTCGCTTTGTGTCCTCAGGCTAGTCACTTACTTAACCTCTCTGAATTCCAGGGTTTGCATCTGTAACACGAAGATAATACCACCTACCTCTCAGAGTTGTAGGAATTAACTAAAAGTAATACACCTGGTACACTGCCTGAAACACAATAGTTGATGAATATTTTTTAATGGAAGGAGAAAAAGTGGATCTAAAAAATGAACCTTAGAATGATTGCAAGTGGAGTAGATCAGAGCAAGTGAGGCAGGAGCTGGTGTCACAGTGAGGACAAGCGTATGAGCAACTTGACAAGAGGGACACACTGTCTGTTTCTGCATTCCCCATGACAGCAAAATATCTTAAACACTGCGAATGCATATGTTGTGACAGAAATGCTGTGGTTTAGCCCTGAGCTTCCAAGTCAGGTTGCAACAATGATGACAAGTCGGTCTAAGGCGAAGTTGTGCACCCTGAGTTACTGGGGGGCAGGGTGAGTAAAGGTTGTTTTGGTGCTTTGCATAGGTTGAGGGGTGATGCTCTCCATCCCGGAATAGAATGACAATAGTTCCTACAAGACAGAGACACATCCCAAAGTGGGGACTGCAGAAGTGGTCCACCCTGGGGAGGTGCAATATTTCCTCGCTGACATTGTTTAAAATTGCTGGCACATTGTGATAACAAAAAGCAGACTAACTTTGAGTCACTTTTATTATTGGTGTTAAATTCTCCACAGCAGTGGTTCTCAAACTTTAGCATGCATCAGCGTCACCTGGAAGGCTTGTTAAACACAGATTGCTGGGCCCACACCTAGAAATTCTGACGTAGTAGTCTAGAGTGAGGCCCATAAATTTGCATTTCCCAGGTGATATCGATGCTGCTGGTCCAGGGCTGCACCCAGAACCACAGCTCTGCAGACAGGGCACCTCCTTATTGCCTGCACCTGGGCGACTCAGCTATCCTCAGATACGGATCTTTCGACTTCTTAAAAAAGAAACGCGAAATCGAGATTTTTATGTAAAATGTAACTTTTAAATGTTGGTACCTAATTCAATTATTTTAAATACAGGCCTAAGCATGTCTGTGAGCCAAATCCAGCCAGTGGGGCATTAGCAGCAGGCTTTCTGTGGTACTGGCTGAGAGGGGCTGCAACAGGGACGCTGAGCAGGTCTCTAGCAGCTCTTCAGGCTTGTCTGCAGACCGCAGCTAATCACTGGGGTCTACTAGCTTGGGAAAGAAGAGCATCAAGGCAGGTTTCCCAGGGAGGAAAAGTGTTTGGAACATCAATTGGATGAGGCCAGACCCGGACTGGGCTGATACCTACACAGTCTGCAGACTATAAAGTAGTTTTCCTAAACTCTAGTCTGAAATTATTATTGACTCTACTCCCTGGAAGGATATATGCACAAGAACCCTAATCTTAATGTGAGAACCCGGCGAGGGGGTTCTGCTCTGCTCCCCAACTCCCGGCGATACACCTCAGGTAAGGCGTTTAATGCCTTCTCTACCTCAATTATCTATTGCTTTTATTCTTTTTCTATTTTATAAATCTCTTACCTGCCATGGGATAAGAACATGATTCACTCCCCAAGTTCACTGTTGATTCTCCGCATTTGCATTCAAACTTCAGTGTGCGTGTTAAAATGTAGGTTCCTGGGTCCCACCACCAGAGATGGTCCCAGAATCTGCATTTTAGCAGGAACCCAGGTGATTCAAATGCAGGGACTGCTGACCATGCATTGAGAAACACACCTTCGTAAGACATGAGTGTAGACTGAGCTGTCAGCTGGGCCTTGAAGTTCTCCAAGAATCAAGTGTTATGTCCTAAACTTCTAAGTGAGAGAGTAAAATTGGTAAACACAAAAACCAACATCCAGAGCCAGCCCTGATCGCCTAGTGGTTAAAGTTCAGCATGCTCCACTTCGGTGTCCTGGGTTCGGTTCCCTAGTGCAGAACCACACCACTCGTCTGTCAGTAGCCATGCTGTGGCAGTAGCTCACATAGAACTAGAAGGAACTACAACTAGAATATACAACTATGTACCGGAGCTTTGGATAGGGAAAACAAACAGCCAACATCCAGTCCCTTACAGATCATTTTCCTGCAGAAACATGTTGCTGCAAAAAGCAGTCTTTCCTTTTAACAGATATCTTTGGATCTAAGGGGAATTGTTAGCCAAGGGAGAAATTTTAGGAGATCTTAATTCCAACCAACTTTGCTACCATTCTGTGGTCAATGAAAGTGGGAAAGTAGACATTTCAAGGCTTAATGAAGGATACTGAAGGTGGAATAACACCACTACTCAAAGCTTGCATTTACTGTCATTTACGTTCTGCTTTAAAATGAAAATAGAATCACCGAAGAGAGACAAGGAGTTAATTATGTAAATAAATGCAGTTCTTAATGCACTATTTTACATAATTTTGCCTAAATTTCTTAGACTACTGATCCCCAACCTGGCTTTTCAGGAGACATGAAAGTCTCAAAATAAGATAATATTAATTTAAAAAATAAATGACAGAGGGGCCGCCCGGTGGCGCAGCGGTTTAGTCCGCGCTTGGCAGCCCGGGGTTCGCAGGTTCGGATCCCGGGCGCCCGCCGATGCACTGCTCGTCAGCCACGCCGTGGTGGCGTCCCATATAAAGCAGAGGAAGATGGGCACGATGTTAGCCCAGGGCCAGTCTTCCTCAGCAAAAAGAGGAGGATTGGACGGATGTTAGCTCAGGGCTGGTCTTCCTCACAAAAAAAATAAATAAATAAAAAAAATAAAAAAAATAAAAAATAAATGACAGAGAACATTTTTAGACCCTTGGGGAACCAGAGAACTTAAACACAGTTATATCTCATAAAAATTCCAGAAACTGCAAATCACTGATCTAGACCTACAGGAATAGAGGCATGGTAGGTTGAACTTGAAATTTACCAAGCAAAATGCTCATAGTGTCTGAGCCTACAAGCTTAAGACTCTCTGTTATTCTTCAACTGAATGAGTTTAAGATGAGAGTATTGAAGCAGAAAGGAAAAAAGTCATTGTCTTTTTGTCTAGTAGCATCAAGCTAGTAATTGTGGACAGTTAGGAAATGGGTACCAACATGTTGAGTTTGTAGAGCTTTTAGTCCTTGAATGACTAAATCATTGTGTTTTTTATATACAAAAATAAAGTGAAGTAGAAATATAGAAGGAAATATATATTAAATAAAAACTGATACATATCATGTCACATTATCTAGGTGTAGAACAAAGCAAATGAAGCTCAGAGAAGTTGAAATTTGAGGACATCAAGCAAGTCAGTGGCAGACAATGAGGCCAAATCCTGATGCCATACAGTTGGGTGACTGCCATGTGCCAGGCACCATGCTTGGCAGTGGAGGTATAAAGATGAGTGAGAAATATTTTCTGTCCTAGTTCATAAATGGGGGAGAGAGAAGGGGTAGAAGAGGCAAAAAGTAAATAACCAATTACAAGGCAATGTCCTAACCCCCCGTGCCAGAGGTACAAATGGAGTTCTGTGACAGAGCAAAGTCCCTCCCAAACTAACCTGTTGTGGACAGCCACAGAGAGGTGTCATATGAGCAGGAGTTCCATCCCTACCTCCTAACCAAGGCTTGCCTATGGTACTTGGTTTGGAGTCTCATTCAGACTCAGCATCTTCTCCTCCTGCCCACCAGATGTCAGCACGCCGGAGGGCTGCCACTCGGTGGGTGTGTCAGCCCCCAAACTCGCCCTGTCTTTCATGGTTTGTATCTGGAATGCTCTGGCAAGATAAGCGTTAGGGAAAGAGACACTAGGGACTGCCCAAGCTTTCTGGCAAGGAGGAGAAGAATTTGAAACTGCATCTCTCACCTTCTACTTCTCCTCCTGACTGCCAAGCTCCAGGCCCCCTGCCACACCAACTCACCCCTCTATAACAGAACCTTTTCCTCTAAATGAAGTGCTTGCTGAATGAGAAATGGAACTTTCCAACATCTTTTGTAAAGACAAATATTTTTTCCATTATGTGTCAACCTCAGAAGCTTTCAGATCTACAATAACAAGAAAGAGAGAGAGAATTACAACTTTCCTTTTATTCCATTGCTCACTATGGAAAATGCCTTTGGATGCTTAAGTGCTAAAGTGCTAGCTGGCTTTGAAACGAGGTTTCTGAAAACTATAGTTTGTGTTTTGTTTGTTTGTTTGTTTTGTTTTGTTTGAGGAAGATTGGCCCTGAGCTCACAACTGTGCCAATCTTCCTCTATTTTTGTATGGGGGACACTGCCACAGCATGACTTGATGAGCAATGTGTAGGTCCACACCAGGGATCTGAACACAGGAACCCCGGGCCACTGAAGTGGAGTGCACGAACTTAACCACTACACCACCAGGCCTGCCCCAGAAACCTGTAGTTTTTATAGTTTAGGGACTCAGTTGATGTGACCCATTCATGGAAAATCCTGCTGCCACAAGACTGGACTGCATCATGGTGTTAGCTGCCTGCTTATATGGGTAAAGAAGAAAAAATACTGTTAAAACCACATTGGTTATCTAAGGAGGATGGAGCCTGTTAAAAACTCAGTGGTCCTTCCTGTTACTGAGGTATGAGTGGTTTCCTCATTGCTCTGATGCCTGGATGGGTCCTGGGTATGGTGGGTTGCTTGGTATAACAGAGTTAGAAGAACTTGGAATTCCCAGGCAACCTGGGAGGAGAGGGATGAAGAGGCAAGGTGAGGGGAGCAGGCTCCTAAGTGGAATAACAGAACCAGCAGGAATCCCCAGAAGAACTAGTACAACCTGGTATGTCTAATATGCTGCTGTTTGCTGGGCAAGAGGACCACGAACACTTCCCCTGTGCCCCACAAACTATCAGTGCTCAGCTACACACAACAGCCAGGCACTCAAGTGTGCTGTGAGTAGAACCAAAGAGATGGGCCAAGTTCCTGATTGGGGTTCATGCCTGGGCAGAGGCAAAGGAAGAGTTGCAAGAAGTACAGAGAAAGACTCATTAGAAACAGAAATCAGAGCTAGAGGTGATCATGAGAATGTTACTACACCCCTTGGAAATTCAGAGAAAAAAGGGAAAAGGGGTCCTGGATCTGGAGGGATCCTAGCAGCGGGAATTACACCAACCTTCAAGCTTCTGTACCCACTTCGTCTTCTACAACACCAGCAACCGATGAGCAGTAAAATTCCCAGGATCACTATCAGGATGCCAATCCCCGCAGCCCTGGCCCAAGAGATAGACGAAGACACCTTGGTACAGAAACCTTGTTCCAGATTGTGATGACACGTGCATCCATCTTCTCTCTTCACAGGGGCTTTCCCAGCTCAGACCAGCACCTCCCAGTCCCCAAGTAGTTTTGCACCCCACCCCACACCAGGCACCTACCAGGTGTCCAGCACCTGTATCCAGGGACAGGATCTTCTCTAGGAGCCTCTCAGGTGTGTGCCCACAGGAGCAGTGCTAATGGGCATGGCCCAAGCACCCAAGTTCCAGGTGCAAGAGGTGCGGTAGCAACTGACCCTCATGTGGACAGTATATTTATTGAGACTGAATTATCTTATCTTTTCATCAGGGCTAGTTCAGAACATTTTCCCCAACTATCAGTCCACAAAAAAGAAATGGAAATTAACATTGACTTAACGTCTACTATAAGCTGGGAGCCATGCTAAATAATTAGCCGTTCTACATAATTAGCTTGTGTAATTCTCACAACAGCCCTGTAAGGTAGGCACCATTTGTCAGCTCCATTTCACAGATGAGGAAATAAATGCAGAGGTTCAGTGCCTTGCTGATGGTCATACGGAGATAGCACAAGACAGAGCTAGGATTTGAACTTGAATCTCTCTCAGTTGTGTTGTACCCTCTCTGCCCAAAACTGGCCCCCTCACTGTTTGCCCATCTCCTCTTTCCATTTCTGCCCTAATATACTCCTGTTGCTAGACTCAGCATCAGCCCTCCCAGTATGAAGGCAACCCATCCTGGCTTCTCTCATAGGCAGCCCTGTGGAGTTAATCAGCAGTGTGCTTACCTGTCTCCTAGAAAAAGAGCTCCCAGAGGAGTCTTTTGGGTTTTGGTTTGTTTGTTTTTAAATTTGTTTCCTCAATGCCTAGAAAGGGTCAGGCACATAGGTGTTTCAGGAAATATTTCTTGAAGATGGATGGATGAATAAATGGACAGTTGGATGGATGGCCAAACAAATGGATTATGGGTGATTTCAAATTCACATCCTCTCCCCCATAATACCAGTCTCTCTGCAAAATGAATGAGCCACTTAATGTCTTCTTTAAAATAACTATTTAGAAGTATGTGGATTTGTGGCATAATGTTAGTACCAACATCATCATTTTTTTTTGCATTTGTAATTAGAACCGAAGACCTGAAATATCATCTTTCAAGATTCATTCCATTGGTCTAACAGCTTAATTCTCTGTTACTTTAACCTCTTGTGTGAATAAGGGAATTGGCAACTTTCCACTGATCAGGTTTGGATTGGGGATGGAGAGCAGGTAATGAAGAGAAGGAGAGAGCGTGGAAACTGGCCACAAAGAGCTTAGAGCTGGCACATTCTGACTGAAGGGATGGAAGGAGGACTTGTGGGATTTAGAGATCTCTGAGACTCGTGCCAGAGTCCAGCCCAGCTGGTAGGACACGTGTCCCATGTTTATGCTCAGCTAGGCAAGCTCCTATCTGGCCTCTCCTTGCTCCAGAAATCTAGTGCAGGGTCACCAAGGACCAGACCAGATGGGACAGTGCTTGCTGCTTTTTCTGGTCTCACCTGAGTTGCCCGAAAGAGTCATCTCAGAATGGAGCTGGGGGTAGAGCCGTGGGGATGCTGAGATGAGAGGCCTGACCTCCCCAGCCTGTGTGGCTGCCAGGTCAGAGAGTCTAGCTGACCTTTGGAGTCAAGCACTTAGGAAAGATTTAGTGAGCACCTCTTGGCTGGCCAGGCGTGGATTACTAAAAGGAAGAGCGTGGAGGCTCGGCTCCAGCCAGAAGTGTCTGAGCTGAACCTAGAGCAAAGCTACAGTGTCACTTACTGAGATGGGTCTGCTCCTCAGCAGCAGGATGCAATCTGGGCATCTAAGCCAGCCTCCTGGACCCTGTGTCCGCTGGCGCATGGGAAGCGTTAGTTACCACAAAGGCCCTGGAAATGGGCCTGTGCTCTCCCTGCAGAACATTGTCAATTTGCTGACATCTGCCTGATTTTCCACATCACAGCGTGATTAAAGTGGAGAGCACTGAGTCTTTTTTTTGTGACTTGCTAAAGAAAGGCTCCACAGAGGTGGGTGGTTTATAAGAGATTGAGCAGCTACAGGTGAACAAGGTCTAACTGAGGCTCCTCCTGAAGGGACCTTTGCCCTACCTACCAGACCTACCCCCATCTCAAGGCTGCTGAGGCATCAAGCCTATCCTGTCCATCTCCAAATGGGGTAGAGAGAACTATGGGATGACCTAATTATTGCAAGCCAACACCCACCCACTTTCTAGATCATGAAGCCGAGACCTACCTAGATTCACGAGCATCACCCCCACCTTAGCAGCTACTCTACCATTCATTGAGCACCGATTTGTGCCAAACACCTCAGTTATAGGCTTTCATTCCATCCTCACAACAATCCTCTTAGGTCAGTACGGTGTTCATTTTACATCTGACATCCCAAGACTTTAGGCTGGTAAAATGCCCAAGGTTGCACAACTGGTAGGTGGCAGAACCAGCATTCAGGGTACTGGCCCAAGGTACCCAGCAAGTGAGTGCTAGAATTTGGGCCAGACCCAGGTCTCCCATCTCCCAGGCCAGTGCTTTTCCTGTTGTACCACCCTTTCCTGAAATGAAGCTATCACAAGGAGCGTTCAGTGGGCTCTCGTGACTGAAGGCAGCTGATTCAATTCCCAGCATGCCTGCATCTAATTTTACCCACCAGGTCTATGGTCATCCCCTTGGACATCTTGACACAGACAAAGCTCTGTTCCAGCTCTTTGCACACAGTCACGCTGCACTCACACACACCGAGTGATTGACAGAGCAGAAAACGCCAAGATATGCCAGACAAACCAAAAGAACCCACAGCCCAGCCAGGCAGGGCTCCTCAGAGGGTCACCAAATACCTCCTGTGGCAGAGTCACCTGAGGTGCATGTTACAGTGCAGATCTGGGGTCCCCACCCCCAGACCTTTTGGGTGGCAGTGTCTAGGAAACTGCATTTTCACAACCTCCGTGGGTGGCTTACAACCTCTCAACTGAGAGAACCCCTCTCTGCTGAGGTTTCCCAGAGATAGTCTATTGAGTCACCATACAGAACTGAAAGAATATCCAACCTAATACCATGTGCAATGTACCCCCCCCCAAAGAGTATACTTTTGCTCTTGGGACATTTTTTCAGACGATCTCCCCACCCCCAACCCCAAATGACCATGCAGGGATGTTAGAGAATCCCACTACGGTCTTCTGAAGAAATGCTCCCAGCCTGAATTCTTCCTTGGGGCCTCGGATTGGGTTCTACATCTTGCTTGCCCCTGCTAGTTCACTCTAGTAAAGATATTTCAACAGTTCTTTCCAAAGACAGAGCAGGTTTGCAGGAAGTCCTGAACAGACCACTTAAGAGATGGTCCAAATAAAAACCTGGTACCTTGTTTGTCCTGTTGGAGTCTCCACTCAGAGGATGGAGTCCCCACGCCCACCACCACACCCTTGCCCACTCTAGTACATGCACAGCATGTCCCTGCAGCCTGTGTTCCCTTTATAGCACTTGCTGAAATTATTCTTGAGCCTAACTCTCCCATGAGATTGTAAAATTTTTTCAAAGACAAGAATAGTATCTTGGGCTGATTATACAATGCTTAGCACTTAGAAATGCTTAATCATATAAATACTTATTTTAAATTAATTCATAACACCAAACACCTTTCCTTAGGATAAAGTTATGATGCAAAGGTTATGACCACCACCTTCGCCCTGGAGTCAGTCTGCTGATGGAGTCACACACACCTGCCCTTCATCCTCACTCACTCTTTATCAACTCACCTTTGTTCTGTCTGCAAACCGCTGCCAGGAGCCTGAGTGGATTGGACAGAGCAAGGCTTGAGGAGAGAGGTATCTTGCTCCCAGACAGATGTTTTTCAGCCTGGGAACCTACAGCGAAGGCCTAATAGCCAAGAATGCAAACAAAAATGGCAAGATCCAACTTTCTACTATTCCTGTCTCCTTGCCTGTTTGGCCTCAGAGAAGCTTGAGTGACCCCTCGTAGGACCAGAGGTCTCCTCACCTCATTGCCAGGGTTTTTACTCCCTGGAGAAAGGAACACTAGACAGATTTATGGACAGACACATGCCAGTGGAAGTCAGGAGGCTGTGTCAGCAAACGGCAAACTGGAAACCCCGTTGGGTCCGGTTTTGAACTTACTCTTCAGCTGTGATTCGGGAGTGGCCATGCCCTGTCTTGGGGTAACCATAGACGAAGTAAGCCTCTTCTCTTGGCATCTTGTGGGGTCAGGCCACAGGACACCTAACAGAGGCACACAGAGGCATCATTTAATGCATCCAGAGCATCCTCACTCATCATCTCATAAAGACCCACAAAGACATTCTCGCTAGGCAACCATTAACCACAGCCAGGACCTTCTGCTTTCTCTCTGTGAGAGAATTTATAGTTGCTTCTTTCATTGATATCAAGTGGAAATTGCTCAGGTTTCTAACCCCTTCCACCAATTGACAATTAAGTTCAAAGAAGAAACTACAAACAAAAGCAAAAAACTTGCGACTTGAGTTGTTATTTGGGGGAAAAATTGCTCTTCATTTGTTTTCAGTTTGAGTCTATAACATAAACTTCTAGAGAAACAAGCAATCAAAAAGCATTTTTATTCATTCCTTACTTCCCCTGGCCCAGGACTCTGCTTAGTAAGAGAAGAGGAGTTATTTCTTTCCAAAGGTATCATTTGATATCAACCCTTGGACAAATAGAAGGTTCTGATGACACACTGTGTGTGTGGCTGAGCACAGCATCTCCAAGCCCACTCGCCAACAAAGAAAACTGCCCCACACAAGTGTCTGGGTTTCTCCATGTTCACCCCACCCAAAAGAAGTGCAGGAAGCCCATGACCTGACTTTGTCTAACATTTTGTTTTCCCTCCCACCAAAATCAATTTTTACTTCTCCCTCATTCAAGTCTCATGACTAGGGTTTAAAAATATTTATTATATATAATTTTTAAATTATTATACAAAATTTTAAACTATAATACAAACAAACAAAAAGCTCATGAACCGCAGTGGTCATCATTAACGTGTGCTTGTTAAAAACCAGCAATGGTTTCTTTTCTCTCCTCCTATGGTGTATTTTTCTTGCCTCTTATTGTTCTCATGACTTTCAAAGGTCTGATCCCCACAGAGTTATATTAATGAGCCTGTTTAAAACACCAGGAGAGAAGTGGGAGAGCAGAGTGGGGAATTCACCACGTGAACCCTTTCCATTGGGGCATCTCATGTGTAATTTGCCCTTCCCGTTTGTAAAAAAGAAATTACAGTTGAACTCACTGATCATCTCAGATGAATAATGTAGGGATGAACCCCGTGTTCAAAATTACAGACACAAAACTCAATTAATTCTGCATTAAATTGTTTTTGTAAATCTATACCTCCAGCTTAGATCCTTGGCAAACAATGTAGGGACAGCGAATGCACCTCTCCCACCTGAGCCAAGAGAAACGGTCCTTCAAGTGACAGGAGAATGCTACTGCTCCCAAGCAGGCTGCGGCCTGAATAACTGCTTTTCGTGAGTCTCTGCTTTGCTTCTTGGCAGTATAGAGAGAGGATCTAGGAGGAGACTTTATGAACCCTTACAAGTTGGAGAATTACAAACATTGAAGAGAAAATCTGCTGACAGCCAAGCATCACAGAGATAATGAGGAGGGCAGTGGAGTCCAACAGAATCTCCCAAACCCTGTTCTGAAAGAACAGGACCACAACCATGAGTGAGAAGGCAATGATCTTACCTTCTTGGATGGGATCGTCTCTGTCTGCTGGCAGGCCCTGTGTGTGAAGATTGCTTCTCTGGCTCTTAATCGTTTTTACTTTTTTCCCTGGTCTCGGGTCCCATGTTAGTCACGAGTTTGGATTTCTGACGGGATCATCTGTGTTTGCTTAATTGGCGTGAAAGAAACTGACTTCATTCCTCCCCTCAAAAAGTCATGGCTCACTGTGGCCTCTGTTTTCGCCAATCCCAGGATTTCATCCTAGGGAAGTTATTTATTTTGAATGCTGGTCCCTCCTCCCTAGGGTCACCAGTCAAAATAGAGGATGCCCAGTTACATTTGAATTTCAGATAAACAATGAATAATCTTTTTACCATAACTGTGTCCCATGCAATATTTTTTAGTATAAATATGTCCCACTTTTGCATGGGACATATTTTTACTAAGAAAATTATTTGTTGTTTATCTGAAATTCAAATGTAACTGGGCACCCTACACCCTCCCTCATCCCCACCTCAGAGGGTTGAAAAGCCGTTGGGTTCAGACATGGAGATCATCTAGTCCCACCCACACCTGATCAAGAAGAGGGAACAGAAGATCCCTAAAACTTCCTAAGCTGAGCTCCCTGATGTCTTTGTGATGCCCTCAGAGATAACTGTCCCCTGGGGAGAGTGGTTTTCATGCATTTGCAAGGGGCAGACAAACTTTTGTCTTTGAAGGTAGATATGACCTACCTAGAATCTAAATGAAACTGGGGATGATTTGACCTGACGTCACAATCTACCCTGAGAGTCACAAGTGAATAGTCCAGAAGGATTTCAGTGGGACCAAACCGTTACCTTTGCTCCCCAGCTCTCTGTAACCTTTGTGGACAAACAAAACGCCCCCCTGAATTGAGGAATGTGAGAGTTCTCAGACTAAATGACTGCTAAGGTCCCCTTCCCTATAACATCCGAGGGCCCCACTCTGTCCAGGTTCCAATTTGGACTGTCCCAGGTGGGGCATTATCGACCTACTTGACACTGGATCATTGTCACTGGAGATGGCAAGGAAGAGACAAAACAGAGAGAGGGGATGATCCTTATTAGGCGAGACGGGAAAGCCTTTCTGAAAAGGAGGGAAAATGTAAACTGAGACCTAAATGACAAGAAGGAATCAGGATTGACTCCTGGAAGATGGAAGGAGAGTGTTTTAGACAGAACAACCAGTGCAAAAGCCCTGAGGCAGAGTAATAGAACATGACTTAGTCTGGATTCCAGAATTGAGGCAGATTCAAGAGATTTTGTACAAAAATCAAATTTGTCGACAGAGTTGGGGAGAGCAGCTAACCCCGGGGTTATGTCCCGTAACTCCCAGAAAGGTCTAGTGGTGGTGCTAGTCTAGAAAGAAGGATGCAGTTCTGAGCCGAGAAGCTGAGGTTTGAGCTAAGCTGAACTCTACAACTAACCTGGGCCCCTGGGTGACCGGCGGCAAGACCACAGAGGACGGAGGTACTGACCTGGATCTCAGGGCAAAGGGGAGCCCCCAGGTCTCACCCAAGTCCCCTGGTGATGTGAGCTAATTCAGGGCCTGTGAGTGTGTCTGGGCATTGTTCCAGGGTGGAGACAGCAAGGCAGCTGGCATCATCCCCTCCCCACAGAGGGGCTACAGGACCAGTCTGAGCACGCTGGAGACAACACAACCTGTCTGGGGACATACTCTCCAGCTCATCTGCTTTCTGAATCTCAGCAAGGGAGCCCTACTCAGATCTACAAGGGCGTCTCTTTGGGTCTTTGAGTAGTTTGCAGCTTCGGAGGCGCCCAGTCCTGTCAGGGTGAAGTGCCCAGGATGAGCTGGGATGACTTCTTCAAATAAGGGTTCCCAGCAAATCTCAGCCTGAAAATCCTACCACATCCTGTTTCCTGGAAGTGTCCCCAGAACTCCCCTTTGACGGGGCCCCTAGTCACTGTCCTTGGACTGGCCTAGGCCTCAGACTCCACCCCAGAGCCAGCCCAGGACAGGCCCTGCCTGCCGTCACCCTCCACACTTCCTGGGGACTTCCTTTCTTCCTGGCAATGCAGCTCCCCCACACTCCACACACATACGAGGCTAACAGCGGGGGCTCCAGAGGCCAAGCTGCCTGCACTTCATCTCTTCAAACTGTGTGACCTTGGGCAAATCATAAACCTCTTGCAGCCTCATTGCACGCATTTAAAAAGTAGGGCTAATAACAATATCTACTTCCTAGGTCAGTTGTGACAGTTCAAGGAGATAATGCACAGAAGAAGTTTAGCAACAATAGTGTGAGCTGTCACTACGAGGCTGCCCCACCCATCACCCCTGTGGCCCACTCAAACCTGCCTTGAGTTTGGATGTGGCGATGCTACTTGCCCCAGCCCCACGGTGAGAGTTTGCACCAAGTTACACCTTGAGACCCTGACTGGCTCTCTGCTGCCACCTGGTGGGCCCTGGCTCCCTTGCACCACAGGCCCACCTGATGAAAGGAGCTGGGGACTGACAGCAGAGATGTCTCTTTGATCTTTTCAAAACCCTGAAGGTCACAGTGCTTAGGGCCCAGAATCCTCTTCACTCATTCTCCTTGGGGTTTAGGGCCTTCTTTAGTGCCCCGCACAAGACTGAGCTTTTGCTCTCTCACACACACCCCAACATAAAATGCTGGAATGTTATAAAAGGCATTGCTGTAAATGGGGGTTAATGCTTGCTGCCCTTTTGTAGGAGATGCTGAACAAACAGAACTGGCTTTTCAGAAGGCAGAGACGGCAGGTAGATGTCTCTGCAGGGATTGAGGCAACTGTGGACGGCACTCCCTCCCTACACTCCAGACAGAATGGTCTCGAGTCCCAGCTCCCATTATTACCTGTGTGACTCTGGGCAAGTTACTCAACCTCTCTGAGCTTCAGCAGCCTCATCTACAAAATGGGAATAAATAATAATTACAAAATTGCTGTGAGAATTAAATGAGATAAAATGTGTAAAATCGTCCAGTGCCATGCCTGGCGAGTTACTGAAGACTGAGAAAGGCTGAGGCTTCTGGAAACCTCCTGTGAATGTGCCAACAGCCTTGAGAGGGAAGGAGCACAGGAGAGCCTAGGAACTCACGGCCAGCTGTGGCCTGATGGCTGCTAAGCGCTGGTCAACTAACCTGTGGAGTAAAGGGGCGTCAGGTGGAGAAGGTGGAGGGGCAGTGTGAGGTAGGGACAGGAACAGGATGAAGGTGTGTCTACGTGAGGGCCTGATGGGAAAGCCCTAGCAACCTGGGGACCCCCTCCTCCCGCAGACACCCCAGAGCAAGAGTAGGCTTCTGCTGCCTCAGGCTGGACTCTCAGGAAGGAGTCGGGAGGATTCGTCAGTTCCCCCTCCAGCAGGAAGTTGTTCCAGGAGAACTAGCGTCAGCCCCGACACGTGCACAGAGGCTGGCTCGAGTGTGAGAACAATGGCCCAGTTCCCAAGGCTGTTCAGGTGGGCAGAGAAGAGCACCAATGAATCAGACTTGGGATTTAATCCCATGGCCACTTCTGACCAGTCACTGTCAAGAAGGATGGGATTGCAGGACTGGATTAGAATGACCTTCAGAGTGGAAAGATATTGAGGGATCAACCTCGATATCCACTAAGATAATGCTAGAGACACCCTAGATTCCTGCCCAGGGTACAGCAGGGGTATTGATTCTACCTGGGGAAAAGAGGCACAGGAGAGGTTTCTTGGGAAGATGAGCTGCATTTGAGTCTGGAAAGGTAAGCAGAGGTTCACCAGGCATGAGATGGGGTGGAGGGGCATTCCATGCAGAGGATAAGTAAATGTTCACCAGTCGCAACTTGGGGTGAGGGTGGGGCAGCGACCATCCAGGTGGAGGGAGGGCTCAGAGGCATGGAACAGCCTGGCAGATTTGGGGAACTGCAAGTAGTTCTATATGGCTGGAGCTCAAAGTACCAGAAAGGGTACCTGAGGCCCTGAGTCCTGAATCTCAAAGCACCATGCTGAGGCTTTTGGACTCACTTAGCAGGCTGTGTTGAGTCATAGAAAGGTTTTAAGCAAGGGGAAAATTAGGGCTGACCAGACCTGGGTTCGATCTACTTTCCAGTGTCATGAAATTATCTACCTCCCAGGTGGCTGTGAGGATTACGTGCCGTATTGTGTGTGAAAACATTTTGTAAACTGTAAATCATATTGACATGAGATCTAGAAGCAGCAGCTTGTCTTTAAGTGGCAGAGCATTGGATTGGTGACATGGAAGGATGAATAGGAGAAAGCCTGGGCTTTGGATTCTGATTGAAATGCTGGCTCCAGCATGGACTAGTCGTGTGTCCTCAGGTACACAAGACTCTCAGCATTAGTCTCTTCATCTGCAGAGTCTTGAGGAGGCTTTTAGGTGAGGACGCATGTGCCTCAGGGTCTCGGGTTGCCAGCAATAGAAACTCAACTCTGGCTACTTAAGGATATAAGGAAATTAATGGGAGGTTATGAAGGTGTCACACAGAACTCAAAAAAAGGTCTCAGCAAACCAGACCTTGAGAAGGAATAGAATTGAGCAGTTCTGTGGACACAGGTAGAAGGAATTAATGGATGACCCTTCAGGTTGTTGCCTTCAGAAAGAAATCAGCTCTAATCACATTCGTCCTTGTTTGTCTGTGTACGAGATTTAGATTCCTTTGGAGAATCTTGTTTGCATAGCTTGGGTCTTAAGCCAAATTCTTGCCCAGGCATGAAGTGGTCTTGGGGTCAGGGGTGTTTAACACCCCATCAAGGCTGACGAAACAGGGAAGGAGAAATTTTCTGAGGGAACTTGGATTGTTGTTACCAAAATAAGGAGGGGATGCAAGAGAGACAGCTGCTCTCTACAACATTTGGCAAGTGGTGGCTGTCGCAGTTATAAAGGGCTCATCAAGCTAAGATTTATCCCTAGAAGTCTCCCTAGTCTTTGCTGTTTCCTAACAATCACTGTGAGAAGAAATGCTGCAGGGGACTATGGAAGGCTCTCTGATGCTCCCCATTTGTGCTCCCATCCTACCACTCGCTGCATGACATTGACATGCCCTGCTCATCTCTGACGTATCCATGGGTTCCTGAGCCCCCAGGGGGTGGAGTTTACATATCTCTGGTGCCTGGCACAGAGCCTGGCACATGGTGGAATCTCAGTGAACTGAACCATTGCTCAGGTCTCATCTCCAGTGAGGTTTTTAAGAAGTAGCACCTCAGAGGAAATGAGATGATATTTCAACGCTAAGGACAACAATTGTCTGCTTCAGTATATTTCTCTCTTTTCAATTTTGAAAGAAATCCTCCTTTCCCTACCAAACTACCATCACCCGTATCCTTTCTTGACAGGTAATGCTCGGAAGACTTGGCAGAGGTTGAATGATGGGAAAGGACTTTAATCACTGTTCACAGCCCTCCAACAGCTCTTGCCAAGCACAGTGTTCAGAGGGGAGAAGGGCTCGGAGTGCAGCCCTGAGGGATCCCTGGGTCCCAGCACCTGCTGGGAGAGGCAGCCATGATCTGCAAGCCTCCCTCTTCCCCTTTGGCATCAAAGAGCTAAAGGGGTTGGGAAAGTTTTTGTAGGTAATATTTTAAGTATTAGGCTGCATCTTCCCCTACATCTCTGGAGACACTTTTTTCCAGTCTTCCCTCCCTGGCCATCAAATGTACAATCCTACAAGAAGTTCTGGCTTCTAAGGGCTGACATTTTGAGGCTCCAACAGGTTTTGTACTTTGGGTGACTGACCACTTGTGACTGAGGCTCTTGACTCCGTTTCAGTGAGCGAGGGGCGTTTGGCTCTGCCATAAACCCTGCTCAGTTCTGCTTTCCTGCTGGTCCCTCAAAATGCCTGGAAATAACCCCCCAGACCTTAAACAGGTTTTCTGTGTGTGCAGGCAGAAAGAACAAACTCAACTGGGAATTAGGTGATTTCATCCATGTGGAGTGAGATCTGGTGATTTCAAGAGTACTGTACTATTAGGGGAGAGGGCACACGTGGACACTGAACTCACCCAAGGTCAGAGTCAGGCTTTATCATTTCTTCCTGACTGTGTCTGTAGGTGATGGAGCGGGGAGGGATATGTTGTCTAAGTCAGACTTTTTAAGAATTAAAGAATTCACTCCCAATTTGTTTTTTAAAAGAAAGTTCTACATAGCATTTTGATTTTATGTTAAAAAATAATCTGGTTGACTTGAGTTATCATCTGAAGGGGAGATCCCAGCTATGGGCTTTTCTAGAATAATCATCATGGATTGAATAAATCCGTCATCTCTGACATTCTGCTGTAAACAAGCTGAGACCTAGAGAGACTGACCTTGTGAGTCAGATCATCCGTTGCCTTATCTCGCTGTTTTCTTCCTGTGAGTTATCCCCGAGCTTTTTCAATTGGTCCAGCCCAGTGTCGGTTTGTCAGTTAATTAAGGGAAGCTTCAAGGGCCCAAGTTTGATGCCTCGTTTTAGAGACAGTCACGGCCCCCAGATCCCGAGGGAAAGGTTTCTTCAGAGGACCAGCGTCAGGGCTGCTGGCTTTGGTGATTAGGATTGAATTTGATCAAGAGAATAGCAGATTTCCTTTTGCCAGTTACTGTGCATATAGATTTGTGCACCCTTTGGGGATCAGAAGAAGGCAGCTCATCCAGAGTCTCGAGGGGATGATGCCTGAGAGCATCTGGCTATGGTGGGATCAGGAATTTACACCCCAGAAATCAGGCTGTTGGTATGTTTCTTGATGTTTCTTTGTATTTGTCTAGAGGTGTTCAGAAAAGCCTTTGTAATATTTCAGCCATTATCAGCTCTCAGGGGTAACCAAAGAGTTTTAATGAGACATCAGAGTAGCCCTGGAAATCAATGGGATGGCAACGGCAGAAAGTCAAGTGAGAGAACCCCAAGGGGAAGGAAAACACCCAGAGGAGAGGCAGGGACTCTGGGCCCAACCATCTCTCTGCCCAGAGTTTCCTTCCAAGTCTCAATTTTAGGAGTTTTGCTTTTTCCAGAGTATCTTATTGGCCTGATAATGTTGGAAAGCACTGAGCTAAACAAACAGATTTCTTTGTTACAACTCTTCTGACATCCTTAATAGACTAATGCACATTACGAATCTTCAAGGGAGGCAACTGCCAGCAGAGTTTCTCAAACCATTTTATCATGGAGTAAGATCTTGCCAGCCCTCATGCTCCAAGGAACACCCTTTGGGTAATGTCACCATGAAGAGTCATTATAGGTCAAATTCTCATGTGGTTGGCCTTTTCCTTCAAGTATTTAACAAAGAGCCTACAATGCAGAACCTTTCCACAAAGAGTTCAGTTCATAAATGTATATTGAAAGTATTCTTACTGTGTGCCAGAAACTGGGTGAAGTGATTAACATGGATTGTCTCATTTCCTCCTTGAATCCCCCCAGCAGCACTGTCAAGTGGGTGTTGTTATTACCTCCCCTTAACGGAGGAGGAGACTGAGGCCTGTGAATGCTGGGTCACTTACTCGAAGTCACTAGATAGTAACTGGCAGAGTGGAGATTGCCAAACTCCCATTCTGAAATATGGTGCCTCCCCTTGGGGAAAACTGCCCGGGAGTTAAACACAGTCCAACATAAGACAACTTTAACATTGGTTACTCTTCCTAGGGTCAGTTATTTATTTAGGAACATATGTCCAGGAACCCTCCAGGTCAGTGGTTCCTTGACCTTCTCAACGGCAGGACTGTGTTTCATTCACCTTTGCATTATCAGCTGCTGGCACAAAGCAAGGCCTCAACAGCTCTTCCTTGAATGAATGAATAAAATCATGAATGAATGAAGAGATGACTTTACAACTGACCCTGATGATATGTATTTCCCAAGAGAGACATTGTCCAAATTCTTTCACCCAGTCAATAAATATTTGTTGAGCACCTACAATTTGCCAAGGACTGAATTCAATAGTCACCAAAAAAAATTTGAGTTGCTTTGCTCTTTCTGAACCTCTAATACTCTGTCGTGTGAGAACTATGTGACACGTGGGAAATATGCCCTTCTCAGACTATACATGGACAACATGAGACATACACCCCTTTCCTGCATGAATTCCTCTATAGTTTAAATCATATTGGTTGCTTGGGGAGGGGGGTACTGTGCTGGTGGTTAAGAGTTGGAAGGATAATGCCTCAAATGAAAGAATTGCATGAACCATTATCTCTCAAAGGCTAGGAAACATAGAAGGTATTTAATAAATGTTTATTAGAGAAATGCATGCAGACATGCAGAAATGAGACCAGTTCTGGGCCCCAAAGCCAGAGAGGGATTAATCACCTTTTTAGCAGCTTGTCACAGTCACTACCTGCTGGACACCCTGCCTGGGCCCATGGTGTGGCCATTTTGTGCTCTTCAGGGGACACTGACTGAAATGTGGAATGCTAACAGTATAATCCACCTCACTTGAAGAGTCTCTGCTTGGGCCTTTCCCCTGAGACATAATATGAATTACAGTGATAAAATAGAAGCCAGGGGTTCAAGTCCTATCTTCTCGGGTTATTAGCCATGTGACCTTGGATGAGTTACCTAAACTTTCTGAGCCTCAGTTTGCTCAACTGGAAAATGGGGATAATAACTTCTAAATTTAGGATTATTCTTATTTGTTTAGATCCTTCCAGGTTGCAAAGAGAGACTCACAAGTGGCCTCAGATGAGGCAGAGAAGTGTATTGTTAGGAGGGACAGGACATTTCCAAGGCTGAGCTGGCAGCTGCTTCATGGAGGCCTGGGGCAAGCCCCATCTTCATTAAAGAGATAACTGTAGCTATCGTGACTTATCAGCAAAGGACACCCACTGCTCCTTCTGATACTTCTTGTCACCTCCTTATCACTCTTACACAGGTAAAGGATCTGATTGGGCTGGTTTGTCACTATCCAGAATGGAACTCCCCCCGTGAGCAATGTCTTTGCATCAGGCTACCTCAAGTCCATAGCTCTCCTTGGCTCAGGAAGGGTTCCCTGGTCCTGCCAGTTGGAGTCATGGCACTTGAGGAAGAGCAAAGTCATCTGGAGAGAACAGCTTCAGGCCTGTTTGGCTGGTAGTGTGTGTTAGTTTCCCAGCGCTGCCGTAACAAAGTAACACAACCTGGGAGGCTTAAACAACAGAGATGTATTGTCTCACTGTCCTGGAGGCTGCAAGTCTGAAATCAAGGTGTCATCAGGGCCATGCGCCCTCTGAAACCTGTAGGGGAGATTCATTCCTTGCTGCTTCTAGCTTCTGGTGTTTGCTGGCATTCTTTGACCTATAGATGCATCCCTCCAATCTCTGCCTCTGTTGTCACATGGCTGTCTTCTCCCTGTGAGTCTGTCTTCACATGATGTTGTCCTCTCTCTGTGTGTCTGTGTCTTCTTATAAGGGAACCAGTCATATTGGATTAAAGGCTCACACTACTCCAATAGGAAGGACCTCATCCTAACTCATTATATCTGCAATGACCCTATTTCCAAATAAGGTCACATTCTGAGATACTGGAGGTTAAGACTTCAACGTATCATTCTGGGCACTCAATTCAACCAGTAATAGAGAGTTTCACAGGCTGCCCAGCATCTACTCAGTAGGGTTGTGGTGAGCATTACATCAGATGATATACATAAAGTGTCTACCACGGTGTCACATAAAATAAAATTGTTTTCCTGTAATTTAGTTGTTCTCAAAGTGTAGTCCTCAACAAGCAGCAGCAACAGGCCCTTGGGGACTGGTTAGAGAAACATATTCTCAGCTCCCCACACCCAGACCTACTGAATCAGAAACCCTAGGGGTAGGGCTGGCAATCTGTGTTTTAACAAGCCCTCCAGGGGATTCTAACACAAGCTAAAGTTTAAGAACCATTGGCTTTATTCAATTCTCTGCCCTAAGCAGAAGTACAGGCTGAGAAGAAAAGCCCCTAAAAACCCATCCCAAGTGGTGAGCCCACCCACAGCTTCTCAGGAAAGCCGCCTGACTAGCCCCAAGCCTGGGCCTTCTATTTCTTAGAGGACAGGAAAGTCCCTTAAGCTGCCCCTCCCTGGCCTTGGGCCAGTCCATCCCAGCATGGCCTCTTGACACCCTCACGTGTTGGGCTGGGTCTAGTCTGCCAAGACTGTGTCTTTGTGGGAACACTCTCGACCTCACAATCTGGGGGGAGTAGTTCCAAGGACAGAGGCACCCCCCACCCTTCCGTCAGATATCCAGCCAGCTCTGCCCACTCCTCCCTGTCACTGCCCCCTACAGAAAGAACAGGTTGGTCTAAATGAATTTAAGGCGACAAATGATCTCTTCCTAGGGCAGCGGCAGAGACACAGAGGTGAGAAGACCTGCCTGGGTCACACAAAGACATCTGGCAGAACCAGGCCTAACTCCAGTGTTCCTGGTGCCTACTCAAGGGTTCTTTCCTCTAGCGTTGCAAGTCCCGTCCCTGGCATTGGATTGGCTAATCCTGTGAAATGATTAGGCAAATATCTAAACCAACAGGTTTGTTCTGAACTAAGCAATCCTACCATCTTTGACAGAAGATGACAAAACTGGGAGACTGTGTTTTGGTGCCAGAGTCTCTGGCAGGAGGGACCCAGCCTGTCTTTGTTTCTGCAGGCGTGTTCAGTTCTGAGGGCAGAGGGTCTCTGAGAGGTAAACCCAGCCGGCCTTTCCAGTTTCATTTCCCAACTTCCTCCTCTTCCCCCACAAATGGCGGACTGTGCTTTCTTGCTCCATTTCAGTTCTCCTAAGCTTGTGACTTTGAAGTTCAAATCTCCATCCTGGGGATTTCCTTGTCTTTGGCTAACAAGGCACAAAAATAGGGAGGAAAGCCATGAATCACGTATTTTCCTCCCATGGCTGCCTCAAGCTAGAAGTGCAGGCAAGCACAAAATGGAGGCAAGCTCAGATAGATTTCTGGGTCTGCGGCATCTGGTCCATTGCTCTGATGCAGAGCCATCTCTGGGGTGTCCACTGCCCCCAGTCCTCATGGGGCCTCTGGTGGGCACTGGCTCATTGCCTCAGTGTTGCTGCTTCCTGTGGTCAGAGGCCTGCGTCCCTTGGTCTCTCTTCCTTTTCTCATTCCTCTGGTCTCGAGTGAGACTGCTGCCCTGATTGCCAAACATCCAGCTCCTGGATGGACAGGATGCTGTTTCACGGGCAGCTTTGGGCCTCCCTTTTCTCCTCTCCCCACCCAGGGGAGTTCCAGGCCCCCAGCCCAGGTGGAAGCAAGAGCCCCTCATCCAGATCTGGGCCAAGTCACTCTGCCAGCTCTTCGCCCTGGGAGACTCCTTCCCTCCTTCCCTTTTTCTTGAGGGAGAAGTGTCTTTCCGCCGAGGACTCTGAGTCATCCTTCCTGCCCCCTCCAGCCACAGTACTCAGTCTAAAAGCACATGACCTGGGGAATGCGAAATTTTACCTTCATTTGTTCCTTTTCTAACACTCTTCCTTTCTTTACTTGGATCTGAATTTCTTACCTATATCATTTTCCCTCTCTGAAGAACTTCTTTTAACATTTCTTGGAAGGCAGATCTACTGGCAACAAATTCAATTTTTGTTTGTCTGATTTCCTTTATTTCTCCTTCACCTCTGAAGGATATTTTCACAGGTTGCAGAATCCTACACTGGTGGGTTTTTTTCTCTCAATACTTCAAAAATGTCATTCCAGCCTCTTCTTACTTGCATGGTTTCTGAGAAGTTGGATGTAATTCTTATCTTTGCTCCTCTACAGGTAAGGCTTTTTTTTCCCTCTGGCTTCTTCAAGATTTTTTCTTTATCTTGGATTTTGTTTGGTTTGAATATGATATGCTTAGATGTAGGGTTTTTTTGGCATTTATCCTACTTGGTGTTCTCTGAGCTTCCTGGATCTGTGGTCCGGTGTTTGACATCAATTTGGGGGAAATTCTCAGTCATTTTTTCTTCAAATATTTATTTTGCTCTTTTCTTTCTTTCTTCTCCTTCTGTTGACATTTTTTTTTTTTTTTTTTTGTGAGGAAGACCAGCCCTGAGCTAACATCCGTTGCTAATCCTCCTCTTTTTGCTGAGGAAGACTGGCCCTGGGCTAACATCTGTGCCCATCTTCCTCTACTTTATGTGGGACGCCGCCACAGCATGGCTGATAAGCAGTGTGTCGGCGGGCGCCCAGGATCCGAACCGGCGAACCCCGGGCTGCCAAGCGCGGACTAAACCGCTGCGCCACTGGGCCGGCCCCTCTGTTGACACTTTTAAAAATAAAATAAGACATCTTTTCCTTTAAAATTTTGCACTGATGAGCTTACTATGTGTCCAGCACAGAAAAAAAAACCGTTGGGCTCATTAGACCATTCCAGCCCCATCTGCCCACACACAGATAACATCACCACTCAGCTTTTGCCTATATGAGTGCAGTGCAGACAACAGGTGGAATCCCCACTGCCCCAAAGGGATATGGTTAAACTTATCTCCAAATCCAATTCCTGGCCTTGTGGGAAACCAGCGCCTCCCAGGTTTCACAGAGCTCCCTGGCATTCCTTCTTCATGTTTCTGCTCCATACTCGTGCCCACATCTGCTGCCCTGGTTCTTCCCCACATCAGTTCAGAAGCAAAGCCAAGCACCTTCTGTGGTTTGCACCAAAAAATCCACTCAAACCACTCCAGCTAATATGCATGCTGAAAATGTTTAGGAGTGAAGTATACTGATGTCTCCAACTTATTTAGAAATGCATCAAAAAATAAGATGGATTGATGGTTGAATAGAGGCATGCATAGATGAATAGCCATGGAATAAATATAGGAACATGCTAATTGAAAAGTCTAGGTAGTGGGTATATGAGTGATTGCTGTTTAATTTTTTCAACTTCTCTGTATCTTTGAAATTTTTCACAATAAAGTTTGAGGGGGAATCCATTACACCGTGCATTTTGTGATTTTTGTCACTTGAATGAAGATGGAAGGGGGTTGAAGGAAAGACATCAAAGGCACTCAGCCTTCTGGCAACTTGCTCGCTCTGTTCCCTTTTCCCCTTTCTCTGCCCCTCACTTGCAGCAAAACCAACAAAATTCTGTCCCTTCCAAGCAGGGCAGTTCCACCCATAAGGCCCTTTGGAGCTACACTCGCTGCCTTTGGTGGAGTCACTCAAGAAACACATCTGCAAGCAGTTTTCTCTGTCTCCTTCCATGAAGGACTGTGTCAAACCCCAGGAAAGCTACCTCAACCCTGAAGATGACCAGGGCCTCTGGCTTCTCCTAAATCTTGCCTCTGCTTCTCTCTAGCAAACTGGCTAGCACAGGAGCATTGGGGATTTACATTTCTCTCATTTTCATGGAACTGTCAGACTTTTGGAGAAGTCTAAGACACTACAGGACCTGTAACTCAAACAATCTCATATTCTGATGGGACCGATATTAGTTTCCTAGGGCTGCTGTAACAAATTACCACAAACTAAGTGGCTTAAAATAACAGAAATATATTGTCTCACAGGTCTGAGGCCAGAAGTCCAAAATCAGTTTCGCTGGGTCGATATCAAGGTGTTGGCAGGGCCATGCTCCCTCTGGAGGCTCCAGGGGAGAATCCTCCCCTCACTTCCTCCAGCCTCTGCTGGCTGCCAGCATTCCTTGGCTTGTGGCTTCAGCACTCCCATGTCTGCCTCTGTGATCACACCGCCTCTGTCTTCCGTCTGTAGTCAAATCTCCCTCTGCCTCTCTTTCATGAGGATATTTGTGATTGCATTTAGGGCCCTCTTAGATAATCCAGAGTAATCTACCCATTTCAAGACCCTTAATTTAATCAGATCCACAAACACGCTTTTTCCATATAAGGTAACATTCACAGATTCTGGGGATTAGTACCAGGATACCTTTGGGGGCCATTATTTAGCCTCCCACAGCCTATATACATTCAAATCCATTATCTTTTGACCTATGAGGCAAGTGTTATTATCCCCACTTTAAAGATGAGAAAACTGAGGCTCAGAGGGGTCATTATCCAAGATCATGCAGTAAACAAAGTAGAGCACTGAACTGAACTCAGCCCTGTGACTTTGAATTTACATCCTTATATAGGATGAATTTGGACCAATAGCCACTAACAAAGGAAAATCATTAACAAATACCATAATCAGAGCTGCGTTCCATTTGTATGGTTGCTGTTGGTCTGTAGTGAAATCTCCTTCAAGCTCCACGGCTCCTCGCTAAGAACTGGAGTCCTGGAATTTAAAGTATTTGCACACAGGTCCTTCCCTGCTGTATTGGGCCTGACTTGCTGACCATTCCTCATGTGTAGTAAAATAAACTTTTTTTATGTTTATGTTTTGGACATAAACAATACAAAACTTAAAATTCTTATTTATATGAATATTTACCTTTTGCCAGAGCTCTGGTCTGGGGGTAAGGAGACCCAGATCTTATTCTTGGCTGATCATTCTGCACGTGTAGCCACAGACAATCCACCTCTACTCCCTCAGTCTCGGTTCCTTCATGTGCTACTTGCAGCTGATTGAGACGGTGCTGTGTCCAGGGTTGGTAAGAGGCCCCTGGCTTGGACTCTCTCACTGGCTGCCAGACAAGGTGTGAATTGGTGCAACTTTCAGCCTTTTTTGTTGATGTGTCTCAAAAGCCCTTTTTGTTAGTCATAAGAGATGGACAGATATTTGGCCAGGCCCCCTAGTGCCCACGTCCTCAGTCTTCTGCTACCCCAGGTGCAGGAGGGAGATATGCACTGGGGACACTCCAGGCAAAACCACAGCATTTGGTATTGACTACTTTTTGGCCCCAGACCTCTGTATGGACACTCCAGGCCTGTTGAGCTGAGCTGGAGCTCACAGAAACCCAAAGTGCTAATTTTATACCTTTGAGCTAAGGCTTAGCCCTCTACTGATTGCCTTCACCTCTGTCCCCCAAGGCCCGTGCCCTGATCTTTGTCCTGGAGGACTCACCACCTGAGAGCAGGAAGAAACAGGAAAAGACAACCTAAAAGAAAAGAGAGTGTTTCTCCCTAAAGCCTTGAGCAAAACTAGACTAAGCCCCTCTGTTCCTCGACTTTTCCAGGGCATGGCCCAGGTCCAAATGGGAGACAGCCTCAGGTCTATCTCGCTGCCTCAAGTTCTTGGAAAAAGAGACCCCAAAGGCCATTACCCTTCCCTTTCTCCATGGAATAGCACCCCCTTCGTCTGAAAACCTCCCCTCCCAATGCCATGAGGTAGATGTGGGAGTTTTTATGTTCTTATAGAACCTGTCCTCCTGGCTTTGTTGGTTGGTCCAGGTGTAGGTACCTGATGGGGGAGGTTCTGACATCACTTGACTCCCTGGTCCCTATTTCCCCTGAGGCCTAGCTATATCCCCAGCTTCCCATAGTTTGGTTACAGTGCTCTTCTTTTGATTACATAAGATACTCCAGTGGTCTTCCAATTGAGTCCTCCTTTGCTTAAGGCAGTTTGAGATGGGTTTCTGATACAGCAGGCCAGAAGCCTAGAAAACAGGATCCCCGAAGGCAGGAACACAGACAGAGCCGCCCCCATGTAGACATGGAATCTTCCACCTGTCATCACTGAGAGCCTCACCTTTGGGCACCATGTTCTGAAATGATTTTGCCTGGATCTGTGTCATCTGTCCCCCTTCTCCTGTTCATTCCCAAGGGGCTCTGGAAGAGGGCTTTGCGTTCTCCCTGGTGGTAGGAGAATACAGAACCTTAGTGAACCCGTGTGTGGGGTTTCAACCCCAGGACACAATCAGAGATGTGCACATATATTGAAAAGGTTTAGGGCTGCATTGCTCATGGCTGTAAAAAAATTGGGATAACTTAAATATCTAATAATGGCTAAAAAAATTATGGTCCAATCATCCAATAGGAGGTTTTGCAGCAATTAAAAATATTTTGAAGAATATACTCAATGACATGGAAAAGTACTCATGATATAATATGTGAAAATCAGGGTATAAAATTTAATGTAATTTATAATCTCAATTATATCAAATTATACAATATTATGTATACGTAATTGAATGGCCAAAAAGAATCACACAAAAATGATAATTTTTTCTTCATTATGGTTTCTGTATTTTCTAAATTGTTTATGATGAGCAAGTTTTACTTTTTAACTCTGGTATTATGTTTTAGCATATTACTTTGTATTAAATTAGAACATTTTTTCCTGTAGAAAAATCAGGTTTCTTTCTCTGCTCTTTGCTCTCTGCCTTTACCAGACAGCGACATGACCAGTAGAAACTGTGAGGCCCCATTTTTTGCCATGTGATTCCCTCCAGAGCACCTGTACTCAGGTCTCCTGTGTCCCTGGAATGCTGAGCCTGGTGACGCAGGAGGGCTGCCATTCCACCCACGGGGCAGGGTTGTTTCTTTAGCTGGCTGGTGACTTTTAGCACCAAACTAGTAACCAGTTTTCACATGAGCTTATTTGCTGAATAAAACTATCTGAGGTAACTCGGCTGATCCTGTTACCTGCCTTATTCCAGGTCTTGTTCCAGCCCAGGTCGGGAGCCTACGGATTCCTGGGCCCCACAGATGAGACACAGCATTTAAGGAGCTCACGTCTGATATCTAGGACAGACTTTACCCTGAAGTCACTAGTGTGGGTACACAGGGGGCACAAAGGACCCAGCATCAAGGAGCCAAGGTTCTCGGCCTCCCTGTGCTGACTATGTGAGCTTGGACAAGCCTCTCTTTGAAGCGCACTGCCACCTGTTCACAGGTGCAAACCATGCCATGGGGAATCATGCAATCTCAGACACTTTCCTGACCCAACTGTACGTTCTGTTCATTCCATAGGGTGTGACTAATAATAAGAGCAAACCCTTGCCATGTGCCAGACAGAGGTCTAAATGCTTCATATATATTAACTCATTTTATCTTCAAACAGCCCTGTGAGTTAGGTTCTGTTATCATCACCATTATCACCTCTTTTTAGTAGATGAGGAAACTGAGGCACAGGGAGGCCAAGTAACTTGCCCATGTGCACACAGCTGGGGGATGGAGGGACAGAAATTCAAACCCAGCTGACCTGGCCATCAAATCTAGGCCATTAACTACTCTGCTGTGCTGCCTCTTGGTGAAGTGATTTCAGCTCACCTATCTTCTGCCTTCAGTTCATTCCAAACTTGGCCAGAAGTGGTCAGTCAACCACAGTGACTCACCAGCAAAACTGCAAAGGAGGTGAAGCCCATCTTCCCTGCCCTCCGGCCGGGGGCCCTGCCCTACAATTCTCCTTCTTCCCCAACTCTGCAAGGATGGCAGAGGCCTCCCCCTCCGCCCAGACTCCCTAAGATACATTGGTGGGCTGTGGGGTTCCCACCTGCTTGGGCCTTATATTCTGAAGTGAGAAAGCACTGCTCTCATGATTTGGGGAAAAAGAAGACATACAACATCCATCACTTAATGAATACACTATGTACATACATGCACATATATGTAAAGTAACTCATTTGGTTTTCAAATCAACTTGTTCTTATTACTTGTCCCATTTTACAGATGAGGCCAGTGAGGCCTAGGGAACTTGAGTAACCTGCCTACCGGCCCACAACTAGGAAAGGAACAGGAAACACTGCCCAAATATATGCATCATGCCCGCTCTCCCCCTCTCTCCACCCTCTCTTCCCACGTCTGGTCATCCTGTCTCCCTGACTCTCATCACCAGTCTAATTTGTGGGGGGAAAAATCTTTTAATAACATTATTAATTCAAATTAATTATTTTAGGTTTAAGGACCTTCTTTTCAAATTTGATTGCAGTTTTCCTTGATTTTTTCATGTCTCCAGTTCTGTGAAATTGAAAGTTCAACAATCCCTGACCTAAATCAGTCTTTCAGAGTGGTTGAGAAGTGCGGTAAAATACACGTACAATGATTTTGAAAGCATCAAGTCATCTGTCAATTCTGGGCTATGATTTTGTCATCATCTTTGTTAATAGCATCTGGCACAGTTTCCAGGCTGTTTGGAGGAGCAGCTCTGTGAAGCCCCAGCACAGCCCCGATATCATCCAAACCTAATACGTTCTCTTCCACCTAAAATCACAAAGGTAACTGGAGGCAGTTCTACAAGCATCATAGGCCTGACGCTAATGGAAACTGATGTGACAGAAAGGGTTCACTCACAATTAACCCCAAAACTGAAGGGCTTTCATTTCCAGGAGCAACCTTAGAGTCTTCTCCATGTAAAATGAATATGTATATAGGTAATAGCATCGCTAAGTTTTTGAAATCTGCTTTTATTCATTTATATTCTATCATATACACAATCACATATAAAAGTATTTATCATTTCTTTGATTAAAAAACTTTATTATTATTTTTGTGTGTGTGTGAGGAAGACCAGCCCTGAGCTAACGTTATTGCCAAGCCCCTGTTTTTGCTGAGGAAGACTGGCCCTGGGCTAACATCCGTGCCCATCTTCCTCTACTTTATATGGGACGCCACCACAGCGTGGCTGACAAGCAGTGTGTTGGCGGGTGCCCGGGATCCGAACCCATGAACCCAGGCTGCCAAGTGCGAACTAAACCACTGCGCCACCGGGCCAGCTCCCAGAACTATATTATTTTAAAAGTAATACATGGTTATTGCCCAAAACTTGGAAAGTGCAAAAAGAATCAGGAATAAAATTTAAATCAACATTAATTTCAGAACCCAGATATAGCCCCTGCTAACTTTCTATTCTATTTCTTTCTGGACTTTCATTTGCATATATATTTTAAAGTATAATTGGGCATCACATATATATATATATATATATATGTGATGCCCAATATATATATAATACTGTTTTGCATGTATAATTTTTTAATTTACCTCTATATACAGGAACACTTTCCTATGTCCTGATAATCATTTTTAATGATTGCATAATTTTTTCCCCAACCTTATTGAGATATTATTGACATATAACATGTATATTTAAGGTGTACAGTGTGATGATTAGATACATGTGTATATTGCAAAATGATTACCACAATAAGGTTAACACCTTCATCCCTTCACATAATCATGATTTGCGTGTGCGTGTGGTGATAACATTTAAGATCTACTCTCTTAAAAGCTTTCAGGTACATAATACAGAACTGATAATTATAGTCACCATGCTGCACATTAGATTCCCCAAATCTTATTTACATTATAGCTGGGAATTTGTACCCTTTGACCAACATCTCCCCATTTCCCCAACCCCCTGGCAACCACCATTCTGCCCTATTTCTGTGAGTTCGGCTGTTTTGGATTCCACATATAAGCGAGAACCTACGATATTTGTCTTTCTCTGTCTGACTTATTTCATGTAGCATAATGCCCTCAAGGTCCATCCATGTTGTCACAAAAGGCAGAATTTCCTTTGTTTTTAGGACTGAATAATATTCCATTTTGCATATATATATATATATATATACACACACACACACACACACACACACACACACATACACACACACACTACAGTGATTACATAACTTTTAATCCAGCAGATGTACCGTAATTGGCCAACTGAATGGTTGGCCAATTGTGTTGCAATAAACATCTTCATGAATATAGGGGTTTTTTCCCCATAGTAACTTTTTCCCTTAAAACAACTTTCAGGAGAAAAATTATGGGGTCAAATGTTAGGACCCATGTTATATCTGAAGCAGCCTGAAATTGGGCTTCAGAGAAGTTGCCAGCTTATTCATTTTAGCATCACGTTACTGTCCTGGAACTCAGCATCAGCACATACATTAGGCACCAGTAGTTGCAAGGAACTCTGCAGGGCACCTGCTAACCCAAGTTCAGAACCTAGGCTCTGGGGGTACAGAGGTTAATAGTAAAACACAAGCCTCCTGTCCGGTGGTCATCTCTTCTAGCAGGCCAGCCCACCTCCTGGCAAGGAGAGTGCTAGAATTCTCATAGATCTGGAAAGGTTGGTTTCTTCCCCCACAAATATCTCTACCATCCCTTGGTGAAAGTCTATCATTTTGATAGCTTTGATCATTTTGCTTAAGGTTTTTAAATGTGTTAAATGTAAATACCGCTAAAAGGGTAGCTCAGTAAAACTGCTATCAATCTCTTCTACTCTAGCATAAATGAGCTTTCAATTTTTTTCTTGACAGTAGGTTTTGATGGGTGACAGAGGGGGCACTGACACCTGATTGGGAGGGTGGGATCCTAGTGAAGAGTTTTGTCTGCTTTACAATGTTTCTCCAGGCTGGTCCCCTTTCCTGGCCTGAGTAAACAGCAACATCCACTGATAGTGTTAGTGGAGGCTAAAAGAACATAACAATTCTCACTCAGAGATACTGTTTCCTTTTGAAAATGGCCTGAGGCAACAAATCTATGAGTAAAATGTTCACCCTAATTGGTCAATGAAATATAAATTAAAACAATAATCAGTCAACAATTTCCAACAATCAAATTAGCAACATGACACTCACTACTAGTGAAAATGTACGATATAGTGGAAGTACATATTCTGGAGGTCAATTTAGCAATATCTATCAAAAGTTTTCTTTTTGTTTGTTTGGTTTTGTTGAGGAAGATTGGCCCTGAGCTAACATCTGTGCCAATCTTCCTCTATTTTGTATGTAGGTTGCTGCCACAGCATGGCTGCTGACTAGTGGTGTAGGTCCATACCCAGGAACTGCACCCAGGCCGCCAAAGTGGAGCACGCTGAACTTCACCACCAGGCCACAGGGCTGGCCTCTCAAAAGTTTTTTTAAGTTGGCATAGACAACAGAAATGTATGTCACAAGGCTGTCCACTGCAATGTTCTTTATAAAAGTGAAAAATTGGAATGATCAAATTTTGAATTACATGATAAAAGATTTCAATAAATTATAGTAGATCTATATTACTAGACTATTACTCAGTCACTAAAAATGTTGTAGATAAATATTTGTTAACACAAAAAAATTGCCCATGCTGTATTGTTAGGTGAAAGGTGCAAGGTATAGAATAGAATGATCTGATTTTTGTAAAAAAAAAAAAAGGCACATATGTCTGGAAAAGATATAACTAATATGTGAAGTTTTGATAATGAATAAGTATGGCTTCTGTGATAAGAAAATTATATTTTAAAATTGTTGCTTGAAGGCTCTGAGAATCACTGCTTGGCTTCCAAACGGCAGGCGTGCCCTTGACCTTCCCCTGGTCCTTACAGATGTGTCAACAATGAGACTTGTGGGTGTGCAGCTACACCCAGGCAGGGAGGGGGACCTGTGCCAGCTCAAAGAAAGTTATCTGGGCCCTCTGCCTTCTCTGCTGCCCAACACACCCTCATTGTTATCACCGCTGTGAGGAGCAGGCTGTGCCCCACACCTCTTACCACTTACATTTTTGTACCTCCATAAAAATAACAATAGCCTTGGGGCCAGCCTGGTGGTGTAGTGGTTAGGTTTGCGCACTCTGCTGCGGTGGCCCCAGGTTCGCAGGATCGGATCCCGAGTGCGGACCCACGCACCACTTACCCGGCGGTGCTGTGGCAGGTGTCCCACATAAAGTGAAGGAAGATTGGCACGGATGTTAGCTCAGGGCCAATATTTCTCCGCAAAAAGAGGGAGATTGGCAGCGTATGTTGGATAAGGGCTAATTTTCCTCACAAAAACAACAACAACCCCCCCCCAAAAATAGTCTTGATGCAAGGACTGAAAATGGGAAATTGGCTTTCCTATGGTTTGGTCATAAAAATGTGCTGGTAATGGAAAGGCAATCCTTGGAATTTTCCAGGTCCCAGGTTATGTTATGGTGTATTTTTAAGTCATTGAAGGACAACATTTGCAGACTCCTGCTGCAAAAGTATTGCCTTTAAACTCTGCTGCCCTGCAGTTGTGCAAATGCCCTGAAACCACCCGGCCTCACACTTTCCTAACATTATATGTCTAATGAGGCCCTTAAACTGCCATTAGTCTAAGAGAGCAGGGGCTTGGTCCTCTCCCTAAGAACACAGGATTTCTCACTCCCATAATTGTGAGATACTAATGGAATTTCCATTGCCCCAGGAGCTGGGTTTCCAAACTCAAAGTAGAAATTATCTTTCTACTTTGAACCTTTCTCTGAACCCCTGTGCTCCCAGAAACAGATGTTTCAGTCTGTTCTTCTGTACACAAACTTCCGCTCCACTAGCTCTGCCACATGCACATCTGGCCACTTTTGATAACAGGAAGGACTACACCCAACTGGCTCCTAAGAAGAGAGGGGCCAGGAGCCATACCCCAGGGTGGCCTGGGGAAACAGAATGAGCAGTGTCCTTCCCTGACGCTGCTGTTGCACCTACTGAGATCCTTGGACCTTGGAGCTTCGTCCCTTCTCCAGGATCAACACTCATGAGCTCTGTTGACAATTAGGAGAGTACACGCTTGGTTCCCCCCACCAGCTCAGTACCTTCCATCTCCTTTTCTTGCCAGGTCTCCAGAGGCCCTTGTGGGTCTGTGTCTCCACTTAGCTGTCCACTCCTTAGAGGAAATGAACCTGCTGTTAGTGCCATCTCGGAAAGTAGACAAATGGGTCTTTAGTCAAGACTGAGGCACACGTCTCCTGCTTCCTCTTCCTTAAATGACTCAAAAAAGAAGTAAAAAAATCAGCAAGTAGGACTGTGAAAACTTAGCCATGTACCTTGAGTAGAAAGAGGGTAGAATATGTTTCCCTAAATCTTCGTTTTTTTACTGAAATCCAGCAAAGTCTGAGGCCAGTAATGACATTCTGGGATAACACTTTGAGTTATTAACTGATTTTTTTCCCCTCCCTGGTGGTTTATTTTTCCTTGGATTTTACACACACACACACACACACACAGCCCTAGGCTATTGTGTGTTCAGCATCTCTCAGGGAATGCAGGCACATCCTGTCAAGAGCACAGCTTCTTACCAAGCCCCCCACCTTCCCCCAGACTAGAGGAGAGTACCTGACCTAAAATGGGGGCCAAACAACAGAAAGGAAGTGATGAAGTCGGTGGGTTCCAGACAGGCTCTGGGCTCTGCTTCTCTGGCAAGACCTCAGAGAGGGGACCACTGTGGCAGCAGCTCAGGCAGGCAGGGCTTCCATGACTTCCAGAGACACAAGACAGCAGAATGATTCCTGTGCCCCCCAATGGCAGACCGGGAGCAGAAATATCCCCCAAGTGAAGGTGCCAGGAAGGCAAGAACCTAAGCGTCTCAGCAGGGATTGGCAAAGACCAATAGGAGCAGGACCCTGACGAAGCCCCTGTTTCAGGAGGTTTATTTCTGGTACTCCTGGGAATTGGGCACTTGATACAGAAATTGTATTGAGAAACTGAAAAATAAAGCAGATGTCATTTCTTGCTTCCTGATTCTATGCCTGACATGCCCTGCTCTGCGCATCTCTTCTCCCAGGTGACCAGGTCATCCCAGGGTCACAGACAGCCCTGCAGGGAGCTGAAGAAGGAATGGTATTGGAAGGAAGAACAAGTTCAGGGATGTTCCGGCTTTACAGAAACATGATTTGGGGATGTTCCTCTTCCTGTTGCTCTCATCAAGCAAGACTCATGCTTTGGATTCGGTATCTCAGGCAAGATGGTTCTCTCTTGCCCCCACGTAACACCTTGGCCAGACTTAGAGCCCCACACTCTCTCTCCCTCCCCTAGGGCAAAGGCTGTTGTCCCATCTATAACAAATGGAGATCTGAACACTGCAAGAACACCTGGACTTTCTGGCCTTGCTTGTGGCTATTTGCTCCTTGGTATTTGTAACCACATTTGCACGCATCCACATACACACGTACATACAGAAAGCACTCACCAGTGATATCATCTGAGAAGTCCAAAGTGTTCATATTAAGAGCATCTTAAAAGAAAATGTGGACCAAAGGTGTAGGAATTGTCCTGGCAACTTTCACGGTCACTAGAGGGAGGATATTAGTTAAATGTCCTAGTCGCTAAATTATCAGCAAATGGCTCTCAGCTTCATTCACTCACTCACTCATTCATTCATTCTCTATTAGTGCCCACAGTTGGCCAGACATTGAAGACATGAAGATAAATAGAACAGAACTCCTGCACTCACTGTGCTCACCAGCAATGAACTTCATGCCTAAAATACTAACAGTTGTGTTTATCCCATATATAAGTGCTTTCTTTATAAACTTTATTTAAGCTTATTTAGTGCCTAAGAAAGTTTTATTAGAGTTCTTTTAATCCTGATATTGAAATCTGTGTACAAAAGAGATATGTTTCTCCGAGATATATCTAAGGCCATCTGTGACAAATATATATTTGGTCTTTTTCCCTGGTTCCTGGCACATAGCTCCTAAAACTCCTGGAATATCCAGAGTATTAAGAGTCTTTTGTATGCTAATGAGATCACTGGTGGCTGGGGGCCCCTGAATAGCTTCAGGATGGGTGCTGGTCTCCAGAAAGACCAGGGCATGATTAAGGGGTTGGAACGTTCACTCCACCCCCAACCACCGGGGAGGGGAGAGGGGCTGGAGATTGAGTTAATTACCAATGGGCAGTAATTTAATCAATCATGCCTACATAATGAAACCTCCATTAAAAACCCCAAAATGGTGGGGTTTAGAGAGCTTCCGGGTTGCTGAACACAACAAGGTGCTGGGATGATGGTGCCCTCAGTGAGAAGATGGAAGCTCCATGCCCCTTTCTCCATACCTTGACCTCTGCATCTCTGCCATTTGGCTGTTCCTGAGTTGTATCCTTTTCAAAAAACAACCAGTACATGTAAGTAAAGTGTTTTCCTGAGTTCTGTGAACCATTCTAGTGAATTATTGAACCAGAGGAGGGGGTCATGGGAACCCTCAATTTATAGCCAATGGGTCAGAAGTAAAGGTGGCAGCTTGGGACTTGCGACTGTTATCTGAAGTGGCGGCAGTGTTGTGGGACTGAGCCCTTACCCTGTGGGGTCTCTGCTAACTCTGGGTAATGAGTGTCAGAATTGAATTGAATTTTGGGGCACCTGGTTGGTGTCCAGAGAAATCCAGCATTTTTTTGTGTTGGGAAAAACAACACACATTTGGTTGGAAATATTTTGAGTGTAAACAACTCACTGTGTTTAAATTTAGCTGAATCTAAATGTTTATGATCAACTTGAATGGCCATAAACGTAGCGATGTGCCCTGCCACAGTGCCTGATAGATAGCAGTCACTCAATAAATTATAGTAGCTCTCTGTACTGAGCATCAACTAGGTGCTAGGCTAAGAGAATTAATACAATTCTTCATTAAGGTAAGAAACAACATAAGGCTTTGAAATAGTTACGGTAAGTCAGGATACCAAATAAGTCTACGTGCCTCCCTTTCTCTCTTTCCCCACCATAGCAGACATTGCTAATTGATTGCAGACCTCTTTCCCATTGAGTCTGGACTTAGGCTCAGAATCCTTCTCGTAGGAAACGATAGAGCCCATTTGAGCCCTGATGGCCTAGTGGTTAAAGTTCAGTGCGCTCCGCTTGGGTGACCTGGGACCAGTTCCTGGGTACGGAACCACGTCACTTATCTGTCAGTAGCCATGCTGTGGTGGTGGCTCTCACGGAAGAACTAGAAGAACTCAGAACTATACACAACTATGTACTGGGGCTTTAGGAAAGAAAAAAGGAAGAAAAGAGAAGAAGATTGGCAACAGATATTGGCAAAGGGCAAATCTTCCCCTGGAAAAAAAATTATTTAGTGATCTATCATCAAAAATTAAAAAAGAAAAAAAAAGATAGACCCATTTGCCATTCCTAGGCCAGGAGAAAGAGACTGGAAGTCTAGAGATTCTTTCTTATGTTGTCTCAGGGTAAAAGGGTGCATGACGTTGAGATAAGTCATTACATTCCTCTGAGCAAGTGTTACTCATCTGTAAAATGGAGATCATAACTTCCCCCAACTATCCTATTCAGCTCTTAGGAGGTTTAAATGGTGTGAGGGGTCAGAAATGCTTGAAAGGTTAAAAGATCAAGGCTCTCCCAAGAGGGTAGCACGAACTCCTGGAATTCATAAAAACAAAAATGGCATCTTTGCCAGATAACAAAGTTCCATTAAGACCTGTTTTGAACAGAGGAGATACTGTTGCAAAAGGAATTCCATCTTACTAATAAGGAAAAGGAAAGGAGAAGAGGAAGCAAAATGGAAAAAAAAAAAGAGAGAGAGAGAGAGGACGCCAGTGGAGGCAGAGGCTTAGATACAAGCCTCAGATCGGCCTCTTGCCAGGCATGGAGTTGGAATGGGTTTCTAAGCCTCTCTGGGCCTCACATTCCCCATCCATTAAATGGAGGATACAATGTTCACCTCTCAGGATTATTGGAAGTATAATATGAGTTCATATCTGTGAGAGGGTCTAGAGCAGAGCCAAGCACGCAGTAGGGACTTGGTGAACTCCCAGACTCGGTGCGTAGAAGGAACCACAGCTTGGAGCCATCCCAGTCCCACACAGTGTGGAGAATGTAGGTTTTGCTATGTTCCCTTCCTTCCAATCTCTACTGAATGTGCCCACTTGATGCTAAGCAGAGAGAATCTGTGCATTGGTATTGAACATTTCCCTTACCTCTAGGCCACCTTGAGGGCAAAGAGGGCCATTTTGCATGATGTGATTGGAACAGCTCCCCAGTACCCCACTTGCCCCACAATTTTACCCTCATTAAGCTTTTGAGTCTCTCTTTAGGGGATCTTTGCTTACAACCCTGAATCTTGAGCTCCAGAGGGGCAGGTGGGCCTCCCTGGGCAATTAAAGGCAGCTGTAGGCTAGAAGAATGAGCACCACCGAGTGGGGATGTGTGGATGCTGTGTGTGGCAGGCACAGAAGATGGGGAAGAATGAAATGAGTCCCTCTTTTACAAAGCTATTACAGTGAGCCAGGAGCTCTGGAATATCTTGTCTGGTTCTTCTCTATATGCCTGAGGCCTGAGTACTCCTCATCCTTTTAGGGCCAGTTCAACGTGGTCTAGGCCCTCCTGTGAGCTCCTGCAGTGCTTCCTCCATTCCTCTCATCGGCACTTCTCAGCATTGGACACATAATGTAATCACAGTGGTGCACAGACGCTTCATCTCTCACCATTTCTACTTCCCTTGCTCTGGACTCCAGGCACTGACTCAGAGTCCTTCAAACTACACTCTTTCCTGCCTCTAGAAAGCTCTCCCTGACTACCCCATGGTCAGCCTCCCTGCCCTAATCAGATCTGGGGCCCCTCATTGTTCCCCTGATGAGTAGATGCTTCTGTGAGAGTGCTTACCATCCTAGAGCAAGATCCTCACTCACTTGTCTTTCTCCTGCTCTGGTCTGTAAGTTCTATTAGGGCAGACTTTTCTTGGGTCCTGCTGTATCCTGGGCACCTAAAACGGAGTGTGGAATGTAGGAGGTGCTCAAATATCAGTCAGTCGACTATCAGCTTTCCTTTCTGGACTGGGAGCCCCTACAGAATGGGGACTGTATTTTCTAACCTTTCTAACCCTCTAAACACAGACCATAGTGCATAGCCTCATGCTAGATGCTCAATAAATGCTTGATGAATGAATGAGTGAGTGAATGAATGAACAGCTTGTAAAAGGGCAAATCCCCTAGGGATCTCAGTTAAGCCTGCAAATAACAAGTGATGATATGCTGAATATTCCCTAGATCCTCTCCAGATCCACTCTCCACCTTTTCCCATCCTTCTTGGTACCCCAGAAAGTTGATCTTTGTAAGACTGTGTTAACAGGTTCTTTTTCCCTCTGGTTGGGTTCAGTCAATGGGAGGCACCAGTAGATCAGAGGAAGGGAGAAGAACAAAGTCTAGGTAGAATTGATCCTCCTTATTTGTGGATTCTACAGTTGCAAATTTGTCTACTTCCAAAAATCTATTTGTAACCCTCAGATCAATATTTGTGGTGCTTTCATGGTCATTCATACACATGCATAGAGTGGTTAAAAATTTTAGTCACCTGATATGCACATTTCCAGTTGTGGTCAAACAAGGAGATGCTCTGCCTTCTTGTTTCAGCATACTACAAACAACTGTCCTTTCACAGTCTATTTAGTACCATATTTTCTGCACCTTTGTGCTTTTTGTTGGTGATTTCACTGTTTAAAATGGCCCCCAAGTATAGTGCTGAAATGCTGTTTAGTGTTCCTTACAGAAAATGTGTGTGTTAGATAAGCTTCATTCAGGCATGAGTTATAGTGCTGCTGGCCATGAGTTCAAAGTTGATGAATCAACAACATATATCAAATAAGTATCTTTAAACAGAAACACACATGAAACAAGCTTACATATTCATCAGTTGATGAAAATGTTGTGGCCAGAGACTTGCAGGGACTAACTCTGTATTCCCCTGGGAGCAATGGTTCAGTATTCACTAATTTCAGTGTTTGCAGTGACTTTATAGAACATAACTACCTTGAATAATGAGAATTGACTGTATTTACTCTCCAGGCAGGCTCCTACCTGCTGGGTTGACGTGAGGTTGACTCCATGCATCTGTCAAAAACCACAGCTCCCATCAGGGCAGCTTCTTTGGAGCTACAGCTATTGTCTCAGATTTCTGGTAGCAGCTCCCTCTCCTTGTCCCTTTGGGTGCCTGCGGTAGTAACAGGTCCCCACTGATGCTAGCCCCAGGGTGCTGCAGCATCCCTCGCTGATTTCCCTGCATCCTGCTCACACCTTTGGAAACAGCCCCTTTAGAAAATTCCCTTCATACCCCGTTTAATTATGCCATCTGTTTCCTGCCAGAGTCCTGACTAATACTGGAAGTTTATGGAAAATGCCAGATTTTATGACAAATCTTTCTAGCTCCTAAATACCAACACGAGCATGGCCCCTTTCCTCCCTCCAGTCCCAAGTGGATCTTCACCCACAAAAGCTCCTTTCTCTCCCCTGTCAGCCCAACTGGAGGATGGATAGTCCTAACTTCAGGGCAGGTCCCCTGACCAGCAGCAGGGGTACCCCTTGGGAGCTTGTTAGAAATGCAAATTCCTGGGCATCCTAGATCTACTGAATAGACACTCTGGGGCAGAGCCCTGGAATCTGCATTTTAATGTGCCCTCCAGGTGATTCCTATGCAGACTTAAGTTTGAGAACCACTTCCTGGAGAACTGGGATGGGGGGTGAGGGGCAGAGGGGTTGTTCAGGACCCTTGCTGGGGCTTCTAACTCCCTTCTAGCTGGCTTTCCATGGCTTCCTGGGCCTTGTTTCTCAAGGCTGAAGTACATTTAGGAACACACACAAGCTGAGTGCAGAATCTTTTGAATCTCACATGGATGGCTATTTCTCAACTAGCAGAACATGATTCCTCATAGGACAGGAATCTCTATCCTGGGAGCTCAGCATCGAAACCTCAGGCATCTCTGAGCGCAACCAAAGAGAAAGAGGGAAGACAGGTGATCTGAGATGGGGATCAGGATATGCTACCCCAAATATGCCACTTCGGCATATTAATTATTTCGAACTGAAGGGAATTGAGAAATAGCAGGTGTAAGAAGAGCTCTCTGCTCCCTCCTTTTTTTAAGAAGGGCATAAATTTTCCTCTGTGAAGGTGGTGCAATTTATTCATTTATAGCATGTCGAAATAAATTAAGAGAACATTTGTCTGAAAAAAAAATAAACACAGAAACAAGTGAAGGAAAAATCACGGAAGGAAAATAAGATGTGGCTCAGAAGTAAGATTATACAAAACGCATGCCACAGGTGCTGTATAATTGCTAAAAGTGAGCCTCAAATTTGGCTCTGAGCTTCATAATAGAGCAAAGAAGAGAACAAATCAGTTATAAGATTCCATAAAATGGAAACAGTGCAGAGGCTTTGCTTGATACTAGCTGAGATGTCTCCCGAGGGGCCTCAGAGGGCACACTGCAGGATCTTTGGGAATAAGTCATTAGGGAAGGACGTCACGGTATGGGCAGTTCCTTCCTCATGATTTGTGAATGACGTTGCTGATCCAAAGCCCTGGGGTTCTCAGGGGACCAACCTTGCTCCTCATTCATTCTCTATTCTCTCCAAGCCCCACACTTGCTCCTGGGAGCCTGCAAGCTAGGACGCAGCCAGAAGGAGAGGGTTGATTTACTTGGAGGGTTACCCTGATGCTGGAGCGTAGTATTTGTTACCACTGTTCACGGGGCCGTGAGTTTCCAACTCTGCACACTAGAATCATTTGAGCAACTTTCCAGAATGATATAATTGCCTGGGTACCACCCAGATAAACTAAATGTAGATCTCTAGGATCAGGCCCAGGAATTCATATATTTTTTAAAATGCTCCAGCTAATTCTTACATACAGCCGAGGAGAGACCCACTGACAGTTGAGTATACTCAGAAGTTTACAAACTCGAGTGTATATCAGAGTCACCTGAGAAGTTTATTAACCATTCAGATTCCCCAGCCACATTCTTTCTCCTAATCCCCCCGACCTCCTTCTCAGAAGGCCAGGGAATTCCATATTTTTAACAAGAACCCCAGGTAATTCTGATGCAGCACATCCACAGAGTCATACTAGTCTACAAAGCTTAAAAGCGGAAAGACTGGGCCTCTAGTCTGCTCTGACCACAGCAGGCTGTGTGACCTTGGGCCTATTACTTAAGCATTCCAGTTTTGTTTATTCATTGTTAAAAGGGTTACAGAAGTAATCTGCTATGCCTACATCTCAGATTGTTGTAAGGATTTCCAACTGACTCCCAATTAGAATGGGAGCTCCACCAAGTGGGGACTGGGGTCTATTAATTTTTGTATCCAGGGCACCTAAATCAATGCCTGGCACATAATATGCACTGAACTAAGTTGAAAACAAGCTCATATTTGGGGAGGCGGATTAGAAAGGGTTAAGTGGCCACCAGGTATGCATTTTTATTTGGGGTGTGTGTGTGTGTGTGTGTGTGTGTGTGTGTGTGTATATACAGGGAGCTAGATTGAAATCCACAAGCCCATGATGGATATCCAGCTGTCTGGGTTCATTCATTTCAAGCCTGTGCGAACTTGGGGCATGGGTGGAGGAGTGCTCTTTGGCCTGGTTTCGTCTATCTTATGTCAAAATGTGTGTGGATTTATATGTGATCCAACAGGCAGATGGTTACCTTTGCCGCTGCCAGCATAGGCACTTCTGCAAGAACTGAACATGCCGAAGATGTGCTACAACAGACTGATTTATTTTTATAACACATGTGGCTCTGAAATAAACCTGTTATAACAGTATAGGTTTTATTGGCCAAGTATAATAGCACAGTGTATTGACACGTGGACATCTCTTGGTGATCTGAGAGAGTGTCTACGAATACCACTTTCTGAACAGTGCCCAAACCACGACCTTGTTTATATGACATGCCCAATTAGTGTACACAAATCACCAAGTGCCAAGATGAGAGAAGTAGGTGGAGCAAGGGACTGGAGCCAGGGTCTGGGTATGGGCCCAGGACTCACTGTCTGCCTTGGGCAAGTCAGTTCTCCTGCCTGGGACCAAGTTCCTCATCTGCAAAATGAAGGGGCTGAATAATTATCCCGAAGGTCCCTTCTGTTCCCCATCGGCTATAACTGTGTGATTGGAAGGCTGAAGGTCAGAAAGTCTTCTCCATTCGTTTTCTCTGCTAGGTCAGAACTGCCCCATCTGACCATCCAAGCCGCGTGGGTCCCTCCTCTTTCTGGCATCTACTTGCACTCAAACTGACACCCCTGTAAACCAGTCCACACCATTCATGCTTTTAGAAAGGTGATATTTGGGGGTCAGCCCAACGGTGTAACGGTTAAGTTCGCATGCTCCGCTTTGGTGGCCTGGGGTTCACGGGTTCGGATCCCGGGCGCCCGCCGACGCACTGCCTGTCAGCCACGCCGTGGCGGTGTCCCATATAAAGCAGAGGAAGATGGGCACGGATGTTAGCCCAGGGCCAGTCTTCCTCAGCAAGAAAGAGGAGGATTGGGAACAGATGTTAGTTCAGGGCTAGTCTTCCTCACAAAAAAAGAAAGAAAGGTGATATTCAAGTAGCCTCATGAATAATTTCCAAAATAAATAGACTTTATATAGCAATCCCTATTAAACCAGAATTCTAGACATGAACAACAGTCTTCAAACAACAAGGGGCTTTGGGGGGAGTGGAGGTGGGGAGAGGCCTTTCAGCTCAGTGGTTAAGAGTTCAGGCTCTGAGTATTAAAAGATAATCGCAATTCCGTAAATCCACGTGGAAAACCAGAAATGTCTAATAGCAACACATGTATGACTCATTGACAAAAACACTGAGACTTTTTCCTTTCTGCTACTCCTTATATCAGGATGTGTATTCATTTCCTATTGCTGCTGTAAGAAATTACCACAAATTTAGTGGCTTAAAACAACCCAAATTTCTTATCTTACAGTTCTGGAGGTTAGAAGTCTAAAATGGCTCAGCTGGGCTGTGTTCCTTCTTCAGACTCTAGGGAAGAATCCATCTCCTTGCTTTTCCAGCTCCAGGAGGCTGTCTGCATTCCTTGGCTTGTGGCCCCACATCGCTCCAACCCGTGCTTCCATCATCACTTTTCCTTCTCTGACTCTCCTGCTTCCCCCTTTCCCTTGTCAAGTCCCGTGTGTTTACATTGGGCCCACCCAGATAATCCAAGATAATCTCCCCATTTTAAGGTCCTCAACTTAATGGGTCTGCAAAGTCCCATTTACCAAGTAAAGTAATCTATTCACAGGTTCTGGAATTAGGGAGTGGACATCTTTAGGAGGCTATTAATTCTGCCTGTCACACAGAGGTATCTTCAAATCCCATCTCGGCAACTTATGTCTAAGTGACTTTGGTAAATTATATCCTTTCTCTGAGCCTCAGTTTCTTCATCAATATAAGTGGGTTAATAACAAATCCACTTTACGGGTTTTTTGTTTTGTTTTGATTGGTTGGTTTTTTGAGGATTAAATAAGGTAATTCTTGTTAAGCACATGTTCCTGGTACATGTTATTCGTACGAGATGGAGAAAAATTGGGGTTTTAGTTAAAAAAAGAATCTGGGACCTGTCTACAGTCATCGACATCTTAGCACCACTGTGTAATCAGTGATGACATTCAGGACGATGACTCAGGTGTTGCAAAATTGTAATCATCAAAAAGCTTTAAGGAATTGTTCCAGATAGTCTCCTAAATGAGGTAGTAAATCGAAGAGTAATGTCTTAGAGAGACTTTTAATTACAAGAATTGGGAGAAAAAAACATTTTCCAGATGTAACAGTGAGTTAAATAGAAAATTCCATTTGCCAGAGTCCCCTCCCCTCTCCCCCAGGTGCTCTTGGTCCCTGAGGCCTGTCTGGGGGTGCCTGTGCACTGGCGCTGAGGGGGTGCAGTAGGGAAGGTACTGAGACTGCTGGGAGGGGTGCCATCACACTCTTTGGCAAACTTGAAGAAAAATGGGCCCTGTTTTCAGGAAAAGGCATCTTTGTAGCCTACCCATTTGGAGTTTCCTAAAGAAAGGGCCTCTAGTTCCACGTCAAACAGGAAAATCAACTATTCTGCCCAAGAGTATAGTGAAATGTGAGATAGCCCAAAATAGAAAAGAGGAGTTTCCATCAACACAAACGAGTCCTTCATCCTTTCAGAGAGGAATAATCATCCACCAAAACAAACGAAGGGATTGACGTTGAACTAGAGGGAGAGCCAAGTCCTGGGACACGGACCGGTGAACGTTTGTTCTTGAGTCTTTGCAAGGGCTCTGAAGGATAATGAAACAGATACAAGCTCCTTCTCTCCACACTCATGGGCACAAGTCCTCACCCAGTCCTCTGAGAAGTGCAGTTAGATGTGGCTATTACACAAATGTGGGTGAAACTTTGCCATGTTATTGACATAATCATAGATTACATTTGCGAAGTACTTTGGCAGCTGTAAAGAGCTTTCTCATATTTATTTCATTTAATCTTTAGGGTAATCCTGGGAAATGGCCAAAGGAGGTTTTATTATCCCTATTTTTACAGATGAGGAAACTGAGCTCTGAGGGATGAATGACTTCCTTCAGGTCACACAACAAATTAGTGGCAGAGCCAGGATTTGAACCCAGATCTATCCACCACTGGGGTTCTTGTTCTACGCTGGGCTGTCTTCCTGTAAGACTGTCCATCTGTTGTTTTAGTGGTGAAGTGGATGTGGACTACTTTATCTGCTCTCTCCTACCTCTACCCTTCACCTCAGCTTTATGCCGTCCCTAGCTCCCAAAATACTCTACCATCTTGCTTCACAAAGTGTAGTAAAGTAGCAACACCAGCATTAACAGAGAGCCTAGTACAAATGCAGAATCTCTCCCACCCCAGACCTCTAGACCCGTATCTCAGGTAGTTCCTATGCACAGTCCAGTTCAAGAAGCCCTGCTCTATCACATCTGCCCACCCAGGTCTGCCTGATACTCCAAAGTGGCTTCTTCTGTTCCCTTCTCCCTGTCCCAAACACTGTGAGGGCCTGAACAACAGAATTAGTTTCACTAATTTCGTCTGTCCTTCTGGAACTTCCCCCTACACCAGTCAATGGGTTTATAACCTCAAAAGAACTCCTCTGCACCTGACACCTGTTAGAATGGCTATAATCACCAAGACAAAAAACAACAAATGCTGGAGAGGTTGTGGAGAAACGGGAACCCTCATTCACTGCTGGTAGGAATGCAAACTGGTGCAGCCTCTACGGAAAACAGTATGGAGATTCCTAAAAAAATTAAAAATAGAAATACCTTATGATCCAGCAATCCCACTCTTGGGCGTCTACCCAATGGACATGAAATCAACCATCACAAGAGGCTTATGCACCCCTATGTTCATTGCAGCATTATTCACTATAGCCAAGAAGTAGAAGCAACCCAAGTGTCCCTTGACTGATGATTGGATAAAGAAGATGTGGTGTATATATACAATGGGATACTACTCAGCCATAAGAAAAGACAGAATTGTCCCATTTGCAACAACATGGATGGACCTAGAGGGTATTATGTTAAGTGAAATAAGCCAGAGAGAGAAGGACAGACACCACATGATTTCACTCATACGTGGAATATAAATGAACACATGGACAGAGAGAACTGGTTGGTGGTTACCAAGGGGAAGGGGGATGGGGGGTGGGCACAAGGGGTGAAGGGATGCATCCACGTGGTGATGGACAAAAAATAGTGTGCAGCTAAAATCCCACAATGTTATAAACTATTAAGACATCAATTAAAAAAAAAAACTCCTCTGGCCCACTCAGTCCCCCTCATTTTCCCTTAAGCCTTCCTATTTGGAGTCCTGGCTCCCTCTAGGAAGAAGTTCACTCAAGGAATCTTCCTCACAAAAGTGTTCAAAGAGCCCTCAGCAAGGTTGTGCTCTCCTGAGAGGCAAGAGCTGACCCCATCACTCTAAGAGGGGCTGAGATAAGACCTGGACCCTACCAACCTCTGCAGTATAGTCAAAGAGAACTAATTTGAGGGTTTTTTCCCCCTCCCACGTGGCAGAAATAACAAAGACACTTGGCAGCCAAAGGAGGGGAGAGAGATGAGGAGGGTGTGATTAACCCACAGGCCAGAGGAGCCCAAATAGTCATTCGGGAGTTAGTTTTGTGAGAGCGAAAAGAGAGAAGATAAATAACTTGAACAAATTATTCTCATGCTTTCTCTCTTTCCTCCCCACTCCCCCAAACTTTAAGAAATTTCTTTTTTAAGAGCAGAAATAATTGTCAAATCTTCTCAGGGTCACAAATCAGGAGCATTACAAGTTTAAAAATAAACAATGATTAAACAAAAAGTCAACACAAAAAGAACACTAAAGGTTACCTGATGAAAACAGAGACGAGTAAAACATGAGGACACAGGTTTTAGGCTCAGCAAATGTGAGGTTTAAGTTTCAAAGGCCCAACACTGTTCTCAGTGGGGACTGGACTACATGGAGGGGGCATTTTCCCCTGTTCGTGTTAGCAGGAAACCTGGCTAAACCACCATAAGGCCAGAGCATATCGAGCACTCTGGAGAAAACCAGAAGGCCAACGTGCTCAAACCAGCCATAATTTATGGTAGACCAGTTGGAAAGAATGTGGTGTTTGTTGATTTTTATCTCTATAGCCAGAACTGTGTCTCTGGAAGGAAGAACTGGGGTTGACATAACCAGAGAGCATGAGTGTCAACTGGATATCTATTTATGGTTTCCTGTAAGGCTGATAAAGCTGAAAAATTCACCCACAGAAAAACAAAATTGGAGGGAGGAGGGATGAGGGTAACATGCTTAGGTTTCTTCTAGAGGAGGTCCTTTCAGTCTGACCCAAGTGGCTCCTTGTCAGGTCTCAACAAGGTGGACTGTAGAGGTTTCTCTTTAGCTCTCACAAAAATTGAATTTAATCTTCCCTGCTGGGTCACTGTGGCTACCCGACCACTTAACGTCTGAGCCTGGATGGAAGGAGCTAGAAGACTGCAGGAAGGAAGTCTCAAGATTTAAGATGCCAGTGTTTTCCAGTGCAGGGTGTCTAATTTTAAGAAGGAAGTGTTTTTCTCACATCAGAACCAATTTGTAGGCTTGATTGAATCTCAACTCCTGGAAATGCTGTCATCGTTTACAGAAGATTAGGCTTCAAACTAAGAGTCGGTGCTACTGATGTTGGCCAAGGGGTGGAGGGATGCTCTTTATTTTCCATTGCTGTGGGCCTTATTCTAGGCCCACTCACTCTCTGTACTTCCCTTCGTTCCTCCTCATAGGACACACAGGGAGAGTAAATACAGCTGCCTAGGCCAGGCTTGGTCCAAAAATCTGGGAGCGTGGGACAGGGCTGTAACTATGCATTTCAGTTTCACACTTCAGTGTGTTCACAACTGTACCATGTTACAAGATGCGGGTGAGAGGGAAGAATCCAGTTCAGAACCTTCAGCTCTGTATCAACATAAATTCTGAGAGGGTTCTCCGACTTATTCCCTGTTCAATGCAAAATAAACAGAGCAGTGGCTAGAAACAAGCAGTGGGGAGTGGAGGGAGGGCGGGAAGCATTTGACAAGACCCACCTTCCACCTAAGAGGGAGAGAAGAAAGAGGCCTGACTGGCTATATCTGATCTACTCCAGCGCTGTGAACTTTCCCCTAAATCGGGAGATAAGAATCCCAAGTATAGTTTGAGTCTCACTCAGGGAACTATTTTATCTTTAGCAAGCATGTCCTTGAGGGCTTAAAGGTGAGGGCTCAGAAGTTCCAAACTGGCAGCCAGGGGGCGGGATCCCGCTTGCAGACCTGTTTTGCTTGGTGCACACATGGGCCTTCTCTTTTTAAATTAGTTTCCAACATTAACAAAGCAGAAGGTTTCACATAAATATCTGGATTTCTGCCGTTTCTTGAAAAATGAGAAGATCTGGCTACACTGAGCCCCAAATTCCACAGAGCAATAGTTACTGATACTGATTTAGGTGGAGGTTGGGGGGGTCGCAGTTCACCCAGTCCCTATCACTCCCTACAACCCTAATCAAATCTGTTTTATTCTTACCTTATCTGCCCATATCAGGAAGTGGTTTGTAAACACTCTGCTCTGTCACTTCCAGTAAGTCACAACCACCTTGCTGACACAATAGCATATTTGAATAACCAAAGTCTATCACTTGGGTTTTTATCTCTGAATCTCTCAATTTGGGCTCCCAACTCTGCAGGAGTCCCTTAAAGATTAGCCTGACCCCTGGCTAGGATATTTGGGTAGCTCCTTACATTAAGAAAAATTAGAACCATGAAGGAATCAAAACATGAGGCTATGAATGAAGCTTCCTTTGCCTTCTCTAAAGAATCAGCATCTCCGCACAGATCTGTTTATTGATTTTCTTTAAAAAAATTGAGAGCAGAAATCCTAATTTGAGTTGCTTGGAAGCAAGAGACTATTGAAACCCAAGGCCTTTATTATTATCATCACAATTTATAACAACAACAACGGAGTAGCAAATTGCTTTAATTCTGAACTTGGGCAGGCATCTGTCTCTGGAGCTAAGAATTCTTTTTAAATTCTGCTTACTACAGTCAGCTCTGAATAATTTATAGTGAATAAAATTTTAAAGATTGTTATTGAGGTGAAATTCACATAATATGATTAACCATTTTAAAAGTGAACAATTTAGTGGCATTTAGTACATTTACAATATTGCACAAGCCAGCACCTCTATCTAGTTCCAAAACATTTTCATCACCCCAAAAGGAGACCCTGTACCCCCCCATTAAGCAATTGAGCCTGTTCTCCCCTCCTCCCCATCCCTGGTAACCACCAATCTGCATTCTGTCTATACAGACTTACCTATTCTGGATATTTCATATGAACAGAATCAGACAATATATGACCTATTGCATTCATCCACCTTTTGAGGTTCATTCACATTGTAGTGTGCATCAGCACTTCATTCCTTTTTATGGCTGAACATATTGTAAATAAGTTTGTATTATTTTTAAAAATAGAGCACCTATTCTCAGCACTTCTGGTTGTTTTGCTCATTGATTACTTATGTACCAAGGGTGATGAAGACTTGAGATGAGAGAGGAAAACAAGTTTTTTACAAGCCCTCTCACCTGGAAGGGAGGAATAAAGAGGAACATACACACAGCAACACATAGGGGTATGAATGTGTGTATTTCAAGGGGTGGAGAGAGCAGGTCGGTAACAAACACTTAGTTAAACAGTTGCCCTTTAAGTAAAGATAGAATTGAAGTTTCCCTCAGGCTTGTGTCGCAAACTGCTTTTCACAATTTTAATTTAGGTCACTATAAAAGAGTTTCGCAAAGAATTCTCTAGTTTCCTTTTACCCAGACAGACACCTACAGAGGAGTGATTGGAAGATTTGGAAACTGAGTCAGAGACTTAGAGATGTTATCTCCCCAGCCTCTGAATGTCCTGCAGATAAGGTTCAAACCACAGAATAGGATCAATAGCTGTCACATCTTGAGCTGTCACTGGGTTTCCTGGTCTAGGCCCCCGAGACAGCCCTATGAGCCCCGACTGCTCAGATGCGAAACCTGAGGCACAGCAAGGTTAAGTAATTCACTGGAGGTCACACAGCACGTTGGTGGTAGAGCAGCACATATCGAAGCAGTTTGAGTGCAGAGTCCACGCTGTTAACCACTGCACCCTTCTGCCTCTGGCATCCCCGTTTTCCGACAGGGTATGGCAAGGTCCTACACAATTCTTCTGGCCATTGGGGGTAGGGGGTGGGCAGGGCAGGGAAGAAGAAGGTGGTGATGCTGACTCGATCTTCATGAAAGTGAAGGAGGGGCGAACTGGCCCAGGCTCCCCTCACAGTTGGCCTATGTGCAGTCTTGGACATGTGGACCAGAGAGGGAAGACCCTCAACTACACTGTGGTTTACCATTTTGGTGTATGTAGGAATCACAGATTCTAGGGCCCTATCTCCAGAGTCAGATGAGGTAAGTGGGTAGGACACAGGAAGATAATTTTTTTTACCAGGAACCCAAGTGATTCTCATGTTACGTGGTCCTCAGACTACACTTTGAGAGATACTTGTCATTCTCATCCAAGATCCATTGTTGTCCCTTTTCTCCTTTGAGCATCTTGGAAAAACAGCAGTTACAGAGGCTGTTTTCGACCAGTAAAGACCCGATGAAGGTCACAGGCTCACAGGCCAAGTGAAACTAGTCTAGGACAAAAATCCCTGCATGGGGGTTTAGGAGGCTGCAGAATAAGATAGCTACTTAGAAGGGGGCTCAGGAAGAGATGGGGTCTCTGGGTGTGCACTCCTAAATGCCCCGAGTCCTGGTAATGCACATGGTAATTAATTTTTTAGTAGACCAAAACAGCCGAGCTTCAGCATGGAATCAGCACCCGGCCCCAAACTGCTGAGTCACTTCCTTCTGTCCTGGTTCACCTGCCCTGCGGCCTGGGAGAAATGCAAGCAAAACCCGGGGTATGTCACTCCCAAATAAATCCCTAGAGACTTTCAGCTTCCTGGATTCTTTTCCTCCAGCACAAGGAATGTGCTGTGAAGGAGGGAAAAGAAAATCCAAAGTCATCTAAAAGTCTACGCACCAATTCTTCTGTGTCACAGGCTAAATTTAAAGAATGACAATTAAGTGAACATTCTATCAAAAATTTCTTTATTGGTTCAGCTATTGGTTAATTGCTGAATCTTTACCGTCAACTCTTTAGTCTAGAAATGTGCTTGAAGAGCATGGGCCAGAGATGAGCTTTTCGACATTGTGTTCCCCTGTTGGATCACATCCATGCTGGAATCAGTTTATGAACTACCTTCCTAAGGATTAAAATGCAGTCGATTTTAAGTGTCTTCCTAGGCACAGGGCTGCTGGAGCCTGACCTCGTGCCGTGAGGCTCTTTAAGGGAACACTGAGCTTGTGGTAGAAAAGGTGGAAAATAGAGAAAAGAAGAAAGAAGAAAAAAAATCACCCATAGATAACCACTGTCATTGCTTTAGTGTATTTCCTTCCACATATTTAATAGTCATATAGAATATTCTTTATTTAATTTTGTATCTTTATTCTTTCTCTTAGTATTTATAACATAGCATTTCTCCCATATAATTGAATAGACTTTGTATTTTGTATTTAATATTCTGTGATGTTCCACACTTTGGAGGTACTGTAATTTATTTGACCTTTCTTTTATTTTTATATACTGAAGTAGTTTCTGCATATTTGATTTTTATAGATGAGCACTCTTTTGCATTTTCTTTTTTTTTTTTTTTATCACATCTTCAATAGATTCCTACACCTGAAAATACTACGTCAAAAACTGTGAATTCTTTTAAGGCTCCTGGTACATATTGCCGAATTGCTTTCCAGAAAGGTCATTCTGATATGTATCTCACTTGCATCATATAAAAGTGCCCATCATTATACTATGCCAGCAGTGCATATTATAATTTAAAACAAAATACACAAAACTTTTCAAATGTGATAAGTTAAAAATGGTCTACATTTTCATATGTTCCTTTAAGACGAAGGGTGAATGCTTTACATATTTTTCTGTTGAGGTACTGGTATTTTTCTTACTGATTTTTAATATCTATCATGTATATTGATTAAATTATAATAAGTTATTAAATATAAATATATAAACTAAATCTATCATCTATATGTAGAGACAGAGAGAATATAAAGCATATTATTCCCTTGTTTTTAAAATTTGTTGAAAATAATGTTTCAAGTTTGTCATTTGACTTTTCATTTTTTTGGTGATTTTTTTTTTTTTTGTGAGGAAGACCAGCCCTGAGCTAACATCCGTTGCTAATCCTCCTCTTTTTGCTGAGGAAGACTGGCCCTGGGCTAACATCCGTGCCTATCTTCCTCCACTTTATATGGGACGCCACCACGGCATGGCTGACAAGCAGTGCATCGGCGGGCGCCTGGGATCCGAACTTGCGAACCCCGGGCTGCCAAGCGCGGGCTAAACCGCTGCGCCACTGGGCGGCCCCTTTTGGTGATTGTTTTTGACATACAGAAGTTTTCAATTTTGTGTAGTCAACATGTGCTTTTTCCCTTTATGATTTCTTCTGCTTCTTTTTTTTTTTTTTTTAGATTTAGCAAATTTTTCTTTTTTTTTTTAATTTATTTTATTTATTTTATTTTTTTTATTGATGTCTTAGTTTATAACACTGTGGGGTTTTAGTTGTACATTTTTGTCCGTCACCTTGTGGATGTAACCCTTCACCCCTTGTGCCCCCCCCACCCCCCTTCCTCTTGGTAACCACCAATCAGTTCTCTCTGTCCGTGTGTTCACTTATATTCCATATATGAGTGAGTTCATGCAGTGTCTGTCCTTCTCTCTCTGGCTTATTTCACTTAACATAATACCCTCTAGGTCCTTCCATGTTGTTGCAAATGGGACAATTGTGTCTTTTCTTATGGCTGAGTAGTATTCCATTGTATGTATATACCACATCTTCTTTAACCAATCTTCAGTTGAGGGACACTTGGGTTGCTTCCACTTCTTGGCTATAGTGAATAATGCTGCAATGAACATAGGGGTGCATACGCCTCTTGTGATGGTTGATTTCACATCCATTGGGTAGATGCCCAAGAGTGGTATTGCTGGATCATACGGTATTTCTATTTTTAATTTTTTGAGGACTCTCCATACTGTTTTCCATAGAGGCTGCACCAGTTTGCATTCCCACCAGCAGTGAATGAGGGTCCCCGTTTCTCCACAACCTCTCCAGCATTTGTTGTTATTTGTCTTTGTGATTATAGCCATTCTAACCGGTGTAAGGTGATATCTCAGTGTAGTTTTGATTTGCATTTCCCTGATGATTAGTGATGTTGAACATCTTTTCATGTGTCTATTGGCCATCTGGATCTCTTCCTTGGAAAAATGTCTGTTCATATCCTCTGCCCATTTTTTGATCGGGTTGTTTGGTTTTTTGTTGCTCAGTTGTATGAGATCTTTGTATATTACTGAGATTAATCCCTTGTCAGACAAACGATTTGCAAATATTTTCTCCCAGCTGGTGGGTTGTTTATTCATTTTGATCCTGGTTTCATTTGCCTTGTAGAAGCTCTTTAGTCTGATGAGGTCCCACTTGTTTATTTTTTCTTTTGTTTCCCTTGTCCGGGTAGACATGGAATCTGAAAGGATCCCTTTATGTCCAATCGCAATTAGTGTACTGCCTATATTTTCTTCCAGGAGTTTTATAATTTCAGGTCTCACTTTCAGGTCTTTGATCCATTTTGAATTGATTTTTGTATATGGCGATAGGAGATGGTCTACTTTCATTCTTTTGCATGTTGCTATCCAATTTTCCCAGCACCATTTATTGAAGAGACTTCCCTCTCTCCATTGTATGTTCTTTGCTCCTTTGTCGAAGATTAGCTGTCCATAGGTGTGTGGTTTTATTTCTGGGCTTTCAATTCTGTTCCATTGATCTGTGTGTCTATTCTTGTACCAGTACCATGCTGTTTTGATTACTGTAGCTTTATAGTATATTTTGAAATCAGGGATTGTGATGCCTCCAGCTTTGTTCTTTTTTTTCAGAATTGCTTTAGCTATTCGGGCTCTTTTGTTGCCCCATACGAATTTCAGTAGTTTTTGTTCTATTACCGTGAAGAATGACATTGGGATTCTGATTGGGGTTGCATTGAATCTGTAGATTGCTTTAGGTAGAATGGACATTTTAACTATATTTATTCTTCCAATCCATGTGCATGGAATATTTTTCCATTTCTTTATGTCCTCCTCGATTTCTTTCAATAGTGTCTTATAGTTTTCATTGTATAGGTCTTTGACCTCCTTGGTTAAATTTATTCCCAGATATTTTATTCTCTTTGTTGCAATTGTAAATGGGATTGTCTTTTTGAGTGCTCTTTCTGTTTTTTCATCGTTAGTGTATAGAAATGCAATTGATTTTTGTAAGTTGATTTTATACCCTGCCACTTTACTGTAGTTGTTGATTGTTTCTAGTAGCTTTCCAATGGAATTTTTGGGGTTTTCTATGTATAGGATCATGTCGTCTGCAAATAGTGAGAGTTTCACTTCTTCATTGCCTATTTGGAGTCCTTTTATTCCTTTTTCTTGCCTAATTGCTCTGGCCAGAACTTCCAGTACTATGTTGAATAAGAGTGGTGAGAGTGGGCACCCTTGTCTTGTTCCTGTCCTCAAAGGAATGGCTTTCAGTTTTTCCCCGTTGAGTAGGATGTTTGCTGTAGGTTTGTTATATATGGCCCTTATAATGTTGAGGTACTTTCCTTCTATACCCATTTTGTTGAGAGTTTTTATCATAAATGGATGCTGGATCTTGTCAAATGCCTTCTCTGCATCGATTGAGATGATCATGTGGTTTTTATTCTTCATTTTGTTAATGTGGTGTATCACGTTGATTGATTTGCGGATGTTGAACCATCCCTGTGTCCCTGGTATAAATCCCACTTGATCGTGATGTATGATCTTTTTGATGTATTGCTGTATTCGGTTTGCCAATATTTTGTTGAGGATTTTTGCGTCTATGTTCATCAGCGATATTGGCCTGTAGTTTTCCTTCTTTGTATTGTCCTTGTCTGGCTTTGGTATCAGGATGATGTCGGCCTCATAGAATGTGTTGGGAAGTATTCCATCTTCCTCTATTTTTTGGAATAGTTTGAGAAGGATAGGTGCTAAATCTTCTTTGAACGTTTGATAAAATTCTCCAGGGAAGCCATCTGGTCCTGGGCTTTTATTTTTTGGGAGGTTTTTGATTACTGTTTCAATCTCTTTACTTGTGATTGGTCTGTTCAGATTCTCTATTTCTTCTTGATTCAGTTTTGGGAGGTTGTACGCGTCCAAGAATTTGTCCATTTCCTCTAGGTTGTCCAATTTGTTGGCATAAAGTTTTTCATAGTATTCCCTAATAATCCCTTGTATTTCTGTGGTGTCTGTTGTAATTTCTCCTCTTTCATTTCTAATTTTATTTATTTGAGTCTTCTCCCTTTTTTTCTTAGTGAGTCTGGCTAAGGGTTTGTCAATTTTATTTATCTTCTCAAAGAACCAGCTCTTTGTTTCATTGATCCTTTCTACTGTTTTTTTTGTTTCAATTTCATTGATTTCTGCTCTGATTTTTATTATTTCCCTCCTTCTGCTGATTCGGGGCTTTGTCTGTTCTTCTTTTTCCAACTCTGTTAGGTGCAATTTAAGGTTATTTATTTGGGATTTTTCTTGTTTGTTAAGGTGAGCTTGTATTGCTATGAATTTCCCTCTCAGGACTGCTTTTGCTGCATCCCATATGAGTTGGTATGGTGTATTTTCCTTTTCATTTGTCTCCAGATAGCTTTTGATTTCTCCTTTAATTTCATCAACGACCCATTGGTTGTTCAGTAGCATGTTGTTTAGTCTCCACATCTTTGTCCCTTTCCTAGTTTTTTCCTTGCAGTTGATTTCTAGTTTCACAGCATTATGATCAGAAAAGATGCTTGTAATGATTTCAATCTTCTTAAATTTATAGAGGTTTGCCTTGTTTCCTAATATATGGTCTATCCTTGAGAATGTTCCATGTGCACTTGAGAAGAATGTGTACTCTGCTTTTTTTGGGTGGAGTGCTCTGTATATATCTATTAAATCCATTGCGTCTAGTTTTTCATTTAAGTCCATTATTTCCTTATTGACTTTTTGTCTGGATGATCTATCTATTGATGTAAGGGGGGTATTAAGATCCCCTACTATTATTGTGTTATTGTTAATATCTCCTTTAAGGTTTTTTAGCAGTTGTTTTATGTACTTTGGCGCTCCTGTGTTGGGTGCATAGATATTTATAAGTGTTATGTCTTCTTGGTGAAGTATCCCTTTTATCATTATATATTGCCCTTCTTTGTCTCTCATTACCTTTTTTATCTTGAAGTCTACTTTGTCTGATATAAGTATGGCTACTCCTGCTTTCTTTTGTTTGCCATTAGCTTGGAGTATTGTTTTCCATCCTTTTATTTTGAGTCTGTGTTTGTCTTTAGAGCTGAGATGTGTTTCCTGGAGGCAGCAGATTGTTGGATCTTGGTTTTTAATCCATCCTGCCACTCTGTGTCTTTTGATTGGAGAATTCAATCCATTTACATTTAGAGTGATTATTGATATATGAGGGTTTAATATTGCTATTTTATTGTTCATCTTCTGGTTCTTTTGCATTTCCTTCGTTTCTTGTCCCTTGTGTTTCGGACTGCAAATTCAATTTGGTATTTCTGCATGCTCATTCTCTTGGTTTTCTCTTTATTTGTCATGTGTGGTTCTCTTCTGGTTGTTTGTTTAGTTCTTCTGCTTCTTTTTGATTAAAGAGTCCTTGTCCATTTTGAGTCTTAATTATTATAATTTAATTATGTTTACCTTTTTTTATCAGTTAAAAAGCTGTGTCTATGTTTAATTCTGAATTCTACTTGATCTTTTTTTTGGTGTGTAATATGGCGTGAGGTTTCAATTTGACTTTTTCACCCCAAACAGGCAATTTTCTCAGGCCCATTTGCTTCCAAAATCCCTTTTTAGCCAGATATAGGTTCTTCCAAAAATCAGACAATCTCCTTTCCAGTTGGCCATAGAAAGGGTAATCTGACATGGTGGCTTCGGCTAGTAACGTAGCTGGACTGGTTTTCTACCTCCTAGGTGGCCACTAGCTATAAGAAACTAGGGAGCAGGAGGGACCAACCCAGTGTTTGAAGGAGAGGGAAAAGTGGGGCGCCATCACTCTCTCCCTAGGCTCCAAGGACAGCTCAACACTGTCAGCTCCCGGGATGCCTGGCTTATGGGAGGTGCTTCCTGTAGCTGACCACTGTCACCACTCCCATATGGTCCATTGCAGCGCTTTGTAGTTAGGAAGACAATTGTCCACAAGCACCCTGAGGCCCCTGCTTAAGCCTGAGGGGATCTAACCTACCCCCCCCCCCAAAAAAGAACCCACAACAACAAATGGTGTCTCCTAAAGGACATGAGCTCCATCCCTGGCCCTTTAAACAAAGCTGGCCCACCCTCATACCACCTCAGTGAGCACATAAACCCCAGGTGTAGGCAACACTACCTGTCTAAAATGTTTCCTCAAGATCTCTTTTGCATTTGGCATCTTTGTTCTTGGTTGCTCAATCTTTGACTTGCTCTACCTGTCAGCTTTGGACATCTGCTCTGTCTTTTGCAACTGGTTTGGATTCTCTTCTCATCCCCTGGCTCTGCACCTCCTTTGATTTTAATGTCACTGTAACATCAGGTAAAAGGCATCATTCTGTCAGCCTCAGTCCCAAAGAACTTTCACCAAGTGCCCTAGGAGCTTCTCTTCCATGGAAAGAGGCACATAGGCTATGAGATGACCTCTGTGGAAGACAGAGACTGGTGAGTCACCTGAATCCTGACAGCTTGCATGTCCTTCCACTCACCTTGGGTAGGTTACTAGGAAGTACTGGAAAGATGGCAAAACAGAGGGACTTGGGACATCTCTAAGCCTGTCCATTGGTCTAGTTCTCACTTTGTCATAAAGGGACACACAAGAAAACCATAACTGTCTGCCAAGTCAGATGAGTTGAGTCAACCCTAGTGATCAATAGCTCAACAGATGGTGCAGCCGAAGCCTTTCACATCCTGTTCCATCCCTGTCAGCAATTTGATATGTGGGAACTAGAGTATGTGTTTCAATTCACTGTGCTCTACTTCCCACACAAATAAAAACTGAGATCAATGGCCTCAAACACTTCAAAGGCCAGACATTAGCAAAGTCTTTTATTAGCCTCTGTGATCTAGGTGTGGTCACTGTGCTGCTCTGCCCAGCACTGAGACTCTCAGCGATATAAAAAAATGTAATTTAGAGCATGACCTTTTACTGCTCAAAACCACCCCAGAGTCCTTGCTGTGACCCAGGGGGCCCTCCTTGCACTGGCCCCTGCCTAATTCTCTGACCTTCCCTCTATCACTGCCTCCCATGCTCAGTGTGCTTTAGTCACATGCCCTACTCAGTGTTGCCTCTCAACATCCCGGTTCATTTCCCTCTGCTTGGAATGTTCTTTGCTCAGGCTTCTATGGCCCCATTCCTCACTTCATTCACATCACCTCAAACGTCCTCTCCTCAAAGAGATTTTCCCGATCACCATACTTAAAACAGCAGCCTCCATCCCCCTCAATTCCCTGCTCTATTTCTCTTCATAGCACTTTATCTGACATTTTATTCACCCCTCCTCCCTCTTGTTTATTGTCTCCTCACTAGAATGTAAGCTCTGTGAAGGCAGAAACATTGATTTGTTCTCTCTGTTTCCCCACCTTGATCAGTATCTGACACAGAATAGATACCCAGCAACTGGTAGCTTAAAAATACTCAAATGTGAATACCACAGTTTGCACAAGTCTAGAGAAAAACTGCCTTCTAAGACCCCAAGTATAACGACTCAACTTTCACCACCAGGGGCCCTCTGATTAACGTGATAGGAAAATGGCCTTTAATCCAATCTGCAAAGGATTGTATAAGAAGGAAAATAGTATTTAAGGAGATTTATGTGTGAAGATCTTTCACATGCCTTAGCTGATTAATCCTCATTGAAGCTCTTTAAGGCAGCATTATCTCTGTTATCACAGATTAAGGACACAGACTCTGGGACTGTAACTTGTGTTATGCCATGTGTATCAAAGGTACATGATTCAGGAACTCAGATCTATCTCACTCTAATAGCCAGGCTTTTTTTCTGCTATGGTACACTGCCTCCCACAAAATATTTTCAGAGATGTTTAACATACATTATGCATTCAGAAAAAGAGAGCTCAAATGATTTAACCAGTAACACAGCTCCTGAGAGGTGCATCTTATCCTTATCCTTTCTGACACCCACCCAGCCCAGTAAGTGACAGCATAAGATAAGTAAAGCTTAAAGGATCAGGAAACATTTGTTCCCTTCCCCTAGGCACTAGAGACCTCCACATCTCATTACGCTGCAGTGGAGGATTCATTTCTGAGGTCTTATCTTCCAAAGATGTGGAGGTGCCAGAGGTTTTGGAAAGAGAATAGCAAGACAGCTGGTTCTTATAAAGATAATATATATTCGTTTGCTCATTCAATAAACATGTACTGAGTGATGATCATGGGTGAGGAATATAGCTAAATACTGGGGACATGGTGATGAATAAATAAGACATTGTCTTTGGTCTCATAGGCCTTACAGACTAAAAAGGATCTCATCGAACTAAAATTACACTGCTGCCATAAAATTGTGTTTTCATTTATTCACTCAATCAGAACTATTTATTGACTACATACTACATGTCACGCTTTTGTTGAGAGGAGGGAATACAATGGTGAGCAAAACCAGACATGATTCCTGCCTTTAAGGAGTTTACAGTCTCATGAGGAAGATACATGCACACGTGGTGCTATGAGATCCTACAAATAGGGGAAACTGGCTTCATTAGATCAGGAGATTCTTGCCTGAGGAAGTACCACTTAAGCTGAGATGTGAAGGATAAATGGGAGTTAACTAGGCAATGAGGGGAGGTAAGAACATTCCAGGCAACTCAAAGAGCACGTGAGAAGATCCTGTTGTAGAAGGAAAGATGGTGAGCAGGAAGGACTTTGACAGAGGCCAGTGTGGTTGGAGAGCTGGGAATAATGAGCAACCTGGTGTCAAGTGGGCCTGAGCAGCAGACAGGAGCAGACCTGTAGGGCAGGGCACCTTCCGGGTTGGTCTCGAGGTTAATAGTCACCGTGCCAGAGCAACTCCACGCTGGAGCACGGAACTCTGAAGCAGAGAGGCTCACCGCATCAGCAGGCAAGAAGACGGCTAGATGATTACTAGAATCTACACTAAAACCAAGGCTCTGCCTCCTACCACCAAGGGTGAGATGGAGGGAGGAATAACTTTTCTGAACCTTTCTTTCCAGAGTGCCATATTCCATAGTGGGACAGAATGCTGTTTTGGGAGCCCACTGAATTAGATTTAAGTTCTTCATTTGTTACCTGTAAAGTTCCCCAGCTATTAAGTAGGAATAAAGATATTTCCTTTTCAGGGTTCTTATGAGAATCAAATGAGACAATGTATTAAAGCACTTAGCACAGTGCTTGGTTCATGGCAAGGTGTTCAATAAACAATAGCTATTATTTTTCTTCATCTGTTAAATGGAGACAATGGTAGTGCTGCGAACCTCACACGGTTATGAACATCTGTGATTAGATGATTTATGAGGAAGCATGAGGCTGGGCCTCCTTTGCGCAGTCCTATTTCTAATTTTAAGAACCAGGAGACCACTTTTTTCCAGAGCCTGTTCTAATGTTCCTTAGGAAAGCTGGGCCACTGCTTTCTTCATCTGCCTGGGGCATCCTGTGCATTCTTTTAAAAGCAATGTCTCACTTTTCTCAGGTTTCTGGGTGTGTTTCCATTTAGAAATCTCTATCCTACACCAGGCAGGGAAGCCCTGCACGAGAGAGCACATCCACCACGCTCAGCCAGTGCGGGCCCTGCCGCGGAGCCCGCCGGCCATCTGCCCAGAGGCTGGGTCGCGGCGCGGCGGGACGGGCCAATCAGAAGAAGTTTGGCCCTCTGCAGTTTCCGTCCGCTCACTAGGAGGCGCTGCGGCGGCCGCGGCTGCTCCCGGGGCTGTCTCGGGCTGGGGCGGTTGTGCTGGCGGCTGAGGCTCGTGGCCATGGAGTGGGGTTCGGGGTCGGCGGCCGTGAGGCGTCACCGCTTCGGAGGGGAGCGCCGGGACGGCCCGGGGGCCACGCCACAACCGGCGAGGGAGGCCCCGGCGCAGGATTCCCAGGCGGACTCGTGCGGTGGCGGCGCAGGGACGCGGAAGCGGAGCGTGGGGGGTAGCGGCGCCGCGAGCCGGGGCGCGGGGAGCGGACTGTCTGAGGCGCGCGCCGCGCTGGGGCTGGCGCTCTACCTGCTCGCGCTGCGGACGCTCGTGCAGCTCTCGCTGCAGCAGCTCGTGCTGCGCGGGCCCCCTGGGCAGCGCGGGGAGTTCGACGCGCGCCAAGCCAGGTACCGGCCGCTCCCTCCCGGCCGTGCGTCCCTTTGCGGCCCCTACCAGGGCCCGGCCGCGGCACCTGCGTGCGCCCGCCCTGCGGGACCGCCCGGGCTCGCCGGCTCCGCCCGGCTGCACGTGGGGTGGGGTGGCCTTGCGCGTCCCTCGTCTGGAGTTCCAGTTTACACGACTCGGGGCTTGGGTGGGCCACTGTTAAGCTCGCGGTGCAGATGGGGGTGGCCAGGGGAATTGCGTCTGCTTTTCCACCCCCTTTCTGCCCCACCTGCAGATAGTTGGTTGTTAGTCGTCTCCCATCTTCTGGAGCAACTTCCACTTTTTACTAGTCAACCTGCTTTCCAAATGAAGGAGAGTGAAATTTGTGTACCTAGACCATTTTATAAATTCGGTTTTGGGAGAGATGTCGGAAGGGGATAATGCAGTGGTCTAACTTTTTGAGGTCTAACTTTTGATAAATCTGAAACTGGGAGTTAGGGAGACTCTCCCTGGAAGACCGCACTTTCAAAATTTTACAGTTTCAGAAGTGCTCAGATTCCCGGAGCTTGTTTTTGGGCCCCTGGTGTGTAAGGTTTGACTTTTTTTTTTTTTTTAAATTGAAAAAAAAAAAAGATCTTTAAGTATGCTAGGAAAGATGATTAAATCAAAGGTATTGTAACCAGAGTGTGTCAAAGCTCATAAAATGATAAGCTAATGGAGTTTTCAACAGCCACTGTGTTTTAAAACCTTTTTTCTTTTGAATACAAAGTGCTGGAAGCTTATTTTCTTAAGGACTTTCTGGAATACACCTTCCCCCCCCACCCTTTTCCTTTCTTGGAATGCAGTGAAAAGACAAAAAAATTTGTTTGTTTTAGGGGTAGAGTTGGTTTTGGCCTGAATTGAAGTTATGAGGCTTTGTGTGCACACTAGGAGGGCTAAGTCCATTCTTGACAATCAGAAGGTTTTCTTTGCTTATCTCACCTCCTGACTTAATTGTCTTTGTTCATTGGTTTCTGCTACTTAGAATCTGTAAGCCGGAATCCATAACCCTCAAGAGTGTGGCACAATGGAGTTGTATTCTGTCCTACCTAGCCTTCAGTATACACATTTTGAATGGAATCCTTACTCTTTGTATTGATTGGATATGGGGATTGGGAGAATTTGGGAGTAGGGTGGGTGGAGAAAACTCTGAAGGGATGAACTCATGAGAGGCAAAGTAAAATGATGGAACTTTACAAGTGATTTTCACAGGGTACCTGAAATAATAAAAGGCAGCCTTTTTTTATGTGAGAAGTCAAAGAACTTGTTTTTTGGGGAGGAAGGGGGAGTGTAGTGGAAAAGTTGCTCTGTGCTAAGTGTTAAGCCTAGCATGCCTTGTCATCTTCATTCTTTTGGTTGCTTCTAGGGATTATCTTGAACATATAACATCCATTGGCCCCAGGACTACAGGAAGTCCAGAAAATGAAATTCTGACGGTGCGTTACCTTTTGGAACAGATTAAACTGATTGAAGTTCAAAGCAACAGCCTTCACAAGATTTCGGTAGATGTTCAGCGGCCCACAGGCTCCTTTAGCATTGACTTCTTGGGAGGTTTTACAAGCTACTATGACAATATCACCAATGTTGTGGTAAAGCTGGAACCCAGAGATGGAGCCCAGCATGCTGTCCTGGCTAACTGTCATTTTGACTCAGTGGCAAACTCACCAGGTAGGTACCTGTTTTTTAGTCATTTTGAAGTTGTCACAGCCCAGAAAGCTTATTAACTCCAAGCTGCTTAGGCAACTGTGGGGCACCATTTTTTTGGACGGACCTTTCTTCATTGTGATGGAAGGCACGATAATTAGAATAGTATCATTTAGTTTAAGATCTAACTCCTCACTGTTCTCTCAAGTGCTTTGTTTATTTTGTAAACATTAGTGCCAGCTGGCCAGTGACAGGACATGGAGTGTTTCTGGTTGACTGAACCAGTTTTATCAGTGTTACTGGTAGGTGTCCATGAATCCTGGAGTTAGGTTCTGCCACTTCAAATGTTTACTCAGCTAGGTGTTGTATTAGGCTTTGGGGATATGGGATAAAGGAGCAGTCCTTGCCTTCAAGGGACGCAGGGTTTGCAGGACATCTGTCCTAGCAGTTTCTGTTGATCTCTGAAGTGAGAATTTTGGTCTACTGGGGATGCGTACTGTTAAGAGTACCTCATTAATCCCGTAAATCTTGCTCTGAGAATACTTTGACAAAATAGAATACTCAGTGTTTAGGACAGTGCGTGGCACAATAAATATTTGTTGAATGAATGAGAATCCCCTAAATTGTACTTCCATTTTTGAAAATAAGACTTATCAGAAAGTTGTAAGTAGGGAAAAATAGAAAAAAGTAGCATTTTACAATGGAATCATAGCATTTTAGAGGTAGACAAGACCTAATATGGCATCTGGTTTAACCTTCTAATTTGACACAGGAATAAACTTAGCTGATCACCACTGATCAGAGACAGAGGTGGGACCACGTGCTGGGTTTCCTGGCCAATCAGCTCCTTCAGCTACATTTGAAATGATGGAGAGTAATAGAGTATAGTTAATGCTCCCTTTGGCAAACTGCTTAACCTCTTCTTTCCTCAGTTTCTTGTCTGTAAAATGGAGATAATAATAGTACTTTCTTATTGGCATTGCTTAGAGGATTAAATGAGGATTAAATACAAGTAAAACACTAGAAAAGTGCCTGGCATGAAAAATCCTTTTTTTTTTTTTGCTATTAATTGTCATTTAATATTAGTATTTCCAGATTGCTTGAATTTATAGCAGGCTCAGTAAGAACATCTAGAGTTACACCAAATATAAAATAAAATTTGTTTGCTTGATAAAATGATTATACTAGGAAATCTTTAATCAGAAAGCTTGCCAGTTGTATTCAGAATGTAAAATGCTTTTTCAAAACTCAGTATTTATACATCTGTTTCACAAAGTCAGAAATACCTTTGTGTGTGCTGGGGAAACCAGAGATCTTTTATGCCTATTTCAAAGCAGTAATAAAATAAGTGTCATCCTATGCCCACTCTTAACGATGCTTAAATTCTAGGAACGGACAAATTAACACTGTGGTTATTTGAGTGCATTATATAAGAAGGATGTGTATACAAATATCAGAAACATAGTGCCAAATGTTACAAATTGCATATATGGAATCCAATAATGAAAAAATGGCATTTCTGTGGGTTTTTGGAACCCATCTTTAACTTAAATTTTATAAGAACACCTATACCAAAAATCTCAAGGAAATTTCTGTCTAATAAATTGTTAAAAATAGTTAAGAAAACACTCTCATGAAAGAGACTATCACTTAAATCCTTTTAGCGGATGAACTAATTGAAATAGGTATTTTTTTAAAGTTTTTCTCAGCATTGTATCTGGAACTCAGGAACTGATACCAGTTAGAAGTAATGTTACCTACAGAAAGGCTTTAAATATCTTCTTGGGTTTGCTGCATGGTTCCAGGTTGTTGATAGAAGAGACATTGAGTTATTTTATGGGTGGTTTCAATTTCAGGGTTAATTCTAAATGGAAAAGGGATGTTGGTTAACCACCCAGCCCTTAGAGATACTGTCCTCTAACTTACCCTCACTTTCTTAATGATGTTTAACCATTCTCTAGTTCTGTTCTCAGACACCAAAACCATTAAAGTAAAGGAAGATAAATGGACAGTTTAACTTTTTAATCCAACCCCCTATATATAGATATATCTCTTTCAATTCCCCTCTTACTTTGAATAAAGAAAATTTTTGTTTGCTTTTTATTTTAAAGTAATGCAGAGTCTCAAAGTTAAAAACCATTAATTTCATTTGGTTCCTGGAAGGTGGCACTATCTACTGATAGCTGTATACTTCCAGCTTGATAGTAATTAGATAATTATTACTTTGTTTCGCTTTGACTAAAATACAATCCAGTAATCACTACCAAGACAATTATAGCTAATAAGTAGTTACTTCTTGGGTAGGATTGGGGTCTGGAATTTAACAGTGCCAAAACAATCATTTTAGCTGGCTGCAGAGCCTTCCTTAAGTTTGCAAAGAGAAAAAGGAAAAACTAAAATTGAGTGTGACCACATTATCTTGTAATTTTCACAACACACCTGTGAGGTAGATAGCGTTAGCCTACCTTCTAGACCAGGAAATTGTAGGGTAAATGACAGAGCTAGAATTTACTTCCAAGTCTTTCTTACTCTCAAACCCACGCTAAACTCTGTAGCACCCTGCCTTCCACTGTGTAAACCCAGAAATGCAATTGCTTGAGTTATTACTGTGCCTGTTTACTTTGATGACTCTTTAAAATTTTTATTATGGAAAAATTTCAAATATGTACAAAAACAATGTTTAATGAACCTGAGTGTACCTATCACCGAGCTTCAACAGTCCGATCTTGTTTCTTTACCCGACCTGGGCAACCTTGATTATTTTGAAGCAGATCTCAGCTGTATTGGTTTCTCCAGAAGTATTTCAGTCTATATCACTGAAAGATAAGGGCTCTTTTTTGACATGCTCATAATACCGTGAATTAACTCATCTAAAAAACAATAATTCCTTAATGTCATCAAATATCCAATCAGTTCTTTTAACTACTCTTACAGTGCTTTAAAAAAATCAAGGCAATGAAGTCATCTTTATAATCACTTTTAATTAATATATAAAGTGTAAGAATCAAGGAGAAGTTAAGTGATTTGATGAGATCATCTGCTTTATCATTGCTGGGACCAGGGATAATACTTAGGTCATTAGTCTCCTTTCCTGTGTCTTACTAGATTTGGGGTCTTCTTTGTATTTTTTTATCACATGATCCCCTTGGAGAAACCTTAAAAAATGCTACACCATCCAAATTGACCCTTCTGTAAATGCAGAGTGATCTGTAGCTTTTATGATTTTGGCGGGAAAACAAATGGGAAAGGAGTGGGTGGCAGTGGGAGATGATGTAGGAAGCTGTGGACACCAGAAGTGAGAATATTACAGAGGATGTGGAAAAAGGATAAAGAATGGAACAAACTACCTTGCATTGATGAAAGTGCCAGTTTTCAGATTTAATTTAGGTCCCATCTGGTCGATTATTCAGTAAATATTAATTGAGCGACCACTCTTGGCTGGGCACAGTTCTAGACATTGAGAGTAAGTCAGCGAACAAACTAGACAAAGATCCCTGCCCTCATGGAGTTTACCTCTGGTGGGTGTAACTGTCATCTGATGACAGACAGAGCTGGTCTTCCTTGATGAGAACACCCCATTCCTAGCCATGATGGTTCATGCTGTAAAGCTTTTAAAGTCTCTGTTTTTCTGATTTAAAGGTGCCAGTGATGATGCAGTTAGCTGTTCGGTGATGCTGGAAGTCCTTCGCGTCTTGTCAGCGTCTTCAGAAGCCTTACATCATGCTGTCATATTTCTCTTTAATGGTGCTGAGGAAAATGTCTTGCAAGTGAGGTTTTACTGTTTTAAATACTAGGCTTGAATAATGATAATGATAATAGTAGTAATAATAGCTAACAGTTATGCATTTTGATTATTCATTTGAGTAGTATCAGAAAATGATATGCAGAAGAAATATTGTATCTGGCAGTACTTTAAAAATTCCACAGCCACTTACGTACACGTGTTCCATATTTGAAAACTCAGCTTAGACAGATCTTGTCAGTTTTGATTCATAAAAGGATTCTGTGTTGGCATAATTATTCATGTCAGATTTTCTTTGACACTGGAGTTTTGGAGATGTTTTGAGGCAGGCACACAGCATGAATACGCACCCAAACAGATCATCCCTTGTCTTCTATTCTTTTGCACAGCCTCACACTTACTAAGGATATTGTTTGGCATCACTCATGGAAATCAGGCTGTCTCCTGTGATGATGACTTTCCACTCAGCAGACTGCACACAGCCGTTATGCACAGAGAGAGAAACAGATGTCTTTAGATACTGCCTTTGAAAAAATGATTATTCTCCTATTCTTCCCCTTATCAGTGTAGACATTCTGTCTTTAAAATAAGCAAAAGAAAGACTGATAATTTAAGATTGTTTAACCTATGCTTGTTTTCTTTCCTTCTCATTCAGGCCAGTCATGGTTTCATTACTCAGCACCCCTGGGCCAGCTTGATTCGTGCATTTATTAACTTGGAGGCAGCAGGTGTAGGAGGAAAAGAACTTGTGTTCCAAACAGGTACTTGAGGCTGTGTTTTAGATTTTAATGTAATTGCGTTTTATACTTTAATACAATTCTTATTTTTATAAAAGTGGAAATTTTTTTTTTTTTTTGGTGAGGAAGACCGGCCCTGAGCTAACATCCGTTGCCAATCCTCCTCTTTTTTGCTGAGGAAGACTGGCCCTGGGCTAACGTCAGTGTCCATCTTTCTCTACTTTATATGGGACGCCACCACAGCATGGCTTGATAAGTGGTGTGTCTGTCCGCACCCGGGATCCGAACCTGCGAACCCCGGGCCACCGAAGGGGAGCACGCGAACTTAACCGCTACGCCACTGGGCCAGGCCCAAAAGCGGAAATTTTTTGAACATTAGTAATCTAATGAAATGAACATTCTTTTTAAACCAGGAGATAGGTTGTCTTTGTAAACATTTTTAACAAAATAATATTAACAGCACCTGTGATATTATGATTTCTTATAAGAACTGTATATTTGGTGTTCATCCCATTTCTTGCTCACAGCTCCTAAGACCCTTGGAATTTCCTAAGTGTTGAAAGTTATAAAGGTGTCTCTTGTTTATGTTAATGAAGGTGACTTTTGGACCCCACTCAAGAGTTGGGGCTGGTTGCCACGAGAACCAGCCAGGTGATCAGAGGATTGGAACTTTCAGTCCCACTCACTGATTTCCAGGGGGTGGGGGGGTTATGTTGAATCACTTGCCAATGGCCAATGACTTAGTCAGTCATGACTGTGGAATGAAGCCCCAGGAAAAATCCAAAAGGACAACTCATCGCCCCTATTTTGGAAAGCTTCTGGATTGGTGAGCACATGGAGGTGCTGGGAGAGGGCGTATCCAGAAAGGGCATGGAAGCTCTGCATCCCTTCCTACATACTTGCACTATGCATTTCTTCCATCTGGTTGTTCCTGAGTTATATCCTTTTATAATAAACTGGTGATTTAGGAAGAAAAATGTTTCCATGAGCCGTTCTAGCAAATTAATCGAACCCAAGGAGGGGGTTGTGGGAACTTTTGATTTGTAGCCCATCAGTCAGAAGTACAGGTAATAACCTGGACTTACAGTGGGCATTTAAAGTGGAGGGCAGTCTTGTGGAACTGAGTCCTTTATCGGTGGAATCTGACTCTATCTTCAAGTAGATAAAATCAGAATTGAGTTGAATTCTCAGACACCCTGCTGGTCCAGGTACCCTTTGCAGTGCCTAATGCTTGTATAGCACTTATTATATGCCAGCTGTTGTTCAAAGCATTTTATGTACTATATTATGTCACTTAGTCCTCAGAACAACATGAGGGAGAAGTTCTGTCATGACCCTTACTTTACAGATGAGAAAACTGAGGCGAGAGAGATTATAACTTGCCTAAGGTTTCACAGTTGGTAAATGGCACAGCGGGATGTGAACCTGGGCAGTCCAGATTCAGAGCTCTTGTTCTTAACCACTAACCAAATTGTCGTATAGGTGGTGAACTTTCTTTTATCCATTATGGGTGATTATGATATAAATAATATTAAATGACAATCATTTCATGAATTAAAATGAGAAAATTTACCTGTAATTAAAGGACTTTAAACTTATCATTGAATTAATTTGAATGTCATAAAAATCCAATAATATTTAATCAGCCAGAGAAATATTTTTATTTTACAATTAAACTTTTCTAAGGATAACAAGATTAAGTTGGTAAGTATCAATTGTCACCTTTCTTAACCGAATTCAAAGCTCAGATTTGTTCAGTCAGGAACTTTGGAAGTTCCATGCCATTTCCCTACTCTGTTAGAGATTTGGGTAATGCATTTTAACCTGAAATGTAGCATTTACTAGAAGTTTTATAATGAGTGTGTTTTGGGCATGAGATGGGCTGGGAAAAGTTAGTAAGATGATACGTAATTTGTTTTTTAGTGCCCTTTACAGATTTGGTATTGTTTGTATGAAGATACACTAAGTGCTAAACAGTATCGTTTTTTAATATTTTCCATCCAAGTTATTTTAAACTTTACCCTTCAAAATGAATGTGTATTTTACTTCAGCTAAACCTTTGAGAATCTCAAGGTCATGACATCAGAAGCAAGGTTCTGCTTTCCCTCAACTCTGAAACCTCTCTGCTTACTCTTCATCTAACTAGTGAGAAGCTGGTGTCTAATATTTATAGGTGTAAATAGATGCTACCCTACTATCCATTTCCCTCTAGTTCTTGGATTCAGTCAGGATAGGAGGAACACTTAATATAACCACCCCAGATCAAAAAGCAGCAAGAGAAAATTCTGTGAGCGAAGAGGACACTGCCTGTCTTTCTTCTGGTGAAAATGTCAGGGCTCCACATGGGCAGGAATGTATGTTAAATGCCTTCATATCCACGCTTTAAATTTATTATCACAGCACCCTACCCCTGTACTCCTGCGACCCAGAGAAAAGCCAGTCTTAAGGTTTAGTCTGTATCTTTCCTGAATTTTTTCTGGGCAGGTATATCAATGCGTACATATGCTACACATATATATATTAATATATTTTGCGTATATATAGTCCAGAGAGGTTAAAACACATCTACCTAGGATTAGTGAGGTCTTGTCCTAGTCAGTTCCTTTATATATGTTTATTGTATAGTCACTTTCACTAGATCTGACTAGCTTAAAATCTGTGCTCTTTTTACTAAGTGTAGAGTGTAGATTGTTTTACATAAAAATTCTACAGTTGCATATATTTTTAGGTATAATTGCATTATCTGGAAGGGTATAATCAAACTGTATAGTAATAGTCACTGCTGGATGGTGAGTATTGGCTGGTGGAGCTGTGATGGGTGTGACTGGAGCGGAGGAAGGGGCAAAATGTAAAAAACCCGTTTGAACTCTCTCCATTGCTTCATGAATTTAAAACCAGAATTGTCATTACTGCTTTACTTATACTTTTTGTAGTTTTCAGTATTTAAATTTTTGCATTGCATATGAATACTTTAATAATAAAGCAAAAACAGACTTACTACTAGTTAGTAATATATATACAATTTAAATGTTTTACTCATTCTAAATAAAATCCCCACATTTCAAAATTAATTTTTTCTGGAGGGGCATCCTACAGAAGATTTGGAGAGGATGTTTCCCCCTTTCTCTAAGTTTTTGTACAATGTTTTCCCTCTCGGTTTTCTTAGCTAAACTATACCCGACAGCTTTCTGGGCGCTTTCTGACATTCCAGTACCTGTCCCAGTATCTCTCACTTCCAGATGCCACTGCCTACGGAAGACAGGCTTCCTTGTGGGGATGGCTTTCAGAAAGCTAGTTGGTGTTGCTTCCATGTTTGACTAAAAGGATAAAGCCCTCCTGGGTTTGGAGTTTGGCTTGAGAGTGTACGCTAGATGGCGGTGTCCTCGGCTTCTTCAACAGAGGCCCTTTTTTTTCTGTGCAAGTAGCACTTGTCCTGTCCTGGAAACTTTTCGGTTAAAACAGTTTGTTCTCTCTAGTGCTCCATTGTCACTTCAGAGAAAGACATTCATTGGGGATTTTTTAGTGACTAGAATAATCATTACTACCTAATTTTTAAAAAGGCCAGAATGCATGAAAGAATGACTTGATTTAACAGACTAGTGATTCATATTATGAGTCAAGAAAGTTTGATTTAATAATTTTGAAGGTGTTATAAAATCCATTATTTTAAAATTTAAACAGATTAGGGGCTGGCCCGGTGACATAGCGGTGAAGTTTGCACGCTCCACTTCTGGCGGCCTGGGGTTCGCAGGTTTGGATCTTGGGTGCGGACCGATGCACTGCTTGTCAAGCCATGCTGTGGCAGGCATCCCACATATAAAGTAGAGGAAGATGGGCACGGATGTTAGCCTAGGTCCAATCTTCCTCAGCAAAAAAGAGGAGAATTGGCAACGGATGTTAGCTCAGGGCTAATCTTCCTCACACACACACACGCAAATTTAAACAGATTAAATCAGTAATATATATTCCTTGTAAAAAATTCAGCTACTACCAACCTTGAGTAGAAGAAAGCCCATAAGCAAAGGGGTCATGGAATCCGTTTTTTCCTCTTCTGAAAAATGTCCATGGCCCTGTAATCCTACCACCCAGAGCAAACTAGTGTTGTAGTTTAGTCTTTACCCTTCTGGAATTTTTTTCTATACATATACATTAATATATTTTATGTATATGTGTGTGCATGTATACATATTTTTCTTACAAAAATGGGATCATACTCTGCTATTTTATAACCTGCTTGAGACTGTATTCTTCTTTTAAAAATTACAGCTTTATTGAGATATAATACACATACCCCACAGTTCACTCAGAGTGTAAAATTCATTGGTTTTTAGATATATTCACAGAGTTGTGCGGTCATCACTACAAACAATTTTAGGCGTTTCCATGCTCATTTCCAGTCTGGCTTCTTTCACTTCGTATATTTTTTGAGGTTCATCTATGTTTTGGTATGTATCAGTACTTCATTCATTTTTATGGCTGAATTATATTCCATTGTATGGATATACGCATTTTGTTGATCCATTCATCAGTTGATGGATGTTTAGATTGTTTCCACTTTGAAGCTATTATGAATAATGTTGCTGTGAACATTTGTGCCTAAGTCTTTGTGTGGACGTGTATTTTCATTTTTTGGGGGTAGATACCTAGGAATGGAATTCCTGGGCCATATGGTAAATTTATGTTTAACTTTTTAAGAAACTGCCAAACTAAACAAGTTTTATTTTAGAAGAAATATGAATAGAAATAACAGTAAGAATTTTTTATATTAGATTTGCAAAGAGTAAGTGGAATGATAATGCCCAGTGCTGATGAATATAGAGGAACAGGCATATTCATGCACTGTTGGTGAAAGTGTAGATTGATGCAGTTTTGGGGCAGTTTGGCTATATGTACCACTTTAAAAATGTGCAGACCCTTCTGTCCAGCAGGTCCACTTGCAGGAATTTATCCTAGTTGCACATAAACACATAGATCTAAATACTGCATAGTCTTGGCTTTTTTATAAGAGTAAAAAATGGAAAACACCTTCCTGGTCCATGCATAGGAGACTGGTTATATTAATGGTGACTTAAACATTTTTTTCTTTCTTCTATCATTAATTTTTCCCTCCCTAGCTTTTTCTCTCTTCTTAGAGAAAACCGCTTTTGAACCGTGCCTTACCCTCCAACTACTGCTCATTTCTGTATTCTCATCTATTGCAAAGTTCCTCAAGAGAGTGGAATTCCTTTGCTTCTCTTCTTGAACCAGTTGTAGTTAGCTTTAAATTTGTTCTTGTAAAAGTCACATTGGTAAATTCAGTGGTCAGTTCTCAGGCCTCCTCTTACTTGGCTTCCATAACGATATTCACTGCTCTCAGTCTCCTTTATCAGTACCTCTTTTTTTTTTTTTTGGTTTCTTCTGGGTGTTGATGCCACCACCTAAAATTAGAAGGAAGTAGAGCAGTGGGAATGATGCTATTTGCCTTTACTGGACTTCCAGAGAACTTTGACTTTTCACTCTTAACACTGAGATCTGCCTCCCCTCAACATCACACATGCCCATACCCTTTGTGTTAAGAAAGATGGGGCTCATTCTTTATGAAGAAATGGATGCATGAGAAACTGGAAGCATCACAGGATTTAGATGATCGCAGCAGAAAGAATATAAAGTGAAAATATTTTTGTACCTCCCTCCCACCTTTCTCTATGAGATAATTAAGAGCTTTCTGGGGGAGGCAGGATAGGGTCTGCGATTAAGAGCACAGGCTCTGTAGTCAGATGACCCAAGTTCAGATCTCAGCTGAAGCACACCCTAGGCCTGCAGCCTTGGACAAGTCACATAACTGCTCCACACTTCAGTTCCTCATCTGTAAAAATGGGATAGTATTAGTACCTACTTCTTAGGGTTAATAACCACTGAAGGAAATCCTCAAGTCTATAATTTCTTGTCTAAGGGCTCCTTTTGCCTTGTTTATATCATGAAGAGTATCTTACTCAGGAATTGATCTGCCTTCCGTATCCCAATCTTCCCAGCTTTCCTTTTTACACCAAAATTTGACCTGTGTATGACCTGTAGGCCTCAGTAGACAAATCAGTGAGAGGCTGGAGTAGGGCTGGAGAACTAGCATGCAGCACTGGGATTTATAAGGTGTTAAAGGCCAGGTAGCAGATATTTAAAATTGTCAGTTCCTTTCCTGCTGATGGGTCTTATGTTTTTCTCAAGTATTTTTTATGGTGCAATGCATAAAATGAACTTAAAATTTTCTTTAGGTGTCATTTCATCTTTTATTGTAATGTAAGAAAAGCACACAGCTCTGAGGGTTCAGCCTAATGAATTTTTACAAACTGAATATAATCATGTAACCAGAACCCAGATCAAGATTGAGAGTATTGCTGGCACTCCAGAAGCCTCCCTGTGGCCCTTCCTGGTCATCCGTCCCTCAAGAGGTTACCACTATTCTGACTTATGTCTTGGTAGATTTAATTTTGCTTGTATTTGAACTTTCTTTAAATTGACTCATACGCTATGTTTTCCTTTGTGTGTATGGCTTTTGTTCACTCAACGTTACGTCTGTAAGATTCATCTATGTTGTGTTTAGTAGTAGTTCATTCTTTTTCATTGCCGAATAATATTCCATTGACAAGAATATCCATTTGACTGGTGATGTTAGATTGTTTCTAGGTTTTGGCTCCTGTGAATGATGCTGTTATAAACATTTTTGTAAGTGTTTTTTGGTACACATGTATGTGTATGTACATTTTTGAGTGGAATTACTGAGTCATAAGGTGTGCATATGTTCAGCTTTGGTAGATACTTTTGGTAGATAAATGCCATACTTAGATACAAAAATCCTAAATATTAGCAAACTGAATCCAGCAATGTATGTGTGTGTGTATGTGTGCATGTCTGTGTGTGTATATATATATGTAAATGTATATATACATAAAAAAAGATAATGCTTTCCAACCAAGTTGAGCTCATTCCAGGAATACAAGATTTTCTTTTTAAGTTTCAGGTATACAGTGTAATGATTCAGTATTTGTATATACAGTCGTGTGCCATGTAACATTTCAGTCAGTGACGGACTACATATACGATGGTGGTCACATAAGATTATAATGGAGCTAAAAAATTCCTGTCACCTAGTGATGTGGTAATGTAGTGCGATGCATTACTCACATGTTATTGGTGATGCTGGTGTAAACAAACCTGTGCTGCCAGTTGTATAAAAGTGTAGCATATATAATTATGTACAGTACATAATACTTGATAATGATGATAAATGGCTATGTTACTGGTTAAGATATTTACGATACTGCACTTTTTATTGTTATTTCAGAGTGTACTCTTTCTACTTATAAAAAAGAAAAAGTTTACTGTAAAACAGTATGCCGTGTTACACTGGCAGCAGCCTCATACATCTCACGCTTACCACCTCTCTTGATTGCATCATTTTCTCATGTGCTGGATTTAATCTTGTGTTGTTTTGTTCATCATTGCCCCTAAGCATACAAAATCCACTGCTAATGTTAAGAGGCCACCTCAAGTAATTGACCTGGGAACGAAATTAAAAATGATTTAAGAATTGTGAAGATGGGGCCAGCCCAGTGGCATAGTGGTCAAGTTTGCGTGCTCTGCTTCGGTGGCCCAGGGTTTGCAGGTTCGGATCCCGGTCACGGACAGATGCACTATTAGTCAAGCCATGCTGTGGTGGCGTCCCATGTAAAGTAGAGGAAGATGGGCACGGATGTTAGCCCAGAGCTAGTCCTCCTCACACACACACAAAAAAGAACTGTGGTCTTCAAGTTATAAAAAAAAAAAAAAAAAAAGAATTGTGAAGACGGAAAATCAGTGATGGTTATTGCTCGCTAGTCAGGCATGTCCCATTCTACCATACCTACCATCCTGAAGAACAAGAGCAAAGTGACGAAAGCTGTTAAAGGATCTGCTTCACTGAAGGCAATGAGTAACAAAAATTGAAAACGGCCTATGTCAGACATGGAGAAGCTGGTAATGACCTGGATTGAAGACCAGACACAGAAGCGTATCCCTCTCAGCACCATGATGATCACGGCCAGACCAAGAAGTTTGTTTGTGTTGTTGAAAGAGAAGACTGGGCCCAGCTATGATGTTGAATTTACTGCTAGCTCTTTGTGGTTTAAATGATTCAGGAATCGTTATTCATTACATAATGTGAAAGTGAGTGGTGAGTCTACGAGTGTTGATGTGAAGGCAGCTGAAGAATTTTTGGAAACTCTAGATAAGTTGATTGTGGAGGAAAACTACTTGCCAAAGCAAATATTCATTACGGATGAAACCTCTCTGTTCTGGAAACATGCCTGAAAGGACTTTCATACATAAGGAGGCCACATCAGTGCCAGGATTCAAGGCTTTTAAGGACAGGATAGTCTTGCTTGGGGGCAGTGTTGCAGGCTATAAATTGAAACTCTTTGTGATCTGGCACAGTGAGAACCCCAGGGGCCTTCAAGCACATAAGTAAGCACATGCTGCCAGTGTACCACAGGAGTGAAAAGAAGTCATGGATGACCCAGCGCCTCTTCCAAAGATGCCCTCCTGAATTGCTGTGCCAGCGAAGTGGAGAAGTACTGTTTGGAGAATAACATACCTTTCAAGATTTTGCTTATTGTTGTTAATACTCCCAGACATTCTCCTTTTATTGGTGATCTTCATTCCAATATTGAAGCAGTGTTTCTCCTTCCAAACACCACCTCTTTGATCCAACCAATGGACCAAGGAGTTACATTAGCTCTTAAGGCGTACTACCTGAGGAGGACCTTTGCCCAGGCTATTGCTGCAACTGAGGAAGACACTGATACAATTCCGGAAGGATTACAATATGTATAATTGCATCAAGAACTTTGCTGGGGCTTGGGGGGATGTCACCGAGGAGTGTATGAGGGGCATCTGGAAGAAAACACTCAAGAGGTTTGTCCATGACTTCAAAGGATTTGCCAAGGATGAGGAGGTTGCAAAAATCAGCAAGGCTGTGGTTGAGATGGCAGACTTTAACCTGGATGTGGATGAGGATGACATTGAGGAGCTCCTGGAGATGGTTCCTGAGGAAGTGACTAATGAGGAGTTGAAACTGGAGTAGGAACGCATAGCTGAAGAAGAGGGAAGAGGAAAGGAAACTAACTGCAGGAGAAGAAAAAGAAGAACCCACAAGAAAATTCATAGTGAAGGGTTTAGCAGAAGCTTTTGCAGACCTCAACAAGCTCCTTAAAAAGTTTGAAAGGTTTTCATTGATAGATAAGAATGTTCCCGGTGCATTATCTGCTTACAAGCAGATGTATGGTGAAAAAAAAGAAACCAAGCGAACCACCATGGACGTGTTTCTGAAAAGAGAGATACCTCCTCAAGAAGAGTCTCAGGCGGGTCCTTTAGGAGATATTCCAGAAGAAAGCATTGTTATCATAGGAAATGACAGCTCCATGCATGTTATTGCCCCTGAAGACCTTCCAGTGGGACAAGATGTGGAGGTGGAAGACAGTGATATTGATGATCCTGACCCTGTCTAGGGCCAGGCTAATGTGTGTGTTTGTGTCAGGTTTTTTTTGGTGAGGAAGATCGGCCCTGAGCTATCATCTGTTGCCAGTCTTCCTCTTTTTGCTTGAAGAAGATTAGCCCCCAGCTAACATCTGTGCCAGTTTTCCTCTATTTTGTATATGGGACGCCTCTGCAGCATGGCCTGATGAGTGGTGCATAGGTCTGCACCCGGGATCCGAACCTACGAATCCTGGGTCACTGAAGCAGAGTGCACAAATGCTACCAGTCCGGCCCCTTGTGTCTTAGTTTTTAGTAAAAACTTTTCAGAAGTAAAATAAATAATTTTTTAATAGGATAAAGCTTATAGAATAAGGGTATAAAGAAGGAATATTTTTGTACAGCTATACAATGTGTTTGTATTTTAAGCTATTACAAAAGGAATCAAAAAGTTTAAAAACAGTTTATAAAGTAAAAAGGTTACAGTAAACCAAGGTTAATTGATTGCTGAAGAAAGAAAAATATTTTTTATAAATTTAGTGTGGCCTAAGTGTAGTGTTTATAAAGTCTACAGTAATGTACTGTAATGTCCTAGGCCTTCACGTTCACTCTCCACTCACTCACTGACGCACCCAAAGCAACTTCCAGTCCTGCAGGCTCCATTAATGTTAAGTGTCCTATACAAGTGTACCAGTTTTTATCCTTTATATTGTATTTGTACTGTACTTTTTCTGTGTTTAGATATGTTTAGATACACAAATGCCATTGTGTTACAATTGCGTATAGTTTTCAGTACAGTAACATGTTGTACAGGTCTGTAGCCTAGGAGCAATAGCCTATACCATATAGCCTAGGTGTGTAGTAGGCTATAGCACCTAGGGTTGTGTAAGTACACTCTATGATGTTCGTATAACAACAAAATCACCTAACGATGCGTTTCTTAGAACATATCTCCATCATTAAGTGACATGTGACTGTATTGCAAAATGATCACCACAGTAAGTCTAGTTAACATCTCTCACTATACGTGGTATGATTTTTTTCTTGTGATAAGAACTTTTAGGATTTACTTTCTTAGCAACTGTCAAATATACAATACAGTACTATTAACTATAGTCACCATGCTGTATTCCCCAGGACTTATTTATTTTATAAGTGGAAGTTTGTACCTTTTAACTACCTTCACCCATTTCACCCACCCCCTACCCCCTGCCTCTGGCAGTCACCAGTCTGTTCTCTGTATCCATGAGTTTGAGTTTTGTTTTTTAGACTTCATGTATAGGTGAGTTCATACAGTATTTGTCTTTCTCTGTCTGACTTAGGTCACTTAGCATAATGCCCTCAGGGTCCATCTATGTTGTCGCAAATGGCAAATTTTCCTCCTTTTTTATGGCTGAATAATACTCTATTCTATATACACATCACAATTTCTTTATCCATTCATCCATTGATGAACACTTAGGTTGCTGCCACGTCTTGACTATTGTAACTAATGCTGTAGTTAACGTGGGGGTGCTGATATCTTGTTGAGTTCAGTGTTTTCATTTCCTTTGGATAAATACCCACAAGTGGAATTGCTGGATCATATGGTAGTTATATTTTTAATTTTTTGAGGAACCTCCATACTGTTTTCCATAGTGGCTGCACCGGTTTACATTCCCACCAACAGTGCACAAGGGTTCCCTTTTCTCCACATCCTCACCAACACTGTTATTTCTTGTCTTTTTTGTAATAGCCATTCTGACCCATGTGAGGTGATAATCTCATTGTGGTTTTGATTTGCATTTCCCTGATTAATGACGTTGAGCACTTTTTCATGTACCAGTTGGCCATCTGTGTGACTTCTCTGGAAAAATGTCTGTTCAGAACTTCTGACCATTTTTTAATTGGATTGTTTTCTTTGCTATTGAGCTTTATGAGTTCTTTATATATTTTGGATATTAACCCTTTATCAGATATATGATTTGCAAATATTTTCTCCCATTCAGTAGGTTGCCTTTTCATTTTGTTGATGGTTTCCTTTGCTGTGGAGAAGCTTTTTAGTTTGATATAGTCCCATTTGTTTGTTTTTTTCTTTTGTTGCCTTTGCTTTTGGTGTCAAATACAAAAAATCATTGCCAAGACCTGGGTCAAGGAACTTACTGCCTATGTTTTCTTCTAAGAGTTTTATGGTTTCAGATTTTATGTTCAAATATTTTAATCCATTTTAAGTTAATTTTTGTGTATGGCATTAGATAATGGTCCAGTTTCATTCTTCTGCATGTGGCTGTCCAGTTTTCCCAACACCATTTTGAAGAGACTATCCTTTTCCCATTGTATATTCTTGGCTTCTTTGTCAAAAATTAGCTGTCCATATATTGTATGGGTATATTTCAGAGTTCTCTGTTCTGTTACTATGATCTATGTGTCTGTTTTTATGCCAATACCATACTGTTTTGATTATTGTAGCTTTGTAATGTAGTTTGAAATCAGGAAGCATGATGCCTCCAGCTTTGTTCTTCCTTCTCAAAATTGCTTTGGCTATTCAGGGTCTTTTGTGGTTCCATACAAATTTTAGGGTTGTTCTATTTCTGTGAAAAATGCCATTGGAATTTTGATAGGGATTGCGTCGAATCTGTAGATTGCTTTGGGTAGTATGGACATTTTAACAATATTAATTCTTCTAATCCATGAGCACAGAATATCTTTCCATTTATTTGTGTTGTCTTTAATTTCTCTCATCAATGTCTTGAGAGTTTTCAATGTACAGGTCTTTCGCCTCCTTGGTTCAGTTTATTCATAGGTATTTTATTCTTCTTGATGCAATTGTAAATAGAATTGTTTTTTTAATTTCTCTTTTTGACAGTTCATTATTAGTGTATAGAAATGCAACTGAGTTTTATATATTGATTTTATATCCTGCAACTGTACTGAATGGTAAATGAAGATGGTTTAATATTTGAAAATCAATTTATGTAATTCACCACGTTATCAGAATAAAGGAGAAAAACCATCTCAATTGATAATCTCAACATAATCATCACAGTAGAGAGAGAACAAGGATATATTCCTTCATAACAGTACATTTATCACTCTCAAAAAATAAACCATTAATATAAAACTAATAGCTAATAAACAGTGCATATTCAGATTTTTGCAATTATTTTAATCATGTAGCTATTTTTTTTTTTTTTTTTTGCGAGGAAGTCCAGCCCTGAGCTAACATCCGTTGCTGATCCTCCTCTTTTTGCTGAGGAAGACTGGCCCTGGGCTAAGATCTGTGCCCATCTTCCTCCACTTTATATGGGACGCCGCCACAGCATGGCTGACAAGCAGTGCCTTGGCAGGCACCTGGGATCCGAACCTGCGAACCCTGGGCTGCCAAAGTGTGAATTTAACTGCTGCGCCACTGGACGGCCCCTCATCATGTAGCTATATTTGTCCTGTTTTTTTAATTTGAGTTCCAATCCAGGATCAAACATAGCATTTAATTGTCATGTTTTATTAGATATTTCACAATCATTATATAACACACTCAGAACAAGTATAAAAGTGCAAACTTAATATTTGTAAGGTGGATACCCTTCTAACCTCCAGTCGTGGAGGATAGACTCTTGCCACACCCTCCCAGAAGTTTTCCACGTGCCTGTTCTCAAATACAACCCCCTTGCTCTCATCTGAGTAACCAATTTCCTGATTTTTATGATACTTTCTTTCCTTTATAGTGTAGCTTTACCTTTCAGTACGGTTTTAATAATATCTTAATAGTATAATTTAAATTATTATCTAATTGTAATAGTAATATTTTAATAATAATAGTTGAACATGATAAGGTTTGGTAGTCTGTGTTTTCCCACTGTTTTTCTTTTTCCTTTTACATTTGTGTTCTCAGCACATCACATTAGGAGGTCTGTAATGTCTGTCTGATTACTGATGATGTTAACTTTTGATCATTTGATTACAGTATTTGCCAGGTTTTTCTACTTTGTAAAGTTACTGTTTTCCCCTTTGTAATAGGTACTTTGAGACTGTGTAAATCTTTGTTACTCATAAAACTTTGATCCTAGTTTTCTAGCTCCGTTATTTCATCTATAGTTAATATTTGGAGTTCTGCTAGAAGGAAGGCTTTGTATTCTCCTTTGAGTATTTATTTCAACATTTCATGTATTTTTATTTTATTTTATGGGTTATATATTCTGTTACTATCATTTTGATGCATGAATTGTCCCAGTTTAGGCCAGTGGCAGCCCCTTCAGCTTGTGCCTGAGTCCTTTTGACGTGTCTCTGACATGTTCCTTTGAGCACTTTCTGGCACAGAATGTTCCAACGTACCTTGTACTTTCCTAGCCCTGGATCTGGAATTAACTATTTCTCTGAGGAGACCTGGTCCTTTTAGTGGATAATGGTATTTAGAAGCAAAGATCTTGGTGCTCAGTATGTTTTTTCTTTGTATTTATCCTGTTTGGGGTTTGTAGAGCTTTTTGAATTCACAGCTTGATGTTTCCTTTGAATTTTGGAAAATTATTGGCTATCACTTCTTAAAACATTGCTTCTGCTCCATCTGTCTCTTCTTTTGGGACGCCAGTTACTCATCTGTTAGACCTTTTCACTGTATCCCATGTGTGTCTTCCACACATTTCTATATTTTCCATCCTTTTTCTCTTTGTGGTTTAATTTTGTTGATCTGTAATCTTTTCTTCTGCTATGTTTACTGTGTTTAACCTTGTATTAAACCATCTATTAAAATCCTTAACATCAGTTATCATGTTTTTCAGTTTTAGGGTTTCCATTTGACTTTTTTAAAATAGATTATACTTGTCTGGTGGAATTCTTGCTATCCTCTGTGTTTGGGGACATAGTAATCATAGTTATTTTAAAATCCATGTCTGGAAACTCCAGTATCTGGGTCACCTGGGTGTCTGGTTCTCTGCTGTTTCTCTACCTCTTCCCTTTTAATGGTAATTTTTTCTGTAGGAAAGCAGTTTGATTATCTGTTTATAAAGTTATAAAAATGTCAATATTCTTAGATTTCCTGAAATACAATTTCTTGATCTGTCTACCTCAGTCAACTTTTTGCTAAATTTTGTTGTGACAGATAACCCCTGCATCTCAGTGGGTTACAACAGCAAAGGCTTATTTCTTGCTCACATTACATTTTAGTTCCTGGATAACTGCAGTTATGTTCCATGGTTATTGTGTTCCATGTGTCTTATTTATTTTGGGATCCAGGCCGAAGAAGAAGCCCCCATAAAGGAAGTATTGATCTCATGGCCAAAGTTAACAAGAGGGATGAACCATGTGATGTTTCCTAAAAGTCTTCTTGGCTGAGGTTCATGTCTCTTCCATTCACAGTTTGTTGGCCAAAGCAATTCATGTGGCCAAGGCTGCAGTTAATAGGGTGAGGAGTGTATGTGCTACTTCCACAGGGAGGCATTACAAGTTACATGGGAGGGAGGAGTGAATAATTGGGAACAATAATACAATTTATCTAACTACCTTACAGAAAAAAATTCTACGTTTGGAAAAAGCTGTATATGTATGAAGATGTTAATGTAGAATTATTAATAATGGTAAAAAATTATAAGCATCAGTAGTAAAGAACTTTATATTCAGTGAAATGTTACACAGTTATTAAAATGATCATTTTAATATCTAGCAACATAGGAAAATGCATTTAATATACTATTAAGTGAAAGAGCAATGTTCAGAGTATATATACCCTGTGAGTATAGCTATGTACCCATAATCATACATTTGTTAGAAAATTGAAGATATAAAAATGATAGTAGTTATCTTAGGATGATGGACCTTATGAATGATTTTTCATTTTTAAGCTTAAGCTTTGTACAGTGCTGTTATTCTACAATTAAAAATAGTTTTGTTTTTGAAAGGTTATTTTTCATTCTAAAAGTCATACACATTATCAGGGAAATGTTGAGGGAAAAATGATTGAAAAATCAAACTCTAGACCTGTCTCCCCACACCATCACAGTAACTATTTTAGGTGTGTTAAAAAAATTAGTATTTAAAAAAACATCAGCAGATTAACCTTGTATTGTGTTATCGTGTTTCATTTTAGGTCCTGAAAATCCTTGGTTGGTCCAAGCTTATGTTTCAGCAGCTAAACACCCTTTTGCTTCTGTGGTGGCTCAGGAGGTTTTTCAGAGTGGAATCATTCCTTCAGATACTGACTTCCGTATCTACAGGGATTTTGGGAACATTCCAGGTATTTTGTTAATTGTTGTGAGTTACAGTGTGATGGTGATTAATCAAAAGTGAGTTATACTTTTTGGAAGTTTGTGAATAAACAGCATTTTCTGAGAGCATATTCTCTGTGTGAGAGCGGTATGTTCTGACTCACTGAAACTGAGTTCCTGATATTTTCCTTTTCTTTTAAACCCCAGTCTAATTTAAATGCATGCCTCTGCGAAAACATGTCATCTTGCTCACAGTGTGACAGAAGAACAGGGAGAACTGTTTAGCACTTCATTTCCAAAAGGTGGTAATAGAGCCTTCAGGGGTCTTTGACTTTTGCTGTTATCTTGCTTTGCCACCTCCCTTGGTGGCTTGTACAGCTTATTTGAAGTAAAAATTTGGCTCTGGCCTGGCAAGGATGTAGATGGCAAAGTTTTGATGAATTCTCAAGCTCATTGTTTCTGCTCCTTACTGTGTGACTTGTAATGCCTCCCTGTGCAGTAGTATACTTCCTCAGTCATTATGAATTGAATTATGTACCATAGCTATAGATTCTTTTAAGAATTTGGAAGAGAATTTACATCTTTCATTCATAAGTGTGACAAAGCAATCATGCCACTGCTTTGACACTTTTGTCTTTTAGGAATTTAATACATTAAACAAATAGGCCTAAAGCAAGTTTGATCTTTAAAACAAAATGACGTTTTTTTTTTTTTTTCTTGTATGTCTTAGGAATAGATTTAGCTTTTATTGAGAATGGATACATTTATCACACCAAATACGACACAGCAGACAGAATTCTGACAGATTCCATTCAGAGAGCAGGTTGGTATTCTAATTTAGACTTTTGATATATGGTAAGATGGAATATTAGGGATGACCTAAAATCTGTAAATAGTCTGTGTGGCCTATGCCTTAGGGAGGCAATGTATTGTGTGAATGAGCTGGGGCTTTGGAGTTATAAGAGGGTTTGAATTTTAGCTTTGAAATCTAGTTTTGCAATTAAGAACATAAGACTGTTTATTGTGAGGAATTGGAAAGGGAGAAGAAGCCAGGCGTCAGGGCTGTTCCGACAGTAATTTAAGTGTGGAATAATGAGGACCTAGACTGTGGTGTTGACAAAAGATAGAAACGAAAGGGGAGGGATGGAAAATTAGATACACTTAGAATGTAATTCAACAAGACTTGACAGGTTAGATAAAGGGATGAATCAGATGGATGGCAGCAAAGAAGACTGCAAAGTATAAAGCCTAGCTGGCTGTGGAAAGATGATGCCATTGACCATAATGGGGATGTGAGAAGGCGACCCTCATCCAGGGCAGTAATGTAGAGGGGAAGGAGACTGTGAACTCTGTCAGACGTGTTGGATGGAGGAGGTCTGTGAACCAATCAGATGAAAAAATAGATACAGTGTTAGGGCTCCTGGCAGAACTAGGGATATGGGTTTGGGAATCAAAGGCGTAGAGAAAAACCACAAAAGTATGGAGAATGGAAACGTTTTTTGGGAGAGTGAAGCAAAGGTAGAGGACTAAACCTGAGCTTTGGGGAAAACACATTTTAAGGCTGATAGAGAAGCCAATGAAAGAAAGCCGATAGTAAGACAGTGTCTTAAGTGAAAAGAGGAGAGAGTCAAAGATGGGATGAGCAACAGGAAGAAATGCCAATTATTCAAGGTTTCTTAGTGCTCCTTTGTTAAAGCTCAAACTCATTCATTCATTGATTGATATAACAAATATTAGTTATAGACCTCTGATGTGCCAGGTTCTGCCTGATGATGACTGTCCCCACTCTCCAGCTTCATTGCTGAATACTCTCTCTCCTCATCCAGGACTTTTTTGCCTGTATTTGGAACTTTTCCCTCCTCAGGATCTTCTACACAGTTCTCAGTCTGGACAATCTTCCCCATTGTAGCTAGCTCCTGTTCATCCTTTAACTATAAATATTGCTTCCTTAGGGATGCTTCCCTGACTTCTCAAACTCTCTTGGTCTCCCATGATATGTTCCCAGGGGACTCGAATACCTCTCCTTATTAATTCTTTTTTTTAAATTGAGATATAATTGACATTCCTTATTAATTCTTAACACATGTGTAATAACTTGTTCAGTGTCTGTGAGCTTTGTTAGAGGCCTTTGTCTCTTGGTTCACCACTGAATTTCTGGTATCTAGAGCAGTGTTGGCTACATTAAATATATATTAAATGAACAGGGACTAGGAAACAGCCTTTGGATTTGTCAACAGTGAGGGTACAGTTGATCAGAGAATAGTTCTAATAGAAGGGAAAGGATGAAGGCCAGTTGGCTGAATTTCTAAGTGGAGAGGAAACAGAGTACAGAGCATGGACCTTATTTGAGAAATTTGGTAAGAAAAGTGGGAGAGCAGTAGGATGGTAAAAACTATTTCTGTTCACATTCTTTCTAGGTATTACTTTACTCAAACATTGGATGGTTTATTCAACTTTGTTATCTTCCTTTTCTTTACTAATAGGTGACAACATTTTAGCAGTTCTTAAATATCTAGCTACATCTGATATGTTGGCCTCTTCTTCTAAGTATCGACATGGAAACATGGTCTTCTTTGATGTGTTTGGCTTATTTGTCATTGCCTACCCCTCTCGTGTTGGCTCGATAATTAACTACATGGTGGTAATGGCTGTTGTTTTGTACCTGGGCAAAAAATTCTTGCAGCCCAAACATAAGAGTAAGTATTTTCCTCTAAAACTGTAATACTGGCATGGGTATAGAATTTGCCTCAAGTTTTTTAGTCAGTTTGCTTATAAGTTAAAAATCTTAAGAAAAATAACATTTGATTTATATTGTAAGAAATTTCTAAGTGAATAGCAGATTAATATGCTCATGATACTTGTAGTCTTGGTAAAGCAGGCAATTTTTATGTACTTAAGCACTCCATAGAAGTACCACATGGAAGCTATTGAAAAATGGTTTGTACACATTGACTTTTAGTGAAAAGTCCCATTAAAAAGTCTCATTCACATTACAGACCAGTAGCACACTGTTCTGAAGTATGAATGAACTGTTTCTGGTTAAATTGGTGTCCTTCTACTTGAAATGTTTTGTAGTGTAAGTTGGTATGTGCTGTTACGAGATAAAATGTTTAGCAGCAATTTAATCCTTTGTCACCAGTTATTTTCCCGTGCTCCTTCTCTTCCTGTTAGCTTCTTTTAGTAAGATTTTATATGGAACTTTGCCTCCTGTTCTTGCTAATATTTCGGTACACACAGCATCCCGAAGGTGATGAAGATTAAGACTGCCCGCTTTCCTAGTGAGGAATGTATCTGAACTATTACTGGACGACTTATTTTTTTGAGTCTTTAGTACCCACAGATTCTCAGTAAATGTTACTTGAATATTATTCATTGATACCTTCCCTGTTCTAGTGTTTAACAAACCCTACTCCATAGGACATTTCAATACTTTTCAATTACAATGGTGAATTTTTTGACATCTGCCCCTTTAAATCTACTGACTGGTTATGAAATTGATTTGATAAAGATGGTGATCTCCACTTTGTGTTTTCTCATTAGCTGCTAACTACACGAAGGACTTCTTCTGTGGACTTGGCATCACTCTCATAAGCTGGTTCACTAGCCTGGTTACCGTCCTTATTATAGCAGTGTTCATCTCTCTTATCGGACAGTCTCTCTCATGGTATAACCACTTCTACGTCTCCGTTTGTCTGTATGGAGCTGCAGCTGTAGCGAAAATAATATTCATACATACCCTCGCAAAAAGATTTTATTATGTGGTAAGTGATAGGCATATTTATTGATTTCTTTTTGCTGCCGTCAAGGCTTGAAGACAAACTCAAGTGGGAGTCATTGTATTTGGCCTTGTGAGCTATCAAAAATTATTTGGCATGGTTATAGAAAACTGGCTCCCAGAACTGTGTTAATTTTCTGGAAGGTTTCTTATTCTGAGGGTTTTGTTGCAGACTTTACATGAGGTTATAAAGCTGTAAACAGTGTTTGGGGTGGTGGTGACTGCAAGGCTTGTTAGCACAGCCTTCTCCCTCTACTGAATCTGCTGCAGTTTTTGCAACCATGCTCTTGAATCTACCAGCCCTCCCTGGGCTCACCCAATTATTTATCTTTGAATCGCTCTGTTCTCTGCTGGACTGTCAGCTCCATGAGGACAGGGATTGTTTTGTTCATTATCCCCTGTGCTTTGGGGTGTTTGACAGATAGCACTAACACACAGTAAGTAGTTGCTGCCCTAAGCTTGTTGCACTTAAAGAATGTTGCACTTAAAGCTGCACTTAAAGTTTCTCTTTAGTTTCCTTCACTTTTTTTTTAACTTATATGTTGTTGATGCAGATTCTGACAGCATGGATATGTGTATGGGGGTTAGAGACATATTACTAAGGAAAAAAGAGGGAGGGAAGAAGGGCCAGCCTGGTGGCGTAGTGGTTAAGTTTGCATGCTCTGCTTTGGCAGCCTGGGGTTTGTGGGTTTGGATCCTGGGTGCTGACCTACACACAGCTCATCAAGCCATGCTGTGGCGGCGTCCCACATACAAAGTAGAGAAAGGCTGGCACAGCTATTAGCGCAGGGCCAATCTTCCTCACCAAAGGAAAAAAAAAGGGAAGGGAGATAGGGTTCCAAAATGATTTATGTTGATTTAGAGAATATTGTCATATTGTTATGGTTTCAACTGTATACATTTGTTTGGTAAAAATAAAATTAGGAATTAGGGTTGTGAAATAATAGGACTAAAAATAAATTACCGTGAGAGAGTGAGCCACGGTTTCTGATTTTTCTAAGTGAGTTAAAGGGAAAATCTTTCTTAGCGCCATTATTTTCAAGACATCCTGTGTACATCTGTTTTTTCAGTTTGTCCTGCTAGGGATTAGAATGGAGACATGAAAGATTATACTACAGCATCCTTCTTAAAGGATGTCTTTGGTACCTGAACTTTGGTCTCAGTTTCAGGTAATGTTGGGATGTGGTGTGAGGAGCCCTTCCGTGTTAGCAGGCTCTGTTGAAGAAAGATTCTTTGAGGTAGCCATCCGTTCATTGTTGAGCTAATACTTGTATCTTAGTGGTTTCAGTTTCCAAAAGAATTACACCATGGGGCTCAATTTCACATGCTTATTCTTAGTGCAACAGTGTGTAACCAGAGTGTGGCTGACTATTGTTGATGTGGCGGGGTGGGGGGAGGGAGAGACAGAAATGCTTAGTAAAATTCCATTTACTTTGACTAATATCAATTGTTCAATCATAAAACTTTGGGCTGTAAGTACAATGGGAAGAGTAATGTGTTTCATCTTCATTTCACAAACATTCATTGGGTACCCAGTGGGCCTGGTACCATGCTGAGGCCTGGTGATACAGAGATTCATAAGGACATGGTCCCTTTCTTTGAGGAGCTCACACTTTCATTTGGGAAGATAGGGAAACCACAGTGATTACAGTCCCTTGGGATGAAATGAAATAGATGACCTAGTCACAGTGCTATAGGAATATAGGGCTGGAAGAGATGAATTTTGTTTGTGGAAGTCAGGAAGGCTTCATGAAGGAGGTGGTGACATTTGAACTGGGTTTTTGAAGTATGAGTTGAAGTATGCCAGACAGAGAACAGGTTGATGGGCAGTCAAGGTGGGAATGTACAAGATGCATGTTGGTCACAGTCAATGAAAAGTTCAGTGTGATGAAGACAAGGTGATAGCACAATAACTGGAAAAGTAGGCCAGGGTGAAGTTGGAGCATGACCCTAAAAATCAATGGGGACACCATTAAATTTTCTAAGCAGGATAGTGAGCGAGAGAATTTGTGATTTAGTAAGAAAACTCTGGTAACAGTGTATAGAATGGATTGGAACAGGCAGAGGTGGGAGGGATCAGTAGAGATGAGGAGAAGAGAACTAGATTTGAGGTATATTTGTTTGATCTTTGGGTACAGTTTGGGAACTTAATGTAAAACATTTTCAGTTATTACAGTCTTCATTGCTGAGATCTTTGTTTTGAAATATCTCAGTGACATTCGCCTTCAGATTTAATCCTAAGAATTATTTTCTTCTTTTTAAAGACAATGTCTCTTGATTAACACTGTGTTGAACATCTAGGTATTTAACAACCATAGCCTTTCTTTCTTTGTCCAAGGGGGTTTGTCAAATGAACTTTAACTTATTTTGAAAACATGTGATTGAAACTCTTGGAGCTCTTAAAGTAGGGTCCCTTATAACAGACGTGCCCTGGGCTGTACAGAGATGAGAGGGCAGAGGAGAGAAAAACTTAAGTGTATCTATTTCCATTTTGGTATTTCTGCACTTAAATTATAACTTTCATGTTTACATTAATAGAATCACTGGTGCAGATGTTAAAATGTATTAAGTTCGTATGACAACTTTCTTCTGAAGAACTCAAGGTGCTTCTCAGGAATCCTCAGACTTCAAAGTTCAAAGAACACTGACCAGATTTTATAATGTGAAAGCACCAGGAATCCAGGACGGGGGCAGAAGTGCACTACCAGACGAGTTGGAGATAGAAAAGACTCAGGAATCAAGCAAAAAAAAAAAAATCAATAAAAGAAATGGCCATGTGCTCTAAAGTCCTGCAGTTTTCCAGGTGTGTTGGTGGCACTGCAGCAGCTTATACTGTTCTTCACAGGTCATTTCTCTAGTTTGCTTGAAATTCTTTGGAAGTTGCATAAATAGAAAAGCTTACAGAGGTGAATGCTTTTTAGAAGAGTCCTTTCTTCTATTTGAGAACATTTCCAAAGGTTACTTTTAGTCCAGTGGAGGAAAAGCGTAGATTATATGCAAGGAATGATGTTTTTACCCCATCTTGTTGAGTTCCCTTTCCCGTGCAGCAGTGTGAATTTAGTACTTCATGGTAAGAGGTAGTTTTGTCAGTGTTTACTTTAAAGTTTAAAGGATAGATCCTGCTTGAAACAAAATGTAGCTCCTCTGAGCTATGGAAGTTATATGACAATAGAAGATCTTTATGAATGGCCCATGAGTGAGACCACTTGTATATTTTTCTTTCTTTCAGAATGCCAGTGACCAGTATCTGGGAGAAGTATTTTTTGACGTCTCGCTGTTTGTGCATTGTGGTTTCCTCATGGCTCTCACTTCTCGAGGACTTTGCTCGGCCTTTATTAGCGCTGTCTGGGTGGCGTTCCCATTGCTCACAAAGCTTTGTGTGCACAAGGACTTTAAGCAGCATGGTAGGGTATTTTTGGTTTTGATACAAATGGGAAAATATCTTAAAATACATAAGATAAGGCTTCCAGGGGCTATTTCTTTTTTTGACCTTTTTGTTGGGCTTTCTAAATTGTTGCTGTTCGTTTTTTAAAATTTTCAGATCACACAAGATTTTTATCTTATGCCTAATACCCCATTCCGTTCTCACATTTATGAACACATGCTAATATATTACTTACATATTTTAATTCTTATTTGTATTTTATCCTCTCTGAGTGAAAGTGTTTGTCTCATTAGGTAACATGTCCCAAAAAGGCAGGAGACACGACTCATTTCCATTAGGTGCCAAGGTACCACAGCACTATAAAAATTTGTATGTCACTGTAGAATGTCAGACCTGTGTGTTTTCTCTCTCTTTTTCCCTAGGGGCTCAAGGAAAATTTATTGCCTTTTACCTTTTGGGGATGTCTGTTCCTTATCTTTATGCATTGTACCTCATCTGGGCAGTATTTGAGATGTTTACCCCTATCCTTGGGAGGAGTGGTTCGGAAATTCCACCTGATGTTGTGCTGGCTTCCATTTTGGCTGGTTGTACGATGATCCTCTCTTCTTATTTTGTAAGGAAAAAAAATTTTTTTTAAATTTTCTTCTTTCTTCATTATATGATGAGTTTAGCCATAATAGATTCTATGAAATAGTGTTGCTTATATTTTATTGAGAAATTCTTAAGTAAAAGAAATAGTGAATGGCTGTGCATATTGTGGGATCAATGTGGTAAGAAAATGTAGAATGGGGTCTTTGTTGTTATTTTTGCCACCTCATCCTCCCAAATACTCTGATTAAAGTGCTTTTCAAACTACCTGAATGTGAATTTGTAGAATTGCATACTAAGTGAGGATTGGTAGAGCTTGCCTGGTGGTGAGTTTTTAGAATGAGTCCTAATCATGTGTTTTGAACTTACTAATTAAAGGCAAATGTTAATAAATACATGGTAGTTTTATTAGTGCGATTAGAGCTAGTGAAGGAAGGCTAATTCTGATGACGCTCTTTCCATTATGATTTAACTGCCTTGCTGCTGGCACAGGAGAGTTCCTTAATTGAGCCTGTCTCCTCGAGTGATGAACACTTATACCCAAACATGCCTTCATTTACCAAGTAATGAAAGAGTATCACAGGCCTTATCATTTTGCTGTATCAGTGTTCTGCCCTCGTAGGGAGAGTCCTACCTTTGCTGTCCCTGCTTCTCTTCCCTGGGACTCTCCAGAGGGAAGACAAGACATGATGAAGAGTTGATAACCAGACACCCCTTTGTTAGAGCAAGCTCCAGGCAGAGTTCTGCTCTTGGCATGATGTCAACACTCTCCAGGCCTCAGGCCTGGCCCCTGTAGGGGAGGCAATTCTCTGTTTTGTGGCTCTTTTCATTGGAATTCCTAAGAATAGTAAGTACTTACTGACTACCCATCAGTACACTTTGAGATGTGGGGCTAGAGAAAAGTAGCTATGACTTTATTATAGTTCTTTCCTCCATGGAGATGACAGAGCTTTTTCATATTGATAGTAAAGGGCATCTCATGGGAGGTTAGGATCTAGAGACAGCGGGTAAGAATACCACATGCATGGGTGGTCAGCATTATCCATGGAAGTCCCTTAAATAGCCAATAAATAACTGTATATGTGACTACATAAATAGACCTGTAGAGTAATTCTTATGCACGCTATAGTTTGAGGTCAGCTGTACTAGTCCTAAAAGAAATGAGAGCATTCCAGCCATTTTACCTTTAATATAATGATTAAGTCCTTACTGGTATTTGCAAGGATCAATGGAAAATTCTGAAATGTTCTTTGTTGCTTTCAAGGTTTACTGCTTTTGGTTTTAATATTTAGCCTCAGTATCCTCTGTACATGTTAATAGATAAGTTTACTGTTGGTAAAGGAGATGGTGGAGTTTCGTCATATGTAGATTAGGTTCTAATCTAGAGTCGGCTAAGTTATGAACTGGACCCCCCAGTATATTTAAATCATAGTCAATGAATGAAAGCTATTGATGCTCATAAAAGATGATCACAGTGTGGGGCATTTCAATTCTGTTCCATATGGAATGGGATAAAAGGAACCCTGAAAACTTCACTGTGGAAATTGAAAATGACCCCAAAGCATGGAAATCTTGACAACCATAAGAAAGAGGACTAAAGTATGTTATCTTCTAAGTTATATTTTATTAGGAAAGCTTCGGAGAGTGCCTATTGGAATACTTAAAGACCTCATTTAATTTTCATTCTAATGTGAAATAGCTTTGCTGCTCTTGGATGCCGTGGGTTGTCACCGTCTTCATTGTTTTCTTATTTGTGTTACAGCAGTGATGAAGATAGTGGCTTGTTAATAGAGTGAGCCCATTCTCTGGGTAATGGAGAACTGAACTACATGCATGTTTCAGAGAGCATTTCATTCAGCCCTTGGGGATTTATTAAGGGTATTTGCTAGAAAGCAATTCAATTCCTGTCAGGTGATCAATTAACAGGTTTCCTGGGGTTATCCTGTGCTGGGGCCATCCAGTGAGACTGCTGATAGTGGGATCAGGAGGAGCCTCTCAGAAGCAGAGAAACAGCCAGCACACGTTGGATACTTCATAGTCCCTTCTCATGCATCTCTTTGTTTTATTTTGTACCATTTCAGGACCTAGAGTGATATAAGATGTAACATTTAAGACAGAAATAAAAGACAGTGAAATTTAAGACAGTGGAATCCAAACACATTGTCACTTAGGCCATCCTCTTCCTTCTCCTCTGCTCTGTGATTGACATTTGATTTATCACCATTACCAAAGTTCTTCCAGAAGGTGGGTGCAAGAAGCAGAAGATGAGCCTCATGATTAGGAGAAGAGGGAATGTGATGTGGAAACTGTACCTTAAACTGAGGTTTTAGGAATCTTTGGGTAGTAGCTGGCTTGAGAATGGCAGGAACCACAGCATCATGACAGGGAGGTTTGATTTTGACCTAAAAGACTCTGTACGTAAACTTAGCAGCCTTCCAGTGGAGAGGAAGCTCATTACTTGGCATGATATTTGATACTGTTCTGAGGAGCCACATTTTAAGTATTGTGACTATGAGGAGAAAGAGGGACAGACAGGGTAACAAATTGTGTTTTGCTAACTCACTGCCTTAAGTCCTTGGGTGCTGTGTCTTATTTCTGCGCTCACCGTGCAAAAACGTAAGATCTTTGACCGAAGACTAGTACTGTTTTGCTGGAGATTACCCTGGATAGGAACCTCTAAGGGATCTGTGAGTCATGTGTTTCCTCTACAACTTTTAATTCAGTGATTTCATCACAAGTAAAAAGCTAATATAAGCATATTTAGGATTTTCTGGATGCCCACCTTGAGACTGAGCCACTTGCTTTTCCTGTTTAAGTTCAGTTTTGTCATCTTGATTGTTTGCTTTCGCTAACTCAGCACTGAAAGGGGCAGTATTACTTTGTATTGCAGTTTTTCCTCATATGCAGGTCCACAGGCAAAGTCTTGAAGGTACATCTAAATGCTAATTTAGGTGAATCCAGCACCTTGGCATATCATAAAAGTATTATGAGTGAAACTTGAGTTTTGCTGAAATAGGCCTGCTTATGCTTAAAACCTTACTTCTGGTTCTTTAATAAAAGCCTCATGTCGTGATGTTTGGTACAGTTAAATAGCGTCTGCTGTGCAGTGTTAACCACAGGGCATTGATAGGATCGGAAATAAAATAAGGTCATGGTTTGACTGGTGGTGGATCTACATCCTCTGGTCTCTGCCCACTGAGCAGACACTTCTCAGTTTCCTTTTTCCCTTTTGCTGTCTGGGTACCTGTCCAAAAGTCACCATCATGGAGATGAGGGCATCTCATTAATCTAGGCTCTGATTCGTGATGGAAATCCCTTATAATTAGTACTTTATTTACTGGGTGTTGGAGTATGTTAGCACAAGCTGATAAATATTCTTCACTATCTGTCAGATAATACCTGTCACAAAGTAAAGTTGGTTAAAGCCACCTTTCTGCCAATGGTAATTTTTCTATTTTTGTGTTTTGTGTTTTAGATTAACTTCATCTACCTTGCCAAAAGCACAAAAAAAACCATGCTAACTTTAACTTTGGTATGTTCAATTACATTCCTCCTTGTTTGCAGTGGAACTTTTTTCCCATACAGCTCCAATCCTGCCAGTCCAAAGCCAAAGAGAGTGTTTCTTCAGGTAAGGGCAATTTTGTGTGAGCTGTTTGAGATTCTGGAGAGAAAGCCTTGTGTATTTGAGCTTCACTAGTCAACAGGAAAATCAACTGACTTTTTTACCGTTGACCTGTTATTTATACTCGACTATTTTGTGTAAGGCAGTGAGGAAAAGACTGACCATCAAGAGGCATTCTTACCAGCTAGACACACTTCTCCCAAGAGACTGAATTGGAAATGTCCACTTGTTTTTATTACTGTTCAAATTATAAAAAGGTACCTGAAAAACAAGAGCAAATATGTATCATGGAATAACGAGCTTTTGGAAGTATAGATTGTAAAAAATGTCTGCAGGCTGAGCAAAAATCTGAGCTCCTATCAACTGGCAAAATAAAACAGATATTTTTAAATACTAGTAACATTAATCTTAGATATAATGTTCAAAGTAATGTGTGATGATGAAAAGATAACTTAGAAAGGGATCAATAAAATGAGATTTGGAACTTTCTTCGATTTTAGGTTCTTTTGCAGACTTTTTAGAGCTGGTACTATAAAGCAGGAAAAAGGACTAAGTTGCCTTATTTCCGGTCATCTTCTGTGTAGAGGCGTGGAGTGTCCAAACAGAAAGCCAAGAGTCATAACCTAGATAATTATTGAAGGACTTGAATAAGTAATAATAATATTTGAACTTAAATATCAGAGATTTTGAAAAAGAGCCAACTGTTCTTGTTTATAGTCCTGGAGGACACAGTGATACATTTGATGTGACAGATTTTACAATTTGCAAAATCTTTAGTGAAGAACAGCTAGTTTTTAGGAGATTTAATGTGTTTTCAGTGACTTGCTAATTTTTATAATTATGTCAGTAGTATTTATGAAAAGCTAGATTTTTATTTTAAAAAATTCCTGTTCTGATTTGTTTTGGGGTTCTCTTCTTATCCAGTGCCAGAAGTTGTCCAACTTTTCCTGTAAAGGGCCAGATAATAAATATTTTAGGCTCTGCCAGTCATATAGTCTATGTCGCAGCTACTCTGTTTTTACAGAGCAAAAGCAGCCATGGACAGTACCTAAACAAATGAGCATGGCTGTGTTCCAATAAAGCTTTATTTATAAAACTCATAGTGGGCCATTTGGCCTGTGGGCTGTAAGTTTACTGACTCCAGTCCTATGCAATCCTTTTTCTTTTCCTGGTTGATATTCTTCAGGCTGGTTTCTGATGTTAATAAAGCTATCTCAGATGGAGCATGGTGCCTTTTCATAGAATTCTGTTAGGCACAAGGCTGTCATCTAGTGGTGAGCCGTGATTCCTGTTTTTCTACGCACATGAATTAGCTTCATGTAACACACAGAAAGGGAAATGTGTATGTGTGTGTATGTATATTTATCTTAGGATGTATTTGTTTTAAGTCCTTATCTAAAAGGAGTTCTAGTGTTCATGTCTTTTAAATCTGAAATAGTAGGTTTTCAAAAATTTTTATATGAAATTTAAATATATAAATATAGTTGTAAGAAATAATAAAACAGTCATCTGTGTGTTCATTATTGAGTTTCAAAGAACGAACATTAACTGTACCTTAGATAATCTTGAGTGTTTCCTTTTTTTTAGCCTTTTTGTTGAGGAAGATTGACCCTGCACTAACATCTGTTGCCAATCCTCCTCTTTTTCTTTTTTCTCCCCAAAGCCCCAGTAGATAGTTGTATGTCATAGTTGTACATCCTTCTAGTTGCTCTGTGTGGGACGCCACCTCAGCATGGCTTGATGAGTGGTGAGCAGGTCTGTGCCCAGGATCTGACTGGCGAACCCTGGGCCGCCAAAGCAGAACATGTGAACTTAACCGCTGCGCCACTGGCCCGGCCCCTGAGTGTTCCCTTTTTGATCCCAACTTCCCCCTCCCACTCTCTCCCCATTCCCCAAAGAAGTACTCACTCACTATCTTGAAGTTTGGAGTTAATTATTACCTTACTTTTATTTTACCATGTATGTATGAATCCCTAAATAACAACATATAATTTGGTCTGTTTTTGAACTTCTTACAGATAAAGCCATACCATAAATATTCATTTGTGACTTGCTGCTTTTTTGCCCAACAGCATGTGAGAATCTTCGATGCTGATTTGTGTCACTGTGGTTCATGATTTTATATTGCTAAATAGACATCTGTCATAGGATTAAGCCCCAATTTATTTACCCATTCTACTGTTAATGGACATTTGGGTTGTTTCCAGTTTTTGCTCACATGGACAATGCTGAATCAACACTCTTGTACCTTGCGAGATTTTCTCTAAGGTACATATTTAGGAGTGGAATTGCTGGCTTGAAGGGTATGTACATGTTAACTCTATTAGGTAATGCTAAACAGTTTCCTGAAGTGATTGTGCCAGCATACACTCCCACCAGCAGTGTATGAGGGTTCTTGTTGCTCCATAGCAACATCATTTCTTGGTATTGTCACACTTACCCATTTTTGTTAGTCTGTGGTGAGGATGTAGGTGAAGGAATTGAAACAGTGGTTTTCTCATTAGTCTTGTTCTTCTCAGCACGTGACTAGAACATTTCATGACTTGGATGGAAACATAGTTAAACGGGACTCTGGAATATGGATCAATGGGTTTGACTATACTGGAATGTCGCACATAACATCTCACATTCCCGAGATCAACGATACCATCCGAGCTCACTGTGAGGAGAATGCACCCCTCTGTGGTTTCCCTTGGTATCTTCCGGTGCACTTTCTGATCAGGTTGGTTCATTACTTTTGTGCTTTAATTGGGGTTTAGTTTGTTCTCAAGTCCTATCACTATATCAGTACTTCATTATTTAAACTGGTTAACACAGAAGTCAAGTGCCGTGTATGCTATTTTTTCTATCACTATAGAAGTTTTATTTCTTTAGTGGCATAAAGCACTCAAAAGTGTGGATTTGCTTATTCAAATTTAGAAAGTCTCACCACCTTATCCTCCTGTTCTGTCTGGGAGGAGGTAGCCATTTTTTGTCCCAACCTGGGGTCACCTCTCTGGTTTCCTATTTGCAGTTACTTCAATTAAAAAAATATGCTTTTCTGGAAAAAAAATTAGAAAAGTCTCTCCTCTAGAAACTTGAGTAGTTAGAAAGTGTGGCCCTTTTAACTGATCTAAAGATAGCAGTTAGCATCAATTACAAACTGCTTGTCTTATTTCTGGGAAGTTTTTATGGTTTGGCAGTGAAGGACTAGATGAGAAGAAATAGAATGGGTAGTAAAATCAAGATCAGCTAGGATCCTTTGTTCTTAGCTTTGGGAAAGTTTTATTACGCAGTAACCTGGGCTTCAGAGGATTGGCATGTTGTTTATCATATCCATCAGAGTTTATTTTCATACCCCAAAATGTGTTTCATATATTCTGAGCATTTCCATGAGTTATAGACATCTGTCAACTAATAAAGCATCCTAAATATTGAAGCTACCTTTCCAAATAGGAAAAACTGGTATCTTCCTGCTGCAGAAGTTTCTCCAAGAGCTCCTGCTCATTTCAGACTTGTATCCAAAGAACAGACACCCTGGGATTCTATAAAGCTGACCTTTGAAGCAACAGGTAAGTCATACGACAGTTTCTTCTTCTCTCTTTCACTTCTTAAAATTTTTAATAGAGGCTGGTCCTGTGCCATAGTGGTTAAGTGGGGACGCTCCGCTTTGGCAGCCTGAGTTTGCAGGTTCTGATCTCAGGTGCAGACCTACACCACTTGTCAGCCATGCTGTGGTGGCAACCCACATAAAAAGTAGAGAAAGATTGGCACAGATGTTAGCTTAGGGCAGCAAATCTTCCTCAGCAAAAAAAATAAAAAAAATTAAAAATTGTTTGTAATAAGTAGCATGTTTTTTTCTCCTCTAATTTATAATAGTGACCAGCAACTTAGCAAGAACTTACTGTTTCTAAAAGCAATTGAAGCTGGTTATGATCTTTTACAGAAAATTTAATAGACTTTATTTTTTAGAGCAGTTTTAGGTTTACAGAAAAATTGAGCAGAAAGTACAGAGTTCCCATATCTCCTCTTTCCCTCTCTCAGCTTCCCTTATTATTAATATCTTGCATTAGTGTTGTATATTTCTTACAATGATGAGCCAATATTGACACACTGTTATTAACTAAAGTTCTTAATTTACATTAAGGTTCAGTTCACTCTTTGGTAGGTATAGTTCTGTGGGTTTTGACAAATGCAAAATGTCATGTATCCACCATTACAGTATCATACAGAATAGATTCACCGCCCTAAAAATCCCGTGCCCCACTTAATTCATCTGTCTCTCCTCCCCACTCCCCTTGGCAACCACTGATCTTCTCACTGTCTCTCTTGTTTTGCCTTTTCCAGAATGTAATATAGCTGGAATCATACAATTTGTAGGCTTTTCAGATTGGCTTCCTTCATTTAGCTATATCCATTTAAGGTGCCTTCAGGTCTTTTAGTGGTTTGATAGCTCATTTTTTATTGCTGAATAACATTATGAATGTACCACAGTTGGTTTGTCCATTCACCTACTGAAGAACATCTTGGTTGTTTCCAGTTTTTGGCAATTAGGAATAAAGCTGCTATAAACATCTATGTGCAGGTTTTTGTATAGACATGTTTTTAACTCATTTGGATTAATACCTAGGAGCACAGTTGCTGATTGTGTGGTAAGCCTATATTTACCTTTGTAAGAAACTGCCAAACTGTTTTCCAAGTGGCTGTACCGTTTTGCATTTTCACCAGCAATGAATGAGAATTCCTATTGCTCTACATTCTCACCAGCATTTGCTGCTATTATTGTTTTGGATTTTAGCCATTCTGATAGATATGTAGTGATATCTCATTGTTTGAATTTGCAATTCCCTAATGACATATGATGTTGAGCATCTTTTCATATGCTTATTTGCCATCTGTATATATTCCTTGGCGAAGTATCTGTTCAGATCTTTTGTTTATTTTAATTGGGTTGTTTTCTTATTGTTGAGATTTAAGAGTTCTTTTTAATATATGGATATGAGTCCTTTATCAGATAAGTGTTTTTGCACATATTTTCTCCCAGTCTAGCTTATCTTTTCATTCTCTTAACAGTATTTTTCACAAAGGATAAGTTTTTAAGTTTAATGAAGTCCAACTTAATAATTTTTTTCTTTCACGGATCATGCTTTTGGTATTGTATCTAAAAATTGTTATCCAAGGTCTCTAGACTTTCTCTGATGTTATCTTCCAGAAGTTTTTTGGTTTTGCGTTTTACATTTAAGTCTATGATATATTTTGAGTTAATTTTTGTGAAAGGTATAAGGTTTGTATCTAGATTCTTTATTTTGCATGTGGATTTCCAGTTGTTCCATTTGTTGAGGACTATCCTGTCTCCATTGAATTGCCTTTGTTTGTCAGTCAAAGATCAATTGACCATATTTGTGTGGGTCTATTTCTGGGCGCTCTGTTCTGTTCTACTTATCTATTTCTCTATTCTTTTTCCATTACTGCACTATCTTGATCACTGTAGCTATATAGTAAGCCCTGAAGTTGGGTGGTATCAGTGCTCCAACTTTATTCTTCTTTGGTATATTGCATGTCTTTTGTCTTTCCATATATCAATTCATCAAAATCCATTAAAGAACTTGCTGGGATTTTAATTGGAATTGCATTGAATCTATAGATCAAGTTGGGGAAAAGGACATCTTAGCAATATTGACTCTTCATATCCATGACATGGAATATGTCTCCATTTATTTATATCTTGTTTGATTTCTTTAATGAGAGTTTTGTAGTTTTCCTCATATAGATCTTGTAAATATTTTGTCAGTTTATACCTAAGTATTTCATTTTGGGGGGTGCTAATGTAAATAGTATTGTTCATTGATGGTATATAGGAAAGCAATTGACTTTTGTATGTTAACCCTGTATCCCGCAACCTTGCTATAATTGTTTATTACTTCCAAGAATTTTTGTTGATTCTTTCAGATTTTCTACATAGATGATCATGTCATTTGCAAACAGGGAGTTTTATTTCTTCCTTCCCAATCTTTATAATTTTTATTTCCTTTCTTGTCTTATTGCATTAGCTAGGACGTCCAGTATGATTTCAAAAAGGAGTGGTTGAGGGGATGTCCTTGCCTTGTTCCTGATCTTTGTGGGAAAGCTTCTAGTTTCATACTGAGTATGATGATAGCTTTATCAGGTTGAGGAAGTTCCCCTCTATTTTAAGTTTGTTGAGAGTTTTTATTGTGAATGGCTGTTGGATTTTGTCAAATGCTTGTCTATTGATATGATCACGTGATTTTTCTTCTTTAGCCTGCTGATGTGACGGTTTACATTAGTTGATTTTCAAATGGTGAACCAGTCTTGCATACCTGGAATAAATCTCACTTGGTCATAGTGCATAATTCTTTTTATACATTGTTGGATTTGGTTTGCTAATATTATGTCGAGGATTTTTGCATCTCTGTTCATGAGAGATAACTACTTTGTAAGTATTCTTATAATGTCTTTGTGTGGTTTTGGTATTAAGATAATGCTGGCCTCATAGAATTAGTTAGCAAGTATTCTCTCTGCTTCTATCTTCTGAAGAGATTGTAGTGAATTGGTATCATTTCTTCCTTCAGTGTTTAAGAATTCATCGGTGAACCCATCTGGGCCTAGTTCTTTCTGTTTTGGAAGGTCGTTAATTATTGATTCAATTTCTTTAATAAATATAGGACTATTCAGATTGTCTATTTCTTCTTGTGTGGGTTTGGCAGATTGTGTCTTTGAAGGAATTGGTCTGTTTCGTCTGAGTTGCCAAATTTGTGGGATCTGTAGTGAGGTCCTCTCTTTCATTTCTGAGATTAGTAAATTGTGTCTTCTGTCGTTTTTTTCTTAGTTAGCCTGGCTAGAGGCTTAATCAGTTTTATTGATCTTTTCAAAGAACCAGTTTTTGGTTTCATTGATTTTCTCTATTGATTTCCTGTTTCAATTTCATTGATTTCTGCTCTAATTTTAATTATTTCTTTTCTTATGCTTAGTTTGGATTTAATTTGCTCTTTTTCTGGTTTACTAACATGGAAGCTTAGACTAGTGATTTCTAGATCATCTTTTCTAATATAGACATTCAATGCTATATTTTTCCCTCCAAGTGCTACTTTCACTCCATTTCACAATTTTTAAGTGTATTTTAATTCAGTTCAATTTATTTTTAAATTTCTCTTGAGACTTCTTTGACTCGTTATTCAGAAGTGTGTTCTTTAATCTTCAGATATTTTGGCATTTTCCAGCTATTTTTCAATATTGATTTCTAGTTTAATTTCATTGTGGTGTGAGAGCATACTTTGTATGATTTCTATTCTAAATTTGTTAAGGTGTGTTTTATGGTGCAGGATGTGGTCTCTCTTGGTGAATGTTCCATGTGGGCTTGAAAAGAATGTCTCTTCTGCTGTTGTTGGATGAAGATTCGATGAATGTCAATTCGATCCAGTTTTTTGATCGTATTGTTTAGTTCAACTATATCCTTACTGATTTTCTGCTTGCTGGATTTGTCAATTACTGATAGAAGGTTGTTGAAGTCTCCAACTATAATAGTGAATTTTGTCTATTTCAAGTCTGTCAGTTTTGCCTCACCTATTTTGACATTCTGTTGTTGGGTGCATATCAGTTATACTTATTTGACATAACTGATATATATAATTATATAATCATATCATTGATAGCATATCAATTATACTTGTTAAAAATTATTTTTGGTGGTTGTCTTACAGCTTGCAATAAGTCCACTTTCAAATAAGACTGTACCACTTCATGGGTAGTGCAGATACTTTATAACATAATATTTCCAATTCCTCCCTCCCTGGGATTCTATAAAGTTGACCTTTGAAGCAACAGGTAAGTCATATGACAGTTTTTCTTCTCTCTCTTTCACTTCTTAAACTTTTTAGTAAGTTTCATGTGGTCTTTTTTTCCTCTCAGATTTATCATAGTGACCAGCAACTTGAGAGCTTACAGTATTTCTAAAAGAAATTGAGGCCGATGGTGATTTTTAAGGAGACTTATTGAAAAACTTTCTGTGTCAGATATTGGTTCATTGTCAGATCCATAACAGCATCTGGACTGGCATTAGTAGATAATATGACTTTGTTTATCTTTCTTGGTACATTTTTCCATGTTTAAACTAGTAGTTAGCTCTAGCTTCTCAACTGGTGTTTTGGCCTCTAAGTCTTCTCTCTAATATTATCTTTCAAAAATAGATTTGATCATGTCATGTTCCTGCTTAAAGAACTTTGAATAATTTCCTGTTGCCTGCAGAATAAGCCCACATTCTTTGGCAGGACATGTATGGTCTTTGGTAGTCTGGCCTATGTTGCATATTTTAAGCTTTTTTTCAGCATTTCCCTTGATGCATTCCTTAGCTGTGTTCAGCTGCTCATTTGTCCCTAGTTACACACTCTCACTCCTGGTGAAAGTGATATTCTCTTGCTACTCCTCCTATCCCAAACTCTTCTTGGTGAAATGTGAAGACTAATTTGACCCTCCTCTCCCAGCCTCTCCAACAAACTGAGCAACTGCCATCCTTCTACTTTTCTTCCCTTTGTACATATCTCAGTTGTTTTACTGATCACCTTGTATCATGATTATTTAGTTCATTTCTGTATTTTCCATTAGAATTCAAGGGAGGCAGACATGGATGGGTTTTCACTTCTCTATTCTTGGTGCCCAGTGTAATCACTGGCATATAATGGGCACTCGAGAAATGTGTTGAATTGTTATATTTGGCGATTTTATTCTTTTTAAAGCAGCCTACCTGGGCATTTCTCACTTAGCACAGAGACTCTGCTTGAGAAAGAAGGAAGACAAATGTCATGGATAGGAAATTTTCTCATCAGAAGCTGTAAGAGTTTGCTTGCCTGCTGAGTATTTTTTAAAATAAGCAAATCAGGATGGTCTTTATCCCTTGGCAATGACTGTCTTTTTGGGAAGTGTGATGGTTCATTTTATGTGTCAACTTGGCTAGGCCACGGTACCCAGATGTTTGGTCAAACACCATCCTAGATGTTTTTGTGAATGTATTTTTTGGATGGGATTAACATTTAAATCAGTAGATTTTGAATAAAGCAGATTGTTCTCCATAATGTGGTGGGCTTCATCCAGTCTGTTAAAGGCCTTAAGAAAAAGACTGACCTCCTCCAAGTGAGGGTGGGGGGTGGATTTTGCTAGCACACTGTCTTTGGATTCAAGTTGCACCTCTTCCCTGGGTCTGCAGCCTGCATGCCTACCCTGCAGATTTTGAGTTTACCAGCCTCCACAGTGGCATATCATATGAGCCAATTCCTTAAAATCTGTCTCTCTTTCTATACACGTCCTATTGGCTCTGTTTCTCTGCAGAACTCTAATACAGGAAGTTCACTTTTAGAAGTTCTTGCTACTGTTCACTCTGTACTTTCTTTACTGAGTTAAAAAAAAAAGTTGATACTTGCCTAGGACTTCATGGGTGAAAAGTATTTTCAAATATAATTTTTGCCCTGTTTACTTTTTATTCATTCACTTATTTATATATATTTAAGGCCTAATTTACATATAGTGAAATATACATTAGTTTTGAAAAAGCATACACATACCCATGTGACCCCTATCAAGATACAAAACATTTCCATCGCCGCAGAAAGTTCCTTATACACATTTCCACTCAGTCTCCCTGACCCTGAGAAGCAACCACTCTTCTGATTTCTGTATTCAGATTGGTTTTGCCTGTTCTTGAACCTCCTATAAATGGATTCATCCAGTATGTAATAACCTAGGCCTGGCTCATTAAGCATCATGTTTTTGAGATTAAGCTATGTTGTTTTTGAGTATCAGTGTTTTGTTCCCTTTTAATTGCTGAGTAATAGTCAGTGTATGAATACACCACAGTTTATCATTCTCCTGTTGATCGACACCTGGGCTGTTCCCAATTTTGGGCTAATATGGATAAAGCTGTTATGAACATTCTTATACAAGGCTTTTTGGGAATATATGTTTTCCCACTTCTCTTAGGTAAATATCTAGGAGTGGAATTGTTTGGTTCATAGGGTAGACTTATGTTCAACTTTTTAAAATTGTTTGTTCCATTTTTCACTCCCACCACCAGTATATGAGAGTTCCAGTTGCTCCATTCTCACCAATATTTGCTGCAGTTTGTCTTTTTCATTTTATCATTTCTAGTCGGTGTTCAGTAGTATCTCTTGCATTTCTCTGATGATTAATGATGTGGAACACTTTTCCAAGTGCTTATTGGCCATTCATATATCTTGCTTTGTTTCTTCACATCTTTTTCTCTTTTAAAAACTGGGCCTATTGACTTCTAGTTTATACAGTTCCAGATAAAAATCTTTAATCAAATATATTGTTATCAAGATTTTGTCTATTTATTTTCTTAATGGTGTCTTTTGATGTGCAGAAGTTTGTTTTTTTTTTTTTTTTTTGGTGAGGAAGACCAGCCCTGAGCTAACATTCCTTGCCAATCCTCCTCTTATTGCTGAGGAAGACTGGCCCTGGGCTAACATCCGTGCCCATCTTCCTCCACTTTATATGGGACGCCACCACAGCATGGCTGACAAGCAGTGAGTCGGCGGGCGCCCAGGATCCGAACCGGTGAACCCTGGGCTGCCAAGCGTGAACTAAACCGCTGCGCCACCGGGCCGGCCCCTGATGTGCAGAAGTTTTAAATTTTTATGAAGTGCAGTTTATCAGGTTTTTCTTTGAGGATTAGTGCTTTATATGTCCTCTCCAAAAAGCTTGCTTACCCAGAGGTTACAAAGATAGACTCTCTTATGTTTTCTTCTAGAAACTTTAGAGCTTTAGCTTTTACATTTAGGTCTGTGATCCACCTTGAATTAATTTTTGTGTGTGGTGTGAGGTAGAGGTCAAGGTGCTTTTTCTTCTGTGGATATCCAGTTGTTTCAGCACCATCCATTGAAAAGACCTTGCCCATTGAATTGCTTTGGCGCCCTTGTCAAAAATTGACTGTATATACCTCATTTTTTGCCCACTTCTTACTGAACTTTCTCTTCCACAAGTAGCTTGTTTGGTTTTTGTATTTTTTGGTGACCTGTGGCCATCGGTATATTTATTGTACTAGGATCTAGTTCATTCAGCTTAACACAGAAGGGACTTGAAAATCTAGTAAGCGAGGAAGGCTGGAGGACACAAGATGGTAGTAGTGAAATAATAAATTGGGTAGTTACCAATGGAATGAAGCACTTATGGGAATTAGTGCCTTAGTTGACACTTTTGAAGGTGATTACTTTTGTTCTCTAGGCTTTTAAAATTTAATTGGAAATAAATTTATTTTGCACCAGCTTGTTTTCTTGTTCATGCCAATAATTATTTCTGAATTTTACTTATAACCAGCCTGTAAAAAGGAAGCACAGAAAAAAATCCAGTTTTCTCTATCCTTTATGCACAATTTGGAGAATTCCAGTAAAATTCAGGCAACTGGCAGGCAAGTTGCACAGCTACTGCCCTATGTTTTGTGATTACAAATGTCAAGAAATCAGAAAGAAAACGTGTATATGGGTCTGTTTCTTCACAAGTTACCACACTTTTAATTATGGAAGCTTTATAGTTTAGGGATTGGGAGGGTTAAAATCCTTTGTAGTATTTTCCTTGCTATTTTTGCATTATTGTTTTTCCATATGAATTTTAGTATTAACTCATCTAACTCCAATATAAAACTTATTGTTAATTGTTATTTTGGGGAGTATCATAATAAATGGATAAATTAAGAACTGACATTTTAATGTTCAGTCACCCTATCTATGAGCAGGGAATATCCTTGGATTTGTTCAAATCTACTTTTATGTCTTTCAGGAGTATTATAAAATTTCTTCATCTATTATAATTGGGGTTTTCTCTACCATTATGTTCTCTAACTGGCTATATTTTGTATGTATGAAGGCAGTTGACGTCTGTATGTCAATTTTATATCTTGCTACCTCATTGAATCTTTTTTGAGTTAATGATTGATACTCTAGGGTTCTCCAGGTATACCAGGAATTGCCAAACTTTAAAGGGCCAGACAGTAAATATTTTAGGCTTTGCCATAAATCTATGTTGTAGATTTTCTTTTTTGTTAACTGCTCTTCAAAAACGTAAAAACCATTCTTAGCCTGAGAGCACACAAAAACAGACCTCAGGTATAGCTTGTTGACTACTGCATATCATCTGCAAATATAGTTTTATTTCTTCTTTACCAATTCTTATGCTTCTAATTGATTTCTTTGTCTAATTGGCTAATACTTCCAGCACAGTGTAGAACAGCTGTGGAGATAGTGAGCCTCTTTGTCTTGTTCTTGATTTAGTACAAAGGTCTCTAGTGTTTTCCCATTATGTAAGAGACTGGCCTAGGACTAAGGTATATATTTATTGTGTTAAGTTAGCATTCATCAACCGTGATGTGACCGTTTTTATAAGGAATGGGTTTTAATTTTGCAAAAGGCTTTTTTAGCATCTAGAAAGATAATTATAGAATTTTACTTGCTTGGATCTTTTAATATGATTTATTACACCAGGTCATGGCCTGTTATTTTCTTACTGTAATGTTGGATTTTGTTGACTAATATTTTATTTAGAAATTTTGCATCAATACTCATAAGTGATATTGGTCCATGTGTGTGTTTTTCTTTTTTTGGTACTCTATCAGATTTAGGTATGTGTTATACATTACAAATGGTAAGTTTTCCTTAATTATCAATGCCTTGGAACACTTTGTGGAGCACTGAAACTATCTGGTTGAAAAGCTGGCTTGAATTTCTCTCTGGAACTATTTGGGCCTTGTACTTTTTTTGTGGGGTAGTTTCTTAACTTTCTCTAGGGAAATTGGTCTGCTTAAGTTTTTCTTTTTAATGAGGAGATTGGCAGGTTTTTTTTTTTTTTGAGGAAGATTGGCCCTGAGCTAACATCTATTGCCAGTCTTCTTTTTTTCTCCTCAAAGCCCTAGTACATAGTTGTATATCCTAGTTGTAGGTCCTTCTAGTTCTTCTGTGTGGGAGACTGCCTCAGCATGGCTTGATGAGCGGTGAATAGGTCTGTGCCCAGGATCTGAACCGGGGTACCCTGGGCCGCTGAAGCAGAATGTGCAGACTTAACTGCTATGCCACCAGGCTGGCCCCTGCTTAAGTTTTATATCTCTGTGTTCAGTTTTGGTAATCTGTATTTTCCTAGAAAAGTATGCATTTCATCTGGGTTTTCAAATTTATTAGTATGGAAGTGTGCAAAGTAGTTACATGTGATTTAAAAAATTTCTTTTGTTTAAATTATTTTTCTTCTCTTTTATGTACTTGTGTTTTCTCTTCTCCACTCCTCTCCTCCCTCTTTCTTAATCAAGTTAGCTAGTGGTTGTCTTGTTAATTGAAAAAAATAAGACTTTTGATTGTTTAAATTAGGTGTTTTGTTCTGTTCTCTATTTCATTGATTTCTGCTTTTATCTGTAATATTTCCTTCCTTGTGCTGTTTACTTTGCTCTCCTTTTTTGTCATTCTTTTATTTTACTGAAAAACAAGTCTATTACTATGGATTTTCCTCTTCTCACCACTTTACATGTATCCAAGTTTCTGATATGTAGTATTTCCATTATTTAAAAAAAAAATTGCTGTAATTTTTATATTTCCTCTTTCACCCATGAGCCTTTTAAATAGACCTTTTGCTTTCTAGGTAGAAGGCCATTTTGTTGTTGATAATTTCAAGTTTTACTGAATTATGATCAGAGTGTTATTTGTAATATTTCAATTTTATAGAACTTTCTGATGTTTCCTTTGTGACCTAATGATCTTCATTGATCATTTTGTTTAGGTCTTTTATATCATTGTTTTTTGTTCAATTGATGTGTCTCATACTGAGAGTGGAATATTACAGTCTCTTATTTGTGTGTTTATATATCTTCTTGCATGTCCTGTAGTTTTGCTTCATAAAGTAGTTGCTATGTTATTTGGTGCACAGAATTCATAATTTTTTATATCATTGTGAATTATAGTGTTTGGTATTAAAAAGTGCCTTTTTACATTTAATGCTTTTTGTCTTGAATTCTATTTTTTTCTGATTGTTCATACCTTTATTTTTACCCTTTGGGTCTCTGTAAGTATGTTTCTTGAATACAGTATATGACTGGGTCTGGCTTTGTAAGCCAAATTAAAATTTTTTTTCTATTAAAAAAATTGAAAAATTTTTTCTTTTTCTTTGAGTTAGGTCTACTCAGATTTACTTTTATGACATACTTTCAGTCTCATCTTTGTCACAATCTTTTATAACTATGTGTGTTTTATTTGCTATATTCCTTTTTCTGTCATGTCTTCTTTGCTCTTTAATTTAAAAAAATATTTTCTGGCATTTAAGAACATTTATATTTTTCTTTTACTCACCTATTATTTAACCTTCTACTATCTGTCAGTTGCTAATGGCATTCTTTAACTGCCACTATCAGCCTACACAACAGTTTGCTGATTCTCTTTTCCTCCTTCCCTCTCTCCCTCTCAGTGTTTGTCACATGTAACATTTGTACATTGTCTTCTACCCTCACCTCAACATTTGTTTGTCTTAGTAATATATTTGGATATTATTAAAATCGTCACTATCAGTTTCTTTGGTTGTAGTTTTTCCAGTTATCTCTTGGTTAGATGAAGCTTATTCTCTAGATTTCTGAAGAAAGGCTTTTGAGCATTAGGTTCTTATATGTTGAAATGACAGGGCCAAGGCTTACATAGGTTTTCTCATTGTAAATTCTGTGCCTTTTCTGCTGCACCTCATCCTTTTTGATACACACAGTGTGTTCAAACTGGCAAACCTCCATTAGGTTTGTGGTGAGTGTCTTTGAAGTGATACAAGGAAGGCATGATCTTTATAGTCTGGTTTGGCTGGCAGGTTAATTGCTTTCCTTGTTGCTTTCTTTCCTTTTCCTTTTTTTTGCTGAGGAAGATTTGCCCTGAGTTAACATCTGTTGCCAATCTTCCTCTTTTTGCTTGAGGAAGATTCACCCTGAGGTAACATCTCTGCCAATCTTCCTCTACTCTGCATGTGGGTCACTGCCACAGCATGGCTACCAATGAGTGGTGTAGGTCTGTGCCCAGGAATTGAACCCAGGCTGCTGAAGCAGAGTGTGAAGTCAACCACCAGGCCACAGGGCCAGCCCCTTCTTGTGTTGTTTTAACTATTCTTCCTTCCTCTTATCTTACAGGACCAAGCCATATGTCATTCTACGTTCGAACCCACAAAGGGTCAACGCTTTCTCAGTGGTCTCTTGGCAATGGCACCCCAGTCACAAGTAAAGGAGGGGACTATTTTGTATTTTATTCCCATGGACTTCAGGCCTCTGCATGGCAGTTCTGGATAGAAGTACAGGTGGGAATTTCCCAGCAAGGCTGGTATCATTGATCAGGTTCCCAGGTGGTATTTTGTAAGAACCTTGGGATCAGTATTCTGCCTTCACAGAACTAGAAAACTAACTAATTTTCTCTGCCAGGTTTTGGAAGAACAGCCTGAAGGAATGGTCACTGTTGCCATTGTTGCCCACTATCTCTCTGGGGAAGACAAGAGATCCTCCCAGCTGGATGCTCTGAAAGACAAGTTCCCAGACTGGACATTCCCCTCCGCCTGGGTGTGCACCTACAACCTCTTTGTGTTTTAATGTTGTGGATGAGCTCTAAGTACATGCCCAGCGGGATACTCCATGTGACATGGTTTCTCCCTATGTTTCATGGATATTTATAACATGTCAGTGAATTTTAATGAGCATATGTTCAAAGAGCTTTGTGGGCTAACGCTCTTCAGGGCCAAGACTATAATGGTTATGCTGTGGGGTAGTTGATGCATGGCCTTTTGACACTTGAAAATGCCAGTTTTCTGGTACTTAAGCACATGTGGGTACTGCCACTACACACATATGTCATTTTATATGACCTTAAGGACAAGAGCCAACAAACCACTTCAATAGTTGTCCCCTTAGGATCATGAAAGATATAGAAGGTACTGTAAGACCATCGTTAATGTGACATAACATTTCCAATTAAAGCCCAAGACCTTGGTTGTGTCAGTGGATGGTAGTTAAAGTATTGTTCACTGCAGTGATGATTCCCCTTTGACTCTGTAGGTCATTCGAAAGCAACTGAAATAAGGACTGGGGAGGAACCATGGGGCTTTTGAGGCCCCAGCCTGTGCTGAGAACTGTGCTTCTTCAGGCAGCCTCTAAATTGTGCTTTGCATCTCTGTAGTGAAGCCCATGACCTCTGATGCAGAAACCTTGCTGAGCTGGTGACTCCTCTCCTTCTGACAACTTCTGACAAGTGGTCACTGAGATCTATTGTTGTGATGCTTCTGAAGTTGATCTGTTACCGCCTCCACCTTACCATTTTGAGAAGAGGAGCATTTGTCCAGCTACATTTCCCTCTGAGTTTTCACAGGCTCTTTTGGTTCAGAATGTTGCTAGGGCAAGTACACGATCTTAACTTCCTTCCTCAGAGCACTGAGTTGCCACAGTGGCTATTCTGGGGTGGGAGAGGCTGGGCATTTTATAAATATTTATTCTCTTTGTTTTGTAGGAGTCTTCTGTTATCCAAGGTTAATCCTTTAGGGCATAATTTTATTGATGCACTGGGTCCTTATTTTTGTCTGTTTTTCAGCCAGTTGAACAGACTATTTCTCAGTAACTTACTGTCCGATAGAGCTGGCTTTCCTGACACTTGAGCTTGTGGCTTGTTCTGGAATGAGACCACTGTACCTACAGTAGTAGGTGTGCAGATCCTGCATGATGGCAGCCCAAGGGTAAAGGTGCTTTTCATTTTGAGGAAGACGGCTGTGTAGCTTGTGGGGCGTATCCCAGCAGTGCCTCTCATGGCTTCTTGGCTCCAGCAGTGGAAGGGCTTGATGAGATCAGTGGTAAATTCTGCTAGCTTTCCTTTTTCCATTAACAAATGTAAAAAGTTGGACAGATTTTGAGTTTAGCAAGCATAGGCCAAAAAAACATTTAAAAGAAAAACCATAATAAAACATAAAACGGAGCAATTGGATCTGCTTGAACAGAAAGAGCATTGTAAGTGCGTGTTGCAGGAGGAAATTCTTGAAGCTGCTTGTGTGCTGTGTACAATGTGCTTTCTTAATCATGCTCCTCCAATTGCCTGCCTAATTTGTGACTCCTTAAAAACTGACTGGGCTCCCACAGATAGCAGGGCTGCAGCCAGAGCTGAATGACAACATGCTGGCTGTCACATTCATGGTCACTGGAGCCATTGCTTTTCCTGGACTTTGTAGAAACCATATATTACTAGTCTCAAGTGCTTCAGGTGTCTCCTGCCACATTTATCTGTCAGGCAGTACAAAAGGTTTGCAGTGTTTATAGCTTGTATAGAATCACAGTTGTGGAGAGGAAGTTAGAAACCAGTAGTATCTCAATGAATTTAAAAATACAGGCGTATTTTCTGTCCCTGTAGTTAATCTGAAATAGATTAGAAATTATTTGCAGGAACAAAAAAAAGCAAAATCCCCAATGTTGAGGAAGGACATTGTATGAAAAACGAGTAGTTCCCTGTGATTTTTTTGCCTTTGGGAAGGATGCTGTTACTCCTTTTCAGAAGCAATTATGGTTTTCTTTTTGCCTTTGGGTTATTTTCCTATGTAAACATTTTTTTGTTTTCATTTTCTTTTGTGTTATGAAGCTTTGATATTGTGCAAGGTTTGCAACAAGATGCTCACTAGTCTCAGGCATGCTTAATATTCTGGGATATTGTTTTAATGCCAGAAATGTTTAAGTAATTATACACAATAGTCATGGCTCCGTTAATAAGCACTGTCAGATCCGTAGCCTGAGATTAAAGAACTTGTTTGCTTGCTTTTTGTTTTTTGTTTTTGAGTATCTGATCATTTGAATAACTCATTTCTAGAAGGGGCTTTTCAAATTCTAACAAATGTATTATTTCCTACAGAATTTAAATGTAAGTAGCATAGTACTGCCCATCCAGGGAAAGTGTGAAGAATTTTGATTTTGAAGAAATCCTTTCTTAAAATTTATATTGTGTCTGATCTAAGAATGGTTGTTGCATGAAGTATTTGTTTCCACAGTTTAGAAGATGTAAATAAGCAGTGGTTTACCACTGAGGGGGCCATAAGCCAGCCTGACTCAGGAAGCTGTAGGAAGAATGATCATGTCTGTCCATTTCTTTTTACTGGTTTGCTGACTTGTTAATTGTTGCCTTACAATGTTACTGAAATAAACTTTTTACCATACTAAAAGTTAGTATCTTTAACAGAAACACAGATCTTTATTATGTTCTCCTGTGTCCCCATATTTGAAGAGTTATTTCAAGTCTACAGAGCCTTTTAAAGTCTTTTTAAAAATAATAGCTGTTAAAAGATCTAGATGGCTCATGTGGGTATAATTGCTATTTTAATGAGTGATGTGAGCAAAGACGTCAACATGGAAATGTTAGTTTCAACTGGCATCTTTTTTTACCATGGAATGAAATTATTCATCTGAATCTCACATAAATTAATGTTCTATTATTTGGTAAATGTTAAGGTTCAGCATATGTAGCAGTTTTAAATCTTCTCCATTGGCAAAGAAAATCACTGAAGGGCTAATAGGGATGTTCTTTTATTGGGGGGTGGGGGTAGGGATAGGAGGGAGGGAAGAAGAAACTGTCTTTCAGCCAGAGTGACCCACTACTCATTCTAATCTCAGTACAAGGTGAAGCAGCTGAACAACTTCTATTCCTAATACACCTTGCCGCCTTTTAGGGCCAATAAAGCCAAAATACATTTATGCCTCTTTATGTCTTTTTATTTGAAAAGTATCTTAGGCACATTTGAAGTGCATTAATTTTTGTTGTTGTTGTGAGGAAGACCAGCCCTGAGCTAACATCTGTTGCCAATCCTCCTCTTTTTGCTGAGGAAGACTGGCCCTGGGCTAACATCTGTGCCCATCTTCCTCTACTTTATGTGGGATGCTGCCACGGCGTGGCTGATGAACAGTGCATCAGTGGGCGCCCGGGATCCGAACCTGTGAACCCCGGGCTGCCAAGCGTGGACTAAACTGCTGTGCCACCGGGCGGCCCTGCATTAATATTTTTTGATACTATTTCCTTGATTTGTAAAAACAATAATTTCTTTCCTCTAAGTTTGGCCCTCCACCATGACCAAGTGGGATTTATCTCAGGAATGCAAAGTTGGTTTAACACCTGAAAATAGAATAAAGGACAGCCACCACATAATCATTGCAATAGATGCTAAAAATTTTTTTTGACAGAGCCTAACAAACACCTTTTCATGATAAAAACACTCAACAAACTAATAATGTAAGGGAACCTCCTTAATAAAGGTCATCTATGAAAAACTCAGCTAACAATTTATGATGAAAGTCTGAAAACTTTCTCCCTAAGATCAGAAAGAGGACAATGATGTCCGCTATTGCCACTTCCATTGAACTGGAGGCTCTAGCCAGGGCAATTTGGCAACAGGCACCCAGACTAGAAAGGAAGAGTTAAAACTATCTCAGGTTGCAGACAACATGATCATCTATATAGAAAATCCTAAGGAATCCACAAGAAAACTAGTACAGTTAATAAATGAATTCAGCAGTGTTGTAGGCTCCAATGTCAATATACAGAAATCAATTGTATTTCTATATACTAACAAAGAACAATCCAAAAATAAAACAATTCTATTTGCAATAGCAAGAAGAATAAAATACTTAAGAATAAGCTTAACAAAAGTACAAGGTTTTTCCACCTGAAAGAAATTCAAGACATAAATAAATGGAAAGACGTCCCATGAAAAGACATCCCATGTTCACAGATTGGAAGCCTTAATATTAAAATGGCAATATTCTACAAATTCATCTACAGATTGAATACAGTCCCTATCAAAATCCCAGGTGTGTGTGTGTGCGTGTGTACAAATTGACAAGCTGATCCTAAAATTCACATGGAAATACAAGGGACCCAGAATAGCCAAAATAGTCTTGAAAAAACAAACTTAGGACTCATACTTTCGAAACTTCCTACAAAGCAGCAACAGTAATCAAGACAGTGTGGTACTGGCATTAAGGATAGATATATAGATCAATGTCGTACAACTGACAGTCCAGAAATAAACCCAAAACATTTATACTCGATTGATTTTGGACAGTTCAATGGGAAAAAAATCTTTTCAGTAAATGTTGCTGCGGCAACTTAATATCCACATACAAAAGAACAAAGTTGGACCCCTCACTTCTTACCATATATAAAAAATTGGATCAAAGACCTAAATGTAGGAGACAAAAGTATAGAATTCTGAGAAGAAAACATAAGCATAAATCTTCATAACCTTGGATTAAACAATGGTTTCTTAGATGCAACACCAAAAGCACAAGCAGCCAAAGAAAAAGTTGGACTTTACCAAAATGAAAAAATTTTATGCTACAAAGGACAGTTATCATGAAAGTGAAAAGATAAATGACCCGATTGTGGGGCAAAAGATGTGAAAGACATTTTTCTCCAAAGATATACAAATGGCTAATAATCATGAAAAGACATTAGCCATCAGGGAAATGAGAATCTAAACCCTAATGAGATACCACTTCATGTATAACTCGGATGGCTATAACCAAAAATACAGACAATAACCAGTGTTGATGGTAGAAGCTGGAACCTTCCTCCACTGTAGTGGGAATGTGAAAAATGGCACAGGCACTTTGGAGTATAATTAGGCATTTCTTCAAAAAATTAACCAGTTATCATATGACCCAGCATTTCCATTCCTAGAGAGAAATGAAAGCGTGTCACAAAGAAACTTGTACCTGAATGTTCACAGTAGCATTATTCGTTATAGTGAAAAAGTGGAAACCACCCAAATGTCCCTCAACTGATGAATCGATAAACAAATATAGTATCCATAAAGTGGAATTTTCAGCCTTAAAAAGGAATTAAGTACTGATATATGAAGGTGAACCTTGAAAACATCATGCTAAGTGAAAGAAATCAGACAGAAAAAGCCACATAAGATTCCATTTATATGAAATGTCCAGAATAGGTAAATCCAGAGAGACAGAAAGCAGATTTAGAAATATAGGAAAAATTCAAAATCATTTTTAATCCCACCTATTAGAGATGATGCCTAGTTTCCTCTACACTTAAATATAAAATTTTGTTTGGTGGAAATCATGGTATGCATAATTACATATCATTTTTTCATTATATTTTCAACATTTTCCATGTCATTAGCACAGATTGTCTGTTCCAATCCTCTACTGTCTGGCATCTAGGATGCTGCCAACTCTTTGTTCTCCTAAGTAATTCTGCATATAAACAAATTTTAAATCTGTCTGAATTTCTGGTTATTTCATAAGGAAAATTCTAAGAGGTGTAATAATATAAGGAAAATACTTTTGTGGCTTTTAATACATATACTTTTTGCTGTTAACCTGAGATGATGAATAAACAAAAGTTCATGTAATGGTTTTATTGCCCTTTACCAAGCAAAACAATACACATTACAGAAATAGCAGCAACTTTAATTACAAGCAAAGGTTGACTCTATCCCCAAATGATTTCTTGTTTTGGTATTGGCAAATAATTTAAATATATCTAGTAAACTTCAAATAGTTATACTGAATATTTAAATTCATTGTTTATGGCTTGGTTTAAACAGTTGATATGTGAACCAAATGAGGCAAAATAAAAATGTGAAGTTTTAAAAATTAAAGTATATGACAAATTACTAAAGAGAAATCTTCTGTAAACTTGCCAATTTTTTTGCCTTGCGGCCATTCATTTCTATTAATTGAAAAACAAGTATTTTATAGAAGAAAAGATTCATTCATGGTGTTAACCCCAGGAGTACAGTTAACTTATTGGTGCCCTGCTTTAAAGAGTGCACGATGAACCCAGCAGCACATTAGGATATTTGAAAAGATCACAGCTGTTTACAATGGTAAATCATTTTTATTGACTGAATATTCACACCAAACACAAAAGTAATGCTAGTTCTTCTCCTAACGGACTAGGAGAGGAGAAGAAATTTCAGTTTAGTTTCTTGCTGGGCTGCATGTACTCATATGGAAAACATTATTTTCTCTTAAGGTTCAGAGAAAGGTGGTTTAAAAAAAAGGCTTAAATAAACGTAGCACCACAAGGACCAGGTACCAATAATCACATATTCCACCCATTCAGGAGTTTTAGTATGTGAAATTATTGCACTTGTAAATGTAAAAAAGTAAATGATAGTAAATTACCAAACTCAATCATTTAAAATAGTTTGATGAATTTTGAACTAAGCAATTTCAAAATGGTTTTGAGTTTCCCTTCAAAGGAAACCTGGCTAGGACAACCAAATCTAGCCATTTATTTTAAAAAGCAAGGACAGAGGACCAAGCGTTATTTCTGAACTGTAATTGCACTATGAGAAAAGAGGCTGTTTTACATAGTGGTACGAATTTGGTCCACATCAAATACACTGTTATTACAAAAATAAGTTTGTTTTTGTAAAAAATAACAATTGCATTCCTTTGTTCAAATTGCACAGTACAAACAAGCTATCTAAATTAATACTGTTATAAGGTAATTAGAAGTACATACAGTGGATATGTGTTTAGTCTAAAGCAATTAAGGAGTATGCAGTTGTTTTCATAATGTATGAAAACTAAAATTTAAGTCATATCTAGAAATACATGAAATATTTTAAAAGATACAGTGAAGAATGCATTCTTTACGTACTAATTTTTAGTAGCCGTGATAATGCAGGATTCAGCAGTCTATTTACATAAAAGTCCATTTTTATTCAATTTACAAAAGCAATAAATAAGAAATATTAATTTGCACAAAACCTGTTTCATTTCATGATCAGTGTGACCACTTCTCTTACTTTATGACCAAGCCAATAAACCTGTCTTCCTCTATGAAGACTGCTCATATCTGGAAAGAAGAGCAAGCTCTGTCTTTATTCTGAGAATGAATATAGCCATGCAGAATCCAGCATAAAACCTTACAAATTATAATACAAGCCCTAAAAATATGAACAGTGCCTTTGAATATATTTACACAAGAGTACTCACAAAAAGATACAGTTCTTTGATACAAAACAGTTTAGTGGTATCTAAGAGCATAATTGATAAGAACCCCCCAGACTTCTGCCCACGCTAACTGAGCAGGACTCATGCTTGCTACAGCAGGCACACTGACTCCCAGGTAAAGAGCTTCCCCTGATGCAGGACTGGAATTGAACAGGCTGGAAAAGCCACGGAGCACGTCTCCATCACACCGGCACACGTGCCAGTGCAGGTGTTTATTCAGGAGGCCCAATTAGGGAGTCCAGCACTCTCGATCCAAGGGGGCACACAGGTAGTTCAAGTACCTGATGAGCTACAGCAAGCACCTTAATATCTATTTTTAAAAAGCAGTCTGGACACTCGCTGAACCAGAAAACATGTAAGAAGCTATTAAGTAGTGAAAAAGGAAGCTCACCTGGGGCAAAACAATCCCTATGTTTAAGAGCTACCATCCTTTAAGAATAAAACCAAAATATTCTCGTGTACATCTGTACAGTATTCTTTATTACTCTCCACTGCAGCTTAAAAAATTTTTTTATGAAAGATGACTTATTTGATATCACATTTTTATGGAGTCAAAGAGATTTCTTAGAAGAGAAAGAGTTAGTTAAAATTTAATAATACTTTACCAGAGTCTCTAAGTTCTCTCCCTGGTTAAATCGTCCAACTAGGTCACAGTGTCCTCAGTTGCACGCTGCTGCTAATTAATACTGCCCTTGGTGATGGTACCCCACTGCTGTTAGGATACAGAACAGTCATAAGTCCCATCCTGAAAAGGTTCCTCCTCTGCTGCTCGGGTTGTGTCCTCCTCTTTCCGGCTGACCATACTGCTACCTGCGACGTCGCCCTGGGGGATGCTTCCATGGCCAGAGGAGCCCCTGCTCTCCTCTGCCCGGGGGCTAGTCTGTTCAGGAGTCTTACCCGCAGTCACTGGCTGGAAGGCTTCAGGCGGAACCTGTTCTTCTGTTATCTCACTGAGCTTCTGCAGTTGTGGCTTAATGATGTTTAAAAATGGCTTATATCCAGGACTAGAGAGAGGAAAAAGGAAATGAGCTCTCATCTGCCACATTCAAAAGGCTCCAAAGAGTGCTATGGATAAATCCCTACTAAACAGTGATACAGTAAGGTCAATGATAGATTACAGGGGAGGGGAGGAGGCGCAGGGAGGAAAGGCTTCTTAGAAGCCCTGGCTGGAAGAGAGGAGCTGCACATAGCAGAAGTGAGAGTTTTAAGTTTCTGAGCACTAAGAACAGAGACTGACACTCATTATTCCAGTATTACAATTAAAAATCATATTCTGCAGTCTAAGGACCAACAGGATTTTAGACTTGAAAAAGGACCTTCAGAGAACACCTAACCTAAATGAATTTGCCAATGAAAGAAAACTAGATCTAAGTAAGGGAAGGCCCAAATCCACACATAATTGGTGACAAAGATCTAGAATCCAAGGCTCTTCCATTCACAACTCTTAATTTGGGCTTACTAGTAACTGCCACGGAATGCTAAATTCACACAGACCTTAAATTTTGATCTTTTCAAGCAGACATTTTCTGGTTAGTGCCTTCAATTCCACAGAACTACAAATCTCAAGTTCCAGTCTAAGATCATTTGAACTGCATCAGTCTTAAGTCAGTGACACTCATTCACATTATAAACTGACCAACACTGTCTCAGTGGACATTACTCATTTAAATGGTTGGGTACAGAATGGTAACTAAAAACAGCCTTAAAAATGAACATATGAAAGCATTTTTATTTCTCCTAACCTAAAAATCTCCAAATAAATGAACCAGAACCATGCCTTAATGGGAAAGGGCAGGATTCACCCAAGGACAGCCATGATAAAAGCTTAAGGAAACCAGCACTTACCAATCTGTAGAGGCCCATCGGTCCACTGCATGCAGCCCTGTCTTTATGTTCTGTAACATCTCTCCATCTACCTCTGAAGACTGTATAATAACCAAAATCTGGTTGATTATTGAGGATTCTCTAAGAATCAGGCCTATGACAATGCACCAGTCCAGACATCCTGCCTCCATGAAGATGTGTAGCAAATATCTATATATAAGCAGAAACAAAATGATTGACGCTAAGAAGGATCTATAGATGTAGAGAAGGACAATCGTTATGAGGAAAGTAGTCCCTGCACCCTATTTGCCCAAATACCTGAGGAGGCATTCTGTGCTTTCAAAATGCTGAGAAACTCACCTAAGCTGGACCTGAGATTTGTGAGGCCCTTTACTCGCCAACTCCATGGAGATGTGTTCTAGCTCTGATTGAGTTAAACTGAGTGTGGAGAAATTTTCATCCACCATTGTCCAGTCCCCGTCCACCATGGAGCTACTTTCAGTCAAGTCTGTGGCTGAACCAATACTGCATTCATCTCCTGGTGAAGAATTGCCAAAAGTTATAAACTAGCTTCATGTGGAAAATATGTTTTCCTTTAATTTTAACTATTAGCTGTTTCTCAGATGTTGATTTCTCCACAGGACTTTGAACCCAAAACATTAAATCCACTGCTAAAATTCCCATATTATATTAACAGTGGTACATATTTTTTTCTAAAAAAACATTAGAGAGATAACCAGGCAATATGTGCCTTCGGATGGGAAAAACATGCCACTACCTATGAAGCAGTCTTGCCTGCCTCCAAAAAAAAAAAGAAAAAAAAATCTGGGCCCAGCCTGGTGGCATAGTGTAAGTTCACGCACTCTGGTTTGGTGGCCTGGAGTTCACAGGTTTGGATCCTGGGCACAGACCTACACACTGCTCATGAAGCCATGCTGTGGTGGCGTCCCATATTCAAAATAGAGGAAGATTGGCACAGATGTTAGCTCAGAGCCAGTCTTTCTCACCCCCCAAAAAAGAAAAAAACCCACATAACATAAAATTTAAAAAGAAAAAACTAGCTATAATTTGATTAAGTCTTTAGATTCAATTATCAATATACAAGAAATACAGAGGAAACTATTCAACTAAACCATGAAGATGCAAGCACCAAAATCCACATTATGAGAAAATTCACAGAAGCAAGTTTCTTCAATGAATAAATCATAAGGAGGAATAAAAAAGAGATGGGGAGGGGAACAATCACTAAACAGAGAATTAAAAACATAACAATCAAAATGTGTGAACCTTATTTGGATCTTGATTTAAACCATAAAAAAAATTTAGGACATTATGAAACAACTGGAATTTGAATACCTATTGGATATTAAGGAATTATTGTTAAATTTTTAGAGAGGCGATAATGGTATTACGGTTGCACATATATTTTTAAAGTCTTTTTAGAGATATATGCTGAAATATTCACAGATAAAATATATCATGTCTTGGATTTGGTTCAATAATACAGGATGGGAGAAGGGGATGAAATAAATTTGGTCATGAGTCGGTAATAACTGAAACCTAAAAATAAAAATCCCTTTAAAATTTCTTCAATTTGTAATTTACCCATTACTATAGAGCAGAGGTTGGCACAGATTTTTTGGTAAAAGGCCAAATAGTAAATATTTTAGGGTTTGAAGGCTATGAGGCAAAATTAAGGATATTATGTAGGAACTTACAAGAGAAAAAAAATTTTCACAAATTTTTATTGATCAAATAAGAAATACAGGATAATCAAGCACAGTTTTTTATGATACAGGTCTACTTATGAGCAGAATGGAATTCTTTATACGGGGATAACATTTTGCTTACTTGAGGTTCAAAGTTACTGTTCCTGTGTCATCAAAATTGATTACAAAGGTTCATCTATTAATGCTGATCTGGAAGGGGATTCTACCTATTTCATTTACCTAAAATAAATACGGTAAAGTACAGTCAAGGCCAATCTGGCCTTGTTCTAGTAACTATCCCCCTCTCTAGCAAATATTAATAGCTAATCCTCAAGGACACACCTTGAAAGAAACGAGTGAAGCTCTATCTCTGAAGTGCTACAGCACATAAACTTTCTTCCAAAGGAACTAAAGAAGAGCCAGGATTTAAAATGACATTTACCTTTATTAGATAAAGGTGACAGAAAGGCGTCTTGCATTTGTGGTCCATGGGATGAGGCTGTGTCTATCTCCTGATGGGTAGGGCCAACGTTGCCGAGCCAGCTCTGACTTCGCTGGACATTAGAGATGCCAGCATCCATCTCAAGGTTTAAAAAAGGGTCAGCTGATTGAGACTTTAACAGCTGCTCTCCCACTGCAAGATAGGTCCAAAAAAAAAGAAAAAAAAAGGGAATTCAAGATGCATACATTGCCATTTCCAATTTAGTTTTTCAGCTTCTCTCCCTCTCAACACCAAATACTAGAAGTTCAAAGCCAGTTAATGTCCTACACTGCACCATCCACACACAAACCAGGGATGTGGAACTGTAACAAAATAGACTGACTACATAATGCCATCTAACAGTCATCTTATATCATCACATATCTTAGTAGAACCAGGCAAAACTTTATTCTGTTCATCTTTAAGTGATTTTCCTTGATTCTTAAGATGACATCAAGTTTCCAAATGCCACAATAAAAGGTTTCTGTTTGAATTTTCACATGTAATTAGAACATTCTTTAAAAGGCCTGAATTAAAAAAACTTTCTTTTTTTTTCTTTCATCAAAATATAGTTTCACTTTGTCCTCTCCTAGTTTAGAAGATTGCTCAAATCTCTCAAAGACACATTTTTACCATTTTTCTGGAATGAGTCCTGTCAGGTAAGTAACTATTTGGCTTATTTTGTGTGGTCCATGACTAACCAATTGAAAACTCCTTCCCACAATAAGGTAAGTATGGTACCTTTGACATTCAGCCAATTCTCAACTTGTTGATAATCTGAGATAATAATGGTTGGATTTATAAATCGGACTTCAAGGTCACAAGACTTAGAGACATAGCTTCTACTTTATTTACATCCTTGGTCAACTGAGGTACAAAAAGTTGGCTTTTATCTGTTCCTGAGTTTGGAATGAAAAGACTTCCTTGAATATCAACTAACAGCAAAATGTCTATATACTTGGAATAAAACACAATTCTCTTTATATAAGTGACACAAAGCCTATGCTACCTGTTCGGTATTTTCCATTCTTGAAAGGAGAGCTGATAGAAGAGGCTGGGATGATGGGAAGTGGCCACAGGAAATCTTTGTGGAGTCTCTTCAGGGCTATCACAAAGTTGTCTACTCGGGCAGCTCGGGTACGTTCCTTGCATAGCCAACTAATTAGTTCAAAGCCGAGCTGGGCTGCAAAGCAGCCAAGGTCCTTTAGCCGAACTTCTTCTAAGAGACGCCGAGCATGTCTCCAGAGCATCATGTCGATATACATGTTCTCAGCACAGTCACTGTCTTTGCTCCATCTGTAAGTGGGAACACAAGAAAGCTACAGAACAATCTTTACTGGAGTACTTCACATACTTTTATGCAGTAGCATTGATAAGGCTGACAAGGAGGTAAGAGACCCAAGATCTAATTCTGACTGAAGAGGAAGATAAAGTATCAGGGCTTCTCCTCCATGTGATATACCACGACCTGCTGAACAATACCTGGAACACACCAGGCTCTTAAAACATATTTGTAGAATGAATACACGGAATAGGAAAAAACAGGAGACAAATCCAAGCCAGGAAGAGGGTGGTGACTGGCTGAAGGAAAGGGAGCAAATAAAGGCTGAATTTGAAAAGACCAATGAAAAGAGGGAAGGAGATCAGATCAAAGAAACCAAGGATAGGGAAGCAAAGTGAAATGAAGTCTCTCAATGTGAGTTATATAGACACATAAAAATAAAAACGATTTTTAAAAATGAATGGTCTATCGTCCCTTACTCATACAAGCATGTAATTGGTTTGGTAACTGGGTAATGTGGTGCTTTCAGTGAGAGGCTGTATTGGAGCATGACTGCCTGGATTCAGATCTTGGCTTTGCCACTCGTTAATTGTGTGAACATAAGTTTATTTTTCTGGGCCTCTGTTTCTTCACCTGTACAATGTGGCTAACAAGTTATCTACCCTTACAGAGTTGTTGTAACGATTAAATACCTACACATGCAAATGCTTAGAACTGTGCCTGGCACATAGTGAGCACTCAGTATGTATTAACCAGTATTTAAATTCAGGGTATGGCTGAGAAGCTACTGCTTGCCTGGCATCATCCTCTATGCCAGGCAAGATCATCCTCTATGTTTGCATTTTACTTGTATATAGCCCATGATTGTGTGTATGTTGGAAGTGGGGGTGGCATTAATGGCTGTGAAAGAAAAAGCAGTAAAACATCACAATAAAAAATGTCCAATAAGCTCTTACTATGTGCCAGGCACTGTAGTAAGAATACAGAATATAAAAGAAAGGATTAGGGAAGAGAAAAAACAAAGCCAAGAACATGTAATAACACAGGAAGGAATACAGGGACCTCAAAAACCAGAAGAGACTCTATTTATAATGTCCAGTATGAGTTCACAGTTACCTCACAGGAGACAATAATCCATCTATGGGTGATGTAGTTTTCAGTCTCCTGGATACACTTCCTCTTGGCTCTCCCACTGTTTCATGACTTCTCCAATCAAAAAGAGTCACAGGAGAATCAAGTACATGAGGACTAAATTTTAATTTTTTGTCAACAGGTATAGTTGGAAAGAAGAGTAAAACTGTTGACTCTAAGAGGGCTTTTTGGATTATCTGCATATTTATTTATCTTCCATTTTATTCTGGTCCTCTGTTATCAGAAGTAATTTAAAGTTAGTTGCATTCAAAACAGGTATATCAAGACCTACTCTAGTACAAAGGACAGAAACTGTACAAAGAGTAGAGAAGTGAACTTTGGAGGAAGAGAAAAGGGAAGCTTTTTGTGTGGTCTCTAAGCCTTTTGGGAATAGAAAAAAAGAATTGCAATTGGATCAAACAGTTGTTTTAATAAGATTCAATTTTACAAATGTCCTGAGATGCAATGTGTTACAGAATGCCCTAAAAGCAGTAACAGCTCTTTCTTCTTTTACCTTTTTCCAGAAGGACCAGATGGCATACTTAGTGTTTTCTGTAAGCTGAATTTACCAGCAGGAACATTTTCAGCTGACTGAGACAAACTGATGCTTCGATTCCTGAAGAACTCAAATCCACCACTTGAACTGGGTTCCTAAGATTACATACAATGTGCAGTACAGTTAGAGAAAGATGCCATATGGGTGTATGTCCTAGAGAAGCTGTGCAATTTTGCAACTAACCTGAGCTGTAGGTGTGGGTGGAGGTGTCTCAGATTCTCCAGAGCCAATGGCTTTAAGAAATCGAATCATGTGTCGACATAGGTCCCATTTGCCTTGTTCCAGGGCTGTGTTGAACAGAAGGGTGGCATGCTGCCTACTGACTGCTGGGACTTCCATATTCTATAAAAACAACCAAGGAAGACAAGCATTCCTTTTATACTGCAAATGATTTGGGAATATACGAGCAATTCTTTATCTCTACTCAGAGAAGGAATGCAGAAAAAACACTGTAGGAAATAGTTTAAGAGTAAGATTAAAAAGAGCATTAAAGGGGCTGGCCCAGTGGCATAGTGGTTAAGTTCGTGTGCTCTGCTTCGGTGGCCCGGGGTTCACAGGTTTGGATCCCGAGCACAGACTGACACACCGCTTGTCAAGCGATCTGTGGCGGCGTCCTACATAAAGTAGAGGAAGATGGGCATGGATGTTAGCCCAGGGCCAATCTTCCTCAGCAAAAAGAGGAGGATTGGCAATGGATGTTAGCTCAGGGCTAATCTTCCTCACACACACACACACAAAAGCATTAAAAAGTACCATACAAGGAAAAGTGAAGTAAACACTCTCTTGGTGTAATATAAATTATGATTTACTGAACTCCCACTACATGCCAGATACCTTACTTTAACCTTACATACATTCTTTCATTTCTTCTAGTGAATCTGCAAAATAGGTATATTATTCCTATTTTACAGATGAGGAAACTGAGTTAAGTAACTTGTTGAAGAAAGCAAGAATATAAATCTAGGTTTGCCTGACTCCAAAAAAAGCTCACGTCTGTCTCCTATGACAGAGAGTCTTCTGAGGGTGTGACTAAAAAAAAATCTCTGCTTTGGGCAATAGCATGTAGGGCTCCTATGCAATTAGCATCCTCCATAATTCCTTTATTTTTTAATTTTTTGTGTGTGTGTGTGGGGAAGACCAGCCCTGAGCTAACATCTGTTGCCAATCCTCCCCTTTTTGCTGAGGAATACTGGCCCTGGGCTAACATCCATGCCCATCTTCCTCCACTTTATATGGGATGCCACCACGGCATGGCTGACAGGCAGTGCGTCCGTGGGCGCCCGGGATCCGAACCCGCGAACCCTGGGCTGCCAAGCGCGAACTAAACTGCTGCGCCACCGGGCGGCCCCCCATAATTCCTTTACAGATTTAACCTCACTGCCTGCATTGGCCTTCATGAAAAGGCACCTAATAGATAAGTTTAACTGTAATTGTTATCTGACAATCCATAGCAACTTAGGAATTCTGATAGAGAAAAAGTTTCCAATTCCATTGCTTGAGAGATCACTGAAAGTCTAAGGAGTGACCTAAAATAAAAAAACAGCTGCATTTATTTTGCTTCTATTTTTATGATTCAAAGAACCCATTACTTTGAGAAAAACCACGTGCTCTGAGGGTAATTCCTGTAGCAGGCCCAAGTCGTCTCAGCTTGCTACGTGGAGACTACCATGAGGTCTGTTATGACTCACGCTCGCATCCGAGTCCCCTCAGCAATTCTACGCTACCAGGAAACAAATCTGTTATTATGGGTGGCTCAGACAAATCCACTAATATTCAAAATAATTATTTATTATGTTTCTTATGTAATATGTGCATGTTGTTAAATGTATTATAATACATATAATAATACATTTCTTCAATATTATTCAAAATAATACTGTAAACTCACTAATCTGTTTTAGGCCCATTTATGGACAAACAGGATTTTAAAAACCCTGCAATGTGACTTCATGATATTCAAAGAAATTTTCTGCCATCATTTGATAAGACTGAGCTCTTCAAAAGGAAAGACATAAACTGAACAGAAAACCTGATTGTATTAGTTCCTTAAACACAATCACAGCGCCAACACAGCACACTTCTTTTTTATTCTAAGTTTAAGCTCATTAATTCTTGTACCTTTGTAAGAAGAGAATTGTTACCTGTAAGATAATAAGGTAAGAGGCAGCAGTGTCCAAATCCTGAGCCATTAAACATTCCTCAAACAAGTCCTTGGGGTTTCCAACGGCTGCAAAAAGGTAATTCCACAGGGCATATTCAGTCTTCCTGGCACAATGAACAACTGTCTGCAGGAAGAGGGGGAACTCAGTGATAAATTTCGCCACAGTGGGAAGCAGAGGGTCGGGAATGGGCTCCCGTGAGGTAGCTTCTTCTTCCAGCACTTCATGGAGCATGAGCTCCAGCACGTGAGGAAAGTAAGGTAACGTGGCGCAGGACTGGGCTAAGAGCAAGGCTTGCTCCCCAAGGTTCCTGACCAGCAGCTGACGGAGAATGTGGTGGAGGTAGATCTGAGAGGTTCTCTCCACAACACAGAAAGGGAAGAGCACCTCCAGCTGTTCCCTAGCACTGTTCCGGGTGTACAAAGAATCATAGAGTAAAGTGTCATTGACAGCACCAAGGACTAATGCGTCTTCAAACAGAACAGCCAGGGGGTAAATATTGATGTGAAAAGGCAGCATGATCCGCTGGGACAAGAAGGAATGCGGCTTGCGATGATCCCTAGGGAAGAGAGGGAGCCAGACTTTCATCCCTGCACCTCCACAGCTCAGCCAAAGGGCTTCCAGAAGATGACGCTTCTGTTTATTTGCTCGACACGTAGTCCAGACATTTTCAACGGACTGGGCTAGTACAACAGGAGGACAGAATGGCAGCTGAAGAAGGAGAGACAAGAAGCAGTTTTTTTCATACATTTATAAGTTCTTAGGTACCAGTTTTCTAAGTCTTTCAAAATGATAGTACAACTTCTTGGGAAAATTAGGAGAATCTATTTAGTACCCTGCCTTTCAAAGTATGTGTACTTATATCTAAAAACAAAACAAAACAAAGCAACCCCCATGAATTTCACCGATGTATCCTATTTTCCCATTAGAATTTGCAGTGTAATGCCTAAGCAGTAACATCTGGAGTATGGAACATTTTATTATCATTTTGGGACCTTATCCTTCACAAATAGTCTTATACCCAGAAGCTTAAGACTAATTTTCAGTACTTTCTCAGTTTCCAAATCACAAGACAATACTTTCCTCTTAAATTCTTTTATTCCTTCATCCTAATCCCATACATTCTTAATGTTCTAAATGACTTGCATTTTACTCACAAGTTTCCTTTGGTTAGGGTTACTGTCCTTCTCCCGGATCTGAGGGCCTGATCTGTCCCTTTGCATCATGATGAGCTGTCCTGCAAGATTTAGCATAATGCTCTCTGCATCACGAGCCTGAAAGAAAAATAAATTGGACTCATACTCATTTATAGGTATGTTTTCAGCATTTTCCCTCCAATCCATAATGTTTATAGGTTAAACAACCAACAATAGTTATTGTGTGTGTACTATATACAGCCATTCTGTTAGGCTCTGTGGGAGTATGAGGAGCTTTCTGGCTAGGGCAGAACAAGCATAACACAATGCAACTAATGAACAATACAAGTGAACATAAAGCTGAGGGCTGAGCTAAATTATCCTGGAAAAACTAAGAGAACTTAAGAAGTTCATAAAAATGAGAGATCACTTCAGTGACCTAGTTGGCATAGCCAGAGAAGGCTTAAAGGATAAGGTGGGACTTGAAGGATGAGGAAGACATACTGAGTGGAAGGAAAAGGGATGGCACTCTAGTTGAAGAATGCAATGCAAATGACGTGGAAATAGGACATAACAACTCTACTGGGAAAGTGAGAACAATCTGGCTAGATTAGCGATATTATGGGAAAAATGCTGGATGGTAATACACCTTCAGGGAGGGCTTGGAAAGCGAGGTAAAAAAAAACAGCAGGAAAAAAGCCACTACTTACAGTTCTTGAATAAGTGAGTTATTAACATTTCTGAGTTATTCAGGATTGGTTACTGGGGAGAGGTAGATACTATGGGTGTTGACTTCAGGAATGAAGGAAATAGTCTGCCTTTTTATTATGGAAAATTTCAATCAAACCCCAAAGTAGAGAGCCTAGTATAATGATTTCCCATTGAACCTTATCACCCAGCTTGAAGTCTGAGAAGCATTGTTTTAAAATGAATCTCAGATATTAAGTCATTTTAACTTGTAAAAGGAAGAGCATTTTGATTAAAAAAACAAAACAAACAAAAGCTTACTGATATTCTAGACATGAAGAGTAGAAGAAGAGAACTGAATCAAAAATGATTTCAGGGTATCAAATCTAAGTGCCAGAGAAGTTGAAGTTATCACCGACAGAAGTTTGGAGGAGAAATTAGTTTAGAGAAGGGAAAACTGAAGAGTTTCATTTTACTGCCCATTAAATTTGAAAGAATTTTAAGACTTTCAAGTAAAAATGTTGTAAAAGATGACTCAACCAGAGATGAATATACCAGAATCATAACTATAAAGGTGAGGTTGTTAAACTGAAGGAAACGAGTTTTCTGAGGCAGAATATGGGGGTGAAAGAGCAGAGGACCATTGTCTAAGCTTCTGAAGCCAAGAAGAGAACTAGAGAGCACAATGTCACATAAACCAAAGAAGGAATGAATTTTAGGAAGGAAAGGATGATTATTCAGAAGACGTGGAATCATGTCTCAGCTCTGACACTTGCTGGCTGGCTGAATTTAAGCTGCCGATATAATTTAGGGTTCAGTCAGGAAAATGGCAGCCACCCTATGTATTCTACTTGCAAAAAATAATCAGATATACAAAATGCTCTTTTGTACTGCCTTCAGACACTTACAAGGGATTGTGTATAAAGAAACAGCAAAAGGGTTCAGAAGATTCAAGGACTTTGTCATTAATTTTTGCATATCCAGGTAGGTAATAAGCATGGTATGAACTGTTGTTAATTTACAAAGAAGTTGAAATTTAAAAAATAAAAACTGGGGGCCGGCCTGGTGATGTAGTGGTTAAGTTCACATGCTCTGCTTTGGTGGCCTGGGTTTTGCAGGTTCGGATCCCGGGCGCGGACTTACGCACCACTTATCAAGCCATGCTGTGGCAGGTGTCCCACATATAAAGCAGAGGAAGATGGGCACGGATGTTAGCCCAGGGCCAGTGTTCCTCAGCAAAAAGAAGAGGATTGGCAACAGATGTTGGCTCAGGGCTGATCTGCCTCACCAAAAAAAGAGAAAATAAAATAAACAAAACCCAAAAAATCTCCAGGCAACTGTCACAAAGCCCAAGAACTTTACCTGGAAAGAAGTCTTCAGTTCCCCATGTAGCACTGAATGACATGAAAACTAAGAATCTGAATATCTGTCCATATCACATGAGAAATAGCAAATAACTTGGAGGTAGGAGAAAGAAAAATGGAATTTAAATGGTGTGTGGAAACTATAAGAACTAGACGGCAGAGGAAAAGGAAAAATGAACATGCCAACATAAAAATCAAAACCCAGTAAGACTGTTTGGGGACTGGCATAGGACCAAACTCTTTCAACAGTTCAAAAGGCTTTAAGAGCACTTACTGCAATTCACCACAATATGATTAATGTTTATAATGACCACTTTTAAGTTTTAAGATGGTAATTTCACACTATGTCATTAGGGGAAAAAAAGAAACCAAAACACTTCTCTTTTCCTCAGCTGTATCCATGCATTCAACGTTTTCTACTGCTAACACTGCAGTAGCTAAGAGCAGGTGACCACAAGAGCACTCTCAGGCAACTTGAAAGAGCTTTTCAGAAACTTACTATAACATAAAAGCAGGCACTTTCTGTATCCTCAAAATCTTAAATTTGAAGGAAGCCGACACACCATTTCTTACCCTAAAAAAATCCCTGGTAGATGATTCTCACAGGGAGTTTGAGAGACAAGGAGCTCACTCTTTCATGAGGGAGGCCATCTTACTGTGCAACGGTTCTCATCGTTAGTTTGCTAAAATTTGTTTGCTTTGCTGTAGCAATCTTGGTCTTTCCTCTGTGCAAGATGTAATCAGTCTATTTCTTATTATATTTCAAGTTACTTCTTAATCTGCTCTTTACCAAATTAGATATCTCCTCTTTGTGAAAGGCCCTCATAAAATGGGGCACCCAGTATCACTGACGCCACTGATTGCCTACTATATCCGGGATATAAACCGAGTCTTTTTTCTAATATGAAAACTTCAAACAGGGTCAAAGTATAGAGATTAGTACAATGAACCCCCATATTCCCATTATGCAGATCCACAATTGTCAAGATTTTGCCGTATTTGTTCCATCTATCCCTTTTTTCTTTTTCTCTTGCCAAAGTGTTTTAAAGGAAGATATCATGCCATTTTTACCCCTGTACACATAATATGCATCTCTAAAATAGATGGATATTTGTTTACAAAATCACAGTGCCAGTATCACATCTAATAAAATTTACAATTATTCCTTAGTGTCATTTCTCAGTCCATATTTAAATATCTATAATTGATTTAATGGAGTCTTTTTATAGTCAGTCTGAATCAGGATACAAAAGAACTTACACATTGCATTTGGTTGTTATGGCTCTCAAGTCTTATTTAGAATAGTCTCCTCTTTTTTCCCTCACGTTATTGACCTACTGTAGCTGTCCTACAGAATGTTCTACATTCTGCTTCCTTGTAGTGTTAAACTAAATCTCTATCCCTATATTTCCTCTGAATGGAAGATGATTCCAGAAGCTTGATTCAGTTCAGGTTCAGTGTTTTTGGTAGTAATTCTTCATGTAAATGTCATGTTGCCTCATCCACAAAGCATGCCACATCTGGTTCTCTCACTTTTAGTGATGCTAAGATTGATTAATAAGGCTTGGGTATCACAACCTGATCCTTTCATTATGAAGTTTCTCATCAACCTTTCATCTGATGGTTTCATCCAATAATGATCACTGCCTGAATAAGTTATTTCCTCAAGGGCTACAAAAATGGTAATATTTTAATTCTTACATTCCTTCCACATCTTTTAGCTACAATTCTTCTGTAAAACAGAACTTTCCCTTATCAACTAGGACTCTCTGGTTACTATGAAGTATAGTTTGCAGAGGAAACGGGACCTGTATTTTAAAGGAGATCAATGGAAGTGCCTCACTAGAAGTAAAAGACAGACTGGGAAGACAGGGATGACAAATAAATCTACATACAATTTTCCTCTGAAAATGGGTTCCACATTGACATGAAGTTAGGAAACCACTAGTACAATGGAAGGAGCCTTGGAAAAGGAAGTTATGCAACCTGGGTCCTGGTTACTTTAACCAGAAACTATGGGATTATCCTTTCTCTTTCCTCCTAATTAACTAATCATGGAGTCCTCAGTATTTTATATTTATTCCACTTCTTTCTGTCTCCTTTTAACTCCCCAAGTTTGGGCCACTAACACCATTCACCTAGATCATTACGATGGCCTTCTAGCTATTCTCTTTTTGGCCAGTTCTGTCCCACTCTGGTTCATTTTCCTTCTTACAATCAGAGTAAACGTTACAAAGCTTAGATCTAATAATACCCAGCTTACAACGCTTTAGACTTCAGACTCATATCCTCTCTTATGCTTTATGTTCCATTCACTGTCAAGTTCTTCCAATTCCCTGAATGCGTCATGTTCTCTCTTATCTACAGGCCTTTGCGTTATTGTTCCCTCTGCCTGAAAATTCTCCCTCTTTACTTAGATAACCAGTTCTCATTCTTCAGGTTTCAATTCAAATGGTAGAGAAATCTTCTCTGACTGTTTAGACTACTCCGGGTTTTTGTTATACACTCTTAGGGTAACCTGTACTACTTTTTGGTACACACGTCACAATTATAATTAATTATGTACGTAATTATTTCTTTATTGTCTAAGCAGAAACCATGTTTGTTTAGTTTGCCACTGTAACCCAGCATCTTCACACAAGGCACATTCTAGACACTTAGTATTTATTTGCTGAACAAATAGTTCCTGATATAAACTTAAAACACTAAAAACCAAGGTGAGATGGAATGGTACCTGCTGTGGCATTTTGAGGGTGATTCCATTCTCCGTACTCACTGATGTCAGAGTGACAGATACTACCAGGAAAGGGTGAGGAATGTAGCGTGACATGGAGACTTCCTGAAGAACATGAATACTAGCAGTAGTATTTGGACTGGGAAAAAAAAAAAGAGAGAGAAAGAAACACACACACCTCAACAACAGCACTAACAAGTTTTTTTTTTCCTTTTCTGTTATTAATAGTATTAGATTTCATGCTTATGGAGGACCCAAATGCCTTCTACCTATCATTCCCTCCTCCCCAGGTGTCCTTCAAGCAGCAGACTGACAAGGTTGAGGTATCCAAAGAACATATATGGAGATGAGGGAGAAAGAAAGGGAATAAGATGTAGAAGGGAAGAAAAAAACTGGGACGACGCTATAGGAATAGCTTAGTTGGTTGAGAAATAATTGGTTAAGAAAGGATTAGGGTTTTATCTGGAGCTAGTAAGATTTTTTAATTTGTATCTTTACATTACTCCTCAATCACTAAGCTACTTCAGCAAATACACACTTCACAGCTGTTTAAAAAAAAGAAACAAAAAACATCTGAGAGCAAAAGAAAACTCAAGAGACATGATCTAAATGCTGCAAGCCAATCAGATGCCAAGAAGAACATAGGCAACATACAGCAGCAACAGGACTACCATTTTTTTCTGTCCCAGACTACAGCCGTCTAGCTCAGTGGAAATGTGAGTGAGTCTGTTAAGGACATGCTTCCTAAGGCCTTAAAGATGTGGAACTCAAATTTTCCCAAATTTCTGAAACACTAGGACAGTTAGTAACCACTTGTTTTCAAGGTTGTGGAAAAAAAATCTAAGGGTTTACCCTATCCCAAACTAGATTTTTTTAAATTGAATCCATTAAGATTAGCTGAAGAGTTAGTGCAGGATCTTCTATCTAATCTGTTTATGTAGCTAAAAAATAACTGCTATGTGGATATCACTAATTAAAATTCCCTGCTTTTTTAAACTCCTAAAACAAAGGAAATATAAAGTTAGAATAACTGTTTTGAGAAAACAAAAACGAGAGAGGAAACATGATAAACAGAAGCAAAAAGTGACCTGTCATATGCTATATACTTACCCATCAGATTTTCTTTCAATACTGTAAAGGCATATTGAACAGTCTGCTCTAAATACTATTACCATGTCCCGAAAGACACTAAGTAGTAATGTTTCTGCTTGTGCTTTGGTGACATGAGCAAAGGCATTGTCCAGATTTGATGTTCGCAAATAAACTCTGAGCTGAAGGAAACAAAAATAAAGAAAACTGTAAAAACAAGATGCCTACCATAAATGACTAAACACTTCAGAAATGCTGTTTTTTTATCCACCCACTTTTTTTCAAGTAAGAGGAGTTAAAAGACTAATCTGAACATTAATAATAAATGGATAGTGTTTATATTTTGACAGGGTATGCTCATTCTACAAATAACCAAAAGATGAAGTGATCAAAACTGTGAATGTACTATTATGAGATACTCCTTTTAGACCTCCATATTTAGACTTGACATGAGTAGACCAGCAGTTTCTCAAAAAATAAATGCACAAATCAATAAATTAATAAATCTCTAAAGACAGCCATCCTTATACTTTTCTGCTTTTAATTATTTTTTATTATTTACAAATTTTATAGAGAATGTCTACCAGCTAACACTCTTAGAGCAAGTTATCTCAGAAGTCCTGATTATCCCTTTAAAATTTTTTTTAAAGTAGTAATCTGAAATGAAGAGTCCACATTAAAAATGCCAAATTCTTGATGAAAAAATGTTCTGTTCATTTTCCAATAGATTATTTTTTATATAAAACCAAACAGTAGTGCTTAATATCTTTAAAATATAAAAATCTGTTATTTCTGAAAGAACAAAAACTTACCTCTTCTTGATGGTCACTTATGTTATAACATGCAAGGACAATAAAATCATTCCACCAGGCTAAGCCACCTGTCACAATCATATTTTGCTCCTTAAAAGAAAATAAAAACAACCATATTTACCTTTATTTATGCTGCCAGAAATTAAGTAATACATTTATAAAATATTCTTAAGCAGACAATGAGATTTCAAATTATTTCTGCTCTACTCTCTAACTCCCTAATTAAGTATTACTGTAGGGCCTTTATTAATAATGATTCAGATCCTATTCTGAAAAAATAAACATTTCTGTAAGACAGAAAATATATCATTCAAAATAACTGGGCACCATATAGCATCATTATTACCACGTTCAATAGAACTTGGTTTAAATTTTGGCTTCATCATTTATCAGCCGCTTGACTCTGAATCCTAGTTTCTCTTTCATAAGATGGTTAGTAACAATAGTGCCCTCACTGGGTTGTCATAAGGACCAATAAGATAACATTTGTGAAAGCCCCTTAAAGTGCCTGGTATACGGTAGGCACCTATTAAATGTTAATTTCCTTCTCTTTTCCCATTTGATTCTTACAACATCCAACTGCATATGTTTGTATGCTACCCAAGTATTTATATCACACACAGAAAAGCAGGGAATGATCTCAGATTTTGTGGAAATTAACTCTGATCTTATTCTAATGAACTCAGCCTGCAACGTAAGAGTAAATCCTCCAATTAAAGAATTAATAGTGCCTGATCTCAACGAGAATTAAAAACAAACCAAAAATCTCAACACAAAATTCTTTATCAAATATCAAGTACCTTATCAGAATTAACTCTCAGAAATAATCCAACATCATTTTTTAATATTTGATTTTATTTTTTAATAAGTAAACAGTGGTTTACTTTATAGTTATTTCACACTGTAGCTCTCTTATACTTTGAGAAATAGGTTTTTTTTTTTTTTTTTTTTTGTGGGGAAGACCAGCCCTGAGCTAACATCTGTTGCCAATCCTTCCCTTTTTGCTGAGGAAGACTGGCTCTGGGCTAACATGCGTGCCCATCTTCCTCCACTTTATATGGGACGCCGCCACGGCATGGCTAACAGGCAGTGCGTCCGCGGGCGCCCGGGATCCGAACTCGCGAACCCTGGGCTGCCAAGCACGAACTAAACCGCTGCGCCACCGGGTGGCCCCTGAGAAATAGGTTTTTAATTTAAAAAAGACTAACCTGGGTAATGTTTCCAAAAAGCTTCCATTTTTTGGTGAGTAAAGAGTAATGTGCAAAACCAAACTTGCCAACCACAGCAATATTCTGTCCAAGCTTGTCAATAGCTGAAAACTGATAAAAAAAAAAATCAAAAACTCTTCCGTGCAAACTTATATACTTTATTAGGTATAAAGAGCTTAGTACTGTGTCATGCAGACTATTAACAAATGTTTGCTAAGTGAACTAAATGTAAAATGCTAAATTTAAAAATCTGAGTACTTATACACACATTACATTTGACCAAATTATAGATGTTAATACACTAACAATGTACAAGGGATCAAGTATTAAAATTTTACTTTTATCAGTGCACCCAGTGAAGGCTCAATTCCCAGAATGCTACAGACAGCAAATGCTATCCAATGAAAATTAACACCAGCAAAATAACAACTCACCCGTATAGGCCAATTGCTCTCTAGATAGATGCTGGAAATCTATAGAAAATAACACATCAGTTTGGTAAGACTTCTGAAATGCATTTAAGGCATTAACACCACAATACGATATTCATTTTCCTGTACAATGTTTAAAGTGCTCCCAAATAACGGGTATCACCAGCAGAGTACTTGGAATTTACCATTTGTATATCAGCCAGTATTTCACATCTTCTGTCCTAACCATTTCGTCATAAGTTTCTAGACGTCAGGATTTCCTTTTTTCTCTACACTGTTTTTGTTTTAAATATTGAACACTCAAAAATACACACTGACAAAAGATTTTTGGAGAAGTACCCACGAGATCAGCCAAGAATTGTGAAGATGAACACAGTTTGGGTTTACTGATCTGAACCATCCCAAAACAACCTTATATGATAAACTTAGAGCCTCAGCAAGAATTTTGTTTTTTAATGGAAGTATTATTTTTATTTTTCTCTGATTAAAAAAGCAATATATGCTTATAAAATTTAAACAATTCTGTTATATCACTGCTCAGGGATAACCACTGGTTATTTTTTATTCTATCTCTAAACAAACATCCATATACATGTAAAAGTGTGTATAAGCTATTTTTTATTGAGGTATTCTGCTACAAGAACTTTTTAGCTATAAGAACTTTTAATATTTTACAGATATTAACTCTCTACCTGCAAACTAAGTAATAAATATACCTTCCTATGTTGTCTGTCTTACATCTTTGTACATGGTGTCCTTGTATTGCTTTAACAAGAATTTTAAATTTAAAGAATCCTGAGATATTAATGTAGATTAAGTTAATTCTAGCTTTATTGAGACTGTGATCTCTCTCCTAGCCTACTGATTAAGTAGTTTTCATGAGCACATGGTGAGTGCAGGGTGAAAACTAACAGAACGACAGTACAAGGGAAGAATCTTCTGTTCCTGGAATAAAAGAACCTTCAACTTATTCAAATTCATTTTTGTTTTACTCAAAGAAAAATTATTACATATTTAAAAAAGAAAGCCAAATTAAAAAGCCAAGTAAATACAATTAAATCCAATAAAATTCTTTGTGTAATGTGAAGACAAAACAAAAATCAAATAAAAATATGCTGAAAACATCTGTATTAACTTTGATAAAATTTATTCATACAACTATTTTTGTTAGACTTCACTTATTATCTAGTAATTCAACCTAAAATCTAAGTAAATTAATAAGCTCTTAGTACATTAGGAAGTTCTTAATCCTAGTGCTGGTTTGTGGAAGCCTACCTTACAGAATTAAAGATATCAGTGTCACAATATATTCTTGAAGAATGCTTAACTTTTAACAGAAAAGCCATTCCATTCAGGCCAATTAATAAAATTCACTATAATGGATAAAATTAGTCAAGAATAATGTGATTTGAGATAATGATCAGGTGGCAAAATAAACACTGAAAGTAGTTTTATTAGGAGGCTGTAAGTCAAATTTTTATTTGGATGAAGAACATAAAAATAGTCATTTGAGGAAGGATGTATCTGCAGTACTATTGGGCTAGCCACCCACCACACTAAAAAGAACCCCCACTTTCCCCAAAGCTTGGTGCTTCATAAGTACTTATGAAAAGTGCGTGTGGGTAGAGTGTGAGGTGGGATCTCACTGACAAAGTGAATACCAACATGAAGAGTTTCTAATCATGGGAACCAAGGTGAAATCTTATCACATGATCACACACTGATGAATATCTGTAGCAGAAAACAATTTATTCTTTTAACCTCCAAAAGTGTATGAGGTGCCACGAATGGCAAACGGTTTATTTTCAAAACTCAAAGTTTAAGTTTAAAATGAAGCTTTATTTCTCATGTAGATGCTATGAAATAAAAACAAAACTTTTCCTCCAGTAGGTCATCTTTATTGATCTATGTGTGACCTGAACTTTGAGCTCTATCCCTAATACTGAGAACAGGAAGTGGCAGAAGTAAGGAAAGAGGCAGCTAATGAATAATGAAGAAACTCAGGTCAGGACTGTATACTCAGGGCACAAAACTCATGCCACATCACTGGGAAATGAAGGCTAGGGTACAGAATCTCTACTCTTAACACCTTAGGATTTTTCAAATTCTCAAAGAACCTAAATCTATCTTTTGTCCCCCTTAAAGTCATTCTGCTAAAATCCTGTCTCCTTCCTAGACTACTTTTGTCTTTAACTAGTGAAACTCTGAGAGCCATCCTCCTAACCTAAGCAGATTTGATCTATGCTAAATACCATGCTTGGTATATTTGATAATTGCAGAAATGAGAACAAATCATTTATAAAGTAAATAGCCTTGAAAATCCTCTCTGTTGACCTCCCTAACGTAATGCCTGACACATTGTAGGTGCTTATCTCCCACATTTTGTGAAGCTTATTCTTTCCAAATAGTTAGCCAGGTTAACCATAACACCAACATTTCAGAACAATGGATGATAATGATTCGTGCATCTTTCAAAAACAAATGTTTACATCACACAAAAGACTGAGTTTTAAAATAAATGTCAGTCTAGGAAGGAACACACCCTAAAACCATAAGGGTGTTGTTGCTGTTGTTTTTTAAAATTTCACATTATCTGTGCTCCATGTGTCAACAAACTACTTTCAAAATTTATAAAATTTATAGCTAGAAAAACTAAATTAAAAAAACAAACAAAAGGGCCTGACCTGTGGCATACTGGTTAAGCTCGGAGTGCTCTGCTTCGGCGGCCCAGGTTCATGGGTTCAGATTCCAGGCATGGACCTACACCACTCATCAGCCATGCTGTGGTGGAGTTCCACATACAAAATAGAGGAAGACTGGCACAGATGTTAGCTCAGGGCTAATCTTCCTCAAGCAAAAAAGAGGAAGACTGGCAACAGATGCTGCCTCATCGCAACAGATGCTGCAAACCTTCCTCAGCAAAAAAAAAAAAAAAAAGGCACCATCTCTACCAGCAGCTACTAACCCTGTTTCCGACAAGTACATATTTGTGTAGTTTTAGTTAAATGAAAAAACAAAATTAACAGAGAATCTTCTCACCAGGAAACTAACGAGTGCAAGGTAGAAGACTTAAACAAACAAACAAAAAATCCAGTAGTCTAGATGAGGAAGAGACAGAGCAGCAGAATTAGTTGGAGCTCATTTGATGAACTCCAAGCTGTACAAGAAGCATACAAAGAATAAATCACCCAAACAAAGCCACTTTGATGGAGGATGTGGGCACTTGTCCTAGACAAGAGCATATGTTGAAGAGGGAATTGAATTAAACAGGCCCCCATGTTCTTCAGGGAATCATTACTAACGGATAAAAAGCCTGGAAGGTAAAGCATTAGCATTATATGGACACTGTAAGCCACCCTACCAAAACACCACCACAACACTGCCTTGACTCACGTGGCTAGAGTGCCAACTAACAAAGTATAGGGCAACTCCAAGTAAAAACACTGCCAAATATAGGCACATTGTAGGTTTTAGTTCAAGGTTAGCAGTATTTTATATGATTCAACATTTAGTACCTAGGTTTTAAAATAGGTTAGATTGTTACTTTAATTTATATCATGGTAACGACAAGTCTGCCACTAATTGGCTGTGTGACCCTGGGCAAATCGCCTAACTTCCCTGAGCCTCAGTTTCCTCATGGATAAAATCCAGTTGGACTACATGATCTCTAAGGTCCTTCCAGCTCTAAAAATTCTATGAGTTTATTAAAACTTAATTGTTTGAGGAAGGAGTACAACTCTGGCATTATTTTTATTAGTTTTAACGAAATTGAAAAAATTAGGTAAAGCTAGAGTTAAACAAGTTCATCTTTCTGAATATTTTAGATATCTAAAGAACAGAATAAGAAAAGAATCTTGCTAGCACCTACTTTGTCTAAAGTCATAATATCAGTGTTATATGCTTCTAATATGGGATACTTCATAGATGGCTAAGAATCACAGAATCACTGAATTTTTGAGCTGGAAGGAAATTCAATTTTTGTTATTGCCTGATGGATTTTTGAGTTCCAGACCTACCTTCTTTGATCCTCTGCTCTACTTGGCTCTCTGGCAACACAGACCTGGCTAGGCAGAACTGGCATTGATGCTAGGTCAGTGTAGAATGAATAGTTCAAAGTATGGGGAAATGAAAATAGCAGAGAAATGGCTATAGGAGAGAAGGGAGCAGTGGAAAATTTTAGTTAAGGAAGTAGCTGATGCAGTTTTATTTAATAATTCTTACTAATTATAAAATGGTATGCACATTGTTTGATTTTATGAATTTATTGATGTAAGTTAAATACATTTTCTTTTAGTGTATACCACATGTCAATGTAGGAGATATTCCTCCTTCAATTTTTACATAATGACCATTCTTCTGTCTTGCATTATTTCCACTCAAAGTCAACTGAAAATAACATGGGAGCTAAAGTAAGCTAGTAAGGTAGAAGTATAGAATGTAGAAGTAAGGCAAAGAAGAGTGGAAATAGAAACTGACTAAAAGAAACTAATCCAAGAGTAGGCTCTGAGGTACCTAAGACATTCTGGTATCAAAAGGGGAAAGAAAACACTCAGGACTCTGAAACAGTGTAAGAAAGTTTTTTCAAGAAACTCCAATTTATTGATTTATCCAAATTAATTTTATTTAGTATCAAAATTCAGAATTAACTTCCGGGTTAAATGCCAATTTATCAGAATTACTAAAAGAAACTGCTAATTTAAAACTTATATCAGAATGAGTAAATAATCTGGAAAAAGATAAAGTAATAATAAAATTATTAACCATAAGGTTCTAGACGGATCACAAGTCTACAATCTGGGTCCAAAGTCAGGCAATTAACCTCAATGTGTCCCCATTAGGACTACAAGGTCAGCTGTACAGGTTGCTAATCAATATCGTCACTTTCCATGAAATAACTACACTTTTGCCTATGCAAATCCGCAGAGATAAATTTGTACCCCCCCAAAAAGGCTGGAAGTAAACAACAGTTTTGCTCAATAAGAGGGCAAAAATAAACTTCCAGTTTTTGAAACTGTTCACTACTAATGGACTTAAAGCAGGTGAGGATACACTCTACATCAAATGGAAAGAAAGGAAGGAGAAGACAAGAGGATAAGAACACAGAAAAGCAGAAGAGAGACGTGACAGTCAAAAAGGTTAAAAAACTTCTAAGTTTTCTACAGCAACTTATGAAATATTTAAAAATCTGCTCCATGTGCTATCTTACCAAGGACTAAGCAATTGTCAACAGTAACTGAAGACTTACCTGTATCACATGCCAATGCCGATGTCCAAGTAAAGTGCTTAAACCCTGAGACTCTAAACCGCCATCTGCAAATGGGCTCTTTTCCCGACTGGGCTTATGCTCAGAGTGTGCTGAAGAACTCCTGGGATTCTGGGTTTGTGAGGCTTCTCCACAGTTCAAGTACAATCGATCCTCCCCCTGAAGCAACACTTGCTCTTGGTTACTCTAGACAAGGGAAAAAGGAAGCAGAGGGGCAAAGGAGGAAAGCAAATAAAAACAACTCAGTATTAGGAGGGGAAAGAAGTAATACATCAACTTAGTTTTATTATAGGAAATGTACCATATATCTCAAAGCTGATTTTCCTCACAGAGAACTAGACATAATGATCTCACGCACTGTTAAATTTAGAGGGAACAGGCAATATTTTAATGATTACTTCCCAGTGTAAATAAATCTTTGTTAAAGTCTGTTTTATCATATAGATTTCAAAACATGCCCAGGTTTACAACTGCTACAGTAGTATCTTTTATTACTACTTCAAATGGCAATGCTATGAGAGATTTTCCATCTGAAAAGTGAACATAACTACTCACTGTCTACAGTTTACAAACTAGTTTCACATAAACTACCTCATGTATGGTGGTAAGAAAACATGTCTGGTCAAACAGTTTGTGTGTATGCTCACTCATGTGCCCATAATGCAAGGAGGAGGCATGGATTGGGAACAGGAATAACTGGATACTGCAGATCTTTTAAACGATGGAAGGTTTAACCAGGGGAGGAGGAAGAGTAGCCTAAGTCTGTTGTCCTGGTTTGGAACAATGATGAATGCTTGGTTAGTGCCAAGGACTGTGCCAGTTTCTGAGGATATTTAGACTAATAAGACAGTTTCTACTTAGAGATTATGCCCTGGTTTTCAATTAGAAGGCCAGTGTTCTCAAACATGGGCAGATTCTTCACTGACTACTCAAATCAGACAGATCAGCACTCCAGCCCCTCACCTTTCCATTGTAGTCCAAATGTTGCCTTGACATAAAACTCAAGGGTGGTTTTAAATTATTATTTGGGATGGGGGAGGGGAGGGAAGAAATACTCTATTCTTATTTCTCTGTGGATCTTTATTCTTCAACTGTAGTAATGAGATCTGAGATCCAGGGTATTTTCACATTCTTTCTCAATATGTTATAAATTTTAATTAGACACTGGTTGCACCAAATATTTAAAAACCCATTGGTGGTAGATATTATGATATGCACTCCTAACAGGTAACGTATACTATTATTATACATTAATATTAATGTGTTATTTCAGGTTGATAAAACATGATGTGTTTATAATTTGCAGCAGTGTTTCCCAAAGCAGGTTCCTAGACAAATTTTCTTCCAAGTGTTCCTTAAAAATTCACAGTTAAATAAGTTTGAGAAACACTGTTTTTTATGTACCAGTTCTTGGATTTTCACGATGCATACTACCATGTTAAAGACTTTGGAGTTCTACAATAAAGAAATCTCTAAAGCTTTAACTCCTTTATTTCACACTTAAATGACAATAGAACTTTTTCTCATCCTGTATAATTACTCTTGATGTCTCTCATAAGCAGTGCCTGGTGGAACACACTGTGGAAAACGCTATTCAGATAGAGACCAAATTTTATTCAAATTATTCAAGTAAATGTGTAAACAAAGCTCTTCCTCAAGTTGCTTGTGATTCTATTAAAAAAAAAAAAAACCCAAAACCAAAACCTGCTCAGAAATAAAATTTTGGTATAAATTTAATATAAATTAAAGAAACAAAACAATCACAGAAAATAGACAAAAGAAGATAATATGCCAATTTTAGGAGTATACTCAACATATCTGTGTCATAAGAGTCTGATATTCTAATAGGAAAGCCACTAACCGCCCCCCCCCACCTCAAAACGGTTTTAATTAAATAAACTTACCATACAAGGGTTAACGGTGAGCACACTCTTGATAAACTGAAATAGCAGAATGCCGGGCTGTTTAACTATACTCTTGGGGTCAGACTCAATTTCAGTATTTTGAGAGCCAAATCTGCTGATTACCCACAGGTGATAGCCTTCTGCACCCCAGCTCTTGGAGAGAGAAGGGGGAAAAAAATCAAAGCAATAAAAAGTTTCTTGTTATCCTTTCCTAGCTTCAAATATTCAAATTCTGAAATAACCAACAATAGCATTATTAATAACTTCTGAAGGTTGGAGAAACCATGAGGGACAACACAGAAAAGAATCATACCTACATCTTAGCTATCTCCAGTGGAAACCACCATCACTGCTCTCTACCTAGAACAATGAAAACACTACATACCAATCTTAGCTCCAAATCCTAAGAAAGGCCTATTGCTCTCTGTAACTTCTCCATTTAATTTAACTGCCTCTCAAATACAGTCATGTGTTCCTTAACGACAAAAATATGTTCTTAGAAAAGGATCACCAGGTGATTTCATCACTGTGTGAACATCACAGAGTGTACTGAAAGGGAATGAAATTTGTCACCCCAAAATGTGTCTCCTTAAAGTGAGGATTATTTCAGGTTGATGATTTTTAAGAAACAAGACTCAGAAAGTTTTTCTTGTTACCTCCTCCTTAACCACCTAAAAGAATTCAGATTAAAAACTCTGTCTCAAAAGTGAGCTATCACCTTAGTACAACATGAACTAGATGGTAGACAAGGAGGAACTAGGAAAGTCTGTTTATTGGGCTCCCATCTGTGTTCTTCTGTTTCTGTGGGGCCAAACACTTGTTTTCTAAACGTTTGGTCTTTTTGACCTACTTGTGAATTACCTTCCTTCCCTTTGAAGTCCCTGACTCTCCCCACTCCCAACATCTTTTTTTAGCTGAGGATGGTATTTAAGGTGGTGGCTTTGGCCATCTTGGCAAGTTACTTGGTTTTCCTGGGTTTCTCCTATGTATACATATCAATAAACTTTTGTTTCTCTCCTGTTAGTCTGTCTCATATTAATTTAATTCTTAGATCAGCCAGAAGAACATAGGGTAGAGAAAAATTTCTTCCTCTAATCACTACTTACACAAACCTAGATGCTATAGCCTACTACACAGCTAGGCTATATGGTACTCATCTTATGTGACCACTGTCATAAATGTGGACTGTCATTTACCTAAACATTGTTGTGCGGTGCATGACTGTACAAAGAAATTCCTTACAGAAGAAGACCTATGTTACCCTAACTGAAGCTTGACAAAGAACCACCCCAAACAGATGTAGTTTTGTATAGAGCAAAGAACACTGGATTGGAAGCTAGGAGACTAGGGTTTTCATTTCAGCTTGGCTACCATTTTGTTGTATTACTTTGGCCAAGCTACTCGGTTTCTCAGGGTATATGTTTTTTCCTCTGTAAAATGAGAAGGTTCAAATAAATTCTGCAGGCCTGGGCAATTTTAATATTCTATAACTAGATTTCACAATAGTGTTTTTTTTTTTTTTTTTTTTTTTTTCCAGATTGGTGATTCCTGACCTGCAAGGCCAAGAAAACAGTAGTGGTGGAGGGAGGGAGACCCCTGAATTGTTGCAAAATTTCAAAAGCTTAATAGAAGTTTTGCTTTCCCATCATAAAAGTTGCACAAGCTAACTAAAATGTTTAGATTCTTAGTTTGTGAATGAAATATCAACTAAGTGGGGCTGATAACAGTGGTTGTTGCAGCCATTCAGAAGCACTGATTGGTAGTTATAGAAATGGTGTTTCCTCAAAAACATTTTAAAATATGGAGGTAGGGAGAGACATCAAATGGGGTCCTTGGTGGTGAAAGGTTGGGAACCACTATTTAAGGCAACCATGGTGGTTTTAATTCTTAGAAAAACCCAAGATCAGAAAATTCCTTCCTCTGTAGAGCAAGAGAGAAAGGGAGTGATAACCTTCACAGCTACTAATTTCACAAAGATGGTACATGGAGGGGCTATAGTAAGAAAATGTTTTTAGGTAAAGACAGGGGTTACACCTCACTGCTTTCTACAGCAACTCTTGAAAATAGGTAATAAATATTGTTACAACAGTGACTATAATTCTTTTGACATGCATCTATGGAAAGTTTTAAAAATATGCTGAAATAATGCACAAGTGCATGTCCTCCAGGAAAAACACCCAAAGAGCATTTTATTTTATGTTAAAAGAAAGGAAGCCATGAGAAGTGGGTGCTAGTGAATCACATAAGAAATGGACGTATGCTTTGGAAAAACAAAGGCCTAATTTGAACAGTCACTATGTTCACAAAGATGTCAATGGCTTCCTGAACACACCTAAGCAAAACCAAAATCAAATACTGAAAATTGGGCAGCCTCCTGATTTTTAAAAAAATACTTTTATCAAAGCATGAACTATATAAGAAGAGTCTGCTGAGACTAAAATAGCTTTGTAATTTTATCAGACCAACACTAGAGAAAAAGGAAGAGGAAAAATCCAAGTTTTTTACATTACACTAATATTTTATATAAAGTACTTACCATAGAGTTGATCTTAAGGGGATCTTTTTTGGTACCATCAGACCTATAACTGAAATAGAATAGAAACCTAATTAAAAAGAGTCTTCTCATTACAGTGAATATTCAGCTTTAATTTTTTAAAAATCAAATTGATTTTGTTCCTTTAAAATAGAAATACATAATAAATGCATGAAATATGAGACTGCTGGTTAATATACCTAGGTATATCACTGAGACACAGTCTTCCAATCCTAAGTAACTTCTTAACAAGGTCACACAGTTTGGGAAGGTGTGTTCATTTTGTCAGGACCAAGGTTCAGGGTAGTATATGAAGTGAGCAGAGATATCAACCCACTCCTATCAACCCACTGGGTTAACCTACATTAACCCAACGAGATAATGTAATTTTCCATTTTCTACTAGTTATTCATATACATGGCTTACTGCTCTCATTAGAAAATAAGCTACTTGAAGGCAGAACCATGGTGAACGTAGCCTTGAATCTAACATGCTATCATATACACAATAGGGTTTCAAACAATAAATGCATTTTTATTGAATGAACAGTCACTTTTAAGATGAATGTTTGGAGAATCAATACATCCTGAACAAATTAATTCTGAACCTTACAAATTGTTTTGGGCTAAGAGTCAAATAAAGCAAAAGGGCAGCTATATGACATAAAGTTTCTGTCTGTATTGTCTGGGAGATAATGGAGTAATTTTATCTAAAATTTGTCCTTATTAACTCACGCAAAATCTCCTCCAAGTGTACAAATCAGCTGGGCTCCAAACACACTCCATAAAGAAAGGCCTCCATACTCCCAGGTCACTATTACAACACTATTGTCAGGAGACCACTTGATTAGTTTAACAGCTCCTGTTTTGTTCCAAATGTCTGTTAAGAAATCACGAGAAGAGTTAAAAATAAATTATTGCTTCAGAAATAATTAGCATTTTTTTACAGTCTATATCTTCAAGTGAAATAAGTAGAGACGTATGTCTGCTTCAAACAACAAGATGAATCCTGCTCATTTAGGGCTGTTTAAATCAGTTAAGGCCATTAGCCTTGACCTGATCTAAGCAGAACAAACTCAGTGCCCAAGTGATTGATAAGAAGTGAAAGCCATTTCAGCCACTATTAGCTTGAATAACTATAACTGTGTAGTCTTAAAAGTCTTTGGCTTTGGGCAAATCAGTTCCTGTAAAATGGGGGATAACAGCTCCCTTGAATAATTCAACATTGAATGTCAAAAGTACTTTGTAAAGTATGAGGTGTTTTAAAATGTAAAATAATATTTTACCACTAACTTCATGCTCCACTGGCAATATCAGAGGGATTCAAGTTAAAATAAATTGAAATTTAATCTTATATTAGGATTAAGTAGGTAAACTCCAGCCTGAGTACTCTAAGGTGCTCATATCTTTTTTAAACTAATAAGAGTTCTTTCAATGCCATACATAATTACTAAAGGAGAAAATTTCATTGTGTAGTAAAATCCAAGTTTCTTTACTGCAGAGCTAAATGAAACCTGCCAGCATTTCCCATCAGCAATTCAAAAAAATCTATAGTATCACTTTCTTTAAAAACAAAATTCTTTCCATTTGCAGTATTAATAATTTTTGCTATAAGTACTTTTGCTACAATGGGGAGATACAAAGATTTTAGCCTATAGAAGACAAGCTTAGTTAACAGAATAAGAACTTTTTTCTTCTGCCTATGTTTGAATCCTCACATTAGCATTTCCCACCATAATTCATGCATATGAATAACTGTGTTATTTATGTAGATGAAAAATAAATGGAAACATACATAAGAAACTTCACATCTTATTAGTATACTTTACACTTGTCCAGGAGAGAAATTTAAAACCAAATCAAGGGGGCCACCCAGTGGCGCAGCAGTTTAGTTTGTGCTTGGAAGCCCCAGGTTCGCGAGTTCGGATCCCAGGCGCCCGCGGACGCACTGCCTGTTAGCCATGCCGTGGTGGCGTCCCATATAAAGTGCAGGAAGATGGGCACAGATGTTAGCCCAGGGCCAGTATTCCTCAGCAAAAAGGGGAGGATTGGCAACAGATGTTAGCTCAGGGCTGGTCTTCCCCACCAAAAAAAAAAAAAAACCAAATCAAGAAGAAACATACAAAATGAAACCAAAGTTTACAAAATAAAAGCAATTCCACGTGCAAGAAAAAAATAAGATTTAGATGTGTATTTGCTGTCAGGGAAAGATGTTAATGTTCACTGAAAAGGACAGGTTGTAAAGGGTATTCTTATTACTCCACATAAAAATATATATACATATGTGCATAATATGCATATCTATTTTCCAAGCATTATACACATATTAACATCTAGTTGCAGAAACACAATAAAATGTTAATGATGATTAACCTAATCTTCAGCTGGCAGGATTACAGGTAAGTTATTTAGCTGGTAACTTACAACGAACATAGATTATGATAATCTGCATAATGAGAAAAATGTTAAAAAGTAATCCAAAGACTTTCTGTTACAGAGCTGAACTTCCAAAAAGGCAAGATCTCCAGGAGCCAAAAGAAAAGAGAAAACTGAAAGCAAGACTGGCTAGTGCTTGAGTTAAGGCAGCCTGGGGTGAAGGGTAGGGAGGGGAGAGGGGCGAAAGCTTAGCAGTATAAGGATAGAAGGTTGGGATGAGACCTATAAATGACTATGGAGTTGGGATTTCCCATCCTTTACAAAAGACAAAAAAGGGGTCTCAGGCCAGCATGAATCCAGGAATCAGAATGGAAGTTGCTGCATCATGTAAGGACTCTTGAAGCACTGCAACGTGTAAAATCAGCCAATGGAGCCAGAAGAAAACAAGGAAGCTTGTCTCTGTTCAAGATGTAGGAGGACAATACAAATCTCCCAACATCTTAAGCAGGTTTATAGCCCAAAGTTATGCAACTCAAGGAGGCAGAATTCTTCCACAACAAAGACCACAAGAGTGAGAGTCAGTAGATAACCAAAGGGAGAAAAGGCATTCCAAGAACCTGAGAAAAGAGAATAATCTAAAAAACTCAATACAGTGCTGTCCAACAGAAGCAATCAATAGAACTTTCTCCAATGATGTAAATGTTCTATATTTGCTTGGTCTAATAGCTAGCCACCAGCTACATGTGGCTATTAAACATATAGATATGACTGTGTAACTTAGGAAATAAAGTTTTAATTTTCTTTAATTTCAATTAGTTTAAATAGCCACATGTGGCTGGTAGCTACTGTATTGGACAGCACAATGTTAAGTATGGATTAAAAAAAACAGATGAAAGGGCCAGGAACAAGAATCAAAATACACAGTACTGTGTTCTTGCAGGTAACAACAAAAACTGTCCTTAGAGAAAAATATATGCAGACTTTTAAAGGGTATACAGTAAGAATCATAAAAACTTAAGGGGCAAATTTCTATTTCTGGCACCACAGCAAATTAGACACCTTGAATTACTCTCTACACTGAAACAACTAAAATGTTGAAAAGAATACTTAAATATCTCAAAACAATCAAAACTACTGAGAGGTAAGTGAGTATACAAAGTACTTTTGCCCTGAATTTTTCTGCCAAACCCTGGAGACCCTGACTTCCATCTCTGATTACTTAACAGCATGTGAGGAATAGGAGACAAAGCACAGAGGTTGGCCAGGCAGGGAATCTAATAGAAGATACCCATGTAATGCTGACGTGACAAAGGGCTACATCCATAGTACAAGGGAGAATGAGAAATAAACTCTACCATGTGGAAGGTCAAGAAATATAAGGAACACTTTGATGTTTTGTCCATGGTACTGAATGGAAAAATAAAGAAGATCCCCTGAGAATCTGCAATCACAAGTTGGTCCTCACTCTGATTTGTAGTTTGTGCAACTTGTGCAGTTCAAAAAATTCTCAGAGAATATAATGCAAAGGGTTCCAGATTGATGTAGTACTCCCAGAGGACTGGCAGAAATAAACACAAATCCTCTCCAGAAGAACTCACATTCCATCTAGATCTCAAAGCATTCACACAAATAAGTTTCAAGGAAAATAATCAGCTCTCAGTCAAAAATCCTAAAATACATAAACAAATGAATGAGAACTCAAAGAACCAAGACAGCAGAAACAGAAAGGCTTCAGATATTGAGATTAACAGAATATAAAAAACCATTTTTTTATATCTAAAGAAATAAAAGAGAATATTGAAAGTGGGAGCAGGATGCATACAGATTAGAAAAGAGCTAAGTAAACCTTCTAGAAATAAAAAAACACAATAACTGAAATTTAAAACTCAATAGACAGATTAAGCAGAATATTAGACTCAAAGGAAGAGAGAATTAGTGTACTGGAAGACAGATATAGAAAAATTTTCTAGAATGCAGTCTAGAGAAACAACAAAATGGAAAATTTAAAAAGGTTAAGAAATATGGGAAAAAGTACAACATATGTCTAATTAGATTTCCAGAAAAAAGAAATTAAAGAAGAGGCAATATTTAGAGAGATAATGGTTGCATATTTTCTTTCAGAAGAGTTGAGAGATATGAATCCTCAGATCCAACAAGTCTGAGTCTCAAGTAGAAGAAGAAAAAAAAAGTTATTTACCTTCCACATCACAGTGAAATTGCAGAACACCAAAACAAAGAGAAGGTCTTAAAAGTAGCTAAAGAGAAAAAGCCAATCTCCTGAAATGGGAATAAAACCTAAGGAGAGACTTCCCAATAGTAACATTGAACCCCAATGACAATGTAACTTATTCAATGTATGGAGATAAAAGAATACTCAATCCAAAACTGCATGCCAAACCAAGTTAAACTATAACTAAATCACAAGGGAAAAAATACACTTTCAGACCAAAAAAAAGTTTATCATCACAAAAACTTCACCAAATCAACATGATTATTTCAGGCAGAAAATGGTCTCAAGCGGAAGTTATGAGTTCTTAAAAGAAATGATGGGCAAAAATATTGGTATACATGTGGCTAACACTAAGTCAGCATTAACAGTTAAATATTCTAATATTTAACTGAAATTCTAACATGAGATACCTCAGCTTTCTCCTTGAGGCAAATAAGATTTTTATTATTGAATCACATTAGATGTACATGGGTTCTCTTAATTTTTTTTGACATTTTTTTCTGACTCCAAACATTAGAGAAATTTGTATAGTCTTATAGCAATTATTCTTAATATGGGGGCATATCCTTACCTGTACATTAAAAATGTTAAAAGAAGAAGAAGAAAAAAGAAGACTCACCAGGATATTGTTTTGCTGTTAGCTCTAGTTTATGAGACAGCAGCATAGCTCCAGTGGTGTTATCTATTGTATAAACCTGTACAGAACCACTGTGAAAAATAAAGAGACTTTTAGTGAAAGAACACAAATACAAATTTAAAAAGCATTATTATGGGAACTATTATGTTCTGCTGGTAGGAGTATAAACTAGAACAAAATCATTTTGGAAATAATTTGCAGTCATCTCATAAATTTGAACAAATGTATACCCTATAATCCAGCAATTTGACCTCTAGATATAGCCTAGAAATAGCCTTTTTTAACAGGAGACATGTACGACACTTATTATAGTATTGTATATAAGTGCAAAAAAAGGAAAAATCTGAATACCTAGCAATGAGAAAGGAAAAATAAAGTGTAGTATACCACATAACATTGAAAATGAATGAACTTTAGTCATATGCATTAAAATGGATAGCAAAAAATATATACATATATATATAGAGAGAGTATAATTCTGTTTCTATACAGTCAAAAACATTCAAACATAGTTAAACACATTTGTGGTAAAAATACAACGAAGAGCTAATGTACACAAATTCCAGATTAGTGACTGCCCTGGTGAAGAAAAGGGAATATTAAAGAAGAGGTGAAGGAGAGGGCTTCATCAGCACTGTTAATGTGCCTTTTCTCATGTTGGATGGTAATTTATACAGAATTTCATTTTATTATTTTTTTATATATTATTTTTTATATCTATACACACGATACATGTACTTTTGTGTATATGGTATATGTAATTATTTCATTAAAAAAAATCTTTACAAAGGTCAAATTTATGAAGGACCAGAAACCAAAACTAAAAATGTACATATTACTTTCTAAGCTACATTTCAAAATCGAACTATAATGACTATAAAAAAAATACCATTTTTGTTTATGGAGCTATTTTTAGATAAAAAATTTAACACAAATGTTGTTTTTAAAATACTTTTAAATCCAGGGCTACTTTTGCACACATTAAGATGACACTGGCTTATGACTGCCAGAAAGTCCTGGCACTTATGTGTGCTCCTTTGTGGTAGGAGAAGTCAGATGGTTCCTCACAGCAGCTTTGATTCCATTTCCAGCCAAGTCCAATTCTTCTCAAGGATTAATACTGGGACTAAATAAAATACCTACAATAACAGGCCACCTGAAGTTATGCCACCACTCACTGATGCTTTGTTTTTAATTCTTTTTTTCTCTTTGTGTTTCATTTTGGATAATTTCTCTTGTTATGTTCTTCAAGTTTATTAATCCTTTCTTCTGCAATGTTTGCTTTGGGTCTTTTTCATATCTTCCATGTTTCAGTTTAATACTCAAAAGGGACCCTCTACATCTCTCTGGAGTTTTTGTGCCACTTTCTCCTCTTTGGTGTCTGTTCTGTGAGACCAAGCTGCTTTGGTCTCCACAGACTCTCATTTCCACATACTCAAATTCAGGAAATCTGCCAGGATCTGTCTTCCCATCCTTGTGCTGTGCCCTGGAAACTCTCTCAAAGTAATTATAGCTGGGGCAGTCATAGAGTTTTCTTATTTAGTTTCTCATCTTTCAGGGATCATTGCCTTTCCTTGCCTGATGTCCTATGTCTTGAATTCAAAATACCTCTTTTATATTTTTGTTCATTTTCTTGGTTGTTTCAGGTGGGACACAAAATCTGATCTGCTATTCCATCTTAGTCAGAAGCCAAATGCCTGGAATAGATATTTTTTCAGACTACATGCCCAATTAGACACCTTGCTGAAAGACAGCACTAAGTGGCTAACAGGTATTTATTTGTTTTTGCTTTGCATTTGACAATTGTCAAGTGCTAACTCTGGGTTGCCGAGCTCTAACAGGTCAGTGAGGAGTCCAAATATTTCTAATGTAAGAAGTAAGTGCGAAGTCAATACATACAAAAGGCTGACAACCCCTGAAGTATTCTATAGTGCCTATATTCTGCACATTATTTTTCTTTCCACTTCTCATCAGCCTGTTATAAGAGAAAAATACTTTTTCATTAAAAAGACACTACTTGCTAATCTCAAAGCAAAAAACATATCTCTATAATAGAGACATGGTTATCATCACCATAAGTGATCAAATTTAGCACCATTAACACTGGGACAACTTGACATTATTGCTACATGATGCCACAGGAAGTAGACACCATTACTTATGACAAAAATATTTAACAGAATCTAATCAAACTATTAAATATTAAGGTAAGAGGTTGTAAGACAGATTCCCGGCAAACTGGCATCCTAAAAGAAAGCTGGCCTTACAAAACCCTAAGGATACCAGCTACAGCCTAGTGTTCAAGGCAATTAATCCTGATAAGTGCTAGTGGATCAGGGCTAGAAGCCACTAGTCTGTTATGTCACTCAGCTACAATCACCACTTTCATCCCAACCCATGATCATGCTAGAAGAAGAGCTGGTACTCTCCCAACCGATGAAAACTGAGGTGAGTGAAAGTCTGAAGGCCAAGATTCCAACTTCATTAATCTGGAGGAAGGGCAAGAGTACCTCTCCTGGAATAGACATCTAATATCTGGCCTTGTTAGATCCCTGGGTGCTAGCCCTGAATGTAAGCAACGTGGCACCGCACACCCACCACTGCTCCTGTCTCTGTGAGTATCCTCTAAATGCTGACGTGTAAGGTTCCTAGTCATTTGACTGTACTGGCTCAATAAGAACGAGCTTCAAGGTTCCAGTCATTAGAGGTGTTAGAGAAACTAATTAAATGCCATTATGAGGAAACAATGAGACAAATTTAGAATGTAGGACATCCTATTAACAACTGACCTAGATTCTTAACTTAATGGAATGAAAATAAGAAGAAAGGTGTAAAGATTGTTACAGGCAAAAGGTGACTAAAGAGAAATAACAACCAAACATAATTCATGAATGTTGATTGATTCTGGTTGGAACTAAGGTGCTATAAAGAAATTTTGGTGACAATTGAGTGAATTTGAATATGAATTGACTATTAGATCTAATTAGGGATCTATCATTAATTTCCTCATGTATGATAAAGATATTGGGTTTATATAACAGAATGTCTATTGTTTTGGAACCCAAGAAGTAATTTAAATGTCCATTAGCAGCAAGTCAGATAAGTTATGGTATATACACACACTGGAACACTATTTATAAATCAATCCAAAAAAACGATTTCAGTTACTGGCAAACGACATGGATAAATTTCACAATGTTGACTGAAAAGAAGCAAGACACAAAACACAGAATATGATTCTATTCATATAAAGTTCAAAATCAGCTAAAACTAAATTATGCTCTTTAGGAATGCACACAGGGGTGCCAAAACTATAAAGACAAGGAAATGACTACCAAAAAAGACAGAAAATTGGTTACCTTTAAGTGAGTCGGGGAGGGGATGGAAGTTGTGATGAGAAAGTACGAGGGGTAAAACTTATATCAGCTGGTAGTGTTCTATTTCTTGACCCAGTTGTGAACAGATGGGTGTTTATATTAGAATTATTTGTAAAACTATGAATATTTGGATCATGCACTTTCCTGTATGTTTTTATTTTACAATATCAAAAAGGATAATATAAACTTTATGCCAATGTGTGTATGACACCGTATATGAAAGAAACCAATTCCTAGAAAAATATAACTTGCCAAAATGACTTAGGAAGAGACAGAAAATCTAAACCTTCTTAAATCTATTTTGAAAACTGACCTGATTCAGTAATCGAAAAAATTCCCACAAAGAAAATTCTACTTTCAGATGGTTTCATTGACAAATTTGATCACACATTCATAGAATGAACAGAGAAGAGAAAGAGGAGAAAGAGAGGAACCCTTCCTCAACTTGTTCGATTGAGACAAGCCTAACTTTGGTTAACCAGGAGAGTAAGAAAAATTATCAGCAAAATGTACTCAATGAACACAGATTTAAAAACTCTAAACAAAATGTGACCAAATCAAATCCATGAATGTGAAAAAAAATACACTTCTTTCTTGTACTAAGTTTACTTACTTACACTAATAAAAATACTTTGATACCTAACTTGACATAGCTGGAGATGATACTAGATATATGTTTTATAGAACCACTGAGTCTGATTTTGAGGGCAAAGTGGAATTTTACATTTAAGAAAGTTTTGAAGACTAAAAAGCACTATACACATTGTAAGGCATTACTATAAGTATTTGATATAATCTTTTTATTTGAGCTAAAATATAAACTTGACAAAGCCAAGTATCTTTGTTGTTTTCTGATGTATCCCAAGTGCTTAGAATTGTGCCTGGAACATGCCAGACACACAGATATTTGTTGAATGAATAATTTGTATTCAATTTTACTTCTTAAATCTGTATTATTTTAATTAAAGCAAGAAACTAATTTTATGTGTGACCTTCAAATTTGCTCATTAACTAAGGCATACTCACTAATTCAAAGGCAATGTCAACACTGATATCTTAAAAAGAAAATATTTTAAAAAAAGAAAAATTTCTTCTTGATCCTTTTATACAGTAAAGAACCTAAATCTTAACTGATTTAATCTTTTAAATATAATTCAATTTCCTGACGAAAAGCTCACGTTTACAAATTAAAAAGCTTTACTTTCAAAATCTGCCCAACTTTGCTTCAATCTAATAAAATACTTTTAGATTTTATATTAAGGTTGATTCATAAATTATGATGGGCATGACAAAGTTTACAAGTGTGTTAACATTTTATATGTTTAAAAAAAACATTATTCTTGGTAATAACTTCTAAAATGCAGAAGGCTATATCAATTACCTTGCACAACCAAATGCCATCAGTCGATACTTGTTATTTACTGCTACACAAGTTCCGTCAACAACATCTTGCGGCCAAACTCCATGAAGCTGCTATAATAAAGAAAAATAGTTAAGGTTTAGTAAGTGTTCTCCAAAATATACTGTAACCAATATGATAAACAATCAATCAATCAATAAACACAGTTTCATAAGGCTTTATTTGGTTTTACCTGGATAGAAAAATATCCCATCAGGACTATCATCTGAAATTGTCTTCCTTAAAACATAATTTCATTAATTGGTTCAATAAATATTTCCAAATGAGCTCAGTTCAGTGCTAGTCTATTTGTAAAAACACTAAAAAATGGATAGTCTATCTCTAAATTCAAATTAAATGAAGATGACTTTCCTGTTAGAATGTCAAACTCTTGACAGCAGAAACTGCACCTAACTTGCTTACTATTGTAATTCTCATCACCTAGCACATAGTGTTTAACTTCCCAGTTGGTGGAAAATAGTAAATTTTATTTGGTCTATCCTTTAGAAGTGATTCATGATTTCAACTGCCTACTCTTCTCTATTATTCCTTTGCTTTATAATATAATGGTTAATAGCATGTTATCTGGCAGCTTGACATGTCACCTCCTGTCTACCATTCACTTACTGAAATGATTATTTGACCTTTTCAAGCTTCAGTTTTCTTATCTGCAAATTACTCACCTCTTAGAGTGTTCTGAAAGTTAAATGAGAGCATACATACATGTAAACCGCTTTATACAATGCCTAGCATTCAAAAAGTTAAGCATTCAGTAAATAAAAAGCTTAAATGTTAAGCTTATACGCTATTTAACTCTGAATATAAATACAGAACAGATTCAGCTCCACCGTCTGTTTTTATTTGTCAAATCAAGAGTATCTTAAGTTATAAATTGTAAAGCAAAAGTCACCATGACTGTTAGGTTAGTCAGCACAAAAAAACAGCACACTACAATATAGAACTTTATTTTTGGATAATCCCAATAGTAACATTAAAAGATCCAATACAATTACAACTCTATTTGAAGTATAATACTACAGATTTTACTTAATTCCCAAATGAGTTATATAATCTACTATCTAAACATGGAATATTTTGAGGTTTTTTTTCAGGAATCTTATTTATTCTACAATTTTAATAATAAAACTAGACATTATTTTAGATAACAAAAAATGGTAAAGACAGCATTGAGTATTGTTTCTTTGGACCACTGCCTAAATTGAAATTCATTCATTCACTCCTATAACAAATATTTTTCAGATGACAATTATTCACCAGATACTTCTCTAGGTGCTGAAGATACATGGTATGTATTCAAACACAGCAAAATCCCTACCTGTACCCCTGCCTTACATTTGTTAGGAGACTGTAACAAGTTGAAAAAAAATTATACTGTCTATTGAAGGTGGTAAATGCTACAGAAAAAAAAATAATAAAGCAGTTATGGGAAAGAGGGAGTATGGGGGAAAGATTTAATATTAAATGGTTTTCCCAATGAAGGTGCCTTTTGAGGAAAGCACTGAGGAGATACAGCAAATACAAAGGTCCTATCATAATAGTATTTCTGACATGTTCAAAGAACATCAAAGACGCCTGTGCAGATGGAGTGGAATGGGGGAAGGAGAAGTAGTAGATGAGGTAATAGATAGAAGGTCAGATTTATAAGCCTTTGAAAGCCACTATAAGAACTTTGGCTTTTTCTCCAATTTTTATATGGGTAGTCATTGGAGTGTCTTTAATGTTTTTAAGCTTTTCTATTATGAATTATAATACATTAGAGAAGAATGCACAAAACAAAAATGTACACCTCAATAATATCACAGAGTAAACACTTGTGGAATTACCACTCAGGTCAAGAATTATCAGTACCCAAAAGTCCCCCAACAGTGTCCGTCCCGATCAATATACCCTCACCCCTACCACAAAAGTAATCAATATCCAGACTTACACGGTAATCACTTCCTTCTTTTCCTTTAAACCATTACCACTTAAAATGCCTCCATACAAACTCTAAGTTAGAACTGCCTATGTTTTTATTTTTCCTTTTACATAAAATAGAATCGTAGCACATATTCTTTTGTGTTCAGCTCTTTTCACTCAACACGTTTGTGAGATCCATCCATGTTGTTGCATCTAGCCGTGTTTGTTCACACTCACAGGGCTTAGTTCACTGGCCCCTGGCCTCCCCTAGCCTGGTAGTTCTTTACTGTCTTATTTGTTCTCCAAACCCTTTAAGCACATTTAAAAAATATTTTTTCTCCAGCTTTTCTAGTTGTCCTCAGCAGGTTTTGTCCTAATTATCTAGGTCTACTGAAGGATTCTGAGTAGAGGAGTGGCATAATCTGACATATTTTAATACATCTGTTAAATGTATTAAACAATGCCAAATAGAATTTTTACAAAGCACATAAATAATGTCTTATATAAATATACCATTAGTGTATTTCCCAATTACCAGCAATATATATGTGTTGTTTTCTCGTAATCTATATTTTCTATTTATAACTTATTTAATAATGTCCATCTACTTTTCATTATTTTTTAAATCCTTAATTTACTGGAAAAATTTCCTTAGCCAAATAGTAATAAAAGCTGATACTCAGAAATCAGTCAATCACTTTTTCAGTTCTAAAACTTTTATTTTCAGTAAAAACACTTGAATCTGCAATATACATCAACAAAATGAAAAGGTAACCTATTGAACAGGAGAAAATACTTGCAAATCATGTATCTGATAAAGGGTTAATATCCAAAATATATAAAGAACCCATATAATTTAAGAGCAAAAAACCTCCAACCCAATCTGATTAAAAAATGGGCTGATGATTTGGGGGCTGGCCTGGTGGCGTAGTGGTTAAGTTTGCGTGCTCCGCTTCGGTGGCCTGGGGTTTACGGGTTCGGATCCTGGGTGCAGACCTACACACTGCTTATCAAACTATGCTGTGGCAGGCGTCCCACATATAAAGTAGAGGAAGGTGGGCACGGACGTTAGCCCAGGGCCAATCTTCCTCAGCAAGAAGAGAAGGATTGGCAATGGATGTTAGCTCAGGGCTGATCTTCCTCACCAAAAAAACCAACGGGCTGAGGATTTGAAGACATTTTTCTAAAGAAGACATACAGATGGCCAACAGGTACATGAAAAGATGGTTAACATCACTAATCGTCAGGGAAATGCAAATCAAAACCACAATGAGATATCACCTCAAACCTGTTAGAATGGCTATTATCAAAAAGACAAGAAATAGGGGCTGGCCTGGTGGAGTAGTGGTTAAGTTCATGTGCTCCGCTTTGGCAGCCCAGGGTTCACAAGTTCAGATCCCGGGTGTGTACCCACGCACCACTTACCAGGCCATGCTGTGGCAGGCATCCCACATATAAAGTAGAGGAATATGGGCACGGATGTTAGCCCAGGGCTAATCTTCCTCAGCAAAAAGAAGAGGATTGGTAACAGATGTTAGCTCAGGGCTAATCTTCCTCACCACAAAAGAAAAAAAAAAGACAAGAAATAACAAGTGTTGGCAAGAATGTGGAGAAAAGGGAACCAACCCTTGAGCACTATTGGTGAGAATGTAAACTGCTACAGCCACTACAGAAAACAGAATGGAGGTTATTCAAAAAATTAAAAGCACAACTACTGTATGATCCAGAAACGCTACTTTTAGGTATTTATCCAAAGAAAAAGAAAATGCTAACTCAAAAAGATATATGTACCTCCATGTTCCCTGCAGCATTAGTTACAATAGCCAAGATATGAAAACAACCTAAGTGTCCATCACAGATGAATAGATAAAGAAAATGTGGTATATACATACATAATAATATTATTCAGCCATAAAAAAGAATGAAATCTTGCCATTTGTGACAACATGGATGGACCTTGAGGGCATTATGCTAAGTGAAATAAGTCAGAGAAAGACAAATACCATATGATCTCATTTATATGTGGAATCTAAAAACAAAAACAAGCTCACGGATGCAGAGTACAGATTGGTGGTTGCCAGAGGTGTGTGTGGGGGGCGGTGCAAAATAGGTGAAGGGAGTCAAAAGGTACAAACTTCCAGTTATAAAATATATAAGCCATGGGAATATAATGTACAGCACAGCAACTATAGTTAATAACACTGTATTGCATATTTGAAAGTTGCTAAGAGAGTAAATCTTTAAAAGTTCTCATCACAAGAAAAAAAATTTTGTAACTATGTACAGTGACGGATGTTAACTACACTTATTGTGATGATCATTTCTCGATATATACATATATCAAAACATTATGTTGTATACCTGGAACTAATATAATGTTGTATGTCAATTAAACCTCAAAAAAAACCTTAACAAAAATCCCAAACGTAATTACAAATATATATGCAACTTGTAAAAAAAATTAGATTCTTCTAAAGCTTATTTTTATTCTTATTTATATATTGACATGTTATCACAAATGTATTATTTACTACTTTACTATATGAATAAAGTTGATAATGGAAGACATGTAATTAGAAATATGAAAGCTGATACCATGTAGAAAAAATATGCCCCCCCAAACTTGAAATCCTTCCCAGTTAAAGAGAGCAGACTGAACATGAATATTTAGCTTCTCTGACTCTTAAAACCCAAATTTTTATATCAGAAAAGATTTTTTTCAAAAAGCATAAACTGGTAAGGACAAAGAATGGGAGAGGAGGTAGTATTAGAAAACTGTGGAAGCTGGGAAGCGTATGGATGAGTAGAATCCTTAACTGCCAGTAAAGAATGTTGAGAAATAGCTAAATTTACATTGTAGGGTACACAAAAGGCTTGGGAATTTCGATGTCTCTGAAAGGCTGAACTAAAAGCAGTAGGATTGGTTCAAAGCCTGTCTAAGCAGCAGCTGGGTCTTCCCAGAGTACCTCCCAATTTGAACAGCTAAGAAATACCCCACCTCCAATCCAGCAGAAAACTGGAGATTCTTCTTTGGAGAAAAACAAAACAAAAAAATTCCAGTGGTTTCTAGACCACACTGAAAACCGGGATAAGTAAGTGAATGTTTATATCCTGAATTTGGACCCTCTAGTCTAACTCTTCCATAACTTTAACCCCAGGATACTGGGCCAGCCAGATATACATTTTCTGGAAAGGATTACAGGACTCTTCTCCAATGAACACTGGATACAGACAGGGAGGGAAAGGAAATAACTCAGTTAGCTGACCCTATGGTGAAGATCAAACAAACCCACAGAGCTTCCAATGAATCGAGATTTTTATTTTGAGTCTCTGTCACAGTAACCAAATTCATATATTAATTAATCATATATTAATTAACCATTCACTTTGAAAGGATCTCATACAAATAAAAGAATAAAGGGAATCCTCAGGGTGATTATTTTGGGTGAGAGCCCCAAAATACAACTGTGTTAAAGGTATGTACAGTGAGCCACCAGTCCGGTTTAGAGCAGGCCAGAAGGCTCCAAGAGAAATTTTTTCAAGAAGATGAAAGAGATAAGAACACTTAATGCCTTTGAAAGAAGTGAGAGGATATTCATATAACCAGCAGATGGTTTGGGGTTGAGTTATTGTAAGTACATAAAAACTAAGCAAATGTAAAGAACAATGATTAATTCCCAGTGGGAGGGAAAATCTACAGTCAAAGAAAAATAATCATAACATATGTCTCAAGTGCTAATGGGGTTTACATAGCAATAACAATATAAACAATGAATAGTAGTCTAATCAAAATCACAATAACCAAATTGGGAAGGCGGGAGAATATATGAGTGTGGTGGGAACAGGGAAGAGGGAAGTAAATGGTGATTTTCCACAGTGGGAAGTCAATAAACACAGCCTAAAAACTAAAAATTAAAGGAAATATTCAGAGCAGTGAAAATAAACATCAAAATAACCAGTAAAGGAATAAAAAGTAGTTGCCTCTGAGAACGAAATTGGGCATGAAGAGAGCAGGGAGGAGGGCAGGAACTATCATTTTTCTTCAACATGTCTAATAGATTTGTCTACTTATACTATTTATATGTATAGTTTTGATCTAAAAAATTAATTAACAACACCACTAAAATCTTAAGGAAAATGGGGGAGGGATTTCATAACAAAGACTAAAATTAATAAATGCAAAACAAAGAAAATAAACATTCAAAGTCAGTCAGTCTTACCTCTGCAGTAAATCTACTCGACACTGGTGTAATAAATCCAACTTTACCATCGTTAAACACAACAGCAAAACCATCAAGCGTGGCACAGTATTCCATGTCTCTGATGTGCACATCTGCAAAGCCCAGGAATGAACCTGCTGATGAAAAATAAGTACATGAAATATGATTATAAATATAGTAAATAATTCTCTCACATTTTTGCCTGCAAACTCTAATGACAGTTAAAAGGGCAAAAATATGACCTAACAACACTAAACAACTAAACTACTACTTCCTACTGACACATAAACACACTCCTCCCTTGCATAATTAACTCCAAGGTAGAAAAATCAATGTTCATCCATAGAAAATATCTAACTAGATTATATCAAATATTAAACATCTGGTTCTACCTCATGCAGAAAGTATAACTACCTCTAGACGAATGCAGATCTACTGAAAAGGGTACTGTGCAAAGATTAATAGCTTTCCTTCCATTTGTCATTCCTTCCCAGTGAATAAGATGAAGAAGTCCATCAGAAGTAGCAACCAGGAGATCTTCCAGCACAGACTGCAAACTGTAGGGAAATAAGCAATTTAGAATCAATTACCTTTTAATAGAGCATAAAGCAATGAGTATGAATATAATTGCTCTGAAGAATATTCATGCAGAGATCAAGAAACCACTTACAAAACTGCCATTTATCTAAAATCTAGCTTTATAGTAGTAGCTTTATCCATGTATAATTCAATCTAGAATCAGAAATTCTGGAAGAAATGAAAGACTATGGGTGGCAATAGTCAGAGATGTGATGAGTTGGATTAAAAACTAGAAATAGTGAAATAGCAAATGAGAAGATGGAAGGGTAAGTGATAGCTGACAAGAAAGAAAAGAGGTAAAGAAACTACAAAAATAACAGCTAATGACAGGATGACAATCTGGAGCCATGGATTATAGAGGTAACAATCCTCCAGCCCGGAACAACAGGACTTCAACCAGTGATGGAAATGTTCTGTATCTGTACTATCCAACATGGTAGCCATTAGCCACATGTGGTGATTGTACAATTGAAATATGGCTAGTGTGACAGAAGAACTGAATTTTTAATTTTAACAAATTTAACTTGAAATAACTTCATTTGACTAGTGGCTACTGTACTAGAGAGCATAGTTCTAGACTACTGTGTTTCTAGGGTATCATTTAGTCTCACATTGTTCATTCATTCAACAAACATTAATAAATGTAAAAGCCTGTGCTCTTGTGACAGGTGCTATGCCCTGTGTTGAAGATTCAAAGGTGAATAAAATATAGTTTCTCCCTTCAGAAGACCTCTCAGTTGACTAAGTACTGAAAAGTAATTATGTAGTATGATCTCAGCCTTAGAGATTTAACATTTACTTACTTAACGGTAAATAAATGCCTACTTTGCTTACTCTTATATGCCCAGCCCCTAGGACAATGCTAGTTGTTTTTGACACTAAATATTTGTGGGAGAAAGGAAAGAAGGGGAGAAAGGACAAGAGAAAAGTAGAATCCACAAATGAGACTGCAAAAGTACTGGCAGAGAGAAAGAAAAAGAGAACCAGGGAAACCAGTGGAAATTAGTATCAAGAAAGCCAAGGGAATAAGATGGATTTAAGAAAGAGTACTCAAGAGTATCAGATGCTATAATAAATTTAAGTACAAGAAAGACTGAAAAATGCTGTGTCTATAATACATACTCTATTATATACTATTAAATTTCCTTTCATACTTAAAGAGTGTATTTCAGAAATATTTTAATCCATAATGATGAAAAAAATGTTTTTAATGTTTTAATTCTGAAACCAAACCTTCAATTCTTTGGAAAGGTGAGTTCAATGACTCATTCCCCAAGGATTTCAGACAATGAAGAATTTATCATATTTTTTTCCCAATTATAAAAATATTGAAAAAGATTAGAATAACACATCCTCTTACCCAGCTTCATCTCTTGCACTTCAGAGCATATGTAATCAATTAAAATTCCCAGTTTATAGAAAGTTCACCTTTTAAAATATTACACAATTGGCCCTTCCAATCTGTGGGTTCTGCATTTGTGGATTCAGCCAACCAGAGATCTTGTAGTACGATGTTTACCATCCACCATTGGTTGAATTCTTGGATGAGGAACCCTCGGATATGGAGGGCTGACTAAGGGGCTTGAGCATCCATGGATTCTGGTATCTGCAGGGGTCCTGGAACCAATCTCCCCAAGGATACTGAGGGACGACTCTGTGATCTTTCATTTTAAATTTACATATATATAAATAAATATATATATATAATTTTTTGGTGAGGAAGATTAGCCCTGAGCTAACATCTGTTGCCAATCCTCCTCTTATTGCTGAGGAAGATTGGCCCTGGGCTAACATCCATGCCCATCTTCCTCTACTTTATATGTGGGACACCGCCACAGCATGGCTTGATGAGTGGTGTATCGGTCTGCACCCGGGATTTGAACCTGCGAACCCCAGGCCGCCAAAGCAGAGCACGCAAACTTAACCCCTATGCCACTGAGCCGGCCTCTCAAATTTATATTTTAGTGATAAAATGTACATGTAGCATTTGGTGGGTAGAATAGATCTGTTACTACATGTCAAGAGAGGCAATTTAGTGGAATAGTCATTGGTTTACCAGTGATTTTCATTCAGCAGGAGTCAGCATAGGTTTTGTCAAACTACACCCTCCCTCTCCCCTGCTCCTATCTCTCTAGAAGAATCACTGCATATGACAGTTAAGAACAAGGTTATCCCTCCAGTAATTTAACTGCCTGCTGCGCAAAACTCAACACTCTTCTGACAAAGTTAACAGAATTCAGAATCTCTACAACATTACCATCCACAAGGCTGTGACAAAAAAGGGCCATATGTGTGAATAAACAGGAAAATGTGACCCAGAGTCAACAGAAAAATCCATCAATATAAATAGACACAGACAATCTTGATGTTATAATTATTAATGATTTTAAAATAACTATAATAAACATGATAAAGAATCTATAGGAAAAGATATATCTTCCTCATTTATTAAAACAAAGGCTGATGTCAGTTATTAAAGTACTGAGTATTTCCATAAAGGTTAGTAAATAAGCCTTGTTCCAAGCTATCCAAATGCCTGCCTACCACTGATTGCCTCCCTAACATCTTGGCATCAGGGGATGTCAGGACTCTGTACCAATAATCAATATCCCATATATTTTCATGCTATATTGGTTTTTAAATATTTTGAAAATCACCCTTGGGTATACGTACACATGAAATACACATAAATATAAGTTATGTCCTCAAAGAACCTCTCCAATCACTGACTTCATGGGCTTTATAACAGCTGTCTGGTATCTGAGGTGGTTTTTTTTTTTTTTCTTTTTACATTTAGGATCTTAGAAGTAGAATTGTAGGATCTTGTAAGTAGAATGGTTTTTCTGATTAATCAAATATTCTTAATAGGGAAATATATAATTATAACTACCAATTCTCAAATATGTAAATATATTTAATACCTAATATTAAATACTATACACTACATAGGGTTTTCCTGAGGGCCTGGGATGGAGGAAGATACGGAATAAACTGTGGTATTTATTAGTATTGATTATATGGTACTAGTGAGAGACAAACTAAGAGTTTTAATTACAAATTATATTAGTACTTTTCACCTTCTACACATTCTCTATCCTCAATTAATAACAAAGGTTGGATGCTTAATATTAATCCTATTCTTTCTTCAGTCAAAAATTAAAAGATGGCAGCACTATTGCCATCTTATGTCTATAAGCAACAACATAACCATTATCCTTAACTTTATCTGATTTATATTTTTGGTGGTGGGAGGGAAAATAGTTGGTTATAAAGCCCACATTTCATGCCTTTTTACTCAATTCAAAACCATACTGGAATTCTTTAATCAAATTTCCAGCAAGTACATGTTACAGGTGCTAAAAATAATATTACTCTAAATGCAATGATTTTACATTACAGTTTTCAGAGAAATCTCAGAAATTTCCAATCACCTATATTTGTAGATTAAAAACTAGCACCTGACAAGTTAAATTTGTACAAGATGGCAGGAATTCTTTTTAAAAGGCTCTTTTTTCTATCCCATTTCCACAAACCATACAGTTTTTACCACCAGGTGGAGGAAGAAACTTGTGCTTGTACAGTTCCACCTAGCTTGGTACCCACAGACATTCAAAATTCCTTATGCAACAAGTTACATTCTTGAAAAGGATCTTTATGCTGAAATAAAATCTGAGGTGAAGAGTAACTTTCTGACCAAGGTGATGAGTAACCTGAACTCAATCTTTTGTAACCCTGATCACATTTAAGCAAATTACCAAAAAAAAAAGTGTTATTTTTCTATGAAGAGAATAAAGTATAAAAAGATTAAACAAGGCAAAACAATAGCCAGTAACTCGCATACAATTTTATTTAGCATGTCCAGTATCTGTACTATAGTCTGACAAGAGAAATGGCAAAAGAAGTCTTTTATTAGAACCGTGAATCAGAAAGATTTAAAAAACATAGGTATTACATTCACATAGTTCAATACAGTCATATATTACATCCATATAGCTCAATATTTAATAAGAGTATATAGTAAAAGTCTTCTTCTCAAACCCATCCCCCCAGCCACTCAGTTCTCATGCCCAGTTTCTTATGTATTCTTCCAGAACAAAACATATTCTAACACTGCCAGCTCCCTCTTAAAAACAAATAGTAGCATTATTATATAGAGTACGCTTTGCTTTTTTTCTTTTACCCAACAACATACTTAGGAAGGTTTTTTTCAGTAAAGAGTGCCCCCTCATTGTTTTTACAGACAGATATCAGTATTTTTTTAAGTAACATGGACTACATTATATCATTCAAACAATTCTAGATCTTACCAAAAAGTATAAATTTCTAAATAAAATTACAGTTGGTTTACCCAATTATGGGCTTTATTACAATAATTTCAGTATAATAATGTACCATCTGTAAAACTTCACAGTTTTTATAAGAGCTAATCAAGCATTTCTAGGGCTAAAAAATTTTCCTCAATGAAAAGAAATAACATCATCTTTTTTATTGGTCATGTGATTAACCAACTACATTGTATATCATCACCACAAAATGCTAAATTTAACCAAGGTACTGTACCTCATGATGGGTGCTTGCAAATCCAATATTTTCCTCATTTCCAAATTTAATGCTGGAGCACACTGTTCTTCCTTAAAATGGGGTGTCCCTTTCATTTGTGGACTTCCTCTAAAAAAAGAAAAAGCAAATACACAGGATTAAAGAGAAAGATTTTGAACTCTCCTCTACTCTGTGACTAATATATACCCAATCAAATAAAGTAGAGTAATGAAACTTACAAATCAGGTATTGATCCTTCAGGTTCTCAAATGAAAAACAGACTTAAATTCCATTATAGCAGACATATCTATTTTTCAATTAGAAATAAATGTGCTTGACCAACGTAAGTTGTGCTGGAGAGGTGGGAGTGGAGGGAGAAGAGCAAAGACTCTTAGGAAAAAACCCCTTTAGATAAAAGTGAACTCTCAGAAACCAACAGATATTTTGTTTAAAATGACTGATGGCCTTTTCTCAGTTGGGCAGCCAAATAAACCATTCCACATAGTAAATATCCAAAGTGATCCAAATCCTCACCTCATCTTACCTTACTCCACACCTTATCCTTGATTCCTATCCTTTGGATATGTATCACAATTAAGGTCCAATTCAGGGATGCAAATAGGATATGTTTCACATAAAACTTGATAATAAATAGCAAAATGGCTAAATTTGAAAAATCCCTGGCATTAAATGGCTGCACTAGAGTGGCTGGGTCAATGTCAACATAAGTGAGCTGTCACACACAACCCCTCAAAAAGACTATAAAGCTGTTTTGGAATCTTTACCTCCACATGGCATAGGACCATTCTTTCTTAATGCCTCTGCTGGAATTTAATAGCTATCCGTCTCTCTTCTCTTACTATCAGTTGTCATTCACTCTTGGCAACAATTAGCCTGCCTACATCATCTTTCCCTCTCCAGTCACCTACAATCCTGGAAACCAATTTGTCAATACTATTAAAATTATGGGCAACGAGCCTAACAAGTTCAATAGCTTTTGAAGTCCCTGGTTTTATGAAAATTATTTTGATACTCAGAAACCTTTTTCACTTACTTTTTAGTTTTAGATTATTTTCCATATAGAAGCTGGGTGGTGCTTTATTAACATCCTGTTCTGCTACTGCCATAACCTAGAATATTTGATTCCTTCTGTATGTCCGAATGGCTCAAGTGGCTAATATTTAACCACGTTTGTGTTTGATTGATGTGACAGCTCCCTAAAAGGACACCGTGAGTTATTAGTTTACAGGAGTCATATCTGAACTGTTGATGACACATATACTGTGATTAATTTCCTGAGTTGTTCTCCATGTATGTCTAATTTTAAAGTTATATTTCAAAGTAATACACATACATAATTTAAATAGTCAAAGAGTGTTAGAAGGCTTATTACAAAGGGGAAAACCCACAGCAGTCTTCTTTTAGTGAGGAGGCAACCAGCTTCAATTCTTTCAGCTGTTATCTTCTTATATTTACCTGCATATTTTTAAACAATATGTTTACACTGCTTTAGCATCATTATTATAGACATTACCTGTTAACTTTTCATCTCATTCCCCATTTTTTCCCATCCTCCCAATGTAATTATATCAAAATGTTTTCATTATGATGATTAATAAATATCTTTCACTTCTTATAAGTGAAAGGTGCACTTACACACTACACATAATAATTATTGTTAATTTTGTTGGATGTAATAATATTGTGGCTTTGTTTCTTTAAAATGTCTACCTCTTACAGATAAACCAAAAGTATTAGGGCAGGCCCGGTGGCATAACGGTTAAGTCCGCGTGCTCCACTTCCGCGGCCCGGGTTCCCGTGTTTGAATCCCACGAGTGGACCTGTGCACCACTTATATCAAGCCATGCTGTGGCAGGCGTCCCACATAAGATAGAAGAAGATGGGCATGGATGTTAGCCCAGGGCCAATCTTCCTCAGCAAAAAAAGAGGAGGATTGGCAACAGATTTAGCTCAGAGCTAATTTTCCTCACACACAAAAAACTAAAGTATTCAGGATTGAAATGATATACAGTATGTGGAATTTGCCTCAAAATACTAAAAGTATGCAAGCATAGGGGAAAGGGTGATGTTGATAACTTTTGAATGTGGGAGATGGGTACACGGGTTATCACTATACTGTTCTCTCTAGTGTATGCTTGACAAATTCCAAAAAAGCACAAATTACTATTTTTCTCTCAGCATTTTAAAGGCTTTGCATCACTGTCTTTTATTTTTTTTAATTTTCATTTTTATTGATGTCTTAATAGTTTACAACATTGAGGGGTTTTAGCTGTACAATATTTTTTGTCCGTCACCATGTGGATGCATCTCTTCACCCCTTGTGCCAACCACCCACGCCCCTTCCCCTTGGTAACCACCAATCAGTTCTCTCTGTCCGTGCGTTTGTTTATAATCCACATATGAGTGAAATCATGGGGTATTTGTCCTTCTATCTCTGGCTTATTTCACTTAACATAATACCCTCTAGATCCATCCATGTTGTTGCAAATGGGACAATTCTGTCTTTTCTTATGGATGAGTAGTATCGCATTGTATATATATATATACCACATCTTCTTTATCCACTCATCAGTCGAGGGACACTTGGGTTGCTTCCACTTGTTGGCTATAGTGAATAATGCTGCAATGAACATAGGGGTGCATAAGCCTCTTGTGATGGTTGATTTCAAATCCGTTGGGTAGATGCCCAAGAGTGGGATTGCTGGATCATAAGGGATTTCTATTTTTAATTTTTTGAGGAATCTCCATACTGTTTTCCATAGAGGCTGCACCAGTTTGCATTCCCACCAGCAGTGTGAGGGTTCCCGTTTCTCCACAACCTTTCCAGCATTTGTTGTTTTTTGTCTTTGTGATTATAGCCATTCTAACGGGTGTAAGGTGATATCTTAGCGTAGTTTTGATTTGCATTTCCCTGATGATTAGTGATGCTGAACATCTTTTCATGTGTCTATTGGCCATCTGTATATCTTCCTTGGTAAAATGTCTGTTCATATACCCTGCCCACTTTTTTTTTTTTTTTTTTTTGAGGAATACCAGCCCTGAGCTAACATCGGTTGCTAATCTTCCTCTTTTTGCTGAGGAAGACTGGCCCTGGGCTAACATCCGTGCCCATCTTCCTCTACTTTATATGGGACGCCGCCACGGCATGGCTGACAAGCAGTGCGTCGGCAGGAGCCCGGGATCCGAACTGGTGAACCCCGGGCTGCCAAGTGCGAACTAAACTGCTGCGCCACTGGGCCGGCCCCCTCTGCCCACTTTTTGATCAGGTTGTTTGTTTTTTTGTTCCTCAGTTGTGTGAGTTCTTTATATATTACGGAGATTAATCCCTTGTCAGATAAACGATTTGCGAATATTTTCTCCCAGATGGTGGGTTGTCTATTTATTTTGATCCTGGTTTCATTTGCCTTGTAGAAGCTCTGTAGTCTGATGAAGTCCCACTCGTTTATTTTTTCTTTTGTTTCCCTTGTCCGAGTAGACATGGAATCTGAAAGGATCCCTTTATGACCAATGTCAATTAGTGTACTGCCTATATTTTCTTCCAGGAGTTTTATAGTTTCAGGTCTCACTTTCAGGTTCTTAAACCATTTTGAGTTTATCTTTGTCTATGGTGATAGACGATCTACTTTCATTCTTTTGCATGTGGCTGTGCAATTTTCCCAGCACGATTTATTGAAGAGACTTCCCTTTCTCCATTGTATGTTCTTCACTCCTTTATCGAAACTTAGCTGCCCATAGGTGTGTGGTTTTATTTCTGGGCTTTCAATTCTGTTCCATTGATCTGTGTGTGTCTATTTTTGTACCAGTACCATGCTGTTTTGATTGCTATAGCTCTATAGTATATTTTGAAATCAGGGATTGTGATGCCTCCAGCTTTGTTCTTTTTTTTCAGGATTTCTTGAGCTATTGGGGGTCTTTTGTTGCCCCATATGAATTTCAATATTTTTTGTTCTATTTCCGTGAAGAATGACATTGGGATTCTGATTGGGATTGCACTGAATCTGTAGATTGCTTTAGGTAGTATGGACATTTAACTATGTTTGTTCTTCCAATCCATGTGCATGGAATATTTTTCCATTTCTTTAAGTCTTCATCGATTCCTTTCAATAGTGCCTTATAGTTTTTATTGTATAGGTCTTTCACCTCCTTGCTTAAATTTATTCCCAGATATTTTATTCTTTTTGTTGCAACTGCAAATGGGACTGTCTTTTTGAGTTCTGTTAGTTCATCATTAGCACACAGAAATGCAACTGGTTATTGTAAGTTAATTTTATATCCTGCCACTTTGCTGTAGTTGTTGATTGTTTCTAGTAACTTTCCAGTGTATTTTTCTGGGTTTTCTATGTATAAGATCATGTCCTCTGCAAATGGTGAGAGTTTCATTTCCTCATTGCCTATTTGGAGTCCTTTTACTCCTTTTTCTTGCCTAATTGTTCCGGCCAGAACTTCCAGTATTATGTTGAATAAGAGCGGGAAGAGTGGGCACCCTTGTCTTGTTCCTGTCCTCAAAGGAAGAGCTTTCAGTTTTTCCCTGTTGAGTAGGATGTTAGCTGTAGGTTTGTCATTTTCGACCCTTATTATGTTGAGGTACTTTCCTTCCATACCCATTTTGTTGACAGTTTTTATCATAAATGGATGTTGGATCTTGTCGAATGCCTTCTCTGCATCGATTGAGATGATCATGTGGTTTTTCTTCTTCTTTTTGTTAATGTGGTGTAACACACTGAGTGATTTGTGGATGTTGAACCATCCCTGTGTCCCTGGAATAAATCCCACTTGATCATGGTGTATGATCTTTTTGATGTATTGCTGTATCTGGTTTGCCAATATTTTGTTGAGGATTTCTGCATCTATGTTCATCAGCGATACTGGCCTGTAGTTTTCCTTCTTTGTATTGTTCTTGTCTGGCTTTGGTATCAGGATGATGTTGGCCTCATAGAATGTGTTGGGAAGTATTCCATCTCCCCCTATTTTTTGGAAAAGTTTGAGAAGGATAGGTGTTAAATCTTCTTTGAATGTTTGGATAAAGTTCTCCAGCAAAGCCATCTGGTCCTGGGCTTTTATTTTTTGGGAGGTTTTTGATTACTGTTTCAATCTCTTATGATCGATCTATTCAGATTCTCTATTTCTTCTTGATTCAGTTTTGGGAGGTTGTATGCGTCCAAGAATTTGTCCATTTCCTCTAGGCTGTCCAATTTGTTGGCATAAAGTTTTTCATAGTATTCTCTAATAATCCCTTGTATTTCTGTGGTATCCGTTGTAATTTCTCCTATTTCTAATTTTATTTATTTGAGTCTTCTCCCTTTCTTTCTTAGTGAGTCTGGCTAAGAGTTTGTCAATTTTATTTATCTTCTCAAAGAACCAGCTGTTTGTTTCATTGATCCTTTCTACTGTTTTGGTTTCAATTTCATTTATTTCTGCTCTGATTTTTATTATTTCCCTCCTTCTGCTGATTCGGGGCTTTGTCTGTTCTTCTTTTTCTGATTCTGTTAGGTGCAGTTCAAGGTTATTTATTTGGTATTTTTCTTGTTTGTTAAGGTGAGCTTGTATTGCTATGAATTTCCCTCTCAGGACCAATTTTGCTGTGTCCCATATGAGTTGGTATGGTGTATTTTCCTTTTCATTTGTGCCCAGATAGCTTTTGATTTCTCCCTTAATTTCATCAACGAGCCATTGGTTGTTTCAGTAGCATGCTGTTTAGTCTCCACGTCTTTGTCCCTTTCCCAGTTTTTTCCTTGCAGATGATTTCTAGTTTCATAGCATTATGATCAGAAAAGATGCTTGTAATGATTTCAATCTTCTTAAACTTATAGAGGTGTGCCTTGTTTCCTAATATATGGTCTATCCTTGAGAATGTTCTATGTGCGCTTGAGAAGAATGTGTAATCTGCTGTTTTGGGGTGGGGTGCTCTGTATATATCTATTAAGTCCATTGCATCTAGTTTTTCGTTTAAGTCCATTATTTCCTTATTGACTTTTTGTCTGGATGATTTATCCATTGATGTAAGGTGGGTGTTGAGATCCCCTACTATTATTGTGTTATTGTTAATATCTCCTTTTAGGTTTTTTAGCAGTTGTTTTATGTACTTTGGTGCTCCTGTGTTGGGTGCATAGATATTTATAAATGTTATGTCTTCTTGGTGAAGTGTCCCTTTTATCATTATATATTGCCCTTCTTTGTCTCTCATTACCTTTTTTATCTTGAAGTCTACTTTGTCTGATATAAGTATAGCAACTCCTGCTTTCTTTTGTTTGCCATTAGCTTGGAGTATCATTTTCCATCCTTTTACTTTGAGTCTGTGTTTGTCTTTGGAGCTGAGATGTGTTTCCTGGAGGCAGCAAATTGTTGGATCTTGGTTTTTAATCCATCCCGCCCCTCTGTGTCTTTTGATCAGAGGATTCAATCCGTTTACATTTAGAGTGATTATTGATATATAAGAGTTTAATGTTGCTACTTTATTGTTCATTTTCTGGTTCTTTTGCATTTCCTTCATTTCTTGTCCCATGTGTTTCGGGCTGCCAATTCAGCTTGGTATTTCTGCATGATGATTCTCTTAGTTTTCTCTTTATTTGTCATATGTGGTTCTCTTCTGGTTATTTGTTTAGTGGTTGCCGTGAGGTTTATATAAAAGATCTCCTGGATAAGGTAGTACATTTTCAGATGCCTCTTGTTTCCTTAGACTAAGTTGATTCAATCCCTTTCCTCTTCCCCTTCTTATTTGTTGTTGTCACTACTTACACCATCTTGTGTCATGAGTGTGTGTTTACAGCGATGAGCTTAAATTCATTTTTGATGTTTCCAACTGTAATTTTTCTGATTCAGTCTCCTTGTTTTTCTCCGTGCTCAAAACTTTGCATCCCTTTTCTCTTTTGTTTTTTTTCAGGCCTAAGGCCCTGCTTGAGCATTTCCTGTAGTGGGGGTCTTGTGGTGATGAACTCCCTTAGCTTTTGTTTATCAGGGAGAGTTATTATTTCTCCATCATATTTGAAGGATATTTTTGCTGGATAAAGTATTCTTGCCTGAAAGTTTTTGTCTTTCAGATTTTTGAATATATCATTCCAGTCTCTCCTAGCCTGGAGACTTTCTGTCAAGAAATCACCTGACTGCCTGATGGGGTTTCCTTTGTATGTTATCTTGTTTTTTTGTTTAGCTGCCCTTAATATTTTTTTCCCTTGTCACTGACTCTTGCTAATTTAGCTATTATCTGGTGTGGCGTTTGTCTTTTCCTGTTTATATATTTAGGTGATCTATTGATTTCATTCACTGTTATTTCCATCTCTTTCCCCAGGTTTGGGAAGTTCTCAGCTATTATTTCTTTGAAAAAACTCTGTGCTCCTTTTTCTCTTTCTTCTCCTTCTGGAATACCTATTATCCTTATGTTACTTTTCCTCACTGAGTCTGATATTTCTGGAAGAATTTCTTCATTTCTTTTTAGTCTTAGCTCTCTCTCCTCCTCTATCTGGAGCGTTTCTGCATTGCTATCCTTGATAACGCTAATTCTTTCCTCCATATTGTCAGTTCTGCTCTTTAAAGACTCCAGGTTTTCCATTATCTCCTCCATTGTGTTTTTCATATCCAATATTTCTGATTGGTTTTTCTTTATGGTTTCAATCTCTTTTGTGAAGAAATCTCTGAATTCGTTGATGTGTTTCCCTGTGTTTTTTGTATTTCGTTGAGTTTGAAGAAATCCCTGAATTCGTTGATTTGTTTCCCTGTGTTTTTTGTATTTCGTTGAGTTTGTTTATGAGAGATATTTTGAATTCTCTGTCATTCAGGTTATAGATTTCTGTGCCTTCAGGGTTGGTTTCTGGGTGTTTATCATTTTCCTCTTGGTCTGCAGACTTAAGATACTTTTGCATACAGCTGGCAGATTTACCTTTGCTATTCTTCATCTTGAAGATGGTCCTGCAGTTTCCACTTGCTGCCACTGGGTATAGGTCATGAGCAGTGTGCTCTGAGCCCACTGCAGCCCCCAGAGAGATTGTGCTGAAGTGCAGGGCATGTGGGGGGAGGGGTTCTCTCTTTCGCCTGCCTGACCCGGGGGCTTCCATTCTGGCTCTCTTGGGGTGTTTACCACACCCCCAAAACAGTCCGTCGTGCTTCCCAGTGGGGATCTCTCAACAGTCTGTGAGAGCACCCGGAGGGCGATAGTTTTCCCCACAGAGGGCCACCCCTCCCCCCTCTCTGTGAGCCTGTGTTTGCAGATCAACTGGGGAGGGGAAGTAAAACTCCTTATCTCTCCTCACGTCCTTTGGGGCTTCCCATGCCTCCACCGTCAGATGTACTGCGGCAAGGGTCTCTTAGAATTCCTTTGCAGTGTTTGATTGCCCTCTGTTGGTATGCGAATGATGTTTTTGTTGTGTCTTAGGGGGCAGAGATTCAAAGAGGGAATCTCACTCCACCATGATGCTGACGTCACTCCTCTGCACCAATGTCTTTTAGACTCTAGTATGTGGCTATGGAGTTCAATGATATTCTTATTTACAGACTTTATGATCTGTTTTTTTCCTATCTGGAAGTTCTTAGGATCTTCTTTTGATCTCTAGTCAGTTCTGAAATTTCAGAATTATGTACCTTTCTAGTTGAGGACCTATCATTGTTTGCACTGAGCACTTGCAATCCAGTGATTGATGTCTTTAGTTTAGGTCTGGGAAATTTACATGTTTTGTTTCATTAACATACTAATATGGTTCTCCATTTCTGTTCTCTCTTTCTGGAACTCCTCCTATGTTAGATATTGAACCTCATATTAACCTCTAATTTTCCTTTTTCTCTCTTATTTTGTCTTTCTGGGAGAGTTCCTCAACTGTTTCATCCAATGCTTTCACTGAATTTTTTATTTCTGCTATTGTACTTTTCATTCCAGGAACTTTCTCACCTACCTCCCCTTTCTTCTTACAGCATCCTTTTTTTTAATTAGGTGATATTTGTCTGAGGTTAATTATCATTTCCTCAAAGTGTTTTTGTTCCCTGCATTGCATATCTCCTTTGAGTTACCTTTTTTCTGTTGCATGTCTCTCTTTTATACTGAAAACTTTCCTAAGATGGCTAACAATCCTTGGCTGTTTGTCATGTTTAAGAGGTTAATAAGAAAAAGTTAATTATAAGCTCTGTGTGTTCAAGTTAGACTTGTCAACTAGTGAACCTCAGGGTAGTGATCTACTGGCATTTTTGTTGAGGTCTTCAAATATCAGGGCCTGCTGGATCATTTTTCTGGAGTGGTTTAATTTATTCCAGAAAGATCCCTCAATCCTGCCTGGGGTATCTAAGCATGGAAGCCAGAAGTCTAGAGCCAAGCAGGGGAAGAAAGCTTGACATCCTACTGTTCAGTATGACAACTTTCATTTAATTCCCATCTTTAGTTTAGCATCTCACCCTTGCCCTATTCTGTGTCTGGAATCCTTTTGGTTTAATCAGACAGTATATTTCCTGTCTCCTGTGAGATGGGAACGGAGAAATCCTCACTCAGATTTTTCAAACAATTCCCCAGTTTACGGCTTCCAGCTATAGTCCATGGTACTAGTGCATCTAATTCCTCAGCCTTTCCAGGGTTTTGCAGATCAAAGAAGTTGCTTTTCATCAGTATCTTGTAGGTAACCTTAGGCTCTCAGGTTTGATATTCTTCCTAAGTCACTTATTCTTTCTCATCCAATTTTTAGCCCATGGGTTAGAGATACCTCTAGCTTTCATTAATGATGGAAATAGCATTTCAACTTTTTGTTCTGCTCCTGATTCATGAGACAGAATATAAACTTCATTAACCATCTTGAAACTAGAAACCCTCTATTTTCCTTTACGTAAATACTCTCATTTATTAGAGCTAATGTATTATGATAAAAATTCAAAAGTAAATTTATATAAATCCTGACTTCTCAATGACTTCTATTTTAAAATTAGAGAGAAATTTCACAGGGAAGTTTCTATCCCTTCTTCCAAACATACTAAAATGCAGAAAACTGTTAAAAATTACACTAATAAAAAAGTCTAACTTTCTGATCAAAAATATTATTATTTATAGTTCAACAATAATTTGAGAGTATAGCATTAGACTTTTGGAAAGGAGTCATGGAAGATGAGACTGGAAGGATAAGTTAAAGCGAGGTTACGAAGAGCACTGGATGTCACAAAAACAGCAGTAAACTGAGCATGTACTAAGTATGAGTGTACAAAATGTTCCATATACATTATCTCAACTGATTGTTTATAATCCTTTGTGACAGGCATTATTAACCCCATCTTTCCAGAAAAGAAACCAAAGCTTAGAAATATTAAGAATTTTTCTCATGGTCACAGAGCGATTAAGTTAAAGGAGTTGACATATGAGCCTGTGGCTTCAATTCCAGGTCCTAAGAAACTGAAAAATGTTAGAGAACTTAGGAGACTAACAATAACCTTTGTGTGCAGAAAGAAATATCAGAATAAGTGTTGAAGAATGGATTGGAGATGGAGTATGGGAAGGAAGAGACACTGTAGATTAATTAGGAGACTGTTAATAAGAGTACACAAGGGCCTGGACTTGGGTAGTAGAAATGTCTTTTTGGACAACTTTATCATAGTATTTTTTTTTTTTTTTTTTTTTTTTGTGAGGAAGACCAGCCCTGAGCTAACATCCATTGCCAATCCTCCTCTTTTTGCTGAGGAAGACCGGCCCTGGGCTAACATCGTGCCCATCTTCCTCCACTTTATATGGGATGCCGCCACGGCGTGGCTGACAGGCAGTGCGTCGGCGGGCGCCCGGGATCCGAACCTGCGAACTCCGGGCTGCCAAGCGCGGACGAAACCGCTGCGCCACCGGGCGGCTCCCTATCATAGTATTTTTGAAGGGAGATAATAAAAGCACATTGAGAGTTATAATTCCTGCTTAGTAACAGAGGCTTCTCAGAGACAGACAGATATAATCACATCGTATGCATACCTGGTTGTCATTCAAGCTACTGAAAAATATTACATTCTTCATTCCTGGGCACACAGAACTGTGCATTTCTGCCCACATAAAATTAGGTATGGCCACATGACTTAACTTTGGCCTATAAAAAACAAAGGAAAGTGACTTGTGTCACTTCTGCAGAGGGTTTAAAAGCCAACACTTGGTACACAATGCTGTTTTTATCCTCTACCACAGGCATTTGGCCTATACTGACTTATATAGTATACTACATCAAATAACTGACAGTTGTTAGACTGTGGTCCAGTAAAACCCAACAAATTAATAGTTTGTGATTATTGTTGATGAGTGATTTTATTAACTATGTAGTCCGAGGAGCAGAAAGAAAAAAAGAATGAAGAAAAATGAAAACAGCTTAAGAAATTTGTGGGATACCACCATATGTATAATGGAAGTCCCAAAGGAAAGGCAAGAGAAAGGAGCAGGAAGAATATTTGAAGAAATAATGGTTGAAAATGTCCCAAATCTGATAAAGACATAAATCTAACCATTCAAGAAGTTTAGCAAACTCCAAGTAGGATAAATTTAAGATGATCCACAACAAGATACATTGTATTCAAATGACCGAAAGACAAAGAGAGAATCTTGAAAGCAGCAAAAATGACTCATCATATAGAAGGGATCCTCAATAGGATTAACAGCCAATTTCTCATCAGAAACCATGGAGGCCAGGGGCAGTGGGATGAAGTATTTCAAGTGCTGAAAGAAAGAAAGACAACCAAGAATTCTATACCCAGAAAAACTGTCCTTCAAAAATAAAGGAGAAATTAAAAGATTTCCAGATAAACAAAAGTTGAGGGATTTTGTTGCAAGTAGACTTGAACTACAAGAAACACTACAAAGAGTCCTTCAGGTTGAAATGAAAGGACACTAGACCGTAATCAAAAGCCATATGAAAAAGCAAAGAACATCAGTAAAGGTAACTAATAGGTAAAAATAAAGCCAGCAGTATTGTATTTTTGGTTCAGAAATCCACCTTTTTAACTATATGATTTATAAGACTAATGCATAAAACAATAACTATATATCTATGATATGGGCACACAATGTATAAAGATGTAATTTGTGACAATAAGAACATAAAAGGGGAGGGATGGAGATGTACAGGAACACAGTTTAGGTACGCTATTGACACTATGTCATTATTAATTCAATCTAGGTTGTTTTAAGCATAAGATGTTAACTGTAATCCCCCAAGGTAACCATTAACAGCCAAAACACACACAGAAAAAGAAATGAGAAGGGATTCAAAAATGGCACAATTGCAAAAAATCAGTTAAACACAAAAGAAGGCATTAATGGAGGAACTGATGAACAAAAATGATATGACACATTAGAAAACAAATAGCAAAAGGGTAGAAGTCCTTCCTTATCAGTAATTATTTTAAATGTAAATAGATTGAACACTCTAAGTAAAAGGCAGAAATTGTCAGAATGGTTTAAAAGAACACATGATTCCATTTCAAAGTTTTCTAAAAGAGACTCACTTTAGATCCAAAGACATCAATAGATTGAAAGTGAAAGAATGGAAAAAGATATTCCACGCAAGAAGTAACTAAGACAGAAGTGGGTGGTTATAGTAATATCTGACAAAATATTTTAAATAAAAAATTGTTACATGAGACAAAGAACGATATATATTGATAAAAGGGTCAGTCCAGCAAGAAGATATCACAATTATAAACAGATACACATCTAATAACAGAGCTCCAAAACATATGAAGCAAATACTGAAAGAACAAAAGGGAAAAATAGACAATTCTACAATAATGGTTGCAAATTTCAATATCCCACTTTCAATAATGGATAGAACAACTAGACAGAAGATCAGTAAGGAAATCGAGAATCTGAACAACACTGTAAGTCGCTTAGATCCAAGACATGTATTGAATATTCCACCCTAACAAGAGAATACACATCCTTTCTCAAATGTACATGGAACATTCTCCAGGACAGAACATATGTTGGACCACAAAAATGTCTTAATAAATTTTAAAAGATTGAAATCATAAGAAGTATCTTCTCTGACCAAAATGGAATGAAACTAGACATCAATAACAGAAGGAAAACTAGAAAATCCACACATATGTGGAATTTAAACATCTCTTCAAAAACCAAAAGGGAAATTTGAAACTAATGAAAATGAAAACACAACATAGTGTGTGGGATGCAGTGAATGCAGTGCTCAGAGGAAAATTTATAGCTAACATGGTTACACTAAAAAAGAAGAAATACCTCAAATCCACAACCTAACTCTACACCTTAAGGATTTAGAAAAAGAGAAGCAAACTAAACTCAAAACTAGCAGAAGGAAGTTGGAGTGGATTAAAGATTGGAGTGGATACGAACAAAACAGAGAATAGAAAAACAATAGAGAAAATCAACTAAAGCAAAGTTAGTTCTTTGAAAATGTCAATAAAATCGAAAAACCTAAGGAAAAGAAGAGAGAACATTCAACTTACTAAAATCAGAAGTGAAAGTGGGGACATGACTACTGACCTCAGAGAATTAAAACTATTATAAGAGAATCCACGTATTTAGTTAACTTGAATTCCTTTCTCTTCTGAACACATAGATTGTCTTAAATAACTGGTGGAGGCAGATTACGTTTCATAATTCAAAAAGCAACCTATACAACAATAACAACTGCAACCTATTAAGAACATACTAATCATTTTTCTCCTTTTATAGATACACAAAAAGTAACTCAAAAAGTGGCTTTCCCAAAGTAATTGCCAGTAAAAAGTAGAACCTCAACTGGAACCCAGATATCTCTAATTTCAAATGTCATTCTCTTCTTCACATCTCTAAATTGCTACATATTTATTTGAAGTAGTAATATCAGTCCAATATCACAAGAAACTGGGAAAAATGAAATTAAGCCAACTTGATAAGTTTTACTAATGTATTTTTCATGAATTAAAAGTAAAGTTTCCTAGTTTTCCATTCTAATGAATGCAAGGCATTCATGTCAACAAGTGGCCCCTAAAGGGCAAATGAAAAATGAAATTCTTCCATGGGGCAGGTCAACTACTAGTCGAACTTCCCATAGTCTTGAGGAGGGAGTACTTTACCATCAAATTGACGAAAATCAAAAATCAAACTACAGTACTCAAAAACGTATCATAAAAATTACAGAGAAGTCTTAAAAGAAAAATAAATTGCCTTCAATATATGTCAGGTATGCTTTGGAAGGTTAAACAAGGTGATACAGAAAACTGTCACTATGCAATTAAATTCAACAGGCACTTATGTCAACAGTCTATTGCCCAGGAGATCTCAGATACTTTAAGTGCCAGCCAAAGAAAATAGTAATGCGGCAGATAACCTGATGGATTGGGGGAGAGGGGAGACAGACAGAAACTTCTAGAGTACAGCTAATTATACAGTGTTTTTCCTAGCAGCATAACTTACCTAAGGCCTATCTTTCCTTCCAAGTATAGCTCAAGTCTCCTTATCTACAAAACTTCCCCTGGTAACTTAACACTTTCCCCTGAAATGCTCTTACCACTTTTGAAGACATTCACTCACTTGGCATTTGCCACTTTATTTTGCCATTAACTTTAAATACTTCTCTCTTCATTAGCATCTTATACCTTTTCAGCACCAGGACAGCTAGAGTCTTACAAATAATAGAAGATATACAATAAGTGTTTGATGATGATAACAAAGAAGAATTTCATTCCAGATTTTCAAATCTTTTTTTTCCCCAGATTTATTGAGGTATACTTGACATAGAATTGCTATATAAGTTTAAAGTGTACAACATAATGATTTGATATATGTATATATTGTAAAATGATTACAATAAGATTAGTTAACATTTATCACCTCACATAGTTACAATTGTTTTTCCTTGCGATGAGAACTTTTAAGATCTACTCTCTTACAACTCAGATTTTCAACCTTTAAAGTGATTCTGGAATGTGCTAGGCTTGACCGAGGGAGTCCTGGCAGTCCTAGAGGCTTTGGTTCTCCAATCACAGTTCTGATAAGGCTCAGAACAGTTTCTTTCCTCAAAGTCCATACCTCATATTTCATCATTTGCAGTCAACACAATTGTTTACTAGAATATCAATAATGAAAGTATTTCTGGATGAAATAAAATAATGGTATCTTGGATGTACTAAAACATACACCAGTGGAAAAAAGACTGAAATTGTTCACAATGACTGACAGGCACATAGCTGGTCACTCTATTATCATACTAATAGAGTAACTGATATTGAACTAACTCTCCAGAAACTACAAAAAAACTCAACAAAATACATGAAACAACCATATTCAGACATTGGATTACAGGCAGCATAGGACTGTGATCCTGAGTGAAGGGAAACAAACAAGGTTTTCTAGTAGAAGTCATTTTCCAGACTACCAGGGTGGAAGAACTCAAGCAGAGTACAGCAGTCCCATTTAGGAGAAAAAGATAAAATTTCAGGGAAGCAGAAGCAGCTATTTGTGGAACAGAGTACCAGAGAGGTAGGAGATATAGAAAAAGAGCTCTAGAAACCTGCAGGGGTTCCCCATGAGTCTTGCTGAACACAAAGCTATGCATATATATGGTGAAACCCCACAAGGTCAGCCAAAGAATAACTACCAGGGTTTTAGGCTGTATAGCTCATAAAGGGCTGGGAGACATTCCAGTTCTGACCAGCCAGAGTGAAGAGACCTCATTCAAGACCGAGGACATTCAGTAGAGAGCTCAAAAGGGCTATGCTAGCCTAGAATCAAGGTTGAATGCACCCTAAAAAACAATACAAACAAGCTTCAAAAGGATCAAGATCTCCAATAACTGCCACCCAAAACAAACCTCAACATTCTTTAAACAAAAAGAATAAAAATTAGACACTCAATTGTGTAATACAATGTCCATCATCCACTCTAAAATCACTAGACATGTGATATAATCCAGCAATTCTACTCCCAGGTATTTATTTACCTAAGAGTTATAAAGCTAACTGGAGACTGAAATTGGATTGGAATCTAAAAAAGCAGACGAAGGTCACAATTTCACACTTTTTACTCTTTATATATCTCTAATTGTTTGTTTTTGTAAGAATGTATTCATGGATTACCAGTGTAAATTTTTTAAAAGTGCTATGTGATTGTACATGAAGAATCATCTATTTCTTGGGCACAAGAGGATAGGAGAGTTGAGGGCAAAAGCTTTATAGATAAGATATTTGACTTGAGCTTGAAAACTAAGCAGAAAGCTTTCTTACATAAAAAAAGATAGTGAGGGAGTCACACCAAGTAAAGCAAACCACAAATGAAAAGAGGAATTAAATTACATAGTTGAATGTGCTAGAGATAGGGGAAAATTAGGTTCTAAATGCCAGGCCAGAGCTCTTGGACTTTATTCTGTGGGGATTGGAGAGCAACAAAAATTTATGAGATGAGGGATTAACATCCCAAATATATAGAGAACTCCTAAAACTCAACAACAAAAAAATGAAACAACTTGATTCAAAAAATGGGCAAAGGACTCAAATAGACATTTCTCCAAAGATATACAAATGGCCAATAGGCACATGAGAATATCCTCAACATCACTAGTCATTAGAGAAATGCAAATCAAAATTAAAATGAGATACCACCTCATACTCACTAGGATGGCTATAAAAACAAAAAAGAAAATATCAAATGTTGGCAAAGATGTGGAGAAATTAGAACCCTTGTACACTGTTGCTGGGAATGTGAAATGGTATAGCTACTGAGGAAAACAGTATGGCAGTTCCTCAAAAAATTAAAAATAGAGTTACTGCATGATACAGCAATTCCACTTTGGGGTATATACACAAAGGAACTGAAATCAGGGCCTCAAAGAGATATTTGAACATCCATGTTCACAGCAGCATTATTCACAATAGATAAAAATGGTAAGCAACCCAAGCGTCCATCAACAAATGAATGGATAAGCAAAATGTGGTATATACATATAATGGATATTATTTAGCCTTAAAAAGGAAGGCAATTTTGACATATGCTACAAAATGGGTGAACCTTGAGGACATTATGCTAAGTGAAATAAGTTTCAGTCACAAAAAGATAAATATTGTATGACTCCACTTACATGAAGTATAACTGTACACTTAAAAATAGTTATGATGATAAATGTGTATTTTACCACAATTAAAAAAAAAGAAAAAAGTTTACTGATAAGATCTTTCTGAAATAATATTACCCCAGAAAGTACTGATGTATAATGTCAGTGTTTTTGTATCTTTAGATCCAGGTATTGAAATGATTTAGAATAAAATTAACCCAGACTTAGAACCAGCCCTGATGGCTCACTGGTTAAAGTTCGGCACTCTCACCGCTTCGGCAGCCGGGGGTTCATTTCCCCGTCGCAGAACTACACCACCCATCTGTCAGCTGCCATGCTGTCGTGGTGGCTCATACAGAAGAACTAGAAGGACTTACAACTAGATATATACAACCACGCACTGGGGCTTTGGGGAGGAAAAGAAAAGGAGAAAGATTGGCAACAGATGTTAGCTATGGGCGAATCTTTCCCTGCAAAAAAAAAAGAAAAACTAACCTAGACTTTGAGACAGGAATCACACCATCAAGTCTCTGTTTTGAAAAATAAATCTAGTTATGAATGCAAAGGATGGGTTTAAGGAGAAAGAGACTAGAGGAAGAGAATGAGTTAGCAAATAAGCTTTTCAATAGGCAAGGAGAGGCCATGAAAGCCCGTAAAAAGACAAGCGAGAGTAAAATAGATAGGCAAATTCTAGCAACACTGGAGAGTTGTAATCAATCAATACAGCCTGATTACCGAAAAAATAACAAGAAGTACAAAAAGCAAGATTACAAGGTTTTCAACACCATAGAACCGTATAAAAGATCATGGTAACTGCAATAAATTTTAGAAAAGCAATAGCATGTTTGGCTTGGTAGTGAGGAAATGAGTTAGGTTTAGACATGATGAATTTGAGGCTCCCTACAGGGACATCTAAATGGATTTATCCTGGAAAGGTGGGCCTGAAGCTCAAGAAAGTGGTACTACATTAAAGAAACAGATCTGGACCTCATCCACATATACTGAATAATTAAAGCCAGGAAGAACATGTAGAACAGAAGAGAACTCAGAACAAAACCCTAGGGAACACCAAAGCATTATTTAGGTACTATATAGTTTAATTTAAGGTGTTGATTTAAACCTAATAATATCTTTATGAAGTAAATGGCATTAATCCCATTTTCCAGCTGAGTAAAAAGTACTCAAAAAAAGTAAGCAATATGATTAATCCTGAAAGCTAAGGAAAGCCCCTGAAAATTTTTATGTAGGAAAGTGGCAAGTAAATTTTATGTTAGAAAATTCATTTAGGGGAAAACTGTAAAAGATGGATTAAGAAGATATTACAATAATCCAGGAGAAAAGTCACAAAATCCAAACTGAAGTAGCATTGCTGGGAATTAGGAGAAGACATGAGGGATACATACAAGGTAGAATACATAGAATATACAGAAGGTAGAATATACTGCACCTGACACAGACTGGCTGTTAGAGTTACTAAGCCAGTTGTTGTTAGTGCTGTTGAGTTGATTCCGATTCCTAGTGACCCTGTGTACAGCAGAGTGGAACCCTGCCCAGTCTTTTTGCACCATCCTCTCACCTTCTGGTGTTGTATGAGACAATGCTCCACTGCTGTTCATAAGGTTTTCAAGGACCAACACTTTCAGATGTGGGTGGCCAGGTCCTTCTTCCTAGTCTATCTAGTCCGGAAGTTTTGCTAAAACCTGTCCACCATGGGTGATCCTGCTGATATTTGAAATACTGTAGCATAGCTTATAGCATCACAGCAAGACACAGCCACCACACGCAGTCTGACAACCGACAGATGGGTAGTGTGGTTCTCTGACCAGAAACAAACCCAGGCCATGGTGGTGAGAGTGCTGAATCTTAACCACTAGACTAGCCCTGTAGCAGGAAGAGCAAATAAACTCAAGTAAATGGTAGTGCCATTCACAAAAAAAAGAGAATGAGCTATAGGCTTTCCCAGGATTAAGTTACTTAAAAATCAGAACGTAATTTTTCATTTTTATACTTAAAAAATTTCTCCCTTCTGACTTTTTAACTATAAGTTATTAGATAGGACCTAAAGTTTATTAACAATAATATCTTCTTAATAACTTTCTTACTTGCTAAATCTCACCAATCCAGAATGGTCTTCCCCTGGGTATATATTTTGTTTCCTCATCTCTTTGAGATCTTTTTAAATGTCATCTTCTAAGACCCTGACCACTCTATTTCAAGTGGTGTCCCCACTGCCTATTCTCTTTCCCTGCTTTATTTTTCTCCATAGAATGTATCACTTCATTTGTAATGTATTTTACTTACTTATCACCACCTACTAGAAGAACATAAGCTCTATGAGTAAAGTTTTTTTTTTTCTTTTCTCCACTGATGCATCACCAGTATCTACAACAGTCCTGGAGCCTGATAAAATTCAATACTTAAATGGACAGATGGACCGATGAAAAGAATTTTTCAGAAGAGCTTTCTGAAAGAGGTAGTACCCTTATGACCAGGCCTTTTATATTTAAAAAAAAAAAGGCTTTCTGTTTATATTATCACACATTCAGACAGCTTTCAGTCTGATACGAACCATGTGCAGGGCTCTCTGAACTGGGCAGATCTTGTAACACTTCTATTATTTTTTGGATTCATGTGCCAGTCTTAGAAGTGTGGCCAACAGGGGAGTAGTTTTCACTGCCCAGAATTTATACAATAATTACAATAATATCACTGTCAATTTTATTAGAAATGCTCATACAATTATTATGTAAGCTAACGGACACACAAAGGTACAAAATTCAACAGCTAAAGGTTACACATGTACATTTATAGAATATATACATGTTGAACTCAAACTACACCTGCGATATTTTGAGAAGATCAAAGGGAACCAAAAATGTTGGGGTAACTAACATACTTTGTTCAAGTTCATAAATTGAACTTAAAACAAGGTATATCACTAGAAATAACTTTCTAAATCTATAGACCCTTAAGGGGAAAAGGCAGTTAAAGCTTATTCTCCAGAAAACTAAAACTCAATACTTATTAGCAAGAAGGAAAAAAAACAAATGTTGAGGGAAACTTGCACATCTGTAACTAATTCAGACCTCTTTTCTCCTATAAATTTGATGTAATTTAGTAAATGCTTCTATTCCTTAAATGTTTCTGTTCCCTTCCTTGAAGGTCTCTCCTGCAAAGAAAACACGATTTTTGAAAGGGTTAAATTGTGTTGAGGTTAGAGATTACTAACCTCAATGAGTTATTCTCTTCTTGCTTCCCTCTTAACACTAATTCACGAACAGTCAGCTAGTAACAAGTCTCACAATCTAATGAAATACGTTGGGTTGTCGGGGGGAGTGGGATGTTTGAGTTTTGACAGTTGCTTTGGAGTGATTTTTTTTTCAGTGAAGAAAATATCTTTAATATTTGAGATATTTGTAATGAGAGTAAATTGTAATGAGAGTAAATTGAGATAAATGTAATGAGAGTTTTAGTACAGTAATATATATATATTTTAAGAACTTTGGCCTCAGTAAGGCTGGTCTCTGACTAAAAAGAGGTTCACAGTAGGAATGGAAAGATAGAAAGAATAAGGAAAAAAAATCTCTGTTCTCAATGAAGTATACATTATGATGACACACTTGTTGAAATTACTTTATGATAAAATTAAATATGATTTGAAGTTTCAAGATCTACTAAACACATGAACACATTCTAAAGCTAAATACAAATTTCTGATTTATCCTTGGCAGAGTTTCCTTCATTAGTTCCACTGCAAGTTCCAAGACATGAAAGAAAAAGCCAAGATGACCTTCAGTGGACAAGTCTGTCTACTGGTCTGTATAACTATTATGAGGGGATATTTTAATATATAATGGAATTTATAAAGACAAAAGAGATGAAAGAAGTGAAAATTCACTAATCAAAGAATAAATGACTTTCGAGGCTGAAAGAGTCATTTAATAAGAGTGCCATCATTGTTGAAGACTGACTCCCACATCAACAGGAAGGATGCTGGAAACAACACTGTATTGGAAGCTATAAAAGATTATGAGGACATCTGACCTGTTCTAAGATGAAGAGTAATGAAACATGATATGCATTCTGAGGTTAGGGTGCTGTCACATAATACAGGAATGTTCAGATACTCTAGAAAAACTCATGTGATGAAATCATAAGATTTACAGAAAAGAAACAAGAGACAATAGTGTTTCTATAATTGAGAAGAGAACAACTAACCACTGGCCTCAATTATGCCTCTATTCTTCAGGACTATTATAAACCACTACAGATCATTTCTTTTTTTTGATTCCCTGCTCCTCCAATAAATCCCAAAGTAGTAGATGGCTAGATGGATATAAACAGGGTTGAGGCAGTACAGTATTGGTGGTTAAGAGCAGAGTTTGAAGCTATAGCACTCATGTCTGAATCCTGGCTGTGCCACTTTCTAGTGTGTGACCATGGGTGAGTTACTTTGCCTCTCTGTGCTGCCGCTTGTATAGTAATTGGACCTAACTATCTTATAGGGTTGCTACAGGGATTAAATGAGTTTGAAAAAGTGCCTAGAACAGTGTCTTGAACTGCATAAGTGTTTATAATGGCACAGATGTCAAAACTAAACTTTTAAAACTCTCCTCAAACCCTTATATGAACCACTATTTTCCAGGTTTTAAAAACTTGAACACATATAATCCTCCAAACAATTGAAGAAGAAAAAAAATATATATATATTTTTTTTGGTGAGGAAGAATGGCCCTGAGCTAACATCTGTTGCTAATCTTCCTCTTTTTGCTTGAGGAAGATTGTCCCTGAGCTAACATCTGTGCCAGTCTTCCTCTATTTTCTATCTGGGATGCTGCAGCAGCATGACTTGATGAGCAGTGCATAGGTCCGCGCCCGGGATCCGAACCAGCGAACCTGGAGCCATAGAAGTGGAGTGTACGAACTTAACCACTATGCCACCACATGAGGCCCTAAGAAGAAAATATTTTTATTACCATCTTACAAATACGTTCTTCAGAAAAACTAAGAAACTTACTAGACTAAGTAATCCAACTAGAAAGTAGCCCAGCACAGAAATACACAACAGGCTGACTCTAACCTGATCTGCAAAACTATTTCCCTATAAGAGATTTTGTTTGATTTTATATAGCAGTTACTAGACAAACTCTGGGAAAGAAGTACATTATCAAATCACTTAATACTTAATATATATTTATATATGATGTATAAAATCACTTTATATATATATAAAATCACTTAAAATAGTAGAAATGATGGGGCTGGCCCCGTGGCATAGTGGTTAAGTTCGTGTGCTCCGCTTTGGCGGCCTAGGGTTCGCAGGTTCAGATGCCGGGTGCGGACCTACATACTGCTCATCAAGCCATGCTGTGGTGGCATCCCACATACAAAATAGAGGAGGATGGGCACGGATGTTAGCTCAGAGCCAATCTTCCTTCCCAAAAAGGAAAAAAAAAACGAAATGAAGTAAAAATTTGGTGAAGGAAAAAAATATATTAATAACAATAGCAGCTGTCCTTTATTAATCTTCCCGTGAGCTAGGCACTTATCTAAACATTTAATATAATCTCCTTTAATCCTATGAAATAATCACTACTGTTAACTCATTCTACAGATGAAGAACCTGAGGTCTTTATAGGTATTAAATAACTTGACAGAAATCATACAGCTGAAGAGCAGATAGACCTGACATTCAATTCCAGGTGTATCTGATGCCAAAGCCTATCCCCTTAACCACTATTCATGCTGCTCTAAGGCAATACACATTTTAAGCCACATACTGAAACCCAAAATCTTCAATACAGTGGAAGAATGACCAAATTAAAAATAACAGTAAGGCTCTTTATTTAGTTCTCTAGCCTAACACATACAGTCAAACACAGCAAAGCTCATGTACTGTCAGGACTACTATTCAGTTAAGTGGTGTCCCCTGGAGACTTAGAATCAGAAGGTGAGAAGTTCTTTTTAAAACTTCTCTGGAACACAAAAAGTGAGTCTCAAAATACTATTCCAAAACACTGTAAACATACATAAATCATGTTAGTAAGTTGAAGTATATAGTATTTTTTACTGTTTGAAGAGATGCTATATCCCTACCCTGCCCATCTATAATAGTATGAAGTTAATCAATTCAAGTTCAGGAGATTCTGATCATTGCTCTTTACTTACAGGAGCACATCTAAATCAAGAATTAAAATGGTTTAGATGCAGCAGCTCAAAATGCACAAGTACATGAAATTTTAGACACAGATTCCAATAGCTCTTCAAAAGAACCACGAAATTATCACTTGGAATGAAAAAAATAATAAGCTCTAAATTACCCACAAAACTGAACTTAAAATTTCTAAATACATCAACTTCCTATCACAATGACTATACCATTTTAAACAGCACAATTTATATGCCAAAAGAGTTTTTGCATTAAATTTTTTTATTGAAAAACAATCCTATTATGTTAAATTCCATCATGAAAAGAACTTCTGCACTTTACAAAAGATTTCCAAAACTCAACTAACATCTCAATAACACTGTATTTATTACAAAAACAAGTGGCTACAGCATCAAGAAAATCTAGATAGTTCCTTAAAATTTATGATAAAGGGATCTGACTTACATTCTACGTGGCTTACATTAGCCAAGTGTATTCTCAGAATATTAACAAGTGTTAATTTTCACACTGCAATTTTTTAAAATTGTGGCTTTCTTTTTGTTTTAGATTTTTCAAATACATTGATTTTCTTTTCTTACCACATTAAATATAATGTATGCATATCAAAAATTTTGGAAAATTCAAGAGTTGAAAGAAGTTGAAAAATCACTACAGTTCTACCATTCAGGAGCAATTACAGGATAAATATACATATCATATTGTTCTAGTTTTTTTCTTTTGATGATTTTTGTTTTGTTTTACAAAGTTGTGGTCATATTACAATTTTGTGTGACTTGTTTCTTCGCTTGGCATTATAATACGATCAGGTTCTTAAGTTTAAAAATTTCCTGAGACATTATATTTAATGACCACATATTAATTGAGGAGAAGAATGTACCACAGTTAATTTGCAAATCATTTCTCTATTATCACACTTCTGTGTATATCTACTGTTAGAAGCATAAAAGAACACATTTTACTATTCCTCCACTAGCACTGAGTAATGATTTTAAAAAAAGACTTTTTATATATTAAAATGTATAGGTTTTTAAAAATTTTGTTGTATTTCACGTTTTGTTTAGTTTGAGTTACTAACACAAGTTTCTTTTGTGTTTATCGTATTTCCTCTTATGAGATTGCTTTTACCTATTTATCTTTTGAAATCTTTGTTTCCTAGCAATTTATGTGACTCCTTTATATAAAAACAGTAAGCCTTGCTCCTGTTTACTGCAAAATTTTTCCCATTTGTTACTTGCCCTTTTAATTTTTTTCTGTTAATTTTTAGAAATTTAAACTTTCATATAATGAAATCTATTTTCCCATTAGTATCTTATATACTTAATAAACTTTGGCCATCTTCTACCATCTAGAAATGTGATAAATATTCATTTATATTTTCATCCAGCTTTAATGGCTTGATCTTTTTTTAAAAAGATATGCTTTAAAATTATATGTTCTTTTATTTCAAAAGTTCTTTCAACAAAATGTACTTTTATTTCAAAAGGCAAAAAAAAAAAGTAAGGGAAAAAACCAATGCAAAATATACAGAACAACACAGTTTAAAGATCAAAAGTCCATGTCCCCTCAAATTCTAACTAAGAGGTAAACACTGTTTGGGGTACATATTTTTTCTACACATATACAAAAATAATTAGGAAAAAGTGCCTGTAGCTTACTGACATTTCACTTCTCCCCGTCATGATCTCTTAGCTCCTCTCTAATAAAGACTGGAGAATGCCAGATCTGGAGTATATTAGTAGTAATTCTGAATGTCCAAGAAGGGATATAGTACATTCATCCAAGATTCACAGACTTATTTAATTATAGAATTCTTAATTCAAGTAATGACAGTTCAAAGACCTGGTAAATTCTGAAACACTTATTTTGGAAATGCTGGCTTAGCTCTATTTTAATCACTTCAGACAACCCCAAGCTGTGATATTTTTATGAATAAAAAGTATGCACATCAAATATTAAAAGAAAGAAAGACAACAAACTTACTTGGGATACACTGGTTCATAAAGGTACTTGTCCCCTCTTGTAGATGTAATATGAAAAAACAAGATGTAGCCATTTGCCGTCTGAAAGATAAATTTTATTTATCATGAATTAAAGGTGAGGCTATGACTGTAACTCTAAATTTTAATTTTATATATTACTACTTTAAAAACACTTCACTCTTAAGAAATCTCTTTTGAAGAGCTATAGTTTAATTATGTAAATTAAAAAATGACTTTGTTTTTATATAACCCATCTTGTTTAATATAACCCACAAAAATGGCTTTTTATAGATTTTAAAATATTTCTGATATGTAACTGAAATCAACAGTTCATAATATATTGTAGACATTAATATTCTAAAACTATTGTATTATTTAATAATAGACGATTGTTTTGTAAAATATACAGAACTTTTTGAACTCTGCAATAATATGGCAAATAATTTTTCCAAGTTTTTAAAGCAACAATGTCACCAAAGAGTAATATTATGATGAAATTCTTGACTCTTCTCAATGTAGTATAACTTCAGAATAACATATTTATATACTTCAAAATCAATCAACTGGCCTCTGATTTACTACAAAAGATATGCTGAGACACAGAAGAGAAAGAGAGCAAACGTTCAATTTCCAAAATTTGAACATCAGCTTATTTTTCAAAGTTAACAAAATATTTTTAAAATGTAAATTGTATTAAAACAAACAGTGCCATGATATGATCATGGCACATATCTGTGACTTATGAAGCTCAAGCAACCACTTTCCATTTATATAAATATTGAAAATATTTTTCCATATTGTTTTCAATATTTCAAATACTGAAAATATTCATCATATAAATATTAAAAATATATTTCTATTTTATATTTATATTATAAAATAGAAATATATTTATATATATTATTGGAAATTATTTATATTTATATATAAATATTTAGCTGCTTCTAACCAAACATTTTCAAGCATAACAGAACGAAGTGGAAAACGTTTTGCCCAAACTACTTTATATTAATACTGAATTCTTATCATCTTAGAGGCAAGTGGGGTTTTACCAAAGTAGAACCAAAGAAAACTGAAAAAACTATTCAAGGTTTCATATTTTCTTCCAGTACTGGCTGTTTTTCACTTAGAGGAATGCCACAGGAAACAATTTCTTCAGCAAAGCAGGTGTTTTGTTTTTAAGCTATAAACTCTACTATTTCATAATGTACTCCCAAACTCTAGTTCAACATTTTGGGATACAAGAGAAAAAAGGCAAGATTCTTCAGATAAGACCATTATTCTAATTTCTCATGTGCAATTTCATATTCTTCTAATGTGGAGAATATGGGATCAAAAAGAAAATGGACTCAAATCAAACTATATCAAAAGTTTAACAGACATCATGAACCCTATACACATTAGTGACTGTTTAAAATTTGTAAACTCTACTGTTACCTTATATGGGCTAGAAAAGTAAAATAATATGGTCTAGTACTTAGACAAACAACATACACATGCTGTCTGGAATATCAGTCACTCAAGGTCAAAAGTTTAACATGTCAGAATATCAAACACTAATAATATACTCAGACTTTTAACAAGTGCTTAGAAGACTATAATGCCAGGGAAAATATAGCATCATTTTGCACCAGCATTTAGAAATTTAATATACACAGTATACTAAATGAAATTAGAAATAACGGCTTGATGTACTATTTTGGTACTCTGGATCAATCATCTTTACTAAGTATCTATGGCTTTGCATGTACACTAAATGCTATATACTTCCAGATCTCAATGACGTCTGTCATCAACAATTTCACAAACAGTCCTGCCTTTGAACAATTTTAAAAGTTTTGGTAGTAAATGATCGCCCTTAAAAAGTAGCAGCTTTATGCATAAACTATACCAAATCTGTTGTTATGCAGCATTACGATGGCCCTTCTCCTCCTACCCCAAAATACTGCAAATAAACATATAACTATCGCTTAATCCAGAGGCAAGAGTCCCAATACCTTCTTCTAGTTTGCATACATATACACAAATAGCCCAAAACTAATTTTTCTAAGTAAATTAAAAGACAAAATAAAGAACCTCAGAGTTCTCTTTCCTATCATCATTCCATATCTTAAATATTTTTCTTTCTCCAAGGCATACGACTGGATTATGTGGCTTTAATTACAGAGGCCCAATAATTTTTGTAGGCAACTTAAATGACAAGTCTTCATGTCCCTTTCTTTTGTATATCCATGAATTTAGGATCATGGATACACAAGGATAAAGGTTATCAAAGGAAAAAAGAAGGAAATCACAGACTTGTCTCCAACAATGCCACTTAGAGGAAAAAGAACTAGAAACAATAATTTTAAAGGATATTAATAATGCATCAAAAATTCAGCCAGAGAAGTATGACTATTAAAGTTTAACATCATTTTTTTCAATTGCAAATCTAGTAATGGAGATTTGAAAAACCATGCAAACTACCTCAGCTAATTCCACATTTTAAAAAGAAGAGTTCGAAATCTGAAGGTGGTGTTGGTATTGATGTTATTATCATTATTACTAATTGCTTGCTTGTATTTTGCTTTGTTTGGGCATTTGGGGAGTTTTCCCTTGCTACCCAAAATTAAATATATTTTAAAAATTATTTTCTGATTGATGCACGACATATATAATCAAAATAGTAATTTTCTGTAAACAGGAAGAATTTAAATCCAACTGTGTCATGAGACAAATCAACTGTTACATATAACGCTTAACCCATAGGCAGCATCCCAATACCTTTCTCTACCTTTACCGAATGCTTCTATCGCACATGAATTCACCAGATACTTCAGAATTCCAAATCATAGTGCATTTCTTCCTTAGGATACACCATTTCTATTATGAAGAATAGGACAGATTTATGCATCTGGCTCCAATGATCTGAATGATGCATCACAAAGATTTCTACAATAATTTAAGGGATAAGAATTTGACGATTTAGAGATGTATCTTCTATCCCAACATACTGTCATGTCAGGATTCAAATAAGGCTGAAATAACAGACTAGCACTTTTTAATTCTTTACATTGGTTTATAAATATTTTCTGTTTTTAGCTTTACTTCTTTATTATACATGTTCAAATACATAAAATTAATCACCTTAAATCATCCTGTAACCACGGGCCCTCCACGGACCAGTTCAACTGACCCCATCTCTTATCAACAGAGTGATTAAGTACTGCCTGTCTGAAAATGTGCAGTCACATAGCCAGGGCATGTGCAAAAGAAAAAATCGTGACCTGAAATGACCTCGGAACCAAAGATCCTCCTTCCCACGGAACCCAAGGACTGGGACACAATCGGAACTTAAAAGTTGGACTCTTATCAGAAGCAAGGGGTCCCTCATTCAGGAAGATGTGGTGTTAAAACTCCTTCCCCACCTCATCAAAAATGTTTACAGTCCTATCACAAAAGTTTAGAACCTCATCACAAATGTTTAGAACCCTGTCATAAACGCTTCAAACCTTACCATAAATGCTTGAAGTTCACCAATCAAAACCCGTGACACCAGCATTTCTGCGTGCCAGCCTGTTCTCCCTAACCTCTTAAATTTTGCCCCAAATCCTGATTCGGGGAGACAGATCTGAGGGCACATGCCCCCTGTTATCCCTGCAGAGTGATCTCGCAGAATAAAGCTGATCTCTTTTTCCAAAGGTTGATGCCGTAATTAATTGGCTTGTTTATGCACGTCGAGCAGAGAACCTCAATTTTGTGTGGTAACAATACCACTAAGATAATGATCCAACATTTTTGTATAATCTCTCAGACTTTGTACATTCACACACATGAATATATTTAAATGGGAAATGATAATAACAGTTGTAAATCACACATGGTCTCAAAAACAGGTGATGAATATCTTTTGACATGAATACTCATCAAAATTTGTTCTTTTTAATACTATCACATTGTTTTATACCACAGTGCTAGTTAAGAAAAAAAAGACTTCTGCTTCTGACCAAGATAAAGTTGAATCATTTTATGTTTCTATCTGAAAAAAACAAAACCCAAACAAAATATATGAAACAATGGTTTTCAAAACACTGACATCAAGCAATGAAGGCCAGTGATCCCTGAGAGATGGGAAACGACTGAGGTGAGTCCTATGATTGCTCCAGCTTACTCCTTTGATTAAGTTTCCAGGTCACAGTACTAGAAGGGGAACTAAGGCAGAGCCTGGTAAACTCCCTGAGTTGAGGAGATGAACCTGAGAGTCCAGGAAAAACAAGGTAGCTACAATTCCTATGACAGAGTACCAGAGAGGAGAGAGCTGCACCAAGGAAAAACCCAAGAGTACCAATAAGCACATGCATATGAGGAAACTACCCAAGGCAGAAAAGAAAACAAACCAAAAGGATTAGTAAAGAAAACAGTGCATGGTGCTCAAATAGTCCTGAGAACAGTGCCTGCCCCACGAGCAAGAGTAAGGAAACTCATAATTCACAAGGCATTGGTTAGAATGCTCAGGAAGGTGTCCTCAGGGATTCCTTTGGTGATTCTAAAAAGGTATTGTCTTAGTAGTGGGGAATAATTAGCTCTAGATTGAGCACTGTTCCAGACCTGCAATACAAAGCATAAAACAAGATATGAACATACCAAACTGTCTCCAAGTAACATAACTACTTCCCAGAACAAAGCTCAAGATTTATGGGACCACAAAAATATCCAGCACACAACAAAGTAAAATCAAAATGTCTGGCATCCAATCAAAGATTACCACACATGCAGACAGGCAGAAAAACACATGACACAATAAGAAAAACCAACCAGTCAAAAATGATCCAGAATTCAATCAGATGTTACATTTAGCACAAATAGGCATCAAGACAGTTGTAACTATATTCCTTATGTTCAAAAGGTTAGAGAATAGGGGCCAGCCCGGTGGCATAGTGGTTAAGTTGTGTGCTCCACTTTGGTGGCCTGGAGTTTATAGGTTCGGATCCCGGGCGTGGACATACACACCGCTTGTCAAGCCATGCTGTGGCGGCGTCCCATATAAAGTAGAGGAAGATGGGCATGGATGTTAGCCCAGGGCCAGTCTTCCTCAGCAAAAAGAGGAGGATTGGCAACAGATGTTAGCTAAGGGCTAATCTTCCTCACACACACACAAAAAGGTTAGGGAATATAAAAAACCCAAACCAAACTCTAGAGATAAAAACTAAAATATCTGAGATTAAAAAAACACTGGATAGGATTAATGGCAGACTTGACATTGCAAAAGAAAAGTTTACTGTTCATAAAAGCATAACAATAAACACTATCCATAATGAAACACACATACACACAAAAACAAAATAAAACTGAAAGAGCATCAGTGAATTGTGGGACTTCAAGTGGCCTAATATACATATAAAGAGTCCCCAGAGGATAGGGTTAGAAGTCAGAAAAAACAGTTGCATTAAATTTAATCCAAATTTCATTTGTTTCACTTAAATTTCTTTAAAAGGTAATAGACTTTTTAAACAAGAATAAAAGCAATGTATGCTGGGGTTTTATCACATATAAAAATAAAATGTATATAGTGTATGTTCCCTGACCCCAATAGAATTATTAGAAATGGATAACAGAAGATTTCTGGAAAACACGCAAATACTTTTAAACTAAATAATGTGCTTCTGAATAACCCATGGACCAAAGAAGAAATCAAAAGGGAAATTAAAAAAATACAGCATACTAAAATTTTGGGAATGTTGCTATAGCAGTACTTAAGCAGAAATTTATAGCTTTAAATACCTGTACTAGAAAAAAAGAAAAATCCCTTATCAGTGGCCTCAGCTTCTACCTTAAACTAGAAATTGATGAGCTAATGAAACTCAAAGTAAGAAATTTTTAAAAAACAAAACAAAAAATAGAGGAAATAACAGAAATCAGAGTGGAAATAAATGAAATAGAGAACAAAAATAAAATCAATAAAACTAAAATCTGGAGTTTTTTAAAGATCATTAAAACAGATACACCTCTAGTCATACTGAAGAGGAAAAAAAGAAAGAAGATAACCACTATCAGAAATGAAAGAGGTGACATTGCTACAGATTCTACAGATACTAAAAGAATAATGAGGGAGTAGTATGAATAAGTTTATGAAAATAAGTTTACAACTTGGATAAAATGGACAAATTCCTTGTAGGACACAAACTACCAAAGTTCACTGAAAAGAAACAGGCACCCTGCATAGGTCTATATCTATTAAAGAAATTGAAATTTCAATTAAAATCCTTTCCACAAAGAAAACTCTAGGCTCAGAAGCTATCATTGATGAATTCTACCAAATATTTAAGAAAAGGTAATCAATTCAACACAAACTCTTCTAGAAAACCAAAGAGGAGAGAACACTTCCCGTCTCATTTTATGAGTCCAGCATTACCCTAATACCAAAACCAGATAAAGACATGACAAGAAAACGAACTACAGGCCAATACCCCTTACTAACAAAGACGTAAAACTCCTAAATAAAATTTTAGCAAATTAAATCTAACAATATATTATCAGGATAATAACATCTTAAGTAAATGCGGCTTATCCAGAAATGGAGGGTTGGTTTAACGTTCAAAAATCAATAAATGTAATTCACTGCATTAACAAACTAAAAAAGAAAAACAATATGATAGTCTCAATAAATGCAGAAAAGGTATTAGACAAAACCCAATATATCATCCCTGATTAAAAACTGTCAGCGAGGGCCAGCCCCATGGCCTGGTGGTTAAGTTTGGTACACTCTGCTTAGTGGCCTGGGTTTGCAGGTTTGAATCCTGGGCACGGACCTATACCACTCGTCAGCCATGCTGTGGCAGCAACCCACATACAAAATAGAGGAAGACTGGCACAGATGTTAGCTCAGGGTGAATCTTCCTCAGCAAAAAAAAAAGTCAGCAAATTAGCAAGAGAGGGGGAACTTCCACAACTTGATAAAGCAAATCTACAAAATACCTATAATGTCATTCTTAATAGTGAAAGACTGAATACTTTCCTCCCATTCAACATTGTACTGGACAGTTTAACCAATAAAATTAGGCAAGAGAAAGAAATAAAAGGTATCTAGATTGGAAAGGAAAAAGTAAAACCGTCTTTTGACATCATCATCTTGTAGAAAATCTGATGGAATCTACGAAAAACTTACTATAATAAGGGAGTTTAGCACGGTTGCAAGACACAGGATCCATATAGAAAAACCAATCACATTGCTATATACTAGTAATGAACAATCAGAAAATTAAAATATTGTTTTCAAGAGCATCGAAAATATGAAATACTTAGGGATAAATCTAGCAAAAGATGCAAAATATCTGTATACTGAAAACAAAACACTGCTAAAGTTGAAAATACCTAAATAAATGAAGGAGATATATCTTGTTCATATGTCAGAAGATTCAATATTGCTAAGATGACAACTCTCCCCAAATGGACCCAAAGATTCAATGCAATCCCAATCAAAATCTCAGTAGGCATTTTGTAGAAACTGACAAGGTGATTCTAAAATTCATACAGAAACAAAAGGTCGTACAATTGTGAAAGCAACTTAGAAAACAAAGAACAAAGTTGGAACACTAACACTATATGATTTCAAAAATTATGACAAAGCCAAGAGACATCAAAATGATGCTGTATTGACATACAGACAAATACATCATGGAACAGAATAGAGAATACAGACAAAAAACCTCATATATGTGGACAACTGATTTATGACAAAAATGCAAAAGACATGCGATGTAGAAGGGATAATCTTACCCACAAACTGTGTTAGAATAATATGCAGAAAATGAACTTGGATCTGTATCTTGCACCATATACAAAAATTAACTCAAAATATATCACTTATAGATCTAAAGTGATCTAAATAGAACACCTAAATCATAAAACTTCTGGAAGAAAACACAGGAAGAAGATATGACCCACAAAAGAACAAACTGATGAGCTAGACTTCATCAAAATTAAGTACTTTATTCCTTCAAAAAATAGTATTAAGAGAATGAAAAGACAAGTCACATATTAGAAGAAATTCCCTGAAAAGTATATATGTAATAAAGGACATATCCAAAATATATTAAGAACCCTAGAAACTCAACAATAAGAAAGAAAAGAACCCAATGAATAAAATGGGCAAATGATTTGAACAGAAACCTTACCACAGAAGACACACATGGCATTTAATGAAAAGATGTTCAACATCATTAGTCATTAGAGAAAAGCAAATTAAAACTATGAGATACCACTACACACCCGTTAGAATGGCTAAAATTACAAAGGCATACCATATGTTGGCAAAGAGGAATGAGAACTCTTGTACACTGCCAGTAGGAATGTAAAACGGTACAACTACTTTGAAAAAAGTTTGAGTTGTGTCCATATAAAGATTCGTACATGAATGTTCACAGCAATTTTGTTTGGAATAGCCAAAAACTGGAAACAACTCAAATGTCCATCAACAGATGAATGGATAAACCAATTGTGGTATATCCATAAGATGGAATACTACTCAGAATGAACTACTGATTCATGACAACATGTAAGAATCTCAAAATAATTATGCTGAGTGAAAGAAACCAGAAAAAAAATAAGAGTACATAATGTATGATTCCATTTATATAAAGCTCTAGAAAATGCAAACTAATCTGTAGTGATAGAAAGCAAATCAGTGGTTGGTTTTGGAGGGAGGTGGATCATAGTGGGAGGGAGGAATTATAAAAGAGTAAAGGAAACTTGTTGGAACGATGGATCTGTTTACTATCTTGATTGTAGTATGGTTTCAAAACTTATCAAATTGTACATTTCAAATATCCGCAGTTTATAGTATATCAGTTGTACTTCAATAAATCTATTTACAAAAAGGAATGGAAGTGATGGTTGGACTTTCAGCAGAAACTTTTGCTCTCTTGAACAGCTTCTACCATCACATAAAAAAGCCTCATCTAGCCTACTGGAGAATAAGAGGTCACAAAGAAAACCATGCGGACAGCTACAGCACACTATCAGATATGTGACTGAGGGCATCTTGGACCATCCAGCACCAGTAGAGCTGTCAGATGACTATAGCCACATCAGTGACTGCAGGTGAGACCATAAGAAGAACCGCATGATCAAACCCAGAGCAAATCACAGAATGAGAGTAAGCAAATGGTTGTTTTGAGCCAAGATTTGAAGATAATGGTTCAATAAACATTAAATGTGAAAAATAACAATCCTAACAAAAATAGTATAATTTAAGGAAAGGCTGAGGATGCCAAGTTATGGGGATAAGAACAAAATTCAAAGAGATCCAGGAGAATCGCACAATAATCACTTCCAAAACAGAGTCTGGTCACACCAAGATGATAGAAAAAAAATGAGATGAATGGGTACTATGTACAGTACAGTATTCCTCTGCAACTTGCTATATTCCACTCTATTAAAATACTCTGCTTTCAGCTGTTATTTGGTGGCTCAATACATTAACATGCTGAGAAGAAAAAAATCACAATGAAACAAAAGGAATTCTTTTTTTATTTTATTTATTTTTTTTTGTGGGGAAGACCAGCCCCTGAGCTAACATCTGTTGCCAATCCTCCCCTTTTTGCTGAGGAAGACTGGCCCTGGGCTAACATCCGTGCCCATCTTCCTCCACTTTATATGGGACGCCGCCACGGCATGGCTGACAGGCAGTGCGTCGGCGGGCGCCCGGGATCTGAACTCGCGAATCCCTGGCTGCCAAGCGCGAACTAAACCGCTGTGCCACCGGGCGGCCCCCGAAACAAAAGGAATTCTAAGTTAAACTAACATCTTTCCCTTATTCACAAATAAATTATGTTCTAATTTATGTTACAGTGACTCTCATGTTGTGACAGAAAAGACTATCCTTCCATTTAGCTGGGTGTGAAGGGGAATAAACAGTAGCAGTGGAAAAGAGATTTGGAATGGCAGGTTGGGGCCAGATCACAAGAGGCCCTAAATACTAGGCTAAGCAGTTTGGAACACATTTTGCATGCAATGGGAAGCCACTGAAAGGTTAGAAATAAGAATATGAGAGCTGTGATTTAGAAATAGCTATGCACAATTTAGATGCATTTGAAGTGGAGAAAAAAAATAGCTAAAAGTTTAGAGTTCTAGGCAATCTAGACAAGACATAAAAAGGCCTGTACTAAGGTAATGTCAATGAGAATAAAGAGAAGAGGATGGCAGTAAACTAGACACAGGACTTAGCAACATACTGGTGATTGGATGGGAACACAGAATCAAAGGACTCCAGGGATTCTTCCTATAATAAGAAAAGTTGCAATAAAAATACACACATGCCTAAATATAGTGGTGCTACTATTTGTTAGAGTCCTAGAAATGAGAGTACTTAAAATTCATTTAATGCTCCTTGTGCCTGGATATCTATTAATTGTCTAAATTGAGGAAAACTTTAGGGATAATTATGGCCTGGCAGCATGTCTACAGAAATGATATTCTACTTCTGATATTCAAAGAAAACACTCTCCCAAACACTATGGGCCAATTCTTAAAATGGTAAAGGGTTTTCTTCCCCATGCTCCATCAAAAAAGTGTCAGTGGTTCTGTTGGTGACACAGAAATAGAATTTTGGACATAACTGACATGTCAGAGCACACACTGAGGATACTTGAGTGAAGGTCAGGCAGTAAGAAAATTAAATGGGGATAGTTGTGTTGGCTTTGATTTAATAATGTGCAGAAAGAGAGTTATGCTGTATTGCTCTACAGGTCATAGAATTGTGTACCCTTCCCTACACATTCTATCAATGACTTTTTGTAAAAGCAAGTTTCAAAGTATCTCCTAGATTCAGTTTTATTGCATAATAGCTAGTAGGATTAAACAACCATGCTAATAGTGAAAGGCACTAAAGCAGAATTATTAAGACTTTGGAACTCTAGAACCAGGCTTCATAAGTTAGAATTCCATTATCAGCAATATGATCATAAGTATATAGTATCTATGTAATCTTGGGCAGGTTACTTAACCTTTCTACCTTACTGTACATACATTCCCAACTGTATGATGGGAATAATAAAATTACCTACCTTTAGAGGATTGTTATGAAGAATAAATTAATTTTAATACAGATAAATCACTTACAAATAGTGCCAAGCACATAGTAGACACCCCCCAAATTTGCTACCATAATAACTCTGAATCTACAAGTAAATAGTTAATTCATGACTAATATAGTTCATGTAGGAGGCTAAGAAGATGTACAATACATTTGAGGAAAAGAACCATCAAAATTAGTAAAGCTTTAGAATTCAATTAAACTTTAATTACCTGGGAACTAATTCACTTATCTAACAACCATTCCAAGATAACATACAATTTCTTAACATTATTTTTAAATGCACCTTGATAGATTGTATTTTAGTACAAATGGTTGTTTATAAAGAAGAGTGACTGACCCACTGAACAGATAATACAAAAATATCAATGGCCTTTCTAAACTATTATCATATAACTAATGGTTCTCCATCTGTATAATGTATATAGTATAAGAAATGAAAATTAAAAATCTCTTTTGCAGGCAGAGGCAAATGAAACAACATGTAGAAATGGTTTACTTTAAGCTAGCCTTCTGGATTCTGCTAAGTTGGAAAGACTGAGCTCAAATTCCCAACCTTCTCCTCCTCTTAGAGTAGAAGAATTACCAAAATGTGTGCTGGATGAGCCCAGAAGATGTTTTCAGAGTCATCAAGATCTCTTGAGTTCCCTTGAGAGGAGAAGAGGTGCTGAGGGACCAGAGAGAAGGAAAGCTTTGCTTTGCCACTCCTTAAGACTCTGGACCAAAATGTAGGATTTCACAGTTCCCTAAGTCAGCTTAAAAAGCAGAACCCTGTGGTTCCCCTCAGAAAAGGGCTGAATGTGACTGCTCCCAAATGTGGACATAGACAGGGCTGTCCACATAACCCTGCTGACTTCAGCAGGCTTAGAGTAGAGGTTGCACTGGTGAACTGAATTGATCCTAGACCTCATGGTCTGGAGAAGCCTTCAGCTTAAGCCCCTTCTACTTAGAGAAACTGCCTGAGAGTAGAGGAGACTCATCCTAAGCCTCAACAGAGGATAAGAGTTTGTGAGCTTGTCTGTCTCTGTAAACTGCCATTTTAGCTAACATCTGCTGATTTGCATTGCCAGAGAGACCCACACGAAAGTCTCACCTCTATGGACGGCTAACAGAACACAACAAAGAAAAATATCACTTATATGGAAGCTCAGTAACTTTATGATGGAAGACCAAATGAAACAGCTAAAATATATTGATCCTACTAAGGTGCCACATAGATGAGACAGAAGAAAGCAAGTAAATTAAGGAAAAAATATTAAGGACTTTCAAGAGATACTGTCAGAATATAAATAAGACTTTTCAGAGCTAAATATTTCCTAATAGAAAAATTTGCCAGATGAACTGATAAAGAATAATTCTTTATGAGATCTGAATCTTTTATTTCAGAAGGTCAAATGAAAACAATCTCATGATACAGAACATACAGAGATAAAATCGTTAGTGAAAGGAGACTTGGAGGACAAATTCAGGAGGTTTACAAATAATGAGTAATAGAAGGAAAACAAGAAAAAATACAGAACAGGACAAGTCTTGTTCTGTTCTATTATTTAGGAAACAATAGAATAAAAATTTCCTATCTGCAGAAACGTTTAAGTCTTCAGATTGAAAGGCAAAGATTCAGGTTTAATTTGGGGGTGGGAGGGAGAAGGGGGCAAAAGGAGACAGTTCAATGAAAAAATATACACATCTAGAGAAAATAAGCAGAAATAACTGAATTTCAATCAGAAAGAGAACATCATTCAGAGAAAAAGAATAGTTTGCCCGCAAAGGAAAGAGAATCAGATTAGCACCAGACTTCTCACCAGTAACAGCAGAAACCAGAGGGCATTAGAACAATATCTCATGACTGGAAAAAAAAAATCTCAATCTAAGAATCTTATACCTAGACAGGATATCCATTACCACGGTTAAAAATGGTATGTTCGGATATTATTTATTACATTTAATATGTGAATGCCTACCATGTGTGAAAATGTTCTTGGCATTGGCGCTACAGTGAAGAGGACAAGCAAACTGACATGGAACTAATATTCTAGGTTTGAAAAATGGACAAATAGGCAATTTGCAGAAGAAGAAAAGCAAAGGGCCAATAAACATATGAAAAGATGACGAACCTCACTAGCAAAAGAAACTAAACAAATGAAAATTAAAATGACATGACCATTTTTCATCAATCTAATCAGGCATAGAAGTAGGGAAATAGGAATCTCAAGTACTCTAAGGAGTAATTCTGGGAACTGATACAGTTTTATTAGAAAATAATATGGCAATGTTTATTAAAAAGAATATACACGTAAGGGCCAGCCTGGTGGCACAATGGTTTAGTTCCCGCTTCTGGCAGCCCCGGGTTCGCAGGTTTGGATCCCAGGTGCGGACAGACGCACCGCTTGTCAAGCCATGCTGTGGTGGCGTCCCATATAAAGTGGAGGAAGACAGGCACAGATGTTACCCCAGGACCAGCCTTCCTCAGCAAAAAGAGGAGGATTGGCAATGGATGTTAGCTCAGGGCTGGTCTTCCTCAGAAAAAAAAAAAAGAATATACCTATATACTTTGACCCAGCAATCTTACCTACAGGAAAGTGCTCTAAAGAAACAAATGCATTAATACAAAAGGATACATGTAAAATAATGTTTAATGTAGCATTGTTTGTAGTTGCCAAAGGCCCATCAAGAAAAGAAGTGCAAAGTGAATAAGAAACTTCCATACTGTGGAATATTAATACTAATACTAAAATCACTAACTTAGAAGTATTATTAATCTACAAGGATAGTAGTCATAATATACTAAGTGAAAAAAATCAAACGGCAGGATAATATATAAATTAAGACCCCAATTTAGTATGAAAATTCCTGTATCTATTATCCATCTAAAAATCCACTCTTCTGTAATTTAGAATCCTATGCAGACATTCAAAATCAAGTTATAGAAGAATGTTGAAGTGAGACAATGTTCACGATATAATGTCAAAAAAGCAAATTATAAAACCGTATTATAGTTTTCCACAAAGAAAAAATTCATGTTTTACATAATCCTCTACTTATGAAACTCACAGATTTATCAAATCTGCTCTCCATAAACAAGTGACATTAGCAGTCACTTGTAGTAATATCACTTTGGATTTAAAAACAAATAGACAAATAGCCTTTCAAAAATCTATGTGCTATTAAGTATAAGAGTATCTGCAAATATCCACAGGAAAGATATAAGGACACAAATAAAAATTAATGATTATCTGTGAGCAGTGAAATTATTGGTGATTTTTTTCTTGTTTTTCTCTGTGTTTTTCAGGTTTTCCTCATTAAACATGTCACCATTATAACTTAAAAATTAAAACTTTCAAAAAATCTAATTTTCAAAACTATAAAATTCCTAGAAGATAACATAATAGAATATCTAGATGGTCTTGGTTTGGCGATGACTTTTAGATATAACACCAAAGACACGATCCATGAAAGAACTAACTGGTAAGTCTGGACTTCATTAAAATTTAAAAACTTCTGTTCTGTGAAAAATCTGTCAAAAGAATGAAAAGACAAGCCACAGACTGGAAGAAAATATTTGCATGAGACATATCTGATAAAGGACCATTATCCAAAAAAAAAGGACTCTTAAAATTCAACAAGAAAACAAACAACCCAATTGAATAATGGGCCAAAGACCTTAACGGACATCTCACCAAAGACATGCAGATGGCAAATAAGCATACGAAAAGATGCGCCACATCATATGTCATCAGGAAAATGCAAATTAAAACAACATTGAGGGGGCCGCCCGGTGGCGCAGTGGTTTAGTTCGCGCTTGGCAGCCCGGGGTCCGCAGGTTCGGATCCCGGGCACCCGCCAATGCACTGCCTGTCAGCCACGCCGTGGCGGTGTCCCATATAAAGCAGAGGAAGATGGGCACGGATGTTAGCCCAGGGCCAGTCTTCCTCAGCAAAGAGGAGGATTGGACGGATGTTAGCTCAGGGCTGGTCTTCCTCACAAAAAAAAAAAACAACATTGAGATACCACTATAAACCTATTGGAATGGCCAAAATCCAAAATATTGATGACACCAAATGCTGACGAAGATGTAGAGTAATAGGAACTCTCAATCATTGCTGGTGGGAATACAAAATGGTATAGCCACTTTGGAAGACAGTTTGGCAGTTTCTTACAAAACTAAACATAGTCTTACCATATGATCCAGCAATCATGCTTCTTGGTATTTACCCAAAGTAAATGAAAACTTATGTCCTCACAAAAACCTGCACATGGACATTTATAGCATCTTTACTCATAACTGCCAAAACTTGGAAACAACCAAGATGTCCTTCAGTAGGTGAATGAATAAAATGCAGTACATCCAGACAATGATTATTCAGTGCTAAAAAAAAATACATCAAGCCATGAAAACACTTGGAGGAATCTTAAGTGCAAGAAGCCAATGTGAAAAGACTACATACTGTATGATTCCAATTATATGACATCCTGGAAAAGGCAAAACTATGAAGACAATATAAAAGATAAGTTGTTGCCAAGGGGTTATGGGAGAGGAAGGGATGAACAGACAGAGCACAGAGGATTTGGGGGGTAATGAAACTACTCTGTATGTATTATAATGGTGGATACATGTTATTGTAAATTTATCCAAACCCACAGAATGTACAACATCAAGAGTGCACTGTAATGTAAACTATTGACTCGGGGTGATAATGATGTGTGTATGCAGGTTTATCAACTGTAACACATGTACTACTCTGGTGGGGGATGCTGATAATGGGGCAGGCTATGCATGCGTTGGGGCGAGGAGTATAAGTAAAATCTCTATACATTCTCCTCAATTTTGGTGTAAACCTAAAACTGCTCTAAAAAATAAAGTTTATTTTCCTCAAGTCTGCTTATGATCCTATGTTTACAGATGGTCCCTGACTTACGGATGGTATGACTTAAGGTTTTTTGACCTTATGATTGTGCAAAAGCGATACGTGTTCAGTAGAAACCATATTTTGAATTTTGAATTTTGATCTTTTCCTGGGCTACAATATGCAGTATCATATTCTCTCACAATGCTGGGCAGCAGCAGTGAGCCCAGCTCCTAGTCAGCCATGAAATCACGAGGGTAAACAACTGATACACTTACAACAATTCTGTACCCATACCACCATTCTGTTTTTCACTTCAGCACAGTATTCAATAAATTACACAAGATATCCAACACTGTATTACAAAACAGGCTTTGTGTTAGATGATTTTGCCCAACAGTAGGCTAATGCAAGTGTTCTGAGCATGTTTAAGGTAGGCTAGGCTAAGCTATGATGTTCAGTAGATAGGTGTACTAAATGCATTTTCGATATATGATATTTTCAACTTACAATGGGTTCACTGGGATGTAACGCCATTACAAATCAAGGAAGACATGCATTAAAATTCGTATAAGCTAGAACATTATTTCATGTTTTAAATTATACAAATAGAGATGAATTAACTTAAACCACTTGAATCTGGTCAATATTTACTCAAGCATATTTAATACAAGCCAGACTACAACAGCTAAAATTATATTCATCATGACATCTCCACAAAGTTCTAGAAAACAACTATAAACAGTAACTAGATAAATTAAAAACTGGATTTTCAATAGCCAAAAATACTGTTTTATCTTCTCTTATTTGCATTTTATCTCCCCAACATGAGGACAGAAATAATTTCTTCTAACTTGTTTTCTTAATATTTTGTACAATGGAAAAAGTTAATAAACTAATGTGAAATTATTTCTGCTCTAAAAATAAAGCTAACACACTGTTTCCCCTTTACTGGGGTGTAGGGACTGTCTCTAGTTATTGGGTACCTGGCCCTGGGGTAATTAGGGCAGAGGAATAGTGGCCAGGAGTATAAGGGCCCCATAAAGGGCTTAGGGGTAAAGACTCTGGACTGGTTGATTTGCATATGAAAAGCACATTACCAGGGGAGTCCTTTACTATCTCTAGAAATTGGCTAGCCCTGGAAGTGGCAGTCTCATTACACTGGAGATTAATCACTTCCAGTTAAGGGTTAGGTGGAAGCGCTCCTCATTTGCACAATTAAATAGACTTTGAAATATGGAAATTTCCTTTGCAATTGTATCAAGGTCTGAAAAATGCTATTGAAACTGTGGTTTGAGCTCAGAAAATATATCTACTGCTAAATTTTGCTGGAAACAGAGATCAGCAGTGAAAGTATAAAAAGCAGCCTGACATTACTTGTGATTAAAACATTAGTTGTCATCAACATGGCTTTACAACATATAAATTTCACATATAAGCATTGTTTTGCTTTGTAGTTTTAGACTGAATTCATTAGGAAATATTACCAAGTCTGCAACAAAAGCTATTTTCCAAAGTCCTTCAGTGTCTGATAAGTGGTTGAGGGTGGTTCTTCAAGTTCAAAAAATTTCAATCTCAGCCCTGAGCTCAAAAAATTCACAATAAGCCTTTACCACAGACTGCTAAGTCATCCAAGAGTGGTGGGATTGGACAAGTCAGGATATTTAGCTTCTATTTCTGACAAAAACTTAAAATAACCATAGACTTTAAATGCTTACATGTGCACAAGCTTTGTAAATTTGTCCAACTAAGCCTTTTTCTGTTACACATGTATTTTTACCACTATCAGTTAAAACACACCTTAATGGATTCCACTTTAGGTTGTACTGAATTAGTGTTTTCTCAAATTCTTTGAAAATCTTTTTACCTGAAATTGTTCTACAAACGCTATTTATAGGGAGTAATTTTCAGTCATTTCACTCTGCACTGACTATTCAAATAAACAGCTGAGCAGTATTGTAACATTTGTCAATTCATCAAGAACCAAGCAAACTTACTTTGGTTGTACCTTCATTTTCATTTTTGTGAAGAAATTCTGGTGTGCTGAGGTATTCCATTTAAAATTTTCTAATTTCCCGGTTATTAATTTCAGTGAGTTGGGAATACTATGATCAGTACATAGTTGGGTAATGTCAACTTATGTTGTATTCTTTTGGCATCACCATAGTGTCATTACATAATAAACACAACGTTTTGCCACCTAATTCAATAATAAAAGAATCCACACTACCCTGTGCTTTAAAAGCATGACAAAGTCTACTTTTCTCATCTTTTGTTCTTTTGACATGATAGGTACGTACCAGTAATAAAAATAATACAAAATGTCACAGGGTGGCGATATGCATGGCACTTGAAACACTGAATTTATAAATGCACTACTATAATTTATAGTGCACTGAGCAGGAGAGTGAAGAGATGAAATGTCACATGGTTGCTGTCAGGACTAAAACTCAGCTGTTGTAGCTTGAAAGCAGTCATAGACAGGATGTAAATAAATTAGCATTTTCAAGCTCCAAACAAATATTATTTATGAACAATGAAACTTAAATTTCACATATATATGTGTATATATGTGTGTGTGTGTATATGTGTATGTGTGTGTGTGTGTGTGTGTATATTGGTGTAGGCATATACTTTTTTTTTTTTTTTTTTGCAGAGGAAGATTCGCCCTGAGCTAACATCCATTGCCAATCTTCCTCTTTTTTTGCTTGAGGAAGATTGGCCCTGAGCTAACATCTGTGCCAATCTTCCTCCACTTTATATGTGGGGCACTTCCACAGCATGGCTGATGAGTGGAGTAGGTCCACACCAGGGATCCAAACCTGGAAATCCGGGCCACCAAGTGGAGTGTGCAGAACTTGAACCACTTGGCCATGGGGTTGGCCCTCATGTAATTTTTAAATGTCAAAAATATTCCTCTTTGACTTTTTCAGTCATTTAAATACATAAAACTATTTTCAGTTCATGGTCCATACACAAATAGGCAGCAGAGTGGATGTGGTACATAGCTGTTAGTCTGAAGACCCCTGCTGCAGGAAGTGAGGAACTACTCACTTCCTGACTGTATTTTTGACCATGTGGAGCATTTTCAGATGATTAACCCACACAGCAATATATAACATGGACTGGAAAAGGACTAAAGCAGAGAGATAAATTAGCGTAGTAGTTAGGTATACAGTAAATTGAATCTGAGTACCCAAGTTTAAATCCCTTCTCTCCAATATACACTATCTGTGTGACTTTGGATAAAACTTAATTTCTCCGGTCCTCAAAAAACTCATCTACTATGAAGTATAAATAACAGTATCAACTCCAAAGTGTTGATTTAAAGATTAAATGAGATGATCCACATAAGCTGGTTATAATAATATTTACATAGGAGAGTCCCAATAAATATTAACCATATATACTACCGCTAATCCAAATTAGGTGATGATGACAGCCCAAGAGATGACAGTGACAAAACATAAATTGAGAAGGTAAAATTAACCAGATCTAAGCACATTAATGGAATAGAGGAGAAATGCAGAAACAGATCCAAATGGATATAAGAATTTAGCATGACATAAACACATAAAGCTTATCATTTTTGTGAGATGTCCTTGGGAATGGAGGGCAAGACAAAATATAAATTTGGGAGTATTATGTGAATATAGATGAAAGCTTTAAAAATCTGGATTAGACTTCAACACAAAACAGGAAAGTGAGAAGAATAAACAGAAAAGGATATAGGCACTACATTTAGGGATGGGAGGAAGTAGAAGAATCCAGAAGGAAGATATAGTAGGAGTAACCTGAATAAAAGAATCACTACAGGAATTCCTATCATAGAAGATAAATGACAACGGGTGTGAAAGATTGAAAGGAAGACATTTAAGAGGATGAAGTTTAAATGCAATGTAACAATTTCATAAGAAAACACTATTAAAGTTGAAAAATCTACTTACTGACACAGCTATCATGGTACTGTCTGGCCTCCACTCAGCTTGCGTGTAGGATCCAAACTGAGAAGATGATTTTGCAGATTCCTTGTAGGTTACGATTAACACACTAGGCTGGAAGGAAACAGTTGTATTTTATTAATCTCATGAAAATATATAAAAACAAAATTTAAGATAACTTATCAAGGAGTACTCTGAGTATTTTAATAATTCTAAACGAGTAATAAAAACATAATCTAATATTAAACCATCAGCTGTAAATAGTCCAACCAAATCAACTAAAAAGAACCAAAAAGAAAGACAAACTGACTAGGACTATATCCACTAAAGAAACTGAACTGCTAATTAGCCACTTCAAAAACAGAAAGAATCAGGCTTAGATGAGTTCACTGGTGAATTCTACCGAACATATAAGGAAGAAATTATACAAATGCTCTACAATCTCTTCCAAAAGATGAAAGTACAGAGAATATTTCTTAACTCTTATCTACGAGACCAGCATCACCCTAACACTAAAACAAGACAGAGAGACTACAAGAAAATAAAACAACAGACCAGTATCTCTCATGAACATAGGTGCAAAAATTCTCAACAAAATATTAGCAAGTTGAAACCAACAATATATAAAAATAATTACAAAATACAACCAAGTGGGATTTATTCCATGTATGCAAGGCCAGATTAACATTCAAAAATAAGTTAATATAATCCATCACATCAACAAGCTAAAGAAGAAAAATTACATGATCATATCAATAGACGCAGAAAAAGAATGTTAGAAAACCCAACACCCTTTCATGATAAAAACTCTCAGCAAACTAGCAATAGAAGGGAACTTCCTCAACCTGACGAAGAACATCTACAAAAAACTGACATACTCGCTGGAAAGAAACTAGAAGCTTTCCTGCTAAGATCAGGAACAAGGTAAAAATATCCCCTTCTCACCACTCATTTTCAAAATCATACTGCAAGTCCTAGCTAATGCAGTGAGACAAGAAAAGGAAATAAAAGACATAAGGATTGGGAAGAAAGAAATACAGCTATCTCTTTCACAGATGACATGACTGCCTATACAGAAAATCCAAAAGAATCAACAAAAAACACTTGTATAGTAAGGTTGTAGGATACAATGTTAACATATAAAAGTCAATTGCTTTCTAGATACTATCAATAAACAAGTAGAATTTGAAATTAAAAAAACAATTCCATTTGCATGAACAACAAAAAAGAAATATTTAGGTATAAATGTAACAAAATGTGTACAAGATCTACAGGAGAAAAACTACAAAATTCTGATGAACAAAATTTTAAAAAAACCTAAATAAATGAAGAGATATTTCAAGGTCATGGATAGAAAGAATCAATATTGTCAAGATGTCTGCTCTTGGAGTGACATTAGCATCATGGCTGAGTGAGCTCTCCCCTTAGACTCTCCCCCCAGGATACTACAAAAAGAACAATCATATACCAAGAGAGAACATTCACACAACAAAAAAGACATCTGAGAGACCCATGCAGCCAGACACCTGAAGGTGGAGGTGCTGGAACCCCTGGAGGAAGTGGAAGGAGGAAAGGAGAGCTCCTCTCCCTTCCAAACGGCAGCGACCCAGGGACTGCACGGTTCTCAGCGGAGAGGAGGGAAGGGCAGCCCTCTGCAGGAAAACTGTTGCTTTCCAAGTTCCCTCACAACCCATGGGAAACCCCCACAGGGAGGTGACAGAACTGTTGCAGGGGTGTCTTCATCAAGCTAGCACTCTAAGAGGGCAGATAGCAAGTGAAGAGCGAGAAGCCCCTGGGATCACACAGGTGAAAGAAAGCGCCCACCTCTGCCCAGTGCTACAGCACAACCAGTAGTCCAGAGCACCTGCGCATTCCTTAGAAAAGCAGCAGCTAGAGGACAGGGCTCGCGGCAGGCCCAGAATACAAAGCTCTTGACCCCACCCAGTGGCAGCAGGCGGAAGCTACAACCAGATACTATCACTATGCGGAGGCACAAATCCATGCTGTCAAACAGCATGAAAAAATATATTAAATCTCCAGACCAGAAGAAAAATGACAAGCACCCAGAAGTCAATCCTGAAGGCACAGAAATCTATAATCTAAATGAAAGAGAATTCAAAATAGCTGTCATAAAAAGCTCAATGAGATACAAGAAAATACAGACGGACAGTTCAATGAAATCAGGAACTTCATCACAAAAGAGATTGAAACTATAAAGAAAAACCAATCAGAAATGTTGGAGATAAAAAATGCAATGAAAGAGATAAAGAAAAACTGGAGTCTTTAAATAACAGAGCTGACAATATGGAGGATAAAATTAGCGATCTAGAGGATAGGAAAAAAGAAATGTTTCAGATGAGGAAGACAAAGAGCTAAGACTAAAAAGTAATGAAGATATTCTCCAAGAAATATACAACTCAATTAGGAAATGCAACATAAGGATTATAGGTATTCTAGAGGTAGAAGACAGAGAAAAAGGAGCAAAGAGCTTCTTCACAGAAATAATAGATGAGAACTTCCCAAACCCGGGGAATGAGCTGGAAATACAAGTGAATGAAGCCAAAAGATCTAACTACATCAATGTAAAAAGACCCTCTCCAGGACATACAGTAGTAACGCTGGCAACAGTCAATGACAAAAAAAAAATATTAAGGGCAGCAAGGCAGAAGACAATAACTTAAAAAGGATCACCAATCAGGCTGTCAGTGGATTTCTCAGCAGAAACATCACAGGCTAAGAGAGAGTGGAATGAGATATTCAAAATTCTGCAAGACAAAAACTTTCAGCCAAGAATACTCCATCCAGCGAAAATATCCTTCAGATACAATGGAGAAATAAAAACTTTCTCAGATGAACAAAAACTAAGGGAGTTCATTCCCATAAGACCATCACTACAGGAAATGATCAAGAAGGTCCTCATACCTGAAAAAAAAAGAAAGGGGATACAAAGTCTTGAGCAAGGAGAAAAATAGGAAGACAAAATCAGAAAAATTGCATCTCTCTATCAGAACAGAGTAGCAATAACTTAACTATAACATCAAAGATAAAGGAAAGGAAAACACCAAAAATAAATATAATCTCATCATATTAACCACAAACTCATGACACAAGATGGAATAAGTTGTGATAATAATAACTCAGAAAGGGAAGAGGCAAGGGATGGAATTGACTTAGTCTAATGAAATAAGAGGTTATCAGAAAATGGACTATCTCATCTACAAGATATTTTATACAAATCTCATGTTTACCATCAAACAATCAGAACAAAGAAACAAATGATAAATTAAAATACTAAGAAAACCATCATAAAGAACTACCAAACTGGATGGGAAGTCTGAAACAAACGGGACGAGAAACAAAGGAAATGCAGAAGAACTGGAAAATGAGCAATGAAATGGCAGCATTAAGCCCTCATATATCAATAATCACTCTAAATGTAAATGGATTGAAATCTCCAATTGAACACAGAGAGTGGCTACACAGATTAGGAAATAGGACTCAACAACATGGTGCCTACAGGAGACACATCTCAGCTCTAAAGACAAACACAGGCTCAGAATGAAGGGATAGAAGACTATACTCTAAGAAAATGGCAAACAAAAGAAAGGTGTTGCCACACATATCAGACAAAACAGACTCCAAGATGAAAGAGGTAATAATGAGAGACAAAGACGGGCAGTATATAATGATAAAAGGGACACTCCACCAAAAAGACATAACACCTATAAATATATATGGACATGACACAGAGCACCAAAGTACATAAAGCAACTATTAACAAACCTAACAGGAGATTTAACAACAACACAATAATAGTAGGGGACCTTAACACCCCACTTACATCAATGGATAGATTATCCAGACAGAAAGTCAACAAGGAAATAGTGGACTTAAGCAAAAAACGAGATCAGATGGATTTAATAGATATATGTAGAGCCATCCATATACAGCAGAATACACATTCTTCCCAAGTGCACATGGAACATTCTCAAAAACAGATCATATGTTGGGAAACAAAGCAAGCCTCAATAAATTTAAGAAGACTCAAATCATGTGAAACATCTTTTCTGACCATGATACTATGAAACTAGAAATCAAGTGCAAGGAAAAAACTGGGAAAGTGACAAAGATGTGGAGACTAAACAACATGCCACTGAACAATCAATGGGTCACTGAATAAATTAAAGGAGAAATCAAAAAATATCTGGAGACAAATGAAAATGAAAATTCACCATTCCAATTCATATAGGATGCAGCAAAAGTGGTCCTAAGAGGGAAATTCACAGCAATACAGGCCCACTTACCACACAAGAAAAATCTCATAAACAATCTTAAACTATACATAACAGAATTAGAAAAAGAACAAACAAGGCAAAAAGTCAGCAGAAGGAGGGAAATAATAGAGGAAAAATAAATGAAATTGAAACAAACAAAGAAAAACTGTAGAAAGCATGAATGAAACAAAGAGCTTTGAGAAGATAAACGTAAGTGACAAACCCTTAGCCAGACTCACTAAGGAAAAAAGAGAGAAGGCTCAAATAAATAAAATGGGAAGTGAAACAGGAGCTATTACAATGGATACCATGGAAATACAAAGGATTATAAGAGAATATTATGAAAAACTATAAGCCAACAAATTGGACAATCTAGAAGAAATGGATAACTTCTTAGAATCATACAACCTCCCAAAAAGGAATCAAGAAGAAATAAGAGAATCTGAACAGACCAATCACAAGTAAAGAGATTGAAACCATAATCAAAAACCTCTCCAAAAATAAAAGTCCAGGACCAGATGGTTTCTCTGGAGAATTCTACCAAACATTCAAATAAGATTTAATACCTATCCTTCTCAAACTATTCCAAAAATAGAGGAAGATGTAACACTTCCTGACACATTCAACGAGGCCAACATCACCCTGATACGAAAGCCAGATAAAGACAATCCAAAGAAGGAAAATTACAGGCCAATATTGCTGATGAACATTGATACAAAAATCCTAAACAAAATACTGTCAAACCAGATACAGCAAATACATTAAAAGGATCAAACACCATGATCAAGTGGGATTTACACAAGGGACACAGGGATGGTTCAACATCTGCAAATCAATGTGATACACCACATAACAAAATGAGGAATAAAAACCACATGATCATCTCAATAGATGCAGAGAAAGCATTTGACAAGAATCAACACTCATTTATGATAAAAATTCTCAATAAAATGGGTATAGAAGGAAAGTACCTCAACACAATAAAGGCCATATATGACAAACCCACAGCCAACATCATACTCAATGGGGAAAAGCTGAAAGCCATTCCTCTGAGAACAGGAACAAGACAAGGCTGCCCACTCTCACCACTCTTATTCAACATAGTACTGGAGGTTTGGCCAGAGCAATTAGGCAAGAAAAAGGAATAAAAGGAATCCAAATAGGCAATGAAGAAGGGAAACTCTCGCTGTTTGCAAATGATATGATTTTATATATAGAAAACCCTAAAGAATCCATTGGGAAACTGTCAGAAATAATCAACAACTACAGCAAAGTTGCAGAGTACAAAGTCAAATTACAAAAATCAGTTGCGTTTCTATACTCTTAATAAGGAACTAACAGAAAGAGAACTCAAGAATACAATCCCGTTTACAATCACGAAAAGAATAAAATATCTAGGAATAAATTTAACCAAGGAGGTGAAAGACCTATACAATGAAAACTACAAGACATTGCTGAAAGAAATTGATGACAACATAAAAAAATGGGAAGATATCCCACACACATAGATTGGAAGGAGAAACATAGTTAAAATGTCCACACTACACAGAGCAATTGACAAATTCAATGCAATCCCAATAAGAATCTCAATGACATTCTTCATGGAAATAGAACAAAGATCCTAAAATTCATATGAGGCAACAAAAGACCCTGAATAGCTCAAGTGATCCTGAGAAAAAAGAACAAAGCTGGAGGCATCACAATCCCTGACTTCAAAAGATACTACAAAGCTGCAAAAATTAGAACAGCATGGTACTGGTACAAAAACAGACACACAGATCAATGGAACAGAACTGAAAGCTCACAAATAAAACCACATGTCTACAGACGGCTAATCTTCAACAAAGGAGCTAAGAACATGCAATGGAGAAAGGAAAGTCTCTTCAACAAATGGTGCTGGGAAAACTGGACAGGCACATGCAAGAGAATGAAAGTAGACCATCACTTTACACCATACACCAAAAGTAACTCAAAATGGATTAAAGACTTGAAGGTAAGACCTAAAACCATAGAAGTGCTGGAAGAAAATATAGGCAGTACGCTGTTTGACACTGGCCTTAGCAGCATCTTTTCGAATACCATGTCTACTCAGGCAAGGGAAACAAAAGAAAAAATAAACACATGGGCCTTCATCAGACTAAACAGCTTCTGCAAATCAAAGAAAACTATGAACAAAATGAAAAGACAACCTACCAACCGGGAGAAAATATTTGCAAATCATATAACCAACATGGGGTTAATCCCCAAAATATATAGAAGAACTCATTCAACTCAGCAATAAAAAAAAACCCAATCAAAAAATGGGAAAAGGATATTAACAGACATTTTTCCAAAAGAAGAAATACAGCCAACAGGCATATGAAAAGATGTTCAACATCACTAATCATCAGGGAAATGCAAATTAAAACTACACTAGCATATCACCTTACATCTGTTAGAATGGCTATAATTACCAAGACAAAAAAGTTACCAATGTTGGAGAGGATGTGGAGAAAAGGGAACCCTCATACACTGCTAGTGGAAGTGCAAACTGGTGTAGCCACTATCGAAAACAGTATGGAGAGTTCTCAAAATATTAAAAATAGAAATACCATATGACCCAGCTATCCCACTACTGTGTATTTATCCAAGGGACTTGAAATCAACAATTCAAAAAGACTTATGCACCCCTATGTTCAATGTAGCATTATTCACAATAGCCAAGACGTGGAAGCAACCTAAGTGCCTATAAACTGATGAATGGATAAAGAAGATGTGGTATATATACAGTGGAATACTACCCAGCCATAAAAAAAGACAAAATTGTCCAATTTGCAACAACATAGATGGACTTTGAGGATATTATGTTAAGCAAAATAAGCCAGATGGAGAAAAACATACACCATATGATTTCACTCATTTGTGGAAGATAAACACATGGATAAAGAGAACAGATTAGTGGTTACCAGAGGGGAAGGAGGGGCATAAGAGGTAAAGGGTCACATATGTGTGGTGACAGATAACAACTAGACTATTGGTGGTAAGCACGATGCAGTCTATACAGAAACTGATATATAAAAATGTATACCTGAAATGATACAATGTTACAAACCAATATGACTTCAATAAAATAATTTTAAAAAACAAATAGACAATACCTTGAAACAAAAACTAAAATACAACACATCAAAACTTATGGGATGCAGCAAAAGCAGTACTAAGAAAGAAGTTTATAGCAATGAATGCCTGCATTAAAAAAGAAGAAAGATCTCAAATCAACATAATTTATACCTCAAGGAACTAGAAAAAGAACAAACCAAGTCCAAAGTTAACAAAAGGAGGGAAATAATAAAGATTAGAGCGGAAATAAGTGAAATAGGGAATAGTAAAACAATAGAAAAAATAAAACTAAGGGTTGGCTTTTTTTTTTTTTTTTTTGTGGGGAAGACCAGCCCTGAGTTAACATCTATTGCCAATCTTCCCCTTTTTGCTGAGGAAGACTGGCCCTGGGCTAACATCCGTGCCCATCTTCCTCTACTTTATATGGGACGCCGCCACGGCATGGCTGACAAGCAGTGCGTCGGCGGGCGCCTGGGATCCAAACTCGCGAACCCCAGGCTGCCAAGTGCGGACTAAACCGCTGCGCCACCGGGCGGCCCCCAGGGTTGGCTTTTTGAAAAGATGAAATTGACAAACCTTCTGCTAGACTTACTTAAAAAAAAAAAGAAAATCAGAAATGAAAGAGGAGACATTACAACTGATACCACAGAAATACAAAAGATCATAAAAGATGGCTATGAACAACTGTATGCCAATGAACTGGATAACCTAGAAGAAATGGATAAATTCCTAGAAATACACAACCTCCAATACTAAACTATGAAGAAACAGAAAATCTGATGAGACCTCTAACTAGTATAGAGACTGAATCAGCGATCAAAAACCTCCCAACAAAGAAAAGCCTAGGACCAGATGGCTTCACTGATAATTCTACCATTTAAACAAGAATTAATGCTAATCTTTCATATTGAAGAGGCAGGAACACTTCCACACTTATTTTATGAGGCCCGCATTATCCTGATACCAAAGCCAGACACAGACACCAGTAGAAAAGAAAACCATAGGTCAATATCCCTGATGAATATAGATGTAAAAATCCTCAGCAAAATACTAGAAAATCAAATTCAACAGCACATTAAAAGGATCATACATGACAACCAAGTTTGATTCATCTTTAGAATACAAGGATGGGTCAACATATGAAAATTGATTAATGTGATACACTGCATCAACAGAATAAAAGATAAAAATCACAAGATCATCTCAATAAATGCAGAAAAAGCATTTGACAAAATTTGACACCCTTTTATGATAAAAACTCTCAACAAACTAAGAATGAAAGGAAAGTACCTCAACATGATAAAGGCCAAATGTAAGACTCACAGCTAAATGATATCCAACAGCAGAAAATGTAAACAAGGCAAGGATGCCTACTCTCACCACTTCTATTCAACATAGTACTGGAAGTCCTAACCAGAAATTATGCAAGAAAAAGAAGTAAAAGGCATCCAAATCAAAAAAAGAAGTAAAATTGTTCCCATTTGCAAACAAAATGACCTTATATATAGGAAACACTAAAGATTCCATTAAAAAAAACTGTTAGAATAAACGAATTCAGTAAACTGTCAGAATACAAAATCAACACACAATATCAATTGCATTCCTATATACTTAACAGCAAACTATGAAAATTAGGAAAACAATCCCATTTACAACAGCACCAAAAATAATAAAATACTTAGGATTAAACAACTATAGAGGTGAAAGAGTTGAACACTGAAAACTACAAAATACTGACTGATGAAAGAAATTTTAAAAGACAGAAACAAATGGAAAGACATCTCGTATTTATAGACTGGAAGACAATACAATTAAAACGTCCATAACATCCAAAGTAATCTACAAATTCAGCACAATCCCTATCAAAATCACAATGGTATCTTTTACAGAAATAAGAAAAATTTTAAAATTTATATGGAACCACAAGACTCCAAACAGTTACATCAGTCATGAGAAAGAAAAAGCTGGAGGCATCACACTTCTTGATTTCTAAATATATTACAAAGCTATATTAATTAAAACAGTGTGGTATTGACATAAAGACAGACATGTAGACCAAAGAAACAGAGTAGAGAGCCTAGAAATAAACCCATACATACACGGTCAACTGATCTTTGACAAGGGTTCCAATTATACACAATGGAAAAAGTATAGTCTCTTTAACAAATGGTGTTGGGAAAACTGGATAGCCACATGCAAAAGAATAAAATTGGACCTTTATCAAACACTATACAAAAAAATCAACTCAAAATGGATTAAAGACTTAAAAGTACGACCTGACACTACTAACACTCCTGGAAGAGATCATAGGGGAAGCTCTATGACATTGTTTTTGGCAATGATTTCATGAATGTTACACCAAAAGCACATGCAACAAAAGCAAAAACAGACAAGTGAGAGTACATCATACCAAAAAGCTTCTTCACAGCAAAGGAAATATCAACAGAGTGAAAAGGCAACCTACAGAATAGAAGAAGATATCTACAAGCCATATACCTGATGAGGGGTTAATTTCTAAAATATATAAGAACTCCTATAACTCAATAGCAAAAAAACTAATAACCTGACTAAAAAAGTAGGCTAAAGACTTGAATAGACATTTCTCCAAAGAAGACATACAAATGGCTGACAGGTATATGAAAAAATGCTCAATGTTACTAATCACTAGGGAAATGCCACAATGAGATATCGCCTCCTACCTATCAGGATAGCTATTATCAACAAACCAAAAGACAAGCGTTGGCGAGGATATGGAGAAACTGGACCCCTTGCACACTGTTGCTGGAAATGTAACATGGTACAGTCAATGTGGAAAACAGAGGTTCCTCAAAAAACTAAAAATAGAACTACCATATGATCCAGCAATCCTACTTCTGAGTGTTTTTCCAGAGAATCAAAACAAGGATCTGGAAGAGCTACTGGCAACTCCAACATTCATTGCAGCACTATTCACAACCACCAAGATAAGGAAATAACACAAATGTCCATTGTCAAATGAATGGATTAAAAAAATGTGGTATATTCATACAACAAAATATTATTCACCTTTAAAAAAGGAAATTCTGCAATACACAACAACATGGATGAGCCTTGAGAACATTTACTAAGTGAAATAAGTCACAGAAGGACAAGTAATACATGATTCCACTTATATGAGGTATCTAAAATAGTCAAATTCATAGTATCAGAGTGAAATGGTGGTTGCCAGGAGCTGGGGGGATAGGGAAATTGGGAGTTGCTAATCAATGGGCATCAAGTTTCAGTTAAGCAAGATGAATAAGCTCTAGAGATCTGTTGTACAACACCGTACCTATAGTTAAAAATATTGTATTGCATGCTTAATTTTAAAGGGCTGATTTCATGTTAACTGTATCAGAATAAAATAAAATTTAGAAAAACTTTGCACACTAACAAATAACATATTTTGAAATAACTATTTCTAAAGCAGAAAGAAAAAAACAGGCAGTGGAACGATTTTACAAATCTCTTTGAAGTCTAGTATAACAGACTGGTTTCTCTAATTTACTTTTACATTCAGTCTGTTGTGACATGTCCTAACTGAAGTATATGAAAAAAAAACCAGTCTTGCACAGATTAATAGTTGGACTTGTAACATAATGGTAAATATTCTTCGATACTACACCAAAATTTGAAAAGGGGTAGTTTCTTAAAGATGAGCTGTAGTGTGGAGTCTGAATCTTCATCTATGAAGTTTTTGTACTCTGTTTCAAAAAAAAAAGACTTTGGATAGTATTTGCAATGGATGAAGAGAAGAAGAATATAATTAGGGAAACCACTAGGAATTTATTTTAACAACCTAGAAGAGAAACTTGAATCTGAAAGGAAAATATGAATAGCAAAACAACTTTCACGAAGAACAGTTGGAAGACTTACACTACCTGATTTTAAGATCTATTATAAAGTTACAGTAATCAAGACAGTGTGGCATTGGCATCAAGACTGACAAATAGATCAATGAAACAGGTAGAGTCCAGAAATAGAGAAGTCAAATGGAAGGTGCAAAGTCAATTCCACGCGGGGAGAATCATCTTTTCAACAAATGGTGCTGGAACGATAACCATATGAAGAAAAAGAACTTTGATTCATACTTTGCGCCATGTAAAAATATTAATTCACAAGGTATTATAGACCTATATGTAAAACCTGATCTGTAAAATTTCAGGAATATAGGAAAAAATCTTTTATGGCCTTGGGTTAGGCAAAGATTTCTTAGATAAGACAAAAATCATGATTCACAAAAGAAAAATAATTAAAATTGCTAAATTGGTCCTTACATAAAAATTAAATATTTCTCTTCAAAAGACACTGCTAAAAAAGAATAAAAAGACATGCCACAGACTGTAAAAAAATACTTGCAAATCACATATCTGCATTGATGACTTGTATTCAGGTCATACAAAGAATTCTTAAAACTCAGAAAACCCAATTTTTAAAAATAAAAAATTCAAACAAAATAACCACAGTATTGTATTTTAATATGTAAATATCTACGAAACCATGCTGATATAAGTGAATAAATGAAAGCAAAGGGACAATTCTTCCTTACATTAGAATTCCAATTAATAAATGTAAAAGGAAAAAGGTACATAAATCATCATCTTTATAATAGTTGCAGACAGAATCCAATGATGGATGCTAAAATCAGTGAGCAAAAGTTTCAGGAAAAACAGGATATGCACAGTATCTCCCCCCAAGTTACTTTTTTGTGTGTGTGTGGGGGGGGAAGACCAGCCCTCAGCTAACGTCCGTCGCCAATCCTCCCCTTTTTGCTGAGGAAGACTGGCCCTGGGCTAACATCTGTGCCCATCTTCCTCCACTTTATATGGGACGCCACCACAGCATGGCTGACAGGCAGTGCGTCGGCGGGCGCCCGGGATCCGAACCTGCGAACCCCGGGCTGCCAAGCGCGAACTAAACCGCTGCGCCACTGGGCGGCCCCAAGTTACTTTTTAACTACAAAAGGAAAGACAATAACTTTCAGTGGAGAAACCTGGCAGACACCAACTAACCAAGTGATCAAGATAAACCACCAGCAATAAGATATATGAACATCATGAACTCTTTGATATGATACACTGAGAAGGACACATTTTGGGGATATTTTTTACTAAAAATACATAAGCTTATTCCATTCATGAGAAAATCAAATAAACCCAAGCTGACAGATTCTACAAAATAACCAATCAGTACTCTTCAAAAGGATTAAGCTCATTAAAGACAAGGAAAAACAGGAACTGTTACAGAATGAAAGAGACTAAGAAGAAGTAACTACATGTAATGTGGGATACAGAATAGAAGTCTAGAATTGAAAAGGAATAGCGGTAGAAAAATTGGGGGAAATTTCAATGAGATCGGTACTTTAGTTAATAATATTGAACCAATGTTAACTTTCTCTATAATTATGCTAAGTGAAAGATGCACAACACCAACAAAAAAACAAGTACATACTGTATGATTCCATTCATATAAAATTCTAGGAAATGCAAACTAATCTACAGCAAGAGAAAGTAAGCAGATGACTGACTGCCTGGAGATGGAGGACAGTGGGAAGCAACTACAAAGAGGCAGGAGGAAACATCTGGGGGTGATGGTTATGTTCATTATCACAATTATGGTGATGGTTTGATTGGTGTACACATGTCAAACCTAATCACAGTTACATTGGAAACATATGCAATTTATATCAATTATATCTCAAAAAGGCTGTTAAAAAAGTTAAAAACAAGTTATCTTGGGGACTGGCCCCGTGGCGCAGTGGTTTAGTCTGCGCTTGGCAGCCCGGGGTTCGCGGGTTCGGATCCCGGGCGCCCGCCGACGCACTGCTTGTCAGCCATGCCGTGGCGGCATCCCATATAAAGTGGAGGAAGATGAGCATGGATGTTAGCCCAGGGCCAGTCTTCCTCACAAAAAAACAAACAAAAAACCAAGTTATCTTGGATGGTCTTTTGAAGAACTGATTAAAGGAAGAAAAATATACTTAGGGAGACCACCTAGAATCTGTTGTAAAAGCCTAAAAGAGAGACATGAACTATGACTGAAGTAGAAGAAACCAAAAAGGAGACAAAAACCACAAAAACTGGTTGCAGTTTATTTAGCAACTAAAATACATACATATAAGATACAAGTTAGAGTAAATTGTTTCTTTATATTTACTTTTGATAATTTTTATATCTTTGACCTGTTTATTTGAAAAATTATTTTTTAATGTTGGTGACAAAGGAGACAGTAACCAATTCAATCAGAAAAGGGGCTTTTTAAAAAGGTTTCTGTTGTTATAATCAGCAGTAATGACAATTTGCCTACTGGATTAATAAAGGTAAAAGTCAGTCAAACAGAGTGACAATACTGAATCACTAATTTAAAACCACATTATGTTTTAGTATTTATTAATTATTCATTTCTAAATATTCCAATATTTATACATTTTATAAGCATTTCATTTCTAAAAATGAATAACTTCTCTAATTTGGGAGTCAAAAAGCATACCAAATCTGAGGTTTTTACTCTGTTTGTATCCATATCGAAACAAAGAATAATGTATGAAAGTAAGTTTTTATGTAAAGCAGACAACCAGCAGTCTTCAGTCTCATCTCTCTCTCCTCTAGGGACTTACATTTTGCACAGATTTAATAAGTACTACTTTGACTCTGTAAATAGCAGAAACTGATGTGTTTAAAAGGCCCACAATTAACTGCTGACTCTATGAATAAATTTTTTTCTAGGAGGTAATTTACTCCTTACAGCACTGCTTCTGTTTCTAAATACATGTATATGTAAAGAAGTCTATCAGATATTTCCTTACGACACATGGCAACATAGAAAATAGGGTCGCAAGTTATGCATGAATCTTTTTGTATAAAATTTCATGCTATTAAAACAGATTTTTCTTACTAATTTGTTACATTAACATTATCCTTTTATATTCCTTGAATATCTATTAAAAAATTCAAATACCTATACATATAAATTCTTAGTAATCCATCACTTCAGTCAAATAGTTGTTTTCACAGACTCTGCTGATTTAAGGTTGATTTTAACAAAATATCTAATATAAAAAATATAGGGGCTGGCCTGGTGGCATAGTGGTTAAGTTTGCGTGCTCTGCTTCGGTGGCCCAGGGTTTGCAGGTTCAGATCCCAGGCGCAGACCTACGCACCGCTTATCAAGCCACGGCAGGCATCCCACAGATAAAGTAGAGGAATATGGGCACGGATGTTAGCCCAGGGCCAATCTTTCTCACCAAAAAAAAAAATATATATATATATATATATATTAATAAAATGAACACCTATGGACCCATCATCCAGCTTAAGAAATGATTCACTCACTAGCAATACTTTGAAGCTCCCTGAATGCTGTTCTCTACTCACATGCACCTGTACCATAAGACATAACCACTATCTTCAATTTTGTGATTATATCTCTGCTCTTCTGTAGTTTATTCACTTCTTGTACTGAATTAATATACTACAATTTATCCATTCTCCTGCTGATAAACATTTGAATTTAGAAAAAGAATTTATGGATTATTTTTTCTGATTAAAAAAAGTTAATTTCAAAACAAGAAATGTTGTGGGGAGGGAGTCTCTAACCATAAACAGTCCAACTCAACTCAATGCACAGTGTGAACTGTAAAACAATGAATACAACTGGCACTATTTTTATTAAACTAAGATAAGTATGCCACACTCATGTTAACAAAATTGCAAATCTATGATGTTTACATGCTTTCTAGTATTTCTGGTTGATTTTTAAAGATTAAAGATCATGGTTGTTACCTGGGGAATGTTGGTAAAAGAGATTCCAAATTGACCTTTTAAATCTTATAAAACACTTTGTTTTCAAAATTCGCTCATTAGAGACTATGTAACTATTTAGCATGTTCCTGGATTTAGTTTCCTAGGGCTGCTGTTACAAATACAAAAAACTAGGTGGCTTAAAACAACAGAAATTTATATCGTCTCAATCTGGAGGCTAGAAGTCAAAATCAAAGTATCAGCAGGGCCACAGCAGCTCTGACAGCTCAAGGGGACTATCCTTCCTCACCTCTTCTAGCTTCTAGTATTTGCCAGCAATCCTTGGCATTTCTTGGCTTGTAGATGCATCACTCCAGTCACATGGCTATCTCCTCCCTATGTGTCTTCACATTGTCTTCCCTCTGTGCGCACCTGTCTCTATGTTCAAATTTCCCCCTTCTATAAGGACAGTGTCATATTGAATTGGGGCCTACTCTAGTGACATCATTTAAACTTGATTACCTCTATAAAAACCCTATTTCCAAATTAGATCACATTCTAGTATTAGGGGTTAAGATTTCAACATATCTTTTGGGGGGACATGATTCAACCCATAACATTTTCTCTTTGTAAATGCTCTATAATAATTGAGAAGTGGGGTACTAAAAATAAATAACATCCTATGACTGTACATCATACTGTATATGTCTATACTAAGGCTCTCCAATCAAACTTTCTGCAATGAGAGAAATGTTTTATATCTGCACTATCCAATACAGTACACACTAGTCACATGTGACTGCTGAGCACTTGAAATGTGGCTAGTGAGTAAGAACTGACTTCATTTTACTTAGTTCTTAATAAATTAAAAAATTTAATAATATGTAGCTAGTGGTTTCCATACTGGATATACCAAAGTAAGTTCTGCAGAACTGGTGATTGTTTACTTAAAGGGCTGGAGACTGATTTAGTTTCAAAAATGCTTCACTCAAAAATGAAGTTCAACAAGTTTCTTCACTGCAGAGCTTCAGTGAATCTTCAGTAGGCTGATGTACACAGTAATCTTCAATAAATATAGTATGTATATTTCCCAAGTTTATTTGATTAAACTCATCCTTCCCCTTGATTATCAGTCTCAAGAGTTCCTTATACCAGCCTTCAGGAAATTCTATTCTATACTTCTCAAGTAGTTTTATACATGTATTATATCTGATAAACTAAATGCCATCAACTTTCTGAAGTCTATTTTTTGTTTTTATAGTGTATAATTTATTGGGTTTTAGTTTATTCACAAAGTTGTACAATCATCACCACTATGTAATTCCAGAGCATTTTTTTATCACTGCAATAAGAAACTCTGTACTTATCAGCAGTCATTCTCCACTCCTTCCTATCCCAGCTCCTAGCAAACAACAATCTAATTTTTGACTATAGATTTGCCTATTCTAGAGATTTCATGTAAACAGAATCATACAATACATGGCCTTTTATGTCTGGCTTCTTTCACTCAGCAAATTGTTTTGAGGTTCATCCATGTTATAGCATGTATCAGTACTTCATTCCTTTTACGACTGAATAACATTCCCTTGTGTAGATATACCACATTGTGTTTATCCATTCATCTGCTGATAGACATTTGGGTTGTTTCCACCTTTTGGCTATTGTGAAAAGTGCTGCTATGAATGTTCATGTCCAAGTTTCTGTTTGAACACCTGTTATCAATTCTTTGGGGTATATACCCAGGAATGGAATTGCTAGGTCATATGATAACTCTATCTTTCTGAGGAACTGTCAAACTGCTTTCCACAGTGGCTGCACCATTTTACAGTCCTACCACCAATCCTTGGCATTCCAGCAGTTCACAAGGGTTCTAATTTCTCCAAATCCTTGTCAACACTTGTTACTGTCTTTTGATTGTAGCCATTCTAGTGAGTGTAAAGTGGTATCTTGTGGTTTTGATTTATATTTCCCTAACAACTAAATCATGTTGAGCATCTTTTCGTGTGCTTATTGGCCATCTATATATCATCTTTGGAGAAATACCTATTGAATACCACTGCCTATTTTTTTAACTGGGGTCACCAACTTTTAAAGAGGTTCTGTTCCAATATCTAAATTTTTAAGTTGGATACTGGAGTTCTTTTGTCTCTACAGGAAAATTCATTATAAATGGTGATTAGGTTCCCTGACCAGCTCAAAAAAGTCTATTCAGCTCACATATACTAACAGGGAGTGTAGTACAGTGGTTAAGAATATGGGCTCTAACGTCTGAATGTGAGGTGCAAATATTGGCTCTGCCATTTACAAACTTTGTGAGCTTGGACAAACTAATTTCTCCTGTGTTTCAGTTTCTGCATCTTTAAAATACATGTAATATAAGAACCTACCTCATTGGATCTCACTACAGCAAAGATTAAATAATACAGCATCTGGCAGAGTACCTGGCACCCAACAAGCGTTATAGATATTACTTGTTGCTGTTTTATTATTTTAATGTCTCAGGGTCACATTATTAAAAATACTACAGAACAGGGTCTGGCCTGGAGGCGTAGCAGTTAAGTTCGCGCACTCCACTTCAGCGGCCCAAGGGTCGCAGGTTAGGATCCTGGGCACAGACCAACACACGGCTTGTCAAGCCACGCTGTGGAAGCATCCCATATAAAGGAGAGGAAGATGGACACGGATCTTAGCCCAGGGCCAATCTTCCTCAGCAAAAAGAGGAGGACTGGCAATGGATGTTAGCTCAGGGCTAGTCTTCCTCACACACACAAAAAACAAAACCTATAGAACAAAACTCTCAACTGCTTCCTTGAGATAATTTATTCAAAACACCTACTTAAGATACCAGTAACATATCACTTTCTGCTATCATAGCTTAGGCAATGACAGGATCTGCCCAACTCTCTGGCAGTACAGGACTTGGACCAAGGCAAACCACCAGATGCCTGGACAGAGAGAAAGGCAGCAGACTGGCTGGAAGTGGGCACAGGGAAGTTTCTGAATCTTGATTGGAATAGTGGTTATATAAGTATATACATTTTTCAAAATGCACTTAAGATCAACACTTCACCATACATAAATTTTACCTCAAAAAAAAAAAAAAAGTCCAGAAGTAAATAAATAAGGCATCATTTAAGTATACTGAATGCTGTTTAACAAAGGCAAGAAACGTTACTAACATATTTTACATGATTTTTAAAGAAGATTTCTGGTTAATTGTTGACAATCTATTAGGTATTGTTTTCAAAGTGAATACAGGGCACTTGTATCAGTAACATGAAGTTTGTTCTACTGATACTGTGTCAGTAATGATGAGTAATTAACTTCATGCTTCAAACATTCCTTGATTTCCAAAGTGCTATTTTCCTTAAGGTAGCAGCTAATGACGAGACTGATGTCTCAACCTCAACACCAATGCTCTTGGCCTTAAACGGAGATGAGCAACTTCACGTATAGGAAGAAAATAGCCAATAAACTTTGCCTATTTTCTTTCTCTCCTATGTGAAATGAGTAATATCTGAGGACTATGATTCCCATTTTCAAGCTCTTGAAATCAGGCTGTTTTCTCTCTCACCACGTTACTATTCTTTATCGTGTAAAATATTACCTCAATTAACAAGTGCCCTTGAACGGAAACACCTTTAAAATTAATTTCATGAATACTACAACATCATGTGTGAACAAACTATTCACACTACATATATTTAAATTAATCGAGTCTTTAAACATAACTTTCAGTTTACAAGAAACAAAGAGGATTCAGGAAAACACTAACTAGACAAACCCAGAGTATGCGGGTGGTCTGCAAGAAAAGCGGCCTAATCTACTAAAAATAAGTCTACATAACAAAGTGAGAGGAGGAGGGAAGACTATTGTAGGCTAAGAGACTAAAGTGATAAAACAATCCAATGGAATTCAAGAACATTGAGTAGATCTTTGTTTTAAAATTAGGAAAAGGCTACGTAAGTAATTTGGGGAATACTGGGGAAAATTTCAAGTTAAACTCCATATTAGGAGATATTAGGGACTTCTTAATTTTCATATCATGGCTATGTATATCAATGTCATATTTACAAGATGCAGACTGCAGTATTTAGATACCAGTGAACTGTCTTGATGTCTGCAACTTTAAAATAGTTCCCACAAATATACACACACAGACTTATATACATATACACAGAAGCAAATAAATGATAAAGAAAATGTTGACAACTGCTGACTCTAGGTGGTGAGTATCCAGGTGTTCTATATGTCTTAAAATTTTTATAAAACTTTATAAAGAAAATAAGGATGATTGGTTATATTTTCTTAAATCAGTAAACAATACTTAAATTTCATGAATTAAGAAAACTAGTATTGGTCCCTCTAGAGAAGCATTTCAGTTAAGTACTATGTGCATATACAATTGGAAATAATTAGAAGTAGAAATTTCTACACACAAATCCTATACAAAGCTGAAGGTAAGCAATCTCTATAATTTATCTATACTTCCTAGCATATAGTTAAGTGTCAACTGTGGGTCAGAAGACCAATATACTTCAACATATCATGCTATCAATAATGAAAACTCTTAAGTCTTATGTACTATATGGCTTAGAGTCCTCACAATTACCTACTATTTATCTATGATATAAAGAAAAAAAATAGGCTTCAGAAAGATTTTCGTAAAAATTGGTTTAATTTTTTTTTTTAAGTTGGACTTAAAGAAACAGAGTTGGTTGACTGAAAACAAACTTAGGAAGACTACCTAATTTTCCTATTCCAGAAAAACAGTAAACATTTTAAAATACACATTACTCAGTTTGAAAGATACATCCATTTTGTAAGACTTTTCTTCTTCCTATATGCCATCTTCGCAACTCAGTTTCATAAGTTTTCCCTCAGTTCAACATAAGAATGGTGGAGCCCAGGCTTACCAATCACCTGCCCTTATGTCTCTGTTTACTCACTTATAAAATGAAAAGAAAATGTCTATATTGGAAAGAAAACCATTTTACTTCACATAATCATTTCATTTAAATAGCATAATACACTAAAAGGTTCTAGGCACTGTGCTTGGAATTTAGTGGGTATTTATTAAATAATCTTTAAGTCAAGAAAACTGTTTAAATACTTTTCTTAAAGTCAGCTGTTGCTTTCAAACAGATTATTTCAAGTTTTATTGTTCCTACTTTATATGAGAAACAGCATGGAACAATCTCCACAAAATAAGCTTTGCACTAAGTGTGGGTATGAATCTCAGCTCTACCACTTATTAAATAATTTCCTCTAGATCACACAATTAGTACTGTATTTGAGCCTCACTTTTCCTATTTGGAAAACAGAATTAAGACCAATCTCCCAAAGTTACTGTAATAACATGAAATAACATATATAAAAAACTTAGCCTTGAGTGACATCAGCATCATGGCAGAGTGAACTCTTCCCTCAGACTCTCCCTGCTAACCTACAACAAAAAGAACATTCATAAACCAACAGAGAACGTTCACATAACACAACAGATGTCTGAGAGACCCACGTACCCATACATCTGAAGGTGGAAGTGCTAGACCACCAGGGAGGAACAGGAAGGAGGTAAGTGGATGTCCTTTCCCTCCCTGGCAGCGATCAAGGGCGCTGAACTGCGTGTGGCTCTGAGAAGAGAGCTGGAAGGGACAGCTCTCCGCGGAATGCCTTTGCTCTCCTAATTACCTCCCAGCTGTGGGAAAGTTCCACATAGAGGAGGCTATGCAATTACAAGGGTGTCTTCATCAAGCCAGCACCCCAGGAGGGCAGATAGCAGGGGCCGAGTGAGAATGCCCCCCTGGGCTCACATATGCAAAAGCAAGTGCACCTCCCTCTGTCCGGCACACCAGCTTGGCTGGTTGGCCAGAGCAAGGGACTGCTCACCAGAGCACATGCATATATGTTTGTAAAGCAGCAGCGGTGAGCAGACAATCGCAGATAGGCCCTGTGAGCATTGATTCCAAAGGACAGGCACAGATGCAAGACATCACAGTAGGCTCAGAATACACAGCTCCTGCCCACCCCGAAATGGCAGCAGGTGGAATCTGTGTCCAGATACTAACACTATGCAAAGTCACAAATCCACCCCATCAAATAGAATGAAAAAGTTTATTAAGACTCCAGATCAGAAGGAAAATGAGAAGTATCCAGGAACCAATCTTGAAATTTACAATCTGAATGACAGAGAATTCAAAATAGCTATCATAAAAAAACTCAGTGAGTTGCAAGAAAATTCAGAAAGACGGTTCAATAAAATCAGGAACAAAATTAATGAGCAAATGGAGTTCTTCACAAAAGAGACTGAAACTATAAAGAACCAATCAGAAATGTTGGAAATGAAAAACACAATGAATGAGATAAAGAAAAATCTGGAGTCCTTGAATAATAGAGCTGATATTATGGAGGACCAAATTAGCAGTTTGGAGGACAGAAATACAGAAATGATTCAGATGGAGGAGGAGAGAGAACTATGACTAAAGAGAAATGAAGAAATTCTCTGAGAAATATCCAGCTCAATTAGGAAATGCGACATGAGGATTATAGGTATTCCAGAGTGAGAAGGGAAGAAGAAAGCAGCAGAAAGCTAGTTCAAAGAAATAAAAGTTGAGAACTTTCCAAACCTGGGGAAGGAGCCGGAATTATAAGTAAAAGAAGCTAAAAGAACTCCTAATTGCAAGGCATATATTAGGAAAACTAGCAAAAATCAACGACAAAGAATAAATATTAAGGGCAGCAAGGCAGAAGAAAATAACTTACAAAGAAATTCCTATCAGGCTTTAAGCAGATTTCTCAGCAGAAACCTTACAGGCTAGGAGAGAATGGAATGATATATTCAAAATTCTGAAAGACAAAAACTTTCAGCCAAGAATACTCTATCCAAAAAAACATCATTTAAATATGATGGAGAAATAAGAACTTTCCAGATAAACAAAAGCTGAGGGAGTTCATCCCACAAGACCCCCCCCAACAAGAAATGATCAAGAAGGTCCTCATACCTGAAAAAATAAAAGAAAGCATTTGCAAAGCCTTGAGCAAAGAGACAAACAGGAAGGCAAAATCAAAAAATTAAGAGCTCTCTATTAGAACAGTTTAGCAAACACTTAATTATAAAATTAAAGATAAAGGGAAGGAAAACATAAAAAACAACAATAACCTCACCATTTTAACCACAAAACCACATCACAACACGGAGTAATTTGTGACAACAATAACTTAGAAGGGGAAGAGAAAAGGCTTGGAACCTACTTAGTCTAAGGAAATGAGAGGCTATCAGAAAATGGACTATCTCATCTATGAGATTTTTTATACAAACCTCATGGTAACCACTAAACAAATAGAAGAAAGACATAATTCATAAATAAAGAGAAAACCATCACAGAGAACTACCAAACTGAATTGGCACTCTGAAGTACAGGGTACAAGAAACAAGGGAAACACAGAACAACCAGAAAACAAGTGATAAAATGGCAGCATTAAGCACTCATATATCAATAATCACTATAAATGTAAATGGATTGAATTCCCCAATCAAAAGACACAGAGTGGCTGGATGGATTAAAAAACAAGACCCAACAATATGTTGCCTCCAGGAAACACATCTCAGCTCTAAAGACAAAGACAGGCTCAGAGTAAAGAGATGGAAGATGATACTCCAAGCTAATGGCAAACAAAAAAAGCAGCTTTTGCCATACTTATTTCAGACAAAGGAGACTTCAAGATAAAAAAGGCAATAAGAGACAAAAACGGGCAGTATATAAAAATAAAAGGGACACTCCACCCTTAACACTTATAAATATACATGTATATTTATATTATAAACAGGACATAACACATAAATATATATAAACCCAACCCAGGAGCACCAAAGTACATAAAACAACTATTAACATACCTAAAAGGAGATATTAACAGCAACACAATAATAGCAGGAGACATTAACACCCCAGTTACATCAATGGATAGATCATCTAGACAGAAAGTCAACAAGGAAACAGTGGCCTCAAGTGAAACACTAGACCAGATGAACTTAATAGATATATAGAGAACATTCCATCCCAAAGCAGTGGAATACACATTCTTCTCATCTGTACAAGGTACATTCTCAAAGACAGACGATATGTTGGGAAACAAGGCAAGCCTCAATAAATTTTAGAAATTGAAATCATATCAAGCATCTTTCTGACCACAACACTATGAAACTAGAAATCAATTACAAGAAAAATGCTGGGAAAAGGACAAAGATGTGGAGACTAAACAACATGGTACTGAACAACCAATGGATCATGGAAAAAATTAAAGGGGAAATAAAAAAATATCTGGAGACAAGTGAAAATAAAAATACACAATACCAACTCATATGGGATGCAGCAAAAGCAGTGCTAACAGGGAAATTCATAGCAACACAGGCCCACCTTAACAAACAAGAAAAATCACAAATAAGCAATCTTAAACTATACGAAACAGAACAAGAAAAAGAAGAATTAACAAAGCCCAAAGTCAGCAGAAGAAGGGAAACAATAAAAATTAGAGCAGAAATAAATGAAGTTGAAACAAACAAAAAAAACAGTAGAAAGCATTAATGAAACTAATAGCTGGTTCTTTGAGAAAATAAACAAAACTGACAAACCCTTAGCCAGACTCACTGAGAAAAAAAGAGAGAAGGCTGAAATAAAGAAAATGAGAAATGAAAGAGGAACTATTACAACAGATACCACAGAAATACAAGCGGTTATAAGAGAATACTATGAAAAACTATAAGCCAACCAATTGGACAATCTAGAAGAAATGGATAAATTCTTAGACTCATACAACCTCCCAAAACTGAATCAAGAAGAAATAGAGAATCTGAATAGATCAATCACAAGTAAAGAGATTGAAACAGTAATCAAAAACCTTCCAAAAAATAAAAGTCCAAGATCGGATGGCTTCACTGGAGAATTCTACCAAACATTCAAGGAAGATTTAATACCTATCCTTCTCCAACTATTCCAAAAAGTTGAAGACGACAGAACCCTTTCTAACACATTTTATGAGGCCAACATGACTCTGATCCCAAAGCCAGACAAGGACAACACAAAGAAGGAAAATTACAGGCCAATATTGCTGATGAACATTGATGCAAAAATCCTCAACAAAATACTGGCAAACCAGATACAGCAATACACTAAAAGGATGGTACACCATGATCAAGTGGGATTTATACCACAGACAAAGAGATGGTTGAACATCCACAAATCAATGTGATACACCACATAACAAAATGAGGAATAAAAACCACATGATCATCTCAATAGATGCAGAGAAAGCACTTGACAAGATCCAACATCCATTTATGATAAAAAGACTCTCAATGAAATGGGTATAGAAGGAAAACACCTCAACACAATAAAGGCCATATACGACAAACCCACAGCCAACATCATACTCAACGGGGAAAAACTGAAAGCCATCCCTCTGAGAACAGAAACAAGACAACAGTGCCCACTCTCGCCACTCTTACTCAACATAGTACTGGAGGTTTGGGCCAGAGCAATTAGGGAAGAAAAAGAAATACAGGGTATCCAGATTAGCAACGAAGAAGTGAAACTCTCGCTGGTTTGCAAATGATAGGATTTTATATACAGAAAACCCTAAATAATCCATTGGAAAACTCTTAGGAATAATCAACAACTACAGCAAAGTTGCAGGGTACAAGATCAACTTACAAAAATCAGTGGCATTTCTATAATAATGAACTAGCAGAAAGAGAACTCAAGAATACAATCCCAATTACAATTGCAACAAAAAGTATAAAATATCTAGGAGTAAATTTAACCAAGAAAGTAAAAGACCTATACAATGAAAACTACAAGACATTATTGAAAGAAATTGAGGCTGCAAAAAAAATGGAAAAATATTCCACACACATGAATTGGAAGAATAAACATAGTTAAAATGTCCATACTACTTAAAGGAATCTACAGATTCAATGAAATCCCAATCAGAATCCCAATGACATTCTTCCTGGAAACAGAACAAATAATCCTAAAATTCATCTAGGGCAACAAAAGACCCCAAAGAGCAAAAGCAATCTTGATAAAAAAGAACAAAGCTGGAGGCATCACAATCCCTGACTTCAAAATATACTACAAAGCTATAGTAATCAAAACAGCATGGTACTGGTACAAAGACAGACACACAGATCAACGGAACAGAACTGAAAGCCCACAAATAAAACCACACATCTATGCAAAGCTAATCTTCAACAAAGGAGCCAAGAACATACAATGGAGAAAGAAAAGTCTCTTCAATAAATGGTGTTTGGAAAACTGCACAGCAATATGCAAAAGAATGAAAGTAGACCATTATCTTTCACCATACACAAAAATTAACTCTAAATGGATTAAAGACTTGAAAATAAGATGCGAAACCATAAAACTCCTAGTAGAAGAAAATACAGGCAGTACAGTCTTTGATATTGGTCTTAGAAGGACCTTTTTGAATACCATGTCTACTCAGGCAAGGAAACAAAAGAAAAAATAAACAAATGGGACTTCATCAGACTAAAGAACTTCTGCAAGACAAAGGAAACCAGGAACAAAACAAAAAGACAACCCAACCAACTGGGAGAAAATATTTGCAAATCATACATCCAACAAGGGGTTAATTCCCAAAGTATATAAAGAACTCACACAACTCAACAACAAAAAAACAACCCAATCAAAAAATGGGCACAGGATATGAACAGACATTTTTCCAAAGACATATACAGATAGCCAGTAGGCACATGAAAAGATGTTCAACATCACTAATCATCAGGGAAATGCAAATCAAAACTACAATGAGATATCACCTTATACTCATTAGAATGGCTATACTCACTAAGAGAAAAATATAAATGTTGGAGAGGTCGTGGAGAAAAGGGAACCCTCCTACACTGCTGGTGGGAATGCAAACTGGTGCAGCCACTAGGGAAAACAGTACAGAGATTTCTAAAAAAATTAAAAATAGAAATACCATATGACCCAGCTATCCCACTATTGGGTATTTATCCAAAGAACTTGGAATGAACAATTCAAAGAGATTTATGCATGCCCTGTATTCCTTGCATCATTATTCACAATAGCCAAGATGTGAAAGCAACCCAAGTGCACATTAACTGACGAATGGATAAAGAAGATGTGCTATATATATAAAATGGAAAACTACTCAGCCATAAAAAAGACAAAACCATCCCACTTGCAACAACATCGATGGACCTTGAGGGTATTATGTTAAGCGAAACAAGCCAGACAGAGAAAGTCAAACACTGTATGATTTCACTCATATGTTGAAGATAGACTGACACATGGACAAGGAGAATAGATTGGTAGTTACCAGGGGGGAAGGGGATTGGGGGAGGGTATAAAGGGTGAAGGGGCACATTTATATGGTGACTGACAAATAACAGAGAACTGAAATTTCTCCATGTTATAAACTATCATGACCTCAATAAAACAAAAGGAAACAAAACAAACAGTGACTGACACACAATAGGCACTCAATACTTGTTAGTTTGTATTTCTTCTCTTTTAGGTTTTCTTTTAAAGTCAATGGGATTTTTATTTCATGGGATTGATAGTGAACAAAAACTGTATCACCCTTATGCTTCAAAAAACAACTCATACTGATGATGGCAGCAGAGGCAATTGCAGTGGATCTCATTTTTAAAGGAAATGATGACAATTGTGACAGTGGTAGACTAATGAGACCTAAAAATTATTGAATACAAGGATCCGCCCAGTGGTGCAGCGGTTTAGTTTGCACTTTGGCAGCCCACGGTTCATGGGTTCGGATCCCAGACGCCTGCCGATGCACTGTTTGTCAGCCATGCTGTGGCGACGTCCCATGTAAAGTAGAGGAAGACGGGCATGGATGTTAGCCCAGGGCCAGTCTTTCTCAGCAAAAAGAGGAGGACTGGCAACAGATGATAGCTCAGGGCTGATCTTCCTCACACACACACACAAAAATTATTGAATACTGTATTGTAAATAATCAGACTTTGAATATATTCTCTTTCTACCACCTTCCCCCCTAGAGATACACACACACACAAACACAGGAACCCAACAGCTTAGTCTCCCAAACGGAAAGAAGACAGCTTGCAAGTACATTGACAATTATCTGCTTGAAGAGAAAAACTAAGGAATTATTTCTTCTAAATGTATGACTGAGAATTATGACACAAACACCAATTTGATCAGTTTTACCCCATTAAGACTTGGGAAACCATAAAATTACCTAGCAAAAGCTAAATCACAAGGACTTCCAACAATGACAGAATGAAGAGATTGGCAAATCCTCTCCCCCCAAATCAAGCATAACACTGAACTGTCAAAACAGCCATTTCAAATATTTGGAAGTTTACCAAAGGTAAATAACAAATTAAGAACCCCTTACTCATGAAAAACTGCTGAACTTCAGGTAAGAACTGTGGGAATAAACGATGTTCTTGCCAGTACTGTTCCCAGCCCCTCCCCAAAGCTTGGTTGGTAGTAATGCCACCAGAGTGAGGCTGTTAGTGAAAAACCAACAGCTTTGCTGCTAGAGGTGGGCTGCCTTGATATGGAGTAGAGGGCAACACACCCTGCAGCACTGTCAGTAAAAATAGCAAACTCCTTAGACAGCAAATAGGGAAGCTGACAGTGTTGTTAGCCAGAGGTTGCAGACCTGCTTTGGGCAAGAAGCACATCTTTTAACCAGCCAGAAATTTAACAGGAGAACCTGGAAAACAGAGCCAGAGAGGGAATAAATAAGCTTGCCACACCTCCTTGGCTCACTGGGAGGCAGTACTTGTGAACAGGAAAAACCATGAAGGACCCAAGCTCTCCACTCATCCCTGTCTGACAGGGAGGCTGTGTATATGCACAGATAAAAGCAAAGAAAGACCAAGCTCCCCACACATCACTGGGTCACTGGGAGGCTGTTCACAAGAAAGTCCCAGAAGTGCCCAACAGGAAGTAAAAGCTGGGACAGACATAAAAACATCCTGAGCTTTGCATGCTCCCCTCAACCCCATACAGATCAATCAACAAAGAATGGATACCTTATTGGCTCAAGATGTTTGAAGAAAACCTCTAAACATTCACTATGCAGACACAGAGGCAACCCCTAGGAAGCTATGATAAAAATAAAAATAAGAAAAAATAAGCTGAGACTCACTCAGTGGCTACATGTTGCAGAGGAGATAAATTTTGCAAATTAAGTCCAGGCAAGTTACTAAAAAACAATATTAAAACAAAAAATCAGCAACAATGACCCTCAGGAAACTAAAAACAGACTCTAGACTTGTTACAATAAATTATCTAAAAATGCCCAATTATTGACCAAAAAAACTAGAAGACAAAGAAATTGGAAAGTGTGACCCAGACTGAAGGAAAAAGAAACTATTTCTGAATGTGCCCAGAATAGCAGACAGAGAATTCAAAACAGTAATAATAAATTTATTGAAGAAATTTTAAAAAGCAGTTTAAAGAATCAAAGGGAAATATGATTATAATACCTCAACAAGTAGGGAGCCTCAATAAAGACGTAAAAGCAGTAAAAAAGAACCAATTCCAGAAATTCTAGAGTTTAAAAGTACAATAACTGAAATGAAAACTTCATTATATAGGCTCAACAGCAGATTTGAGATAGCAGAAGAATCAAAAAACATGAAAGTAGTTCAATAAAATGATCCAGTCGAAAAAACAGAGAAAAAACACTGGAGTGAAGAGAGCCTTAGAGACCTGTGGGACATCAAGTGCACCGACATATGTATAACAGGGTGTTCCAGGAGATGGGAAAGAGAAAAAAATATCTGAAGAAATAGTAGCTGCAAATGTCCCAAGTTTGATGAAAGATACTAAGCCCCAGGTTCAGAATGCTTAACAAAACCCAAGTAGGATAAACACCTACATATGTACATATACAATACACAAACTACTGAAAGCCAACAACAAGAAAATGTTGAAAGACCAAAAGTAAAACTGATCACACAAGAGGACAAAAATATGATAACTGGCTGACTTCTCATCAGAAACAATGGAGGCCAGAAGGCAATGAAATGACATATTTAAAAGCTGAAACAGAAAAACTGTCAACCATGAATTCCATATCTAGCAAAACTGCAGGCAAAACAAAGACATTCCCAAATACACAGAGATTAATATTTGTTGCTAGCAAGCCTGTCTTATAAGAAATACTAAAAGAAATACCTCAAAAAAATGGAAATGACATCAAACAGTATAAAGAAAAGGGTTAACATAACAGATTGAGACAGCTATATTAAAAAAAGCCTGCCTGCAATGTTGGTCCGTGGCTGGTATCTTGGAACTTGAGGGTTCCCACCATTCCTGAACTGAAAAGCGTGGCTGACTGTGCCCAGTTTGTACAAGCCACATGGTTTATGGTCAAACACCTGCTTTCCTTCGGGGATGTGGAATTTGGTATGTGCTAGGCAGAGAGCCCCCAGAAAAAACCCTGAAGACTGAGTCTATAATGAGTTTCCTGGTAGACAACATTGCACATATGCTGTCACAATGTGATGCTGAAGGAAATAAGCACATCCTATATGACTACACTGAAAGAGGACTATTGGATGCTTGCACCTGGTTCCTCCAGACTTTGCTCAATGAGTCTTTTCCCCTTGGCAAATTTGCTTTGCAAGCTTTTGTTTTAATAAACCATAGTCATGAGTATAACTATATGCCAAGTCCTGTGAGTCTTCCTAGCAAATCACTGAACCATGGGGTGGTTTTGGGGTCTACTGACACAGATGGTAACTCAAATCCAAAGGAAGAAATATAGAGAACAAAAAATGGTAAATACATAGATAAATGTAAAAAACTGAATAAACAAATTTTTATCTTTTCTCTAATTTCTCTAAAAGATATTAGGCTTTATAGGACAATAATTTTTAAAAATATAATACACTGTATTGTTGAATTTATATATAGACATAACATACATGACAACAATACCTCAAAGAAGGGACTGAAGGATAGAATAACCAGACAGAAGATGAATAAGGAAATAGAAAACTTGAACAACATTATAGACTAATTGAACCTAACAGACATGCATAGGTCACTCCATACAACAACAGAAAAAATACACTTTTGTCAAGTGCACATGAAATAGTCTCCAAGACAGACTATAAATTAGGCCATTAAAAAAGTCTTACTACACTTAAAAATATTGAAACAATCCAAAGTATTTTTTTCTGATTACAATGGAATGAAACTAAACATCATCAGCAAAAGGAAAACTGGCAAACTCACAAATACATGGAAATAACACATTCTTAACCAATGAGACAGAAAAAACCACAAGGGAAATCAGAAAATATCCTCAGACAAATGAAAATGAAAGCAACATATCAAAACATATGAGATGCAACAAAAGCAGTGCAAAGTGGGAAACTGACAACTGGAAAAGCTTATGTTAAAAAAGAAGGTCTCAAATCAATCTTACATTTATGAAAATACAAAAAGAACAAATTAACCCAAAGCTAGAAGAAGGAAGGAAATAATAAAGATTAGAGCAGAGAGAAATAAAGGATAGAAAACAATACAGGAAATTTAAAAAAATCAAGAGTTGGTTCTTCAAAAAGATCAACAAAATTGAGAAATCTTGAGCTAGAATGACTAAAAAAAAATATTCAAATAACTAAACTCAGAAATGAAAGAGGGGACGTTAGCACTGATTTTACAAAAATGAAAAGGATTATACGAGAGCACCAACAACAATTATATCCTGAAAATTGGATAACCTAGATGAAATGAACAAATTTGTAAAAACACACAACCAACCAAGACTGAATATTGAAGAAATAGAAAATCCAAATAAACTTATAACTAGTAAGAAGATTGACTTGGTAAATCAAAAACCTCCCAACAAAGAAAAGCCCAGGACCATATGGTTTCACTAGTGAATTCTACTAAATATTTAAAGGAAAATTAACACCAACCCTCTCAAACTCTTCCAAAAAAACTGAAGAGGGCCACTTACTCATTCTATGAGGCCAGCATTACCCTAAGACTAAAGCCAGACAAAGACACTAAAAGAAAAAAAAAAAAAAAAAAAAACCACTACAGGTCAATATCCCTGAAGAACACAGATGCAAAAATCCTCAGCAAAATACTAGCAAACCAAATTTAACAGCATATTTAAAAGAATTATAAACCATAACCAGCGGGATTTATTCCTGGAATGCAAGGATGGATCAACACATGGAAATCAATTAATGTAATACACTACATCAACAGAATGAAGGAAAAACACATGACCATCTCGGTTAATTCAGCAAAAGCATTTGACAACATTCAACACTCTTTCAGGATAAAAACATTCAAGAAACTAGGAACAGAAGGAAACTACCTCAACATAATAAAATCCACATATAAAAAACCAACAGTCAATATCATACTCAATGCTGAGACACTGAAAAGCTTTTCTTCTAAGGTTAGACAAGGATGCTCACCTTCACCACTTACCATCAAAATAGTACTGGAAGTCCTAGCGAGAACAATTAGCAAGAAAAAGAAATAAAAGATATCCAAATTGGGAAAGAAGTAAAATTATCTCTGTTCTCCAATAACAGGATCTTATATGTAGAACACTCTATAGATTCCACACAAAACTGTTAGAAGTAATAAACGAATTTAGCAGAGTACAATATCAACACAAAAATCACTGCATTTCTATGTAATAACGAACATCCAAAAATAAAATTAAGAAAATTCCATATATACAAGGAATTAATATTTAGAATATATAAAGAACTCCTATAACTCAACAACAAAAAACCAAACTGATTTAAAAATGGGCAAAATTTAAACAGACATTTCTCCAAAGAAGATATACAAATGGCCAATAAAGACATTAAAAGGTACTCAATATCACTCGTCATTAGGGAAATGCAAATCAAAACCACAATAAGATACCACTTTGCACCTTTCAGGATGGCTATCATCAAAAAAACAAAAAAGAGCAAGTGTTGGCAAGGATGTGGAGAAACTGAAACACTCCAATTGCTTGTGGGAATGTAAAATGGTGTAGCCACTGTGAAAAAGGTATGGTGATTTCTTGAAAAAAAAAAAAAAAAGCAATTTCTCAAATAATTAAACATAGAATTACCATATGACCTAGCAATTCCACTTTGGGGTACAGGCATACTTCATTTTATTGCATTTTGCTTTATTGCACTTCATGGATATTGCATTTTTTCCCCCCAAATTGAAGGTTTGTGGCAACCCTGCACCAAGCAAGTCTATCAGCATTATTTATCCAACAGCATTTGCTCACTTAGTATCTCTGTGTCATATTTTGGTAACTCTTGCAATATTTCAAACTTTTTCATTACTATTATATTCGTTATGGTGATCTGTGGTTAGTTATCTTTGATGTTACTTGTTTTGGGGTGCCACAAACCATGCCCATATCAGATGGTGAACTTAATAAATGTGTATCTTCTGAATACTCCACCTATCGGCCATTCCTCCATCTCTCTCCCTCTCCTCACGTTTCCCTATTCCCTGAGATACAATAATATTGAAATTAGGCCAATTAATAACCCTACAATTGCCTCTAAGTGTTCAGGTGAAAGAAAGAGTCACACATCTCTCATTTTAAATCAAAAGCTAGAAATGATTAAGCTTAGTGAGAAAGGCATGTCAAAAGCCGAGACAGGCCAAAAGCTGGGCCTCTTGCACCAATTAGCCAAGTTGTGAATGCAAAGGAAAAGTTCTTGAAGGAAAGGAGAAGTGCTACTCCTGTGAACACACAAATGATAAGAAAGTGAAACAGCCTCACTGCTGATATGGAGAAAAGTTTTAATGGTGTGGATAGAAGATCAAAACCAGCCACAACATTCTTTTAAGTCAAAGCCTAACCCAGAGCAAGGCCCTAACTCCCTTCAATCCTATGAAGGCTGAGAGAAGTGAGGAGGCTGCAGAAGAGATGATTGAAGCTAGCAGAGGTTGGTTCAGGAGGTTTAAAGAAAGAAGTCACCTCCATAACATAAAAGTATAAGGTGAAGCAGCAAGTGCTCACGTAGAAGCTGTAGCAAGTTATCCAGAAGATCTCGCTAATTAATGAAGGTGGCTAGACTAAACAACAGATTTTCAATGTAGATGAAACAGCCTTATATCGGAAAAAGATATCATCTAGGACTTTCACAGCTAGAGTCAATGCCTGGCTTCAAAGCTTCAAAGGACAGGCTGACACTTTTGTTAGGGGCTAATGCAGCGGTGGCTTTAAGTTGAAGCCAATGCTAATTTACCATTCTGAAAATCCTAGGGCCCTTAAGAATTATGCTAAATCTACTCTGCCTGTGCTTTATAAGTGGAACAATGCCTGGATAACAGCACATCTGTTTACAACATGGTTTACTGAATATTTGAAGTCTACTGTTAAAAACCTACTGCTCAGGAGGGGCGGGCCCGCTGGTTAAGTTCGTGCTCTCCGCTTTGGCGGCCTGGGGTTTGCAGGTTCGGATCCCAGGCATGGACCTATGCACCACTTATCAAGCCATGCTGTGGCAGGCATCCCACATACAAAGTAGAGGAAGATGGGCATGGATGTCAGCCCAGGGCCAATCTTCCTCAGCAAAAAGAGGAGGATTGGCAATGGATGTTAGCTCAGGGCTAGTCTTCCTCAACAAAAAAAAGAACATACAACACCAAGAGTGAACCCTTAGGTAAACTATGAACTTTGGGAAAATATGATGTGTCAATGTAGGTTGGTAAAAAATATACTGTTCTGATGAGTGATGCTGATAATGGGGGAGGCTATGCACGTGTGAGGGGAGGAGGTATATAAAAAAAATCTATGTACCTTCTTCTTAACTTTACTGTAAACCTAAAACTGCTCCAAAAAAAAAGTTATGGGATACAGCTAAAGCAGTGCTTAGAAGAAAACTTAGAGCTTAATACCTATATTAAAAAAAGAAGAAATGTCTCAAGTGAATAATCTAAGCTTCCAACCTAGCAAAAGTAAAGTAAATTAAACTCAAAGCAAGCAAAAGGAAGAAACTAATAATAATGTAAAAAGTCAATGCAGAAATCAATAAAAAAGAAAACAGAAAATAGACTAAGATAAATCAAACCCAAAGTTGGTTCACTGAAAAGATCTACAAAATTGATATAATTTTAGCTAGACTGATAAGGCGAGTCTCTTGAGGTTCTATATTAATTTTAGGATGGATTTTTTTATATTTCTGCAAAAAATGCCATTGGGATTCATTGATCTGTAGATCACCTTGGGTAGTATTAGCATCTTAACAACATTAAGTCTTCTAATCCATAAACACAGAATGTCTTTCCATTTATTTGTGTCTTCTTTAATTTCTTTCAGCAACATTTTGTAGTTTTCAGTGTACAAGTCTTTCACCTCCTCAGTCAAGTTTAATCCTAAATATTTTATTCTTTTTAATGCTATTGTAAATGGAAGTGTTTTCTTAATTTTATTTTTGGATGTTCATTGTTATTGTATAGAAATGCAAATGGTTTTTGTCTTGATTTTGTGTCCTGCAATTTTGCTGAATTTGTTTATTAGTTCTAACTACCAAAAAACCCACCAGAATAAACAAGTTTTGGCAAGGTTGCAGGACAGCAATATATAAAAGTCAATTTTATATCTATATATCAATAGCAATCTGAAAATGAAATTAACAATTACATTCACAACAGCATCATAAAAGATAAATACTCAGGAATAAATTTAACAAAAGTGAAAGACCTGTACACTGAAAACTACAAAATACTGCTAAGAGAAACTTTTAAAAATCTAAATAAATGGAGAGACACTGCATATTCATGGATTGGAAAATCCCATACCGTTAAGAAGGAAATTCTCCCCTACTGATCTACAGATTTAATGCAATCCCCTGAAAATCCCAGCAAGGCTTTTTTTTTTTTTTTTTTGTAGAAATTGACAAGATTATCCTAAAATCTACATGAAAATGCAAAGGATCTAGAACAGGCAAAATAATTTTGAAAACAAAAAGTAGGACTTTCACCACCCAATTTCTAAACTTCCTATAAAGCTACAGTTCGATGCTCGCATTAATGATAGACATATTGGTCAATAGAACAGAATAGATAATACAGAAATAAATCCTTACATTTACAGTTAATTGATTTTTGACAGAGGTGCTGATGCAATTCAATAATGAAAAGAGTCTTTCCAAAAAGCGGTGCTAAAAGCAACTGGATCTATACGTTAAAAAAAAAAAAAAAAACAACTCACATCATACACAAAAATCAACTCAAAACAGATGACAGACCTATATCTAAGAGTTCAAACTATAAAACTTATAAAAGAAAACATAAAAGATGCTTGTGACCTTGGATTGGCCAAAGGTTTCTTACATAAGACACAAAAGGCACAAAAGATTCATAAAAGAAAAAAATGATAAGCTAGACTCCATCAAAATCAAACTTTTGCTCTCCAAAAGACACGAGTAAGAGACTGAAAAGACAAATCAGACTGTGATAAAACATATGCACATCATATATCTAATAAAAAACTTGTATCCAGAATGTATAAAGAACCATTACAACTCAATAAGACAAACACTTCATTAGAAAAATGGTCAAAAGATCTGTATAGCCATTTCACCAAATAAACTATACAAATGGCAAATAATAAGCATATGAAAAGATGCTAGACATTTTTAGTCATTAGGAAAATATAAATTAAAGCCACAATGAGATACTGCTACAAACCCACTAAAATGGCTGTAATAAAAAGACTAACAATAACAAGTGTTGATAACAATGTGGAGAAACAGAAACCTTCATACACTGCTGGTGGAGATGCAAAATGCTACAGCTACTTTGGAACATTCTGGCAGTTTCCTAAAAAGCTAAACATCAACTTACCATAAGACCCAGCAATTCCATTCCTAGGTATCGCCCCACAAGAAATGATAATACAGATCCACACAAAGACACATACACAAATGTTTATAGCAACATCATATTGGCCCCAAATTAGAAATAATCCAAATACTTATTAACTGGTGAATGAATTTTTTAAAATGTGTATAGCCATACAATAGAATAATACTTCACAAGGAAAAAGACTACAAAAATATTATGCTAAATAAAAGCCAGGCACAAAAGATCATATATTATATGAGTACATTTATATGAAGTTTCCAGAAAAGCCAAATCTAAAGGGACAAAAAGCAGGCTAATGGTTTCTTGTGGCTAGAGCAGGAGCAGAGGTTGATTGCAAAGGGGTATAGTACTTTTGGGGTTGCTATATATGTTCTAAAACTTGATTGTGATGATGGTTCGCAATTCTGTAAATTTACTAAAAATCATCGTACACTTAAGAGTAGATGTATTTTATACATCTCAATAAAGCTGTTAGAAAATTAAGCCACAGCAAATTCTACTGTATATCAACAACATCCAAATTTTCATATGTAAATTTATATATGATTTATGACTGAAATAAGGCAAAATAACTTGGAAAGACAGATAGCTTTGTGATAGCAACTCCAAGTAAAGCAATTATAATGAACTTAAAAGAAAGGTAAGACACCTTGATTCCAACCAATTCCAACCAATACGTAAATTTATTTTACTTATTCTAATTTGATAGATTACGTAGTAAATGCTTTATTTAGCAGTAAATGGAACACTTTAATGCAGTATTTTCTACACCACTATTTTAGGCGACATACACTGTATTAAACATTTAATCATACAGCGAGAAAATAAATTTTTTCAATTCTTCTTCAATTCTTTTGATTTAGGTAAGAAGGAAATCTGTACAAGATGCCAGTCTACTTCCAAACATCTCTCGTGTATCTGCTAACCGCCCTTTTTAAGAAAAGGGCAAAAGCCTTTGGCAGGAAACTAGATTTTCAAAACATTGTTTTCATTGTATTCTCTCATACAGTAAGGCTCTATTCATCCAAGTGGTGCTAGCTTTCCATTTGTAGTAAAGACATAAATTAATTTATTTTTAAAGAGAATTGAAAGTTTAAAAGTTAGATTGGATAGGTACTATGAGGACAGGGCAAAAATCATGAGTGAGGCATGTGAAGTACCTAAATTCAAGAAACTTTGCTTCCCATGATGTAAAGCACCTAGTTCACAGTAATCTCAGAATAAATATTTACCTGTACTACAGATCATGTCAATTGTTCAAACGCACCTGAAGATAGGTGAAATGGCTTTATTTAAATGTGTTTATACTGCTGCTTTTTCTGTGTGACCTTTTCCCACAGGTCATGTCAATATAAATACATATTGGGAACCAGGAATTCAACTGGTTATAAAACTGCACAACCGTTTAAATTTTGGTAAACTACAGATTATCTAATAATCAAAGAAAGGCCCTTTATCATGTACTTTTTTCCCCCAGCTTTACTGAGATATAATTGACACATAACATTGTGTAAGTTTAAGATGTACAACATGTTGACTTGATACACTTAACATCTTGCAAAATGATTACCACCATAGCAGTTAGCTAACACCCATACCAGGTCACATAATTACCATTTCTTTCTCATGATGAGAACATTCAAGATCTACTCTCTTAGCAACTTTCAAGTATATAATATAGTATTATTAACTATAATCACTATGCTGTACATTAGATCTCCAGAACTTATTCATCCTACAGCTAGAAGTTTGTACTCTTTGACCAACATCTCCTCTTTTCCCCCATTCCCCACCCCCTGATAACCACCATTCTAGTCTCTGTTTCTATGCATTCAGCTTTTTTAGATTCCACATGTAAGTAATATCATAAAGTATTTGTCTTTTTTTCACTTATTTGACTTATTTCACTTAACATAATGCCCTCAAGGTCCATCCATGTTGTTGCAAATGGCAAGATGGCCTTCTTTCTCATGACTGAATAATATTCCATTGTGTATGTGTGTGTGTGTGTATATATATGCGTATGTATGTGTATACATATATAAAGAAGATGTGGTATGTGTGTATGTATGTAACACATACACACACATCACATCTTCTTTATCCATTCATCTGTTGACTCTTAGGATGTTTCTACATCTTGGCTCTTGTGAATAACATGTACTACTTTTCTAATATAATTTGAAGTGTGTGTAATAAAGTATTTAATTCACCTTCATTTATATAACTCTAAGTTTTTCTGAATTTAAGTTGTAATTTAGTACTACCATATTTTTTAAATTACATGTCAACATTTAAAAATCTTCCAATTATTAAGCCTTTAAAAAATTCTGTGCTATGCACAGGACAGATATCCTAAATTAATATAACTTAAAAATACTTATTATGGGGCCAGCCCGGTACACATAGTGGTTAAGTTCGCTCACTCCGCTTTGCCAGCCTGGGGTTCACAGGTTCAGATCCCAGGCACAGACCTACGTACCGCTCATCAAGCCATGCTGTGGCAGCATCCCATGCACAAAATAGAAGGAGATGGGCACATATGTTAGTTCATGGCCAATCTTCCTCAGCAAAAAGAGGAAGACTGGCAATGGATGTTAGCTCATGGGCAATCTTCCTCACACACACACACACAAAATACCTACTGAGCATTTGCTTTGTGTAAGGCATTATGGATAATACAAAATAAGATCAGTTCTGCCCTCCCAAAACTTATAATCTAGTTGGAAAAATAAAGTATGTATGCAAAACTTACAATACAAACAGTAGTTCACCAAAAAAATGAACACTTCTGGTTATGGTAAACAAAGAATGACTCATGGAGAAAGCAGGATTTCAACAGAAGCTAAAGGATGGACAATATTCTGATAGGCAGAGATGGGGCAAGAGAACATTCCCAGAGGGGAGTGTCTCTAATAGTCCAACTAAGGAGTTTGAACTTCATTCTCTAATCAACAGTGAACCCTAAAAGACTTCCCAAGCAGTGAGTTTATGAGGAAGGCTCTCTGAAGGCAGTGAGTAATAGAACAGAGTCGAAAGGGCGAGAAATGGGTGAGTTGGAAAAATGTAGGTACAAATTAAATGGTCTTCCTGAGGCCACACAATTAACCATATATCTGATCCTACAACTTGTTTCTCTGAACATCTATGTCATTGTTTTCCATTATTATCATGCACCAACAAGAATGTAAGTTTCTACTCAGGGTTACTCAAAGACACATAATTTATTTCACAAGCCCAGTAATTGTTTGCCTATTTCAGCTTTTTATTAGCAACCTCTGCAGTGATAACTCACAAAATTTTCATTTATCATAATAACACACTAACATCTTTGGAAAGAGTGTTTTGTTACATATAACATGTCCCTTCATCCCTTCCACATACTGCCTATTTATGCTATGTTTCATAGGAGGTATTCAAAAATACTTCTGAGGGTAACTTATATACCTGAAATAATCAATGACCTGAAAGTTGAGGTAAGTCTAATTTAAAATTACAGCATTCTAGGGTATCAATTTGTGGTTCACATATGTAGACTTTCATATTCAGTTAAGCAGTATATTAAAGGAATAATTCTAGGCTCTCCAATACAGTACAAAACACAATTCATCTCATACAAAACTCATGTCAATCATAATGTGCAGCTTTATCCAGCAGCTTCATCCTCAAAGCTGAAACTAGTCCTTTTACAATACCCTTGGCAGAAATACATCATCAACTGCTCTATCAATTAAGTCGCACCTCTAACCTCATCTAACATATACGTGCCAAACGTTTTTTGGGTTCCAAAATATATGGATGATCCCTGTAGTAAACTCTTGAGTAGTTTTTAGAACTCCTAAGTAGAATCACAAAGTAGAAAAAGCAAATTTACATCAACAGGTTACACTGAAAACAAATTACACCCTCACACAAAAAATAAAATTAAAAGGCAAAGTGAGAAACTCTTTTGTTCATAAACACACCTAAACAGCACTATACTATATAGTTCTCAAATTTGGAGACAGAAAAGAATTTTGAAGGGATACGACTCTATAACACCCAGATTCCAAATAGCCTCCTAGAGTATATAATCAAGTGGCTGTAAGAGGCACATAAAAGTTCACTAGAAGCCCCATAAAATGTACACAAGTTATTCTTATTCTTTTATTTTACTGTTTCCATAGTCTCATGACAAACCAACATTTTACACATAGCAATTCTTTTGGACATTAAAAAAAACAGGTTAGACTATTAAATGCACCTTCCGTCCACAAGGCTAGCTTTCCTTTTAAAAATGCATCTCTAGAGCCAGCCCTGATGGCCTAGCAGCTAAAGATCAGGGTGCTCCGCTTCAGTGGGCAGCCCGGTTTGGTTCCTGGGCACAGAACCACACTACTTGTCTGTCAGTAGCCATGCTGTGGCAGCAGCTCACACAGAAGAACTAGAACTTACAACTAACTACACACAACTAGGTACTAGGGCTTTGGGGGGCAAAAAAGAAGGAAAAGGAGGAGGAAGATTGGCAAAAGATGTTAGCAGAGGGCAACCCTTGCCCTGCAAAAAGAAAAAAAAAGGCATCTCTCCTAAGTTTAACTTACTAGGAGAGCCCTAACAAAATTTCAAGTAAGCAAATAGTGTTACTATATCCTCTCATCTCTTTGAGCACATCTCTCCCTGTCTTCAAATGCCCTCAAACAGCTTTTAAGACCTCAACTCGGTAAAACCTTTCTTTAGATCTTCACAATTCCTTTAATGCTATAAAATTACTTGTATATACAATCTCTCCAGAATCAAAGCTTTCATGTTCTCATGCAAACATTTTAAACCAATTCAGTCTAAATTATGTGGGAATTACTGACAGCTCCCCAATTTAGCTAGAGGTGTTTTCACTTTTAAAAGAAGTTTGTTAATCTAAATTTATTTTAACTTACATAGTTCCGGTAAGTTTAGAAATTAAAAAATCAAAAATAAAAACTTTCAAACTTAGTGAAGAAAGGCATTCCCAAGGAGAGAAGACTAGAAGCTGGAGTCTGGCACCTGTTTTCCATTCACCCAGTTATATAATCATAGACCTTAAAATCATCTGGTGCAATACTTGATTTTTAAAGTGACAAAGCTGATGCCAGAGATCAGGGCTAGCCATTCACAAACCTACAGAACCATGCAGCCTCCCCTAAGGTATTTCTGAATTTCATTTCACCTCACACTTCTGAACCTGTAGATTCCCTACAACCTAACTTGTTGCACACTGGATCTTAATGGTAGTGGCCCCAGGAATTCTGTAGAAAGTAGCTATCTGCGTGTAGGGTGAGAGTTTAAAGGAAAGGAGTATGAATGGTTTTAAATTCCAGGGCTGCCTTAGATTTATATAGTATCTAACTCCAAAAGCAAAAAATAGATATTCTTAATATTCACAATATTCCTAAGAAAATTGAGGCACATTTTTGTTTCTTTTACAGAAGAATAAAGTAGCCTACAGGCTTCTGGTCTATCCATCCCTCATTTTAGTTTAGTTCTGCCTAAAATTAGGCAGGTCTAATTTTTTAGGTTAGGTCTGCCTTTTTAGAGATAAGGAAAATTAAATTTTAGGCTTTACAAACAACTTGTTACATTAGAGTAAAACTACGTACTAAATTCAGAAAACAATTTAAAATTCAAGTTCTAGTTATTTTTTTCTTGCATGTGCTTTAAAGATAATAGTTATACACACCTGAACAAAAAATCATTCAATTGGCATACACAATGTAAATGAATTCGTGAACCAAACGATATACAATATATATATTCAAAAATGCAATCAAGCACCAGACAGAAAAGTCACAATTAAATTAAAACAGCCAAAACTTAATGGCAGAGTTGATTTACAGCCTAACTATAATAGTCATATAAAGGAGATACGAGAAATATCTAAATCTCATCATCTCTTTTCCTAACTAAGGAGTTTAAACTTAGGGCTGTTTATGAGGATAGTCAAGGGCCTTACAGACATTCGAATGGTCGGATACAGAGATCTGAGGGTTTTAACTAATTTAACTAAAGCCAGTATTTCACATAAATCTAATAAAGCCAAGGTCACAACATATTTCTAGATGGCCAAGTCAACTTCGAAAAGAGAAAAACTACTCTGACATCGATTAGTACTGCCTTCTTAGAAAAAAAATAAAGAACAAGAACATTTTTGTACTCTATTTTGCAGTTTTTACAGACGAACCTATAGCAGCGTTCCCGGAAAATAGGGAGTATTCCGTCCTCCACTTACTTTTGAAGTTTTTTCTCTTATCTACTCAGTAATTAGATACAAGAAAGCAAAAACCAGGATTCACAGAAAGCAAAAAACAGAACTCTGTTTCATGCTCTTCCCAAATCTTATTATTTCCAGGTGTTAATACCCGGGAGCAGCGCGGACAGATTTGAGTTCTACTTCCGCTACTAACCCCCCTACAATTTCTACTGAAGAGCCCAAGAGCAGCAGAGAAAAGGACTGGCCTGAAAGTGGGGAGGGGGTGAGGCGAACACTTGGATAACCAGACCCTTAGTAAAAAAAAAATAATAATAATAAATAAAGAACTCTGGCTGCAGTCGCTAGAAATAAGTTATCACAGCCTGCAAAGTCTGGCACCGGGTAAAGCCCAACAGGCTTTCCCTAACTCCAAAACAACGGCCTTTAAAGCAAGCGAGGGCTGGGAACACAACAGCCGCCAGGTTTCTAATTGTGGAAAGTTTAAACAAATTTGTTCCCTGGGGAAAGGGGGAAGGGAGAGAAAAGCAAGTCTGGACTCAGCCGAGCGAACGCGCGGGGTCTGCACTGTGCACGGCGGTCGATCCGACGCGGGGAGGCGCAGGGATTTTCGGCAGCAGCGACTGCATCCACCCCGGAGCCCCGGCCGGAGGACGCGCCCGGACCCGGGGTTGCGTGCGGCCGAATAGGTGGAACGAGGACGCGGACGGCGAACACAAGTGGGTCTAGCGCGAAGGGACAAGGGGTCCGGGACTCTGGGTGGAAGTTGGGGGCGGGACGATGCCCGGACGCCCGGGAGGGAGCAGCGAGAGGCGGCGGGTGGCTCTACTTACTCGGCTGTACCAGATGCTGAGGCGGGCCGGGGCCAGCACGGCGAAGAAAGTCCTCTGGGGGTCGGACTGAACGTGGAAAGGCGCCTGAGCTGGGCTCCCCAGAGGGCAGAGCAGCCTCTTGGGCCAGCCGCTCAGGAAATACATGATCCGCGCCGAGCCGCCGACGCCTCGGCGCCCGGCGGCCCCCGGCCCCGTCTGTCACACTCAGCGGCCCGGGGCCGGACGCCTGCCTCCCACACCGCCACCGGCCGAGTCGGCGGCGGCGGCGGCGGCAGCTCGGGGCATCTGCCCGCTGGCCGGGCCGGGCCGGGCCGACGCGATGCTAAAGCGACGAAGGCACCCCGCGCTGACGGGGCCCAGTGTTGGGGAAGGAGTGGGAGGGAGAGTCGGGACCCAGAGGGGGCGGGAGGACCGCGGAGGCCCGCCCCGGCCCCGCCCCTTCCTTGGGCCGCACGGGCGTCACCACGCCGCGCCGCGTGGGTCTGGCTGAGGAGGGCTGCCGCGCGCGCGCACTGGAGGTTTCTCCCCTCCCCCTCGCTCTGCTTTCTGAAGCTCCGCCCTAACCTTCACTAGCGGCCACCGCTCTGCGTCAACACGCATGCGCTATTGCTCCGCTCTTGCTCTTCTGCACCTCCCACTTGCAATCTGGAGCGTACTGTCGGGGCCGGGAAGGCGGGACAACAGCCTGAGACTGGGAGACAAGTGGGCCCAGCTGGGTGAGATGCCGCTGAGAGGTCACTCGGCCCGTTGAACACTCCCCTCGCCTGGCTAGCCACATGTGACTTCTCTCGCGGATTGGTGAGGCCTCTGGTGGGGGCGGGCCCGGCGCTGCGACGCAGGGGAGAGGCGGGTGCGGGGGAGCTCGAGTCACCTGACGCTCCCTGCTCGAGGTCCCAGCCTGGGCTCCGGGCCGTGGCCTCTGTGCTGAGCTGTTGGGTCCTTGGCCTGGTGAGTCCGTGTTGTGTGCCAAGGACTGTAGTGAAAGCTGATGGTGAAGTTCTTGCCCTCATGGAGTTTACATGCTAGAGGGGGCCTTTATTCAATCCGTAAATAAGCCACCTACCAAGAAAGTGCCTGAGTGCTGTCCTCTGTCCTTTAGGAGTTCTAAATCTAGTATCTATTTTTGAATTCAGTTTGCATTCATCTGTCCCTTTACTAACCACAATGTTAAGACAAGGCGAGGCTATCTCTTTTGCATCTTCGGTAGGGTATGTGCTGCAGAAGACTTGGACTTAATTTTAGAGCTGGAAAGGACTTTAGAGATTCTGTAGTTTGGTGTTTAACTTTTGGACCCCAGGGATCACCTTAACACCACCTGTTTCTTTTCAAGTATTGACCCTATGATTACCTCTGAATAGGAGGACTGCCATTAGTGGAGATGGAGTGGGGAAAGGGGCATCTGGAATAAAAGACTTGTCTCATTGTCTACCTTTTTTGTACAGTTAGAATTTTTCCATGTGTTTATATTACTTTTTCGATTAAAAAATATTTGTTAGCCCAAGTTTAAAAAAAAAGTTAACTCACATAAAAAGTAACAACATAAACAGTAAAAAGGGAAACAAAGTAACTTAATCCTTATCAGATGTAGCATTGTAGCTGGTATTCATAACAAAATATGTAACTCTATAATTTTTCTAAACATTCGCTGCATTCCCCAGGGTGTGATCCAAGAACCCAGGATTCCTTAAATCAAAGATGAAACTGCCTCACCACTCACCAGCTTCTTGTGGTCAAACTGTGTCTCCTTCCTGGTGTTTTTTTCCGACATCCAGCACAGCAGCCTGCAACATAGTAAACTCTGAAAATATTTGTCAGATGAAACCCGGATCCGGCCGAACTACACCGTTAGGCAAATAAAGAGTCCCAGAGAGGTTTCTTGACTTGCCAATATAAAATTATATAAGAATAGTACAGTTGCATCATACTTTCATCTAACTTGCTCAGATTGTTATGCACTTGGCAGAAAGAGAGGAAATGAAAAAAGTTACAGTGCAGCAATTCCACTGGCAGTTTTACTGAGTGTATTCCTCCCAGCAATCCTTCAGAGGGTGTTTGTTCTCATGTGCCTCCTAAATGTGAGCATCTTACAGCACTCATGCACAATTTAAAGAACTTCTACAAAATTTTTCTTGCATTCAGCTTTCAATTTACTTGCTGACTTCAGAATCTAATTCCCTTGCCATACTCCTTTGTAGCATTTAAGATTTCAAAATATTTTCAAATATATAACTTGACTTAGTTCCACAGTAAATCTTCAAGATAGGTAATGTTGGTATGATGTTATTCTCTCTTTCTCAATGAGGAAACGTGACCAGGGTGATGGACATGCCTAAAATCACACAGCCTGGAAAGAACTGGTCTTTCTTCTTCAGACCCAGTGATCTTTAGACTGGTTTGAACTGAACTGGGGTAGTTGCTCCTGACAGTAAGAGGAGGAGGAGGAGACCCTCTGGGCCTTTCTCCCTGTATGGGGAAAAATGAAATGTCTGACTCTCCACAACCGTTTAGTTAAGAGTTCCTGCATTGTGATAGAAACCTTGTGGACTGGATTTTCCAACTTTCAAATATCATATTCTAACTTTACTTTGTAAAGTACACTAGAAATTCCCATGCCCTGGATATTCCTTCTCCTTCCCCTACCCCACCACCGTCACTCTCTAGTCAAACTTATTAAACTGTATTCTGAGCTAAGACTAAGCTGATGAATGAAAGTTAATAGATGCATGTTTTCATCTCTCAAACTAACAGGCTTTTTTTATTACAAGAAATAATGTTACTAAGGGTACACGGGAACAGGTATATTTATAAACTGTTGGTGGGAATATAATTTGGTGCAATTTTTCTAAGGATAGTTGACATTACATTTAAAAAAAGAGAGGTCTAAAAATATGCATACCCCCGGTGGCATAGTGGTTAAGTTAGCGCACTCTGCTTCAGCGGCCCATGGTTTGCGAGTTAAGATCCCGGGTGTGGACCTACACATCGCTCATCAAGCCACGCTGTGGAGGCATCCCACATACAAAATAGAGGAATATTGGCACAGATGTTACCTCAGGGCCAATCTTCCTCACCAAAAAAATATATATATATATACATACCTCTGGCCCCAACTATTTCTTTCCTATGATTATTTTCTACAGAAATAAATACTGATAGGTACAGAATTTTAGCCTTATGAATGTTTCCCACAAAGGTGTAGCTAAGATCTAATAATCTAAATGTCCTCAAAAAGACATTAATTATAGTCTTTCCTTACAATGGAATATTTTGCAAAAATAAAAAATTATGTTGAAGAATATTTAATCATATATAAGTATGTTCACTATATATTATGAAGTAATGAAAGCAGGTTAAAGATAGTATGTAAAATATCCTATATTCATGAAAAAAATGGTATATTTGCCTTGAAAGAAAATGTACTAAAATATTGGTGTTTACCCTGATTATGGGTGCTTTTTATGTTCTTTTTTGGGTTTTGTTTTTTTTTTTTTTTTGTAATAATGAACTCGTGTTACTTTTGTAATGAGAAAAAAAGTTATGTAAAACAGAGTTGAATTACTAATGATTGAAAATGTTCCACTTGTTCTGCTCAAAGTGGGGCCTGCAGTGCAGGCAAATCAAAGGGAGTAATGTGTAATGTGGAGTGTCAGGCAGAGTCCCAAGACTAGTGACAGGAGGATTAGGAGGAAAGGCATCCTGAGTCACCAGACTAAAAGTAGGCCCTGTGTACTTCTTCACACATTCAGACTTCTGATGACGACATGACAGAACTGGGACCAGATTTTGGTTCTGAGCACAACACTCTCAAAGTTTGGGGACCTCCATAAGCGCCTATGATAATATTTACTGAAGATGATACTGCTTTAGTTTATGACTCTTTAATATGCTTTTAACATTCATCCTTATTACACTTTCGTTATGTGCAACTGATGTATTTGCTTCTGAGCTAGACTCTTGATCATCATTTGTTCTCTTCCGAAGATTGGTAATGAATATCTCAGCTGAAATGATATGATGTCTGAGTTTTGCTTCAGAATAATCTGGAGGTGAGCGGAGAGGTGGAAATATATGAAACAAAGTTGACCATGAGCTGATAAAATCTTTGAAGCTAAATGATGGGTACTTGGGAATTCATTGTGTTATTCACTCTCCTTTTCTATATGGTTGCAATTTTCAATAATAAGTGTAAACATTTAAATTAAAAAGGACATCTCAGTAACTCTGGTCATATGTGACTAACCAGTCTACCTTGTCCACAGTCATCCTCACAGTAAACAGTGTTAAATATTGCTTGGAATCATTTAATCATAAAGTCAGGATGGCTTATTATTAATAAGCCTTCTGGATGCAAACGAGACTCTAGGCTAGAACATGAACACAAACTAGAAAATAAAGTGGGGAAGCCTGTTGTTCCTAAGCAAGCAAAATGGGAAAAGAGTCACTATTCTTTCCCTTCACTTTGGTCTTTTTAGAAATTAAAAAATCGTTGGAAACAGACCTGATTGCACTCAAACTAGCCAACAATAACAATTGTTCTGTTTGACCATGTCTCAATCAATTTTCCAAAATAAAAAAATGCCATGCCTGAATTTTCTGTGTGTATTCTTTATTAAAATAGCAAGAGTTGGAAAGAGAAATTATTTAAGCCTGTAATGTGAGACAGTAGAGAATTCACCATAATCTAATCAGACCTCTCCCCCTTCTTCTTTCCCTCCTTCTTCTCCTCCTCTACCTCTATCTCCTCCTCCTCCTTCTTGTCCCTCTCTATTCAGATAAATATGCCTTCATTAATTTGGACAAAAATTCATATTCATTATGTTATCCCTGTGTCTCCTGTATTTATCAGTGAGTGTGGAGTCAAATTTAGTGCCCAGTTGTAACAAAACATTCTGGTGTGTAATAATTTTGCCTTCTGTCCTATTCTCATCCATTATTCTTATGTATTCCACTAGGTCTAGTCTGGTGACTTCAAGAATTGTAGAGTACAATTCTAGAAATTAACAGTTTCCATGAAAATTTTTTATCAAACAAAACCTTAATATTAACTATATGACTGTTATGTTTTGTAATAGTCCAGAATTTTATAAAAGGGCAACACTGTTCTTTTTATTATTACCTTTTTTATGGTTTATATTCTTTTATTGTGATAAACACACAAAATTTACCATCTTAACCATTTTTAAGTGTACAGTTCAGTAACATAAGTATATTCACATGTTGTGAAACGGATTACCAGAACTTTTTCATCTTGCAAAACTGAAATACTATATCCATTAAACAATAACTTCTCTCTTCCCCCTCCCCCTAGCCCTGATAACCACCATTCCACTTTCTGTTTCTGTGGATTTGACTAGTTTAGATATCTCATATAAGTGGAATCATACAGTGTTTGTCTTTTTGTGACTGGCTTATTTCACTTAGCATAATGACCTCAGAGTTCATCCATGTTGTAGCATGTGACAGGATTTCCTTCTTTTTTAAGGCTGAATGATATCCCATTGTGTGTGTATATATATACCACATTTTGTTTATTCATCCATCGATAGACATTTGGGTTGCTTCCACCTTTTGGTTATTGTGAATAAAGCTGCTATTAACATGGGTGTGCAAGTATCTGTTCAAGTCCCTGCTTTCAATTCTTTTGGATATATACTCCGAAGTGAGAGTGCTAGATCATACGGCAGTTCTATTTTAAATTTTTTAAGGAAACTTCATACTGTTTTCCATAGAGGTTGCACCATTTTACAATCCCGCCGACAGTACACAAGGGTTCCTGTTTCTCCATATCCTCACCAACACTTGTTATTTTCTGTTTTTTTGATAGTAGCCATCTTCAGGATGTGAGATGATATCTTATTGTGGGTTTGATTTGCATTTCTTTGATGATTAGTGATGTTGAACATTTTTTCACATACTATTTGGCCTTTTGTATATCAACTTTGAGGAAATGTTATTATTACCTTTGATACAATGTCACATCAGCGGGTCTGCACAAAAAGACAAAGCTCAAGAGCAAATCTTGGAGTTAAGTTTTTTTTTTTTTTTTTTTTTTGTGTGGGGAAGACCAGCCCTGAGCTAACATCCGTCGCCAATCCTCCCCTTTTTGCTGAGGAAGACTGGCCCTGGGCTAACATCGTGCCCATCTTCCTCTACTTTATATGGGACGCCGCCACGGCATGGCTGACAGGCAGTGCGTCGGCGGGCGCCCGGGATCCGAACTCGCGAACCCCGGGCTGCCAAGCGCGGACTAAACCGCTGCGCCACAGGGCGGCCCCTTGGAGTTAAGTTTTTTGGAGGATGTAATTTTAGATTCTCCATCAGCTTTGAATGTGGTTAATCCTTAGACTCAAAGAATTGCAAGAATCTTACAAGCATGGCATCTTAGTCAGAATGGGCCTTGAATGTTATCTCCAGACCCAACAGGAATATAAGTGAATTTATGTATATTTAAAACATAGAAATCATTTATAAAAACCATTAAAGAATTAATATAAAAGGAACATATCTATGAAACTGAATACTCAATACCCTTGATTATAAGTACCTGAAAAGAGATTTGGAAGAGTGGCTGCATATTTTTAAAAAAAGAATCAAAGGGACAGCCATCAAAATATTTGCAGTAGTCATCTCTAGAAAGTGTAATTCTCAATGGTATTTATTTATGTATTTTTGCTGAGGAAGATTTCCCCTGAGCTAACATCTGCGCCAATCTTCCTCTATTTTGTATGTGGGTTGCTGCCACAGCGTGGCCGCCGACAAGTGGTATAGGTCTGTGCCTGGGAACCGAACCCTGGGCCACCAAAGTGGAGCATGCCAAACTTAACCACTGGGCCACAGGGCCAGTCCCAGTGAATGGTTTTTATTTTGTTTTTATTCTTAGCATTTTCTAATTATTTTTATGATTAGAAAAATAATAAATGCTATTTTTTAAAAAATTATGTTCATTTGTTATTGAGGAGATCAATTTTCCCAAAGTGTGGACCTTTCATCACCAGCATCAGAAATTGCCTGGAGATATATTGAAGATGCAGATTCTTTGGCCAAGTCTCAGGCTTCCTGAATCAGAATTTCTTGATGGTGTGGCCCAAGAATTAGCATTTTTAACGAGTACTCTGATGATTCTCATGCATATTAATAAGGTTGATAAAGAGTTGATTCAGAGTAAAAAAGCTAACATGCCCGGTTTGTACTCTTTTTATATGTGGGCCAGAATCTCTGTACTAAATCTCCCAGTTCTCCTGTCAGCATATAAACAAGTCAGAAAGTGCACTGGATTCCTGGGAGGTGTGGGCATGATCCCTCCTCCAGCAAATCTGAATTTTCTTGATTTCCTGATGAAAGGAATCTGAGGAATGTTAACAACTCCGCTATAGAGACCAGATGAGACCAAGTGGCTGAAGTGACCTTAGGTCATTCAGTAGCAGTCATTTTGAGTGAGTTGAGCCCATGTTGATGGGTTACCTGGTCCACGCTTATCACTTTCATGTTGCCCTGCTAGCCCTCTAAGCTACCCTTAACTGTTCCTCATCTGTAGAGTAGAGATGATAATAATACCTATCTTATCAGATTTTTTTTTTCAAATGCTAGAAACAAGAGTTCAGAGTAATCCATGCCCTTAGCAGTATATTTTGGGTTAGACCCAAAGAACTTCCTAATGATTGGTGCTGTTACACAAATAATAATGATAGAACTAGTACTTACTCAGCCCTTATTATGTGCTAGGTACTGCTCTAAGCACTTTACATCACTTAATTTTTAGCCTCTTAACAATCATATGAGGTGGATATTATTATCTCTATTTTACAGATGAAGAAACTGAGGCTTAGAGAGGCTCAAGGGTCACAGAGTTAGGAAGTGGTGAAATCAAAACTTCAACCCAGAACCCCACACTTAGCAACTTCACTGTACTGTCTCTTTCCACAAATTTATTTTATTACTAATTAAATATACATAATTTATGTCAGGCAGACTTATTAACTAGAATTTTTTTAACTCCTAAGAATATTTTTTCTTACTCAATCTTCCATGCAGAAAAATTACTCAGCTAAGGAAATGAATGAAATCAGCATTTTCACATTCACCTAGAGAAAACATCCTTTGTATCTTAAGAAAAAAATGAAAACAATAATTTATCCAAAGGGTCATGTGAATTCTTGAAAATAAGCAGTGAAAGGAAGAGAGGGAAGAAGGATCACATCACCTAGATACGATGTTGAAGGCTATAAATGAATCAAGGGATTAACCTTTTAACAATTGGATAGTATTTTAACAACATTAACCCATCCATATCATTCAACATATGATTCACCAAAGGAAGAATCTCCCCCTACCCAAGTCACTTCCTAAAAATGCCCGATGTCATGCAGTGCAGGCTCTTACTTTCCTCTGAAAGTCTCTAGGATTTGATTGTGTTCTTGCCTTGTGCCGCACTGCCCCAACCCCAAGCAAGCACACTGTTCTCAGAGGTTGTCTCAGGATTTCTTATTGTCAAGACAAGAAAATTGACAAGGATGGCCAGAACTCCCTCCATATTTTCACCTTGACCAGGTGGGAGGAGACACATGGGTTTAAATCAGCCAGGTATGTGGATTGAAAGGCCATTGCCTGTATATGCTTTGTTATTAAGCCCATATCTTTCCATGATCAAGCAGATAAAAACCAGTCTACCTGTTAATGTCTGTTAATATTAGGGGTTATTCAGCTCTGTAATCCAGATCTCTGGTGAAAAGACTGTTTGGTTAAAATGTGGCAGCATATTGGGACTCAAGACTCAAGGAATGGGAAATGGGTGCTGAGATCCTCTAAAGATTATCTCAAAATATCCTATTATTGCTCATACAGTTCCCTCTTGCAGCTGAAGTATTCACTAGAAGAAATATCTACTTAAGGTTTTCTCATTCTCTCTTAATCTACAGATTTTATTAAAATAATGGGCATTTCTAAGTTTATTCATCATGAAAGCACTAATAACAATATCCCCAAGCAAAAGTTTCAAAACAAACTTATTCAGATCATATAACCACCATATAATGAATTTTAAATATGTCTAGTCTTAGGTAAAACTCAGTTAATGCAGACATGAATTTAAGTATATAAAATCAAAGACAGTCAAGGAATTAAAATATGTGAACGCAATAGTTGACACTTTACAATGCCATTAACCTTAACAAAGCAAGAGTTTTCCAAAGCCCATGTTAGTCCCTGGGAATATATTACGCACCACTGGAAGTCCAGTTAATCAAGAAAGGTCATAGAGTCACAAGTTGAGAAACTATCCTTTAAGTGTAGTAAAGTTGGTAAAAGAGCCTAATTCATAGCATTATTATATTCAGGCCATATGGGTAGGTTGTAAATCCTCCGAAATTGTATATGTACTTTTTGACTTTCATTTACTTGTGATTGCTTCCTCCGTGTTCTATTGAGACATGTTGGCATTTCTATCTTGTTTCATTATTCCACTTATTAGTGGTTGCATTTACTGGGTTCTCTTAACTTCTTATTAAACTTTGGACAAATATAAATAAAAAGAGTGGAGAAAAGAGAACTTTTAAAAGAAGCTCCACCCAACTAAGCAGTCAAAGAACCATCCAGTGGGTCAATATTCAATAATCCTCCAAAACCTTTCTTTTTTGTCTCACAAAGACACTGTCACCTTCAAGAATAGGGAACCATCTATGAGGCTACTTCCACAGAAGCAACCCTGTGCTCTCCTTCCAGCAATGCAGCAGCATCTTCTCTACCTGGGTTCTCCTCCTTCAGAGACCCACCTTTCCTTTACTCTTTGTCTTCATTTTGGTTCCCCTAGAAGCCAACCCTGAGACAAGAATACACATACAGATAGTTTATTTGAGTGGTGATCTCAGGAAATGCCAGCAGGGGAAGTAAGACAAGGAAGGGAAGACAGCCAATAAACAAGTGTTTTCAAGCATGTTAGCTCTATGGGTAACAGGTGCTTAGTCCCTCTGGGGACTTCTGGGAACCAGTGTAGAACCTATGCTTCTGAGCTATTATTCTACCTAAGAAGCAAGGAAGCTAGAGATTTATACACCAACTCCTATCAATTACTAGTTAAGGGCTGCTCCTGGGAGGCATTAAATCTTCACACATCCAGCCTCCATGCTCACAGTTGGACCTCTAGCCACTAGAAAGCCATTGGAAGGTGGTACAGCTGCTGATAGTTGATAAGGCCCTAAGGAGACATGGGCAGGACACCAGCAGCATTTGCTCCACTAGTGTCTGAGATTCCAAACTAGGACACCGAGACCCATTATCAAAAGGGTCTCAGAAAAGGGAAGAAGATCAAAGGCTCTGGAGACAGACTGGTTTCAAAATTTGGGTTCTTAACTTCTCTAAGCTTCAAAATTCCACAAAGGATTGTTGTGGGGACTGAATAATTCATGTAAAAGTACCCCATATGGTGACTGGCACATAGTACATATTCCCCCAAATGCTAGTTATTAATATTATTATTAACACTTCATCCCCTCACAGAGACCTAAAGCCAGACAGGATCTAAAAATGTTCTGCTTGACCAGGTTGCCCAGCAGGGACCCAGAAATTCCAGACTTGCTGCTGGCACAGCATTTACACTGGCATCGGTGAGCAGAACTGATGAAACCTCTGGGTCTCAGTCCAACTAGTCTTGAATACGTGGCCAGATGGAGCCCTGAATTATCATCAGAGGGGGAGAGGGTTGTCTCAAACTGAGTGGGGCTCGATAGGTCCCAGAAGAGTAGATAGATCTCCCAAGGAAGGAGCAGGTCCAAGGGCAGACCCATCTTGTGGTCCAGCTTACCTTCTCCACATTATTTTCTTACCCAGCCACTCAGGCAGTCTGTAATTTTTTTTATATTCATGAGGAAAAGTAAGAGAGGAAAGAACTAGTACTTATCCTTCTCCATAACAAGTTCCAACACAAAAACATAACTGCCCTTCCAATAAGCAAGTATTTTTGGAATTCCTTAGTTCAAATGAAATTACATGGTTCACATGCTCAAAGCATTTTTTTCCAACTGTTTTTCCTCTCCAGTCAGTGAAGACCAGACTTTTGGAAAAACTCAAACTTTCATTAAAGTCAAGCCAGGCAGGATATAAAAGCTGGGTGGGTCCTGCTCAGATTTTTCTTTGTTGCTAAACATCTCTACCTAACTGACAGCAAAGACAGATTTTGGGAAGGGATGCAGAGGGCATGGAGAGCCCTGTGAGGCCACATAAAGACAACAATAAAAAGCTTTGAGAAGAAAATTTGTCATATTTTCCAAAAAGCAGAAAACACTAACTTTTCAATTCTTAAGATAGCATCTGAAATAAATATATAGGAAATGAAATAACCACCATATAATGAATACAATGCTGTATTTTTCTAAATTTGTCACTAATAATGAAGATTACAATTGAAATTCCAAATTTTTAAAGTGTTTAACCACTAATATTTGCAGACCCTTGATAAAAAATCTTGCCCTCTTTAATTAAAATAAACACATATCTCCAAAATTGACACTGGAAGGAGCAGCTCCACATGGAGAGGAATAGCTGCATCTTATATCCTCCTAGATTCCTCTTCACCTTGGCCTGGCATGGAGGGCACTGTTCCCTCCTTTAATATTGGCCTAAGCCGGGATAATAGACTGGTTTGATTCCCAGAGCACTTCCTGATGAATTTCCTCTCCCCTAATCTCTGTCTCAGAGTCAGCTTTCCTGAGAACCCAATTTGTGGCAGGTGCCCACAGCCCAGGTGCCCATAACTGGAAACCTTAACTCCTCAAGTCTAGACTCAAAAGAGTAAAGGAATAGAAAGTTCCTGTGTGTGGAACTCTCTTGTGCTCAGTTGAATGGAGGTATTAATGATCATTCTCTTGCAGGAGGAAGTTTGTCTCTCTCTCTTTTAAGGTCTCTGAATAATAACCATATCAGAATACAACACAATAAATACAATATTTATGAAAATGTGGGTTGTGGGAGCATTTTGTTCCAAACTCTCTTAGAAATAGAGTCAATAAATAAATTAGCAAAAAAGAAAAGAGTGACAAATAGAAATGAAAGAAGTACTGATACATCTCACCTTGTAAAAAACACATTCCTGAAAAAGTGGACTATGAATCATATTTTGGTGAATTAAATTATATTTTAAAGTCAGTAGTGGAACTCACCATTTAAAGATTTGTGAGAAATAGTTTTGCAGAGAAAAAATTGCAAATTTAAACACTATGTTCCAATTTATTTTATGAAACTAGATTTTCACTCACTGAAATGATTTAAAGTGTTTGTTATTCAAAGTCTAAAAACCACAGCAAAACGTCTGTATAAAAAAATATAAAATTACATTCAATTCTAACTAATTATTCTTGACCCAATGTTTTTAAATACAGAGGGAGAAAAAGTCACTTAAAGTTACATATTGCTATAATGTTCTTGAGATTAACCAAACTGTTAGTACTGGAACTTTGTTGTATTATTATTGCTCAAAATAATGCACTGACAAACACTTATCATTCTCTCCTTTAAATAATTTTAATTCTAGGGGCCGCCCGGTGGCGCAGCGGTTTAGTTCGCGCTTGGCAGCCCGGGGTTCGTGAGTTCGGATCCCGGGCGCCCGCCGACGCACTGTCTGTCAGCCACGTCGTGGCGGCGTCCCATATAAAGTGGAGGAAGATGGGCACGGATGTTAGCCCAGGGCCAGTCTTACTCAGCAAAAGGGGGAGGATTGGCGACGGATGTTAGCTCAGGGCTGGTCTTCCCCACAAAAAATAAATAAATAAATAAATAAATAATTTTAATTCTAATGCTATGTTTTGGTAATGGATTTAAACTTGATCCTGGATGAGTAGCCAAGAATAGAGAAATGAAGGTTAGGAACTTACTTATCCTCTTCTGCCAAAAAGTTTTCCCCTGTCCCCCTAAATTAGTAGTCACAGAGTAATCACGGATGGTTTGGTACCAGCTTTGGATAGAAGATTGAGAACTTGGCCTTAGTTCAAAGCCAGCAACTCACATTTAAATAAAATGAACATTTGGGTGCAGTGCTCAAATTGAGATAAGATTATATTATAAAGATTCAGGAGGAAATCAGTCCTAAGATCACTTCTATTTGCAGTGGAATGAGGAACTTCCTTTGGAGTATAATAATATAAGTAGATCTGTTATTGCAAAGTTACCTAAACCTGTGTATGTGATATTATCAGAGGCAACAGGCACAAGTATGTGGGTCAGAAAGAGCATGTACCGAGATCCAAAATACTGACATGTACTCTCTTGAGAAGAGTTTCAGTTGCATAAGCATATTTTAAAAAATAGGCTTCTGGGTTACAAGTCACTTCACTTTTCTGGGCCTCTTAGATTTCTCATGTGAAAAGGCAAAAGACATTTTGTGCCCAGTACAGAAAGTGGAAGTGAAAGAGCAGCCATACGTCCTTACACTGAGGAGGTCTGTGCAGGCCCATAGCTCCTCCAACTCCTTTCGGATGTTCTGCTTCATCTTCTCCAACTCTTGGGTCAGGAGTGTGCTTAACTCCATGATGAATGTCACTAGAGGTTTAGAAGTGGTGAGAGACCAACACAGATTCCAGTCCATCCTTGTGGGTTCCAGTTTGTCCTTGCTTCCTCCACTTCGCATCCTAACTACCTGTCCTGTGACTACCTCCAGCACTAGACACAGGAAAAGTAGCTTCACATAGACAGTATAACCAGCTTCTATAATTGCATACAGTCAAATCCCTATAGTAAATCCCTTACTGTGTATATTTCTCATAGTGATTCTCCTTCTCTGAACAAACGCTGACTGATACCTTTAGGCTGGATTGTTTTTGTTTCTTACTATTACAAAAAGTGCTACTATGAACATTCATGTTTGTGTTTTCTGGCACACTTGTGCAAGAATTCCTCTACGATATATACCTAAGAGTACATATTGCTGGATTGTAGAGTATTCAAATGCTCAACTTATAATGCCAAATTCTATTCCACAGTGCTTGTGCCAATTTATGCTTATACCAGCATCGTTTAAGAGTTCTTCTTGATCCAAGTCTTCACAATTACTTAGTATGGTAGTACTTAATTTTACCCATCTGAAGAGTATAATATGGTTTATTAATATAATCTTAATATTTATATGATTTCTAATGAAGGTGGGGAATCTTTTTATATTTTTAGTCTCCATATTTTCTCTTCTGCGAAGTGACTATTCATGACTTTTACCCATTTTTCTGTGGCATTGATTGACATTTAATTATTGATATACTGAGGATTTCTGTACATATTCTGGAAACAAAACTTTTAGAGTTATATGGAGTGGTGTGCTTGAGTTGGCTTGTACAGTCTCACAAGAGTAATTTTGTGCATCTCTTCTTAACTCCATGTTTATTGACATCATGTTGTAGCTTGAAATAGGCCTTGGTGGGAGTATTTCCTCTATGAAAATCATCAAACCCTACAAATCATGCCTTTCCCCTTAGAAAGCTAGTTTTTAAACATTTACCAGCACACCACTAGTTATATATGTTGCAAATATCTACTATTGGTTTGTGGATTGTGTACAGATTCTTTTATGGGGTCTTTTGAAGAACAGAAATCCTTAATTTTACTCTAGTCAGATTTGTCAATCTTTTCAGTTTTCGATAAGCTTTTTTTGTGTGTTTTGTTTAAGAGATTCTTCTCTACCCCAAAGTTAAAAAGATATTATTGAATATTTTCTTTTAGATGTTTAAATATATCAGTTTTCACATCAAAGTCTTTAATACATCTAGAATTGACTTATGTATTGTGTGAGGTAAGAATCCAATTTATTTTTTCCCCTATATTGTCCCAGCACCACTTATTGACTAATTCTTTCTTTGCACGTTATATACAATACCACTTCTGTTATATATTACATCCATATATGTGTGGATCATATATGTATGGATATGTTCTGGACTCTCTGCTATTCCATTAATCGATTTGTCTATTGCAGCATCAGTACCACATCTCTTCATCATTATAACTTTATAATTAAAGTCTTCAAATCTGATAGGGCAAGTCCCCCTACCTTATTCTTCTCCAAAATAGTCTGTTATATTTTGACCTTAGTTCATCTTTACAAATTTTAGAATCAGCTTGTCAGTTTGGGGGGAAAAAACCCATTGGGATTTGGAATTAAATTACATTAAATCTATAGATCAAATTGGGAGAACTGGCAACTTTACGATAGTCTTCCTATTGAACATCCTTCACCATTTATTTCTATAATAGGTCTTTGATGTTCATCAAATACAGTTTTCAAATTTATTCCATATAGGTCTTATACAACTTTCACTAAATGTAGCTTATATTTTTTTATTGTTATGGTAAACTGCATTGTTTTCAAAATTGTATTTTCTAACTGTTTGTTGCCAATGCTTAGAAATATATTTGATTGTGTATATTGGTATTCTGTTCATCCATGTTGCTAAGTTCTGTTATAACTAATCATTTGCCTGTAGATTCTTTGGGACTTTCTATGTAGCCAGTTATATCTTTATGAATAAAGACTATTCCAATACTTCTACCTTTTACTGCTTTTCTTCATCTTTGTGCTTTATTACTTCTTTTTCTTGTCTTACTGCACTTGTTAGGAAATCCAGTATAATGTTGAATAGAAGTAAATGGACTTCTTTATTTTGTTTCTGACTTCTTAGGGTCTGCTTCTCATTTTTTTTTTTATCACTAGGAGTATTGTTTGCTGCATCTTTTAAGATGATCATAGGTTTTATCCCCTTTACTCTGTTAATGTAGTGAATTATATTTGTATATTTTCTAATGTTTAACTATCTTTGCATTTCTGGATAAACTCAACTTGTTTATGATATATTATCTTTTTAAAATAAACCCCTGGGTTTGTTTTATTAGTATTTTATTTTAATTTTGTAGCTATGTTTATGATTGAGATTGGCCCAGTGTTTCTTTACTGTACTGTCTTTGCAGGGTTTTGATATCAAGATTATATTAATCTCATACAATGACTTGTGTCATAGTCCCTCTTTTTCTATTCTCTGGGACAGTTTTAAAGATTGGAATGGTCTCTTCCTTGAAAGTCTGGTATAAGTCATCTGTAAAAAATCTGAACTTAATATTTTCTTTGTGGGTAGACTTTAAAATATTGATTATGTTTATTTAGTAGTTATAAGACAATTCAGGTTCTCCATTTTTGAGTAAATTTTGTTGTTATATTTTTCTAGGAATTTGCCCATTTCACTTAAGTTTTCAAGTGTTTGGCCAAAACTGATGCATTTAAAAAAATCTTTGCCTTATCTTTATGTCCCTTTCACTCCTAATATTGCTTATTTTTTCTTTCTCTTTTTTCTTTCTCAACCTCAGCAGAGATTTCTCTATTTACAAAAGAGGACTTTTAATTTTGTGGATTTTCTCTTTTGCATCTTTGTTTACTTTTTCGTGAACTTCTGTTTTTATCTTTATCTGCTTCCTTCTACTTTTTTTTATTGCTCTTTTACTAATTAAGTTGAACACATAGCTCACTAATTTTCAACCTTTTTTCTTGCCTAAAATAAGCATTTAAATTAATAAATTTCCCTTAAAGAACCACTTTGTATCCTACAGGACATGGTAGGTAGTATTTTTGTTATCATTCAGTTTTTAGTACTTTTTAATTTCTACTATCATTTCTTCTTTTACACATGAATTATTTATCAGTGTTTCAATATTTTCAAATAAATAGGGAATTTTATGAATTTATCTTTTGTTATTTGCCACCCCAGATCCATCACATGAAGTTTGTTTTCTAGAGTCAGTCATTGTTAACAGCTTCTTGTGTATCTTCCCAAAGATATTCAATGCATTTGCAAGCATAGATTAATATATATTTATACTTCTATAAAAAACAATGGGACCATTCTAGAGCATTGCATTGGATCTTTTTTTCTACTTAACAGTATACCTTAGAATTGTTCTATATCTGCATCTGTAGATGTACTTCATTTTTTTGACTGCTCAACATTCCATTGTATAGATGTCATATTACTTATTTAACCAGTCCTCTATTAATGAGACATTTCAGTTATTTCCCATCTTTTGCTATTATGAACAATGCTGCAATGAGTATTCCTTTACAGGCATTTTTGCCTACCTGTGTGATTATGTGCATAGGATAAATTCCTAGGAGTAGAATCACAGTGTCAAACAGAATGTATTTTGACACATATTGCCAGATTGTTCTTAAAGCCATCACACCAATTAACACTCTCATCATACAGGGAGTGCTCATTTTATCACAGAAATATCAGATTTTTTGATTGTTGTCAATTTGGTAAGTAAAAAGAATACCCTATTATTGTGTTAATTTTCTATTAAGGAAAAAGGATCATAAAAGTTATTTTTAAAAATCTTCAGGCATTCAAAGGAGAAAGAAACATCTGTTTGGGAATGAGGGGCATGGGAATTTTCAGAGGAGGTAGCCCTTAGCAGGGTCTGGACTAATAGGTGGAAATATGGCAGTCAAGAGGGAGGCAGGGGGCAAAGCATTCAAGGCATGAACCGTGTAGAGAGTATAGCCTGAGTAAGGCACAGAGGGTGGCAAATTGTTTCACAAGTAACCTAGTTTGTCTAAAGCAGAAGGAGCACACCCTGAGTAGTGGGGGAAATACACCTAGTAGGCATCAAGGAATCATTAAAGCGAGGACTCCCAGCCCTGGCTGCCCATTGCAATCACTGGGGAGCTTTAAAGAAAAAAAATTGTTCTAGGATTCTGCTAGGAGTTTTATGGTTTCAGGTCTTACATTCAAGTCTTTAATCCATTTTGAATTTATTTTTGTATATGGTGTAAGATAGTGGTCCATTTTCTTTTTTTCTGCATGTTGCTGTCCAGTTTCCCCAACATCATTTATTGAAGAGACTGTCTTTTCCCCATTGTATATTCTTGCCTCCTTTGTCATAGATTAATTAATTATATATGCATGGGTTTATTTCTGGGCTCTCTATTCTAGTCCATTGATCCATGAGTCTGTTTTTGTGCTAATACCATGCTGTTTTGATTACTATAGCATTGTAGTATAGTTGAATGGATGAAGAAGATGTGCTATATATGTATATATATATACGTGTATATATATGTGTGTATGTGTATGTGTATATACACACACATGCACACACACACACAATGGAATATTACTCAGCCATAAAAAAGAATGAAATCTTGGGGCCGGCTCAGTGGCTCAGCAGTTTACTTTGCACTTGGCGGCCCAGGGTTTGCAGGTTCGGATCCCGGGCGCCTGCCGACACACGGCTTGTCAGCCATGCTGTAGCAGCGTCCCATATAAAGTAGAGGAAGATGGGCACGGATGTTAGCCCAGGGCCGGTCTTCCTCAGCAAAAAGAGGAGGATTAGCAACGGATGTTAGCTCAGGGCTGGTCTTCCTCACACACAAAAAAAAGAATAAAATCTTGCCATTTGTGACGATGTGGATTGACGTAGAGGGTATTATGCTAGGTGAAATAAATCAAACAGAGAAAGGCAAATACCATATGATTTCACTTCTGTGTGGAACCTAAAAAACAAATGAACAAACAAAACAAAACAGAAACAGACTCATAGATACAGGAAATATACTGGTGGTTACCAGGCAGGGGAAGAATTAGGGGGCAGGTAAAATAGGTGAAGGGGATTAAGACGTATAAACTTCCAGTTATAAAATAAGTCACAGGGATGTAATGTACAGCCTAGGGAATACAGTCAATCATATTGTAATAACTTTGTATGGTGACAGATGATAACTTGACTTATTGTGGTGATCATTTTGTGATGTATATAAATTTTGAATCACCATGATGTACACTGGTGGTCTAGTGGTTAAGATTTAGCGCCCTCACCACTGCAGCCCAGGGTTCATTTCCCTGTCAGAGAACCACACCACCGGTCTGTCGATTGTCATGATGTGGCAGCTGGGTGTTACTGTGATGCTGAAAGCTATGCCACTGGTATTTCTTTTTTTTTTTTTTTTTTTTACAATTTTTTTTATTGATGTCTTAATAGTTTATAACACTGTGGGGTTTTAGTTGTACATTTTTGTTTGTCCATCACCTTGTGGATGTAACCCTTCACCCCTTGTGCCCCCCCCACCCCCCTTCCCCTTGGTAACCACCAATCAGTTCTCTCTGTCCGTGTGTTCACTTATATTCCATATATGAGTGAGTTCATGCAGTGTCTGTCCTTCTCTCTCCGGCTTATTTCACTTAACATAATACCCTCTAGGTCCTTCCATGTTGTTGCAAATGGGACAATTGTGTCTTTTCTTATGGCTGAATAGTATTCCATCATATGTATATACCACATCTTCTTTAACCAATCATCAGTCAAGGGACACTTGGGTTGCTTCCACTTCTTGGCTATAGTGAATAATGCTGCAATGAACATAGGGGTGCATACGCCTCTTGTGATGGTTGATTTCATGTCCATTGGGTAGATGCCCAAGAGTGGGATTGCTGGATCATACGGTATTTCTATTTTTAATTTTTTGAGGACTCTCCATACTGTTTTCCATAGAGGCTGCACCAGTTTGCATTCCCACCAGCAGTGAATGAGGGTCCCCATTTCTCCACAACCTCTCCAGCATTTGTTGTTATTTGTCTTTGTGATTATAGCCATTCTAACCGGTGTAAGGTGATATCTTAGTGTAGTTTTAATTTGCATTTCCCTGATGATTAGTGATGTTGAACATCTTTTCATGTGTCTATTGGCCATCTGGATCTCTTCCTTGGAAAAATGTCTGTTCATATCCTCTGCCCATTTTTTGATCAGGTTGTTTGTTTTTTTGTTGCTCAGTTGTATGAGATCTTTATATATTACTGAGATTAATCCCTTGAGGGACAAACGATTTGCAAATATTTTCTCCCAGCTGGTGGGTTGTTTATTCATTTTGATCCTGGTTTCATTTGCCTTGTAGAAGCTCTTTAGTCTGATGAGGTCCCACTTGTTTATTTTTTCTTTTGTTTCCCTTGTCTGGGTAGACATGGAATCTGAAAGGATCCCTTTATGTCCAATCTCAATTAGTGTACTGCCTATATTTTCTTCCAGGAGTTTTATAGTTTCAGGTCTCACTTTCAGGTCTTTGATCCATTTTGAATTGATTTTTGTATATGGCGATAGGAGATGGTCTACTTTCATTCTTTTGCATGTTGCTGTCCAATTTTCCCAGCACCATTTATTGAAGAGACTTCCCTCTCTCCATTGTATGTTCTTTGCTCCTTTGTCGAAGATTAGCTGTCCATAGGTGTGTGGTTTTATTTCTGGGCTTTCAATTCTGTTCCATTGATCTGTGTGTCTATTCTTGTACCAGTACCATGCTGTTTTGATTACTGTAGTTTTATAGTATATTTTGAAATCAGGGATTGTGATGCCTCCAGCTTTGTTCTTTTTTTTCAGAATTGCTTTAGCTATTTGGGCTCTTTTGTTGCCCCATACGAATTTCAATAGTTTTTGTTCTATTACCGTGAAGAATGACATTGGGGTTCTGATTGGGATTGCATTGAATCTGTAGATTGCTTTAGGTAGAATGGACATTTTAGCTATATTTATTCTTCCAATCCATGCACATGGAATATTTTTCCATTTCTTTATGTCCTCCTCGATTTCTTTCAATAGTGTCTTATAGTTTTCATTGTATAGGTCTTTGACCTCCTTGGTTAAATTTATTCCCAGATATTTTATTCTCTTTGTTGCAATTGTAAATGGGATTGTCTTTTTGAGTGCTCTTTCTGTTGTTTCATCGTTAGTGTATAGAAATGCAATTGATTTTTGTAAGTTGATTTTATACCCTGCCACTTTACTGTAGTTGTTGATTGTTTCTAGTAGTTTTCTGATGGAATTTTTTGGGTTTTCTATGTATAAGATCATGTCGTCTGCAAATAGTGAGAGTTTCACTTCTTCATTGCCTATTTGGAGTCCTTTTATTCCTTTTTCTTGCCTAATTGCTCTGGCCAGAACTTCCAGTACTATGTTGAATAAGAGCGGTGAGAGTGGGCACCCTTATCTTGTTCCTGTCCTCAAAGGAATGGCTTTCAGTTTTTCCCTGTTGAGTAGGATGTTAGCCGTAGGTTTGTCATTTTCGACCCTTATTATGTTGAGGTACTTTCCTTCCATACCCATTTTGTTGACAGTTTTTATCATAAATGGATGTTGGATCTTGTCGAATGCCTTCTCTGCATCGATTGAGATGATCATGTGGTTTTTATTCTTCATTTTGTTAATGTGGTGTATCACGTTGATTGATTTGCGGATGTTGAACCATCCCTGTGTCCCTGGTATAAATCCCACTTGATCGTGGTGTATGATCTTTCTGATGTATTGCTGTATTCGGTTTGCCAATATTTTGTTGAGGATTTTTGCGTCTATGTTCATCAGTGATATTGGCCTGTAGTTTTCCTTCTTTGTATTGTCCTTGTCTGGCTTTGGTATCAGGATTATGTCAGCCTCATAGAATGTGTTGGGAAGTATTCCATCTTCCTCTATTTTTTGGAATAGTTTGAGAAGGATAGGTGCTAAATCTTCTTTGAACGTATGATAAAATTCTCCAGGGAAGCCATCTGGTCCTGGGCTTTTATTTTTTGGGAGGTTTTTGATTACTGTTTCAATCTCTTTACTTGTGACTGGTCTGTTCAGATTCTCTATTTCTTCTTGATTCAGTTTTGGGAGGTTGTACGCTTCCAAGAATTTGTCCATTTCCTTTAGGTTGTCCAATTTGTTGGTGTAAAGTTTTTCATAGTATTCCCTAATAATCCCTTGTATTTCTGTGGTTTCTATTGTAATTTCTCCTCTTTCATTTCTAATTTTATTTATTTGAGTCTTCTCCCTTTTTTTCTTAGTGAGTCTGGCTAAGGGTTTGTCAATTTTATTTATCTTCTCAAAGAACCAGCTCTTTGTTTCATTGATCCTTTCTACTGTTTTTTTGGTTTCAATTTCATTTATTTCTGCTCTGATTTTTACTATTTCCCTCCTTCTGCTGATTCGGGGCTTTGTCTGTTCTTCTTTTTCCAATTTTGTTAGGTGCAATTTAAGGTTATTTATTTGGGATTTTTCTTGTTTGTTAAGGTGAGCTTGTATTGCTATGAATTTCCCTCTCAGGACTGCTTTTGCTGCATCCCATATGAGTTGGTATAGTGTATTTTCCTTTTCATTTTTCTCCAGATAGCTTTTGATTTCTCCTTTAATTTCATCAACGACCCATTGGTTGTTCAGTAGCATGTTGTTTAGTCTCCACATCTTTGTCCCTTTCCTAGTTTTTTCCTTGCAGTTGATTTCTAGTTTCACAGCATTATGATCAGAAAAGATGCTTGTAATGATTTCAATCTTCTTAAATTTATAGAGGTTTGCCTTGCTTCCTAATATATGGTCTATCCTTGAGAATGTTCCATGTGCACTTGAGAAGAATGTGTACTCTGCTTTTTTTGGGTGGAGTCCTCTGTATATATCTATTAAGTCCATTGCATCTAGTTTTTTGTTTAAGTCCATTATTTCCTTATTGACTTTTTGTCTAGATGGTCTATCTATTGATGTAAGGGGGGTGTTAAGATCCCCTACTATTATTGTGTTATTGTTAATATCTCCTTTAAGGCTTTTTAGCAGTTGTTTTATGTACTTTGGTGCTCCTGTGTTGGGTGCATAGATATTTATAAGTGTTATGTCTTCTTGGTGAAGTGTCCCTTTTATCATTATATATTGCCCTTCTTTGTCTCTCATTACCTTTTTTATCTTGAAGTCTACTTTGTCTGATATAAGTATAGCAACTCCTGCTTTCTTTTGTTTGCCATTAGCTTGGAGTATTGTTTTCCATCCTTTTATTTTGAGTCTGTGTTTGTCTTTAGAGCTGAGATGTGTTTCCTGGAGGCAGCAGATTGTTGGATCTTGGTTTTTAATCCATCCTGCCACTCTATGTCTTTTGATTGGAGAATTCAATCTATTTACATTTAGAGTGATTATTGATATATGAGGGCTTAATGTTGCTATTTTATTGTTCATCTTCTGGTTCTTTTGCATTTCCTTCGTTTCTTGTCCCTTGTGTTTCGGACTGCAAATTCAATTTGGTATTTCTACATGCTCATTCTCTTGGTTTTCTCTTTATTTGTCATGTGTGGTTCTCTTCTGGTTATTTGTTTAGTGGTTACCATGAGGTTTATATAAGCGATCTCCTGGATAAGAAAGTACCTTTTCGGATGCCTCCTTTTTCCTGAGGCTGGGTCGATTCAATCCCTTACCTCTTCCCCTCCTTATTTGTTATCTCTTTATTCCAGATTGTGTCATGAATGTGTGTTTCCAGTGATGAGCTTGAATTAATTTTTGATGTTATCCAATTGTAGTTTGTTCTGGTTTAGTCTCCTTGCTTTTCTCCTTGCTGAAATCTTTGTATCCCCTTTCTCATTTGTTTTTTTTCAGGCCTAAGGGCCTTCTTGAGCATTTCTTGTAGTGGGGGTCTTGTGGTGACGAACTCTCTCAGCTTTTGTTTATCAGGGAGAGTTATTATTTCTCCATCGTATTTGAAGGATATTTTTGCTGGATAAAGTATTCTCGGCTGAAGGTTTTTGTCTTTCATGATTTTGAATATATCATTCCAGTCTCTCCTAGCCTGTAGAGTTTCTGTCGAGAAATCAGCTGAGAGCCTGATGGGGTTTCCTTTGTATGTTATTTTGTTTTTTTGTTTAGCTGCCTTCAATATTATTTCCTTGTCACGGGTATTTTTCAAGTTTGCTACTATGTGGCGAGATGATTTTTTATTCCTGTTTATATATTTAGGTGATCTATTGATTTCATTCACTGTTATTTCCCTCTCGTTCCCTAGGTTGGGGAAGTTCTCAGCTATTATTTCTTTGAACAAACTCTCTGTTCCTTTTTCTCTTTCTTCTCCTTCTGGAATACCTATTATCCTTATGTTGCTTTTCCTCATTGAGTCTGATATTTCTCGAAGAATATCTTCATTTCTTTTTAGTCTTAGCTCTCTCTTCTCCTCTATCTGGAGCATTTCTGTGTGGCTATCCTCAATAGTGCTAATTCATTCCTCCATATTGTCAGTTCTGCTCTTTAAAGTTTAAAGACCATTTTTTCCACTATCTCTTTGATTTTGTTTTTCATCTCCAATAATTGTGATTGGTTTTTCTTTATGGTTTCAATCTCTTTTGTGACAAAATCCCTGAATTTGTTGATTTGTTTTTGTGTGTTCTCTTGTATTTCGTTGAGTTTGTTTATAATAGCTATTTTGAATTCTCTCTCATTCAGGTTATCAAATTCTGTGCCTTCAGGGTTGGTTTCTGGGTGTTTGTCATTTTCCTTTTGGTCTGTAGCCATGACAAATTGTCACAAGGATCCGACGGGGACGGCTTTATTTTTTCCCCTCATGATAAAGTTGGTCCTGCAGTTTCCCCCTGCTGCCACTGGATGGAGATCATGAGCAGTTTGCTCTGAGGCGGCTGCAGCCCCCGGAAGGGATTATGGTGAAATGCCGGGTGTGTGGGGGGAGGGGTCCTCTCTTTCTCCTGCTTGACCCGGGGGTTTCCTTTCTGGCTCTCTTAGGGTGTTTGCTGCACCCCCTAAACAGTCCGTCGTCGCTTCCCAGTGGGGATCTCGTGACAGTCTGTGAGAGCACCTGGATGGCAACAGTTTTCCCTGCTGTGGGCCGCCCCTCCCCCCTCTGTCTGCGAACCACGCTGTCTTTGTCGATCAATTGGGGAGGGGGAGTACAACTTCTTACCTCTCCTCCCGTCCTTTTGGGCTTCCTGTGCCTCCACCGTCCGATGTATGGCAGCAGGGGTTTCTTAGAAGTCCTTCGTAGTGTTTGATTGAGCTCTGTTGGAATGTGAATGATGTTTTCTTTGTGTCATAGGGGGCAGAGATTCAAAGAGGGAATCTCACTCCGCCATGATGCTGACATCACTCTCGCCACTGGTATTTCAAATACCCAGCAGGATCACCCATGGTGGACAGGTTTCAGCAGAGGTTCCAGATTAAGACAGACTAAGAAGAAGGACCTGGCCACCCTCTTCTGAAAAAATTGGCCACAAAACCCCTATAAATAGCAGCAGAGCATTGTCTGATACAGTGCCAGATGATGAGAGGATGGCACAAAAAGACTGGGCAGGCTTCTGCTGTGCTGTACGCAGGGTCACTAGGAGTTGGAATCAACTCGATGGCACTAACAACAAATGATGTACACCTGAAACTAATAGGATATTGTGTGTCAATTATACTTCAATGAAAAAAGAAGATCTCACATAAAAAAAAAAAATCAACGCCTGAGTCCCATCTCAGGCCAATTAAATTAGAATCCCCAGTAGGGAGCTTCCTAAAACTCCCCAGAGTATATTATTTTGTAGCCAGGATTGAAAGTCACTGCATTAAGTACATACAAACAGGGGAGTGACAAGCTCAAAAGTGGAAGATTTATAGTCTTAGACTGCATGCTATTTACCTTTAAGTTTATTTAACAGTTTGAAATATGGAAAAAAATCATAACTACTTAGTTCAAAGTTGAATTTAAGTAAATTTCCACTATTGCTTTAATAGAAAAAAACAGCAAATATTCTATGACTCAAAATAATTATTCTCTACTTTTAAGGGCATATCATTCACCAAGTGGGTATAATTCACAGGGGAAACTGCTTACACACACCAGTGATTTGGGGCAGAGAGAGTGACCGCCCCAAAATTCGCCTAGAATGAGACTGCTTGGAACTCAGTGAGGCATCGCTTTGACACTAGGTGGAGCCATGGATTGTGATTAGGTGAGAAACTAATAGAATTTGGAGAGGAAAGACTTAGAAACCATCTACTCTAATCCCTCATTTTATGTTCTACTTTTTAATTTCTTTTTTGTGCATGTAAAATTGACTACTTTTTAGATAAGTTATATATTCATATAGTTCTAAATTTACAAGGTTAAAAAGGCCATACAGTCCCTGCAGTGGATATTCTCTGTCTGCCCTCCAGATCCACTGTTCACCCTGCCTTGGCACCCAGAGGCTCATCTCTAAGGGTGCATTGACAGTCCCTCTGCCCTCAGGCTTCTGGAGGGTTTTCCCATGGGGCAGCATTGGCAAGAGATTCAAGCGCGGGGGAGAATAGGGTCAGGGTATTTATTTCCCCAGCTCCTTCCTTGCTGGGCTACGGGTTCATCTAGGGCAGGCTACGGCTTCTGTCCAGTGGCTCCTTTTACACCTACAGCTCTCTAATAGGTAACCACTTACTCCCTTGTCCTTTGGGGCCCAGGTATGGTAATGATTCCCTACTGTAGTTAGCCCAAGGGTGGGCATGTTACCATCCTTTGTTGGGAGCCTTAGCCCTGTCCACACCTTTATAAATAATTCTTTCATTAACCTCCCTTCCATTATGCCTTTTGAGTGTGCCATGTATTTCCCACTGGGATCCTAACTGCTACAGGCTCCCTCTTCACTCCTCTCTTCCCCATCCACCCGGTTCTCCTGAAGCGACCAGCTCCATACGTTTCCTCTGTGTATGCACATACAAGCGTAAAGGAACATGTAGATTCCTATTGTAGCATACGATGTACCCAGTTCTGCACCATGTTTGTTTTTTTTTTTAATGTAACAATATATCCTGGAAATTTCTCTATAGCAGTATATAAAAATCTTCCTTATTCCTTTTTAAGCTGCAGTATATTCCATTTTATGGGTATACAATCATCTTTTAGCCAGTCTCCTATCAATAGACATCTAGGTTGTTTCTAGTCATTTGGTATTACAAACATTGCCGTAAGGAATAACCTCATACATGAGTCATTTCTCCTTATTTTATGTATGAGGAAAATGAAACTGAAAGAGATTCAGTAAATTGCCTAAGGTTAATTCTTGGCAGAGCCCATGTCATTATAGTCATTAATTAGTAGGATGAGACTGCAATGATCTGCATGATAGGATCTGAATGTTCCTGAAGGCTCCCTTACAAAATTTACTGTACATTTCCACTCTTCTTAAGTTTCCACCCTTTTACTTTCATTCCCAAGTAGTGGTTACAAGAATGGACTCTAGAGCCACAATGCCAGGGTATATTTCCTGCTGCATTACTAATTGGCTGTGTGATTTTGGACAAGTCACTTAGCTTCTTGGTGCCTCAGTTTCCTCATCTATAAAATGGTTTCTATCTCATGGTACTGCTGAGAGCATTAAGTGCTTGGAACAATGCCTGGCAAATATTAAGAGCCATATGAGCACTGGCTCTAATTAGTGGTGTTATCATTCCTTTGGTGTGAGGCCGTGCTCCCATATTAGTATTCAAGTACAACATGAGAGAACTAACTCACTGTGTCTCATCAATAATTTATCTTTCAAACTGAGATTACTTTAGATTACCAGATTATTTCTTAAAAGCAGATGTGGATGAAGAAAGATGGGCAAAAAATTAGGGAACTGGGGACCTGAAATGGGTCCTAAAAGAGAAGGGAGTTTCTAAAGATAACTTTGCCACTTCACAATTTCATTTTGGTTTCCCCATTCACATGGACTTAAAACAGTGAGACCCACAAATCTATCTGCCATCCCCAACCCTTTACCGAGAAAACCAAACCCAACCTTCCTCTCACAATCCCACATCAAATTTAGGTGAGTCAATTAAAAAAAATCTCAGAATCATCCTTGACTACTATCTTTTACATCTTTCATGGCAAATTTGTTATCAAGCTATTTCTTCTCAATAGTTTTCAACTTCATTCCCACCTCTTTCTCTCTATCTCCTCTGAGACAACCTTAAATCAGACTCTTGTTATTTCCATGGGCTGTTGCTGCTCTCTCTCCTTCCCTTCCTCTCTCTCCCTTCCCTGCTCTCTCCCTTTCTTCCCTCTGCAAATATGTATCAAATTACCATTATTTACCAGACCTTGAGCTGGCACAAAGGATGAAAAAGTGAACAAGATGGAAGGACCCTAAATCTAACTCTTAACGTTAACCTAATCCTAATCCTCAATTCATGAAATTTATAATCCAAAGAGAGAGAGTCAGACATTAAACATACAATTACATGAATAATTGGTTTTTGTTTTCTGCTCTGGGTTACCCTGAAAGAAAGAGAGTATAAACCCAGGCTTGTGTCTTGGAGATCAGGGCATCCTAGTCTCAGGGATGCATTATAACCCTTGCTTTAGAAAGTCTCTGGGATGGGAAGACTTAGAGTTTTGGAGGGGATAGTGTGGCCTGACCCTAGGGAGAAGGGAGAATACACGGGACTGGCATGGATAGGGAATGGGGAGGGGCAGATTTGCGATAGGTTCTATAACAATTGGGATCTGATTGCACTTTTGCATGGTTCTCCAAAGAGGATGAGACCTCTGGCAGGAAAGGCATGAATGGATGCCTGTGGTGGCCTGGCCTGAGCACTTTGGCCCCCAGAGCAGCAGCAAGAATCCCTTGTGGCAGACCTGTGATCAAAAGAGAGGACCTTTGTGGGAGAATCTCTGCAGCCTGCCAAGGGCAATAGGGCACAACAGATGCTAAAGGATGGAGAGTGAGTGGCACAGTAGCTAAGAGGCCAAAGACCAAGTGCTCCTCCATTTTCATGGTGCTGTGTAAGCCCTAGGGTCCTAGAATGACCCATTTTGGGGTTGAGGGTGGTAATTGCGGTTTCCTCTGTGTAAGGCAATAAAATACTGACTTCATGTCAAGAGCCTTATTCCATGAGCCATTTCTAGAAGGCCAGACAGGCTAATTAATTTCTATTCTTTTCTTTTTTTAAACAAAATATGCCAAAAAGGAAATATATTCTTTTTAAGTCACAAATTAGTTGTGTCACCATGAGCATACCATGAGTCCCCTATGGGTCTCAGCTTCCTTATCTGTGTAATGTGGGGGATGTTGTTGAACTTGTTTTCCAGCTCTGCTGTCCTAAGGTTTTATGTTGTCTCATCCAAAGAACAGAATTGTTAGTACAATAACTTGAGGGGTTCTTTCTTTGCTTTGGTCACGTCGGTTACACTCCCAGCAGAGAAAATGAAAGCTGATGAGTTTTATGTGCAGCATCAAGGAGCAAAGAGTTAATAATTCACACTCATTTCCTTAAACTCTTCCCGTAGGTGAAAGATGCAGATAGCAGTAAAGCTGAGGCAAGAAGTTGCTGTATCGGGAGCACAGGACTTGTTTTTGAGGCAGATCATGTGAAACTGATACCCAGGAGACCTTCTCACCTGCTGCCAGCTACAGAGGGAGGGGGAAGGAAACTCCTCAACCTAAGAGACTCTTCATGCTAAATGAACAAGAAAACTCACCTCCCCCCACCTAGTAACACCTACAGAGTGTTAGCCTCCATTGTGCCCCTTCAGAGAGGGAGTGAACAAGGCTTCATTGGCAAATAGCCAGCTTACCTGTGGACCTTGGGAAAGGGAGTTAGAAAAGGCAGCTGTACTGAACTCGGCGTTCAGTTACTCAAGTGGATATATTGGAGGAGGAGGGTGGATAGAGGAATCAATGTAATTTTTCAACTGGGGAAATGGATTGCTAGATGAGACACTCAAGTATAGTGATTAGAGGTATGGACTCTGAGACAGACTTCCAGTCTCCTGTCATGGCTTTGCCACGTATTCTCTGACTTTGCCCAAATTACTCTCTGTTCCTCATATGTAAAATGGGGATAATAACCGTATCTAGCTCAGAAGAGGATTATGAGGATTTTATTATGAAGATTAAATGTCAGTAGTTGTAAATCACAAAGAATAGTTCCTGACACACGGGAAGAACTTTATGTGTTTCTTGTTGTTACCATTATTGCTGTTGTTTTTACATGCCAAGCCACACATATTGACTCAAATGTTTTTGGTGCTTAAATCAAAGTTTGAAGTTTGAAGCTTCAGAACTCAGCTTCAAAGCAATTCCATATCACAGAGTAAGAAATTTAGTAGCCTACTATGTGGTATCCAGAGGAGTTAGATCACTTCAGATTTCTTCAGAGAACCAGGTAAAGGAGCCAAGAAAGAAGAGTTTTGTAAGAAGGAAAAATGTTATGGACACTTAGAAGAAATGTCTTATAAATGACATTCTAAGTAATAAAATTTTCAGGGTCAAGCTTTTTCAAAAGGATGAATCTGAATTGCTTGATAAATAATGTTCTGGGATTTCTCTAACTTTCCTGAATGGAATTTTTTTTTGGTGCGAACCAGTATCCAGTATCTGAGGAGGTGTTTTCAGCTTTCCTCCAAAATGTAGAAACAGCAAACAAGTGTGTCAAAACGTTCCCAACCTGTTTGAAAAAAAAAAAAAGTCATGAGACAGATCAGGAAATTTGCATTTTTATCCACTGAAAGTAATGATCAATATTCACAGATTTTCTTAATTTTTGAGTTTGACATTTAAAATTTCCAGATGATTTTACTTACACAATTCTACTGATCCTTAGAGCATAGGAGCATAGCCTGCATTTGGTTTTCTTAGTGAATATATGAACACAGTTTTTCATGTGTTGATTTTTTTCTATGACTTCAAAAGCTACAGCAAGGTGTTAGTAAGGTTGTGTTAGTGGCATTTGGAGGGATCTTTCTTTTTTGAATTCTCTTATGCTTTCTAAATTTTTCTAAAATTAGCATGCATTTTTTTAATAATTGAAAGCCTTTTTACAAAATTAATATTTGCTATTTGGCTTATTTTCCTAGAAAAAAGAAATTAACTAGCCTGCCTTCCTTCTAGAAATGACTCAGGGAATAAGTACATGAAGTCAGCATTTTTTATAGCTTTAAAAAGATAAAACTTTGCAATTACCCAATTCTTGACTCCAGCACATTCCATAGATTCTTGGGTGGTTATCAGTATTAAGTCTTAGGATGGTGTTGTGTCAGGAAGACCTTATCTCTGTTCTTTTTGCTAATGACTCCACGTCACCCTGATCATAAAAATGGTCCTAGATAACTAGACCAGAAAGTCCCTTAGATGAAAAGATCTGGCCCAAAGTGCTCTCAAACTCTTCCTGGTTGTTTACCGCCCTGGCTCTGAGGTGATGGAGATCTGGGATTAAATTTTGGTAAGAGATAAATCAAAATTTGGAAATCTTACTGTACTTTCCTTTCTGTGTGTGTGCATGTGTGTGTGTTTAATTTAGGTTTTGTTTTGAATAACATTTTATCCTGAAGTCACATGATAGTGTACAGTATTCAAGATTCTCAGTTCCCCTTACTGCAGAAACTGGCCTTAATGAGAACAAGATGATGTAAGAAGGCAAAATCCAGGTTGGGTTTTTGCAAGGTATTGGTATGTTTCTTAGAGGAATCTCTTTCACAGTCCCAGAGTGAAATTCTGGATATTTTGGCTGAGGATTATTAGCACTTTGCACTTCCTTATTTTACCATCAATGACAGCTGTAAACTCCCTGCAAATCCAGGACATCCCTCATTTCACAGAGCATCACACAGTCCCAGGACGATAAAAGTGTAAGTCTTGGTCCCAACTTCAGGGAGCTTACAGTTTTGTCAGAGACACTCATGTGGAAACAATTGAGAAACTCTTGCAGAGCAGATCAGATAATCCCCATTTAAAAGAAGGTATCAAGATGCTTCTTTGTTTGGGTTGGGCCTTTCTCAACAAAGCCCAGGGCCTTAGCAGTCTTGGGAACCTCACTTTCACAGTTCAACACATTCTGTTTGGTTTCTGACTTCAGCCCCTCCAGGTAAATTCATGGTTTTGTCATGACCTCTTCTTGTTCTCAGGATGCTTTTGTTTCCAGTAGCCTCTAAATATTATAACCAAATAATAACCTCAGAGTTTCCCTCACCTTCCCCTAGATCTCAAAACACATGACAATTTGGTGGTGATTCTGGGCAGCCTACTTATTTGCTTGTTCTGATGAGCCTTCTAAAGGTGCTGACTATAGCCCTTCCATCCCTTTTCACTAACACCTATTACAATCCTTTTAGGAAAATGGGGCCTTGAGGACCTTGTGTTTTTAGTAGCACATTAGCAAAATCCCAGACCTTTTGCTTACAATTCAGTTGATTTGCCTTTAGAACTGAATGAAATTATTGTCTGTGCATTCCTCTCAGTACCTCTTCATTTCTTTCTCTCATCATTTATTCATTCAACAAACATTTCATTGAACACTGAATTATAGCAGGCACTGTGCTAGGAGATATAAACATAAAGATGAACAAGACTTGATTCCTTTCTTAAGGACCCCACATCTGGTAGAAAAGACAGACAATCAGTCCAGATGGTGCCTTTGTGTGAATTAGAAAAAGTCATTCCTTCCTCCTAGTGAAGGCTGCTGTGTACTAGGGCTCAGATGTGGTAAGTGGAGAACAGGATGGATTTCAGCCCCTTCTTGCCTGCTTGACCAGGAACCCTTGTGTAGAGCATAACCTAAGCAACCTTATGCTATGGCTGTGGACGTGTAAATAGCATATTATAGAACAGTGTTATGAGCACAGAGGAGAGAGGGCCTGACTGCCTAGTAGGATGGGAAGGTTTCATGGAAAAGGTTACATGTGAGCTGAGACATGAAGGAGCTCATCCAGTGAAGTGGGATGAAGGGCAGAGGGAAGATGTACAAAGCCACACAGGTTTGAAGAACATGGCATGTTTGGGGCTCTGCAAGTCATTGATGATGGCAGAGTGCTGACTGCCCCCACTCAGCTGAGGGTGGGAGAGACTTGGCAAGAATTGAAGCTGGAAGAAACCATAGGCCTAGGACCTAGACTCTAGGTCCTTGCTACTCAAAGTATAGTCCTCCATAGGGCAGCTCTGGCATTATCGGGCAACCTGTTAGAAGTGCAGAGTCTTGGGCCTTGTCCAAGACCTACTGAATCAGAACCTGCATTTTAATAAGCTCCCATCAAAGTCTGAGTAGCACTGGTTGATGCGAGAGCTGATGAGAACTAAGGGTTTGCTTTGAAGGCATATTCTCTAGATATTACCAAACATGGTATTTTTCTTATGCTTTCACAAATCTATCATCAATAGATTTACCTCCAGGGTGCCTCAGTGATATTAACTATAATTCACAGTTATGGAAAACAGAGGCGTGCAGAAGTTAACTTGCCCATAACCACCAGCAAATTAAAACACAAGGAAGAGGATGTAGACTTCTCTGCTTGCCCTCTCCTTTTCTCTCTTTTTTCTTACTATCCACTTGTTTATCTTGAGCCTCCACCTGGAAGGTGTAGAACTCTTAATGTAGCAATTACTAAGTTTGGAAATGTGAAATGATGGAGAAGCCTTCGGCCTTGAGGTGGTGTCTGAGCATCACCCTGGAGCAACTGGAAAAAAACAGAAACAACCCTAAAAAAGATCCTAGGAAGAAAGGAAGGTGAATGTCATCTGTATCAGCCCTGCTTCACCCTCTTCTCTTCTGCTTCCTTCCTTTTGCTCATTCATTTATCCAACCATTCAATTATTTAGTGTATATATTGAGCACCTACTGTTTGTCAGACCCTGATATCTGCATTTTCCTGATAACTGCCAGGCTTTCTATATACTTGCAGATCTCCTGAGAGAGCCCTCCCCCAAAGCCTCTAAAAGCCACTATCTTTCCTCTGCTAGATCTCCCTTTCCAGCCCCAGGCAGCCCATCAGAACAGTAGAACAGTTGAAGCTAGAAGGCTCTGGGGTTTCTGTTCTCTGCTCAACCCTCTGCACATGGGCTTCCCTGATTCTTTTGCTCCAAGGGGAATCCTAAGGGGAAAAAAAATCCAGGTTCAAGTGAGGCTTCAGGACCTGTGGAAGATCATTACTGGACTTGACTGAGTGAGGGACTGGCTCTGGTTTTGGTGAGCCACTGAGGTCAGAGCTGAGGTGTATCCCTACAGACTGTTAACTAATTTCCTCTCAAAAGAAGATTAGGTTGAAGAGTAAATTTGAGGTGCACAGAAGGGACCTTTGGGGGAGGGGAAGCAAAAGAGAAATAAGACTTCCCCCAAACTGTTTCTGGGAATTCAGCATAGAAACCCCTTAAGGTTGTAATGGTGTCAGCACTCTGTGATAGAAAATCATGTTACCACCAGAGACGACAAAGGAAAGGTACAGAGGGTGGTGCTATGGTGGTGTCTGGTTTGGTTTTAAATCAAATTCTACAATAAGATTACATAAAGGCCAATTTGGATGCTTACCACGAGTTAGTAACTCTGCTTACATGTTCTCTCTTCCTCGTTCCCACTGGCATCTGGTTCCTCTAAAAGTGTAGGTGCAGGATCCAGAAAGGGGAAAAGCTGGCAAAGAAACATGCAAATATTGAGGTTCTACCCTAGTGCTGCCAGAGGCAACTTTAATCTTGGAGATGACAAAAAAATAACAGTCTTACTGAGCAGAAATTGGAAAGAAAATTCTAGACCTCCTAATCTAGACCCCAGGTCTAGACCCTAGACCTCCTAATCTCTCTTACTTCCTTCAGAAAGCCTGCAGTAATTAAAGACTGCTTTAAGCAGGCCCAAGGGTAGCTTGAGTTAAAGAAAAAGAGACAAAAAGAGAAAGAGGAAAGAAATAGTTTGCAATTAATTGCTAGGTGGAGACCCTGTTGAGGGTCAAATGGTTAGATTTATCTTAGAAGTAACCCATGGTAAGGCTGTTGTGACTGAAAGTGAAACAGTATCAGTGCTGCTCAAAGAGTGATCCCGGCATTTGTGCCCATCCACAAACTCTTACTGGTCTGCAAAGGCTTCTGTGGCCAGTCCTTCCTAAGAGGGCTGTGAAGGATCAAACTGTGGACCACAGATGTGCCTTTATATGTAAACATGATTTTGAACGAGTGGGGGATTTTTCTTAAGCTTAAACTCTTGGGGCCAGATGTGTAAAACAACTGGTGTTTGAAACAAACAGATTTATATCAACCTAGGCAATTGTTTGATTCCCCAGGACAGATAGATGTGGCTCTTTTACTCCTATCACCCAAGAAAGTTGAGCTGACATTGCCATCATCTGCCTGAAAATGCCTTTCACCACTTTTTTTCCTTTGTGGCAGTTTTCTAAGTGGAGAGGAAGTATCCGAACCTCGCTCCCTGCAGCTGGGGTTTCAGTTATAGTCAGAGGTCAGTGTCCACTGATAAACAATTACTTATGTTTGCCTGGAAATAGTAAGCACTTCTCCCAATACAATTTTCATCTTAATTATGTTTTGCTTAGGCTAATCCTAAAATACCCTTTCCTTTGTAGTTGGTGTAAAGAACTTTGGAGTTAGATAAACCTGTATTTGAACCCCAGGACTGTTACCTACCTACTGTTGTTTTACTTTGGACATAGGACTCTCAGCTACCATTTCTCATCAGAAAAATGGGGATAATCCTACCTCTCTTGCCAAATTATTGTAAGGGGTTAAATGAAATAATTTATGCAGAACAGCCCACACAGTGTTTAGCACAGCAGACTTCCATACGTGTTAATTTCTTCTTCACTTTCATTTGGGCAACAGGGCCCAAGAAAGCTTGGGAGAAGCATGGATGGTAGGTAAGGAAGGAAAAGACAGGAATCAAAGGAAATAGCCTTGGATTGGCAATCTCTAGTCCTTTCAAGTCAGCTGTTAGGACATTTGTATCCCAGCATGTGAAGTAATTTGCATTTTCACATTATTCTGGTTAGAAGAGAGTGAGCTACTCTGGCTTGATCTGGAAAATGTCCAGTGGCCTAGTATCATGGGAGTGTGTCCAGTTGCTTTGTGAGGATCATTCAAGCCATTCACAAGGACAAATGTGTAACAGAGGTGTCCAGCCTTCAAAGGATCACACTTCTAGTTAATGCCCAAATAACTCTGAGCCTCATCCCCTCATGTGACTGCAAGAACGCGTCTCTAACTTCTCCTCCCAGGGATTTCTGGGAATTCCCAAGGAATGCTTACTCCAGCCAACCACCATCGTAGTCCATCTTGTAACTCCCAACAACAGAGAACAGACTCTGACATTTAACACAAATTTACTGAAGGAGATGTGGGAATAATAGAAAGAAATAACAATGCAGAAAAGAAAAATATCAACCTGGGCCCTCCAGAACTTCTCCTGCCCTCACCTCTTAGGAAGGTATCACCCCCTCAGTGCCTATCCTTCTGCCATGTGGGAGGGATCAGTTTTCCTGCAGACAAGAAGAGTCCATTGACCATGCCTCCCCTTCCCAGACTCCAAGGAAACCCAGTCTTGGGGCTGTAATTCTACTCAGAGTAAAGACGATTTTTTCACATAATCAGTGCTTTTTATGTTCTGTGAAGACAGCAGGTGCTCAATGAATGTTGTTAAGTGAATGGTCTCAACCTTCTCATTCCAGATTAGGATCTTGGTTTTACATTTATGTGATTTTAAAAATTATTGGTTTTTTCCCCTTTATTTTTATTTATTTATTTTATTTATTCTTATTTTTTGTGTGGGGGGAAGACCAGCCCTGAGCTAACATCTGTTGCCAATCCTCCCCTTTTTGCTGAGGAAGACTGGCGCTGGGCTAACATCTGTGCCCATCTTCCTCCACTTTTATATGGGACGCCACCACGGCATGGCTGACAGGCAGTGCGTCAGCGGGTGCTTGGGATCCGAACTCGCGAACCCCGGGCTGCCAAGCGCGAACTAAACCACTGCGCCACCGGGCGGCCCCTGGTTTTTTTTCCCTTTAATAATCAATCTCAAATGTAAATTTGTAATTTTCCTTCTGGAAAAAAAAAAATCTGTTGCCTTAGAAATAACTTCTCCCACCTCCACACTCCAACTTCCTATTTCTAGCAATTAAGATTTCATGAAATATTTGCCCCAGTCTAAGCTGGTGTACTTCATTACATAGAGCATTTACTGTTAAGAGCATATTTCCTGCAAATCCCAGGATTTTCACTTCTGCATGAAGGCTGATTCAGCAGACCCTGTTATCCTACAGTGTAGTTTTTAAGACAAATTACTATACCAGTATCTGATCGTTCATTAAGCTCTGGCTGTATGGCTGTATACTAACCGTGATAGGTACTTTAGTATATTATCTTTAATCCTATCAATAATGCTGCCAGGTAAGACTCATTATTTTACATATGAGGAAATAAGGCTCAGAGAGTGTGACCTGCCTGTGGTTGTGGAGCTGATTAGTGGCAGAGGTGGCTTCCACTCAGGCCTGCACCTGTGAGTCTCCAGGCAGGTTGGAAAAGGTCATATAAGACTGAGTGAGGAAACTTTATGAAATTACTCCACATTTCCTGCTTCTCCACGATATTCTGCCATGCACCCCTGCCAGTTGTGAACCTCTGCCATTTTTACTGATGGAGAGTGTTGAACTATGCTCTAGTCTTTTGGGATTAAAAAGTCTGCTTTTACAACATGCTCCTTCTCTCCTCCGTACCCTGAGTGCTCCCTCCCCCCCAGCCATCTTCTGGGACTCGCCTCTCCTACAGAAACCCGTGATATAGCCACCATCTAATAACCACACAAGTAACTCCTGGCACAACAACAAACTTCCAGGATGCTTCTCCAGCATTTGGACCAGTGTCAGTTCTGATCAGCTAGTGCCACTGTTGGGCAGGTTGGTAAAGTTTTTGAGTCTCAGTCCTGCCTTCATTCCTTATCTACTCCCTACCCATCACTGAAAATCTTCCAGGCCCAGTGCATTTCTCATTCCCTTCCTATCCTCTTGAGCTTCTCCCTCCCACAGGGAGCTTCCACCCACTCTGAACTCTTTTGAATCTTACAGTCTGTTCCCACTCATCAGACACTTAACTGTATGCAGTTTTATACAACTTTTCCTGTGTGTGATGTGTTTCTCCAGCTCTCTATAAATTCCTCAATGTGGAGCATATCTAGTACAGACTTTGTATCCTTCACGATGTCTCACACAGTGCTGACCGGAGGTTCAAAGTCCTAAGACAGAGAATCTGATAGATCCTGGGGACTAGACCTTTCTCCTCAATAGCCCTGAAAGGGAGGAGAAGCTGTGGGGGGAGTCCGGTGAATCCCGTCTTGTTGATGAACACTCAGAAAATTAGAGCCTCTATCAACCTGGGCTTGGATTTTTCACTTTGCCTCTCAGGGGATATTGCTGGAGTCTGTCACACTGGCATTTTCCCTAATAGCTTTCAAATGTCACATTCCAGCATCCAGCATGCACTGTTCTTTCCTTGCATTCATTTTTAGAACACAGAAAAGTTTTTGTGTTTTGGAAAGACCCCTCTCGCTCCCCACCCCTGAATGTTCTGCCTTCAAGAGGGTGGTTCTTGAGGACAAATCCCAAGAGCACTACTTGGAAAGGATGTGAGCAGCTCATCCTATCACATGTGTGTCATATGCTCTGTCGCAACCCAGTCATGCGTTGTGTGCAGAGGCTGATGTGACATTTAATTAGCAGGCAGAATGCTGGCAGCCCCAGTGCCTTTTCAAACTTTCACTTAACTTTTCTTTTAGTTTCTCTTTAGATTCTCTTAAAAATATAGGTGAGGGACCTGCCCGGTGGCGTAGTGGTTAAGTTCATGCGTTTCGCTTCAGTGGCCTGGGGTTCACCAATTCATATCCCGGGCGCAAACCTACTCACCGCTCATCAAGCCATGCTGAGGCGGTGTCCCACATAGAAGAGCTACAGCTCCACAACTATGATACACAACTATGTACTGGGGCTTTGGGGAGAAAAAAGAAAGAGAGGAAGATGGCACAGATGATAGCACAGGGTCAATTTTCCTCAAAAAAAAAAAAAATACAGGTGACAGTTTGCACCTGACATAAGGGAAAAAAACCACAGGTTGTGCGTATAAAAGTTTTGCCCAAAATAACATTATATTTGGTATTTGTGTGACCTTTTGATTTTCAATAGACAGACAATGAAATTCTAAAATTTTAAAATATTAAAAAATATATTTTTATTCTAAATTAAATTTAATTTAAAATTAATAATTTAATTTGAAACAGTAAGTTTAAAGATTACTTTTCAGATTAAGAACGTTAAATGTGTTTTTTAAAACCTTTCAAATACAGGAAGAATATGAAGGAAATAAAAGTTGCCCATAATCTCGTTACATCAATAGAGATCGTTACTCTTATTACCATTCTAATCTTACAGTTGAGAAAGCAAAGGAGAAGGAGGAAGGAAAAAAAGGGAAGAATATGAGCTTCTGGATTTTCTTCCCAGATGTGTAAAAAAAGACTCTGTGGAAGTAATCCCCCAAATTTTTGAAAGAAATGACAATATTCTTATTCCTAATAACACATATTGCCAGGAGTACCATTGCTGTTTCTGAACATCACAGTTTCAATGATCAACAAGCTTTACAGAGCTCTGGTTTCCATATCACAGAGAACAAATAGTTAAAACTATATATATACATATTTTTTAATACGGAATGCTTCAGGAATTTGCATGCCATCCTTGCGCAGGGGCCATGCTAATCTTCTCTGTACTGTTCCAATTTTAGTATATGTGCTGCCAAAATGAGCACTTATAATATTTTACAAAAGTACTATACATTACAAAAAATCTTGTAAAATAGAGAAAAAGGGGGAAATTACACACAACCCCACCACTTTAAGAAAACCCTATTAATAAGTTAGTATACTTCTTCCCAGCCTTTTTTCCCACTCTCAGTCTTTTTCTTATTTATTTATTTGGACTTAACATTGTAATTGAAAGGAAACAATTATTGTAAGACCACTCAAATCATTGCCCCACTCTGATTCTCTCTCTCTCTCACTCTCTTTTACCTTTGCTTATTATCCTCAGGGGTCTAGGGCTTTTAGAGTATGTTGGATACAGAGAAATGGCTTTGATATCAGTTAGCTTAGGTTTGAATTCTGGCCCTACTAACTGGGTGAACTTGGGAAAATTACAAAGCAACCTTGTCTCAATTTTCTCATCTGACTATGAGGACTGCACCCTCCCCACGCATCAGGTTCTGTGAGCATGAAGAAAGATATATATGTAAATTGATGACACAGTGAGGAGCTCAGAGTAAGTGCTCAGTATGTAGAAACTATTTTTTTAAGTTAAAGTTGTATCCTAATTATTTCATTTTTATCTATAATGCAAATACCAATCGCAATGACTAACCCACTTCCATTTTCTTTGACAAGTTATTTCCAGCTTTGGGTCATCTAGTTAATACTGTAAGTAATGGTTTTTTCATATAATATGCATTTCACTTCAGTCTATGGATTTCCTTTAGAAATTTCATATAATTTGCATTTTCATATAATATGCATTTTTTCATATATGGATTTCCTTTAGAAAAATCACTGGAATGGTATTTTGGGGTAAAAGTATGAACCTTGACTTTGTTCTTGCCACATATCCAAGCATGTTTTTTTGAGTTCTTTTTTTTTCACTTAATAGTAATCTGAGCGTAGAGTTTTGTACCTTGCTTTTCTCATTCAATGTTATGGCAAAACTTTTTTTAAAATCATATAGGTATATTTGCGATGAAACTCTCCATGTCTTTAGCTTTGTCTATATTTTTGGATTATTTCCTTAGAGTAGATTTACAGAAGTAAAATTACTTGAACAAATGGTATGACAAATTGTATGGCCTCTGATCTATAAATAAATCACCTTCCAAAAAAATTGTAGTGATGTATATGACCACTAACAATTTATGAGTCTACCAATTTAACAACATATTCTGGAGCATTAGGTGTTATAATTTAAAAAGCTTTTGCCAATGTAATAATTGAAAAGGCCTACTTAGGTTTTGTTTAGATTTAAATTTTAAATTACCTGTAAGTCGAGCATTTCATTTTCTGAATTTTAAAGCAAGGGGAACTGAGACACTGGGAAGTTGCCTGATTTGACCAGCATGCAGTCTGATTATATTCCTCTTTGGTCTGTACAACCCAGCATTCCGGGCATTAGTTGCTTCCTCTGTACTTCTTGCAGCTGTTCTGTTTTAACATGGAATTCTATTTTTATAGAACAAACAGAACTGAGCAGAAAACACGCTACTCTCTCTGAATTTACTTCTCTTAAGAGGATCCTGCTGTTGAGAATACACAGTTATAGACAAGATATGTGACAGGAGGCAGCTGATGACCACTATAAACATCCTTATAGGAAAACAGTTTCTTGTTGGCATCATCAAGGTCTTATCTTAAAGGTCCAGAAAATTGATTCTGTCAGTACACTCAGAATTTGCCTAAAAACCTGGATGCTAACCAAACTCCTAAAAGGCTCTTCTGTTACAAGAAATGCCATTAATGTGCAGATCAGACGTTGGTTCAGAGTATTCTATTCCCACAGAAATGTCTATATGAGAAGTCAAATTATAATCAGGTTTCTCAGTAATCATAGAGTCAGGATAGGGTGGGGAAGGAGGATGGTTGCTGGAATGATTTTAATGGCTGATGTCATCAAGCTATGTGAATCTGATGCATTCATCATCACTGGAGGGACAGACCTGACAGATGGTAGGAATGCATGGGCTGAAGGGGCAAGGACCCCTCTCCATTGGATATGCTTGGGATTCAGTAACACATTTTCCCATGTTGGCCTCTTTTCCCTAGAATCCATGCACATTGCCTTCAATCCAATTCCACAGTATTCATTAAGCATCTTCTATGTGCCAATCATTGTATTGGGTGCTGAGCCTACATAAATGAGTAAAAACCCGGTTCCCACTACTAGGTACCTCACAGGCTTTTGGAGAAAACTAAACACATATATAATTACAAATGGTGAGCGCTTGACTGCATCACAGGTCTAGGACGTCTGGCCTCTTGTCACCTTGGCTGGCTTACAGAATCTTTGGATCTAGCTCTTCTGTGTAATGTGAGAAATTTATCTAATTTCACTGGGCTTTAGTTTGCTTTCATGTAAAATGGAGACAATAATGGTCCTTACTTCACTGAATTGTGGAGTTTAAATGAGATGATACATGTAAGGCAATTAGAACAATGTCTAGCACATGGTATGAAAGTTAGCTATAATGATAAACTTAATTAACTTCATGATGGATACCAGCAATATGATATGGTCAATCTAATGTTTCAAGCTCAACACAAGGAGGAACATATAGTCCAAACTCTTCCCAGCACTTTAACACATCTATGTGCCATGACAGGTAGGAAGTATATTATTAGGAAAGGTGGGACGATTAACTTCTGAAAATGTGACATTTTTGTTTCAAATTTAGAAATATTTTTCCTCAGGTGTTTCGTATAATAGTGATATTTTTCTTCAAATAGGCTGCTGACATCTTGTGCTATACGTTCCAGGAAAAGTCCACAGATACATTTGGGCCCTTCCAACACCTCAGCACCAAGGATATCACTTTGATTCTTATGCATCTGTCCCAGCATCCAGCAGACACCAGGGTTACATTCATCTTTGGCTTCCCAGTCTAGTTGTGTACTCCTTGAAGATAAAGACCATGACTTAGCCATCTAAACTTCCCAACCTCTAACATAGAGCCTTGTGGATAGTAAGAATTCATCAATTGCTGCCTGATCAAATAAATGGCTTTCACGGTGGGCATTGGTGTCTACCTCTCCAGCATCCATTCCTGTTTTTGAAACCTATCATATTCCCACTTTCAATTCACACGTTCTGAGTGGAGCTTCAGATTTAAGACACCACTCACATATTCTTTCTTTTTCTTCCAGTAATTGGCTTAGGAGAGGGCATATGACATAAGCTTGTCCAGAGTTTAATCTCTGGATTTTGCTGAGAATGCTGGAAAAAATACCCTGGCTTTTTTCTTTTATGTGGATTTGAACATGGAAGCTTTAGGTAACTACTGGCAACCATCTTGTGATCATGAATGGAGGCCTTGTTTGAAAATAGAGTCAACAAGAAGGAGGCAGAGTGAAGAGATGGTAGAGAGAAGCTGCATCCTAAAGGCATTGTTAGACCGCTGTGCCCAACTGTACCTTTGGATGTTTAGTTACTTAAGCCAATCCATGTTGTTTTTTAATTTAAGCCAGTTTACATCAGGTTTTCTCTCACTTGCAACCAAATGATACAACTTCTACAAAATGCATTTAAAAATAAATTAATTTTGTCCTATACTCATGGCCGAAGCAGTTCCTAATTGCTATTTTCTTGTTCAATTAATCAATAAATATATATTAGGCCTTTGTTACGTGGTCAGATGCCACAAAGTTTAAGAAAGTTTCTTGTGCTACAGTCTAATTGGAATCCGTAGGCTCTGTATTTTCCTCTCTCAAGGAATTCATCTCCATTTACCTAGATAAGTTTTGCTTCAGGAATGAGTTGGTTATTTACCTCCTGTTCTCAGTTCCAAGACCCCCTTCCTCTACTCTGCTCTTTCATGCTGGAGCTAGGATTCGGCAAACCTCATTTACCAGCTTCTCTTGCCAGCTGACTTTCTTTTAAGTTCAATAAATGGGAAACCATAGGGGACTGGAACGTGGAAGGAGAATTCCTTCCTGTTTTCAGTTCCTGAATGTGGCAGCATGCAGCAAAAAGGTAGCTGGTCTCTACAGTTCTAATAATTGAGTTTCTCTGGTATCCACTTTTTGCTCTTTCTGCCTTCTGATATTTTTATAACCAATTCCTGATATTAAATCCACTCTACTTTCCTGACTGGACCCTGGCTGACACAGTACTTGATACTAGGAGTGGTTATAGGAAGCAGACTCTCAAAAACAGGATTCTGGGATTGATTTGCTTTGAATTCAGAGCTGAACTTTTTGCTAATGGAAAATGGGAACTGGTAATCTATGGTGTGCAATAACATCACAGTTCATTAAATTATCATTTATTCTTGCTAGGTTTGAGGGCCAATGGCAGGAGGTTTTGGAGATCATTTAACTGCTGCATTTGATCATTATGGTGGTAAAGATGATTATAAGGACTGTAAGGTGAGGTAACTGCTTCTGGTTGCACTGTGGTGTTTGCAGGAAGAAAATAACAAACTCTAAGCTTTCAGCTCAAATCATCTTCAGAGCACTAGAGGGCTTCTAAGTCTGCCTAAAAGTATCTCTTATTCCTTCTACTTACAAGACAGACATGTCTAAAAACTCAGACCCAAATCAAGCATTCACAGACTGACTAAGCCTCAAATGTGAAAGTTCAGGCAGTAATTTGGAAAGGAGAGGACTCTGAGACTAGGATTGGGAACACCTGAGTGGACTTAGATGAAGCTGAGCATCTTGAACACCCCAAGTTCCCTGAGATTCCCTTGATAGTGGAAGAAGCCTTTCATTTCCTATTTGATGATACTAGCCTTCCTTTTCTTGGAAACCTGTAATAACCACATATGAGGCAGTTACCTTGCACAGGGATCCATATTACTTTTAAACCCCACTGCCCCTAATTCTCATGGCCTTCAGGTTTTTATCTAGAGTCAGATCCCAGCATATTCATGGGGAGAAGGGCAGAGTCTGGTTCAGAAGGAAAAGACTTATACGTTGAAAGAATCACAAAATTTTATTAAATTTATATTAGAAGAAACCTAGCTAATATATATGGGGATGGATTCTAAGGGTATTAGACCAAGTAGAACAGAATATAACATTGGGTTGGGGCCAAACTTAGGTAGCCCTGATAGATTTTTGGACTTAATGCTATGGTAGATTGTTACAGTAATAGCCCCCAGGGAATCATGCCACTTTGTATATCATGCCCTCATGTAATCCTCTTCCACATTGATTTTTGGCATGGCTGTCTGACTTGCTTTGGCCAATGAGACATTAGTGAATGCAACGCAAATGGAAACCTGAAAAGCGCTGGCACATTGGGGCTTGCCCTGTTTTTTGCTGTTTTTGGACCAGCTTCCATGTTGAAGAAGCATGGATTAACCTGGTGGAGACACATGGCCCAACCAACCTCCAGCACCAACTCCAAGACATGTGAATGAGGCCATCTAAGACCAGCATCCTCCAGCCAATCTGTTGACTGAGTGCAAATGCATGAATGAGCCCAGCTGACACCATGGAAAGAAGAAATGAGTTGCCCCAGCTGAGCCCAGACCACATTGCTAACTTACAAAATCAAGAAAACATAAATGATAAACATAAGCCACTAAGTTTTGTTATACAGCAAAAGCTAGCTGAAACAAATATATTCACTTGAGCAGCTGGGAATTTCTCTGTTTGCTTAATTGGTTGGCTGAAATCTGTGCTCAACCGTAGGCTACATTCAGTGATGTTGACTTAATAGAATTTCTCTAGAATAATGTACAGGAAGGATTCTAAAAGCTTTGGGAGATAGGAATAATGGAGTAATTTATCACGGGTAACCTGTGCATCTTTCCTTACCTTGAAAGGGTCCAAGGAATATTCCCTTCAGCAAAGCATTGAGAAATGCATTAGTGAGGGAGCCCCAGCAACCCTGACAACCTCCAGGTGGCTGTTTTCTGTAGGCCAAGGTGGGAAATTCTGCCACTGAGATGGGTTTCTTGATTTCAGTGGGGATGGTGAGATCCCAGAGTGGCAATCAGAATTTTTTACTCACAGGAATCTTTGGTGGTGGTTGGCCCTAAGAATTAAATAGATGGCCAGCCTAGCAAAGCATTACTTGATCTATATAATAGAAATTTGACTTGAGTTCTCACAACTGAGAATCACAGCTTCTTCCCCAATTCCCCACCTTATCAGTTCACAGATCTGAAGCTCCTGGTTGAAGAGAAAAATTGGATCCCTTGAGAAAGGACCCTGTAACAATGCCACAAATACTTACTGTAGATCTTCCTCCAAGCCATCCCCAAAGGGACTTGAAGTCATTTACTAAGGTGTCTGTGCATGGAGGAAATGGAAATACCCAGACTTTTCAGGGATTCCTAAACACTGCTCTAAAATGACACTAATCCTTAGGAACCCCAAATGCCCCTGTGGTCCACTAGTCAAAACAGGGGCTTATAGTGGTCAGGTGGTAAAAAGAGTTTGGGCCCAATTCCATCTCATCATGGATCTGTGACCCATGCAGCCATTAAAAATAATAATTAGGAAGACTAGTTAGCAACATGGGTGTAAGCTTATAATACAACAGATTTGAAAAAAGGATAGAAAATTACGCGTTACAACTATAGCTGAAATTATGTACATGTGTGGACAAAGAACAAATGCTAACAGTAAAAATGAAAATACTTGTGCTTGGATGATGAGATCATAGGTGATTTTTGTTTGTTTCATCTTTCTCAATTCCTCAAACTCTCCCAAATGCTATTTTTGCTCCCTTTGCAAAAGGTACTTTTTTTTTTAAAAAAAAAAGACGTAGAACTTATGTAATTCTTTTATTTTAAGGATTGCCATGATATACTTTTTAGCCAATCAAGTTAAGGTCATAAAAAGTACGAATGTTAAGTGTAGCCATTCTCTTCAATATTATAATGAGTCTCAGAGACAATCACGCATGAGTTATCTATCACATACAAGAGGCTGCAGGACTGAGAAAATTCCACTCTCTCCCTGCCCTCCACGAGCTTACAGGCTAAGGGGAAGATGTACATGTGTTCAAATCCTCATGATTCAAAACCAAGCAAGATAACTGCTTCAGAGAGGGACAAAGAAAGCAATGCTCTGCCCAAAGTAAAGAGAGCTCATATTTAATTGGAGAAAATCAGAGAATACTCACTGGCAGAGCTGGCATCTGAAGGATGGGTAGGATTTTGCCAGGGAGAATTGAGGTTTCAGAAAGGAGGTGTTCTGGGTGGAGGGGACAGTATAAGGCGTACTTCAGGACTGGTGAGCCCTTTGACTTTGCTAGAGAATGTGGCATTCTCCAGGAGAGCCTGGGGGACACAAAACCTATGCTGATATACCTCGGCTGGAAATTCCATGGAGCATAGCTCATTGCTCTCTTAGGAGGAGGATTTAGGAGAAATATACTGCAGACAGATTAGCTTGATAGTTTCTGGGCACTGCCTACTTGTCAAGGGCTAGTGGCTGGTACATAGGGGTATTAGCAGTGATACTTGATATTTATCAAGTATTTACCATGTGCTGCACACACTAAGTGCCTGATAAAGGAAGGTACTAAATACCTTTCTTATACTATTCATTTTTTAGATAAGGAAACCGATGCTTAGAGAGATCAAGTGAAATATCCAAAGTTGTGTAACTCATATGTACTTGAGATGGGGTTGGAATCTCTGACATCAGAGCCTGCATTCCACCCACCCTCTTACAGTGCCTCTCCGGAAAGAGTAAGAGTGAAATTAATCCTTGACCATGAAAAGAGACCACAGGGTGTATGTAACCAGTAGAGTCCCACCTTAAAGTTGTACCAGGTAGGAAATCAGAGCACATTATAATGAATATGGTTTCATCACCCTAGCTGTATCCCTTCCAAACTGAACAGCCAACCTTAACCAAATTTCTTAACCTCTCTGTGCCTCAGTTTCCTAATCTTTAAAATGGAGACATAAAATACTGCCTATTTTAGAGGGATTTGAGAGAATTCATTCCAATAATATGTATAACATACTAAGCAGTATCGGGCACATAGTAAGTACTTGATAAATGTTAGATGTTAGGATAGTATGCTGTAGTGTAGAACATTTCTCATATTAGGCCCCACTGCTTTATGGTCTTCTTCCCCAAAGAAGCCTGAATTTCAGGATCCCGGGTCTGAGGACCCCTGTCCCTGTGGGGTATTCTAGAAAACAGCCCCAATCTCAGACCAAGGAGGGTGATGTTTTGATAGAATCCATTATGCCACTGGGTTCCTAATAGAATTAACCACCACCACCCAAGAATTCAGCATGCCAATCACATATCTGGGGCCCAGCATAGGTGGGCTTGCTTCCTCAGAGAGAAGGCCATGTCTGCCTGCCCTGTTCTCCACAGCATTAGGAGGTGCTGCTCCTCCAGCAGGGACCCCAGATCAACACATGGGACCTGGGAAACAGCTCTGGGACCCTACCCTTCTGAAGAGGGCATCCAAGTGTACCTCAAAGGCTTTCAAACCTGTGGGAGCCAACTGGCTCAATGGAATATTAAACTTACTGACTTGAATGGGCCTTGAGGAAAGCACTTAGCCAAAAGTAGAAAATCTGGGACACTTCGAAGAATAAACAATTGAGTTTTATTCTTCAAAGGCATTCTTTGGTATAGATAGAGAATTGAGAAACAGAGATGTTATATCATTTGTCTGTTACTCACTTTCACACCCCTTCATTCCCATTAACCCCAAATTCTTTTTAGTTTGAGCACCAGTTAAAGAACTTGCTTTAGGCCCACTAACCTAATACTGTTATACTTGGTAATGTACACATTTGGATATTTTATGGGTCAGCTAATGCCCTAAGCTTCATGGCCCCAGCACTAAGACCAAATTTAATGTGATTAACCTGTTGTTGCTGAGTCCAGTTACCTTCCCCTTTGACACACATGTAATGGGATCCCACAGGATTTCTGTAGTGCCAACCATCAAAGGCCTTGACTAGAGAGTATCACTGTATCACGGACTTGGAAACTGAGTCACTGAAAGGTGAAGTTTAAAGTTATATAGAGAATCAGGAAAGGAACCCTAGTTTGGGACTTTGACCATTATGGCCACTCATCTGAAATCTTTGCAGGCACAACATTAAGAATGCCAAAAATTTTTAATGTATATCATTGGTTTCTGAAATTAAAAAAAAAAAAACAGATCTTTTTGAAGGAAAGATGTAGTTTAAAAAAACACCATTCAACATGGTGCCATAACAGGTTAAAATAAATGCTTTGTGATTTAGACCTCACAAAAATACTCAATGGCTTTTCTCCACAATTTGTAGTTGGCCCCTCTGTGTCCTTAAATGCTTTCTGTTAATTAGAACAACTCAGATGCTTTCAAGATTCCAGTAAGCCATAAAATATGTCAATTATGGCTTGACTTTGTATGAAGCCCTATCTGTGAACTCATAGTCTCAATAGACTTTTCCAGTATCCAGAGGGAACAATGGATAAAAATAAGTCTATTGGCAATTTGTAAGTTTCTGTAACTGGAAATTTCCACTCATCTCTGCTTCTGGAAATCATTTTGGAAACTTAGGGGGAAATAATTCCCTTTGTTTTCAGTCTGGCAGCAAGAAGAAGCCTCAGGACACTTGCTGGGGCTTAGGACCCAATGTGGTCATCTTCTAAAGTGCAGTAGTGCTTGCTTCGAGCCACAGGCTTCGGAGGTGAGATCTGTGAACGGATGGGCTGCCTCACTTCCTCTAAGCACACCATGGCCAGGTGTTGCCTAGTCTTGTTGCAGTCTCCAGATTAAAGTGCTGGGTTGTACAAAGGCATTTGAAAAGTACAAACAAGGAGCTCTGCAGGCCAAGGGATTCTTTTTCAGAGTCCAGAAGCTTCTTGAGGATGTCCCATCAGGTAACCCCAGCTCCTGAGACCACAGGTTCAAATCTGGGAAGAAAAGTCCACAAATAGGAAAATCACTTTTCTGATTAGAAAATATATAACCTCTCAAAATCAGATTGGAGTGAGAAACTGCTTTAGAAAAAAAGCTCGTCTATCTGGAGGCAGCATGGTTCGAAACCTTTCTTTCCACCCCCCGCTACCATTGCTCTAGTCCATCTTCAGCCTCTTTCTCCAGACCTATCACAGGAGGCTTCTCCCCTCCATCCTCTGGGCTGCAGACAGCTCAGTAAACCTGGAGTACAGTTCCTAGGGCTCTCCTATTCAAAACCTTTTATAGTTCCCCATTGTGGCAGATTTATCTATTTATTCCCGCAGACACATTCTCCATCCTGCTCTGCCCTGTTCATGACCCAGGGGAATGACATTGTGGACTACATCATTGGGCTCTCTTCCCTCTGGCTTCCACTCCATTCTTACACTGCCTTGGGGAGAAAGGAGATTGCAGTGGGTAGGAGAGTGAGGTTGGGGTAACTACCCAGACAGCTTGCAGGTTGACTTTATCCCTCTGTTAAAGGCCACAGCTCCTTGTGGGCTACCGTTCCTATTGCTGTTTTCACCGGGGTTCTGGTAACTGCTCCCTCCTCTTTCCCCCTCAGGCCCAGGCATGGTCACTGTCCCTATGCCTGCTAGTCCCAGGGTGCTCAGCATCCCTTGCTGGTTTCCCCTAACCCTGCTCATGTCTTTGTAAATAGTGAAAACTTGTAAGCATGCCTCAGTCACCCCTTCTGAGCATGCCCTCTGTTTCCTGCTGGGACCTGACCGAGGCACCCATGCCTAGTGAGTAAAATCTAATCTCCTTTGCCTGGAATTCATGGCTTACAATGTGGCCCCCAACTATCTCCCCTTATCTCAGACCTGGCTCTTTCCAAACTAGAATCACATGCCTTTTCCTACAGACGCCCCAAGTCTTCCTGCCTCTCTGCCTTTCCTCCTGTGTCCTCTCTATTTAGAATAGTCTGCTATTTCTGTTTCTGTCTGGTTCAAATGTCACCTCCTCCATGACATCTCTCCTCTTCCCTGGTTATCCCTAGCCTAAAGTGATATTTTTCCCCATCTCTGAACTTTCATATATTATTTGTACCTCTTGTAAAGCCATAGAGAACCATAAAAAATACGCAGATTTCTCACATCATTAAAATTCATAAGCCCTGGTGAGTGAGGCTATTAATGACCCTCCCTCCCTGGGACAGCTGTGCTCTGTGCAGAAAGGAAGCTTGACATAGAGTGGGTATTTCTGGGGATTCTGAGGATAGGTAAATAAGGTGGACTTTGGAATAAAGTGATAATTTGAGAGCTACATGACTTTCCAAATATGTTCCAAGAAGCACAAGGTACCTTAGAAGCCTTTGCAGGTGCCTATGGTAGAGTGTTTATATCCTCCACCCCAATTCCACCACTGGTTTTGTGAGACAATAGAAAATATATATATATCGGTCTCTGCTCCTGGTTCCTGGCACAGAATTCTAAAAATCTTTGTAATTTCCTAAGTGATAAGAGTACTAGGAGCATCTTTTGTTCTAATATTTGGGCTGTGACTCTGATTCCTGACACAGAGTTCCTAAATCCCTTGGAATTTCCTGGGTAATAGCAGTGTCTTTTGTTCTAATGAGGTGAATCTTGATGGGCTTCTGGACGGGGGCTGGTCACAGGAAAGACCAAGCTACGATTAGAAGCTTGGAATTTTCAGCCCCACCCCCCATTCTCCAGAGAGGGGAGAGGGGCTAAAAGTGGAGTTAATGATTGGCCCTGCCTACATGCTAAAGCATCCAGAAAAATCCCCAAAGTAGGGGTTTGGAGAGCTTCCGGGTTTGTGAACACATGGAGGTGCTGGGAGAGTGGTGCACAGGGAGAGCATGGAAGCTTCGAGCCCCTTCCCACATACCTTGCCCTATTCATTTCTTCCATCTGGATGTTTATCAGTATCCTTTATCATATCCTTTTATAATAAACTGGTAAACAGTAAGTAAACCATTTTCATGAGCTCTGCGAACCACTCTAGCAAATTAATCAAACCTGAGGAGGGGATCGTGGGAACCTCAGATTTATAGCCAATTGGTCAGAAGCACAGGTGACAACCTGGACTTGCCATTGGCATCTGAAGTGGGGGAGGGGAGGTAGTCTTGTGGGACTGAGCCCTTAACCTGTGGGATCTCATGCTATCTCCAGGTAGAGAGTGTCAGAATAGAGTTAAATTGTAGGGCACCCAGCTGGTGTTGCAGAGAATTTCTTGGTGGGGGAAAACCCCATGCCCCTGGTGTCAGAAGTGTTGTGGTGTGGTAGTAGTGTGAGAGTAAAGAAGAAACATAGGAGGAGGACTGAAGTTTTTCCTACTCAGTATATATAGGTATTCTGTCTAATATTTCCTTGATAAAAGGGTTATCATGGCAAAAAAAGAGAGAAAAAAAAGATTGGAAACCACAGCAATAGGAAAGGGGAAGGGAGACACCTCCATGGTGCCATGGTGGAATGCTGAGGTTATGGTCAGTTCTCAGTAGAAGTTCTTAAGGGGAAGACAAGAGACTCATGTAAAAAAAACAAAACAAAACAAAAAAACATACAGATTGGGTCAATTGCTAGGGAGTATATAGAGAGTTGGCCTTTTTAATTTTAATTTTAACCCAAATTAAGCCAGTGAGAATAGTTTTTTGAGTATCTTGTCTCCGGTACTTGATGTAAGACTCTTGGATGACTAATGTGCTTAATTCATCCTCACAGTTGCCACAAGGTCTGCCTGACACAGAGTCCTGCAGACAGAAGACCCTTAATACATGTTTGAGAGTGAATGAAAGAATGAACAAATAGCACTATACTAGGAATCACAAGACCTTTTATTTTTCTGTCATTATTTCATTTAAGAAAGTCATTTAAAATCCCTTAGCCCCAGTCTCACCATCTCTAAAAAAAGGAAGTTGGGTTACATGGTCTGTAAGGTCTCACAAACCATGGCCTGATGACTAGAATAACTCTTTTTTTCAAAGGAAGCATGATATATGTATCTATAGTATCAGAATTCACTCGTAAAGTTATACTGGTTGCCAGCTTTGTTGCCTGCATAAAAGCAAGAAGCCATGGGCCCAAATAGTAGCACAAGCAAGTAAGGTTAGCTGCAAGAAGAACTGCCACAAATGGAAAGGGCAGTGTGCTGGATACAACAACTCAGGCAGCCTGGACTTTAGCTCTAGTCCCCCCACTAAGCTTTAAGATGACCTTGTGCAAGTCACCTCATTTCTTCCACCCTTGGAGTTCATATCTATCCCTTCTAGGCTAGCTGCCCTGGGAATCTCTGAAAGTCTCCCTAAAGTTGACGAGGACTCAATGAAGGAGCCTATAAACTGTATCTGACTACTGGGATTTAGAGAGGTGAGCAGAGGATGTTTAAAGGGGCTTCATAAAATATCATTCTTCATCTAACAGGCATCCCTGGGTACTTACAAGTGATACACTGGGACATTTAAAAATGTATTAAAGTACAAAGAAAATTCAGGAAACATAAAGGAAGAAAACAATACAAGGTTCCATAACATAAAGACAATGATTATGGGTATTTTAATGTTTTTACTTCACTTTTTTGGGGAGAAAGGGAGTGTGATGGATATATTAAAAACATTTTAAAATAGAGAATTAAACATATAGGCAGTATATTTGGGAATTTTTATCATAAATGGATATTGAATCTTGTCAAATGCTTTCTCTACATCTATTGAGATCATCATGTGATTTCTTTTTTGAATGTGGTGTATCACATTGATTGATTTGAGGATGTTGAACCATCCCTGTGTTCCTGGAATAAATCCCACTTGATTGTGGTGTATGATTCTTTTAATGTATTATTGTATTCGATTTGCTAGCATTTTGTTGAGGATTTTTGCATCTATGTTCATTAGCAATCTTGGCCTGTAGTTTTCCTTATTTGTGTTGTCCTTGGCTGGTTTTTGTATCAGGGTAATGTTGGCTTCATAAAATGAGTTAGGAAGTATCCCATCCTCTTCAATTTTTTGGAAGAGTTTGAGAAGGATAGGTATTAAATCTTCTTTGAATGTTTGGTAGAATTCACCAGAGAAGCTGTCTGGTCCTGGACTTCTGTTTTTTTTAAGAGGTTTTTGATTACTGTTTCAATCTCTTTACTTGTGATTGGTCTACTCAGTTTCTGTAATTCTTCTTGATTCAGTTTTGGGAGGTTGTATGTTTCTAAGAACTTATCCATTTCTTCTAGGTTATCCATTTTGTTGGCATATGGTTTCTCATGGTATTTGCTTATAATCTTTTGTATTTCTGTGGTATCCGTTGTGATTTCTCCTCTTTCACTTCTGATTTTATTTATTTGAGCCTTCTCTCTTTTTTCTTAGTGAGTCTAGCTAAGGGTTTGTCAATTTTGTTTATCTTTTCAAAGAACCAGCTCTTAGTTTCATTGATCTTTACTATTGTCTTTTTTTGTGTCTATTTCATTTATTTCCACTCTGATTTTTATTTTCCTTCCTTCTACTGACTTTGGTCTTCATTTCTTCTTCTTTTTCTAGTTCTTTTAGGTGTAGTGTTAGATTATTTATTTGAGATTTTTCTTGTTTCTTGAGGTAGGCCTGTATTACTATATACTTCCCTCTTAGTACTGCTTTTGCTGCATCCCATAAGTTTTGGTATGTTGTGTTTTCATTTTCATTTGTCTCCAGGTATTTTTTTTATTTCTCCTTTGATTTCTTCATTGATCCAATAGTTGCTCAGTAGCATGTTGTTCAGTCTCCACATATTTGTCACATTTCCAGCTTTCTTCTTCTCGTTGATTTCTTGTTTCATATCTGTGGCCAGAAAAGATGCTTGATATGATTTCAAGCTTCTTAAATTTATTGAGACTTGTTTTGTTTCCCAACATATAGTCTATCTTTGAGAATGTGCCACGTGCACTTGAGAAGAATGTGTATTCCACTGCTTTGGGATGGAATCTTCTCTTAATATCTATTAAGTTCATCTGATCTAGTGTTTCATTTAAGGGCAATGTTTCCATATTGATTTTCTGTCTGGATGATCTATCCATTGATGTAAGTGGGGTGTTAAAGTCCACTACTATTATTGTGTTGCTATCAATTTCTCCCTTTATGTCTGTTAATAGTTGCTTTATATACTTTGGTGCTCCTGTGTTAGGTGCATATATATTAATAAATGTTATGTCTTCTTGGTAGAATGCCACTTTTATAATTATATAATGTCCATCTTTGTCTCTTGTTATCTTTTTTTGGCCTGAAGTCTAATTTGTCTGATATATGTATGACTACACCCACTTTCTTTTGGCTGCCATTTGCTTGGAGTATCAGCTTCCATCCCTTTACTTTGAGCCTATGTTTGTCTTTAGAGCTGAGATGTGTTTCCTGGAGACAGTATATTGTTGGGTCTTGTTTTTTAATCTATCCAGCCACTCTGTGTCTTTTGATTGGTGAATTGACTCCACTTACATTTAGAGTGATTATTGATATATGAGAGCTTACTACTGCATTTTATCTTTTGTATTCTGGTTGTTCTATATTTCTGTTTCTTTTCCCTTGTATTTCTGTCTGCTATTTCAGTTTGTTAGTTTTCTGTGATGTATTTCTCAGTTTCCTCTTTTTTATGTTTTGTGACTCTGCTCTGATTTTTCATTTTGTGGTTACCATGAAGTTTGTATAAAAGATCTCATAGATGAGATAGTCCTTTTTCTGCTGATGGCATCTTATCTCCATTAGCCTATGCAGGTTCTGTCCTTCTCCTCTTCCCCTTCTATGTTTTTGTTTTCACAAATTATCCTTTTTTTCTATTGTGAGTTTGTTACCAAATTGAAGTGTTATAGTAATTTTTGATGCTTTCTTTCCCTTTAGCCTTTAGGTTATAATTATTTAATAACCTATTCTGATATAGAGTTGCAATTTTCTGATTCTTTCTGTCTCTTTATCATTTTGCTCAAAACTTTGCCTAACTTTGCCTTTTTGTTTCAGGTAGGAGGGCTTCTTTCAACATTTCTTGTAAGGCAGGTCTAGTGGCAATAAATTCCCTCAGCTTTTGTTGTCTGGGAAAGCCTTTATTTCTCTTTCATATCTGAAGGATAACTTTGTTGGATAGAGTATTCTTTGCTGACAGTTTTTAATTTTTCAATATTTTGAATATATCATTCCACTCTCTCCTAGCCTGTAGATTTTCTGCTGAGAAATCTGCTGATAGCCTAATGGGGTTCCATTGTAAGTTATCTTCTTCTCTCTGGTCACCCTTAATATTCTTTCTTTGTCATTGACTTTTGACAGTTTTAATATAATGTGCCCTGGAAAATGTCTTTTTGCCTTGAGATAATTAGGTGTTCTATTAGCTTCACATACTTGTATATCCATTTCCTTCCCCAGGTTTGGGAAGTTCTCAGCTATTATTTCTTTAAATAAGCTCTCTGCTTCTTTCTCCTCCTTCTGGGATACCCATTATCTTTATGTTGCTTTTCTTAATTGAGTTGGGTATTTCTTGTAGAATCTCTCCATTTAAAAAAAAAAATCTTAATTCTCTCTCTTCTACTTGCATCATTTCTAGATTTCTATCTTCAAGCTTGCTAATTCTCTCTTCCATATGGTCTGCTTAATTTCCAATACTTTCTACTTTATTTTTCATCTCATTAATTGTGTTCCTCAGCTCCAGGATTTTTTTTTTTTTTTAGAGTTTCAATCTCTTTGGTGAAGCACTCCTCTGTTCATTAATTTATTCCTGAGTTCATTTCTGAATTTTCTTCTCACTTATTGAGTTTCTGCATGACAGCTATTTTGAATTCTCTGTCAGTTAGATTGCAATCTTCTGTGACTTCAGGTTTGGTTTCTGGAGAGTTGTCATTTTCTTTCTGTGCTAACTGTGTTACTGCAGTTCTTCCTGGCACTTGATGAGTTGATCCTCTGCCAGCACATTGTGGTAGTAAATACCTTTCTTATTTGGTTACTTTGATTCTAAGCTGCTTCTGGTTGCATTTGAGAGCCTGCACTTTCCACCCTCCACTGCCTCTGCCAGAGGCACCGTCAGTGCCCTCCTTGTGCTGCTTGTGCCTCTGAGGTTGCTGGTACCTTGCTGCTTATGATGTGGCTGCAGTTGTAGGTGTTGCTACCAGGGTCACCAGTCTGTGAGCACCTCTGCTGCTTCCAGGGTCACCTGGGTCTTGTGCTACCCCACTGGCTCTCTGTGGGATTTCCAAGGGCTTGGGTACTGCTGTCACATACACCACCTGTGCTGCTGCTCCCAGGTTATCTGAGGGTTCTGGCAGCAATGCTACTGGGGGCACAAGGTTCACGGGTGTCACTGCCACTACCAGGGGCCTAGAGTCTTGTATGCAGCCCCCACTGCTGATAAGGCTGGTGTCAGGGGTGCCACCACTGGAGCACCCCTGGGAGCTGAGTCACAAGTACTGCTGTGGCTCCTGAAGCCTTAGGTCATGGGCACCACCCACCACTGCTGGGGGAGAAGGAGGGGCTGAGTGATGAGTGCTGTTGATCCTCCTGCAGCCTCTGGTCTCTAGTACCAGTGTGCTTTTTAAAACCTCAGATCATGGGTACCACTGCCACTGTGGGGGTATCTGTGTTTTGGAATTGGCCTCCACTGTTGGAACAGCTAGTGTTGGAGGTTCCACTCCTGGGGAAGTGGGAGGGGGCTGGGTCACAGGTATCTCATGGTTCCCAGAGTCTCTGGTTATGAGTCTGCAGTGATTCCTGGTACTTCTGGATTCCTGGGGCCTCCTTTTGTGGGCATTACTTCAGTTCCTGGGGACTCTGTTCACAGGCATGGCCACAGATCCTGGAACCTCTGCTCTCAGGAGTTGCTGCCACTGCTCCCCTAGCTCCACTGCCTCCAGGAGGTCCAGTCCACTCACCTTCAGATGTATAGATGTGTGGATCTCTCAGGTGTCCTGGTGTGCTATGCAGAGAGTCCTTTGTTGGTCAATGGATGTCCTACTGGTTGTAGCTTAGAGGGGAGAGACAAAGGGAGGAACTCGCTCCACCATGATTGGGAAAGAATTTCTTGGTAAGTATATTTGGGACATAATCAGCCACTTCCAAAAAAATTGGCCATGAAAACCCTGTGAATAGCAGTGGAGTGTTGTCTGATATAGGGCCAGAAGGTGAGAGGTTGGTGCAAAAAGACTGGGCAGGGTTCCACTCTGCTGTATACAGGGTCGCTAGAAGTCAGAATCACTAACAACACTAACAACACTAAAGTGTATTTTTATATCTTACCTTTTTAAAAATTATATGGAAAGCATTTTCCCATATTATTAGTCTTCAGAGACAGAATTTTAAATGATAACATGTGGTCTATTGAGAAGAGGTTCCAGTTTTTCCTTATCGTATCAGTCAGGGTAGACTAGATCATGCCTCAGTAACAAATAACCAAAATCTCAATATAATGAACAAAGATTTATTCTTGCTCATGTTTCCTGTCCATTGAGGGTCAGCAGGGGGCTCTGTTATTTGTAGTTACTCAGAGACCTAGGCTGATATAGCAATCGCTACCTTGAATGTTGCTGGTTACCATGCCAGATGGAAAAAGAAAATATGGCAAAGCACATGCTAGCTCTCATATCTTCTACCCTGAAGTAACACACATCCCTTATGCTTACATTTATTTGACCAAAGCAAGCCACATGACCACACCTAACTAGAAATTAATTGCAGAGAAGTGCAACCCTGTTATGTACACAAAAGCAAGAGATCCAACAAATATGTGAAATAACACTAATGACCACCACATCCACCATGGAGAAGGATGGGAGTGAGCTGTCTCTCTGGCCACATTTTGTTTGATCTGGGTCTTTTTTTTTAAATAATATTAAAGTTAAGGCCTTGAGGGCCCATCTGAGGAGACTGAGAAGTCTGGATTTCCACAAGAATAAGAACAGGCAATACCTTTCCCAGAGTTGCCTAGAAAGTTAGAGGCAGAGCCATGGAGTGAAAAACCCAACCCTGAGCAGCTGTTGCTTGAGCTGCTGAGCCTTCCTGGGCACTCCCACAATAATCAGGTCTCGCTTCAGTTTCTGATCAGTGAAGCAAAACCAGCAAGCCCTTCCCTTCTCAAGTGGGAAGGGAGAATATTTATCCAAATAAAAGTCTTGTCAGAAGAATGTATGATTGACATGCTCAGACCAAGTCCCAAGGTAATGCTGAGTAAGAACATGACGGCTCAGGTTGGCTCTTGGACAGCCTGGAACTCGACACTGTCCCCACATGGGTGGTTTGGAGGTAAGGCAGAGCTGGGGTGGCAGACAATGGGTGTGGGAAAGTGAAAGCTCTGAGCTGGCTGGGCCTAAGTACTTCCTAGCAGGGCTCTGTCCTCAGAGTTCATAAAGCTGAAGTAGGAGTTGGGGGAGGCATTAGATCATATAGTAACAGAAGAAGTACAACAACTGTGGGAGAAGGCACAAAGCAAGGGAGAATCTCTAGGTCAGGGGTCAACCAATTTTTTCTGTAAAGGGCCAGATTGTAAAAAATTTAGACATTGTGGGCTATATATTTTCTGTTGCAATTAGTCAACTCTGCCATCAGAGGTGGTGGAAGGGGTATGAAAGTTGGAAGGACAATGTGAAAACAATGAACATGGCTATGTTTCAGTAAAACTTTGTTACAAACACAGGCAAGGATTTGGCCACCTGGCCATAGTTTGCCTACCCCTTGTTAGTTGATACATAACAATGGGCAGTAGAATGTTAACTTTGGTTAATTCTCATTTAAGGTGCCTACTGAAAGTGACACTGCACCTGCTTTCTAGAAATTTATAATTTAGTACTCTGGGAACTACAGATCCTACTCAATGTAAGCTTTTTGCCTAGCATAAGTGTTATAAGTAATACACTTATTTTCTTTCAGTAAATATATGGCATATAAGACATTAACGCTTATAACCTGGTCCTGTAAATCCAATTTTACTAAATCCAATACCTGTTTCTCAGGATAAGAAAAAATAATTTAAAAGTAAATGACAAATCAGAGGAAAACATAAAATACATAGCAATGGTTAATATTAATAGGTAATATTAATATCTAATATTAACTATAAGCAAAGACATAATTGAAAAGATGGACAAAAGATTTGCATAGGCAATTCCCAAAGGAAGATAAAATCTATAAATATATGAAAAATGGTTTCTCTCTCTAATAACTTTAAAATGCAAATTAAAATAATGCCTTACAATTTTTTAATTTTCAAATTAGCAAAATTTAAAAACAATGATAATACCCAGTATCAGGACAAGTGTGATGAAACTAGCTCTTTCATATGTCACTAGTATAAATTGGTACAACATTTTAGATTGTACCACATTTCAGCAACACATTTTGAGAGTCTTAGAAATGTCTATAGCTTTACCCGAGTAATTCTACATCTTGGATTTTATCTTATGGTAATAATCAGAGTTGTACACAAAGATTTATGTACAAGGTTATTAACTGTGATCATGTTTAAATAGCAAAAAAATAGAATAACTCTATGAGGTAGATGCTAAATGTCCAACAATAGAGATTTAGTTAGATAAATCCTGGCACATGTATACAACAAAATATCATAGAGCCATTAGTGATATTTTTAGTATATAGGTAATACTAATGATATAAAATTAAGTTAAAAAAACAATATAAGGCTATACATACTGTAATCTGATTTTGTAAAAGTTTAAATATAGAAAAATATTTGGAATTAAATAGCAATATTAAATATGAACCCTGATAATCTCTGGGCAATGGATTATAAATTATTTTTATTTTCTTTATACTTTATTTTTAATTTCCATACTCAGAAAAAATTATGTCATTTAAAAAATGTTCTAAAAATTGTTATAAGTTATTCTTTTTTGAGCTGGTGGACAACTAAAATTAAACAAGATATATCTTCCATAGTGAGCCAAATTTGGTCAAAATCAGTTGCCTTCTTTTAAATTTATCACAGAATAAACTAAAAGAAGCACAGACAAATGGACAATAAGACAAACACCAAATACCCAATATTTGCATTAACATTCATATCTCACTTCATTACATTGACCAGGTAGACATAAAATATATACACACGGAAGCAGCCAGAAAATAATGCTGTGATCATGCACTGAAGAGTAGTATAGACTGTGTGTACAATGCAGAGGGAAAATAAAGAGGGGTGAGTTGGGGGAGAGAGTTCCTGTTTTCTTGGCTATCCAAACACTAGGCTTGAGACTTATCCTTTCATTCCCAACATCAATATCTTAATGTCTCGTTCCCTCTTCCTCCCAGGGGATATTATCCAAAATGTTAAATTAGTTCTTGATAAAGAGTTAATAACCGGTGAGCAACTTTTAGGGAACAACTTAAAAAGCATCTACTGAAATCTAACACATTGCTATTTATCTTGACAAAACCATAAAACATTGTGCCAAGGAAAAATGGGCCACTTTTTCCTTTAGTACTCCATCACTATTGACCATTAGTCGATTTCTGCATTTTATGCAGCTCTAAACATGATTACAAAGACTTGGATCAATTGGAAAATAATTTTGAATGCAACTGAAACATGTAGAACACAAAATAATGTGTTAAAATATGTATGTCCATGACAAAGATGAATGGAAACACAGATAAACACATAATTGTTTTTTAAAAAAGAGCATCTACTCCACATTTGTCAAATATATGGCTCCATCCCATATCCAAGGCAGACATCATTCATCAATCACCACATTCCCCACCTGGAAATGGTCTCCCAAACCATTCTCATCTCTTCTCTAGGCATCTCCTGAGCCTCGTGTGAGGACTGTTTGCCTTTTTGGATTTGATCCAAACTTCTCAATTCACAGATGACAAAACTGAAGCCCAGAGAGGGGGTGGATCTTACCTAAGATTATGTAACTAGCTCAGCTCACAGAAAAACTTGAATCTAAATCTCTTGAATTTTAGTCATGACCTCTTTTTTATAAAAATAAATATTTCAGGCATAAAACAAAGGATAGAGAAGAATATAATGAACACTTGTATACCCACTACTCAGTTTAAGAGGTTAAATTTGGTGTTTATCATTTCCATGCTGTTTTTGTACTTTTACTTCACGTGACCATTTCCATAAACATTACTTAGGGGTTGTTTGCATGTTTTAAACTCTATAATTGTTAATATATTGTCTTTATCATTCTGCAGTCTGTCTTTCCTCTCAAAATTATATTGTTCAGATTTATCCATCTCAAAAATACATCTATTTTTGGTGCTTTCATTTTAATTACTGTGTGGTCTTCCTACTATTCATCTATTCTCCTATTGATTCATATTTGATGATTTCTAATTTGTTTCTGTTATAAGGAATAGTACCAGAAACATTCCTATGATATATATCTAAGTGGTCCTAATGCCTACATCACACCACATATTCTCAGGTAAGTGCCAGGGAGGGGTGAGGAGAGAGTGGAACATCACTCTCTCGCCTCCCTGACTCTCCTTTCCCCCAGATTAGAAGGTAGAGAGGGTGACTATATATAACTGGTGGGGTGGGGGGTAGAAGGATTAGTTCCATTTCTTTAACTTGACTTTTAATCAAGATAGTTACTTTATTTTGAATTTCAGATACCATTCAAAGAGGGTGTGAGATTTTTCTGTTTATAGAAGATGTATTGGTTTAAAATGGTTGTGATATCCTGTTAATCCAAAGAAGTCACTCTGTACTAGTGCAATATTCAGACCATGTGACAGGCCTTACAGTGAGACATTTGGGATGGCAGCAAGCCTTTGCACATTTCTCAGTTCCTCAAATAGATGTTTCTGCCTTCATTACTCAGATCCTAAGCTCTTTTCTGACAATATTTTCCCTTTAGGGGAGAGGTTGCAAACTGGTCATTAACAGGCTCAGTTAGCCAATGAGCGTATTTTGTTTGGTTTGTTTGATATTTGAAATACTTTCAGCAGCATTTAATAACTAGGACATTTTATATAAAAATCAGGATTTTCATCTTTTCCTGCACTGTTAGGCTAGTGCTAGATTGACAGGGAATATGCTTTCCAATTTGTTGCAGTGCCCACCACTCCCTATCTAATTATACTAGGCCCTTGTTACTCATTTCGTCACTTGGCTGGCCCTGGTGGGCATCTGAATTTACCACCTCTGCTCTTAGGCCCTTCACTATTTCTTCCTTATGCTGAGCAGTTGAAAGAGACACATACCAAGGCTCCGAGCTCATGAAACTCAGACAAATAATGGGGCCTCTCCATGGAAACTCACCTGTAGGCCAAGCAGACCAATTTATAGGAATACAGGATTTTTGTTTCTAAAGAAATGGATGTTTCAACCAGGACTGCCAGTGTCGATCTGAAACTTTTCTGAGTCAAGAAAATCTCATTGCTCATTCAGAGAAGCTCAGTATAACTGGACTTCAAGTACAGTCCAGGCCTAAGCTGCATCTGTTCCTTGGTTCTGTCCCCAGGAATGAGTACACAGTGACAGGACATATTTTCATAAATGGCTTTCAGGGAAGTGGTGGGACCTGGGGAGTTGGAGGGTGCAGGGGCCAATTTCATTCCTTTCAGTCATATTTTGTGCTTATGAGCTACCATGTCTTATGTATAAGCCAGACACAGACCCTGGTATTTGAAGGTTTTCTAAGATTGTTTTCATAATGGTGCCTCTGGAATTTGGAGATGACATTCAGCAGAATTCTAAAATGAACAGTTCTGAGTGTTCTGAGCAGCTGATACAAAGTTATTCAGAAATTTCTATGGTTTGCCTATCATCATTTTGGTGAACTCATGAGCTCACTTGTCATACCACGTAATTCCTAGATTACAAAAGAAAAGGCAGCTTTCTCAAGAAACCCAGAAATATCCATTTTACAACATGACCCAGGCCTGTCGGTCCTCAACACACCGCTTCCCTAGGATCTAAGATTTTCATCCAACCAGCCTGAATGATTTCAGCAACCCCACTTCTCCTGACCTTCAGATCACACAATTTCTCTTCCACAAATCCCAGCTCCAAGCCTGTCAATCTTATGAAGAGACTTCTATTCCCCCGGCATTACCCTTGACCCACAGTCCCCAACAATGTGCTGAATTGTTGCAAAAACCAGATGTGATTGCATCACAGTTGATTATGTTCCCCTTGTTAAATTTTAACCATGTTCCTAAGTGTGTGAGCCCAGATGTCCTGTGCAGTATTCCCTGGGAACACTTAGGAATATGGACAGACCAAAAGCAACATAATTGTTCTGTGGCTGAACAGCAGACCCCATCTTTGTTCTCCAAGAAAGGTGTGGAACAATGCAGGGTTGCAAGAACAAGTAGCTGAAATGCCACTAAACAGGAAGATTCTGAACAGGCCTAAACTATTCAGTTGCCCTTTGTGCATTTCTAGAACGGTGGTTATCTCTTGATTCAAGTTGGGAGAGAAAAAGAGATGAAAAAGAGAAGAAAAATCTTGACTACTCACAGCTCTGTTCACTTCCCTTCTTATTGTGGTGACAGATCTTTTTGTTGTGTCTGAAAAAGAAAAATCCCAGTGATGGAATAAGATTAATGAGAAGACTGTTCTGTTTATACCTAAAAGATGGCAGAACAAAAAGTGAATCCAAATAAATCCACATATAGAGTTCAAATGTCCACCATGGCTTGAGACCTCAGGTTGAATAATATATAATGTAAAACTGTAACTTTAGGCAAAAATTGTGAACAAAGAAGGCCCCCACTTCCCATTCCTTTGTCTGATCCTGGCCCCCAGGCACTCAGAGGCTGAGGGACTGCTAATTTGGGTATTCAGTCCAAGAAATGTCTAGCTCCAGAATTATCTCTCCCTCTTCTGCTTTAGTCTTGACTGCCACTTCTCCCTATCTGCCTTACACAGAGCAGGTCTGAGCAAGTAATTTGCACTAAAGTGTAAATGACTGATACTGGTTTAAAGTAACTCAGCAGGATAGAAGCACAAGTTCACATAATGGGTTGTTGCTCACCACTATCTCCCTGGTTTCATCTCTTTCTCAACCCCTGATTTCACATGTTCCTTCTCACTCTGATTTTCTTCCAGGGCTTGATGCCCATCTCCTACAGTTGCCTGGGTTCCTGAACTGAGTCCATCCCTAATTCTGCTTCTGCTCTGTACACCAGATTTTTAGTAACTCCCTCGTGATCATCCTGACCTTGGATTGGACTTGGAGGGCCTCTATCCAGCACTGCAGCCTCCTCCAAAAGGGTTTGCATTTGAAAGGAGCCCAGTGCTTAATGCATAGAAATTGCCCTTGAATGTTGGAGTTTCAGGGAAGGCCTCTCTAATGCCTGAGGTCAGTGCTGCCATTCTCCATGGTTCTTATGCAACTATAAGCCAGCATATTTGGCCTTTGGTTTAAATCCCTGTGAAGTCCTGGGTCAGTCCTTTAGGGCAGTCCCACTCAAAGTGTGGTCCATGGGCTCGTGCTGGTAGGTAAACTGTTTGTTACCAGTCTGTGATGAGATGAGTACAGAAATCAAGTGTAAACATTTAGAAACTTTTATAGTAATTCTTCCACTATGTTATGTTTTTTTTCTGATTATATTTATTGAAATGTCATATTATATTTATTGAATCCAATAAATATTGGGCTTATTGTTTTATGTCTTTGTTCTTTCCATTTCATCTTTTAGTAATTCGTTTTTGGTATATATGTATTACAAAAGCATCGATCATAACATATTAGAAATTTTAAAAAACCAAAACTGTTCTTCACCATAGAGAATTTGAGAAATATTGTTCTTGAGATCTGTTCTAGAGATCTGGTCTCTATAGTTGGTAACTCCTACTGGATTCTGTTCTTGGCTTTGCCATCAGCCCAGCAAGTCAATGAACAAGTCACTCAATTATTTTAGGTTGAGACTCTCTCCTTCCATTGCTCACAGATAATACTATTCAGTTTGAGCCAGTTTTTATTAAGCACTTTTGCAACAGAAAGGCCACAAGTTTTGGAGTCAGTCAGACCTGTGTTAAAACCCTGGCTGTATGACTGTAGGAATATTTTCTGAATTCCAATGTCTTCATCTGCAAAGTAGACACTACTCCTTGCCTCGAGCAGTTTTTGTGAAATTAACTGAAAAGAAGTTTGTAAAGTTGGCCTAGCACAGTGCTGCCCAATAGAACTTTCGGCAAAGATGGAAATACTGTATATCTGCTCTGTCCAATATAGTAGCTATTAGCCCCATGTGGCGATTGAGCACTTACAATGTGTGAGCACTTATATTGTGACGAAAGAATTGAATTTTTATTTAATTTAAATTTAAATAACCACAGATGGCTACTATATTGTACAGAGCAGGTTAGCATACAAACCAGCATATATATAACAGGTTCAGTGTTTAAAATTTTATTGAACATCTACATATGCCAGGTAATGTTTTAGACACTGGACATATATTGGTAAGTAAGAGAAACATAGTCCCTGCACTCATGAAATTTAAAGACTAGCAGATGAAGCAGACTTGACATTATTTTTGCAATAGCAGTTGCCAACTTCTCTGGAACCCAGCAAGTCACCCTGGAGCCCTGAACTGTTTGGGTGGTTTCTCTTAGGTGGAGATGGTAAATAGAGCCTTTTATGGACAGACAACAGCTGCTCTCCCAATACAGTTGGTATGCAGAACTGGTTGCTGACGCACAGGTGGGTAAATCTGTTTAGGAGCCAAGGGGCCTTCTGGAAGGAAAGGGCCTGAGACTGCTAGCTCTTTACTTGACTCTCTCTGATAGACTGAGAAGTTCAGGACAGCAATGGCCCTAAGAGGAACTCAAGAGAAGGAAGTTAGAACTGGTGTCCCAGGTTCAACATGAAGGCCTAGAGCAGAAGGTGGCTGGGCACAGCTGTGGTTAAGGCAGGAAGCCTCTCCCGCCCCATCAGCCTGTGAGGGTCTTGCTTTGGGCACAATGGCAGAACATGTGAGGGGAGCCAGAAGAGTTGCCCTCTTGCATCACTCTGGTCTGTGTGGGGATCTGGATCGGCAAGGGTACCTTCGCATGGTAGACGGAGACACCCAGAGGGAACAGAGATGTTGCATGGCAGGAGTAGAAACAGCAGCAACTCAAAACCAGGGCTCTCTGGTGATCTGACCCAGCTCCCCAGTAGCCTTCCTGCCTGTTTGGAAGCAGCATTGGCCCTGTGGGCTAAGTAAGCCTTTTGACAGTTTGTGGGAGGTGGGGAAGTACATGCTGTAAGAGGGAGATATTGGACTTCTTGCTAAAATAGGCAGGTGGGTGCTTCAGGAATTAATTGGAAAATTAAAGAGATGCAATTGCATTTGTAGTCCAAGCTATTGAAACAGGTCCTAGGTATGTAATTGTGTGCTGAGAGTATTGAAAGCAGAAGTAGGTGCTATGAAGCATCTGACAAGGGGATTTAATGTAATGGGTGTGGTGAGGGAGTAGAATCAGGGGAGGCTTGAAATGACAGCTCAGCTGAGATTTAAAGGATGACTCCAACTCATGTGGACAAGGAGAAGAAATTATTTTTAAGAAGAGTGAATACTACATGAGAAAACTCAGAATTGAAAGAGTGGAATGCCTCTGAGGACTAGAAAATCCTGTATGGCTAGAGCTTAGAGAACAAGAGTGATGGTGATGCGGTATAAATCTGGAGATGTGAGTCACATCACCCAGAGCTTGTTGGGACTTCATCCAGTGAGCAATGGGAAGCCATGGAAGAAGTCTGAAGAGAGGAGACATGGTAGATTTGAGAATTTAAAAGCCTGTTCCAGCTAAAAGTGAAAACAGACCATATTGGAGGAGGCAGGAGTGGATTCAGGGAGATAAGTTAGGAGGGTTCTGCTCTAGTCCAGGTTGAGCCACAGTAGTGGCAGTGAGGTTGGGTCAATAAGCTTTAAAATGTTCTCATGTCACTTCACATTTTATAGATAGAAAAACCATCTCAAAGAAGTTAGGTGATTTGTACAAGATCATAAAGCCAATAAATGGCAGCACCAGGTCCACACTTAGCCTCTGACCCTGGTTTAAAGCTCTATCCACCAGCATTTCTCAACCTTTTCCATGACATGTGAGTTTGTGTGCATGGCAGATGCATTTCCACACGTGTATCCGTGTATCTCCCATGTAAGAAAGCAGATCCCAATGCACGTGAGTTAGAGAGGGAGGTTATTATATAGGCAACCATGATTTCACTCTGGTTCATTAAAAACAAAAAAGGAATCATTTGCAAATTTACTCACTTAACTCTTATTAATAACAAATCTCTCCCATTGCAGTTGGTACCTGAGCCTCGCACCCAGCTTGGAGCTACTGATATCCTCACTCATTCTTGAGGTTGAGATGAGAGATGAGCAGAGGATTTTTTTCCTCTCTACCTTTCAGTGTGACTCCATTTCATTCTCCCAAAGAGAGTAGGGATAGAAGACTCTGCTGCTCATTTCTGAGGTGACTAATGAGTTCTCAGGCCCCAGGCCCAGAACCTTGGTATAAAGCTGTTTCTGAGAGGTATGCATAGGGGAGGTAAAAGAAAAATAGCAGGAGATAAGATTCTAATGAGCTGCATCTGCCATGGCTCTCTGAGGTCATAGATTTGCAGCAGTGTCTGTTTACTTAAAGTTCTGTCAGATGAGACCCTATAATTCCTCCTCTATGGTGAAGCACCCTTCCCCTCCACTTCTATCATTTCTCTCTCTCTCTTTTCTCTTCTTCCTCCTTTCCTCCCTCCTTTCTTCCATTCCTTCTTCCTCCCAACCTCCCTCTTTCTTTTGACAATAATTCCTTGGATTCTACAGTAGAGCGTTTTGTGGTTAGCACCCAAGCTAACACACATATAGGCCAATGGACAAAGAAAGTATGACAATATTTCATAGCAGATGAGAATATAGATGTTAGACTGTAAATGTAAGATAACAACCACCTAAAAGCCCCTCAGTCCTCAAATAGTGGCCATTCCAAATTCTTAGATGGATTTATATGGAATTATTCCCAGAGGTCATTTCCTTTTCTATAGACAAGGCTATGTGTACATCTTGGGAGGAGCTCACTGGGTGCTGACAAAGGGACAGTTTAGGAAAGCACCAGACAGGTCTGCAGATATTCTAGCCAGGGCTCAAAGGCTGCAGGCATGCTCTGTCACAGCTGGCACAGGAGTGGGTTGGTGAGGATACAACAGACTGAGGAGGGACTCTGGGGAAGCTGCTGAAAGACCTCAGGGAACCACCAAATAGGTGCTTTCCTCATCCCCAAATAGCCTCGCACACTTTTCTCCTTTCCTTACCCAACCAGGGATTCAGATTCCTGGGGGGAGGGGAAGGGCTTAGCCCAGCTCACACCCAGAATGGGAAAAGGAGGAATGAGCACTGAAGGAATCCTCAGAAAGGATCCTGCATCCTCCCAACAGTGAACTCTGACATAGCTCTCTGCATTGCAAAACAACACTGATCTCACAAGGCTGATGACCTTCTCAGCTCAAAGAACAAAGCAAACTATTTCAGCCACAGGAACAAAACATTCCTTTTAAAATATTCAGTGTCAGGATTTCAGCTCACTGAAGACTAGAGCCATTTTCTTCTGGGGAAAAATCATCCGGACAAGCCCAAAGTGATTCATAAGCCCTGAGTGGATTTAGTGTGAAACCGGGAAGCTGCAGGCCAGTGGGGCAAAGCAGGGTCTCACACTGCAGACACCCAGTCCATTTGGTTACCATGAATAAAACTCACCTACCTTTTCTAGAATAAAACTTTTGGCAGAGCCGTTTTCTTAGGACTATCATTGTAGCTATGAACATTAAAGCAATGATGAAGGAAGGGATGAAAACATGAAGCAGCGAAGCTGGAGGGATCTTGGGTTCCATCTCACCTAGTGAAAGAAAAGTACCAGAATCTCATTATGTGGTGGCTTAGAGGTAAACCAACCAGTTGGCCATCTGAGTGGGTTATGACAAGCAGGCCCAACTTGCACTGAGAATTTACTCCACGCCTGGTACCATTCCATGTGCGCTGCATATATTAGCTCATTTACTCCTCACAACCACCCTAAGAGGCAGGCTCTGCTATGACCCCCATTTTACTGGTGAAGAAAGTGAGGCACAGAGAGCCTAGGAAACTTTCCCAGAGTTATACAGTAAGCAACAGAGCTGAGATATAATCCAGGTTGTCTGATTCCAGGTTCCATGCTTTTCATCATTCTGATACATTTATCATATTCTATCTATCTATCTACCTACCTACCTACCTATCATCATCATCATCGTTGTCATCATCGTCTCTCTCTCTTTCCAGTAGGATAGTCCCTCAGCCCCAAAATGTCTCCCCGCTCCACTGTCAAGCACTTACAGTGCTTAGAATCTATACCATTAGTTATTCAGTTTCAAGGATTAACAGGATCCTTTTAAAAAAATAGAATATCATAGGTAGTGTTAATATACAAAATCCAGTCATTCACACCTTGGTGTGAATTATTACAACTAGCCCTTTGCCTTGTCTCAGCTAATCAAGGTCATGGCCCTGAAGAAAAGATGAATTTAGGAGAGATGAGAATGAGAAGAGTAATTTTGGAGCCTGGGGAAAGCCTTGTTAAAGGAGAGCTCTGGATGTCTACAGGTTAGAATAAGGGCTCCAGACTGACAAAGGGCGGGGCTGGAGGGGGGTTCACTATAGGGAGATAGAAGGGTACCCAAGGTAAGCTGTGCTCTTTCCAAAAGCCAGAGTAACTCATACAGAAAAAACATGACAGCCTGGTCCAGGAAAAACTTGGCAAAACTTCTCAGGAGGAAGGGCTTAGTCCTGCCAATTGCCCTCCCCCTCCCCCATCATAATGCCATCTGAGAACCATAGATAGTTTTAGCTGGGAAGGGATTTGATGTCATTTAATCCAAGCCCCTCATTTTGGAATTCAGAAAGTAAAGTTCAGAGGTGCTAAATAATCTATCTAAGGTTATTACTGCTAAGTAAGTAGCAAAGCCAGGATTGCAAACCCAGATCTGTCTTATCCAAAGTTCAGGCCCCACAGATATTTGTCTCTATACAAAACAGTGGGGTGAACAGTAAAAAAGAAAAGGATTCAGAAGCCTGGCTCATCTACACATTAGATAACCCATACTGGTTATAATCTGCTTCTTACTTCTAGGAAGTGCTTTTTAAGCACTTGCTGCATGTAGCACTGAGTCAAGGAGTCCTGGGACCCTCACAGTCCCCACAACAGAAGAAGTCCTTATCTCAGTGCCTTTATGCAAACCCTTGTCCTGTGCATGTTCCCTCATAATCCCTTCCACATACAGAAGCTTTACTCTTCCCTGAAAACTTTCTAATATTGAACATCCAACAGGACATCAGTTTGCTTAGAATGTAAGTATTCGGAGTGCAAAGACTTTGTCACCTCTGAATCCCCTATAGAACCAAGCACCAGCTACATGAAAGGTGTCAATAAGGATTTGTTGGGCTGAACTGATCATCTGTCTACCTAGTCCACCTAGCCTGATCCTCCCTGTCATTAATTACCTTGTGGCAGACTGCTGCTTATCCCTTAAATCCATTCTCCCTTTCTTCCCTAGTATTAGGGTGTTAGCTGGGCACATGGATTCTGAAGACTACATTTCCAAGCCTCCACTGCAGTTAGGTGTGGCCAGCCATGTTAACTAAGTTCAGGCCACCAGAATGGGCCTTCTGAGTCTTGGCGTTAAAGCATTGGATATGTCTTCCACAACTCCTTTTCCTTTCTGAGAGCTGAAACATGGATGTGGCTGTGACCCAGCTTTGACAATTCAATAGACAACATCCTAGAGAATGGCAGAGCAACAAGATGGAAAGAACCTGGATCACTGAATGACTTTACAGAATATAGCTATTTATCTGCTCTAAATCATCTTATATCTCTAAATATTACATGAGAGAGAAATATCCTTCTGTCTTGTTTGAGTCATATTTTGAGGTCTCTTTGTTATGGCAGCTTAGCCTATATCCTAACATATATTCTTCTAAACTGTTTTATAATAATTGCATGCTACTTAACAATGATATGATGATGCAAAGGGAAAACTATTTGTTTGATCCTTAACCACAGTCCCAGGCACCCACAAGAAGCCATGCCTCTTGCTAGAGATGCCATATTCCACCCCCAACTTCCACCCTTTCTGAGTGCAAAGGACTTGACAGGCATATTTTATTTAATCCTCACAATAACCCTATAAGGTATCTAACATTATTTACCCTCATTCGACAAATGAGAGACTGAGTTCTAGGGTGGCTCAGTCATATGTTCATGTTCTTAAAGCTAGTAGGTGGCAGAGAGGGGATTTGAAATTCAAGTCCATCTGACTTTAGAGCCCATGCTCTTGACAACTGTCAAGAGAGTCACCTCCAGGTCTCCTGTGAGGGCTTCTCTGTCAATCCCACAGGTTCTTGGTATAGTTATTTCCTGTGTTCCAGTCCTATTACATTTCCTAATGAAAGAGCAACAACTGGCTGAGCAGAAGAAACCCTATTTCAAAAGGAAAATAGTCTCATTGCTCCTTAATTTATGATTGAAAGTTAAGATGTTCAGTCATCCATTCTAGAGCATCTCCCACCCCCAGACTCTCATTGCTGTATTTGTTTTATTCATTGACTTCTGGAGAAGCTTGTGGTGGGTCACAGAAGTCAGCAGTGAGCAGCTCAATTTATGAGGATGAGTAGAAAGGGGAAAGTCAGACAATTTAAAAATGCCTTTGAGAAATAGAAACAAGGAACCAATGGGAGGATGTGTGACTTTGGTTATCTTGTTGCTGATATTTGTACCACAAGCTATGATCTGATCTGACTGTCCACACAGTCTGGTGGCCGGGATTATGGAACTGAATCATCCAAGACATGGTCTCCAACCCATTAATCTAACATTTATTGAGCACTCATTATGGGCAGAGCACTCTGCTTTTGCTTTAGTCTGGGTGTAAAGAAGACTCATGTGAGCAATTAAAATACATGGAAAATAAAATAGCCATGAAAGAGAAAAGACAAGCACAGTCACAGGTAAACAAAGAAATGGTACAGGTAATCAGTCTTAGGAAGCAAGATGAGGGAAAGGCCCCTCGTACCCTGGAGTTGCCTGAGCTGGCCTGGAGAGAGGGTGGGCTTGGAGCTGGTGAAGAGGGTGAATAATGATATTTTATGTGGAAGAAACTGCCTGAGCAAAGAAGTCATGGAGGTGAAAGTGGTGCAAGCAAGTTCAGAGAGTACATGAGAGGAAAGGGAGCTGACTGAAGCAGAGGCTCCCTGTCCGGGGAGAGAAGGATGAACAAAAAGCTGGGAAGGATGGGTAAAACTAGGTTGAGACTCTCTAACTGCACAAAGATATCTCCATCTCCCTGCCAGTTGCATTCATGAGTAATATCCTAGGAGATCCCGAGCTCTGATGCAGACCTCACAGGCCCCTCCCAAGATTGGTGACTATTCAGCCAGCTATGGTGGCTCCCAGAGAGAGAGGGGCCACCTTACTTCATTCTTAACTTCTCACAGCCTCAAGTCTTCCAGAGGAATGGTCAGTTGGCCCTTCTACTTCTCTACCACAAAGAGAAAAACACTCATGTAGTCAGTGGTACAAAGGGTAGATTCTAGTTATTTCCAAATTCATCTTACCCAGGCCCCTATTTCCCCGCAAAGATCCTATATAAAAGCGTCCTTCAAGAAAACCACATTTCATTCACACTGCTGACCTACACTTAACCAGGCAGGAAATTCTACATAACAAGGACAGTTGAGTAAACAATTTCAGGAAAAAATAATTTCCCCTGGAACTGTTAATATTTGAGCTGCTAAAGCTCTAGTATGAATTAGTTATAACTCAGTTTTCACAAGGTGACAAGTCTGGTGGTCTTAGCTGTGATACAAAGAGAGGCAGAGAATGTTGAAAGACCAACTTGCCTAATTCACTGTTTCCACCCAAAGTTGACCCCAAAAATGGTGTGTTTCTACTGTCTTTATTTCTATCAAGATCCTTAGCATGACTCCTCTCTTTACTTCCTCATTTTATCATAATAATTTAGTTAGAAACCAGCTGGGCTAACTTTAGTGTTGGAATTGGGTAGTGAAATATGAATAGGTGGGGAAGTGGGGAATTGAAGGGTTGGAGATGACACAGCAGCCAGCTGCCTCTGATAACTATATCAGGAGGATTTTTTTTTGTCCAGAAGAGAATACTAGGAAATTAAAGATGAGATGGGCATTGAGTCACTTCAAAGTTCTCATTCTGGTCTGTGGATTGGTGCCAGTCCATGATAAAATTTACTTTAATTTGAGATAGAGCAGATATCTCTGATGCCCCAACTCATATCCTGTCTTTCCCACCCCTGATTTCAGCCATGGCTGATGTGGCTGAATGACGGATGGTTCTGTGCCGGTTCTGACTCACTTCCCTAACAATATCGCCTCAACCATGTGCTGTTTCTGTGCCAGGGCTCTCCCAATGCTGAAGGCTAGTTCTTCTTCCAGAGACCCACTTGTAGAACTTTTGCTTCTCATCTCCACAAGTTTAGGCTCTACTGGAATAAAGGTCCAACTTCCTAGTAGCGAATGTTTCTACTGAGGGATGTTGTATCAAGGGATATGTTGTACTGCATCTAAAGTTATAGCTACTGCCTCATCAGCTTGAGCTCTATACCCACTGGCAGACTGGTAGGCAAAGAAAAGAATTATCGTACTGGTGGAGTAATCAGTCTTGATTACCATGAAGAGCATGAATGCCGCTACAAAGTGGAGGCAAGGAAGACTATGTCTGGAACTCAGGGATCCACTGATTCTTGCCCAGTAGTAACAATGAAAAGGCAATCGCAGCAACCTCAGTCTGTTAAGCAGAAGGCAACTAAGGGCTCAGATCACTCAGGGTTGAAAGTTTGGGTCAACCCTCACCTCTAGGTAAAGAAATTATTGCATCTGAAGTGCTGAGTGAGGGAAATCTAGAATGTATGGTGGATGAGAGAGATGACAAATATCAATTATGGCTTGGGATCAATTGCAGCAGCAGGATCTGTGGCTTGTTCAATGAACTCTTATATGTGGAATCTTTTGTGGAGATTGTGGCTGTTTCCCTGCCTGAAGGCTCAGAGACAGTGGACTTAATGTAGGGCAGGAGTGGACTTGAGCAGTGCGAGGGATAGACCGCTGTAGTCCTGCTTCACCACCCCTCAGCTTTATCTCTGATTTCAGCCACAGATTCAGTAGAATTCTCGGTAGGCTTCGACTTACTTCAGGGTTAGTGATTCACCTCAAGTGGATACTTTGCTTTCTGCCCTGGGATGACTGATGCTACAGATGCTGTGGGGAGCTCATTCAGCTCCCAGAAGGGAGTTCACACTCTTAGGGACAACTGTCAACCACAGGGAGTGAAAGCAGATGGATTAGTCCTCGCACCTGGAGTTCTTTGAGTAAACATCTTAGGAGGCCATCTGTACACTTCTCAGGTGATCCTTGAGTATTTGAGCTCTGGTTGCTCACACCAACAACTTTGATAATGCACCCTTATATTTGCTTTTCTTTCTTTCCTGTCTTAATCTCCTAAACTTCTCACTTCTGCTCCCTGGGGTCACCACCCACATGCCACACAAGTCCTTATCATAGGCTTTGTTTTGTCTAACAAGACAAAGGGCAAAAATGAAATAGAATGATGACATAGTGAATTTTTTATAAAGTCAAATTTAATCAGTACTAGGGACTGTCCTTTATTCTGAGATTGTATCCATTATTGGTATCATAGCAAATAATGGTTCCCCTCAAAGAGGTCCATGTTCTAATCCCTGGAGCCTGTGAATGTGTCATCCTACATGGCAAAAGGATTTTGTAGATGTGATTATATTAAGGCCCTTGAAATGGGAAAATTATCCTGAATTATTGGGTTGAGGTAGGAGGGAGGCATCTAATGTAATCACAAGGGTCCTTAAAAGAAAGAAGAGGAGGGCAGAAAGTTAAAGACAAAGATGTGATGACAGAAGCAGAGGTCTGCTGGCTTTGAAGGTAGAGGAAGGGGCCATGAGCCAAGGAATGCAGGAGGCCCCGAGAAGCCGACAAAAAGAAGAAAATAAATTTTCCCTTAGAGCAATCCTGTTGACATCTTGATTTGAGCCTAGTAAAGCCCTTTTTGGACTTCTGACCTCCAGAAGTGTAAGCTAATAAATTTGTGTTGTCTTAAGCCCACGAAGTTTGCAGTAATTTGTTACAGGAGCAATAGGAAGCATATGTGCTTGATGATAAAATGATCTGTCTTTTATGAAATAATTGTGATACTAGATGTTAGTTGCTCTTATTCAGCAAATAAATGTTTGCTAAGTAGTTGCTCTTACTTGGCAAATAAAAATTTGTCAGACTCCCAAAATTGTTTGAAATTTTGCTGGTGTATGAAGTTCTAAAGTATGGGATTCAGCATAGCCAGCAAAGGCTCTGAAAGACTTTTGTAGGAGGCTAGTTTTCCTGGAAAACCCCATAACCACTTGGCAAAGCCAGCAAAGTATTATCCGTTACTCATAGCACTGACTCATCATGATTGGCTTTTGTGCTGGATATTTTCTGTTTCCTCTTCAGATCCATTCTCTATACTTTCACACTCTGTTCTGAGCTCTGGGAGCCCTGAGTCCATATCAGTGAACTCCTTTGTTCCCTGACTTCCAGCGGAGTTCAGCCAATGGGAGGCACCAACAGGAGATTGAAAGGTGGGATGAGAAGGAGGTCGGGATATTCATTCACCAGCTTCCGCCCTCTGGTGTTGCTGCAGGTGGCAGCATCCCTCTACTGCAGCCATGGCTCCCGTCAAGTGGTGCTTTCTCTACAGCTCCCTTCTCCAGGTTCCAGTAACCTCTCCAACAGTGGTAATTGCTCCCCGACTGTTGAAGCCCCAGGGTGCTGCACTGTCCTCAGGAGTTTCTCTAAATCCTGATCACACCTTCATAAACAGTCCCTTTATTACACTCTCCCCAAATTACTTGTTCTGAGTGTGCCATCCATTTCTTGCCTGAACCCTGACTGATAGAGCTAGAAGGGTGGGCAGCTCTTACCTTGAGGGTCAATGATGGCTGAAGTAACTTCCTTCACATTAGCATTCCAGAACTCACAGCTGAAGTTTCTGCCAGGGCGTGGCTTTAGGCGCAGAACACTGGTGACCTGGTAGAGGCCTTCAGAGGTCTTGGTGTGGCTGGTATTGGCAGGAACGCTGACATTTGGCCAGGACACTTCTGCCAGGGGATAACCTTCAGCCTGGCAGGTGATCTTTACCTCATCTGTCCCTGGAACCTTAAGGATGTGAGTGTTTATTTTCTTGTAGGAAGCTGGACAATAGAAAGAAAAAGAAATAAGTCTTTCTTTTCTGATTCCTATAGAGCTCTGTACTCAATGCCCTGTGAAATGAATAAAATTATCATTATCAATATTAAGTAATAATAGTTTTAAGTTTTTAAACATTTCTGTTGTCCTAGATATCATGCTATTTTACATGCATTGAGTTATTTAATTCTTGCAACATAATAAAAATGACGTTGCTGATATTCCCAATTTTTGTGGGAGGAAACTGAAGCTAGAGAGGTTGAGTATTTTGCCGAGTCACAGGACTAGTTAACTGGTGGAGCCAATATTTGCACATTGGAAGTTTGATTCTAGATTTCAACAGTGCTTTATGCCACCATACTGGGTGGCTTCCTGTATTACTGCAAATTATCTCACGACTGGGGACTGAGAGAGGAGAGAGGATGGAAAAATAAAAGCAGTAGATAACCCCCATATCTCACTTTATTTAGTGCTTTTTCTAATACCTTCAAGAGAAAATTGACTTTCCACTCCCCCCTTTCCTCTGTTCTCTTTGAGATTAGAAGGAAAAAAAATAAAAACCTAGATTCTGCGGATAAATAGTCAAGAGTTGGGTATATCTACTGTGTACTTTTCCTCTCCAACACACACATACACACACACACTTCTGTGCAATGTACATTGAGTGAATTAATCACATATGGTTCTCTGCCCTTTAAAAAACAGATCTAAAACAAACACGGGTGACACTGACAGCAACAGGAAAACACATGGACAAATTGCTCAATTATCTCAGATGATAGCTAAAAATAAACATTAATAACTTATGCAGATAACCAGGGCGTATGGGAAGTAACCTGTTGATTTTTGGTGAAGGTAAGAGGGAATGAGCACTAGCTTTAATTAGGTAGGAAATATCTTCTTAAGATACAGAATTTCAATACAATCTTTAAAGTAAAGATATATATGTGCACAGATGTGATGAAACTATTTTTTTTTTTTTTGCTTAAATTGTTAGGAGGAGTATAAATGGGCACAAACTCTGTGCAAAGAGATTTTACATTAAAATAATGATAACAGCCATGTGGGAAATGGCAAATATGTATGATTTACTAAGTGTTTTCCGTGTGCTGAGCTTTATCCCCTGTGCTCTTATATGCTGTGGAGAAGGAAGGAATGTTCATGCCTCTCTCCACAATTTTTGTCCCTTGAGCACTTCCCTTGGTGTATCTCTATGTTATGAGTTGTTAATTTGATTAGTTATAGCCAAAGACACTCATTGGGTCATGGTTCACTGGAGAGCAGGGTGACTGTGCCTTGATGTACTGTTCATAACCCGTGGCTCTCTCTTGAAGTTCTTGTCTCCACGCAGTAAAGCATCCTCACTGGGCCTGACACCTTGCCAGTTCACAGTATTCCAGCTTCTGCCTGTGACTGGGTGGGTGGAGCAGATTTTCTTATCCATGAGGTTGGATAGATGAGTGACATTAGGATCTGATCTGCAAACCTGGACTCTTAGATTAAGATGAGGGAGCAAGAAACAAAAGGCCCCTATTCTAAGTCATGTTCTCCAGTGTAAATTACCAGACAAGCCTCAAAGTTGGGGTAGGAGAAAGGGGAAAATTATGTGCTCATCCAGTTATCAATTTTAAAAATGGAGTTCATTTCTCATTTGGGTGTTGATTCTTGTGTTTATAGCTCACTTAGTCAAGAACTTGGCGAGGAGCAGGGGTGAGTGGCTCTAAAATCTGATTCCATCCCCTTAACATACATTATCTCATTTAAACTACACAAAGAGCCCTATGAGGTAGGTAAAATTCATATTCCTATTTTGTAAATAAGGAAACAGCTGGAATCTGTGGGGTGGGTGGGGTGCCTTTGAACTCATGCCCTTCATGGCCACAATATTTTGAATTCTGCATTGGAATCATCATAAGAGGAGGGTTCACTATGTAATTGCAAAAGTGTGGGGATGAAGCAACATATGCAGGAAGAGGGATTAGTTTTATTGGGGGACTTAGGAGCACTCGGAACTAGCAAAAGATGAGGCGAATCAGGATCTGAAGCAGCCTACTGAAGGACTTGAACCAGTTAGACGCACCAGTCTCCTTGGAGCCAAATTTTGGTCTATCTCTAGCAGTCAAACAGTGTCTGAAGCATACATTTTGAGTACTCACTTTATCTCTTGTTTTATGTTATCTATCTACACTTATTTTCCCTTAGTTTGATGTCCTTTTATAATCATTTCATTCTATTATATTGTAGATTATTTCTGTAAGCTCTGGGATCTTTGGGGGGATGGAGTAGAATAAATGGATTCATAGGAGCAGTGTGTTGTTGGTGAGGGTCTGGCCTGTTCCCTCAGGGTAGCTCAGGATGAGAAGCTGATCTTGTGGCCAGTTGAGAGGTGATTTCAGGTAGGAGGGCCAGGAATCAGGAGCTGGGCTGAGGCTTTGAATTGGGATGTAGAAATGAGGGAGCAGAGGAGAGGGATGTTCAACAAAAAGAATCAGCAAGGTTTGGGGAAGGGACAGGAGCCCACAACCTACGTTTATACAATGTTGAAGGTGCTACCACAGCCTCTTTTGTATTTGGGAAGTGGCTGAGAAGGCATCATTATCAGGAACACACAATGGGAAGCTGGACTGAGAGTGATATTCCTAGGAAAAGGTGAGTAAATTTTAGCATTTCAGAGGTGAAAGTGATGCTAAAATTCAACTAGCCCAACTTCCTACTTAATGAGAAATATCTTCTGCAGCAACTTTGCTAGATAACTATCTTGATGATGTTTCACATGCACTTGGAAATAATGTGTATTCTGCAGCTGTTGAGTGTAAATTTTATATATGCCAATTAGGTCAAGATGACTACCTATGTTGTTCAACCCTTCTATTTTCTTTTTTGTTTGTTCCACCAGTTATAATAGAGATGAGTTGAAATCTCCAAATGTAATTGTAGATTTGTTTATTTCTGCTTTTAGGTCTGTTAATTTTTATTTTATATATTTTAGAGCTATTTTGTTAGAGGTGTAGACATTTAGGATTTTTAGGATTGTTATGTCGTCCTGTTGAATTGACTTTTTTATCATTATGAAATGTCCCTTTTTACCTTTAATAATAGTTCTTTTCTGATATTAGTAACCTCCTATATAACTTGTGATTTAATATATCTATGAATAGAAGCTCCTACTTCCAGAAGCACTCATTCCCATGATTAGACAATAAATTAACTTTCCTCAAGAAGATCATCCTTATGTCAATTCAAATTTTGTCTCGTTGTAGCTTCAACCCATTGGTACTTGTCTGGTTTGGTAAAACAACTTATTGTAAGCATAGTAGTTAGGAACATGGGCTTCAGAGTCTGAAAGATTTGACTAGACTTGAGCCAAGGGCTGGTTACATGACCTGTCAAGCCCTCAGGTGTCTCATTTATAAAATAGATATGATAATACTTATCCTTAACAAGGGTGTTAGAATGATTAAATGAGTTAGGCACCTAGAACATAAGAAATATTCAATTGGTGTTATCAGTTATTATTAGCTCTTCCAAATGACAAAGTAACACTTCATGTATTTGAAGATAACTGGCAAGACTCCAATAGTCTTTTCATCTCTAGGTAAAAGCTACTTTTTCCACTGTATCTTCTAGGACATAGTTTTAGACCCAGTTCCAAATACCAGTCGTTGGGGATTTACTTTGTTTTTGCAAATGTAACACTACCTATATTCCAGATATTATCTAAGCAGCACGAAGTATAGTGTGACTACTTCCTATGTCCTGAGCACACTTTAGGCTCAACACAGGGTTTTAATGCAGCCTAAGGTCATAAGATCAATTTTGTTAAATGAATGATCCACTGCCCAGCTAGGTTGGCTATAACAGAACCCTTGGCACTTGGAGATTATCTCCGGGGGGTTGACCCAAGACCATCAACCACCCTTTGTTGGCCCTGAGTTAATAACTACAGTCATGTGTCGCTTAACGGTAGGGATACATTCTGAGAAGTGCATCGTTAGGCAATTTTGTCGTTGTGTGAACATCATAGAATGTACTTACATAAACCTAAATGATATAGTCTACTACACACCTAGGCTATATAGTACTAATCTTATGGAACCACTGTCGTATATGTGGTCCATCGTTGACCAAAACGTCGTTATGTGGCACTTGACTGTACTAATTTTGTTCAGTCTGTTATAGATCCAGTCAACTATACTATTATTCATCCTACATTTTACCACTTTATGCACAAGATTTATGCTGTGTGAGTCCCAGACCTACTTGCCCGCAGATCCACCCCTCAATTTTTCTTCTCTGCTCTATACTGCAGGAAGGCTGATTCCTGTGGGCCGTGTACCCAGGCTCTTGACAGCCAACAGGAGGCATGGGGGGAAGACTGGAGGGTGAATTTAAGGGAGAAGTTAGGGAATTTCTCCTCCACGCCTTATGCTATAACGGCCTTTCCAGCAGCAGCTGCATCTCTTCCTTGGCTCTAGCTACCACGGGACAGGCCCATTGGGGTTCCAGTGTCTGTCAAGTGACTCTGGCCTCTGGGCTCCTCTGCCTTCCTCTTTTCCCTCCAGCCCAGCAGTGGTAGCACCTCCCTGCTATTGCTAATCACTGATTTGCCTTCCTGTTCCCTGGTTGGCTTCTCAGTCTCTTCCATCAGAAGAATCACTGTTTCCAGATTTCAATTTCCACTGGATTAAATGGTTTCTGTTTTCCTGGTTGTCTCTGACAATCTGATACACATTACTGGCAACTCTATCATTTCTGAAATAAAGATAAACTATTCATAGTATTATCTGCTTTATCAACATCATGACAAGGTGAAACTAAGGTAACTAAGGTAACAAGGTAACTAAGGTGAAAAAATGTAGTTGTACATGCCTTGGTTTTAGAACATCCAGGCAGGTTTCTTGTAATCACTGAAATAATCTTTTAGGATTGCTCCTGATTCATCTGTTAAATGGCCTGGAGAGGAACATCAGGTTAAACAGCTTGTAATTCCCAGGAGCTTTTTCCCCCTTCAAACTTCAGGACCTTGTTTTCTTAGCTTTCCTTATTCCCTTCTGTTTCTCCAATGGAGAAAAGACAGTGAGAGCAGAGAGTTAGCCCCATCAGTAAGTTCTTTTAGCAAATGCTTTCTCTGGATCTAGAGGTTAAACCACAGTCATGTTTTCACTGCTGCATTGCTTCTTTTGGGCTGTTTCCTCCCTGTGCCCTTTGTCTTCCCTTCTTAGGGTGAAGACCATTTCTGTTTTGAGAGAAAATGGAAGCCATACTGCCTCCTTCCTCCACTTGCTGAAGTTGCACTCCTGTCTATCTTGGGTGTTTTGTTGGTTTGAAGTACTTCTGGAAGCTTCAGCCCATGCCAGGTGTTGGCTCTCTCCCATCCCCATCCTCACACCTTGCCCAGGCCTTCAGGCTGATTTGGCCTTTCTGTTCTTAGCATTTGCTCTGTGCCTGTCTAGGATCCTTTGCTCAGCCCAAGCTCCTCCACGAGATCCCTGGACTCTCTGGGCCTTTCTCGCCCACTGTGCTCTTGTCTTCAGCCATGCTCCTTGCCCTTCCTCAGACAGATTGCTCATAGCCTGTAGTTGCAACCTGGCTTTTCAGAAACCGCAGCCCCTTATTACTGTCTCTTCTAGACTCACTACCTAGTCTAGCTAGTATTTTTTTTTTTTTTGCCTGTGCTTTTGAAATCCACTCTCTTTTCACTATATTTAATACAAACTGCTGTCCAGACATCAGAGAAGGTGCTATAAACCTATTGTCAAGGTTTGTGGCATAGATCAGGCATTTTAAGGTAAAAGCACATCCTTCGTCTAGTTCTAATCTATTTAAACAAATCCTAACTGGGGCCCCAGATCTCCCCTGCTTCCTTCAAAGACCCCAATCAGGGTAGAATACTCTTAGGTAGTTGTCTTCAACGTTTGTTTTTTTTTTTTTTTTTTGCTCGCATTTCTCCTAAAAGAACTGTGATGCAATATGCACCCTCTCACATATTAAGTTGATTCTTTTCAAGTTTTTCGTAAGTTTCTATATTGGAAAAATATATGTTGCTTAGCATTTTACGAACATTTATATTTTTAGTAAAACAATTATTTCACTCTTCCATATGTATCCAATGTCATCTAGATATCAAAGAATGTGTCTATCATATACACCACCATCCATTGAAAAATACATATAAAAATTCTTCTCTAATGGTCAGAGCTTTACATTTTTTCTCTTTATTCCTTGAACCTCAGTTCCCATTCCACTTTTTCTACAGGGTTTTATCCTAATGCAACACATGTGAAAGCTCTTTTATTGATTATCCTTATGTTTCTTTGCAACAACAAAATATGTATAGCTATTGAAATTAGTTTTTTTTCTTGTGACCATGAGGCTTTAAGTGTTCCAAGTTTTCTTCTGCATTGAAATCTAATTTCCATTATTATCAGCACATGTAAAATCAAAATGTAAAATAGTCTGAACTGGTAATTATTAAACATAAAAATTTACTAGAAATGTATCTGTTAATGGGATGAATGGGACTCTTTTTCAATTTGTTCATGAATCTGAGGATGCATATGACTTATGAGTGGAATGAGACAAGGTTTGGCAGCAATTTTATTTCTATTTTTCATTTTGTGTAGCTATAAGGACTAAAGAATCTTGCTTATGTGAATAAGTATTGGGAATGGGAGCAGTTTTGTTATAGTAATGTCATTTCATTCTTTGAATGCTTTATGATTTATATGGCAAACATTACTTCATTTTTTATTGTCAGCCGTTAACTCTATTAGGGCCTCTTTCAATTGTGTTAAAACAGAGAATTTGATACTACCTGATTTGCAAAAGGATTTGTTTGTCATTACAGTTTGATAAGGTATCAATATTTCCAATCACTCTTTTCTTTAGTGCTATGGAGGTTTTTACACCACAGGACAATGCACTATACTCGTGATGGGTGAGAGGTAGGCTTTTTCTGAAGTGGGAGAAAGCAATAATAAAAGAGGAAGTGTTTTAGGGGAATTCCAAGAGCCTTGCCTGGAAGGCACGTTCTCAGGCACACTCAATTTGGGGGAAAAGTGCTTGGGGAAGATGAAGATCTAGAAACTCATTTCCTAAAACTGCCTGTGCTCGCACATCCCTTACCAAGTCTTTGTGACCCACACATACCCTAGTTTGAAGACCATTAAGGATTTAAAGAATTAATTAATTAATATTTAAGTAATAAATCTGCTCCACACCTAAGCCATCCCTGGTGTAGGTGAGGAAGCAGATGGAGGGCTTTCCCAGGAATGAGGGCAGCGTTTGGCTGGAGAGAAAGAGTGGGATTACTGGCCCTACATTGCCCAAAGACCCTAGATGCATTATAGCATTCAAATAGAGATCAATAAACATGGGGGCAGTGATGTAGGGATGCAGATACCCGAGCACATTAGGGGTGGTGCGAATGTACAACCTTCTTTCTTCCTGTTAATTGAACTCAGATGAACTTCAACTTTCTGGAGTTCCTCCCAGCTAATGCCTGGATGTAGGAAATGCACAAAAAATAGAAGGCAGTTATATCCAGGCTAATAGCTTTCCTGATGACTCATTGATAGTTGAGGAATGAGGAGGTCACCGTCCCTATAATAGTCTTTTAACCAAATCATTGGACATTCACCATATGCTCAGTTCTTTATGTTCTTTATCTCTTAATTTTCACAATAATCCTATGCAGTAGGCGCTACTATTGCTATCCTTTTACAAATAAGAAAAATGTGAGATTATTAAAGGTGAAATAATCCATTCAAGGTGACAGGTGAAAACAACATTTACCCTTACGTCTAATCCTTCTAGTCTGTCCTTCTTTTTACCATATCATAAAGTCACACCATTGCTGCCAAAGTCAGTGGTCTTTAGGGAGCAAAATCCACAGACCCTCCAAAAGACAGAACAGATCCTTTGTGGCATAATGGGTGGAATGGGGAGGGAACAGAACAAAACTGGCATAGTTGAACTCAGATAGTCAATGAAGTGAAGTTTGAAGTGAAAAACACAAGCCAATGAACAGAGCCAAATCTATTCTTTTACAGTTGTTACGTGTCTTTCCTCAAATGACCTTCTCCAGAACAGAAAAGAACTTGATGATTCTCTTCAGATTTAGGTTCTTGGCTCATGTTGTGATGGAGAGAGCCCTGAACTGAGAGGAATGGGAAAAGCTATTGACTTAACTGGGCTCCCTCAGTCCGCCCACTTCATTTCTCTGGACTTCAGCTGCTTCATCTGCAATAGATGAGGCTGGAACTAGAGTAGTGTTTTCCAGACTTTTTAGACTATGACTCAGAGTGAGAGAAAAAGTTTACACCATGAGCCAGTACATACACACACCCACTGCTGAAATAAGAGTTTCACAAAACAACACACAGCCCTATTATGTGATGGACTCTGACCTATTCCATTCTTTTCTATTCATTCGGTTCATTCATTTTATTGGGGAAAAATCACCCACTTGGTTGCTACTCACTAAATTGATTTAAATGGATGGCAAACCATGGTTTAAAAAACTCTGGACTCTGAAAGAGTAGCTTAATAATAAAGTCAGGGTTGTTCCTAGGAAGAATTGTGAATTAGGCAAATTTATCTTTGGTCCCCTCCCACTTTTCAGAGATTCATTTTCCTGGTTTCCTCTAGACCCGTTTCATTCCTGCAACTCCTACTCCTGTATACCCTCAGCTCAGCTACTTTATACTCAGATGTCAAAAAATATTTCTGGGCAGGTGCTTTTGTTTTCTCTGAGATAGTTCTGTCTCTTTGTGACTATCCCCTCGGTTTTTACTTGAACTACCTTTAGTGGACTTCTGTTACTTGCAGCTAACACAAGTCCTGTGTTGTAGAGATGCCTCCATGGATTCCAGTCCCTGAATCTACTCACCTTTGACTTTCAGAGTCAGGTACTTGTAGTCCCAGGCGACCCCATAGATGATCAGGCAGCGGTACTGCCCCGCATCCCTCACTTGGACTTGGGGGATGTGGAATAAGGCCTTCCCCAGGGGCAGCTGCTCCTCCAGTAAAGTGGCTCTTTCACTGTGCAAGGATGTATCATTTTCCGCCTTTTGCAAACTGGCTTTTAAATCTCCGAGTTCCACACGACCTCCAGTGTCAAAATCACACTCCAGGGTCACATTGCTGCCGTAGTCTACCATGTACAGTTCCTTAGGGACAGTCACTATGAATAAAGCTGAACAGAAAACAAGACATTCTCCCATTGTCTGCCTTCACAGTTCAGTTCCGTACAGAGTGGAAGCTGAGACCCATCCTACCCCCGTTTCCCAGGAGATTCCTGTCATTATCTGGGCATTCCTTTAGGCTCCTTTCTCTCCTTTGCCTGATCCAGTTTGGGCAAAAGTGGAATTGAATTCTTGAGCCACTGCTCTGAGGTAATTCTCACCTCTCAACACTCCCCACCTGTGCAGTGACCAGGTTGAGTTTGTTTGAAAGCAGTGACCAGGTTGAATGCCTAGTATATACTAATTCCAGTTAAGGGTTTGACAAATAAAGGACAGAAAGAAGGAGAGGGAGCAAGAAAGGATGAGCCTAACCATATTCACTTCTGTTTTCCTTTCATCAAACTGCAACTTGCCCACGGTCACACAAATTGGCATTCTTAATCACCACACAGCACACTTGATAGTGTCATGTACAAACGTGAGATTTATCAAAAACAACTGATGAGTTTATATCTTGCCTTCAACCTCAGTTTTAACCATTACTAGAACATTAATGTGCCTTTCCAGCAGAGATCTATGGTACATAAAGGAGTTACCTCCGCCTAGCATCATTTTGTGCCGGTTGGGGGCAGGGGCAGAGCTATAACATGAGTGCCTCTGTGTAAAACAATGCTAATTACACCTGCATCTGCCTGGCCAGATTGAGAAGACTCTGGGATGATACATGTGAAAAGAGATGTCGTGCTTCTGAATTTCCCACATGATTCCATTTTGTGGAATCCACTGAACACTTGTAGTTACTCTCACCCAGGGTCTCCAAAATAGGACCTTCTTAAGGGTAAATCTTTTTGTGAAGGGAATAATCTCCAAACACTTGAGTTATTAAGTCCCCTTATAACTAAGACAGAGCCACCTAACACCAAATCCATTCTGCCCTGAAGAATACTATTTATTCATTCATCAAATATGTGTTATCCATCTTATACGTGCCGGGTTTAGAAAGTTACACTACTTTTACTCTCCTCATAGTGCTTCCTTCTCTTCTTTTATTACACATGACAAAACAGGAAACAGGGAAGAGAAATGGGGCTTGCAAGGAAGGTTAGTTGCTGAGTCTGCACTATAACAAGAATTGGAGGACTTGGGTGCGGTTGCTATTGAATTTATTTAGCAAGTTTATTTACCACACTTATGCTTTCTTCTCATGAGAGAGAGAACGCCTGTAACTTCCTCTGGAACTCCCCATAGCATACAGCAGAACTCCCCTCTTTTCTGTCTGGGCCTTTGACAAAAGTCCATTTTCTGCTTGCTTTTCCCCACTCCTCGTACAGAGTGTGTGAGTCCAGGGGTTGTAGGCATGGAGTATGCCACCTCTAAGGCAGGTGACATTTTTCAGCTAATGTTCACAAGAGGAAAGAGCAATTAGCAAATGTGTATCAAGTATCTGAGTGGCTTAGAATAACTAGAAGATTAATTGTTGTTTGGTCTAATTTCACCCTAATTAAAGCTTCTAAGACATGCAAAGCTTTGAGCTTGATTACCCCATATAAAATGAGTTTAGGAAATGCAATTCACTTTTGAAATTCTAAAATATTCTTATTTATTGTAAATTATGGAGGAAACCAAGACACTCTTGCAAACAATTCTGTGAAGAGGTTTTTCTCAAGCCTGGCTGCACATTAGCATCACTAAGCAGAGGGCCTCAACCTTGACTGTCAATCTGGGCAGCTTTTAAAACCTATGTATGCCCAGGCACCACTTTAGATCCTTTCAGATTAAATTCTAGTTCTTTTGTGAGGCCAGAATCAATTTTTTAAAAGATTTTCCTTGGGGGCTTCTAATGTGCAGACAATACTGAAAACCATTGGTTAGACAAATAAAACATCTGCACTTGAAAACATCTTTTATCATCCTGCCATTCAAAATGTTCTCCTCAGCTTCACCTAGGAGCTAGTTAGAAATGCAGAATCTCAGGCCCCACCCCAGACCTAGACAGGCAGAATCTGCATTTTAACAAGGTCAGGGTGACTCACATGCACATGGACGGCTATTGGTAAGTAGAGTAATAGTTAACATCCATTAAACATAAGGAGCCAGACACTGGACTAACCTTTACATCATGATCTCATTTGCTGTTCCCCAAATTCTGCAAGGTAGGCATTACTATCCCCATTTTACAGATGGGGAAACTGAGGCTTAAAGAAGTGATACAACTTGCCCAAGGTCAAAGAGTGGTAGCTCATAAAGTTGGAATTCAAATTCATATCTCTGTGTTTTGCAAGTCTATACTCCTAATAACTCTACAGATATGACTATATATCCACTGGCATGTATATACTACACCCGTGAATGAGGTAGATATAGTTTTCAGCTTTATGCTAAAAAAAAGACATTTGTTTTCTATTTCATATGGTTACTAAATTAAGCTTCAACCTAGCATTGAATTCCTGAAGTTATCAGGTAAAGTAGAAAATTGGAAAGTTTTCATGACTACAAAACTAAGCAGACAAAATAGATTTTCCCATTTCTTTTGAGACTCTTGACTAAACTAAAGTGTAAAGGACTTGGCCAGGGCATGAAAAATTCATACATTGCAGGTTCTTTAGACAGATTAAAGCAGCTGGATTGAGTAATACTGAAGCCTTTTTGAAAGTTCTTGGGAGAATTTTGCATTTTATTTGCAATCAGGCGTCAATGAGAGTCAGCACCTGTCACATCTCCAGGAAACACAAAACAAATTATTTGCATTACCTCCCAAGATAGCTTCCTCTTTAAGCTTTTTTTAAGCTTTTTTTCCATTTAACAACAGAAGCTTAAGTTTTTTCAGACTTCCTACCTAATGTACTTGAAAGGTGGGGGGTGCTACTCTACACAGCCACAGTCTTCAGAAAACTCTAGCTCCTGGCTTAGGATAGAAGCCTGCTCTTGGCACCTGACCCATGTGCTTCTCCTTCTCTTAGAAATCCTTTTCCTAACCTGATTCTTCTGCTTTGTATACCTCAGGAGTCAGCAGAAGTAGTTTTGGAGGCTGAAGATAGGCTAAATGGAGTGACCAGGGTGTTGTCCCTGCCTCAGAGTGACCTCAAGTATCACCATGGTCATGTGCCCCCTGGGTTTTTGTCCATCTCTGGAGGATGAGGAAAGAAGGAAACATCAATGAAAGGAGCAAGACTGGAGTTACGTTTTTCTCCAAGATGTGACAAAGTACAAAAATAAATATTTCTCCTTAAATATATCCGGGTTACAAGATGTCCTTAGGTTTTGAAATGGAAATATAAGGGAAAAAAGAACTATAACACTACAGTAATCAAAAGAGTGTGATATAAGCAAAAGGATATACACATAGATCAATAGAACAGAATAGAGAGTCTAGAAATAGACCCACACGAATATGGCCAATTGATTTTTGACAAAGTTGCAAAGGTAATTCAATGGAGAAAGGATGGTCTATTCAACAAATTGAACTGGAGCAACTGGACATCCATATGCCAAAAAAAAAAAAAAAAGAGCCTCTAACTATTGTTCACACCTTATATGAAGATTAACTCAAGATGGATTATAAACATAAATGTAAAAGGTACAACTATAAAATGTTTAGAAGAAAATCTTTTAGATCTTGGGTTAGGCAAAAAGTTCTCAGATATCCCACCAAAAACTCAATCCACGAAAGAAAAAATAGATAAATTGGATTTCATCAAAATTAAAATCTTTGCTCTGCAAAAGGTACTGCTAAGAAAATGAAAAGATGAGCCACAGACTGGGAGAAAATATTTGCATATCACATATCTGATAAAGGACTTGTATCCAGAATATATAAAGAATTCTCAAAACTTTATAAGAAAATGAACAACACAATTAAAAATGGTCAAATGATTTGAAAACACACTTCACCAAAGAAGAAATATGAATGGCCAATAGTCACAAGAACATATGCATATCATCACTAGATATTAGGGAAATACAAATTAAACCACAAAGATCTACTTCTATACACCTATTAGAATGACTTATAAAAGAAATGACAATGTCAATACCAAGTGCTGTCAAGGATGTGGAACAATGGGAACTCTGCTGGTGAGAATACAAAAATGGTATAGACCATTATGGAAAGGTTTGACAGTTTCTTATAAGGTTAAATAAATACATATGACCCAGCAATCCCACTCTAGATATTTACCCAAGTGAAATGAAAACCTATGTTCCCACAAAAACCTGTATACAAATGTTTATGGCAACTTTATTTGTAATTGCTAAAAATAGGAAACAAACAAAAAGTCCCTCAACTGGGGATTGAATAAACAAAACATTGTACATATGTACAGTGGAATACTACTCAACAACAAAAAGGAATGAACTATTGATACGTGTAACAATATGGATAAATCTCAAATGCATCATGCTAAGTGAAAGAAGCCAGAAAAAAGAGTATCTAATGAATGATCCTGTTTATATGACAGTCTGGAAAAGTTAAAACTACAGGACAGAGAATAGATCAGTGGATGCCTGGGCTTAAGAGTCGGGGGAGAGTTTTTTGTTTGTTTGGCAAGTGATGGAACTATTCTGGATTTTGACTGTGGTGGTGGTTATATAACTGTGCATTTGTCAAAACTCATAGACATTTTTATGAAAAAGAGTAAATTTTACTGTATGTCAATTTCAAAATAAGTATTTTAAAAATGAAATGAAAATGTTTTCCACTTCAAATTTTAAACTATAGATAACACAATAGAGCATACAAGTAAGGAAAGAGTTCATGATTAATGGTTTACTTGAGTCATACTCAGAGTCAATTTTCATCCCAGTCCTTATGAGATAACACATTTTTCTCAAGCATTAGTCCCGCAAAAAAATAAATAAATAAAATAACCACAATGTCCATCAGTAGAGGACTGGTTAAATAAATAACAGCATGTCCAATGAAATATATACAGAGCCACTTAAAAATGAGGGATATGTATATTTGCTGATTTGGAAACTATAAAAAAATATGCTTACCTAGCGCTAAAATCTCTCTTACGGAAAAAAGGGCAGATAAGATAGAGCTGTGGGGAGTGTTTTGGGGAGGTGGTTATATTGAGCTGGGGCAGGTGAGGACTTTCTGGAGAGGCTGGCACAGTTCTATTTCTTGACCTGGGTGGTTACAAAAGTGTTCACCTTACAGTAACACGGTGCTTTACGTTTGTTTCGTGTGGTTTTCTGTATCTGTCGTATATTTTACAACAGAAAGGTTTAAATGCAAAAATCCTCTAAAAAATATTGAATTAAGTAAGATGAACAGCTCTGAACTCATCATCCACCCCAAGAACTAGAACATTACTAATGACATATATCTGCTGCCTCCGCCAGAGGTAATCACCATCCTGAATATTGTGCTTATCAATCTCTTGCTTATTTTTTAGCTTTATCTTATAAATACATATGCTTAGGCAATATATTGTTTATAAAAAGGACATTGTGCTATGTATTGTCTTCTGCACTTGATTTTTATGTTGCTAAGATTATGTTACTTAGATTCTTTATGTTACTAAGATTCTGAGATGTAGTTGCATATTTTTGTAATGAATTTATTTGCATGCTGTATAATATGCCATTCTGCTAATATATCACAATGTATGCATTCTCCTGTTGATGGGCATTTGGGTTGTTTTGTTTTTTCTGAAATGACTAACAATGCTGCTATAAGCATTATTTTTAAAATTTAAAAATAGAAATTTACACAGAGAAGTAATAAGGAATCATATTGACCCAACTCATATTTTTTTTTTGTTTTCTTTTCAACAAGGAGTGCAGGTCTAGGGATGCACAAGGGCAACGAGGGAAATGAGGTCATCAGTCTGGCCACTAAGCCAGGGCTTTCCTCAGGCATTGGATGCTGTAGCCTGATTGCTCTCATATACTTTTTAAAAGATGCTTTATATTTTAAAAATTGTATTTTTTATACAAGTAATACTTCTTGTAGATTTCTTTTAATGTACAAATAAATGCATACTTCTTGTTTTTAAAAAAAAACCCCAAAACCTAGTAAAAGTAATGCATAAGATTGCCCTTTTTACCTCCATCCTAGATCTCTTCCCCTCCCCAGAGGTAAGCACTCTAATCAGTCCTCAGATTCTTTAGTTGTTTTTTCTCTTTCTTTCTCAGGTAGCCTCTATAAGAAACCTTTGAAATTAAAGCTCTTTAATTAGGGAGATATGAAATGACAAGACTTTAGAGAAAAACAAACCCATGAGGAGAAGGCATTCTAATTTAGACAAATATTTAATATTTGTTTGAACTGATATTATCTGCATAATGTATAGTGGAAAGCAGAGAGGAATTCCAAGTTTGCGGAGAAAGCAAGATACAATATGTTTATAGTTTCCTTTTGATTAATTCATAAGCATAATTCATAATACCTATTTTCTGGTTTTGTGAATGTACAGAATAAACATTCAATATATGTCCATAATCAAACTTAAATCCAAAAACGCATTCCAAAGTGGGAAGGTTAGGGATTGTCTGCCATATGACTGTCATCACTGCAGCATGGTAAGGTAGAAAGGACATTAGCTTTGTAGGAAGCTTGTCCATGCCACTTAACAGCTATGTACCCTTGGATAAATTAAATAATGTTTCCGAGTCTCAGTTTCCTCAACCTGCCAAATGGTTATTGTGAAGATGAAATGAGATAACCTATGTAAATTGCCTAGCACAGTATTTGGCATTTACTAAGTCTTCAGTTCTTGTCCTAAGCTCTGTTACTGTCCCTAATAGTTAGCACTTGTCTTCATTGCCTTGTGGTGCTTGTTTTAGAAGGAAAGATACTTTCTCTGTAGAAAGATCCAGTGAGGGATAAAAACGCTGCCCCTTGTTACTCTAGCTCACTCCTTTCCTAAGAAAAAAGGCAAAAACCAAAAACAAAACCAAAAAAACCAGGGTCTCAGTGTTTTTAAACTACAAACCCACAGAGGCTGTAAAATTCCCAAGGTTTCTCCTGGAGCCCCCAGTCCTGTCAAGGGACGGAGAACAGCAGCTTTGGACCCTTCTTTTGACCCTTGGTTTTCTTGTCTCTATGGAAGCTTGAAGCTCTCTGGTAGCAAGGAGGCATTTGCCCCTTTCCATGTCTCTAAAATTCCAGCCAGGCAGGATTCCTTAGAAAGGAAACAAGGGTTCCTTCATTTGGCACTGCAGGGGCAGGGCTGAAATAAGCAGAATATCGGGGTCCAAGGATGGCCCCAAGTGGATGTCTCTAGTACCAGACCTGACTGGGCAGCCCAAGGGAGGGGGAGGAATGTGACTGGGTAAAGAGTAGTTTGGGACCACCTGGAAGGGAGGGAAAATCTCTTCAAAGGATATCAGTGCCAAAGAAGCCATTCTTTCTCATTAAAGGCAGAATGTTGGATGATTTCCCATGGGATTGGGACTGCTATCATTGGGGACCTAATCTCCTGTGCCCACCTCTGTCTTCCTCTCTTACCTTCTGATGTTCACCCAAAATAATGCCCTCATGGTCGAGTGCACACGCGAAAGGTCTGAACTACCTTCCCCAGGAGAGCAACAAACTCTGAAACTACTTTTCTTCCTGTCCACCCACACCCTCGAGAGAACTCCTTTCTTCAAAATCCAAAGTCATAGCCTTAAGGTTCATTATTCAGTTAGAGGATAGGAAGACTCTGATTTTCCAGTTCAAATAAGCCACATTAACACACGAATGACCAATGGCTGCTACTGTTGCTTTTTAAAAGAGGAACTCAAATGAATATTTAATAATCAGCAGAATGTCTGCAAGAAATTTTTTAGAGTAACGGAGTCCTCTAAGTGTCCCCCTGACCTTTGTCTCCTTACTATCCCTGCTAGAATGGAAGGGGACAGCTGCTTTGCATCTTACCTTTCAGGACACTCAACCCCTGCCCTCTTGTATCAGTTCAGGGGTGTGTGGTCTGAGTGGTCCTGTCTTCTTGTCCCTACCTTCATTGGAGAGTGGGGATAGATGGGCCAATATTCTCAGTCCCTGTTTCTGTAAGACAGGGACATGGGCATGCACAAGCCAAACCCTGGGCACCACTCTTTTTGCTGTGCTTGTAATAGCCAGTAATCACACTTCCTCTCAAAGAAAGCCATCAGCCTGAGGACCACATTCTCATCATTGCCTTCAGCTAGGGGCCATCCCCTGCTCCTCTTTCTCAGGCCCCTCCCTTTGTCGTTTCTTACCTGCTGTCTGACAAAGCTGCATTCCCAGGCTCACAAGTAGCAGGAGGAGGAACATGTTCTGTACCGGATCTGAAACAGACAATTGAAAGTCTCAGGGCCTTCTACAGTTTTGCTAGGTCTCATGATTTGGTGATTTCCTCACTCATGAAAACAGGGAAATGACTCGTAAACAAATATTTTGGGGAAGCAGTGAGCCGTGGTAGAGTGGAGCTGGGAAGAGAAATTATAGATTGATTGCCTGGAGGGGAGGGGAGACAGGGTAAAAGAAAGCGAGGTGCTCTTGATCAATCCAGATTAGAAGCTCTTCTTCCTTTTCTAATGACCTTTTCTGAATATGAACCAGTCCTCATGAGTCACCCACACTGGTGGTTATCTGTACCTCTTTGTCTCTCCCATGAAGCGTTTCATAGTTTTCTCAGTAGCAGGCCTTTGAAAACCAATCTTGTTTGTCAAATAATAATCCACACCATCTTTTCCAGCTGGGCTGGAACTCTGGGAGTCACACCCTCAAGGATAGTGCTCAGTAGAACAGAACTAGATTCTCAATAAATACGTGATAGTTGACTGGAGCAGGTAAAGTAGTCAAGCTCTTTTGAGTGCTGTGATTGAATTTGCCCATCATCTGAACTACCTGTCACTAAGAGGTTTAGACAGGGAGAGCAGTGAACTGGCTCCTTTCAGTGGGTGCCAAACCCTTGTGCTGCTCCACCTCCCATGCTTCCGTCTTTGCTCAAAGGCTTTCTCCCACAAGAGGACTTCTCATGGTTGAAGACAGAAGGGACAGGACACATGACTGTAAGCTATTTTGCCCTCAAAGGGCCTTTCAAAATTTTATTAGCCATGGAACCATTTCTTCAAGGGAAATCAGTTGGAGCCATACATCTAAATCAGGTAAAAGCAGAGCTGCTCTGAGTATAATGGAAAGGCAGGGGAGGATTTGGATCAAAAGAAGGACGTGATCTCATTTGCATTTTTGAAAAAGGACTCAGCTTTGGTGTAGGCAATAGACTGTTGTTGGGAAGGAGATTGGGTTAGGCAAGATTAAAAGCAGGATGATCAGTGAGGAATGTTTCCACAGAGATGATGGTAGTTTAGGTTAGAGTGGTGGGGCAGGTGGAGGTGAAAAGTGGTCTCTTGAGGCTTACATATATATATACCTCTTTTCTTTGTCTTTTAAATTTATTAAATTTTTTTCAACAGCTTTATTGAAGTATAACTGACATACAATAGAGGATTATATATGTGTATATACATTTGTATTTAAAACACAGACAGTTCAATAGTATAATTCAGTGGTTTTTAGTATGTTCACAGAATTGTGCAACCCACACCCCTGTCTAATTTTGGATCATTTTCATTGCCCCAAAAAGGAACACCATACTCATTAGCAGAAACTCCCAATTCCCCTTTCTTCTTCCCCCAGCCCCTGGCAACCACTAATCTACTTTTTGCCTCTATCAATTTGCTTATTCTGGATATTTCATATAAATGGAATCATACAATATGTGGCCTTTTGTGTCTAGCTTTTTCCACTGAGCATAAAATTGTCAAGATTCATCTATGTTGTAGCACATATCAGTACTTCATTTCTTTTAATGATTGAATAATATTCCATCGTATGAATATACCACATCTTGTTTATCCATTCATCAGTTGATGGACATTTGGGTTGTTTCTACTTGTTGGCTATTATGAATAATGCTGCTGTGAACATTCATGTACAAGTTTTTGTGTAGACATATTTTCAGTTCTCTTGGATATATATGTAGGGATGGAATTATTTGGTTAATTGCTGTGTTTAACTTTTTTGAGAAACTGCCAAACTACTTATCAAATATATGATTTGCAAATACTTTATCAGATTCTGCAATTTTTTTTTCAGTTTCTTGATAGTGTCCTTTGACACATAAATTTTTTAATTTAACTTAATTTTTTTTTTTTGTGGGGAAGACCAGCCCTGAGCTAACATCTATTGCCAATCTTCCCCTTTTTGCTGAGGAAGACTGACCCTGGGCTAACATCGTGCCCATCTTCCTCCACTTTATATGGGACGCCGCCAGGGCATGGCTGACAGGCAGTGCGTCGGCGGGCGCCCGGGATCCGAACTCGCGAACCCCGGGCTTCCAAGCGCGGACTAAACCGCTGCGCCACCGGGCGGCCCCTAATTTAACTTAATTTTTAAAAGTACAAGTTATCTATTTTCTCTTTTATTCCTTGTGCTTTAGGTGTCATATCTAAGAAACCGTTGCCTAATCCAAGGTCACAAAAATTTACCTCTATGCTTTCTTCTGAGAATTTTATAGCTTTAATTCTTATATTTAGGTCTTTCATACATTTTGAATTAATTTTTGTATATGGTATGAGGTAAGTCTCCAGATTTGTTCTTTTGCATGTAGACATCCAGTTGTCCTTGCACAATTTGTTGAAAAGGCTATTCTTTCTTCATTGAATTATCTTGGCACCCTTACCAAAAATCAATTGACCATAGATGTATGGGTTTATTTCTGGACTCTCAATTCTATTCCATTGTCTATCCTATGTCCATATGTCTGTCCTATGTCAGTACCACAGACTAATTGTTATGGTAGTTTTGTGGTAAGTTTTGAAATTGGGAAATGCGAGTCCTTTGATTTTGTTTTTCTTTTTCAAGGTTTTTTTTTTTTTTTTTTGGCATGTGGCTATTCTGACTCCCTTGCATTTCCATATGAATTTTAGGATAAGTTTGTCCATTTCCACAAAAAAAGACAGCTGGAATTTTGATAGGGATTGCATTGAATCTGTAGATCCATTGGAGAACATAGCTATCTTAATAATATTGTCTTCCAATTCATGAACACAGCGTGTCTTTCCATTTATTTGGATCCTCTATATTTTCAAAGACCCGATGGGAATTGCTGATAGTTTGACAAAAATAGAGAGAAATCCAGGAAAATTTCTAGGTTTAGGGCTTGAGTCACTATGGCAACCAAGGTGCTATTGATTAAAATGGAGGAGACAGAGAGAAGCAAATTAGGGAGCAGAAATCAAGAGTTGTGTTTGGATTATCTTTGGTTTGAGATGCCTGTTAGACAACCAAGTGAAGATGTTCAGTAGGCAGTTGGATACCAGGTGGTCCAGAGTTTGGGGTAGAAATATAAATCTGGAAGTCATCAGTGTTCAAGTGTTACTTAAAGCCATGAGACTGCATGACATCAACTAAAGAGAGATAGAGAAGAGAAAGTGTTAATGGACTGAGATGTGGGGCATTCCAACATTTGTTGGTCTTTGAGAGGGATTGCACAAGCAAAGATCAAGAGGAAGAGTAAAAAGGCAAATTAATCATGTCTTTTATTGTCTATATTCTAAGGCTTTGACATCTGGGGCCTTGATGACCCTGGAGGGACTGCCTCTCCCAGGATTAACCAATTCCTAGAAATAGTAAACAACTCATCCATGAGTGTGCCTTTCAAATGTAAACCAAACAATCCAGAGCCCACACCTCTAACCACCTCCTTAATTGGGCTCTCACACTTCCAGCCACTATCCACTTGCCTTAATCACCCCAGGGCTAGGTACCAGACAACAAGGGACAGTCCCTATGCCCCAGAGCCTGCTGAAATTATTCAAGCTAGCCAATTCTAAACCTACTTACCCTGCCTCACCCATTCCTTCTCATGGAAACCACAATAAAGGCTCCTCACATTTTCCCCTTCTTCATCTGCCTCCTGTCTGACCTTGGTGGTTCCCTATGTGGCCCCCTGTGGTGTGGTGCGTCCCCTTTTCTTGGGAACTGTGAGCATGAAACTATTTTTTCAATGGCAGTCATCTCCTGATCTGTTGGCCTCACCATACCTAAATAACAATAAAACCTAGACTATAAAACACAGTGCTACAAGGAAGGAGTGATCAGTTGAGTCAAATGCTCCTGAGAGGTGGATTTCACATTATGGAGGTCATGGATGACCCTGGTAAGCACAGTAACAGCAGATCTGGTGCAGATGAAAGCCTATGTGGATTCAAGAGAAAATAGGAGGTAAGGATGTGGAGACAACAGAATATAGGCAACTCTTTAGAGAAGAGTACTATGACAGGGAGAAGAGAAATGAGACAGTAGTTATAAAGGAATGTGAGGTCCACAGTGGGCTGAATTCTTGCTTTTATTTTAGAGAGGGAGATGTTACAGAAGGTAACACCTGGGAACAGAATCAAGTGCTTTCCATAGGAAATGTTCAAGGCACACCTTAGCTAAACTCAAAGACCCTCTTCCTTATCAAAAATGCCGATATATCCAGAAAAGATGTCATCTTAAGCTACATCTGCAGGTCTGGCACATGCCCAGCATTCTTATTTCTAGAGCACAAAAGGATAGCATGTAACATGTAGTTCTGGCAACAGAAAAGACTCCTAGTTCACCCACCACTGGCTTTAACTTCCCCTTCTTCCTTGCCCATCCAAGGGGATTTCCCTTGCACACTGCCTTCTTGAGCCAACTGAGAGACAGACACTGATATAAAGGTACTTACCAACTAGCAACCTTCTTCTAGGGATAATATGCCCCATGCAATGGCTAAGAGCCCAGGCTCTAAAGTCAGACACATCTGAGTTCAAATCCTGAGTTTACAAATTATTAGCCTCTAAGACCTTGGATAGTTATGAAAACTCTTTGTGCCCCATTCTCCTATAATGCAAATAATAATAACACCCACTTCAAGTCAGAATCTTGAGTGCCATCTTAAACCTACTGATCTCTCATCTTGCAAATCCAGTCCATCCCCCAGTCCTGTTAATTCTACTTCCTGGATTCTTCTTGAATGATGCCTCTTCTTTCCACCACCCCACTGCTATTGCCTTCCTTCAACTTTTTGTCATTTCTCCTCATACTATGGCTGAGCCTCCTCACTGCCATTTTTACCTTCTAGTCTTGCTTCCCTCTGCTCCGTCCTCCACTTCTCGAGGTAGAGGACACAAACCTTGGCATCATCCTCCACTCGTTTCTTCTCTCACCTGCATCTGACTCATTAACAAATCCTATAGGCCCTTCCTTCAAATATATCCAGAACCTGACTACTTCTCACTGCTTCCATATCAGTCTGAGCCATTATCATCTCTCATGGTGATTACTGCACTAGCCAGGTAACTAGACTCTATGATTCTAACCTTGCCTTCCTACAGTTGATTCTCAACACAGCAGCCAGAACAATTCTTTAAAAATATAAGTCAAATCATGTCTGCTCAAAACTTTTGGTGGCTCAATATTTCACTGAGAGTAAAATCCTAAATCCTTCCAATACCCCAGGCAAGAGAGGCCTCTATCTTGAGCCCCATGCTTTAGACGACGCACTATGGCCATGCCCCTCCCTGCAGAGTGAGGTGTTTGCAGGGCGGAGAGGTGTCATCTGGAGCCCTGGACCTCCCCCAACTACCCATCACAATCTGGTCCTTAGGACACTGGAATTCCCTGACCAAAGGGCCCTAAGCCCACTTCCAAGTCTGTGCAGCTTCTTCTCCAGATCCATCCCCCCAAGGGTGGACCCTGCTGCCAGTGTGCCATCCCTGCACCTGCACCAGATACTTTCCTTGATCTTTTGGGTGAGACTGCTTTATGTAAAATTGCAACAGCGCCACCCCTCCAGCATTCCCAGTTCTCCTTATCTGTCTCTCTTTTCCAAAGCACTCATTACCATCTAACATACCATATAATGTACTTGTTTATTATATAATTGCCTGCCATCTTCCATAAGACCAAAATCACTACAAGGACAGGGACCTTTGTCTGTTTTGCTTACTACAATGACCTCAGCCCCTAGAACAGTGTCTGGCAGTAAGTAGGCACTTGGTTAATATTTGTTGAATGAATTATCCCTTTACCTAGCAGGCAGAACAATCTCCTAAATACTGACTAATCAAATCTGACCATGTCTGTCCTGCTTAAAAGACTTCAATAGATTCCATTATTTACAAGGTAAAGTTCTCCTTAGTATGGCCTACAAAACCTTCCCTGATCCGGCCCCTCCTGCCTCAGCCGCTGAGAAATAGGAGAAATAGGCACACTTTCCATGACTAGGACCTCACAGGTGCTTTGAGAATTCTAATCTCTCATTTCTGATCTTGTCTTATTTTTTCTAATCTTAATTTTTCTCTGTCTCAATTTCTTCATGAGCTAAAAAAAATTGTATTGCATCATAAATATCTCAAGTATCCTTACATTCTTATGCCTTCTTTGCAAGTGGATAAACCTTTCCTGCCTTAAGCTGTTCTTTCTGCCTCAATGGTATCTGCTACTCACCTCTAGTGTTAGCACTTAACTCATTACTGGCATGTTGATTTGTTACACTTCCATCTTCCCTGCTAGAGCAAGAGCTCTTTCTACTTTATTAGGTCCTTATAACCATTTGCTGAGTGGACAAATGAATGAGTGCTTGCTTGCATGACAATTTAGCCTGATACTCAGGAATCTGAGGCTACTGGCTTCCAGTTGGCTCCTTCCTCTACTGGAGAAACAGAAACCTTAATTTAGTTGTTTATTTTGGCCCCAAATAATAAAGAAGTTTTGATCAATTAGAGCCACTCACAATGGAATGGGCTGCTAATGAGGTGGGGAGGTCAGCCTCCTGGGAATTGTTTAAGCAAAGGGTACATGTTGAAGCAAGAGCTGGAAGGTGATCTCTCTTTAACAGTAAGATTATTTACAAGATTGTCTCCCAAAAGAATGTTTCCACAGGTATCTCAAGCCTCTCACCAACCTCTCTCAAAACACTCGTCAATCTGGATAAGACTCTTGCCCTCTGGGTTCCTTAGGAGAAGCACGTTTTCTGAAACAGTGGGTTCTTGGAACCTTTAATGTTAGGGAAGTATGAACTCTTTTATACCCAGGCAGGCAAGGCCTGAAAGAGTTTATTTAGAGAACTTACAGAGTGCATTGCTAAAATTAACTCAACGCATCATTTACAGAGCATCTATGTGTAAGGCACTCCTTTGGCCAAATGAGCATTGTGGTGCCTCTTCCCCATGAGATGAAATGAAGGTGTTCAAACAACCATGCCTCCTCTTTAGTCTCCTCTTTTAAAATTCATCTTCATTTGGATATAAATATCTTGCTGTCTATGCCTGCATGCTGTTCATTTTCATCTTAATTATATGTTTCTTATGTATGTGTTTGTTTTTGCTAGTTTCCTTCGAGCAGAGAGTGCTCATTGTAGCTATCTTTTATCAGACAAGCTGGCTTCTAATGAATACATTGGAATGTGAGTGGGAAAAGTAGGTTTTAATCAAATGATCAGTTTAGCCAAATTTAATAATTTCTGGATAATTCTTAATGAATTTCTAGGTAATTCTCAATAATTCTGCCTATGAAACTGTTGTAGTGGTTGAGGTCAAGTCATGATCTGAAACAGAGCAGAATGGCATAAGATTTAAGATTTGAGAACATTTTCTGGTGGCTCCAGGAGGATTCAAGAAGGGCCCTATCAGTCAGGAGATGCTCAGGCCTGAGATCGAGAAGAAGCAAAAGCTACTCTTTTTAGATTTGTGAAAAGCCCTGCTCAGATTGCTGCCCTGCCTTTGCTCTCCCCCAGGCCACTAGGGAAACTGCTTTTCTTGACCACATGGTGGGAAAAGCTCTGAGTTAAGCTTCGGGAGACACTAGTTCCAATCCTTGCCATGTCCCTAATGCCTTAGGAACTCCCTTTCCCCTCTCCACAAAAGAAGGGGTGAACTAGGTGATTTCCAAGATCCGTTCCCTGTACCATCTATGCAATTATTGGCCTTAACAACCAATCTCAACCATTTTGTTTCAACACAAGAGGTACAATATTCAAGTGAATAACATCCCAAGATTTTTGACAAATCATGAATATTGCTATTTTTTAAGATATTAAACCATGATTACGCTTGTAACTACCACAACTGTTACTGGCATATCAGTTAACAGTTGATCACCAGGATTTAAGATAAAGTTAACATATGTAAGACTTGCCTTATTCCAGCTAAGTCTTTTACACCTCCCCTCTAAAAGGCATTTTAGAAAGTGAGTGAAAAATGACATCATGGAGATAATACAAAATAAATAAATTCCAACTTATAACTGTGTGTATATATATGTATGTATACATAGATTTAAAGCTAAACTTTTGATAATTTAGGCACTTTGTTATTAGTAACACAAAACAATGTGGGGAGGTGCCTAAGTTCTGGCAGAGCCAGTGGCCAGAAATGTGAAGTTCGGCCAGTCATATTGTCATCTGGGGAGGGGCAGACCTGGAGAAATCCTCAGGAGTTTATGGATACCACCAAGTGCAAGGTTCCTACTTCTATGGACATTCTTCTTCTTTTTTTTTCTTCTGTTTCTCTACCCTGCCCAGGAGATTAATCTCCACCAGGACAGAGATGTCTGTCTGTTTTTGTTCCTTGCTATATCCTTGACACTCCAAACAGCTCCTGATTCATGGTGGGTCCTCATTAATATTTGTTGAATGACTAAGTCATGCTCCTGTGGCCCAAGAGCCATAAATGGCCCTTCTGACATGGTGATATTGGGAGGGGTGGAAACTGGAAATCAAGTTCTCTAACATCTGAAGCTCTTGACCAACCACAGGCAGTGAATAGAAATGCTTGTGGGTCCTTGAACAAAGTAATGTGAAAAATTACTTTGTAAATAGCAAAGCATTCTTTACATTCATTGTCGTCATCATTTATGATGGTAACTGATAATCTTTGGTCTAAAATTCCCATAAATTCCTAATATGACCACTCCTTTCACTAACCTACAAAGATCTCACCTGGTAAAAGTTTAGCCAGTTTTTAAGGCTCACTCAGGGCCACCTCCTTCATGAATCCTCCTCCTGAATCTCTCAGGCAAATGTTTGCAGAACTGTTGTACCTCCCAAGGTACTTCTCATCTACCTTGTGTTTAATGGTTTATGTCCAACTTTCTCCTTAGTAGATGTTTAGATCTTATTCTGTTTATTCTACGTAAGAAGTACTAATATCAATTTATTCAATTGTATTAGAAAGTTGTATCTTTCCGGAAAAATCAAGAAAACTTCCATAAATTCTGAGAAGTTTATAAACAGAAAATGAGGAAAACTTTTCCAAGCAAAATTTTCAAGAAGATCAAAAATCATCGTAGTTGCTAGAAGTTTCACTTTCTGATTGCCATAAGGCCAGTTTCTTGCTGTTTCACCTATATGCTGAAATCTATTTGTGAACTGATAGCTGAAATAAAATTTATTGTGCTGCAATAATACACAAAGGTTTTAATTACTTCTTTCTTTTATTCAAAACATTTGCTCTATATTTACTATGTGCCAAGCTCTGGTATACAGAGGTGAATAAGACAGACACAACCAATGCTTTCGAGTATTCTCTGATCTGTAGAATAACCAAGGCATAGACACTTAGTGGAAATATCTCAAGAATCCTAGCAAATAATTCCTTTGTGTAATAATAACCATCATAAAGGATCATGTTTGTATAACACTATTCTTTGCTGAACATTGCCAGTCTTATCTCATTTGGCTCCTCCTTCTCCCTAAGTGTCTAGCATAGTCCTGGGTTTCTATGAAAACCTAGATAAATATACACCAAACTGAACTGAAATACCTGAATTAATCATTGTTTTTGAAGCAAAGTGTCTGAGGCAGGAATTGTAACTAGCAATATTTTAAAATAATTTGAATTTGAATGCCTTTGGCAAGTAATGCAGAGTTTGCCTCAGGCCCTACCTCTCCCTATTGGATTACACTCAGCTGGACTCACACATTTTTATTACCTACCAGTCCCTACAGGCATTTGAGCTTTTAGGGGATCTTAGCCACAGTGCTCTGCTTTCAGAGGTGGATGAGTAATCGTTCAGTATAATTATTTGATCTCTAAACAATCTGCAGAATAGATAGACTATCTGTAGCTTTAAGATTCTATTCTAGTCAATTTAAGTTCAAATTTAACTTAAATTCAAATTGCATCTCAACTTTTTAGTCAATAAATACTGCGCTCCCACTTTTTGCAAGTATTTGAATTAAACTGTGGAGAATAAATAGAAGGATTCATCTAAGAAAGCGTCTTGCCCTTAAAGACATTGTAACATAATCAGAGGGTTAAAACTCATGCACATGAAAAATAGTAAGAAGTAGTGTAAAAGGTTTTGCACAAAAATGCAAAAACTTTGGAAGTTGACTGGAGGAAGGGAGATTTCCCAGATGGGTGGGATTTGAACTGAGTCTTTGGAGCACTGGTAGGATTTGGAGCATTGGAGCTGCTCTTGAGGGCACTGTGGATGGCTAGAAGCAAAGTCTCAAAGGGGCAAACACACAGGGTGTGTTGATGGTGACAATGAACAGCGTAACATGGCTGGAAATACAGGTTGAGATGAGAATGTGAAGGGCTTAATGCCAGGTAGACCTGGCAATAGGAAACAGTGACAGTCACTCAAAAACTGAGTGACAATACCAAAGGAGTGTTTGAAAAAGATTAAATCTGTTGTTGGTTTTTTTTCCTAGCATAGAATGGAGGGAGAGTAAAACTGAAGGCCAGCCACTTGATTAGGGGGTCATGATATTCATCCAGAAGGTTGGTAAAGCCCCTGATTTAGGGTCAGAAAAGGAAAGAAAGGAAGAGGAAGGAGAAACTTATTATAAGACATTTGACAAAACAATTAAGTGATCAGCCATACAGGAAAGAAAGAGAAGCAAGTTGACTGTGGTTTTGAGGCCAGACTATCAAGACAATGTTGATGCCATTGGGGAGAAAAAAGGAAATATAAAATGAAGAGCTGATTTTTAGAGGGAAGACAATGAGTTGAGTTTGAGTCATGAAGTAATGCAAGGCATTCAAGAAAAATGTAGGTCTAGAGTTTGGGACATAATTCGGGGCTAGAGATGAAGATAAAGAAATTATTTCCAATATGGAAATGTTAGTTGATATTGGGGAATGAATTAACTCTCTGAGGAGAGATAATATAAAAAAGAGAGGTTAGAAAGAAAAGGTCTGAACTCTGAGGAATGCCCCAAAGTTTGGAGAGCAGGAGTAGGAGACCAGAGAAGAAGTCAGAGAAGAAATGGTCCTAAGAGTATGAGAAGCTCCCCCATCACAGTATCTCAAAGCCAAGGGAGGAAAATCCCAAGAAGCAGAGATTGATAATAGAGAGTTGGGAGAATAAGAACTAGGAATCAGCCCCTAGGAGTGTTAGAGAGGGCTGGAAGGCACTGAGGTGATAGGGACTGGACAACTTTTCAGATTCCTTTATCTATCCTGGAGTTCTGTGAGTTAATTTGAAGATTAGGGGAACACAAATAACCTGAGGGAGCCCACTGCAGTAGAGCAAGGTGTGACATTAGGAGGTCAGGCTGCAGTTGCCTCATTACAGGGTAACAAATATGCAACAGTTGAGGCATGTGGTGCATTTGGACATTGCCATGTGGGATAAAAATGACACACAACAATCTATGGATCACTGTGCAGTGCATCATAAAGCAAGTCAACTCTGAAGCAGGACCTATAATACTGTCTTTGAGGACATTTGCACCATCTCCCTCTCAAATCAACCCCAAACTGCTCCCTGTCTATTACACAAACATCCCACATCTGGTGATTCACCTGCTATTTCATCAAATCAATTAATTCAACAACTCAACAAACACCCATTGAGCACCTATGCACATTGTGAGGCACTGTACTAGGCACTTGGGATTCAGAGAACCTAAAAGCTGTGGTCCTTGCCTACCAGGAGCTCCAGTTTAATGAAAGGGCTCACAGACAGGAGAAATCTGCAGAGAAGACACCTTGAAGCAATAGGCTAGGAAGATCCTGCTGATAGTGAGAATTCAGGTAATGAAGGTGAATAGACCAGTTCCGAGTGGCAAGAGCAATATGGTTCATCCGTTCATAGAATCTTAGGCTTGAAGGGGAGCTTGGAGAACACCCAGGTCAATTAGCGTTTGACTCCTGATCAACTGTCTGATTACTGCTCACAATGAATATACAATATACTGCTCACAATGAAATAGTGTGTATTTCATCAATTTATGTCTATCATTTCCTCCCACAGAATCATAGAATTTCAGGGTTAGAAGCCAATTTCACTCAAGCTTCACCTCCTCACTTCAACTCTCTCTCACAGGAATCCATTGTCATCTCTTTTCTACTATGTGCACCCAGGTGGTGAGCTATAAATAGCAATAGTTGCAGTTTTCTTCCATTTTGTTAGCTTTTCTCTCATCATTTTATATAGGCCCCAAATCATGCTTTTGTTAAATAATGGTTGCCTATATTATAAGTTAATGTAATTATAGCTTTTTTTTTTTTTTTTTAAACAGCTTACTCTTAGAGCGTAGCTTGTAAACACAGGCTAGCTTGGAATGTTGACTGCCTGCCAAAGGGATACCAACAAACAGATGTAAGATATGAAAAAATAAATTTTTAAAGTTTCATTAACCCTCCAAAAATTCTAAACTGAGACAATTTCAAGCATAGTTAAATTTTTTTCAGTGCACATTTATTTTGTGCAGAAAAAAATCTCACCTCATAAAACTGCCCAACAAGAATCATAAGCAGAGGGACACACAAGAGAAATCCTACTATTTTGGAGACGAGGAAATTAGCTTGTTTGTGCCTCTGAGCACAATTTCTGAGGCAGAATTTCTCCTGTCTCCAATGATGTAGAGAGAGAGTGTGCCCACACTTACCCCGTCGTGGCAGCCTTGTCACGGTCTACACCACCAACTCAGAGTATACAAATGTCGCAACCCACTGGATACTCACATCAGGACTTGGCGCCACTCCTCAGGCAAAGACGTAAAAGAAAATAAGATAACAAACAGTTGCTCTTTGTGTCAGATTTCCTCATAGAAGCCAACTAAACAAACAGCCAAAACAAAACAAAATAAAACAAAAATTAAAAAACCTGGGTGGCTGCCAAGACCACTGCAAGAAGCAGTAGCTCCAAGCTAGGATTCTTTCTAGCTGGCAGAGGGACATATGAGGATGGGTAATGAAAAAGCCGTCAGAATATGTGGATAAGGTGCATTAAGCAAGAGAAGGAAAGATGTCATCTCCATCCAGCTCAGCCTTCCTTGTAACATGAGGGTAATTAAAACGAGAACTAGTTCTGAGGAATTGACCAAACCCAGCCTACTGAGAAGTTTTGGTTTTGCTTTTGACATAGCTTGTCTGCATGCAAGTACCCCTTGAACTTTGTCCCTAGGGAAGGTGGTACAAATTTAGGAGTAGGAGAAGAGGAGAGAAAGAAGAATACCAGCATGTTGTAGCTATGTGCCAGGAACTTTACACAGGTATCTTTATTAGTTTTCTAGGGCTGCCATAACAAATTACCACAAACTGGGTGGCTTATCATAACACTGTATTCACAGTTCTCTCATAGTTTTGGAGGCTAGAAGTCTGAAATCAAGGTGTCAGAGGGCCACACTCCCTTTGAAGGCTCCAAGGAAGAATGCTTCCTTGCCTCTTCCTAGCTTCCTGTCCCTCCTGGCAGGCCTTGTCTTGTAGTTGCATCGCTCCAGCCTCTGCCTCCATCTTCATATGACCTTCTTCCTTGTGTGTATCTTTGAGTATCCTTTCTTCTTATAAGGACACGAACCATTGGATTAGTGCCCACCCTAATCCAGTGTGACCTCATCTTAACTAATTACATTTGCATATACCCTACTTCCAAACAAGGTCACGTTCTGAGGCTCCAGCTGGACATGAATTTTAGGGAAACACTATTTAACCCATTGCAGTACTTCATTTAATTCTTGGAGCAACTTGTGGTTAGATACTGTTAGACTCATTTTACATATGAAAAAACAATCAAGATCAAGCAAACTTTCCTTGGTTGCATGGCTAAATCTGAACTCAGGCCTTTGTGGTCCCACTACTCTGTGAGGCTTTTCAGTGGTGAGACTAAACCCAGGTGGCAAGAAAAGGCCAACTTGAATGCAGGCTTGGATGGCCAATCCCATTCCTACTGCCCCATTCCCCTTGGGCTCAGAGGTGGCGTTGGCAGAGATGGGGCTCTGATGCTCAGACAGGCTATGTTTTCTTAGCCACATTCTCTAATGTTCTTTTGTCCTCTCTCTATGCCTTGCCTCTAAGTCTCGCCTGCCTAATTGTTTTTCTTCTGAAAAAACATTGTTCTCCTTTCCTCCTTCTTGTTCTTTTTACTCCATCCCTCAAGCAAGAAGGAATGAAACTTGTAGTAGCTACAAATGGGAGTGGTTTCCTAGACCCCAAGAATGGCGCTGTGTCTGTGCGAAGCTGTCCTTCCTCTGGGGACCTGTTTCTCCACCCGCAGCCCAGCCATCCAGTTTCAGTGGGATTTGCCTGCTCTTACCTGACCCTCTTCCCCAGCCACCGTGATTGGCTGAGGAATGGGCATCTGTCCCCTGCGTGGCTCTTTGAGAGATTAGTATCTATAGGATCCACACACCACCAATCCGAGTTCCTGTCCCTCATTAGGAGGGAGATACGTTCCTCACTGTTTCCTGCTATCTCATTGAAGCTCCCTCCCTGCTCTGCCCACCTCTCCTCTCCACTCTTTCCTCTGGGCTCTTTCTCCACACACCTAGGTCTGGGAAAACAGACTCCTCTCAGAGCAAGGGAAGGCCTGTGTGTTTTCATAACAGGGCCCAAATAAAACTCAAACTAATGTCTCAGCACATTTTCTTGCTCCCTAGATCTACATGCCTTGAAAAAATACTGGAGGGGGAGATACCAAAGTGTTAACAGCGGCATTTCTGGGTGGAGGAGTTGCAGGTAGTTTTTTATTTCTTCTTTTTGCCTATATTTTATTTTCTAAATAACTTGCCATGAATACAAGTTACTTTTGTAAAGAGAGAGAAATAATTTTTAAACTGGAGTAATGGAGAGTATAGTTAAATTGCTAAACCACAGCAAAGAGAAAACATTTTAAAAACTTGGCAAAGGGCTTATGTTTATTTCTAATTTATCTAATTTAGCTTTGTTCTCTTTATAATAGAACATCCCCGAGAGGCATAGCTAAATTGTGTGTGTGTGTGTGTGTGTGTGTTGTTAAAAACAAGACAACAGGCCCAAAGTTGAGTCTCTTATGCTAAGCCCCATGTCACCAAACCAAGACTTAATTACAGTTTCGGCTCTTCCAGAAATGGAATCTTAAACCAGTCAGTCAGGAATTGCTTAATTAGTATTAGTTAGGTAATCTGCCTGGACACCTGCTATCCCCTTGACCTTGCAATAACCAATTCGCTTTTTGTCTTGTATAACTTTCTTGTTCCCCTCCCTTCTGCCTGTGAAAGTCTTTCATTTCATACAGCTCCTTGGAGCTCCTTTCTATTTGCTAGATGGATGATGGATGATGCCCAATTCATGAATCATTGAATAAAGCCAATAAGATCTTTAAAATTTACTCAGTTGAATTTTGTTTTTTAACAGTGTGTAGGATGATACTTGGTAATGGAAAATTGGAATTTGGGTCATAAATATTGCACTATAATAAGCATAATAATGATCTCACCAGTGTACACAACCAGTCTGCATGGCCCCTTCCATCTTATAGAAGGGAAAGTTGAAGTGAAGAGAGATTATGTGGCTTAACCAGGATCACCCTGAAGTACAGGACAAAGTGGGGGAAGAAATACTACAACCGTTTTCGCCCTTTCTTCCCAGAATATTTTCCTCCAAATGCAATGCAATGTGATGTAAATGTGTATGTAAAGCACCTAGAACACTTCTTGCCACGTAGCAGGTGCTAAATCAGTGTAACTATTTCAGTTCCAAAGACTAAGTCCAGTCTTTCTCTCTCTGCTAGGCCTCAGAGGGAACAAAAAACGCAGCCTAAGAGTGAGAAACAAATACACCTGGGGTTTTGGGGACATGGGCGAAAAGCAAGGAAGGGGTGAGAACTGCAAGGAGCCAGCAGTTTCTCTAGCACCAGTCTTAGCAACCTTCCCAATGTCAGGAACCAAGGTTTTGACATGAGTTTATCTGGAATGTGATAAAGGGAAATGATGGCTAGGCCCCTCTCTTGAAAATGAGGATGGGGACGTGGGGTGGTTGTCACAGGTGGGGAGAGAATCATAGGCAGCTGGGGGCAGAGAGAGGAAGGAGGAGTCTACATGGGGGCCACCCTGAAAATTGGCCTTCTTTGAGTCGTGGTCAGCCCAGGGACTAGAGGTAGGTCACTTGTCGTCACACTAGAAGTCACATGCTTGGCTTGGAATCCCACCTAATCTCTGCCTGCTCAGGAAGTCCTGGCCTTAAAGTGAGGGAAGGGAAGGTGTGGACAGATGTTCTGGCCAGAGCAACAGAGATGGTTATTTGTTTTTAGAAAGAAAGAGGTCCAGGTTTAGCTCATTCCCTGAAAGGAACTCAGATAAAAGGGAGGTTTATTGTAAGTTTAAGGGGTTGATGTGAGCTACTCATAAGTAAGTACTTTTCCTGCCCCATCTCCCTCCATGTTACTGAATGGGGAAGAAATAACTGGGGAGATGGCTCCTGTTGAGAAAAAAGTTACTAAAGTCACAAAGGTCAAATTTCAGTAAGGCCTAATTCCTCAGGCAAGTCTCCCAGGTGCAGGGTTAGGTAGGAAATGAGGGTGGAGAAGAGAGGGTGGATGGGAGAGGTTGAACTGGTCCACTGTCCTTTAACAATGAAAAATGAAAGAGACAGATTCATGAGACAAGGAGGAGGTTCTAGGGCCTGGAGGGAATGTATACTGTTCTCTTCCCTTCTCGTTCTTGGGAAGAAGAAGGGGATGCTGGACACATATCCTGAAGTTTGAGAGTGCCCTTACATAGAGATTAATACCTGCTTCGTGCCTGGAGTTCTGAAGGAGGGGAGTTCACTGGAGTATCCCATGCCTAGGGGTGTGAAGGACTGTCAGATTATTTTCAGGGATGAAGAAAATGGGGGCACCCCCATTCCAGGCCCCTGGGCCCTCAGTGATCACTGAAGACCCCAACTGTGGCTTCAGATGATTCAGAAGGGAAGGTAGCCAGAGGCACAGGAGTCCTGGGCCCTTCCGAGGGCCACTGACTAGACTGAACCAGACGGAGCCTAGGAATATTTCCCTCCTTGACTCCAAGATGGCAGAACCACAAGTTTAGCCTGTTCTGGGAGAAGGGGGGAGATTTGAAAAGGACATGAGATTGGAACTTCAAGTGGGACTAGACTCTGGCAGTTGTCCAAAATGTTAAACATAGAGTTATTGTATAACTTAGCATTCTACTCCTAGGTGTATACTTAAGAGAAATGAAAATATATGTACATACAAAATGTATACATGAATGTTCATAGCAGCATTATTCATAATAGCTACAAAGTGGAAAGAAGTCAGCTGTCCAGCAACTGATGAATGGACAAATTAACTTTGGTATATCCATACAGTAGAATATAATGCAGCCTTAAAAAGGGATGAAGTACTGATACAGCCTACAATGTGGATGAATGTTGAAAACATGATGCTAAGTGAAAGAAGTCAGTCACGAAAGACCATATATTGTATAATTCCATTTATATGAAATGTCCATAAAAGACAAAGTCATAGAGAAAATAGTGGTTCCCTAGGGCTAGGCATATGGAGGGGTGACTGCTAAAGGGTATGGGGTTTCCTTTTGGGATGATGAAAATGTTTTAAAATTGATTGTAGTGATCATTGCACAACTCTTACATATATAAAAAAAACTATTGAATGGTACACTTTAAATGGGAAAATTATATGGTATGTGAATTATATTTCAAAAAACTGTTAGAAAACATGAAACTGGACTGAGTCATAGTAAGTGATCTGCAAATTATGAAATTGGTCTGAGATATGATGAAGAGTATGCTCTCCCCAAAAGGCCAGGAGATTTGACAGAATACTATTCTTTGGCCCAGTGAGCCATTGCGGGAGGTGGGTCACACAGAATGAAACCTAGTTTCCCAGGGTGACCCTTTGACCAGAGGCAGGAGGCAGGAGAATTTCTCTCAGAAAGCTGACAGGTGCTCTGAAGCTTGACTATAGACGATAGTGGGGAGGAGGGCAGAAGCCTCTGAGGACCTAGTCCTGGTCAATGGGCCTGGGCTGGAATTACAGTTCAGATACTCACAAGGGGTTCTGCCATTTCAGCAGCTCTTCTGGCTTAGAGTACAAGGTCAGGCATCTGTTGCTTCATCCCCATCCAAGGTAAAAGATGCCTTTGTGTCTTCTTAGGGCACAGTGATTCACCTCTTCTCTAGAAACTTCCCCAGATCATAAAATTGGTCCCTGGCAGCCAAATCTGTCTATGTCACCTTACTTCCTACCCCCATGGGCATCTGACCCCAAGCCTATCAGATTCTTTTTCCTGGGCATTTGAAGTGGGTCTAAGAGATAGTGAGTTACCTCATGTGAAAAAAAGAAAGTGCAGAATGTAACTGTGGGAGCTGATGTGTGTGTGGGTGGAGAGCAGAGAGCATCTTCAACCATGTAGCCCGGAGAAGCTCTTCAGAGAAACTGAAGAAAGAAGCCGAGGAGAAAGAGAGACAGCCCTGACTAGAATCCTGGTCCTTGTTCCAGTCTATTTCCTAGTCTGGGTTGTGGTGCCAGCGTCAGGTTTGGCTAGATACTTGTGTGGAATTACAATTTTTGCTCAAGTGGGTCTCTTACATCAGTTTTAATAACACAACGGAGCAGGGATGGCTGAGATTCACCTACTGCTGCTGCTGACCCAGGCCTGGCCTCATTTTTAGGGTGGGAGGAGGGGAAGGTAGGTTGGGGGGAGAATGAGAAGGTAGACCTAAGGAACTAAATAATCTGCATGCGTCCTGAAGTCTCTTCTTTTTCCTGGTTCTGACTCATTTCTGGGAGGACAGAGGGAGGCAAGACTTTTGAACCCAGATATCTAGGCCTGCTATAAGATGAACCTGATGTGGTCCCAGCAGCTCAGGACTGAAGGATCCCCAGAGCCAGCCTAAAATTCTGCACCCAATTCCAATGTGTGTGGGGTAGGTTTTTCCCACACCACCAACCAAGAGATTCTTGGACACCAGCTGGGTGTCCTACAATTCAACTCAATTCTAATTCTATCTACCCGGAGATAGCATCAGATCCCACAGATTGAGAGCTCATTTCTACAAGACTGCCCCCCACTCCCTGACATCAGATGCCAATCGCAAGCCCAGGTTGTTACCTGTGCTTCTGATTGGCCACCTACAGATTGAAGGTTCCCACGACCCCCTCCTAGAGTTCAATTAATTGCTAGAGCAGCTCACAGAACTCAGGAAACCCATTTACTCACTAGATTATTAATTTATTATGAAGGATATTAAAGGATATGAATCAACAGCCAGATGAAGAGATACATAGGGTGCGATCCTGAACAAATGAGCTTCCATCCTAGTGGAGTTTGGGCTTGGCACAGTGGCATGTGGGAGCATTATTGTTCCCCAACCTGGAAAGCTCTCCATCTCTGACCACTTTCTTTTTGGTTTTTATGGAGGCTTCATTTCATAGGCATGATTGATTAACTCAGTGGCCATTGGCAATTGATTCAACCTCCAGCCTTTCTCCCCTCCCAGGAGGTCAGGGGGTGGGAGTGGGGGCCAGGACTGAAAGTTCCAATCTTCTGATCACATGGTTGATTCTCCTGGCAACTAGCCCCCAGCCTTAGGTGTGGTCTAAAAGTCACCTCATTAATATAACAAAAGACACCTTTATAGCTTTCATCACTTAAGAAATTCCAAGGGTTTTAGAAGCTCTGTGCCAGAAATGGAGACAAAAGACCAAATATATATTTCTTGTTATAAATCACAATATCACACAGCCATTTCACCCAGGGACTCCCTAACCCGGGCTGATCAGGACTATTACATGGTCCCAGGACTAAATGGAAGAGGAAATCTGTCTGCTGAAGCCTGGACCCCACATCCTTTGGCCTGAAGACCTGGGGAAGCAGATGCAGCACTTGGATCAAGTGGAGGACACAATTTCAGGTGAATGAAATCAGAGATTCTCACATTGACTCTGGTTTCAACTCAGTTTAAAAAAGTGAAAAGATGATTCATTCCTTCACCATCAGGGGCAGGAGACAAGTGACTCATTATTTGGGGGTCAGATTAGTGATTCCCAAACCTATCTGCACCTCAGAATCCCCTCGGAAACTTTGAAAGCATAGGCATGCCCGGGCACTACCCCAGACCTCCTGATTCAAAATCTCCAGGGGTGGGGTCAAGAAATCTGCATTTTTTGAAACTTTGATCAGGTGGTTCTGAAGTGACCAGCCTGCCCTAATTGGTGGCTTAGCATTAGGGACTCCCTGGGTTTGATGACATTGGTCACAGCAATCCTTGTGAAGAAAAGGGAGTAAAAGGGAGAAAAGGACGGTGAGAACCCATCTCTGTCAGTGCTTCTTCGGTTTTCTTTCACTAAGAAGAAAGAGCTGGTTCTTGATCCTCAGTTTTCCAATGGGGGGAAAAGGGAAGCACTCAGACATGAGTTGATCTCTCCTAAGATGCCAGAGTTGGTGGCAGAGTTTAGCAACCATGGTAATTGGTTAGAGGTAGTGCTGTGTGGAAAGTAGAGAGAGCAGTTGACACAGAGGGTAGAAAAGCTGGATATGTGACTTTTCCGCTCTGAGTGTTGGTGGTAAAATGCCTGAACTAAGAGGAGTTTGGTAAATGATATATTATAGTTTATATAGAAGGCCTAGAATTTCTTGAATTAGGTAATTAAAATAAAATAGGGCTTGCTGGTCCCTTTTGCTTCAGTGTCATGTTAAAAATTAGTGATATCTTTATTAATTGACCATTCTTATTCTGAACTTTGTGCCAGACGAGGTGGAAAACAGAAAATGGAAAATAAAGAAATTAATACTCAAGCATTGTTTTCCCTAACTATTGCTCTGGAATCATAAGGCCATGTGGCTGTGATTTCCACTTATTCACTCCACAAAGGATGTTTATTCATTGAACAATGTCATATTCTGGGCACTGGAGATGTATAGTGTACAAGACATTGTCTCTGCCTTGAGGGGCTCGTGTCCAGTGGGGAGAATGACAAATGAACAGAATTAACGTAGAGGGTGGTAATGCCCAACTGTCTTCCAGCCTGTTCTGACAACTTGCCCACTGGGGGATGCTGGGGTCTGTCTCTCAGCCTTGGATGGGATGTTGGTGGTGATGGTGGAGGGCAGTATAAGTGCTACAGTAGAATAACTACTAGGTTCACAAATGGTCTAGAGAGGGGACTAATTAATTCTAAGTTGAGGGGCCTAAGAAGAAGGCTTCCTTGTTTTATAAAAGAGGAAACTGAAGCTTAGAGGAGTTAAGTACACAGGTGGGTGGTGGGAGGCTGAAGAACCTTCGGGAACAGCAGGGGGAGGAGAACAGAGTCCTGCTCCCATCCCCTCCTTGCTCCTTCCCAGACCTCAGCACTGTCCACTCCTCCCTTCAGATAAGGAGCAGGCGAACTGTATGAGGAGCGGCACCGGGGTCAAAATCAGAGACCTCTGTCCATATCTCTGTTTTGTCTGGTACCAGCTCTGAGACCTTGAACAAATGACTTTCTCTTCTGGTACCAGTTTCATTACCTATAAAATAGGAATCATAAAAGATCTGCCTCATAGTGTTGTTGTATAGATTAAATGATTTGAGACATGGAAAGTGCTTAGAACAGGGCATGTTGGCATAAAGAAAGTGCTCAGTTAATGTTCATTACATTATTCTTATGCTATTACCTGGTTGGTGTGGCCAACCCAAGATTGCGTTCCCAAAACGTGATTAAAAACCAGCTCATTTTTTTCCCTCAAAATTAAAATGTAAAAAGCTTAGTTTTTTTCAGATTGCAAAATGACACATTGTATCATTGTAAAATATTTTTTAAATGAAAAAAAGTAAAGATTACCCAAATATCTAACCCCAGAGATAATTGCTGTTAATATTTTAGTGAACGTAATTCTCTATAGCTTTCTGGACACATCTATATGAATGCAACTTTAATAATCTTTAATAATAATTTAATAATGTCATTATATCAAGATGCTGTTCAGCAAACTGCTTTTATCACTCATCAAAGATATTGTGGGCATCTATGCCAATAATTATAGATCCCGTGATTATTTGTAAAGACTGATAAGTATTTCATTGTATGGCTACATCATAATTTATTTAAGCCATCCCTTAGTGATGGCCACTTAGGTTATTTCCAATATTGTTGATATTACAAAACAATGGCACCATAAATGACCCTGTACAGTCAGCTGTGGGCCCTTGTCTGATTATTTCCTTGGGAAAACTTGCTGTAAGTGGAATCTCTGGACCAAAGCGTATATACCTGAAGACACGTGTCCCAGCAGAGTAACTCATATTGCAGGAAAACAGACTGTCTAGTCAGCTGGCTTGACAGGACTTACGTGAATATGGCTTTTGCATTAACTCAGAACCTAGTTGTGGGAGGGCAACTAGGCCAATGATCAGTTTGGGTGGGGGGGAATATTTGGAGGCAGTCCCTCCCCACAGATTTCGAACATGTTCCTGAGCTAGTGAGTAATTTTTCAGGCCTGAGAAGGGATTCTGTGGGAGAATTTACTGACCTCTCTGTGGGACCACCAGTGCCCTACAATTTCTCTGAATATCTGGCTTTTCTAGGAAATCAGGTTAGGGAAGTTCAGTTGACTGAAAAATGTCACTTAACTTTTGAGGAACCTTCTGAGGTATAACGTCCAAGGGTGTTTTGTTCCAGTCAGGCTTGGGGAAGATTTTTTTTCTTCCCCAATTTTCTCTAGCCCCCAGGTTTCCTCATCACGTAGTCTGTGATCCTGAGCATTTTTCTTTAGCAAATAAAGCTGGCATGTGAGGCAATGAACAAGGGTGGTGACCACGAGACTCAGCACCTTCTGCTGGCCAGAGGATAATGAAAGGTGAATAGAGGATGGAAAGGAAATGGACACTGGCTGGACTGTGTCAAGGTTTGGCCAGTTCGGACTGGCTCCTCTCATAGATGGAGGGAGGTGAGGAAACACTTGGCCCCCTAACGTAAACCAGAGGTCAGCCACTCTACACATTTCACTCCAGCCTCCCTTCCTGACCACCTCAGACGCTGTTCTAGGGTATCACATTCCATCACACAAACTTGGTGTGGGAGAGGAGTGACCAGGAGGGATTAATGGAATGTGCAGTCTACTCCTACTTTAATCATTCCTAATTGGAGAGGAAGGCAGTAATACAGGCTGACATTCACAGAGGTCTAAATATTGCCAGGGCAGTTCCAAGTGCTCTACGTGTATCAACACATTTAACTCTCACAACAACCCTGGAGGTAGGTACACTCACTGGTCCCAATTTATAAATAAGGAAACTGAGGCACAGAGAGGGTAGACAATTTGCTAAGGTCACACATTGAGTAAATGGGAGAACAGAGATTTAACCCCCACAGTCCTTTATTATTATTGCTTCTCCTTATGTTTGTAATAATGGGCATCTGTGATTCTATCTTAACCAGACACTCCTGAAATAACCAGAAAAAAACCCATATATATACATCAGGGGTAACCTTAGAGAAGCTAATGGGCATTCTTGACCTGTTGGTCAAAGTGAAACCTCTTAAGAGGGATCAAAAGGTGATAAATAAAAAAGGATTGAATGGCGCCCCTCCTGGCCTGGGATTGGGAAAGAGGACATCTTTAGAAGCAGAACCGTGGGGATTCTAGCCGGGGGGTTTGTGACATTATCTGACAGTGACATGCTTTGCATTAAAAGTTGGAGGTATGTGGGCATCTTTGCTTTTATTCTATGTCAACTCTAGTTCCTTTACTCTTCCATCCCTGTTTCTTCTGTCCCTTCTTCATAGGCTGCAAGTGCTTTGTATCCTATAGACATACACACTATTATCTCTCTTGCATGCACACACTCTGTGTGTGTGTATCTATATATCTACATCTATACCTATCCATCTATACATGTATATTTCATAATACATAATTTGTCTCCATAAATTGTTAATTTTCTAAAAATGTTATTAAGAAATCAGGTTTAATAAACGTTTTACTCCATGAACTGTATGTCCAAGGTCATGAAATTATGCCCTCACTGATCAAGAAAACAGGAAAATAATTGGGTCAGATGAGGTTCCAAAGACTACCAGAGGCCCGGTCAGAGGCCTGAGCCATGATATGATACTAAGAATGAAGAGACAGAGGGGGGCCGGCCCAGTGGCGCAGCGGTTTAGTCCGCGCTTGGCAGCCCGAGGTTCACCAGTTCGGATCCCGGGCGCCCACCGACCCACCGCTTGTCAGCCATTCTGTGGCGGCGTCCCATATAAAGTGGAGGAAGATGGGCACGGATGTTAGCCCAGGGCCAGTCTCCCTCAGCAAAAAAAGGAGGATTAGCAACGGATGTTAGCTCAGGGCTGGTCTTCCTCACCAAAAAAAAAAAAAAAGAAAAAAGAAAAGAATGAAGAGACAGAGATGCTGGGGGAAGTGACCTAAGAGTGGACAGAGTCAGCAAGCCACTGTGCAGTGGACGGGAAAGAAGGAAACTGAGCTGACTGGGAGGGCTGGCCAAAAGAGGGGGAGCAGTGCATTTCCATTATGGATACAACAGCCAGGATATTCACTCCTTGTCTATACCCACACTGGGCAGTCAACACCCCTTCTCTCCTAGCAGGAGATTTTAAGGATAATCATAGTACTTTAACTTGCCACAAGCTCACTTGCAAAAGACATTTGCTATGTCTTCTTTCCGATAGATGTGCGTGTGCACACGCATGTGTATGAAATTATTCATTTCCAGTATTTGCTTGAAGTTCAAACCAGAGCATTCTCATAACCATCCTGATTTTGAGGAAGTAGCCTCTGGTCTTACTTCACCCTCTCCTTGTTCACCCCTTGCTTCCCCAACTGTAACTCCTCTCTTCATAGCCAACAAACTCGAGGCTTCTCTGATTGTCCACAGAATTTCCCAGGGTCTCCCTTCCACATAATCCAGGAGAAATATCAAAGAGAAACTTCTTTCCAAGCTCCATGACCTACATTTATAAATTGTTCTTAGTAGCAGTTTGGGTTTTCTGGATCCACTTTCTCTAAAAGTCCCAACTGTCTTCACAACTTAATCCTCTTAATTAATGTACTCTCAGATACACCAACCTTCTTGAGAAACAATATTTCTTCTTTCTAGGCAATATAATGAAATCATGTTTGGAACAAAGAGGGATCTATATCCTAGGATTCTAGAACTAGTCAGGATATCCAGAAAGTATTTAAGGCTGTTCACAATGGTCTATAACATACAACAAAAGACAAATGAAAAGTGGGCTAAGAAAGGGATGGGGGGAAAAAGAATAAGGCCCAAGCCACAGTCTCCTCTTCTCCCTGGACACAAACCAGGAATGTGCGGGCTTGCCATGGTTGAGTTACCATCAGCTTTTTCCAGGCTTATGACACCCATCACCTAACTGTTCTCTCCGCTCCCATGCCCCTTTAATGCTTCTTCCACACTGCAGCAAAAGTGACCTCATAACACAAGCTGGATCAGTCATTCCCCTACTTAAAACCTTCAACAACTTCCCACTGCATTTAGAATAGAATCCAAACTGTTTACCATGCACTCAGGGTCTTGCATGGCTAACTTTCCAATCTCATCTTGTGCGCCTCTCCCCCTCGCTTGTTTTCCAGTCACTCTGGCCTCCTTACAATCCTTTGATCATGCCAATCTCAATCCCACCTCAATGCTTTTGTGCATATTGTACCTCCTGCTGGAGGTACCTTTTATATTGCTCAGTTTAAATGTCACTTTTTCAAAGACCCTGTCCTACCCATCCTATTTAAAGTCAGTTCCCAACTCTGTTAAAAGTTACCTTGGTCTCTTATTTATTGGTATTGTTGCACTTTTAGAGTCACTGATTTGCTTATTATATATTTTTACCCTCACCTCCAGACCCCCATCTAGAATGTGAGTTCCATGAGGCAGGAGCCATGTCTGTTTTGTTCTCTCTTACATCTTCATTATCTAACTCAAAGCTTGACATGTAGTAAATGCTCAGTAAATATCAGTTGATTGAAAGAATAAAATTGGCTCTAAGCTTTCTAAGCCAACAAAGTTGAGAAGGTAAAACAAAGCAACTTCTCACTTGAGGAAACACAACTATTTTGGCATTGAGATCAAAGGGAAAATTGTTCTAGTGTTCCTTAGAAAGCACACTATGTAATGAAGTGAAGAATGTCCTCATCCATATTTTTAGGCTACACCCAACTATCAGTTTAAAAAAGTTGTTTCATTAAAATAACCTCAGTAGAGGCTGATGACATTATAGATAGTACAATTCGATGTGCTCTTTTCTCTCTAGAATACCAATACCAATATGTTGTCTAGATGCTCAGCTGTAGCCAACACTGATAACTCTCCCCCCAAATCCATATATTCCTCTTCTTCCAGCTAGACTATATTTCCCAGCCTCCCTTGCAATTAGGTATGATCATGTGACTGAATTCTAACCACTGGAATGGGAGAGAAAATTATGTGCACTGTTTCCAAACCTGGATCATAAAAACCTTCCACAGAGCTCCTCTATGATCTCCTAGTTTAATAAACTGTTGACACCCTCAAGGAAACCTTGGAAACCATGTGTTGAATATAGCAGAGCCATTGTCCATCTAAGTCCTTGAATGACTACATAGAGCAGACTGCCTGCCTAAGTGGATATTGACTCTGTCCCTTTGTTTGTATGAATTTTACTCCATGCCTAGGACAGAACATAAAAATTCTTCTACCAACTCATATTTAGTATTTATAATGTGCTGGACCCTGTTTTAAGTTTGTTACACATATTAACACATGTAATTATCCTAACAACTCTCTTGAGTCAGATACTATCATTGGCTCCATTATGCAGATGAAGAAACAGAAAGGTTAGGTAATTTACTCAAGGTCAGATAAATAGGCAGCAGGAGTGCCAGAATTCAAACCCAGACAGACTAACTCTAGAGTCCCTGCTCTCAATCACTCTACTATTTTATTTCTCTAATAGAGTTTTTTAAAATTTTATTGATGTCATAATAGTTTATCATATTGTGAAATTTTAGTTGTACATTATTGTTTGTTAGTCACCATGTAAATGTGTCCCTTCACTCCTTGTGCCCACCCCCCAACCCTCTTCCCCATGGTAACCACGAAACTGTTCTCTATGTCTCTGTGTTAGTTTATCTTCCACATGTGAGTCAAATCATGCAGTGTTTGTCTTTCTCTGTCTGGCTTATTTCGCTTAACATGATACCCTCCAGGTACATCCATATGGCTGCAAATGGGACAATTTTGTCTTTTTTTATGGCTGAATAGTATTCCATTGTATACATATGTATATATTGTATACATATATATACACACACATATATATACCACGTCTTCTTTATCCAATCATCAGTCAAGGGACACTTGGGTTGCTTCCATTTCTTGGCTGTTGTGAATAATGCTGTAATGAACATAGGGGTGCACAAGCCTCTTTGGATTGTTGATTTCAGGATCTTCGGATAAATACCCAGTAGTGGGATAGCTGGATCATAAGGTATTTCTATTTTTAATTTTTTGAGGATTCTCCATACAGGCTGCACTAGTTTGCATTCCTACCAGCAGTGAATTAGTGTTCCTGTTTCTCCACGACCTCTCTAACATTTGTTATTCTTGGTCTTGGTGATTATAGCCATTCTAGCAGGTATAAGGTGATATCTTAATGTAGTTTTGATTTGCATTTCCCTGATGATTAGTGATGTTGAACATCTTTTCATGTGCCTATTGGCCATCTGTATATCTTCCTTGGAAAAATGTCTGTTCATATCCTCTGCCCATTTTTTCATCAGGTTGTTTGTTTTTTGTTGTTCAGTTGTGTGAATTCTTTATATATTATGGAGATTAACCCCTTGTCAGATATATGATTTGCAAATATTTTCTCCCAGCTGGTGGGTTGTCTTTTCATCTTGATCCTGATTTCATGTGCTCTGCAGAAGCTCTTTAGTCCCATGAAGTCCCACTTGTTTATTTTTTCTCTGGTTTCCCTTGTCTAAGTAGACATGGAATTCAAAAGATCCCTCTATGACCAATGTCAAAGAGTATACTGCCTATATTTTCTTCTAGGAGTTTTATAGTTTCATTTCTTACCTTCAAGTCCTTGATCCATTTTCAGTTGATTTTTGTGTATGGTGAAAGAAAATAGTCTACTTTCATTCTTTTGCATGTGGCTGTCCAGTTTTCCCAGCACCATTTATTGAAGAGACTTTCCTTTCTCTGTTGTATGTTCTTAGCTCCTTTGTCAAAGATTAGCTGTCCGTAAATGTGTGGTTTTATTTCTGGGCTTTCAGTTCTGTTCGATTGATCCTTATGTCTGTTTTTGTACCAGTACCATGCTGTTTTAATTATTATAGCTTTGTAGTATATTTTGAAGTCAGGGATTGTGATGCCTCCAGATTTGTTCTTTTTTCTCAGGATTGCTTTAGCTATTTAGGGTCTTTTGTTGCCCCAGATGAATTTTAGTATTCTTTGCTCTGTTTCCATGAAGTATGTTATTGGGATTCTGATTGGGATTGCATTGAATCTGTAGATTGCTTTAGGTAGTATGGCCATTTTAACTATGTTTATTCTTCCAATCCATGTGCATGGGATATCTTTCCATTTCTTCATGTCCTCATTGATTTCTTTCAGTAATGTCTTATAGTTTTCATTGTATGGGTCTTTTACCTCTTTGGTTAAATTTATTCTTAGATATTTTATTCTTTTTGTTGCAATTGTAAATGGGATTGTATTCTTGAATTCTCTCTCTGTTAATTCATTGCAGAAATGCAACTGATTTTTGTAAGTTGACTTTGTACCCTGCAACTTTGCTGTAGTTGTTGATTATTTCTAATAGTTTTCCAATGGATTTTTTAGGGTTTTCTATATATAAAATCATATCATCTGCAAACAGTGAGAGTTTCACTTCTTCGTTCCTATTTGGATTCTTTTTATTCCTTTTTCTCGCCTAATTGCTCTGGCCAAAACCTCCAGTACTATGTTGAATAAGAATGGTGAGAGTGGGCACCTTTGTCTTGTTCCTGTTCTCAAAGGGATGGCTTTCAGTTTTTCCCTGTTGAGTATAATGTTGGTTGTGGGTTTGTCATGTATGGCCTTTCTTATGTTGAGTACTTTCCTTCTTTACCCATTTTGTTGAGAGTTTTTATCATAAATGGATGTTGGATCTCGTCAAATGCCTTCTCTGCATCGATTGAGATGATCATGTGGTTTTTATTCCTTGTTCTGTTAATGTGGTGTATCACATTAATTGATTTGTGGATGTTGAGCCATCCCTGTGTCCCTGATATAAATCCCACTTGATCATGGTGTATGATCTTTTTAATGTATTGCTGTGTTCGGTTTGCCAATGTTTTGTCGAGGATTTTTTGCATCTATGTTGATCAGCAATATTGGCCTGTAATTTTCCTCTTTTGGATTGTCCTTGTCTGGCTTTGGTATCAGGGTGATGTTGGCCTTGTAAAATGTGTCAGGAAGTGTTCCACCTTCCTCTGTTTTTTGGAATAGTTTGAGAAGGATAGGTATTAAGTCTTCTTTGAATGTTTGGTAAAATTCTCCAGAGAAGCCATCTGGTCCTGGACTTTTATTTTGGGGGAGGTTTTTGATTATGGTTTCAATCTCTTTACTTGTGATTGGTCTATTCAGATTCTCTATTTTTCTTGATTCAGTTTTGGGAGGTTGTATGAGTCTAAGAATTTGTCCATTTCTTCTAGATTGTCCAATTTGTTGGCATATAGTTTTTCATAGTATTTTCTTATAATCCTTTGTATTTCTGTGGTATCCATTGTGATTGTTCCTCTTTCATTTCTAATTTTATCTATTTGACCCTTCTCTTTTTTTTCTTGGTGAGTCTAGCTAATGGTTTGTCAATTTTGTTTATCTTCTCAAAGAACTAACTCTTAGTTTCATTGATGCTTTCTACTGGTTTTGTTTGTTTGTTTGTTTCAATTTCATTTATTTCTGCTCTAATTTTTATTATTTCCCTCCTTCTGCTGACTTTGGGCTTTGTTTGTTCTTCTTTCTCTAATCCTATTAGGTCTAGTTTAAGATTTCTTATTTGGGATTTTTCTTGTTTGTTGAGGTGGGCCTGTATTGCTATGAATTTCCCTCTTAGCACTCCTTTTGCTACATCCCATATGAGTTGGTATGGTGTATTTTCTTTTTCATTTGTCACCAGATATTCTTTGATTTCTCCTTTCATTTCTTCAATGATCCATTGGTTGTTCTCTAATAGAGTTTTTTTTTTTTTTTAATAGAGTTTTGTTAAACTCTTTGTTGATGTAGGTGCAAACTAACGAAACCAACCAAACTTTAGCCTTTTCTAAAGTGTGAAATGTTTGTGATTTCTAGGACCATCTGAAATACTTTGACAGTTGACATGAATAATTTTGGATCACTAAAAATTTGTCTCTCAACCAATGTTTAGTACATGTAGGTCTAATGGTGTAATCTTGGGTGTGTCACTACCTCTGATTTCATCCTTTTGTTTCTTCATTTTTTTTTTTTTACCAGAAGGTGGAAGCAATGATGAGATTGCATGAGTCAGGGGGAAGATCTTGAGGTAGAAAACACCAGGAATCTGTCTCCCCACCTAGACAACAATTGCACTGGCAGAATCTGTCTGATATAACTATTTTGGAACCCTGGAGTCTATTGAAGACTTGCAACTTCCAGAGAAAGTCATGGCAAATTGCAGTTAATTTTGATCAATTTCAGCTCATAGCACAGTAGCTGCTACCCATCTCCCATCCCCAGTGCTGTGGCAGGAAGCTATCCACATGTTTCTGGAGTGGCTTGTATGCAGCCTGTGGGAGCCAGGGCTGGCAAAGAGAAGCCTGTCCTCCAAATTTTGAGGATCTGTGTTCTGATCACTGATTGCTGCTTCTGTTCACAGACATGCAGACAAAGAGGCAGGTGGCCATTGTTGTTGTACCTCCCCTCATTGCTGCAAGCCCCCTCTCATTCAGCTAAAGCAACTTCTAGGAGATTTAAAGCATCAGTGCCCTTTGTTAGCCCCCTGCATTTTTCACTTATTCACCTTTTGGGAGCCCAACATTAAAGACTAGGACATTCAAAACAACTGCATATTTGGGGAAAATTTGAGGGTGACCACACATGGCCAGAGAAAAGCATAGGTTCAGAAGAGACCTGAGAAGACCCTAAGTTTAAACCTCAGGCTGATCCTTGGCACAGAGACAGCCTATAACAACAACAACAAATAAAAACAATGACAAAGAACAGCAAACCCTGGGGAAGGTAGAGAATTTGATTCCCAGAGTTATCACATGATTCGGTTGAAATATCTGGTTTTCTGAAAAAAAAATCACAAAGCATACAAAAAAACAGAAAAGTATGGCCCATTCAAAGGAGAAAAGTCAACAGAAACTGTCACTGAAAAACACCTGATGGCAAGTCTACTAGACAAAGACTCTAAAACAACTGTCTTAAAGGTGCTCAAAGAACTAAAAGATGATGTGGAGAAAGTCAGGAAAATGATGTATGATGTATGAACAAAATGGAAAGATCAATAAAGAGACAGAAAACCTGAAAAAAAAAAAAAGAAATTCTGGAGCTGGAAAGTGAAATATCTGAAATGAAAAATTCACTAGCGATATTCAAAGGCAGATGTGAGTAGGCAGAAGAAAGAATCAGTGAACTTGAATATAGGATAAAGGAAATTATCAAGTCTGAGGAACAGAAAGAAAAAAGATTGAAGAAAAGTGAACAGAGCCCGAGGGACCCATGGGACACCATCAAGTGGGCCAACACATGCATTGTGAGAGTTCCAGAATGAAAAGAGACAGAGAAAGGGGAAGAAAAAATATTTGAAGAAATAATGGTTGAAAACTTCCCAAATTTGATGAAAGACATGAATATCAACATCTAAGTTCAATAAACTTCAAGATCTGAAGTTCACTGAAGTACATTATAATCAAACATATGAAAGACAAAGGCAAAGAGAGAACCTTGAAAGCAGCAAGGGAGAAGTGACTCAACACATACAAGGGATCCTCAATAGCAAATTTCTCATCAGAAACTTTGGAGGCCAGAAGGCAGTGGGCTGATAGTCATTACCACTAGACTTGCCTTGCAAAAAATGGTCAAGGGAGGGCTGAAGGGTGAAATGAAATGACACTATAGACAGTAACTCAAAGCTGAGTTACTTTATATGAAGTAATATAAAGAAATTTCTTTATATAAAGAAATGAACTGTATTTGATTTATTTATATAAAGAAATAAAGATCTCAGTAAAGATAAATACATGGGCAATGATAAAAGATAGTATTACTATAACAACAGTTTGTAACTACTTTTTGTTTTCTACATGATTTAAGAAATTGATGCACTTGAAAGAATTATTAGTTTATTTTGGGGGGCAAGCAATGTATGAAGATGTAATTTTGTGACTTCAGTGATCAAAATGGATGGGACAGAGCTGTAAAGGAGCAGAGTTTTTGTATGTTATTGAAGTTAAGGTGGTATAAATTCAAGTTAGAGTGTTATGTCTTTATGGTGTTAAATGTAATCCCCGTGGTAATCACAAAGAAAATAGCTATAGAATATACACAAATGGAAATAAGAAAAGAACGTAAATATTTCACTACAAAAAGAAAAAATCAAACACAAAAAAAGACAGTAATGCAGGAAATGAGGGACAAAAAAGCTATAAGGCATATAGAAAATAGAAACATGACAGAAGTAAGTCCCTCCTTATCAGTAATTACTTTAAATGTAAATAGATTAAACTCTCCAATCAAAAGTCAGAAATTGACAGAATGGATAAAAACACATGATTCAACTATATGCTGCCTCATTTTAGATCCAAAGGCACAAATAGATTGAAAGTAAAAGGTTAGAAAAAGATATTCCATGCAAATAGTAACCAAAAGAGAGCAGGGATGGCTATACTAATATTAGAGAAAACTGATGTTAAAACCAAAAAGTTTACAAGAGACAGAGAAGGGCATTATATACTAATAAAAGATTCAGTACAGGGGCCACCCGGTGGCACAGCGGTTTAGTTCATGCTTGGCAGCCTGGGGTTCGCAGGTTCGGATCCTGGGCACCTGCCGACGCACTGCTCATCAGCCATGCTGTGGCGGCGTCCCATATAAAGTAGAGGAAGTTGGGCATGATGTTAGCGCAGGGCCAGTCTTCCTCAGCAAAAAGAAGAGGATTAGCAATGGACGTTAGCTCAGGGCTGGTCTTCCTCACACACACAAAAAAACATTCAATACAGCAAAACGATATAACAATTATGAACATTTAATGACAGACCATCAAAATATATGAAGCAAAAACTGACAGAATTGAAGGGAGAAATAGACAGTACTATAATAGCTGGACACTTCAATACCCCTCTTTCAGTAATGAATAGACAACCATATAGAAGATAAGTAAGGAAATAGAGCCCTTGAACTACACAACAAACCAAACAGATCTAGCAGGCATATACAGAAGACTGTATCCAACAGCAGCAGACTACACAACCTTCTCAAGTGCACATGAGACATTTTCCAGGATAGGTATATGATGTGATAGGTATATTTGTATGATAGATATCATACAATGTTTCTTCTCTGACAACTATGGATGAAGTTAGAAATCAATAACAGAAGTAAAACTGAAAAATTCACGAATTTGTGGAAATTAAACAATATACTCTTAAACAACCAATGGATCAAAGAAGAAATCACAAGGGAAATTAGAAAATACTTAGAAATGAATGAAAACAAAAACACAGCATAACAAAATTTGTGGGATGCAGTGAAAACAGTGCTAAGGGGGAAATTTATAGCTATAAACACTTTCATTAAAAAAAATGAAAGATTTCAAATCAACAATCAAACTATACAACTTAAGGAACTAGGAAAAGAAGAACAAACTAAACCCAAAGCTAGCAGAAGGAAGGAAATAATAGATTAGAGCAGCTATAAATGAAATAGAGAATAGAAAAACAGCAGACAAAATCAATGAAACTAAAATTTGGTTCTTTGAGAAGATTAACAAAATTGACAAACCCTCTGCTAGATAGACTTAAAAAAAGAGAGAGAAGTCTCAAATTACTAAAATCAGAAATCAAAGTGGAGACATTACTACTAATTCTACAGAAATAAAAGGGATTATAAGAGAGTATTATGAACAATTGCATGCCAACAAATTGGAAAAGCCTAGATGAATGGACAAATTCCTAGAAACATAAAACCCACCAAAACTAAATCACAAAGACATAGAAAATCTAAATAGACCTATAACTAGTAAGGAGATTGAATCAGTAATCAAAAATCTTCCAACACAGAAAAGCCCTGGACCTGATGGTTTCACCAGTAAATTCTACCAGACATTTAAAGAGAACTCATACCAATCCTCCTCAGACTGTTTGAAAAGATGGAAGAGGAGGGAACACTTCCTAAATCATTCTATGAGGCAAGTATTACCCTGATATCAAAGCCAGACAAATACCCTACAAGAAAAGAAAACTACAGACCAATATCTTTTATGAACATTGATGCAAAAATCCTCAATAAATTACTAGCAAACTGAATTCATTAACATATTTAAAGGATTATACACCATGACCAAGTGCGATTTATTTCTGGAATGCAAGAACAGTTCAACATATGAAAATCAATCAATAACACATCACATTAACAGATTGAAGGAAAAAAACCACACGGTCATCTCAACCATTTAGAAAAAGCATTTAACAACATTCAACAAACTTTCATAATAAAAACTCTCGGCAAACTGGGAATAGAAGGAAACTACTTCAGTGTAATAAAAGCCATGTATGAAAAACCCACAGCAAACATCACACTCAACAGTAAAAGACTGAAAGCTTTACATTTAAGATCAGGAACAAGGCAAAGGTGTCTGCTTTCACTGCTTCTATTCAACATAGTACTGGAAGTTCTAGCCAGAGCAATTAGGCAAGAAAAAAAAATAAGAAATGCACAAATTGGAAAGGAAGAAGTAAAATTATCTCTGTTCACAGATGATATGATCTCATATGTAGAAAACCTTAAAGATTCCACACACAAAAAGCCTACTAAAACTAATAAATGAATTCAGCAAAGAAGCAGGATACAAAGTTACACAAAAATCGGTTGCATTTCTATATGCTAACAATGTACAATCTTGAAATTATTTTTAAAAATCCTATTTATAATAGCATCAAAAAGAATAAAATACTTACGAATGAACTTAACCAAGGAGGTGAAAAACTTGTACAATTAAAACTACAAAACATTGCTGAAAGAAATTAAAGACAAATAAATGGAAACACATGCCATGTTCCTGGATTGGAAGGCTCAGTATTGTTAAAATGTCACTACTACTCAAAGCAATCTACAGATTCATTGCAATCTCTATCAAAATCCCAGTGAAGGGCCAGCCAGGTGGCGTAGCGGTAAGTTTGCACCCTCTGCTTTGGCCACCCAGGGTTCACGGGTTTGGATCCTGGGTGCGGACCTATGCACCGCTTATCAAGCCATGCTGTGGCAGGCGTCCCACATATAAAATAGAGGAAGATGGGCAGGGATGTTAGCTCAGGGCTGATCTTCTTTAGCAAAAAAGAGGAGGATTGGCAACAGATGTTAGCTCAGGGCTAATCTTCCTCACACACACACACACATAAAATCCCAGTGATGTTTTCTGCAGAAATAAAAAAAAAAAATCCATCCTAAAATTCATATGGAATCGTAAGGGACCCAAATAGCAAAGCAACCTTGAAAAAGAAGAACAAAGTTAGAGGATTCACACTTCCTGATTTCAAAACTTACTACAAATCTAACAGTAATCAAAACAGTATGGTACTGGCATAAGGACAGACATGTGGGCCAATGGAATTGAATAGAGAGCCCAGAAATAAACCCTTGCATCTGTGGTCAAATGATTTTTGACAAGCTTGCCAAGACCATTCAATGAGTAAAGGACAGTTTTTTCAACAAATGTTGCTGGGAAAAATGGATATCCACATGCAAAAGAATGAATTTGGACCCTTATCTAACACTACATGCAAAAGTTAACTCAAAAATGGGTCAAAGACCTAAATGCAAAAGCTAGAACTATAAAACTCTCAGAAGAAAACATAGGGCAAAACTTCACAAAATTGGATTTGGCAATAATTCCTTGGATATGACACCAAAGACACAGGCAACAAAAGAAAATATAGACAAATTGGACTTCATGAAAATTTAAAAATTTTGTGCATCAAAAGACAATTTCAACATAGGAACAAGGCAACCCATAGAATGGGAGAAAACTTTTGCAAATCATATATCTGATGAGGAATTAATATCCAGAATTCCTAAAACTCAACAACACAGAAACAACCTGATTAAAAATTGGGCAAAGGACTTGAATAGACATTTCTCCGAAGAAGATATGCAAATGGTCAATAAGCATATGAACAGATGTTCAATATCACTAATCATTAGGGAAATGCAAATCAAAACTATAATGAGATACCACCTGACGCCCATTAGAATGGCTACTATAAAAAAAAAAAAAGAAACTAAGTGTTGGTGAGGATGTATAGAAATTGGAACCCTTGTGCATCGTTGGTAGGAATATAAAATGGTATAGCTGTGGAAAACAGTGTGGCAATTCCTTAAAAATTTTAAAATAGAATTACCATATGATCTAGCAATTCTACCTCTGGGTATATATCCAGAAAATAATTTAAAACAGGGTCTCAAAGAGATATTTATACATCCATGTACATAACAGGATTATTCACAATAGCTAAAACTTGGAAGAGACATAAGTGTCCATTGACAGATGAATGGATAAGCAAAATGTAACATATATATTCAATGAAATATTATTCAACCTTAAAAAGGAAGGAAATTCTGACATGTGTTACAATATGGATGAACCTTGAGGACATTGTGCTAAGTGAGATAAGCCAGTCACAAAAAGACAAATACTGTATGATTCCATGTATATGAAGTATTTAGAGTAGTCGAAATCCTAGAGACAGAAAGTAGAATGGTGGTTGCCAGGGGCCAGGGGAGGAGGGATTGAGGAATTATTATTTAATGGGTATAGAGTTTCAGTTTACAAGATGAAAAGAGTGGTTTAGTTCACGGTTGGCAGCCCGGGGTTCGCTGGTTTGGATCCCGGCCGCCTGCCGATGCACTGCTTGTCAGCCATGCCGTGGCGGCGTCCCATATAAAGTAGAGGAGGATGGGCACGGGTGTTAGCCCAGGGCCTTTCTTCCTCAGCAAAAAAGATGAAAAGAGTTATGGAGATGGATGGTGGTGATGGTTGCACAATATTATGAATGTATTAAATACTGCTGAACTGTACACTTAAAAAATGGTTAAGATGGTAAATTTTGTGTCATGTGTATTTTACCACAATAAAAAAAGCAAGTGTCATTAAAAAAAAAAAGATTTCATGAGTAGGGTGTGTACCTGCAAGTAAGGGTGGGAAGAAGAGCTTGAACTGATGACTTGGCAAGACATTATCTGCATGGTGGAGAGATAAACCCATTTATTTGTTTTAGTTAGTCTAGCAAATCCATGTACCACAGCTTGGAAACGGTTAGAAATACAGCCCTAGAGGATCTTTTGATCTTTGAATCATTCTAATGCTCTAATTGACTTAATAAATTTACAAAAAGTTTTCCTGCCATAGTAACTCTTGATGATGGGTCAGATATGAAGCCCAAACACTGCCAGATATCCTGTATATATGGCATTGCCCCTAAACCACTACCTTGTCATCTCTGTAGCTCTGACAGGGTGTTGCTTTTACCAGTTTAGTGCCCAGTGGAATAAGGAAGTTCTTATAAGGCAGAGATTGTCAAACTGTGGCCTGTGGGCTAAAGCTGGTCTACTGTTTGCTTTTGTAAAAAAAGTTTTATTGGAACACAGCCACACTCATCTGTTTGCATATAATGTATGGCTGCTTTTGCACTATAATGGCAGAGTTGAGTAGTTGCAACAGAGACCACATGGCCCACGAAGTCTATCAGGCCCTATTCAGAAACAATTGGCCACCTCTGTTTAAGAGATTAGGGAGAAGGAAGGATAAAGGTATAGACTGGAGGCTGATAGTGGGAATCTTGAATAGGGAAGCCAAGGTGTTCGGACTTTATCCTTCACTCGGAGGGAAGCTTCCCATGGTACTAAGAAAGTGCTATGATGACAGAAGTATGTTTAAGGAGGATTGTACTGTCTTCATTATAAATGTTGAGAAAATGGGGGCTAAAAACAAAAAGGCGGGGAGCACGGTTAGGAGGTGACTGCAGTTATTCAAACTGAGGCAGTTAGGGCCTGGAGCAGACACCATTGGTTATCTATGAGCATTCAAACCCCCATCTCCATGGTGACAAGGCCCTGATTTTGTTCACATATCTTCCCTCATGTGACCCACAGAAAGATGATCTCATCCCTGGCTCCTGGGTAAATCCTTGCTAACAATTGGTTTGAAGGGTGGGCATGTGACCTGGTTCTGGCCAATGAAACATGAAGTGTGGTCTGCTGAGTATGGAACCTGAAACTACCACAGTTGTCTTGCTACAAGCTTGGGTATAGAGTCAACTCTCCAGTAGGGTGGGGCCAAGAGAATTTCAGAGAAGCAGAGACAGAGCCATTCTACCTGTATATTTCTTGTTACATGAGACAATGATCTTCCTTATTGTTTATGCCAATATGAACATCTTGATATAAAGACAGAGAGGACAGTAACAGTGGATTCATGAAAGAAGTAATTGGAACAAGAGATTCCGTGAAAGGGGGTTAGGTCAATTTTAAAGCTGAGCCATGGGGAAGAGGGAGGAATAAAAGATGGTCCTGAAGTTTTAGCTCTGGTGACTGGGAACTTAATAAGCCATTAACAGAAATGGGGAAATGATGGGCATGATCATGTTTTAGTCAAATTATTACCCTGTAAGTAAGCCAGTGAGGCTAACAGACATCCCAACAGGGGATCTGCTTTGCATATTGCTACATGACTCTACTCCAAATATGAATTTGAGGTAAAGTTTATTTGATCCTGAAATATTGTAGCTGTGGGCAAATATTCTAGGGAGGCACAGTTATATACAATATTCACTTTTTATTATAGACGTTTAAACTATCATAGAAAGGACATATTGTTTTATAGTGATTGTTAGATTGGAATAAAATCACTTCCTTGTAGAATTCAAATACCTGGGCTGTTTTAGGGTGAGAGTGGAAAATATTTTTCTAAAATCAAAAGACACTGAATTTAAAGTAAAAATAATTCATTGAAGGCTACATAAATAACTTTTTAAAAATATTAATTTTAAAAATAATAAATAAAAATTTAGAATATATATATATATTTTGTGTGTGTGTGTGTGTGAGGAAGACCAGCCCTGAGCTAACATCTGTTGCTAATCTTCCTCTTTTTGCTTGAGGAAGACTGGCCCTGGGCTAACATCCGTGCCCATCTTCCTCTACTTTATATGGGACGCCACCACGGCATGGCTGACAAGCAGTGCGTCGGCAGGCGCCCGGGATCCGAACCAGTGAACCCTGGGCTGCCAAGCGCGAACTAAACCGCTGCGCCACCGGGCCAGCTCCCTAGAATATATTTTTAAAAAATATATTAAATCCTATATTTATTTGCTTTTAAAATAATGCACTAGCAAGAGAAAATATCCAATACATAAAATAAATGATGAATATTCTTTTATACGTAGGGAGAGACAAACACATTCAGAGAGAAATATAGAGACTGAATAAAGATTTGGGGTGAAAATGGGAAGGAGAAACAGTGGAAGAAAGAGATGAGGGTATCTTTTGCATTGCATAAATACCCACAGGATGGAAGCCTTGGTGGGTACCATGGCATGGCTAGAGCTGCAGATGAAAAATCACAACCTCAAGTGTTGTCCTAGCCCTGAGAGGCAAATTTCAAATGCATTAATACTGCTTTAACAAAATTTTCTTGACATAAATACAAATGAGCTGACCGGTGTAATAGAGTGCATAGATAGATACAGTCACCTGTTTTTGATAAAGGCCACACTGCAGTACAGTGAAGAAAGGATGATCTTTTCAATAAATGGTAAAGGAACAATTGGTTATCCATATTAAAAAAATGTACTTTGACTCCTACCTTACGTGATACACAAAAAATTAATTCCAGAAGGATTGCAGATCTAAATGTGAAAGATAAAACAATAGGAATTTTAAAAGAAAACATGGAAGAGGTCTTCATGACCTCAGAGTAGGCAAAGTTTGCTTAAATGGGACACAAAAATTACTAACCATAAAGGAAAAGATTGGTAAATTGAACTATGTAAAATTAAGAACTTTTGTTTATTTAAAAAACCCCATTAAGAGAGGGAATAGACACCCACAGGGTAGGAGAAGATATTTTCAATTCATATATCTGACAAACAACTTATATCTAGAATCTGTTAAGAATTCCTATAAAATCCATAAGATAGACAACCTAATAGAAAAATGGACAAAACACTTGAAAAGATACTTCATGAAAGTTTATTGCCGAACAGCTGATAGATATATGAAAAGGAACTCAACTCCATTAATCATCAGAGCAATGTAAATTAAAATCATAATGTGATACCTCTACAGATCCACTGGAATGCCTAAAATAAAAGAAACAGAATACCAAATGTTGGTGAGAACGTGGAACAACTGGAATTCTCATACACTGATGCTGGGAATGAAAATTGGTACATTTTCCGGCAACTCCACACTATGCCCCATATATATATATATATATACCAATATATATGTATATATATATACCAATGATTCAGCAATTGAACTACCAGGTGTATAGTGAATGGAAATGAGTTCAAAGATTCATCAAAGACACATAACTAGAAAATCTATAGCAGTGCTAGTTAGATTAGCCCCCACTGTCTGGAAAACCAAAAATATATGGGCAAACAAACATCGGCCTGCTTCTGGAGTTGTCCAACACAGGCAGGTATCAGTAGACTATTCTGCTCCAATAATATTAAACTTTGAAACTTCTTAATTAACATGACAATCATTCAAGTGTTGTTTAGTATAGAGTTTAACAGCACAGGCTCTGAGGCCAAACTGTGTGCTAGATGCATGATTTTGGCCAAGTTATCTAAACCTTCTGTTCCTCCATTTTTTCACCTGTCAAGAGGAGATGATAATAACAGTACTTTCCTCATAGAGTTTTTAGGAAGACTAAATGAATTAACACTAAAGCACTCAGAACATTGCCCAGCACATAGTAAATACTGAAAAAAATCTTAATACTATTCATTAAATCTCTTCCACATATTCTAGTTCTGATATGGCACTAGAACGGATGAAAATACAAAAATACCACATTTGGATTAGAATCAATGAGGCACCAAAACACATGAACTAACTCACAAAGTTTTGATAAAACGTAATTCAAGCGGTAGAGAGGGTACAGATTGAGTTTAAACTGCTCTAATTATTTTCTGGTGATTCAGTGGTTTGTGTCTGTATTTCTGATAAATACTGTTATTTTTGTCTTTTGTTGTTTTGGGAGGAGGAGGAGCTGTGCCCGCAATGATAGTATGTTCCAGTCTTCACATTTTTAAGGGCAGCATGGATATCTGGGTCATCTCTGTATTCCCCGTAATGCTTAGTAGATACAGTAGGCGCTTAACAAATGTTTGTTCAAATAAAGAGGATAAGTTCTCATTTATGGTGTGCTCATTTCTGCATAGTTAGAAACCAAGCTGGGTCATTGTTTGTTATGTTTTGTTTTCAATTTGACTGAAGAGTAAGCAGAAATACTTAACTTGAGGTGTGAAAAGAGGAATTGATTTCCACTAGAAAGTTGTTTGTTCTGAAATTAGCAAAGAATGAAGCTTCTTTCTTTAAAAACAAAACAAAACATGGTTTATCCAAATAAACATTTACTAAGTTGCCCCTAAAAAAGTTATGTTGTCCTATGTAAGTAATTTCTGCTTTACAGAAGCTCAACATTTACTGACGTGAAGAACTCAGATGAATCAAAAAGGAATCAATGCCAGAATTTTAAATGTGCAAATTGAAAAAGAAATTCTAGTTAATTTTAACACTATGGAAAATTCCAAAATTATTAAGACTATCAATTTAGACCATCAACCCAGCACAACTTTAATTCAGTTGTTTTAACTTTAAAGATAGAAAAATTAAACACTTAAAAAATTTAATTTTTAAAAATAAATACAAATTTAATTTTAATTTAAAAAATAGTTTTTAAGTCATTCATAACAATAACAGTGTGGCTGGATTTGTAGCTCTTGGACCGTAAAGTAACCTAATAAACCATTTCTTGGCATCGACAGTATCAATACACAAATTGATTGCACCAGGCACTTCATTGTAGCTGTGCTGCCCCATTCAGTCCTTACTCCGTTTTATCCATAAGGAAACAGGCTTAGTGGAGTTCAGTTCCACACCCAAGGTCATAGAGTTAATAATACTGGAACTTGGGTCTGACTGGCTCCAGTTCTTTAAAGTGTTGGGGCCCAGGGCAGGCCACCCCAAAATATCCCACAATGGCATATTGATTATTTTGAATTAAAGTTACTTGAGAAGCAAAAAGGGCATTCTGACCTTCCTGTCTCTGTTCCCCGTGAAAGCAGGAAATAAATCTCCCACGTGAAAGGCGTTCTCACTACATCCTTATGACCAGAGCTAGGGAATTCAGGGCTGAGAGCCTGCATAAACAAACCTTGCTAATTTACTACCTCAAACCTAAACTTCGCTTAAATTGCCCACTATTTATGTACCCCAAGCTTGTCTCTTTATCCTGTCAATTCTTCACAAATTTACTGTTTGTGTGAAAGATACATATATTACCTGCTTTGTTGACTCTCCGAGCATCATTTCTTTATGATTTCCAATACGTGCATATTAAACTGGGTTTTTTTCTCCTGTTAATCTGGTCTTGTGTCAGTTTTATCATTAGTCTGGCCATAAGAACACAAGAAGGGAAGAAAGGGGATATTCCCCCATGCCAACAAAAGCAATCTCCCACTATTCTCAAATATGTGTACATTTCTCAATACAGCTAGATTTTTTTTCTTGTCAAAGGCTGGATGCTTGGTCTTAGGGCAGGCTTCCAAAGTTTCCCACGGAGAAGCCAAAATACTGAAAGAGGAAGCCTAGGCTTGGGGGATTTTGATAGTCACAAAGAGCCCCCAAAATGCTGACCAAAAGATTCACCTTGCTGTTATGCAAAAACTTCGCTTGTGTTAAACTCAGATCTCAGACTGGATAAATATAAGTTGGGATCATTCTTGCAAGCATCTAAATATGCAAGCATGTCTCATGTCTATGGCAGCATAAACAGTGAGTTGATTTGGTCCATTCATTCATTTAAAATGGTACCATTTATCATCATCCACATCCAAACTCATAGCTGCTTAATCAGAGGCCATAAATAAACTGATCAAGCTTCCACATTCTAGAGGCTCTGCTGGGAGTGAGACCAGTGAAAATTAGGGGAAAATTAAATGAAATAATAATTAAATTCAGTTGGGTTCAACTCAAGATTCAAATCCAGCAGTGGTTGAATTTAGTTGTTCAAACTCCCTCACCTCTGAAGTCTGTATTTGGCCTTATACATTAATGAGAGTTATCATTTCCTTCAAAGTACATGAAAGTCCCTGGAAAGCAAATAACTGAGCTTAGACTTTTAAAAATTATAATCTATTCATTTAGAAAAGGTAATATGTTCACCGGATTCAAAAGTTAAGAGGTTATACCAGTAAAATTCTCCCACTAGGGACTGAATATGCCACCCCAAAGGCAACCAGTTTTACCAGTTTCTTATGCATCCTCTCTGATATATATTTTTTGCATATACAAGCAAATACGCATCTACATTTTTTTCCTTTTCAAAATGCAAAATGTATATCTGGGAGGTTACATAGTGTACATAATATACAAATTAAGTCTACATAGTATACATACTAAGTACCTAGTATGCAAAGTAAGTGTTCATAGTATACATGCTGTATTAATTTAGTGTACAAAGTGTAGCATACTGTACTCTGTTCTATACCTTCCCTTTTCATTTAACAATAAATATATCTTGGAAATCTGTTTCATATAAGTACAGAAAGAGCTTCCTTGTTTGTTCATGTGGCTGTCTAATATAGTATTCTATTGTTTTGATGTGCCCCCACATTTATTTAACCAGTTCCCTATTGATGGACATTTGGGTTGTTTCCAGTGTTTTGCTATTATAACTTAAGCTGCAATGACTATTCTTATACATATGTCATTTTGCACGTATGAGAATATAGCTGTAGGGTATATTCTATAACTGGAATTGCTGTGTCATTTATAATTTTGATAGATATTGCCAAATTATCCTTTTCAGAGGTTGTACCAATTTACATTTCCACTAGAAATGTAAGGGATCACAGATTTTCTTCAATCGTTAAATTTATCTTTTATGAAAAGAAAAGAAGCTGCTTTCCACACTGCTATGGTCTGAATGTTTTGTCACACCCTCTACACATGCAAATTCACATGTTGAAATCCTAACCCCCAAAAATAATGGTATTAGGATAATGGGGCCTTTGGGAGGTGCTGAGGTCATGAGGGTGGAGTTCTCATGAATGGAATTCGTGTTCTTATGAAAGAGACCTCCCAGAGATCTCTTGCCCCTGCCACCATGTAAGGACACGGTGAGGTGCCAGCTGTGAACCAGGAAGAGGGTCCTGACCAGAACACAACCATGCTGGTGCCTTGATCTTGCATTTCCCAGTCTCCAGAAATGTGAGAAATAAATTTCTGTTATTGATAATCCACCTAGTCTGTGGTATTTTGTAATAGCAGCCCGAATGGACTAAGACACACACCATAAGAGGTAGGCACCTTCTCCATTCTCCAGCGTCCAAGTCGAGTCTGGCCCCCTTAGTGAAGGCTTCCTAGCACCTAGAATTTCCTCCATGCTCCACCTCACAGTATTTGCTGTCCTCCCTTTTCACTGTCTAGAGATATTTTCTTAAAGTCTCCTATTCTCTAGCACTTGAATTATTACTTAATTCTTTATAAATTTATATATTGTCTTCTCAGACTGTACGCTCCATGAGAGCATGAACTACATTTAATATTTCTTTAACTCCTCCACAAAGCCCTGTAAATGCCTGGTCTGCAGAAGATGCCCAGTGAATAATTGTGACCCATTGAGATGTTTGTCATGGAATTGTGGGTAATGTGAGTGGAATTTCAGGTATTAAAGTGGTACATTCTATGTCTCAGCTTTGGCACGTACTGGGGGTGGAAAATCAACTCTCAGGCTACAAAGAGGGAGAGCAGAGATGGAGGGAAATACATAGAGGAAAACCAGATAAATATGTTGAGATTTGCTACAATCCCACCACAAAGCTTTCTTCTAGTAAACTCATTTACTTCTTGTCTTGAGAATTTTCCTCCCCCAAAATGTAGGCACTGGAACACTGTCCTGACTCAGTTTCACCACCATTGTAGTCATCCCCAGGGGTCTCAAAGCACTGAATGTGAGAGTGTGTGATCCTTTGGCTGGTCTCCAGCCTAGAGATGATGCAAATTTAGAGACTGAGTGGATCTTCACTTCTCTTCACCTCGCATTCAACCAGGATGCTGCTGCCTATGTTCTCAGGCTTGTCCTTAGCAGTGAGGGTCCCTTCTGCAGGGCCTAGGTCTTAGCATTTCTGACCTCCCCTCCCCATCTGGGTCATCCCTTGGTTTGTCACCTGGCCTGAATCTGGTGAGGGATTAAATCTTGGGATCATGGGTGAGATTTCACTCCACATGCCAGACTGTGGCCCATCTCCCCAGCCTGACTCTCATCAGTGAGACAGGATTAGCCACTCTCATTTTCTGCAAGAAGAGATCTCCTAGAGAGGTCACACTGACTGGAAGGAGGAGGTTGGAAATCTGTGTTTACAGATAATGTTTCCTTGAATGGAAATGGATATTCCGAACTTCCTGTCTATCCGATGCATTTCTCTACTATAGAATCTGCAATCAGATCATAAATCAGTGAGAAATAGAGCTAAAATATTATAGCTTCACAACAATTAAGAAACTGAGAAGTGTATATTTCAGCCAATGTTTGGCTACTTACTCTCCATTCAAAATTAATATCATAGTCTTATATACATTATTATTATTATTTTTTTTTTTTTGGTGAGGAAGATTGGCCCTGAGCTAACACCTATTGCCAATCCTCCTCTTTTTGCTTGAGGGAGATTGGCCCTGGGATACTATCTGTGCCAATCCTCCCCTGCTTTGTATGTGGGTCACCACCATAGCATGGCTTGACAAGTGGTGTAGGTCTGTGCCCAGGACCTGAACCTGTGAACCCGTGTCGCCAAAGTGGAGTGCACTGAGCCTAACCACTATGCCACTAACCAGGCGGCCCCTTACATACATTATTTTTAAATGGCCATTGTATATTTTTCTGTTGAGGGAAAAGATATAAGTAAATAACCAGCAAGAATTACAATAAGAACTCTTTTTTTTTAAGTTTCCTGGTAATATCACTGTAATTATGCAGTCTTATTTATTTTTGCCTTTTTAATGCTCCAATTGGCCTTAACTTTCCTGATTTGGAAGCCAACCAGATAGACATGGTGCCCTTGTTTGGTTACCTAATTGCCAGCCAGGGTATTAAATGAGATAATGTATGTGAATCCCAGAGCCTGGCATAGAGTACATGCTGAATAAATGGTAATTATCATGATTATTAGTGATAAAATCCCACCACTAACAAATGCTTCAGTTTGGTCAAACTTTAACTTCTTTTAAAATATAAATAACTCTGGAAATATTTATATTATAATAGGGGTAAGTTGGTTTATTATATTAATTTCCTTGAAACTTTGGGGGCCTGGGGTAGGAAAAGATTATAAAAATGAAATTTATCTGTCTTCACAAATTTGGGATATCAATAGTGCAAAAGTTAATTTTGAATTCTAAGTTTTAAAATAGTAATAATCTGTATGCTTTCTAAAATATTTAGATAAAAACATATTTGGCCCACTGTGGGAGACAGTGACATGCTTGTAAAAGGGACTGGAGTAAAAGTTTAATGAAAGCTTATGGCCTATTTTCAGGCTAACTTTCCTCTAACATGGACCCCTCCAATGTCACAAAATTCCAGCCAGCACCATGACCACCGAAGCAGCCAGGAAGACTGTCAGAAAGGTGAGATATCCTGACATCCAGCACCCATTTTTATTGCTTTGATTGCCGAGCAGCTGGCATAAATGTTATATCATCATCTCTACAAAGATACTGAAACTCATTCTTTAAAAAGCACCTAGAATCTGACATATATTCTTAGAAATAGTTATCATCTCTTGAGAGTGTTTGACTCAGAGATGATCGAAAGTCTCTTTAAAGTGAGCTTGATGACTAAGTAATTAAGATAAATGACATATTAAAAGTTTTACACTTGGTTGAATGATGCGTTGTCATGTTTGGTTTAAAACCACAAATCTTATGGTCCTGCTCTTTACTAGGCCTTAATCCTCCACTTGGCTTGTTCCAGGTTTCTCACTTCCTTTTCAGAACCTGAAGATTGAAATACATCCAGCTTCATATGCTCTGGCTTGCATATCCATGTTTACCAATCCGAGAAGAGGACTCTCCTAAAGGAAAGTCCCTTCATTTCCCTATGGTTCTCTTGAGGACCACTCCTTCTCTCCCACTCTCCTCCCTCAGATCTTCAATTTGGATGACACAATTTTGACTCTTTTCTTCGTGTTGTCCTAAAAGAAGCTATTGAATGAGAGAGAATGAAAATTTTCAATCCATTCTTTTAAAAAAATAATTCTTTTGATATTTTTCATCACACAGGATTCAAGAGTATGCTGTGTAAACACAGAAGCTATGGAAAAAAGAACTAGGAAGGTGGCTGCAGATATTCCAAGTAAATGTCTCCATTGGGGTGTTAAAACTGGTTTTATAAAACATGTAGAAAACAAGAAAATGGACACGCTGCTGCATTGAGGAACAAAATAAATAATGTTTTATTAAATTAATGCAGGTGTAAACAGTGACAATCAAATGCAGAATTAGATATCATCTCTGCCTATGTCGTTTACAATGAAACACAAGACAAAGGGATAAAGTGCCTTACAAATCCAACACCACGAGAAGGCATTAAGACTGAGGAATGAGGTGAATAGACTATATGTCTTGCTCAGCCAGAATCCTCGCTTGCACTTCACACAAAGGATACTGTCACACAAACAAGGGATATTGCACAAATGAACATGTACAAAAAGATGACAGAAGGAGTTCTACTGGAGATTCTGTTTCTTCAGGCTTGACATGGTAAAGCAAAGATTTTCCTTGTCATCAATCCAGGTGAATGGCCAAGAGAGAGGGAACACTCTGGGACCTCTTGAGAGGGCATCTAAATCTCAAGGCCTTTGGAAAGCAACATCTTAGGAGGCAAGTGTAGTGATGAGAGCTGGTAGGACTCAAGGATTCAGGCCCAGCTCAAGGGCCTTTTCTGACATAGATGAGGGTCTAGGGTCAAGGTACTCTACTTGAATTTCCACAAAGAACATGTAACTTTGTAAGTGCAACATCAAAGTCAAGTTTATACTCAAGAGGAAACAGATAAAAAAAAAAGTTCCAGACATGAGTCTGTCACAGAGTTAGTAATAACGTTGACCCAGTGTACCCTGGAGAACCTATGGGTCTCACTTTGAGAAACACAAAATAAATCAGTTCCAAACTCAGTTATAGAGCAAGTACTCAATAAATGCTGGTTGTCTAAATGTAGATGTAGCACATATTTAGCCTGTACGAAGTCTTATGAAAGATACCAAGGGCTATGGAAGAGATGATCCAGAAACAAATAAGACATCTGGGACCTCCAGGAACTTCAAATTTGTTCCGACTACTACATAAGAAATAATACATTAAATTTAAAAAGCAAAGTGCACAGCAGACATATGATATGTTATCACTTATGTGAAAAAGAGCAAAAAATTAAAAAATATATATTTTCACGTACATTCATAAAATATCTGTAGAATAATACATAAACAAAAGGCAAGAGTGGTTGCCTCTGGAAAGGGAAACTGGATGACTAAGAGGATGGAATGGAGACTTTTTAATGTCTCCTATTGGACCTTCTGAATTTTGAATCATGGCAAAGTATGAATTCAAAATTCAATTGCATTTAAATAAAAAAGAAAGCACTGCCAAACAATACCAGACATAATATAAATAAGGATCAGATGGCATGGCAGAGGCAAATAAATCAGGGGTAAATATAATGATATAAAAAGAATTCAAGAGTTATTTTCCACAGTTTTTAAAAATACTGACTTCTCATAAACTAAAATTGCTTGGATTATTAAAATGTTTAAGTATTTTCAACTGTTCAGGAACACATTGGCCACCCAGAATGCCCCCTCCTTTTGGCAGCACTTCTAGACTTTCCTCCTCACGCCATCACTCTCCTCCAACACCGTATGCTATGACCCTGCACTAAATTGTAATAATAAATTTTCTTATCAATCTCCCCATGGTACTATGAGCTTCTTAAGGGGAGGTCCTTTATCTTGCTCCTAGCTGTAGACTCACTGCCTGATACAGTGATTGACAGGTAAGAGCACTTCCTAAATGTCTGTTGAATGAACAAATTTCTTAAAGTAGAACACAGCTGTAAATTGTATTCTAAAAGGACAGTGGGTAACAGTCATGGAAATCTGAGGTCCACTATTTACCAGCTTGGGCATGTTGTTTTATCTTTTTGCTCCCTCAGCTGGGAAATGGCTAGAATAGTGCTTACCACAACACAGTTGTGGGATTAAATGAGATTATGTGTGTAGGATTCCACATAGCTGTAAAGCTATTTAAATGAAACAGATACTGTGGTAACATATTTACCTTGAGGTCTGAGAATAAGATTATTCAAGTCAACCAAAGTATCAATGGGTTAAATAAGGTAACATCCTATCCAAACCAATGGTTTGTTCTCTATGCTTCCTATGTACCAACAGTTATAGAGGATACCAAGCACCATACAAATACTACACATTTTACTGGACACACACAAGTTATTAAGCAGTAAGTTTAGTTTGGTGGCAAAATTTTAACTTCTACTAAAATATGTCTTCAAAAGAAATCATTCACAACTGCACTCACATGACAAGCCCCCATAGACTCAAAATAAATAAAAATAACATACTTAAATACTCTTGCAACATTGGGCTTTTCAATCACGCAGAAGACAAATTGAGACACTGAGTGAAGACAAAGGGCACTTCTGCAGGAACTGACCATTAAATCAGGGAATCTCAACTTGTTTTCCTAGGATGAGCAATGGACAATTGGCATGGAGGCTCATCATTCAGAAGTGTCCTTTCTCCCTTTCATCTGCACCGATGAGTCTCCAGTCATTTTGAAGTACTGAAGTTTCCTTTCAGGCTACCCTTTCTACTCCAATCTTCTTTGTTCTCCTTCTCTTCTTTCCCAGCTTCCATTTTCAGTGCTTGGGCCTTTTAAGTCCTACATCACCTGCAGCCTCCTGGCCCATTGCATTCCTCTGGTCATGCTTAGCCCTGACAAACTCAGACCACGGGCTGAGAATCCCTGCTTTAAGATCAGAAGTTTCAATGCTGGATTACGTCTCTTCAAATTGTGTATCTGGAAAGGGATAATGAGACATATAATTTATATTTGCTAGATGATGTAATAAACTTGCAATAAGAGAAAGAGGCAGATTATATTTATGCCCAATTACCTTTACATGATAAAGGGTGGCCAACCATTCTGGTTTGCCAGGAACTGTCCTGCTTTTAAAACCGAAAGTCCCATGTCCTGAGAAACCCCTTAGTCCTGGGCAAATTGGGACACTTGGTCACCCTAGGATGATCCAAACAACAGTCACTAATTAGCCTTTCAACACATATGAGTGCTATGGACCACATAATGAAACCTGCCTGAGCTTGTCCAAGCTAATTAGACTATTCTTAAACTTGGGCTTCTTGTGAAGTTTCGTTTCTAATTACATTAAAAAGAATTAAAAACCTTAATATAACTTTCTTAATTCAATCAGCTGGGTGAGGTCTTTCTGACCTTTTATAAATGTAGACATTTGTGGCAAAATGGCATTAAGCAGATAGGTTAAGAGCAAGGTTCTATGGTTAAGCCAGTGGGCTCCAAAGTCTGATTTTTGTCACTTACCAGCTACGTGTTCTTGGGCAATTTACGTTATCTTCTTGAACCACTGTTTTCTCTACTATAAAATGGGGATAATCCCAGTATTTAGCTCTTTGACTTGGGGGGGGATTAAACGAGGTACTGCACATGAAGCAGTTAACACAGTGCCTGACACACAACTTCTATCTATCTACCTATCATCTATGTATCTATGTATGTATGTATCTATCTATCTCCCATCCACATAAGTCAGCTTGGTCCCCTGTTGCAAGATATTAGGATGCAGGGTAATAGAAACCTAGCAGAGAGAAGCTTCCTCCCCCCACCCACACAAAGATGTCACCACCCTTTACTTTCCAGGGCCATCCCTAAATCTCCTCAGACTGTGGGAGGAGTTCTTAGAGTTGTGAGGCAAAGAGGAGCCAGCAGTTCCAACAGCAAGCATTCTTTCAAAGGAAGGGAGATTATGGCTGACAGCTTTCTCCTTGTTATTATTTTAACTTTTTGTTTCCTTTTTCTTTAACTTCAGGATCCCTGCTAACATTCTTACCATTTTGTTTCTTTGAGTTCATATCTCGGGTGCCACATTTTTCCACATCCATCATTCTCACTTGAAAAAAAAAAATCATTTTTATTCCCACATAACACAACTTTATATCCCACACGGAGACTCAAGTTTAAATTCCAGGTTCCTATGAAACATTTTTAGTTCCCTAGGAAATGGTAGACTTCCTTATTCCACGGGTCTCAACCCCCAAGGTTAATTCAACAGTTTAGGGCACATGCTTTTTGCTTCTAGATTTTCTTTAGGAGTATATGCTTTTATTTTCCATCTTTCCCTCAGAGATGGACCATATTCTCAGGTACTTTATTATGCATTGGTTTTCCAGCCATTCCTAATGCCAACTAATTATTTTTCACAGGGAAATATTCAAAATGCAAGTTGGCAACAGTCACTTCCTTGGACAAACCAACTCCATCTCAGGATCTTCCTATCATTGAAATTTGATCCTTATATTCTGGCTAAAACTGTCTCAGTTCTGTTAAATACTTACTCTTTAGAAACAGCTGACCTCTACTCCCTCAATTACACCACTTTCCCAGATCTACCCGCCCTCTAAAGGGGTTGTGGGGAATTTCTCAACGTCTGCTGGAATTCCCTTCCATTTTCCACTTCCCTATTTGACATCAGATAACTCTATATGCCGATCATCATCGTATCCTTTGGTATACTTCTCAAAGTACTGGGGAAATGTTTATTCTGAATCATCCTAAAATGGGAGGAAATTATTTGAATAGACTAATTTTCCTGGTTTTAACTGTTCCCATGGGTAAATAGAGAAACACATGCAAATTATTTAGAAAACTACATAACACTCTCAGCCAGACATCTTGTAAAATACTCTATCGTAAAAGTATCACAGCCCTACGTAAGGAACTACTTTTATTACTTAGGGTGCCCAGAAAACAGCTTAATGTAACAGCACAACTAATGCAAGATTCAAATTCATCCAAAACCAACAGTCATTTTAGCTTTTTCTCTCGTGTAAGTCTGTGGTGATTTGCACGATGGAAAGAAACTGCAGGTCTTCGCCATCCTCCAGACACACCCATTCTCCCACTCCTCACCCCTGTACACATGATTTTCACCCAGCAGTCCTGCTCAGCTTCACTGTAATCACTACTGAACAGTGGACTGTCGTTGTGCTATCTTGCAGTCAGGTTTCCCTGCAGCCATAATCCAACTCTCACCCCCTCGGAAAGGTAACTACGGTGTTAACTGCCACCTTCCAACGTAGGTGATGCTGCAGAACAGCGAAATGAGCAGGACTGGAGGAAGAGGTGACACACAGTTTCACACTGAGGCACAGCTAAAACCTACTTTGCATAATTGAAAGTTGGCCCTGGAAGGGAAGGCTAATAGGAAGGCAGCATTTTACAAATCAGTGTTTCCTCGTGGGGGCACCGCTGGCATTTTGGGTAGGACAGTTTTCTGTTAAGTGGGACTGTCCTCCACATTACAGGAGATATAGCATCGTTGGCTCTGCCTACTAAGTGCCATTGTGACCACAATAGCACCCCCCCACATTTCCCCACATCCCCCGTGGAGACTATTGCAATAAAGGAAATACCATTTCTTTTTAGACAGATGATGATTGTCAGGGCTACAAGTAACAATGGGATGGCTCCCAGAATTGCCAAGTGAGTCCTCTTATTTGCTGGAACTATAAGTGGTTCTGAAAAACAAAACAAAACAAAAAGAAACTGACTACAGATAAAATTTTGATGGGAAAGAGTCAAGAGAATAACTACCCTTGAAATTTAATTTAGGTTAGTTTTAGGTTAATTTTCTTAAATACCAAAAGTTCCTGGCCAGTGAGTGACTGGAATGGTGAGATACCTCTAAGATGAAAGTGAGCAGCATGGAAAAGTGGAAGAAGCCCAGGCTTTGGACAGATGGACCTGGGGTTAAATTCTGCTCCCACTCACTAGCTTTTGATCTCTGGGAAGTCCTTTAACTAGCCTACAAAATGGAAATGATAATAAATTTTGTGAGGCTAGTGTCTGTAAAGTGCTTATCATAGTGCCACAGGGAATGGCTGCTCAGTACTAAATGGCAGCCTTGATTACTTCGCTTCCTCCGTATTCTTACAGAAGCTAGCAGCCTACTCTACATGACAAAGATGGAACATGAAGGCCAGCTGGAACTGCCAACAGGCTCCTACCTCTCTGTATCTGTGGTCATGATCGGGGATCAATGTTTGCTTTCTTTTCTCTCTCCACAGTTTGAACATATTGGGACATCTAGTCATTGGTACTTCTCACCAATCTCTCTGTCTGTAGTCCCATGCAGGAAGAAAAGGGGTCCCAGGCACATGATGCTCAGAGACTGCTAGCTCCCACCTCTCACCATTAATCACGATCCCTGACTAATGTTCAAGCTTTAAAGCCACAACAGCAGTGATCCTTTGTCTAGTAGCTTACAGTTTTCAAAGACTGTTCATATCTATTTTATTTGAATCTCAAGACAACTTTATCAGTTAGGTGTGCCAGGTATTAAAAAAAAATCCCCAGGTTACAGATAAGGAAACAGGCTCCAAGCAGTTAGGTGAGTTGCCTTAGGTCCTCCCACAAATAAGTTGTCATAAAACAGCTTTTAAATGGCAGGAACCCACTAACGCAGCTCCTGCCAAAGTGACTTAGACCCCCAGTAAGAGCTCCTCTTGAATTTTCTGAAACTTTTTTTTGCTCTTTTTATACATAGGACCACCCTGGATTGTCTTTTCCTATCGTTTGACTTTTCTACACCTTTTTTTGTTTTTGTTTTTTTTTGGTGACGAAGATTGGCCCTGAGCTAACATCTGTGCCAATCTTCCTCTATTTTGTATGTGGGTCACTGCACAGCATGGCCTGACGAGTGGTGTGTAAGTCCGCACCTGGGATCTGAAACTGCGAACCCCGGGCTGCCAAAGTGGAACACACGAACTTAACCACTATGCCACCCAGCCAGCCCCTCTACTCCATTTTTCAGTTGTTTTCTCTGAAGTACCTGATGCTTTACTGTCGACATCTAGTGGGGGAGGGGGTGGGGAGAAGTGCTTCTCAGGACATCTCTGGGTTTACATTAAACATCACGCTCCCCCACCTAATTTTCTCTAAAGGTCTGAGCCTCTCATCAGACTCTGAATCCTGCCTTACCCACTTCTGTAGGGTAGTGAGACAAAAGATAGTTGAATCAGTGCAGGCAAGAGTCTCAAATCATTTTCATACACTGTAGCTCATTTATCCCTATGATGACCTTGCCCAGTAGGTTATAACCATATAGGGAAAGTAGAGTATGCAGAAGTCGAGTAGCTTGCTCAGGGACACACGACCTTATGTCCTGTGCACTGAGCATACTGCCTTGAGTTGAAAGGTCATAAGACTACCTTGGGGGAGGTTGATGGGGAGGAAGGATCTCTCCCATTTGGAATAAGATGGAAAAGTACATTCCATTTATTTCCTGTCACAGAAACTCGGGAAAGAAAGGAGCAGCTCTGACGTGCTCGGATTTGGATTCCTAAATCATGGCCTGAGTTGAGTCTTCCTCTCAGTTGCTCCCCCAGATCCCCCAGCTACAAGAACATTTCCTACATGGAAGAGGATTGTCTGTTTTTTCATCTGTTTCCTGGAGAGTGTGAATGGTGTCTTATTCTTCTGTGAGCCCCCAATGCCTGGCACATAGAGCGTATTCAATAAATATCTGCTGAAAGTTTATTAATGGCAATATGACTGGATGAATGAAGGTGAGGAAGCAAGATACATTTTGTAAATACAGTGCTATTCATTCATTCATTTATTCAGTGACCAATGAATGCCTATGATGGCATCACACTAGGCGCCAGGGGACAACACTTGACATACTTTAATAGGCATTCAGAATATTACCTGGGATGACCAACTCAGCTGTACTGTTTTCCTCCAGACCTGATCTCTGAAAAGTGCAGTAGAAAATCTCGTTAGCTGTTGTGTTGATTCTCAGTGTGCTAGTGACATTGAAAAGCTTCTCCTCCCTCTTGGAATTGGTGATGGTGGTTTTGCCACTCAGGATTCGGTGGTCACTGCTTGTCCAGATGACTTCAGCCTCAGGGTAACCCTCAGCCTGACATGTTAGTTCATGTTCAGGGGTGACTGGATCCACAGAAATTCTCCAGCTGATTTTGCGGTATGGGGCTAGGTTATGAGCAAAAAGGAAAATCAGGGCTTTCACTTAGCACAGAACGAGACATGGGGCTTGGTGTTGTCTACATTAGAAAGAATATCAATCCAAGCTGGTTCTCAGAGAAATAAGCTTAATGTTCAGATGTCTCAGCAGTGGGGAACTCCTGTTAGTTCTGCCTCAATTCTTCTATTCATACTCGGGGCGAGTTTGGGCCCAAAAGAACAACTATCTTGCTATAAAAATCATATTGCTATTTTCTTTGGGCTCGAAGTAAATGTATAAATTAATTTAAAGAGAATTGTCATCTTTAAACCAGTAGTCTTTCTATCCAAATATAAAATATGTCTATCCATTTATCCAAGTCACTGTTATGTTCCTCAGTAAAGTTTAATAGTCACAGCAAGACTACGAAAAGCTCACAGTAGTTCTGAAGTCAATATACAACTCGATACACACTCTGGAGGTACAAATACAGGCAGTAAAACCTGGTTGTTAAGGGCACAGACTTCAGAGCCAGACTGCTTGAGTTTAGTACCTGGCTTAATAGCTGAGTGAACTTGGGCAAATTACTTAATTCTTTGGATCTCCGTTTCCTCATCTGTACAATGAGAAGACTAACACCCCATATCACTGAACCTAAGATGCCATCTAGTGAAAGACACACTCAGATTTCAGAGAGAGCAAAATGGGAAAAAACACACATTTTGGGCATGATGAAGCCCCTACTCCATACAGTCACTTGAGGCTTAAATGAGTTAATATAGGCAAAGTGCTTAGGACAGGGCCCGGCACATAAGTACTACATAAGTGTTCACTACTACTGTTATTACTCTAGAGCTGCTCCTCCCCCTCTTCTTTCCACTCATGTGGTATTCTTGAGAAAGTACTGATAGTTCCTGATGAACAGTCTTGGAAATAAATTTTCACGTATGCAAACCTGTTCATATTTCAAAAGTTTTAGGCTTATCCTATTTGAGGAAATACTTCATTGATTCATCACTCATTCAAATATTTTTGTGTGGGGGCCGGCCCAGTGGCGCAGCAGTTTAGTTCGCGCTTGGCAGCCCGGGGTTCGCGGTTCGGATCCCGGGCTCCCGCCGACGCACTGCTCGTCAGCCATGCCGTGGCAGCGCCCCATGTAAAGTAGAGGAAGATGGGCACGGATGTTAGCCCAGGGCCAGTCTTCCTCAGCAAAAAGAGGAGGATTGGCAATGGATGTTAGCTCAGGGCTGGTCTTCCTCACACACATAAAAAAGATATTTTTGTGTGTTCTTGTTACATTACTACTCTTATATGCCAAGTCCCAGGGATACAGCAACGAATAAAACAGACCAAAATCCCTGCCTTTGTGGAGTATATATTCTAGAAGGAGGAGAGAGACTATAAGCAAAATAGGTACATTTATACGATACGTTACATGATATATTAGATGGGGATAAATGCTATAGAGAAAACTTAAAGAGGGCTAGCTGGTGAATTTGGGGGAGAGATGGGGCTAGTGAGGATTGATAGCAGTTAATCCTTCATTCATATGAACAAATTAGATTTATCAGAATAACTATGCAATACTTTGTTCTTTTAGTTGCCTAATCCCATTTAAGATCTTGCAAGTATAAATGGGCACTACATTTTCCCTACTATTAGCTTCAATGATTAAGGAAAAACAATATTTTCAATTGAAAGTCAGATGCTTGAGAGTCTAGTATTTAAACTAACAAACATGAAAGGTTCAATAACACTCAAAGTGATAATAATAATTGAGTTAATCCCAAACTAAACTCTTTCTAATTTCAGTTTTGAAATGCTTCATCTTTAAAATCCCATGGTGAGTAAATCCCCTGTGGGGAAGCTGTGTTACCACAAGTTTGTATGATGGGAAGAGAAGCCTGACAGTGTTACTGTAAAACCATTTTCATATGGAGGTGACTCAGGAGTTCTACTTCCTTGAGTCGTAAAGCCCTTGCAAGCCGGCCACCCAACTTCTATTGGTGACGCTGCCTTAGTGCAACTGAAGCTTGGTGGCTGGCTTGCTCTCAGTGCAGCTCAACTCAACCCCCAAGACCACTGTATGCAAATGACAAGATGGATTGGGACTAGGATGCCAATTTAGTAATTTATAATACAAAATGGAATGGTCAAACAAGTCAGATCCTCAAATCTCATTTGTCATCTGTTTTGCTCCATCAGGGACCCCTCCTGGAAAAATCATCAGTGTCAGAAGATTTCCCATTGTGTCGAACCACAGCAAAGGAAATCGCAGATCCACAAGGGACATCACAGAGCTCACATGCCATGGAAGAACACCCTTCTTCACTACAGGGACAGTTGTCCCACTTTCTTCATATGCCATACAGGCTGATGAGAAACCTCTTCTGGAAGCAGAAACTTATATACTCTATACTTCTTTCTACCTGACTGTCAGGCTTATGCTCTTTCTCCCCAACCCAGACCCAGCAATGTCGGCTATTGATGGGACTAAGTCTTGATAATTTCTTTAATACTTGAAACATAGTAGGTGCCTGATATCTGCTGATGGACTGAAGAAAAGTTGAAAATCCCAACTTGGGATCCCACCAGGTTGCCTTCATGAATATCACTGTTCTGAAGAAACATATGTTAAAATATAATTAAAATTAGATCTTCACAAAACAAGTGACATTTTCTTGACAACAGTAGTATTAATTGAGCCAGAATCAGAGACCCAATAATGTACCATAAAATAGATGCATTTCTCCTAATTCCTATGTAATTTTGATTTTATAATGATCAGTTATCCATTTATGATAAATGTAAACTTCTACGTATATTATTGATCTTCAGATTGAAGGTAGGTAGGCCAGGAATGGAAAGACCAAGTGATGATAATTTAATGCTAGTCATATATTAAAAGGTTATCATGTAAACAAAAGAAGCAGGCAGTCAATCTCAAAACTATGACTAGAGAGGGCAGATTTCAGCTCAATATCAGAAAGTAATTTCAATAGGCTACGGAAGAGAGGTTCAAATGACAGGGGTGTCATTGTGGGAAATATGTGAGCAGAAGATTCTTTGGGGGGATTTCTCTTCTTTGGGCATTTGAATTAGCTGTTCTTGCCTGGGATCCTTACAGCTCTCAATTCTATGAATCTTAACAGTGAAAGCAGAGGTGGTCAGCTGAGGTGTTTTCCTTTACTTAACTAGTGGCAACCCAAAACTCTGAACCAGGTGACCTGATGACATATTTGTGGGTCAGTATCCAGGAATTTGACACTCACAGTTCCTCTTCAACACTCCAAGATAACATCGGTATAAATTTTTTTTTTTTTTTTTTGGTGAGGAAGACCAGCCCTGAGCTAACATCCATTGCTAATCTTCCTTTTTTTGCTGAGGAAGACTGGCCCTGGGCTAACATCCGTGCCCATCTTCCTCTACTTTATATGGGACGCTGCCACAGCATGGCTGACAAGCAGTGCGTCAGCAGGCGCCCAGGATCCAAACCCACGAGCCCTGGGATGCCAAGCGCAGGCTAAACCGCTGCACCACTGGGCCGGCCCTGGTATAGATTTTTTTAAGATGAATGTATGCCCAGTGAGCATCGTTTATACTGTCTCTGAGGAAAAATAGTTTCCTCTATACTTGATATGATTACTTTTTGCCTTCATGGATTGACTTCAAGTCTTTTTGAGTGTGAACCTTACAATGGGGTTTTTATTATATTTGTTTGGGTTTGACATAGGTTCAAAGAAATGAAAATGCTAGTAGACCTAATAAAATAAAAAAAACAGCAGTTGAATAAAAAAATTCCTAGAGGGACACACAACTTTGCATGCCATGGAAGATGGTGGTGAAGGGAGGAGGGACAATTTTGTAATTCATTTTAGTCCCTTCCATAATACAATTCCATAGAATTATTTGCAAGTACACGTATTACTTTTACAATAATAAAAAAGTAAAGACTAGGAATATATTTTTAGGAAAACTGAACATACTGTGGAACATGGCTCTGTCATGTTTGGCTCTAGATCTCCAGGGGCTGTCAAATTGGAAATGCTCATTGGATGAGTGTGTGAATGAATGAATGAAGAGATAGCTGCTGTAGAAAGTAAGGCTGGGCTTCCAAGAATGAAAAGTTCTCAACACTAGGATATGGTTTTAATAAAGGTTGGGCCTCTTTATCTATAATAATTCTTACCATTGACTTTCAAAGTAATCCGCTTGTAGTCAGCACCACCATAGCTGATCAAGCAGCAGTAAACCCCTGCATCCTGCAATTTCACATCTGTGATCTGAAGTGCGGCCTTTCCCAAGAAGAGCTGGTCCTTTAACAGCTGGGCCCTCTGGCTGTAGCTACTGTGCTGAACCTTCAGGTCTTCCTTCCCATTCACAAACTGAATAATTTTCTTATTCTCCATTTCCCAGTAGACAATTAATGCAGCCAGGTTTAACGGTTTTTCTACTGGGAATTCGCATTCCATTGTCACGTTGCTGCCATACTCTACCACATACAGGTCCTTGGTAACTGTGATAGTAAATGCTGAAAAGAGAGATGACCAATCTTCATAAGATGGAAAATTCTTCAAAAAACTTACAGAATGAGTGCAGGGTTTACAAACAATTTATCTGGTTACTCATGTGATAATTATGTTTAAGTACTTCCCTAAAATACATATTTTATCCAGTGGGCTTAAAACATGTTTTGGAATGCTGTATCTCATGCCTGAGTTAGAATAACAAATTTAGCTAAAGAAGTTGTTGTCCCCAAATTCATAAACATATATTACTGTAGACATATCATATGGTGATGGGGTACTTATAACCAGGGAGACTTTGTTTCCTGTGGACATCCCCAGAATGTCCTTTGACTGGACACCTATTTGCCTTCTACATCGTCTGAATGGTAGATTCCAATAGTCCTCCCTTTTTACTGCCCTAAACTCTTGATCAGTTGTCTAGGCAGAGGTACATGGGTATGGAGATTTAGGAAGCGTCTCAGGATGATGCCAGTACTGTGTCACCCTGACACTTTCTATGTAGACTATACTTCTTCCTTAGAGTCTATTCATCAGGAAAAGCAGGTCACAGAGCAACATGGATAGAATGATCGTGCCCTTATTTAAACAAACAAACATATACACATAGGCCATTTCCCCAGATAGTTTCAGTAATTATCCCTGGGAAATGGATAATGGGTAATTGATAAATGGATAATGGGTTAATTTTGTCTCTTTCAGTTTGTCTATATTCCCTATATCTTTGTCCAACAACATGGGTTTATGAAATATGTTTATGAAATAAAGAAGGAAAAATAGAATGCCCTCTCTATAAAAAATTACATTCATTTTTAATTCTTATTTTAGTTTTTAACTCATGGTTAAAATATTTAAAATATAGAACCTAATGAAAGGATTTGGTGTCTTACCTTTCAGCAAATGACAGTAGGCCATGAATGTAAAGACACTAACTATCCTCATCTTTCTGGAATGACCTAATTATGGAAAACACAAAAAGAAGGCTGCTTTACTCAATAATCGAATACCCAGACATTATGGGACTTGGCAGTTCTGATTGAAATAGTCTTTTAATAACCAGACAATGACTGATTTGTAAGTGTGGAAATGCAGCAGGGAATTTAGAAGTTCAATACTTTCACTTAATATCTCAGAGCCATATAAACCCAAACAAAAAAAGCTACTATGATGAGAATTTTTAAATTTAATTACAAGCCCTAAAAACAACTCACTGTCTATGCTCAAAAGACGCCAAGAATAAAATATTGCACCAAAATCCTCTCAACTATTTCATGTCTTTTCTGCAGTGTAACATATCTAGAAATCCAAACATGCCCTATGCAAAATTTTGAAGCGAGGAGAATATGACTTCCACGTCTCCTACTTCTCAATGCCTCCTTTTTCCCCTAGCAGCTGAATACTTTCATCCTACCATTTAACTGTTCAAGTCTTCCACATCACTACCCCAACGATGCCAATTCTCCCCCAGGTGCCATCCTTCCAAAATTTACTCTCTGTCCTTCACTTAATTCCAAATTATAAATCCCATTCCCTCAATAGACTGATTCAATTAACAGCAGGGGGAGTGAGAAGGAGAAACAGTTGGATTTGAAAAATTCATACCAAGATGTGAATGACTCACAGCCACTCTTTCAGGGTTGTCTGCCTAGATTCTACTCTTCATTTTGTCATCCTGCTTGAAATTCTACCAATTAATTTATCCAGCAAACATCGATTGAGCATCTCCTCTGTCCCAGGCACTATTTTAGGCACTGGGGACACAGCAGTGAACAGGCAAAAAAACTCATTCTCCTCTTGGAGTGTATGTTCAAGCAGGGGAGTAAATAAAGAAGATTTGTACTGTTATGTCAGCCAATCTGTTTGTTTAATAACATTTTCTCTCTTGTATTATACGGACATTTATACATTTTGAGAATAAAGTCAGTTTTCTCTCTTAGGGTCTCTTTGACTCTGTGTACATACAAAACCTCACAATTGATCAATTAATCAATGTGACACCTATATAAGGCAGAAGATTAATGCTCCTATTATAAATAGCTCCTAAAAATCAATAAGGAAACAAGACACAACCCAACAGGAAAATGAGTCAAAGGTTCTAACATACAGTTCAGAGAATAAAAAATATAAATGACTTCTAAATATAGGAAAGGATGCTCAATCTCACCAATAAAAAAAGTATAAATTTAAGACATGAGATACCATTTTTCACTTATTAGCTTGACCAAAATTATAAAGATTCCTAATATATAGTGTTTTTGAGGCTATGAACAAATGGGTTTTCTCACCTATTAATGATAGGAATGTGAAGCTGTATAACCTTTATCTCTATTAAAAATTTAAATGTATATGTCATACGAGCTTTCACTTCCTCTCCTAGAAGTATATCCTACAAAAACAAAAACACATACATATAACAATATATGTAAAGGGATGGCATTGCTAATACTAGCCCAAAACTGGGAATACCCTAGATAGCCAAAGTGGTTAAATAAATTTTGGTATATTCATAAAATGTAATACCATTAAGGACAGAATTAAGTACATGTTGATGTATTGATTTTGCAAAGACGCAGAAAGTAAGCTGCAGAAATCCACTTTTGTTAAAAAAAAAAAAGAAGAAAAATCTGTGTGTATGTGTGTGCTTAAACATAAGAAAAGTCCAGAAAAATCCATACCTAGTGCTGACAGTGGTTATGTCTTGGAGTAAAATTAGAGGGAGGATAGGCAGGTATTCACCTCTTTATAGTTTCTAAAAGGAAGAAAGGATGGAAGAAAAGAAAAAAAAAAGGGAGATGTGATTGTGAATGATTTCTTAGGTGTTTTTCTGTGTCCAAATTTTCAAATGAATGAATATGTCTTATTCTTATTATTAGAAAAAAATAAAAACAAAATTTAATGAACCTTTTCACTTTGCCAAGCTGCAGAGTTTTGGCAATTAGAGTAGCATAATGGAAAGAACCCTGGAACCCCTGAGTTGAGGTAGAATAATGACATTAGCTTATTTTAATGTTTTTCTTCATTATTAAAGTAATATAACCACATTACAGAATATGAGAAAAGAAGGGGAAAATCACCCGCTATGCTATCACTTTAACCTAGGTAATGCCTGGAAACATTTCTGGTTGTCAACATGGGGTGAGGGGGAGGGTTGTAAAGGCCAGGGAAGCTACCAAACATCCTGTGATAGACAGGAAAACTCCACAGCAAAGACATATCTGGCCCAAAATGTCAATAATGCCAAGGCTGAGAAAACTTGTAACCACTGTGAGCATTTTAGTAAATATTTTTCTTCCAGTCTTTTCCCCATGAATCTTTTAAAAAGTAATTATAACCTTATTAAACATTTAACACCCGTATGACAAATATTTTCCATTTTACTGCATGATATTCACAGCTATCTTATTTAGTGGTCCCATCATGTTTAATTCCTCTATTGTTAGGTATAAGATTGTTTCCAATTTTAAAAATGTCAGAAGTATTTGTGTATTCAGCAAATATTTGTTAAGTGTCTACTGTGTGCCAGGATCCATCCTAGGCCCTAAGGCTGGATTTCCTCAAGTGGAATTATTGATCAAGGAGAAAGAACATTTTCCTGATTCTTGATACATGTGGATAATTGGTACCAATTACACTGTTTCTTCACCCAGTACTGGGTGTTGTTTTAAAAATATGTTTTTCTAGGGGGCCGCCCGGTGGCGCAGCGGTTTAGTCCGTGCTTGGCAGCCCGGGGTTTGCGAGTTCGGATCCCGGGCGCCCGCCGACGCACTGCCTGTCAGCCATGCCGTGGCGGCGTCCCGTATAAAGTGGAGGAAGATGGGCATGGATGTTAGCCCAGGGCCAGTCTTCCTCAGCAAAAAGGGGAGGATTGGCAACGGATGTTAGCTCAGGGCTGGTCTTCCCCACAAAAAAAAAAAAAAAATATATATGTTTTTCTAGTTTGATTATTGAAAAGTACAACTTGAATTTTTCATGGGTTTGTTATTGTTTTAGTTCTTTTGTGAATTATCTGACAGTTTTTTGGCCTAGGTATCTTACTAGTTTCTTATCAACCATATGAATCCTTCATGTTCATATACAAATACAAAAAGGGTAAAATAAAACAAATCATCCTCTTCTTGCTAGTGTGAGGTGCATAATTCTTATTTCTCTCCTTATTGTCTGCCCTGTAGATGGAGATAGGGATGGCATTCAGGCCTGTGAGAACACAAAGGTTGTAGAAATGAGGCTGCTGCAGCAGCTATTTGGCTGTCTTTTCCTTGGGCTAAAGCTGATTATACCACAATTATAAAATACTAACGTGATATCATAAACACAAATACACATATTGGGCAGAAGAAAACATAAGATACCCCTAACTCCAAGCAAAGAACTGTTGAATAAAACAGCGGGACATTAAATCCACTCATGGATTACAACTAATTTTGCCACTGTTCATGGCATATTCTGGTGGAGCTTCTATCCTTGAATGAATTTGGTTGAAAATTTTAGGAGCAATAAAGATTTACTGGAAGGTGATGGATTAGATCTGATATTTACCTAATTCCTTATTATAATTCCTCTTCCAAGGCTCTATTCCCTTGGACTATAACTGAATTCCCAGAAAGAAGTAAGAAAGAAGTAAGACATTCAAAGAGCAAGGAAAAGTGAACTAGGGAAGAAGTGATGGTTCATTCAGGATGGGGAACCAGGTTTGTCCCTGGGGGAACCCAGTATAATACTACGAAACTGGTACTACCTCTCTATCTCCCAAGGGTAGGATGAAGAGACAGGGAAAAGAATTTAAGCTTTGTTTCTCAAAAGTAGGACCAAGGAGTGTCTTGATATCTGTTGGTTTAGGGTTTCCTTTGATCTTCACCTGATGTATATGAACTATGATTTGATTTTCACAAAAAAAATTCCTAGAGTTTGACAGTGTATCTCCAAGTGAGCTGAAAACCCACCCCATTAATAGATAAGCGAGTTGATCTATTAAACCGATACTAAACTGTCAAACTCGATTAAACTCAACTAAACCCTGTGCCTAAACTCCTTCCCTTCAGTTACCCTGAGACACACTTGTACATCCCCCAGGTATGGCTTCAGTTCCCCACAGTATTTCTGTGACTTCTTTTAAGACCACACTCTAACTGCTGTCCTGTAATTTCTGCCTACCCTCTTCCACTGAAAAAGGCTAGCTTTTTCTTCAGAGTATTGTAGTTCTTCTTAAAAACTGCTGGCAATTATCAGTGTGAACTGGTACAACCTTTCTGGAAGGCAATGTTCAATTTACATCAAAAGCCGTTTAAAATATTCAGACTCTTTGACTAAGAAGTTATACTTCTAAGAGTTTACTTGAAAGATATAATTAGCAGTGACCCAGAGTGTTACATGCAATGATGTTCAGTGAATGGCTAAGATAGTAAACCTTTATAATTAACCTTTTTGTTCAGCATGGGGGTTAATTTTGTTTGGTTATTCAGCATGATGGAATGCAGCCATTAAAAAAAATCATATTTTAGAAGGCTATTTAATCCATAGAAAATCATCCACAGTATACATATTTTTTTAGATGCAAAAAACAAGGTGGAACAACGGTACTTCAAGTACTCCCTGTGTTATAAGGCAAATCCACACTGAACTTTGACGTAGGCCAAGGTCAATGTGTCTAAGAAATGTTTTAACATTTTTTTCCCTTAGGCTCCTCTCCTCCTCCTTCAGGACTCCTTTGGTCCTCAGAGCAGAAAGTGTAAAGAACTCGGGTTCTGGTATCCTGGATCTTACAGCGGGAAGGGACCTTAGGAGATGCTGCAAGTGTGATAACTTACCCAGGACAAGCTGCTAGTGAACGGTTGAGGGTGGACCAGGACCCAGGTGTCCTGACCTCCAGCCTAAGAATTTCCCTCTAGACCTGGCTACCTACCTCAGGACCATATTCATGAACGCGCGGAAACCTATACTTACAAGATTGACATTAAGCAAAACTGAATCCCACCTGGCAAAAGGCCAAACATGTCTTCTGTCTTCATTAACCTTGACAGGTAATCGGCTCCACTGCCCCCAAACCACTGCGCTTCCCCTTTCCCTTCTCCTCTCTCCATCCCAAAGAAAGGGTCTCTCTATAGACCTTCCATTTCTAAAGTGCCGAGCGAGATGGCCAGAGATTCCGACCAGCGGGCGACTCACGGGGGACGGGAGCTCCCTACCTGCTGGCGGGGAGAGTCTGGCGAGCGCGGAGACTCGGGACGCTGCGCCCAGCTGCGAAGACGACCCGCGGCGCACCCGCATGCTAAAGAGCTGGGGGGGCGGAGCGGGAGTGAAGTCCCCGCCCACCTCTGAGGACAGACAGCCCGGGGTTGGCATGCTCTTCGAAAACTGGACTGTCTTTCCTTGCAGCTCTTTTAATTTGAGAAATAACCGGATCTTGCATTCTTGGAATAAAAATATATATAAATGAAACCAAAAGTGAAACTGACCAGTCTGGTTTCCCGTAAATCAGCTTTTTGAAAGAAACTTTTCCAGGATTAAACCAAATCAACACCCGATGTTTTTAAAAAGGTTTAAAACAAACCAACGTCCGAAATCATCACAAAGATTTTGGACGTTGGTTTTACCTTCAGAATTTGGACATCTTAAATTCTGCCATCAGGTTTCCTCCCTTTCTGACAAAATCTTTTACAAGATGATGGAATATCGTGACACAACTTGATATAATTCTACAATATATAGAAAGTAAAACGACAAGCCCATATGGCTTTGGTTTTTATTCTAGAAAGTAGGTGTGTGTGAAATAGGAAATATATTTTTAAAACGTGGATTATTTTACTTCCTCAAAGTTCCTCGACATAATGAAACTTCAATTGCTTCGTCATTAAAAGAACTTCCCATCACGAGTTACAATTTTTAAGAATGCCCTGGATCCCTGCTCTCTATCTTGCCATCCTTGGGATCCAGGTTGGGGTAGCACATTCTCGGTGCGAGTTAAGAAAACCCTTCTTAACTGAATCTCCAGATCAGTGGATGAGCCCACGCAGAAACCACGTGACTCACAGAGGGTGGGGGCATAATTTACTTAAGCACTCCCACGACTGGACTTCTAGGTGCTTCTCTTTCTATCTCCTTCCTTCCTCCCTCCCTTCCTTCCTTCTTTGTTTGTAATTTTAAATTGATAAATTGAACTCTTCATTGTTAGCGTTTCTTACTTATTCATTTCAACTGCAATTCAAAATACTGCATAATGAGTGAATATTGAGATGTGCATTGGCTTGGTTATGGAATTTGCTTCCCAAGTAAGAATTTTCACATTCTCAGAATATCACATATTTTTATTTACTTGCTGGGAAAGATTCACTCTGAGCTAACATCTGTTGCCAATCTTCTTCTTCTTTCTCCCCAGTACATAGTGGTATATTTTAGTTGTAACTCCTCTAGTTCTTCTGTGTGTGCTGCTGCAGCTGCATGGCTACTGACAGGGTGTGGTTCCACACCTGGGAACCAAACCTGGGCCACCGAAGCGGAGCACGTCTAAATTTAGCCACTAGGCCATCAGGGCTAGCTCACATATTTTTATTTTTTTAACTTGGAAAAATACTGTGGATGATACTGCCTTAAAAATCTGAGGGCCGGCCCCGAGGCCTGGTGGTTAAGTTCAGCACACTCCGCTCCTGCAGCCCAGGTTCAGTTTTCAGGCAACGACCTACACCACGCCTCTGCGGCCATGCTGCACAGGCAACCCACATACAAAATAGAGGAAGATTGGTACGGATGTTAGCTCAGGGTGAATCTTCCTCATCAAAAAAAATAATAATAACAATCTGGTGGGGAGTGTGAAATTCTCTTTAGCCTCAATAAAATTGTAATAGACTTGGAGATTCAGCTCAGATGCTCCCTCTTTCAAATCTCTTTTTTGAGGCCACATAGTGGAATACAGCAGTGTTTTCCCAACTTTAGTTCCTGTGATATTTTCTATTTAAATCTGTTTCATTTTTTCTAAAAATGGTGGTCAAGACCCAGGACATAGATTTCATGACCTGCTGGTGTGATCATGACTATCGAGTTGGAAAAAAACTGACTCTAGAGTCACCTACTACTGACTAGCTGAGTTATCTCGGGCAAATAATTTACTGAGTAGCCACAATAAGTAGTATCTTCTTAGATGGCCACTATGATCTATGAGTAATTTTTAAAACTGGGGAGGGGGTGTGTTTGGTTTTTTTGTTTGTTTTATTAAAGCAATGTTCAAGGTCTACATAATGATCAACAGAGAAAGCAGGAGGTGAATGGAATTTGCCTTTCTCTGAAGTTGTTGAAAATGGAAGGTATTTACTCAGCTTGCTGCTCAGTAATTTACATATTAGTAATCTGAGGATTTATGATTTTGTTCATCTCGCCCACCTGTTTCCACCCTTCATCCATTCATTTTCCCACACAGTTTATCAAGCTTCTTAATGACGTTTTTGATATCTTCTGGAGACAGAAAAACAGCATGTGTTTAGAAAAAAAGAGATTTTATCACTTCAAAAAATATATGAAGATCAAAACTGCTGGGGCAGGGGGGCGTTAATTCTGAAACTTTGTGTTCATTTTACCACTTGGGAGAAGTGAATGCAGAAGTGCTAAGATAGGAGAAGAGCAATGGGAAGCCAGAGCTGAAGAACTAGACACTCTTATCATCTCCAGGATCGCCATTTCCCACTCATGCCCCTCTTACTCTGTTCATTTTTAGAGGTAAAACCTCATTATTGCCAATGTGTTTTCTCAGAGTGTTTCACAGTTGAATCCAGTTCTCTGGGTGGTGTTCCTGGGAGTCTACATTTCAACATCATCCCCAGGTGATTCATGCACACACTGAGGTTTTGAAAACTGATGGTATAATGTTTAAGGAAAAAATCGAACCAAGAATTCTTTGCAAGTGCAGTTATAACTCCCCTTCCTCTGTTAATTTGGTTAATTGGTATCAATACCACTCTTCGCTCTACCTCTGCCCATTCCACTTCCACTTCTGCTTCTAAAACAAGAGAGATGATCCCTGTTTGTCCTCATCTTAGAAGGAGGATAGATTCCAGGATCTTATAACTGGGCCAGAAGTGATGCTAGCAATTTCCTGGTGAGGGAGTAATTTCCAGGAAACTTTCTTGATCATCAAAAACAGGATACAATATAGATACTCAAAACAAAAAATATTGACAGACTGCTTTCTTTGCATTGAATATTTAAAAATGCATTTTATCATTATATGTAAAGACAATATCCAGATTTGTCCCCATTTTCTATTTGTGATTGTGGAGAGGTGTAAACCACTCCCCTGTGTTTCTCTCATTCTATCCCCATCCATCACTCTCACCTTCTGTTGCCTCCAGTTTTACCATCTATTCATACCCCATTGATTGGTGCCAAACAGACTTCATAGAGCAGAACACTTTGTCCTGGTTATACAACTGTTTAAAATGCGGGAGTAATTAACACGTGTGGATGGCCAGGAGGTAGGAGCTGTCATCACTTGACACCTATATTCAGATGCTTCTCTCACTTACTCTGTATTTATCTTTTTCCTTCCTGTCCTGAGCTGGGGAAGACCTGGCCAAATGAAGAGCTCTTGACTTCAAAGGGCAGCTCCCATGCTGTGGGTACTTTAAAACAAAGGAGAGTCCTCCTACAATGTCCCCTTTCCTCAGGAATTCACAAACCCAGACATAAATAATTATGTCTCGGATAAATGCTGTAGGAATTTGAGAACACCCTACAGCAAATAATTTAATTCTAAGGAATCTCAATAAATGAACTGAAGGCCACTAAAAATAGAGTTTACAATTGGGAGATATCCTTTCAGGGGATACTGGGAAATAGTTTATTGATTTAATATCCAAGAACTAAACAACCTGTGTGAATGTTGTACAAATGAAACAATCCTCTTGTAAGTCATTTCACTTGGTTTAAGGACATGATTTAGTTCAAGTGTCTCTTGTGGAATTGCTCCAGAAGTATTATTTTATACTCACACTTGGTTTTAAACCAAGAACAGTATGAGTTCTAAAAGTCTAAAAGTCTTCAAAATTCCTACTTTGAAGGGAACAACTGATTTTTGTTTCCTGGTATGAGTAACTAGTTACTCAAAGACCAATTATAGTCAGATCCAGGTTACTGGATCGAGAATCTAATCTGACATTCCTGATTGTAGACTCATCATAAAAGAATGAGAAGTAGTTTTTTCTTTTCCCCACCTTTTCCTGAGAGGACAGCAAGGCCTTTCTCTTCTGAGAGAGAGATTCCAAACATAAACTAATAAACAGAAATGTCAGATACTGGAAAGTCCTACAAAAAAAAAAGAAAGAAAACAAGATGGGACAATATGGTCGAATGCCTGGATGTGAGGCTCCTTTAGTTATGGTGGCCAGGAAAGTCTTCTCTAAGAGGTAATATTTGAGAAATGGATTATGAAGACAACCATGAAAAGATATATAGGATGAGCATTCCTGGCAGAGGGGTCAACAGGTACAAAGACCAAAAGGAAGGAACAAATTGGGCAAGTTCTAAGGATGGAAAGAAGGTCATTGTGGTTGGAGTGTAGAGTGAAGGGAGAGGTGATGGATCAGATCATATCATGAAGGGCCTTGAGGACTAAGGGAAGAAGGTTGGATTCTAATTGCAATGGAAAGCCACTGGATGATTTAAGCAGGAGAGTTACCTGATGGATGTTCTGAAAATATCACTCTAGCTGTGGTCTGAAGAATGGAGTATAGAGGGGCCATCGTGGAAGCTGGGAGATTTTAGGATCTATTGCTGGACACCACATTCAAAGTATAATTTGGAAGTAGAACTAATGGAACTTGTTGATGGATATGAGTAGTAAGGGAGAAAAGGAAATCAAGGATGATATACATGCTTTAATATGCTGTTTCAGAGTAGGATATTATAGCAAGAGTTTCAGGCTTTCACAATATTTGTGAGTTCTCTAAGTTAAAGAAGTCTAAAAGTGAAATGCAAACTCTCCCACTGAACTAACAACTGGAAGCTGGTTTTAACCAGTCAAGAGACTCATAATTTCTTAAGAAGAAATTACAATCCTTTCTGGAAATGGAAAGTTAGTGGCAATAGGCTAGGAGTGGCCCAAGGCCTTAGTCCTACTCCTGGGACTTGCTATTAATCAGACTATGAAATGACTGGTTCAGGTCACTTTCTATCAGAAGCTGAAGAACTTCACAGGGAGCATGGGTCCAGGGGTGAGAGAAGAAGGCTCTGAGTTAAGGTTAGAGCATTCCTTTGACAAGGTTTGTGGAGGTAAAGCCTCAGAAGCTAAGAAATGCCATCAGCTAAGGCATCAGCATTAAGGGGGAGGGGTGAGTGAACTCTATTTGGGGATGAAGTGTTTTACTTCCTTACAGAATATGGCAAAGTGGAAGGTAAAAAGAAAGCATAGGTTTCGATTATGCCTGTGCATGAACAAGCCAAGTAGAAATGTGTGAATTACAGACTAAAGTTATGGACATTTTACAACCCCAAGTGAAGGTCTCTGACCCAGAAATTTTTGCTGACTTTGTGCTAATCAGAGCTGACAAAGTAAAAAAGACCATAGCAGCATTTTAAGAGTAAGATAAGATAGTGACACTCTAATTTCAAACACTGAGGTAGACTTGGGAAGTCAGAAGCAAGGTAGGCATACTTCTACCCCTTGAAGTTCAACTCTTTAAAGACAGGGCCCCAGGGGGTGGAGATAAGCAGTTTCCCCAAACCCAGTGAGTGCTGGCCTAAGTTTGCATTGGAAATGTAGTCCTAGCTTGTTTCTGGTATAGCAGGGTTGGTCTCAAGCAAAATCATTGAGTATCTATCACCCTGTATTTCACAGACTCCAGTAGTCATGGAAATAACCCTCATTTGCTTGGTTTGGGTAAAGGGGATAATTACTGCCTGCCCAGTTAACTCACCCTTTTTCATGTATTCTTGGAGGGCAAGAGGAAGATGGGGAATTGGCATAGGGAAGAATAAATTCTAACATTGACATACTTGTTCCTAGGTTTGCTTGGAAAAATTTTGACAGATACTGCCAGGCCAAGCTGTGCAGCACTTCCAGGGACGCTTGCCACAGAAGGAGAAAAAGAATGAAAACTGAGGTCTAGGTGTGGTTTTTCGGTGTCCCCGAGTCACAAACAGATGTTGTGTCCCTCTTGTGAAGAGCTGCAAAGGAGAAGAAATATATAATAAGGTAGATCATTTTGCTCATCAGAGTTCAGGTACTGTTCTCAATTAAAAAAAAAAAGGCATTCAGAGTAGGAGACCAGGTTCAATTTCTCAGGGGTGCAGGAGGCTGAGAGCCACAGGCTGAGAACAGGGTCATGTGAGTTGCATGGGCTGTAGGAGGAGGAAGTTAACAGCAGTTTAGTCTAGTGATATGGAGACCTCGTGGTTGAGAAGGAGGAGAGATATAAGCAGCTACTGTAAGCAAAAAACAATTTGGAAAGAGAAATATCTAGAGACGACGTTAGGAGTCTGTTCAGTATGTTGTACAGAGCATTTGCAGGGACTCCTTAAAAAAGCTTAAGTATTATTCTTCAGTGCTTCAGCAGTCAGTTTATGTTTTCTTACAATGCTGTTACATGCTTGGCCTGAACTATGTGAAGCCTCCATTTTATTCAGGTTACACTCTTAAATATAATCACCTCCTGCTCAAAAAAACTTCCCTTGACTTTGCTGCCCCCTTAAATTACTGTCATCTCCAATTACTCCATTTCAATGGCAAACCCCTACAAAGTATATCATCACTTTTTTCAACTACCAAATTAACAAAACAAAATGCAATAATTATGGTAAAGATTGAAAAGAGCTGTAACAGTAAAACATATAGCATTTTTTATATGTCAGACACTGTGTCTTGGTGATTTACATACATTAGCTCATTTAAATTTTACAACAATCCTATGAGGAAGGTACTATTATTGCCCCTATTTCAGAGATGTGGATACTGAGGCACAGAGCTTAAGTGACTTGTCTAAGCTTACACTGTTAGGAAGTGGCACAGCCGAGATGTGAACCTAGGCACTCTGGCTCCTGTGTCTATGCACCATAATATTGTGCAGTGAAATTAGTATCCTTATTCACTGCTGGTGGCATTGTGTATTAGTTCAGCCTCAAAAAGTTAAACACGGAGTTACCATATGAGCGAGTAATTCCACGTCTATATATATACCTATATATCCTATATTTAAGAGAACTGAAGGAGCCAGCCTGGTGGTGTAGTGGTTAAGTTCACATACTCTGCTTCAGCAGCCCGGGGTTCACGGGTTCGGATCCCAGGCGCGGACCGATGCACCGCTTGTCAAGCCATGCTGTGGCGGCGTCCCATATAAAGTAGAGAAAGATGGGCACGGATGTTAGCTCAGGGCCAATCTTCCTCAGCAAAAAGAGGAGACTTGGCAACAGATGTTAGCTCAGGGCTAATCTTCCTCACACACACAAAAAAAGAGAACTGAAAACATATGTACAAAAACTTGTACATGAATGTTCATAGCAGCATTACTCATAATAGCAAAAAAGTGGGAATAATACAAATGTCCATTAATTTTGAGTGGATAAACAAAATGTGGTATACCCATGCATGGGAATATTATTCAGCCAGAAAAAGGAATGAAGTGCTGATACATGCTACAACTTGGATGAACCCTGAAAACCTTATGCTAAGTGAAAGAAGCCAGATGCAAAAGACCATATATTGTGTGACTCCATTTATGTGGAATGTCTAGAATAGGTAAATCTATTGAGACAGAAAGCAGATTTGGGCTGCCAGGGGCTGGGGGAAGGGGGAGAATGGGGAGTGACTGCTACTGGGTACAGAGTTTACTACTGTTTATTGAATGCTAACTATGTGCCAGACACTGTGCTAAGAGCCTAAATACATTTTCTCATTCAGTCTTCACAATCTCATAAGTTAGATGGCTTTAGTCGTATGGTAAACATGATAAAAGTAAGCTTTGGAGAGGATAAAGAGCGACAGTGACAGAGCTGGACATCGAATCTACTTGTGCTAATGCTAGAGTCTGTGCATTCAAATGCTATTCCCCACTTCTTTTATCAGTTGTTACCCTCCCTTAAAGAGTCAATGCTCCACATGGCTTTGCTCCTGTGGCACATAGACTACCTTGGCAACCTATCCACTCCCGCAACTGGAAACAGGGATGCTGGTGAGATTTCCCTATCCAGTCATTCAACAAATAGTGTCTGGAATGTAGCACCCAAGTTCCAGAATACTGAGGGCTGGTGCTGAGAGCATCAAGGCAAGCCAAGGAGGTCGGTGTAGTGTTCACTCATCAGCTGAGCCTGGGGAAGGGTAGACACCACCTCCCTGATGTGGTGATCAGCCAGGGCTAAGAGCAGGGACCTTCCTCATGGACCTTCTTCAAGGCCAGAGCCTGCTGAAGTCCATGCTATTCTCCATTTAGTAGCAAAGAACAGAGTGCCAACAGTTCCTCAAACACTCTCTCAGTGAGACTGGGAGAGAGGCTTGACCTACTCAAGATAAAAATTGCTGGTGGGAGTGAGAAGAAATAGACATATGTCAGAGCAGCAAGGGAGAGAGACAGCTCTGTCCAAAAATAAATTAGTAACTATGGTCGAGTCTCCTCTTTTTCGTTTCCTGTCTGAACCTTTTTGGCACTTTAATGGTGGCAATTTAACAGATGAGGAGACTGAGGCTCTAACAGATTAAAAAACTGTCTGTGTTGAGATTCAAACGGAGAAAAGAAAAAAAAAAAAAGTCCACCCTCAACATCAAACCTATTTTGCAAGTAGAAAAGCCCTTAAAAATGTTTGTAACTGTGGATAATATGTTTAAGTGACAACCCCTCATGAGACACATTCTCTTCTCGGAAACAGACTCAGTGGTGGTTGACTATTTCTGGAGAATAACAGGGAGATGGCTCATTAAACTCTATCGAAGCTTAGCTCAGCTCAGCGCAGGAGCATGGATTCCTCATATACGTAGGTAACTGACTAATCTCATTGAGGCCTTTAAATGAGATTTCCATTCTGCTTCCTCTGCCTCCCCTCAAAATCTGACAGCTGAGTTGCTGTGGCTTTGAACCTGCCTCTTTAACCTGTCTGTCCCAAGTGCCTGGCCAGGAATCCAGGCCTTGGGTCAGAAGTGCGGACCCTTTAAAGAAGCCGAGGGCTGCGCTGATTGGCTGAGGCTCGGAATCTACTGTCATGCCAGCCAATCCCGAGGCTCTGCGGGGCGAGGCCAGGTCACTGCCGCGGTCTAGGGAACCCCGGGCCCAGAGGCCTCTGCCGCGTTCACCGTGGTCCCCGCGCTCTCGCCGTCCGCCGCCCAGTGAGTGAGCGCCGGTCGTGCGGGACGGGCCGGCCGCAGGCAGGTGGGGAGGGCGGGTCCGTGCGGCCGCGTCTGCAGGCGCCGACTCCGGGGCCCCGGGCTTGCCCAGCCGCGCTGGGCGCCCGCTCCTCGTGAGCGCCCGCGCTTGGCTCGCCTCCGGCTCCCAGTGAGACCAGTATCGCCAGCCTCGGTTCAGAAGAGTCTGTTCTCGTCTCAAGGACTCCTGGCCTCTCCCGTAACGTTGTAATCGAGTTGGGGAAAGAAGGCAGAGCATTATCAACGGAAATCAGCACGTCACTGCAGGAAGTTCCCAAGTTACAGTAACTGGGTCCAGGGAGCGCGGGTGGAGTTAAATTAGGGAAAACCTCCCGGAAGCTGTGGGTTCGGTCCTGGAATTTGCAGGGGAAGTGGGCTAGTTTGAACAGAACGCGCGGGCTAGACTTTGCAGGGGAAGTGGCCTAGTCTGAATGGAACACAGACTTATGGGAAATTATTGTAATTATGCAACCAGTCATAAATGTAGGTAGTTAATGTGTCATTTGATCAGGAAATAAGTCAGTAAGGAAATTTGGATGACAGAGGTCATGAAATTATCCAGATCCCCAGGGGTGACTGGAAGAAGGCGGCCTGGAACTTGCAGCCCCAATACTCCTCCTCAGAAATACCCCTTCCATTGTAATCTATAGCACAGCTGAGGCAGGGCTGGAGCACTAAAGAGCCCTTTCTAAGATCTTAGGAGTAATCAAAGGGAAAATGAAGGCAAAAGGGACCCAAATCAGCATTCTCAGCCCTCTGGGACACACTGGTGTCTAAGTTATAAGTAGCAAGACATTCGTCACCAATGAGAAAGTGTTGGAATTTTGCAAAGACTTATACAATTGAGTGAATTCAAAGTTATCCCTATTGCAAGGTCACTCTTGCTTCTTTTCTTTTTTTCCAGTTTTATGGAGAAATAATTGACATACATCCCTGTATAAGTTTAAGGCATACTGCATAATGGTTCGATTTACATATATTGTGAAATGGTTACCACAATAGGTTTGGCTAATATCCATCATCTCATATAGATGCAATAAAAGGAATAAAAATTCTCCTTGTGATAAGAAGTCTTAGAATTTACTCTCTGAACAACTTTCCTATATATCATACAGCAGTGTCAACTATAGTCATCATTTCTGATATACATTTGAGTGGGAGAGAGAGAGCTGAGAGTATTCTGAACACCCCTAAGGAACCTCCCAGACTTGGGAAAATGGCTTTGATAGGGTGGGAAAGGAAGGGGAGGTTGAAAGTACTGAACTCCAGGGCATAGTTTATAAGATGTGGTGCAATCATTACCAGGTGTGGTCTTCACTGAGGACCACGGGGAAGCTCTTCTTCCTGCTTGGCTTCTACTTTTAACTCTTAAGAGCATCGCTTAACACATCCAGACTACAATCCAGACCCAAGAAAGCAAGGCCCAGAAAGAGGTAAGCCTATGTCCTAACTTTCCAAATAGATTCTCTTCCTTAGGTGGCTGACAGGAGGACTGTCCCTGCACTTCAGGGGGGATCCTACCCTCTATAAATAGGGGCACTGTCAGAGACACAGCTCTGTGACAGACAGTGTGTGTGTGTATATGTGTTTAGGAATGGGATTAGAGGACAGTTGTTTTCTTTATAAACGTTTGCAGCATGTGTAAAACTTCAATCATCCACTTCTGTGTGCAGAAGAAAAATAAAGAATGGCAAGTGACCTGAGCCATAGTTTCTCTTGTATCACTCATGCTTTCTGCAAACATTTATGAGAAAGAGACACCATGGAGACTGCCAAGATGAGTAATATACTGCTCCTGCCTTCAGGCAAGTTCTGGTCTGCTGTAAGAGACAATTGACATGGAGCTGTCAGAGTTTGGAGAAAGGAAAGAACTTCCGCTAGATCTTTCCACCCTAGTGGGTAGCCTCTAACTCTGGTATTAGGATGGAGTGGGGCAGTGGCAGAGGGGGAGGGAAACCTCATGACCTCCCAGGGATGTGCCCCTTCTCTGGTGAGTGGTTGCCTGTGCCCAGCATTGAAGCTGACTCTGGCACAGAGGCCCCTGTAATTATGGGGTATGTCTTTGGCAAGAATACAGGGAAGCCACTGAAGTCTAGCTTGCAGTTCCCACTCACCTGGAGCCCCATTAGCAGGGATAACCCATTCCACTTGGCATGAAATGCCCTGCTTCTCCCCCATCTTCTCCCAAGTTAGTGAGAACCCAGGATTTCCTGATAAGGATATGGAAAATAGGAGCTCTGCTGGATTTCCTGCAGAATACTGTAAATCCTGGGTGGAAAATATTATGACCGGCCACTCTGACCTGAGGTTCACAACCCTGCTCCACAGCCTACCAAAGAAAATCAGCAACATTGTTGAGGAGGGGAGAGCAATTGTAACTTCCCTGACTTTTGCAGTCTTCTGAAAGTAAAATCAACAACTAACTGAAGGTCTTCTGTACCTACCCAATTGAATTAAGAACAAAAAATTGGAGTTCTGGCCTACCTAGAATTGACAGTCCACTTAAGAACTTCTTAATTAAATAAACAAGGTAGATAATACTATGTATTCATTTAAAAATTGTGTTTCCCAGGACATTTAAGTATCCTCTGTTTTTCCCCTTTTTAGAACCTCAGTAGTGGCTTGAAGAGAACAAAGATGAAGCTAGAGGAGGATAGTCAAGGGATGTCAGCAATGGGTGGATGGAAATAGGGAGTGTGTAGGAGAAGGGCAGAGATTACAGAGAGTACTATATTGATATAGTCACCTTGAGACACCTAAAACACAAATGCAAGGAGCACAAACAATTCTGTCCTCAAGGTGCACAATGCATCTTCTGAATCACCACTCCTGAGAAGCAAAGGTTCTATCATCAAAATATCCACCCTGCCCCTCACAAAAAAGAGAGGATTTTTTTGTTTGCTTGTTTTAAACTCTTCAGTTCTTTAAGATTTACAGTAGGATGTAAAATCAGGAAACATGGAGCCATGTACTTCAGAACAGGAGAAGATTTTAGAAATCATCTAGTTCCATCAGCTGGTCTTTGAGTAAATGATGTCCAGGCTGGTTAAGTTTGCCTAAGATCAGACAGCTAGTTAGGAGCAAGGACTAGAATCCACACTGTGTTCCCAGGTGAGAAATTTTTTTTTATGTTGTTAGAAGCTCATGGTAGCTCAAAGCACAGCATATGAGGATGAATGTAGAATATATTGTTTTAAGCCCCTTTGCTTTTTTACATTTTAGGTCAAGATGGGGTTTATATTTTCAAAATCTATGAATGAAAACATGAAAAACCAACAGGAGTTCATGGTTACGCATGCTCAACTTCAGGTACATTTTCAAATAATTAAGCTTTTATGTTGTTACAGTGGTTAAAATTTCTACCACATGCATTCCAGCAGTATGTTCTTTTTGACTCAAAAGGTAAATGCTCTTGAAGCTCCATCCTCAAAGCCAAGATGAAATGGATTATTAATTATCTGGTGAATGGGCTTGTTGAAATCTCCAGTCCAGATACTTATGTAAAAATTTCCATACTGTGGGAAGATATAACTGCTTAGAGTATAGGGTCGGCAGAATGATGGCCCCCTCAAAGATCTATCTCTGCATCCTGATCCCCTGTGAATATGTTACATTGGCAAAAGGGACTTTGCAATGTGATTAAGTTAAGGAGTTTGAGATGGGGAAGATCCTGGATTATCTGGATGGGCTCAATGTAATCACAAGGTCCTTATAAGTGAAAGAGGGAGGCAAGAGAGTCAGAGTCAGAGAGAGAGGTTTGAAGATGCTACACTGCTGGCTTTGAAGATGGAGTAAAGGGCCATGAGCCGAGGAATTCAGGCAGCCTCTAAAAGCTGGAAAGGCAAGGATATGGCTTCTCCCCTAGAGTCTCCAGAGGGAACACAGTCCCATCAGCCCATCTGGGACTTCTGACCTCCAGAACTGTAAGATAATAAATTTGTTTTATTGTTTTAAGCCACTAAGTTTGATAATTTGTTATAGCAGGAATAGGAAATTAATAGAGTGTGAAAACTTGACACTGGATTTATAAATAGGCTGGATAAAAAAGATCAAAGCAAAGTAGAAAACTGTCTAGTTGCCTAATATAAGTTAGTATTTTAAAATGTATGTCAGGAAGCTGGCCTGGTGGTAGAGTGGTTAAGTTCATGCGCTCTGCTTTGGTGACCCAAGGGTCACAGGTTCGAATCCCGGGTGTGGACCCACACACCACTTATCAAGCCATGCTGTGGCAGGTGTTCCACATATAGAGTAGACGAAGATGGGCACAGATGTTAGCCCAGGGCCAGTCTTCCTCAGCAAAAAGAGGAGGATTGGCAATGGATGTTGGCTCAGGGCTGATCTTCCTCACCAAAAAAAAAAAAAGTGTTGTATGTCAACATGAAGTGCTAAAAGTTTGACCAGATTTCCTAAGATTTCCAACAAAAATCTCTCTCTAGGCCTCTGGTTCATTCTGACCCTGGGAGAAGGTCCTACTGCGAGACCATAGTGAGTGGTTAAAAGTGAGGACTAAAGCCAGACTGCCTGGGTTTGAATCCCACCTCTGCCCCTGACTAATTGTGTGACTTGTGCCTTAGTCTCCTAATCTGTAAACTGTAAGTGACAGTATCCTCTTCAGTGTTGTTTTGAGAAGTAAAGATGATAGTTTATAGAGTATATAGAACAATGGCTCAAGTCTTTAGGACAATGTCTCTCACTCTGTAAGTATTAGTTGTTGCTATTGTTATTATTGCTAATAAACAGTGATAAGAGTGTCTTGTGCAGTAAAAAAACTTCTTTTGGGGGAATGGAATAATTGAAAGAATGGGCAACTGAGTTATTGTAACAGGGCAAAGTGACCTAGGGGAGACCAAACATTAGGTGTCTGAACCAGCTAAATATGTCACATACTGAGAGAGTCCTTGTCCAAGACCTCCGGAAACTACAGGGCTTTTTCTCTTATGTCAGTCCCGATGAAGTCAGGGTCTGTGAAGGGTTTTGGATTTTACCCTACTTGCAAGCTGACAGATTAGCCTGTGCCTATCTCATGGACGCTGGCAGAACACAGGAGACACCTACATCAGAGACACGGGGCGTTATTACTCACAGCACATCAAGCAGCATGATCATGGGGTTGGTGTCAGTTCCCCATGCCCCTCAGGCCTCACAGAGGTGAGAAAGATGGGCTTGTGTGCAGTGCATGCAGTGAGTTTGTGACACATTTGAGGAACAATGGGCTTGGGGAATCTGCTGCTTTTATAGTGAGTGGTGAGCTGGTGGAGTTGGCTGGGGGTGGGGGTGGGTGGGGAGTGGGTGGGTGGGAGGGGTGTTGACTTCATTCCTCAAGGTTGTTCACTGCAAACACAACCCAGAGAAATGGCCTGAACAAAGAGCAGTCTGGACCTTGCATTCTTGGCCTAGTCAGCAAGAATGTGCAGGGACATTCAAGGCTCATGGCGGATTGCCCCTCCCAAAAACCTGCCCCTCAGCCAGACTGACCAGAGCTTTGAGAACAGCCTTGATTTCTGCCTACTGATCCTGTCAACCACTATAGCTTGTGCTGAGGTCAAACGGGCAGGAGCACTATTGGTACCATCAGTTTTCAGCTTAGTTGAACCAAAGGTGAACCAGGCCCAGGCATTTAGGAGAATCTCTGTGAATCCAAGGGCCCTACTGAGCCAGTAGCTTTGCTTCAGGTGGCAGAGTGGGGAACAGTTTTTCCCAAAAAGGTAGCTCCTACTCCTCTATGCAAAACTGAGATGACAATAGGGCCAGGCCATACCCTCAAATACATTCTCATTTGACCAGCAAATGGGCCCTTTCCTTGTTGTTGTCATGTGCTTGTTGACCCAACCCAAATGGGGATGTCAGGCCTGAGAGTCACAAGGCCCCCATGGGTCAGGTGTTCATCTTTAACAAAAGCTCAGTAGTAGGCCAATAGCTACCTCCCCTTTTTGAAAGTAGTATGTTATGGGTTGAATTGTGTCCCTTGCAAATTCATGTGTTAAAGTCCTGACCCCCACTACCTCAGAATGTGACCTTATTTGGAGACAGAGTCTTTACAGAGGTAATCAAGTGAAAATGAGGTCACTAGGGTAGACCCTAATCCATTATGACTGGTGTCCTTATAGAAAGGGGAAATTTGGTCACAGAGACATGAATACAGGGAGAATGCCACGTGAATATGAAGTTGACCATTTACAAGCCACTGACACCTTAATTTTGGACTTCCAGCCTCCAGAACTGAGACAATAAGTTTCCATTGCTTAAGCCACCCACTTTGTGGTACTTTGTGAAACTAACACAGGATGCATCTGATGCCTGTGTTCGGCAGGTGGTGCTGCTGCACTGGGCAATGGCCTCTCTGGAGCTGGGCTGTGATTTTTTTCTTTTTCCCCCGGGATTCTGTATTGTTTCTGTTAGACCATCTGGAATCAGGGTCAGGGAATCCTGAATGAGAGAGTGTCCTTTCATCACTATGAATATTTACAATATAAGCGAGTAACACATTGATTTCATTATGCATTTATATGTGGGGGACACAACTGGGGTATCTTGAATCGGCTCAAAGGTCACTTTAATTCCCATCCTCACTGAAAACTTTGCTCAAATCCTATCAGTTGAATTCCAGTGCTTTTTTTTTTCCTTTGGGAACACAGACCAAAGAATTTAACATAGGTACTTCAGGGGTTATCTTAATAGTTTCAGGAGATTATGCTCTCTCTCAGCTGGGGTAGACAGGGGAGTGCAAAAGGGCAATGATTGCTTTTTGCCCTTTAGCTCCTCATCCCAGAATCAGTGCTGCTTCCTCCCCTGTGCACCCCTGGCCTCCAGAGAGCACTGGGGTTCAGGGGCATCATTCTTTCAGCCTTGACTGGAGCCATTGCTCTGCCCTGCAATGGGCTGGAATTGACCTCATGTCCCAGAGTCCCTAGGACTGAGCAGGACTGTAAATAGAAGGAATGGGCCACTGGGGTGGAAGACACATGTCTTTTTAAGTTTTTCAAAGGGCAGGATTTTTTAAAATCCTGATTGAAACACTACGCCTACTAATATCTTTAGCCTATGATGGCATATCTTTTGGCTTTTTTCTTATTTAATGGCACCTCAATAAAAAGGGTAAATAGAAGAAATAAAGCAAAACTTTTATTAAAGAAAATCCTAATAACTAGAATCCTTTTCCCAGTGGGTTTTTTTTTAGTTCTACTTTTTTTTTTGGTTAACAAAAGATAAATCATAACTCAATAATTCCATATTATTGTTTGTTTCTTTCAGGGGAAAGGACCAGAATTAGAGATTCAGCTACATCTTATACCAGTGGCAAGGTTCTCAAATCTGACTGTACATTCAATTCGCCCTGGAGCTTTTGGATGTTTAGGTCCCACCCCAGATCAATCAGCTCTCTTCGTGGCTGGACATGTTATTGTTTTAAGCTCTCCAGGGCACTGTAATGCACATCCTGGGTTGAGAACCTTTGCCCTTTCCTTTTCAATGATGTTACATAATTGTAAGGGGTGATTGCCAATGATTTAATATAATGTATATTGGAGATGGAACCAAATAAGTTCTCAATTCAAGTAAGTTAATCATGAAATTAAATCAATCACTGGAGCCAGGTTAATAAAAATTTATAAAAGGGGGCTGGCCTAGTTCAGTTCAGTGTACTCTGGTTTGGCAGCCTGGGTTTGTGGGTTCAGATTCCAGGCATGGACCTACACCACTCATCAAGCAATGCTGTGGCAGCAACCTACATACAAAAATTAGAGGCAGATTGGCACGGATGTCAGCTTAGCACCAATCTTCCTCACCAAAAAAAACAAAAAGAAAAAATTTATAAAAGGCTTCAAATAGAAAAGTTTTCTTTAACAATTTTGGTTCAAATTGAGCTGGAGGGGATTCACACTACTAGTTATAATGATGTTTTCAGATAACCATCAAACTTTGGTTTCCCACTGCTTTGTCTAGCCTTTGTTACTGAGGATCGTGGATGGATGTCTCAGTCAAGTATCACTAAGGTGAAAATGAATACTTCCTTAAAAGGCCAGTAGATGGCACACCTAAACTAATTTTATATCACCTGAGTGGCCAGAAAAGCATTTTGATGTTATAGAATAGGATGGAAACTGGAAGCATAAAGCAGAAAGAATGAAGGAAGAAAAGATTCCATAGGTCCTTGCTGCGCTATTTCTCATGCTATGTACACAAGGCAGTTATGGTCCATGTAAAGATTAGTCAAACAAAGTTTATTAGTCAAAGTCTATTCATTGTTTATTGTGTGCAGGCAACAAACTAAAGATTGAAAACAAACAAACAAACATGAGGCCAGCCTTTGACCTGTATGTCTATTGTTAGAGTTTGGTGTTAAGGAAATGAAGTCTAGTTATAAGCTAAAAATATCATTATTCATATATATAAAATAATGTGCTACATGCTAAGCAGGATTCAGAAATGTATAAGGTATAGACTCTATATTCAAGGAACCTCTCATCTAATTTGGTGGGTAGAGGGCAAGGTATGCTGCAAATAACCAGATATTTGTTTGTATGTATGTGGTAGGCAGAACACTGGCCCCCTAAAGATGTCTACACCCTAATATTCATTGGTGGGATCCTACATGCAACAATTATTACTGGTGGTATTTGCCTAATGATGATTTTGTATCTCCTTCATTCCATCTATATATATTCATTGGAAAAGCTGTCCTTCTCCATGTATTTATTTATTCAATGATTTATATCAATATGTTCTCATGGACATTTTATTCTATGGGTTATCACCTAGTACCATCATTATTTATTTTGTGGCTTAAATTGTTCCAGCTTTGGCTATTGGAAACTCCTTCCAGTTGGCTCCTATGTCCTTTTGACATACTCTATCCTTTTTTGATTACTTGCTTATTTTCTGTGATCATAAGATATTCCATATATATTGCCCCTGCCCCAGGCCTGAATTAATAACTTATTCAAGGAATCCTAGTTCTTTTTATTGGGGAATGGTCTTTAGAAGTCAAGATCTGGGCTCTAGGTATGCTTTTTGCTATGGCCATTGTTCCTAGATCCTCTCAGCAAACATAGGTACACATACTAACCCATGCATATACAGACATTTATACCCATTTCTGTATCTACCTATAAGTATATATATTCTAAAATATGAGTTCATACTGATGTCTCTGATTCCAATCCAGTGTGATGTTTCATTCTAGCCTTTCCCCTTTCTTTATTTGTAAGTTTTTTCTCAGAAAATGAGAAACCTGGCTCTCATTTTCTACAATATATTTACTTCAATCCCACTGGACACATAAAGTAGTTACAGAATTGCCAGTACTGTACATACCCCTGTGAGAAACAGATTCACTAACTAGGGTACATTGTTTGTATGTTCTTTTTGTCTTTACAGTATCCAGTCCAAATACTGTTCTCCTGTTAATTAGATTAATTCTTCCTGGGCTCCTTCAATGTGGTTAGGTTATTTATTTGTAGTAGTTATACTTTGTATTCTCTCCACATCCTGGTTATACTTTGTTCTAATAGTCAAAGCTATACAAAAAGATAGACTCCAAGAAGTGTGGCTCCCTCGTCATCCCTACTAACCTATTCCTGTCCCCTCTTCTTTATAGAGCACTTTCCCATACTCTCTCTCTCTATGGGGTGTCTAATCTATTTAATCCTTGGTTTACCCTTCCTGCATTTCTTTTGTGCAATGAACAGATGCACATATATTTTCTTATGTCCCTTTCTGTCTTACTCAAAGGGTAGCATACCATTGATACCCTTCTGTACCTTGCTTTTTCCATTTAACAGAATATCCTGGAAATCATTCCAAGTCAGTTCATAGAGATCACCCTCATTTTTTAAACAGTTGCACAGTACTCCATTGTGTGGATATGTCATAATTTATTCAAATTCTGTATGAGCATTGTATTAGTTTCCTATTGCTGTGACAAATTATCACAAACTTAGTGTCTTAAAGCAACACAAATTAATTTTCTTACAGTTCTGGAGGCCAGAAGTTTGAAATGGGTCTCAGTGAACGAAAATCAAAGTGTCAGCAGGACTGCATTCCTTCTGGAGGGTCTAGGGGAGAACCCCTTTCCTTGCCTTTTCCAATTTCTAGAAGCCACCTGAATTCCTTGGCTCATGTCCCCTTCCTCCCTCTTTAAGCCAGCAGTGTAGCCTCTTCATCTGTCTCTAACTCTTACTCTCTTGCCTCCATCCTTCACTTATAGGGACCCTTGTGATTACATTGGGGCCACTTCGATAATTCAGGATAAGCTCTTCATCATAAAACCCTTAATTTATTCACATCTGCCAAGTCCCCTTTTGCCATGTAAGGTAATATATTCACAGGTTGTGGATTTAAGACATGGACTTCTGTGGGGGGCCATTATTCTGCCTACCACAGGTACATAGGTTATTTCCAATATTTTGCTATTACAAACAGTGCTGCAATGAATAACCACATTTTTTGCTCTTGGAGGTATATCTTCAGGGTAGATTTCTAGAAGTGGGATTGCTGAGTCAAAGGCAGGTGCCTGTGTAGTTTTGTTGGGTATTGCCACATTTCCCTTCAGAAGGGTTGTACAAATTTGAGAGTGCCTGTTTTCCCTAAGTCTCACCAACAGAGACTTTTAAAATTTTTGCTTTTTAATTTTTGCCAGTCCAACAGGCAAGAAATGGTATCTCAGTCTTGATTTAATTAGCATTTCTTTAATTATGAGTGAACTTGATTATTTTCTCACAAGTTTGAGGGCCATTTATATATCTTGTTTTTATGAATTGCCTGTTCATTGGGTTTTTGTCCCCTGTCCCTCAGTTTTTAAGAGTTCTTTATACATTAGGGATATTGACCTCTTGTCTGTGGACTACATTGCAAATATTTTCTCCCAGATTGTCATTTGTCTTTGACTTTGTTTAGGGTGGGATTTTTTTTTTGCCATGAAAAATATTTTAAAATTTTATGTATTCAAATTAACAGTCCATTATTTTGTTGCCTCTGCATTTTGAGTCTCTATATAGAAAGTCTTGCCAAAGTTAAAGAGATAGCCACCCATGTTTCCCTCTGGTACTTGTATAGCTTCATTTATGTACGTTTAGATCCCTGATCCACTTGGAGTTTGTTCTTATATATGGTGGGAGATATGAATCCAACTTTATCTTTTCCCAAATGACTACTTAAAAGTTTATTTAAAGTCTATTTATTTCAAAATCCATCTTGGAGCCGGCCCGGTGGCATAGTGGTTAAGTTCGTACACTGCTTTGGTGGGCCAGGGTTTGCAGGTTCGGATCCCAGGTGTGGACCTACATCGCTCATCAAGCCATGCTGTGGCAGTGTCCAACATACAAAAGAGAGGAAGATGGGCACAGATGTTAGCTCAGGGACAATCTTCCTCACCAAAAAAAAAAAAAAAAGTCCATCTTTACCCCCAGTAATTTGAGATGTCACCTTTACTAAGCTTCTATATGAACTGGGTCTGTCTCTAGACACACTATTCCACTGGCCAATTTGTCTATTCATGTACCCTACCAAACTATTGTAATTATAGATGCTTTATAGTATGTTTTAATACCTGGTTAAGCCAGTACGCCTTGTAGTTTACCTTTTCAATGTTTATTACATGTTTGCTTTTTCATAGAAACTTTAGTATCAACTTGTCCAAATCTATAAAATAGTTTGTTGATTCTTTTATTGGAATTGCATGCATTTATAAATTTATTTAGGAGGAACTGTTGAGTCATCCTATCTAAGAACAGGGGATGTTTTTCCATTTGTTTGAGTCTATTTTTATGTATTCTGGGAGTCTATAAATTAATTACAGGCTAAACCAAACATTTTTTATGAAGAAAGGAAATATTTAAGCTAAATTAAAAATTTTCCTGTAAATGATTATAAAAATATTCTTGCTGTTGAATTTCTTGCCTATATGGCAAGGGACTATGTTAGCAATTCATATGATGGAGGGCCATTGTTACTCTGAAATGTGTGAGACTGAAGAGTAGTAAGAGAGAGAATGACAGAACTTCTAGGCAGGTTGGGGTGGCACACGGGAAATCTAGAAAAGAAAACTGGGCCCCAGACTGCTGCCTACTGGATTTAAGGCCAGGATATGGCTGCTAAGGGCTGTGGATTTACTCTCCTTTGTGCAATGGGAAGTTCACAGGCAATGAAGTCAGACACACCTGGGGCCAACCCTGGTTTCATCACTGACTGGTTGTATGACCTTGGAGAAATGACGTAGGCTCTCTGAGCCTCAACTTCATGCTAAGATGGGGAGGACACCCAAGTAGTAGCTTGTATGGCAGAGAAGATGCTCAATAAATGTTCCCTTCTTTCCCATTTATCTACTTTCCTCTCTCTTATTTGCTCACAGTCACTACTTCATTCTTCCTTCCATCTCTAATTTCATTCTCCATTTTTCATTCTTTATCATTTTTTTATCTTTCCCCATCTCTATATGTTCAATTCTGTGGTCAGGCATATGCTTTTCTTTCTCCTCTGCCTTGCAGGTTGTTTAGCACTTTAAATAATCAATCCTGGTAATGGGGCCCGTCAGCCCCACAGCCTCTCATAGGCGCTCCCAATTCCAGTGGGCATGCTCAGCCCTGAGACACTAAGAGACCTTTGCAAGTGTCCCCTCTAGAGCCATGGCAGAACCTAAGTCATTCTGAAAGGTTCCTGCGGCCTGATCCAGAGGACACAGATGTATTCCTGTGTGCCCACCTTGGTACAAAAAGGAATTGCTTCTTGTTCATTCCTTTTGCACATACGATATTTCAGGGTTCATATGCTGCTTTTCCCCCAGGAAATTTCAGAACAAAAAAAAAATCCCAGTTTAAAATGCATTCACTAAATATCAATTTTCTTGTGATGTATGTGGAACATTGCAAAGAAATTGGCACAAATTTAGGAAGAACCAGAGTAATTGAAGGAAAAATGTTCCTCTTTCTTAAGAATCATGTATTTAAATTTGACTAACTATAATAACTATTTAAAGTATGCTTTTATTATAATCATTGAATAAAAATATTTCCTGTTTCCAATTTTTCTTGTCAAGAGATTTGACACCTATTCCAATACTCAACTAATATTGATTTGTACATAACCATAATTTCTTATTAAAATTTTTTTAAAAAGTGATTTAAAATTTGTTGCCCATCTTAATACTTTCTAAGACCTTTGGATCTGATCTAAACCAGAACTCTGAAAACGTTCTCTCGTGCAGAATCAAATCATTATTTCATATAAATCAGGTCACCATTTTGTCGGTTATTCTGTTTGACCCCCTCTCCCTGCCCCCACCTAGATCCACTCTCTGCCCTTCCCTGCCCTGTGTCCTGGGGGTCTACCCTCAGCCTTGCTTCTCCCAGGCTCCCTTGCCGTCTGGCTTGAGGTTGGACTCAGCCAATGGGAGGCACCAGCAGGAGCTTGGAGGGTGAGAAGACAGTGAGTTTAGGTATGTGCTTCTGGAGGGGGCAGAGGTTTCCCAGAGCCACAGTTCTTTTCAGGCCTTGTCTCTTCCATAGCTCCATCTCTCCCTGGGCTCTGGTTAACACTGTGTCCTTCCCTTTCCCCTTCCAGCCTAGGAGTGTTCATGGCTTTCTGCTGTTTGTCAGCCCCTGGGTACCTCACTATCCTTTGTGGTTACCTTAAACCCTGCCCACAGTTGGTGCAGTCCCTTCATTAAATTCTTCTCAGTTAAACTCTTTTGAGGGAGTGTGCTCTCTACCTCCTGTCAACACCGTGCAAACAAAATAACGGATATGTTCATATTTTTATTATGAATAACTATTTAAAAGATACCCGCATTTATCATGAACACTAAAAATATACACTTTTTAATTAATATGTATTAAACTGTAACAATGCTTCTGGCAATTGTAGATTTAATGTGATGCTTCCAAAACTGTGTGAGATACATGCTAAAATTACAAACTGAAAATTTGGGTCAGACTTTGCTCTGAGTCTGCACTCAATTGAGCTCTCTGACTAGTTGGTAATTTCTTTTCCAAATCCCACCTTGGGTGTGTACATCAAATGAAATGAGAAGTGTCTGTGCTGACCAAAGAGAAAAGATCTAGAAGTCAAGCATGTTACATGGAATTTACAACAGAGCAGCTGCTTCTTTAATAAAATTGATGTCCCCTTTCAGATATAGATATTGAAACTACAGAGAAGTTATAAAACTACAACTTAGGTACATATCTAGAGCAAAGTTAAGCTAAATAGTGACTTCCAAATAGCTAGCTTCTTCAGCCGTATAACAATTAACAGTATAACATCAAGCTGAAGTAAATAATGCTGATTTATTTCATCCATGAGGGGTAAATATTGATCCCTAGGTGAAAGGCTCTGAAGAAAAAATTTTCTTGTTCATTTGTGAAGCTTATTTGATATTCTGGAGCCATTTCTAAACTTTCTCTGGAGTACAGGCCATAGAAATGTACTAGATATAAGCCGTCTTAATTTTCTACTGTGAATCTGCTGTATTCCAAATGCCATGCAACAGACAATCATGTTAGACAAAGTTTCAGTGTGAACAAATTAAAGTAGTTTTATAATGAAGCATAATCTAAAACATAATTTTTCTGGCCTTCCTACACTTAAACTTCTTATTGCTTAAATTATTATTTCTTTATATCTTTGGTGAGCTTATAGTGATGTCTATAGCACAGATTGGATAATAGAACACTAAACTTTTGTATTTGAAAGTGATAGGCTTAAATGTTCCTATCAATCACACACACAAAAAAGAGGTACAATCAACTCCAGCAATAGCAAATTTTCAAAAATAAAGTTTTAAAGTCAAAACATTATTTTTTAATTCTAATCCAATTATTTTATAATCTATCTAACTTGGTTTCTAGGATTTTTGAGGGTAAAGTCTCCCAATACCCCACATCTATACTTGTCCTTAAACTTAGGCATGAATTTGCAAAGCAGTGCCTCAGAGTATTTTTGGAAAAATATGTTGGAATTACATTATACTGCTGCCTAGCACTCTAATTGACATGTTAGCATTTCTATTTGCTTCTTATTAATGTTTATGTAAAGGATAGAACCCCAAAGAGAATATTCTGATACTGATTTATTTATTCAAGGCTGATTGAGCACTGACAGTATGTCAGGCCCTGTGGTAGTCAATGAGAATATAAAGATGAAAAGACAAAGTTGAGTAGTTTTATAACTCTTTGAATCTATTTGGTAAATTAATGATGTTAGTTTTAGGTTCATGGTTAGGTTCAGTTCAAGTATATATAGATATATACTTGAAAAAATATATATATATTTTTTTTTGGTGAGGAAGATTGGCCCTGAGCTAACATCTGTGCCCATCTTCCTCCATTTTCTATGTGGGATGCCGCCACAGCATGGCTTGATGAGTGGTGTGTAGGTCCACACCCAGGATCCAAACCTGCAAACCCCGGGCTGCCGAAGCGGAGCACGCAAACTCAAGCACTACGCCATTGGGCTGGCCCCCTGTTCCAGTATATTTACTGATGATAAATTAGAAATATGTGTGCCAATAAATTTTGGATTTATTACATTAATGGTAATATAATTTTATAATTTAAGATTAGCATTTTTGCTATGTATAGGCATATTCACTTGATTTTTAAATCATTGTACATACCTTGAATGTCAAATTATGTAATATAAAATATTTATTTTCAGTTATGTGTCCAAAAAGAAAACTATTAATTTGAAGCCATATTTGTTTTGAGGAAAATTTGAACGTGAGGGCTTTAAAGCTTAAGAAATTATATGGGAATGGGTCGTATGGGTGATTTTCCTCTCTTGAAAAATCTTTCTGCAAAATACAAACAAACAAAAAGTGCAATGAGAGCTGCAGCTACAGACCCCGTCCCTTAACAGGAGCAACTGCTAATCTACCCACAGGCTTTTGGTAAAAGGTTTTTTTGCACATGTTATAATAAAAATCAATTCCACCATAAGAACTGGTTGGGAATATACATTTTAATTGAATATTTTCTTCATATTTTTGATATTTAAATATCTGCATACTTAAAAGCTTTAGGAACTTGAAGGCAAAGGAAATTCTATTAGGTTAGATTTTTTTTTAAAAAAAAAACCTGTTAAAATTAATTCACTTCTAAGTAACACTTTGTTGGTATGCCCCTTTAATACATATGTCAATCAGCACTTTCAGTTGCAAGAACTGTCATTTTCAAGAACTGGAAACTTAAAACGCACAACTATGAAGAAAAGAGGAAAAAAAATCTGCCCGTTGTGATAGATAAAAGGGAAGAATGAGTAATGTTCAGAAACAAGGGATGTAAGCTATAATGAGGAAGGTGTTGTTTTGTCTACTTTATGTATTTCATTAGACAAAAAACTACTGCTATTGAACACCATAACGTGATTTGGTGTACTCACATGCTCTCTCTCTCTTTCTCCATATATATATATATATGTGTGTGTGTGTGTGTTTAAATATATATTTAAATAAATATATATGTTTAAATAAATATATATGTTTAAATAAATATATATTTAAATATGATATAATTTTGCCTAAAATTTTTAATGTAGGTATTTAAATTTAAATTTTTAAAAGAGGTATTTCAGATGTGGACCTCTCCAGTGAGAGGATCCCAAAGGCACATGTGTTTGCTTTGTGACCTTCACATTCCACCATGGGGTGGGGTGCAGTGGGAAAGAATATCAGTGTGTTCATAGCTTTATCAAACTGAAAAGCTAGAGCATCTAAGGAGTCATCACTTCAAAATCAAATTGTTGTCTTATGGACTTCACCAGGGGGAATCAAAGCAGTTGCTACAAAGAGGAAAGATCATTGCTCACTTCTCTGTTTTCCTTCCTCCACTGGAAGCCTTGTGCCACTTTCTTGATTTAACAGAATTAACTTTTTCCCCTGGACCATTTGACATGGTCCTTTTAGACAGTTTAGCATCTACACCTCTTCTGTGATTAAGAGCCTGTTTCTTCTAGGGGGTCCCTGGCAAGCTGAAGTTCCATGACTGGGCAGTAGGTTTCTCATTCTTCCTAAATCTGAGCAGCAAGGCATTTCTGGAGGATAAGTAATTTAACCCACACCTTAATAAAAGTCTGTCTACTTAATGTGTATGTGCTTGCACTTAACTACCATTAATTCTTGAATACGTCTCATGAAAATCAAAAAGACATAAATTCCCCTACTTTTGTATACAGCAACTATGTGAAGATAATCTTTCATTAAGTTTTCTTTTAGCAAAGTCTTTTCACAGCTAGGAAAATCTAATGTTTTGAGTGTAATGTTTTGTTGTAATAATGGCTTTCTAATAAAATAATTAGTAAAATAAAGCATGTTTGAATCTGACATTGCTGCAAAATTCTTGCAGAATGTGCAGAATGGAGGAGCCTTTGCCCTTGATCTCCACCCTTTGAACAATCACCACCTTCACAGAGGTGCCTGTTGCAGCCAGCAACACCTCAGATCACTGTTTGAAAATAGTTCACCTCTGTGCTCCATCTCAGGCAAAAAGAGAGTTGAAAAACAGACATGTATAATCAGTGCTAGAGGGAACTGTTGGTGAATTTTGTTTACAGCATCCAATATTTGGTTCTTTCTTGTAAATGAAAAGTTACTTTAAAAAAAACTTCTCATGAAACAGTCCTTACATTGGGAAGTTTCATTCAGTTATATTACTTCCAATTACTTCCCTCATCCTTTATTTTCTTACACCTGGAACATTCTTTTTTTTTTTTCCTCAGAGACTCTGTTGAAAAACTGGTAAATATATTTTGCCTCCTCTACTTTCTCTCTCCCTACCCTCCAACTGATCAGCAAGTAATGCAGGCTGCCTGTTCTTAATTCCCAGGAATTAAAAAAAACCCAGTCACTACATCAAGAAGTCTAGACCATTAAGCGTTTGAAAATTTTTGAAAAATCCTCTTAACAAAGGTAAATTATAATTAATGTGTTCACAGTTCCTTAGGAAAGGAATATATATGAAACATGGTGTTAATAACAAAAATAGCAACACTAGATAGAACGCTGGGCTAGGAAGATGGTCATTTCTACAGATTCACCAGTTGAAAGAGAAAGCATCTCAGTAAAGTGTAAGATTCTTTACTTCCCAAATCATCAGATGTCTAAATACAGTTATCACAATTCAGGTTTTTATGTTCATTTCCATGAAGACACAGGCTTGTATTTGATTAACCTTTTTGTTATTACCAATCTTAGAAATCTTTAAAATAGAAATATATTCTCTTTGAAACCTACCCAGAAAGAACTAGTTTTACTTTAAATCAACAAATGGTTAAATATTATGAGAAGGAAACTACTTGACTCCTTGAGTTTGCTGGTCCTTATTATCAGCTTGTTAAAGCAATAAAAACCTGAGTATAAATTACCAACTAGTAACAGCTTATCTGGAACCGAAAGAAAATAATAGATAAGAAAAAATGAAGATTGTTCTGTTAATCTACAATTCCCTTTGAGAAACCACATATCATCTGTTGCTAAGTAAAAAGTTAGATTAATGTCGAGAGACCATATTAAATTATAGAAGAAACTGCATTGTGGAGTAGGGTTATGAAAAACTAAGTAGAATTATTTACTCTTGCCTTATTGAGATTTTACAGCAACATTATTATTTCACAGTAACCATATTAAAATCAAGAGGAGGTATAAGAAATACATGGGTCTTTTAAAATTTATTTCATATTATTATGAGATGTTCATTGTTCAAACCGGCTATTTCTTGTTATTGGGTAGATGGTAGGAGAAAAATAAAGGGTATAGTTCTCCCCCAACCCCACCAAGAGGGAAAATGAAAATGGTGGGGTGAAGTCTCTTTATTGTATGTTGCAAATAGTTTTTAAAATTCATAAATTATTTTAATAAAGAAGTGTCACTAATACTAATAATAATAGCTAATTTTTACTGCATGCTTTTTAAATGCCAGCCACTATTCTGAGCATTTTATGTATTCTCTTATCTCATGATAACCTAATCAGGAGATCCTATTATTATTCCCATTTTATAGATGAGGAAACTGAAGCCCAGAGAAGTTAAATAGCTTGCCTCAAGTTACACAGCTGGTATGTAGTGGAGCCAAGATTCAAACCACGGAGTCTGACTACAGAATTTGCACTTTTACATAGCAATACTTTTCTCTTTCTGCTTGAAATATTTATTCATAAAACATATACAAAAGCCGGGACATTAACTAATATGAGAATGTGTTAACCTTAAACAGTTTGGCTTATGTAATAATCGCACAGTAATGATACAGTGAATAGGAAGTATGAGTAGCAGTTTTAAGACAAAATTTAGGATAAGCTGTGGAAATAAGGAACACACCCTTCTGGGACTTATTGTCAGTGGCTATTAGTTTATATGAGTATATCAACCCTAAGTGATTTGTGAGAATTATTATAGCATCTGTATTGTGAGCATCTATAACAACTAGACAAGTATCACTTAATTTATCCTAAGAGCCCCTTCCTGGAGTAGTCCTAAGGAAAGCAGATTATATAACTGTTATGATGTCTAAAATATAAATGGAAAAAAACCAAAGGCACAGAACAATCAAGAGATTTGTTCCAAAGTGTTCAGCCTATGTCTCGTTTGATTAAACCCTAGCTCCCCAGCATTGTTGTTCAAGAGATTTTCTGCCATTCCCCCTCTGGATCTCGTAGTACAAATGTCAGAGCTCTAAGAGGTGAGTTCAGTGCTGCCCAGGCCAGCCCAACTTCTCATCTCTGTGCATCCTTGCAGCTAAGGAGATTGGCCTAGGATTGCCCAGTTGAGGGGAACATGCCCCCACCCCGTTCATCATGGTAGCAGTGGGAAAGGGGCAGGTGCATCCAAATTACCTGTTGAGCTTTTCCAACTAACCCTGCTTCCCCCAGATTCTATACTGAACCCAGTAAGCACCAGCTTCAGGATGACTTGACTTGCTAAAAGGTTGAGGACAGCTGAGCTGGACAAAGTATGAAAAAAATAAACATTTCAGGACACATGTGGGGCTGCTTGCTTTGTTTCATGGTTTAACACAGTTAGGGGCCAACCTTACCGTTGCTTCAAGGCCGCAGACCCTGCCTTTGACTCTGGAGGACAATCTCAGAAATGTGTGCCACTGATCACAGGGTGATGCAGAAAAGGCAGAGCTGAATCAGTACCAGTTTATCACTGCTTCTGACCCAAGACCCTAAGAAAGGGCCAGTATGACGGTATCTTTGTACCCAACAGCATAGCTCATTGCATGTGACAAACTACTTTTGTGGAATTTTCTGACATGAAACCACAGTGTGCTACCCTCACAAAAAATATTGCAACAATCAAGATAAAGTTGGTATTACAGTGGGTTATGACTTTTGTTATCTTAGCCTTTTTATCCCAGGCAATGTTTTTTAACATCTTGGCTGTTTTCTATTCCATCTTGAGTAACCAAATGTCATAAATTGCAATTGCTTCAAAGATAAGTAATCTTATTTTGATCTAGCACAAATCAAACCATGTTGCATCATGCAAAGTTGTCTCAAATCAATGATTTTTAGATAAACTTAATGATGCTTTAAGCACACACAAACATTTAACCATTGGAGCCAAATTTTAAGATCTTTTGTGGCTAATATCAATTCAGCAAAGTATTTTTCTGGTTACTGCGATGTGCTATAAATCCTTCAATTGTTCTTAGAAAATCCTGCTACTTTGATATTTAGGATGGGGAGATCTAGTAGTGCAAAAGAACAAATGTCCTCTTTGTTACAATTTTCTGACAGTTAAGCATTGTTAATAGGATTTTTTTTTAAGATTTAGTCATTTTTTAATTTCAAAGACATTTAAAAAATTCTCCCCCAAAATGTTCCCACGTGACATGAGATGTGGAAGGTAGCACAGATGTAGATTTGACTAGTCATCACTATCCTTAGTCTCCTACATCCTGGGCTTGCCTTTTTACAAATATCTCTAAGTCTCACAATAGCCTTCCAAAGTGGGTGTTACTGGCTGCATTTTATAGGTTGAGGAAACTGCAGCGTAGAATTCCATGTGTGAGATCAGACGGCTAATACTCAAAGGAGACTGAGTTCAAAGTCTGGATCTCTCTGGCTCCAAAGCCACAAACCCCAACTTGGTTTGGTGAATTATGGAATGCCACGGAGAATAAACATTGTAGAGGAAAGATGAGAATGATGTGAAACCATTCACATTCTGCCGTTGGACCCTGTGGGGATAGAGCCTAGGGAGGAAGGGTCTTCAGGCCCCACAGCCTGCCTCTTTGACCCTCTCTGCCTGAGGCTGCTGTTTGGCCTCTCCTGTGATCTTTCAGATTCTGAAATTGGTCCAGCATCAGGCCACCTTGATCAGTTCTGTCAACACATCCAGGTCATCCCTTGGCAGTCTCATGGTTTTTCTGGGTAATTTTACATAGAGAAAGGCAAAATATAAACAAGGACTTAACTAGATACTGAGTGGGCAATTGTTAGAATTCCAAACAAAAAAACTCGCCCTCCTGGCCCTGAGGCAGATAAGGGCTGGCACCAGGGTTTTAGAACCTTCTAGAGAGCCTGCATTGGTTCCCCCTGATTCCACTGAGTTTCCTCAGTGAATATCTGACCCAAAAGATACCTTCCTAGTGCTTCTGGCCACACTACACCAACCTTCCTGGGTGTTTTACATTTCAGGAAACCTCACCCTTGCTCCACACTCCTCCTTGATATTCCTTCTTGGCAGTTCAGTTTTCCTGATGTACATTCTGGCTGGGTGTTCCCATGGACCCTGTCCTTCAGGAAAGGTCAGTTTCACCTACCATGAAGCTAGTTTCTCCACTTCAACTTCATAATGGCTTTGGGTCACCAAGGAGAACTCCATCTTAATCTGGAGTGCATGCCAGGATCTCTTCCTCCCAAGAGCCAGAAGCAAAGTCTTGTCACTTCCTATTTTCTCTCTGGGCTCATCCACTAAATTTCTATCCCTTTCTGAGAACTTCCAGAGAGTGGATCATCTGCAAAGAAGAGATGATGGGCATACCTAGGACTAAGCAATCAGAATTGCCAAACTGTTTTAATCGCCTCCTTGAAGCACATGGCATTTTATACAGACTGAGAAAGAAAAATGCACCCCTGACAGCTAGGACCTGGAACTATCAGCTAGGGCATGGTGTTCTCCTGTGGAACATAAGCAGTTTCACAGGTCACCACCATCAGACAAAGCCACTCTGTAATTGTGTCAGAAAACAGACAAAGACGTGAACGTTGTTCAAACTAGAGAAATGACCAAGTATCCCCACTTGCTGACTAATAAGAGTGCTGCAGCATCTTTACTATATACTTTATACCTGCTTGATTCCTCCTACCTTCTGGATAGGAAGACTTAAGAGATCCAATCATAGAATTACTCCCATTTCCCAAGAGCACCCACTCCAGATGATCTTTGAACCTTCCTCCAAATTACCTAACACAAGTCCATATCCTGTAAGTTTTTTCTAATACCCTCTTACTAGACACCCCACAATTCCCCATGGTGTGTGTCTCCTTTGCTGCAATAAGTCAATAAATCCTACTTTTTTGACTACAGGTATGCTCCTGGTGGTCTTTAGCTGGAGGATATTGATATCACTATGATAAAATAACAAATATCTAATGCTTATTAGCCCTTACTATGTGCCAAGTACTGTCCTAAACTCTTCGTATATATTAACACCTTAATCCTTGCTACATACTATGGGATTGGCACTATTAGTCTTCCCATTTTGTAGATAAGGAAACACAGAGAGATTGAATAAGGGGCAGTCCTATTTCCCCAAAGAGAAACATTCCATCACAAGTTTGGGCAGTCTTTAAACTACAGTACAGGCCAGATCATTTCTCTATGATCTTTAGAACCAGGGGTGACTGAAAGCTGGGCTAGTTCCCTGTGGCTGTCCAAATGGGGAGAAGATTCTCTATACTTGCTTATTTTAAGCCAAAACCTCAAGGGTTGGGGGAAAGTGTGGAAGAGTGAGCTCGTTTCTGAAGAACTTTTATGTTCTTTACTGCAAAAATATGATCTCTTGCCAAGGACAATGAGTTCATATAGGTTTCAGTGTATATTTTCCATGATATACTTCATATAGCCTATGATATTTGAGTGCTTACTATATGACAGGCACAGTTTCACATATTTACTAATCAACATCTGATCAATATAAGGTCTTCATCTCACTCAATTTCTCAGCAAGTCTCGACTTAGTTGATCACTGATCACTCCCTCCTTGAAGCACACTCCTCAGTTGCTTTCTGGGAAATCACATCTCTTGGTTCTCCTCCTACTTCCCTGACTACACCGTCTCAGTCTCCTTTGCCTCCTCTTCTCCCTGAGTCCTACACATTCCTGGAGTGGCCCTCGCTCAGATTACAGTTGTCTTCTCTTCTCCATCTATACTCATTTCTTAGGGGATCTCTTCCAGTCTCATAATTTCAAATACCACCTATATAACTGATGACTTCAAATTTATATTTCTAGCCCAGATTACCGTCATAACTATAGACTGATATATCAAACTGCCTGCTTAACACATTCACCTGGATGTCCATAAACATCTCAAACTAATGTGTCCAAACCACAGTTTCTCATTCTCATCCCATCTGATCCCATTCTCATCCATCAAATCTGCTCATCCTGCAGGCTTCCTCAACTCTGTAAATGGCACCACCATGCTGTGCTCAGGCTACAAACCTGGGATCACCTCTTACTCTTCTCTTTCTCTCATACCACTTTATACAATCCATCAGAAAATCATTTTCAGTTCTAAATTCCAAACATATCCAGAGTTCAACCACTTCTCACCACCTCCATTTCTCTGCTCCAAACTCCCATCTTTTGCCTGGATTAGTGCTACAGCCTCCTTACTGCTTCCTCTGTTTTCACCCTTGCTCCCCTACAACTTTTTCTTTTCTTATGTTGAAATATATCATAGACATAGTAAGGTGCACAAATCTTATGTGTGCAGCTCGCTGAATTTCTACATATGCTTATCCCTATATAACTACCACCCAGATCCATATATAGAACATTTCCAGCCCCCAGGAGGCTTCCTCCTGCCCCTCCTACTGCTAGAGGCAACCACTATTCAGACCTCTATCCTCATAAGTTAGTTTTGCCCATTTTAATGCTTCATATATATGGGATCATCAGTATCTACTCTTTTGTGTCTTTTTTTCCCATTCAATAGTATGTCTGTGAGATTTGTCTACATTGTTGCTTGTAGCATTCTTTTTCCATGCTTTGTAGTATTACGTTATATGAATATACCATGATTTATTTATCCATTCTAGTGTTAATGGATATTTGGATTGGTTCCAGTTTGGGTCCATTACAAATATTGCTGCTGAGTGGGACACATACATGCTCATCTCTCTTGGGTACATGATATCCTTAAAAGTTAGACTGATTCTGTTGAAATGTCAAATCACACAACTTCTTGCTCAAAATCCTCCAGCAGTTTCCCATTTTCCTCAGAGTAAAAGCTAAAGTTCCAGCAAGGGTCTACAAGACCCTATAATCCTGTGCTGAAATGTGATCCATTTTCTAAAAGCATTGACATTGGAGCTCATTGAAATACAGAATCACATGTATTGATTTTACTGAATCGGTCCTACTGAATCAGAACCTACTTTTAACAAATCCCCCAGATGATTCCCATGCACATTAAAGTTTGAGAAGCACTGTCTTTGGCGATCTGTCCCTTCACCATCACTTCTCTGACCTTGTCTTCTACCCCTCTCCCCCTTGCTCACTCTTCACTCCACTCTGACCACACTGGTCATTTTGCTGTTCCTTAGACACCCCAGACACGCTCACAACTGAGAGGTTGTGTAGCCAGGACCTGGTCAGCAGTTTCTTCTCCTGCCTTGAGATACATATATATATATATGACAGGCTGAAAGTGTTTGTATGTATTTATATGTATACACACACACACATATATGTGTCTCCACATGTGGCACTTGAAATGTGACCAGTACATCTGAAAAACTGAATTTTTAATTTTATTTAATTTTAATTAACTTCAATTTGAATATGCACATATTGCTAATGGCTGTCATAGTGTACAGCACACCTCTATAGTAACTTTGGATGTCTGGCAGGTAAGACAGTTTTCAAAATTGTCTTTTCTGGCATATTTTTCCTCTAAGTAAATTTTATAATGAGCTTGTCAAGTTCACTAAAGTAATTCCTGATAGGATTCTGATTGGGATTTATTCCTAGGTATTGTATAGTATTATAATACTGTGAATCATTTTTAATGATTTCTGGCATATAGAAAATTTAAAATTTTTGTGTGTTGATCTTTAACCATCCTGCTAAATTATCTGGTTGATTCTAGCAGTTTTTCAATTTATTTTCTTGAATTCTTATAGAATTCACCACTATCCATCTCCAGAACACGTTCATCTTTTCCAGCTGAAACTCTGTACCCATCAAACATTGACTCTCTACTCCCTTCTCCCGCCAGCTCCTGGCAGCCACCATTCTACTTTCTCTACAGACTCTATGAATTTGACTACTATCGGTACCTCATATAAGTGGAATTATATAATATTTGTTCTTTTGTGACTGGCTTATTTCACTTAGCATAGTGTCCTCAAATTTCATCCATCTTCTAGCATGTGTTAGAATTTCCTTCCTTTTTAAGGCTGAATAATATTCCATTGTATGTATATGCCACATTTTTTTTATTCATTCAGCTGTGAATGGACATTTGGGTTGCTTCCATCTTTTGGAAGCACATTCATTCACAATAATGAATAATGCTGCTATGAACATGGGTGTACAAAAATCTTTTGGAGTCCCAGCTTTCATTGCTTTTAAGTGTATACCCAGAAGTGGAACTGCTGGATCATACAGTAATTCTATATTTAATTTTTTTGAGGAATCTCCATACCATTTACCACAGCAGCTGTACCATTTTACATCCCCTTCAACAAGGCACAAGGGTTCCAATTTCCCAGATCCTTGCCCCTTGCCAACACTTGTTTTGTGCTTTTTAAAAAAAATAATAGCCATTGTAATGGGTATGAAGTGGTGAATTTTTCATTCTTAATGTATAAAATCTGTTAATCTTTTCCTTCATGTTTCCTGTCTTTTTTGAAAAGGTCTTTGCCTCCCTAAGGTTATATAAGCAGTCTCCAAATTTTACTTATAATATATTTATCATTTCATGTGGTACATTTAGGGCTTTGATTCACCTGGAATTCATTTTCTATCTGATTTGAGATAGAGAATGCTGTCGTCTTCCAGACTGAAAGCGTCATTCATGAAAGCTCATGTCTTTCCCTTTCCACCACGCTGTCTTTTCTGTGGCCTTCCTCCACCCCCACCCCAGGGCTGATACTGAGCCATTGTTGTTTTTAATACTTCATATCTTGGTTTGCTTGCTGGTACTATCAATTTAGGCTTGAGTTTTCAGCAAAAAAAAAAAAAAAAATTAGTGTGAATTAAACAGCCCATAGTAAAAAATGTACTCTTTTTGGGGCCGGCCTGGTGGTGTAGTGGTTAAGTTCGCACACTCCACTTCGGTGGCCCTGGGTTTTGCAGGTTCGGATCCTGGGCGCGGACAGACACACCACTTATCAAGCCATGCTGTGGCAGCGTCCCATATAAAGTAGAGGAAGATGGGCATGGATGTTAGCCCAGGGCCAGTCTTCTTCAGCAAAAAAGAGGAGGATTGGCAGTGGATGTTAACTCAGGGCTAGTCTTCCTCAAAAAAAAAAAAAAGTACTTTCATATTAAGAAAAAACATTCAGGAGGATTAAAAAAGAAAATTTTATGACATAAAACTCTAATTACATTTACGTTTATGTTTCTCAATTTGACCTCTCCCTATCTGTGGCTAGTTTGGGTTTTTATTTAGCATTATTGTATTGAAGGAGGAATAAATGGGTGTCCCTACAGGGATTAAACATAAGCAAATCTAAGATTTATTGGTTATGACTGGGTCCAGCTCACCTTTCTGTAGACCTCATGGATTCATAAAAATCAGAACAGGACAGAATGTAAAAATGACTATTTTTTTCCATTTTAGGAATTAATGGTTATTTTCTTATAATAATGAAATTATATTTTATTTTTGAAATCACATGTCAACATGAATATGAGAAGTATTATTTCCCAGAAATGGATAACTAAATAATGAATTCTTTCCACAATCTACTTTTGCTTTTATATTGAAATCAGGTTTAAATAAGAAATTTCTAATTTAAAGTCTTGGCTAAAATTAATTAGAATTGGAGATGACCCATCCCATGAATTCTTCCTATTAGTAATTATTATATCAGTAGATTAACTTTCTAAAGTTGGCTGGTTTCTGATTTTAGCCTCTGTAAGTGTATTTTCTTCTAAATAAAAGAATTTCCAGATTAATAACCATCCAAGCTCAGCTCCCAAAACACTTTGCAAAACTGGTGATGGGCTGACATTTGAGCAATGTTTTAAAGGAAGACAGATCAGTTTAACCCACTCTTGACCAAAAATTTGCTGTGGTATAGATTGTACCTCTTTGGAGAAAGTAAGCTGTAATACCTAGGGAGAGTGATATTAGTATTAGGGATAGGAAAGTTTAAAGAGAAAATAGACACATTTACAGAAAAAAAACAATATCCTCCCCATCTTCTAACACTGCAAGGAAAATTTTGTTGGTGTGTTTTAGTATGAGAATAGAAAAAGTATAGAATATGAAGCTTAAAAGTAATTATTTACAAAAAGGAATACATACAATAATGCTAAACAGTCTTTCTTTCCCTTGTTGATAAATATAAAGATGGAATGTTTTATTATAAAATTATTTATAAAGTCTTTGCATCTGAATGGAATTATTCCTTACCAAGTAGTCCAGATGTTTTTGAACAATTATTGAGAGTGGAACATGAAAGGCTTTGTTAAGACACAGGAATAATTGTGTGCTCAGGCAACTATATCACCAAAAATCTTCGTTACTTTTTATAATAATTTAAAATAAACACACGCTGTTACTTACCTGTCATGACTGGTGCTGAAAGTGTACCCTGTTCCACTTCTGTTTTTTTAAGCACCTTTGTTGAGGTACAATTTACAGAGTATAAAAATCCACCCATTGTAGGGGTACAATTCAGTGATTTTTAGTACATTTATAGAGTTGTACAACCATCACCATAATCCAGTTTTAGAACATTTCCATCATCCCCCAAAATTCCCTTGGGCTCATTTACGATAAATCTTTGATCCCAACCCCACACTCAAGAAATCACTGATCTACTTCCTGTCTCTATAGATTTGCCTTTTCTGGACATTTTACGTAAATGGAATCACACAATATGTGGTCTTTTGTGTCTGGTTTCTTTCACTTAGCATAATATTTTTGAGGTGCATCCATGTTGAAGCATATTTTCTCCTCCAAGGAAATTTTAGACTCAGCTTGTCAAGCAAATCTTTAAAAAATTCTGTCAACCAGGTGGAAAGGCCTTTGCTCAACGTAGCCTTTAACCCCTCTACTTGTTTTTTGGATTCCTCTATCTTCTAAAGCATCTTGGGAGAATTATTTTATATTTAGAACATTTCTGAATGTAATAAAAAACCACATGAAAGTACAAAAGTACTTTTTTTTAAAATAAAAACCTTTAGTTTTCAGGATGCTGTGAAGATATCGAAATGTAGGATCAGAAGCACAACTCATTGAGAAGATAGAAGGGAAACTAATTAACGAACGTTCTACACAATCATAGTTGTATTCAGTGGGGTTTAGTTTTGTGGTTTTGTTTTATTTCGTATTACTTCTCTTTAGCCTTGACTTGTATTCTGAAAATAAGTACTTTACAAATTTTCTGGCTATTATTATAAGAAGTGTAAACAATATTACTCTCCATTTTATCTTGACTATAATTACCCTCTTTAGACTAAAGTCATATGTCTGACAACCTCTTATCTGGAACATGATGAGGAAGCAAGAAGAAATACTTACAGACAAAAGAATCAAATAATTATAACAAAGCCATGTTCTAAAATGTATGCAACATGCTTGTAGGAAGTCCCTGACTTTCAGGTCCTCATTAGGAACATATGTACTTTTATTTTATACACAGTTCTAACAAGCTTTGTTCTCTTACTGCCCCTAGACAATTCAAAGCAATAAATCATTGAGAGAGAAAGAATGGGAGAGGGGGAAGAAAGGGAAGCCAGGAGAGATTGGCGCTTAGAAGAAGATTTACTGCTAAGAGTAAAAAATAACAGCTTGATAGAGGAGGAGACAGAAAATGAACACAGAGGCCTAGGACCACTTGGTGAACTCTGACAACACTATTGCATTACAGCACAGGAGAGCTAATGATGACTCTATGTCTTTATGAAAAGAAGTTTCCTTATGTTAAACCACCTCCAATCCTTCCTGGAAGAAGGGTATATAACCACAACTAAATTCATAAATAAGGTATCAAGCGACTTCGGTTTGCTGAATTAAATTATGAAGGCAGCAGTATATCATAGCTTTTAGACAAATGTCAATTATAATGGTTAGAATTCTTTTGTAAGTTTTCTTGCTTAAAGGAGTATATTTCAGTTCTCTGGAAAATGCACTTAAATATGAACAGCTGATTCCCCAATATAGCTGAAAATGTAGCATTTCTGTATTTTTGTTGTTGTTTTTATTTTTTGGCCTGTTCTCATCAACTGACAAAAATTAAGATGCTAGACTAATCTTTGGTAGATTGTAACTCAATTTGTAACCAGGTATTACAACATTTAAAGTGCATTCTGTGAGGAAGTTGTTGATTATTGTTGGAATATGTTACATTTATAATAAAGTAAACATCTAATTAATTAAACATGTTATATAAAACATATTTTTCTATTACTAAATAAACAGCATGACTTTTTATCTGAAAATAAATATTAAGGAGGATTGGTTTTATTGAGAGAACATTGGATTAACAGTCCAGAGAAGGAAGTTGCAGCATTAGCTCTGCCAACAACTCATTCTGCAAACTTGCACATGCCTTGTAACCTTTTTGGGGCACAGTTTCTTCATCTAAGAGGTAAAAGAAACACCCAGTACATACCAGAACTACAGGCACTGGCAAGTTACCTAATCATTCTTACCACCAGTTTCCTCATCCGGAAAAACGGGAATGTTAGTAACACCTGCCAAACAGACTGTTATAAGGAGTAAATGACTCAATAAGCATCAGCTTTTAGGAATAATATGTTCATTTCTGTAGAAATCTTGTCTTTTTCTCCTGAAACATATTTCTACCTTTCTAGGCTTCAAGATTTACAGAAATGTATTTCTGATTGACACTAGGTAGAACTGCTGCTGCTCTTCCCATACAAACATTGTCTCCCCCAACAATCACAGGCATGTTAAAAAAAAAAAAAAAAAAAAAAGATGGGGCCAGCCCAGTGGTATAGTGGTCAAGTTCCCGTGCTCCACTTCAGCAACCCAGGGTTCTTGGGCTTAGATCCTGGGCGCAGACCTACACATCACTTGTCAAGCCATGCTGTGGCAGCATCCCACATATAAAATAGAGGAAGACTGGCACAAATGTTAGCACAGGGACAATCTGCCTCAAGGAAAAAAGAGGAAGACTGGCAACAAGATGTTAGTTCAGGGCCAACCTTCCTCACCAAAAAAAAAGAAAAGAAAAGATGTTCTATATACATAATTTCTTTTTAGTCTCATAAAAAAATAAACCCATGAGGTAGATACTATTATTATCCCCATTTTACAGATGAGAAAACTGAGACTTAAGACATGTTGTAACTTGCCTGAGGTCACAGGGCTAAGACACAGATGGAGCCACATCTGGAAAACAGCAGGAAGCCAGGCTGACCAAAGTTTGGAAGGGCCACAGCAGAAAATGAGGTTGTCATGGGGCACAGATCTGGTTTGGAGGGCCTGGAAAGCTGAGCTGAGCATTTACATGTGATGTGGCAGAAAATAGAAGAATTAGAAGTTTTTGAGCAGGGGAGCAATAGAAGCAGAATTAATATTTTAAAATAATCAATCTTAAAATTTTATATCTATTTTCTGGCAAATAATAGTAACAAACTTTTTTGAACCCTTATTAAAGCTCTGCTGTAAGACCTTTGCATATATTTGCTCATTTAATCCTTACAAAAACCGTTTAAGGTAGGCACTATCATTTGCCCCATTTTACAGATGAGAAAACTGAGGCACAGAGAGATGCAAGAACTCGTCAAAAGCCACACAGCTTGCAAGTGATGGAACCAGGCTTCAAATGCTGGCAGTCTGGTCCTAGTGTCCACAGTATTAACTTCTGGGCCATAGTGCTTTTTAAATAGATATATACCACAGGCTAGATATATAAAGCTAGTATGGGGCTATTACAGTAGCCAAGGTCTGAGGTAATAGGACTTGTATTTCAGGGGAGGAAGCAAGAATGGAGAAAAGGGTGGATTTCAAAAGAAAAGTTGGTGGAATTTCTGGACTAACTAGATACTTGGGGGTTTAAGAAGAGGAGTAAGTTGAAGATGAAGCCAAAGGTTTCATTCCTCTGGGAGAATCATGGAGCTCCTGAGGAATACAAGGAACTGGCAGGGGAGCTGGTCTAGAGGAAATGATCACAGTGTAGGGCCTGTTTACTTCAGGATAGTACCAGGAACACAAGTCAGCTGTCTGCAGCTGGCATTGCTCAGTGGGTGGATGGGGCTTCGGATAGAGATGTGGGGATCTTCAGCAAGGAGGAACTTTGAAGTCAGGAAAACAGGTGAACCCTCCAAGAAAGAGAGAGGGAAGAAAATGAAGGAAAAAGGCTCTAAGTTTAGGTAACCACAGGGGACAGGAGACAAGAAGAAAAAGCAAGACAAAGGGGATAACACATACCAATGCCAGCAGTATATCAGTCCCTTGCAAATATGCCATCTTATTTAGCAGAGGAACCCTGTAAGGTAGCTATGTCGCTCCCCGAGATAGAGAAATTGAAGGCAAGACATTTAGAGGATTTGCCCGCAATCACATAGCAAGTAAGTGACAGAACCAGAATTTGAACCCAGCCTATGTGACTCCAAAGTTTGTCTCTTTCCATAAGCAAAAAGATGTGGAAAGGTGAGCATGCCTGGCCTGGGTGAGCATTGGTGGCTGGGGTTTAGGGGAAGACTGGCAGGACATGAAGCCTAAGAGGTAAATTGGAATAGGATTTTTAAAGGCCATGTCATGTCTAGGAGTTAAAGAACTAATGAAAGTTTTTAAGCAGGAAAGTAACATGAGGTCGCTTTTGAGACAGGAATATAAATATAAAGAAATACAAAGAAAGCAGTATAAAAATGGATTGAAGGAGAAGAAACTAGGAACAGAGAACACAGATTGGCGGTAATGCAGTGCTTTTGTTGATAGATAATAATGGTCTGACCTGGAGCTAGAGCAGGGACAGCAGGAAGGAGACTGGATTCAAGAGATACGCAGAGACATTTTGTTGAGACTTGGCTATCCATCTCCCAGTGGAGTTGCCCAGAAGACAGTTGGAAATATGATCTACCACTGAATAGAGTTCCAGTGTGGAGATTTAGAATTCAGAAGTCATCAGCAAGAGGTTGTAGTTGGAGCCTGGAAGGTGATGATATCACCAGGAACTAAGACCAAAAGGAGATGGCTTAGAAGGAAATTCTAGGGGAAAGTAAACAAAGGATTTGAAGGACCTTCTCTGGAACAGGCTCTAGTGCTCATCTGTTCTTAGGAATTGCCTCTTCCCTTTGTATCTCATTGTGGAAGGGGAGCAGGTCTTGACCTTTCAGAACTTACTTAGCTTCCTGTTCTGCCCCCACCTTGAGCACAGACACTAGTTTCCTTATAGAGCCATGGGCTGGCTCTGTTTTCTCCCAGGGCCATTGGCCTGGAGCCCCAAACCCACACTTGTGCAACAGGGCAGGGGAGTCCACACCTCAAGAAATGTTTAGAAAGTCGTCTGAAGGTCATGGTCATTATTTGGATGTGGTGGTTGTTCCCAGTTCTCTGAGGAATTAGATATGGCAATGAGGAAGAGGTCACAGGGGCCTTGGGAGGCTCACATTCAGTGAGTGGTGGTCACTGAAACCACTATAGGAATGGGGGCATAACATACTGGTGAGAAATTGGAGACAGTGAGTGTAGAGGCTCTTTCAAAGAGATTTAAACAGAATAATTCAGAGAAGTCTGTACTCCAGGTCAGTTTAGAGTTCATTATGAGGTGTTTGTTAAGATTCTTGCATTAATTATACAGAACAGCCTTTCAGATGGTAATCACATACCCTGTCCACTTTATCCCTATTTTCCATATTGACTTGATTACTGCAAGTATACTTATAGTAGACTGCAAGTTTGGGCTTTGGAACAGGCAAGCCTGGGTTTGAATCCTAGATCCACCATTTAATAACTGTGACCACAGGGAAAAATCACTCAAATTCTGATCTTCAGGTTCCTTAACTGTAAACTGAGATAAAACCTCCTGTGGCAGGTAATACTGATTGGATTGCTCAACTTCCATTCCATTCCAATCCCTTATAGTGTGCCTGCCTGTAAACAGAGGCTGGAAAGCCAAAGGCAAATTTCCCAGACTCCCTTGCAGCTGGGTTTCACATCTGACCTACTTCTGCCAACTAGGCATGTCTGAAGGAGACTTGAGAGATAAACGTGAGCAGTGTAAAGCTTCAAGAACGCATTGGATCTTCTTGTAACCACTGTAGTGGAGGTGACTGGTATTTTGGGAGTGGTGGAGGTAGAGTTTCAGGATTTGTTCCTGAGCATCTGTGGCAGGAGGCAATAGCTGTGGGGTACACCTAAAAGAGTCCCATGTTCTGGCTGAGCATTTCCCTTAGCTGTGTTGTTCCTGATAGTATAGAACGCAAACTAACTTTCATGGCTCTCCCAGAAAAATCTTGAGCTGCCAAATATCCTGCAATAATTCTCTTTCTGTTTAAATACTAGTTGGAGTGGATTCCATTGTCTTCAACTCATAGACCAACCTCATAGGATTTGGGGAGAAAGCCAATGTATGTAAAATAGTACTGCACTTAGCACATGGTGGGCCACATTATTATTATTATTAGCGTGTCAGCTGCCACAATAAAGTAGAAACAAGTATCTTGCAATTTCTTAAGGATTTTTTGATTTTATTTTTTGAAGTATATCTTGGTTCTAAGGGTCTTAGGTTTAAGTATTGTAGAATAGAGGTCTTAGCTTTGTGCACAGTTAAGATTGACATAGTGGAACATTAACTATCAAACTAAGAAATATGTACTCTTGAAAATGAGGAAATCCAGGATAAAAGAAAATACCCTTATTATTGTTATTACTTAAGTTCTGAAGTTGTCTTCAACTTCAGTTAATAGTGCTTATAATGTACCAGACACTGTTAGAAGCTGTGTCTTTAAGGAATTTTAGATATGGGTGAGAAAGCCGTTGGTCTTTTGTTCTTTCCCAGGCTCTGTTCATCTTGTTGGCGTCTTCTGCTCTTGTTGGGGAAAGTCCATATATTTTGGAATCCATAACTTAATATAAAGGGTTTTTGCCAAACTGGAATTCTTATTTTTTCCTTAGGATGATCTTATTGTTTACATACATCTGAGAGTAAGAATGGATTTAATTGTGTTGTAATCTTTCTTAGAAGATATGTAAAAAGATGCGGTAACCAAAGCTTTTAAGCTTCTGAATAATATTAAAATTTTTTTACATTCAATTATTTTCCTCTCATTGATTAAAAAAATAGCCTTTTTTTTTTCAGCTTCAATTTACTACTCATTTCCCCTTCCAGATTCTTCCCAAACTACTTACTGGATGTTGAGCATTTAAAATACCTGTAGAGCAAGTTAAAGTTAAACGCCACTTGTCACAGCTTTCATTATGCTTGCTATATTTTAACAATCTTGGTTTATGTTTTGTTTACCTGAAATTCTGATTTTGCTTTTAGTTTAAGGTATCAATAATATCTCTGTCAATTTAACAAAGCCATAGACAAATATAAAATATTCTTATTTCTGATAAAAACAAATCCTCTTATGTGGCAGGACATGTACAAAACCTTTTTAGCATTGCACAGTTAAGCAAATAAAAGGATAACTTTTCTATTACATGTGAATATATTATGTATAAATTAAAAGGCCGGTGGAAACTGAAAACACAGAACTGATTTTTTTCTCGAAGTTGGCCTAATTATTTTTCAAAAATAGGAAAGTCTCCAAATAAAAAAAATTGCAATGAAGGTAAGTTATAGGACAATGTTATTACCCTCTTTGTGCTCTGAACATGTTTTATGTGTCCAAGTGAAATTTAATCATTTTAATATTGTATTAAGGGGAAACTTGAATTAAGTGGTCTGTGGGCCTTTATGAAATTGCCCCTCCTGAAACTCAAGAGATTGACAAATTACTGAGATCAGTAATTTTGTGGCTATCAATATTTTTTAAACAAGGAAACTGAAGAAACAGGAAAGAGCAGATATAACAGTTTTATGAATGTTATTTCTCTTACTGTGTACAATTATTTTTAATAAGCTGGCTGCCTTTTATTATGTTCTATTCAAAATTAATTGTGGTTCTGTAATTGTTAAACTAGTATCAGATAAGCCTGTAAGATCATTCGAGTCTGAACTCATAATCAGGAAAATTTTAATTTCAAATTGTTCTGTCAAGCAATATCAAAAGTAACAGAGATAGGAAAATTATTATTATAAAAAGGTCTAAAATTCTTTTAAAATAGGACAAAGAATTTCACAGTTATGATCTGGGTTAAAGACTATTAAGGAAACTTACTATGCATGTTCACTTTTGCTCTTATTTGTTATTAGTGTCAGTATTTGGGGAAGAAGGGTAAAAATGAATTTACATTTAGTTAAATGATGCCTATTATTGGTAAATTAATCATTGCATTAATATAATTATCACTTTATGGCTATTGAAAAAGTTTGGTAATAAAATTTATTAATTAATTTGAATTTTAAAATGTATTTGGATCTAGATCTGTGACTTTAAACACAATTTTATGAAGTATGGGGTAATTAATAGTTTTAACTGATAATTAACATTACAATTCAATGATGTCCTTCATCAGGATTTTTTTCCCATGGAGATGGTCTGCATAGATTTTTTTTTTAACTCTAAGCTCAGAGTTTATTGCAGATACACAATCTTGCTGATTTTTACAGTTTATCTGTGATATATGGAGATGATTGCCTCTATTCTAATCAGTAGGAGAGTATAGAGCCAGAATATAAATTTGTTCATAATCATTTTTTAAAATAAACTTAAATTTTAGAATAGTTTTAGATTTATGGAAAACAAGTACAGAATTCCTGAATACCCTACATTTAGTATACTCTGCAGTTAATATCTTACATTACTATGGTAGAGTCGTCACAACTAAGAAACTAACATTGGTATATTACTATTAAATAAATTCCATATTCATATTTCATTAACTTTTCCCTAATGTCCTTTTTCTGTCCCAGAATCCCATCTGGGATGCCACATTACAATTAGTTTTCTTGTCTCCTTTGCCTCCTCTGGACTGTGACAGTTTCTCAGACTTTCCATGTTTTTGATGACCTTGAGAGTTTTGAGGAATGCTGGTCAGATATTTTGTAAATTGTCCCTCAGTTTGGGTTTGTCTCATGATTAGATTGGGTTTATGGGTTTTTGGGTGGAAGACTATAGAGATGAAGTGCCCTTCTCATCACATTACATCGAGGGTACGTGCTATCAACGTGTCACATCACTGATGATGTTAACCTTGCTCACTTGGTCAAGAGAGTGCCAGGTTTCTCCACTGTAATGTTACTTCCCTCTCCCTCCCCTTACCCTCTCATACTCTACTCCTTGGAAGCAAATAACTAGGCAAAGCCCACCATCAAGGGGTGGGAATTAAACCCCACCTCCTTGAAAATTAATAAATTTTATTACCAAACTTTTTGAAGGTGGCAGGGGAGTATTTACACAAATGATTTGGAATTCTGTACAGGATATTTGTCTTCTCCATTTATATCAATATGGACTCATGGATATTTATTTTACACTTTAGGTTGCAATCCAATACTATTTTATATATTTTGCTGCTCAAATTGTTCCAACTTTGGCCATTGGGAGCTCTTTTAGGTTGGCTCCTGTGTCCCTTTGACATACTCCATCATTTTTTTTTTTTTTTGAGCATTTCTTTCCAGCACTACAAGATATTCTAGCTCATTTTGTGTATTTCCTGTCCCAGTCTTAGGTCAGCCATTTCTCCAAGGAGCCCTGGTTCCTTTCACTGGAGAGTAGTGTTAGAAACCAAAATCTGGGTGCTAGATGTGCTCATTGTACAAGGGTGTCATCGCCTCTATGCACTCTCAGTCGACAGAGCTAGGAAATATGTGTACTTACACTAACCCATGTATATATCCATATCTATAATTTTACCTCTGTCTGTCTGTATCTATATTAAGCTAAACATACGTTCATACTGATGTCACTGACTCTAATCCAATACAACACGGTTCATTCTTGTCTTTTTCCCTTGCTTTTCTGTAATCTCCTTCTCTAATAATAAGAAAGCCGGCTCCAACCATCTGCCATCAATTTATTTGTTTGTTCATCTTCAGTTTACATGTAAAGCAGTTTCAGAATTGTTAACTTGTACCATGTGAGAAATAACTTTACCAACTAGAGTACAGTGTTTATGTACAATTCCTTTTGTTTTTAGTTTTATAGTTTCCTGTCACAATACCATTTTCCAGAGGCTGGCCTGGTGGCATAGTGATTAAGTTTGCATGCTCCACTTTGGCGGCCCAGGGTTCGCAGGTTTGGATCCCAAGCGCGGACCTACACACCGCTTATGAAGCCATGCTGCGGCAGGCATCCCACATATAAAGTAGAGGAAGATGGGCACGGATGTTAGCCCAGGGCCAATCTTCCTCAGCAAAAAGAGGAGGATTGGCAACAGATGTTAGCTCAGGGCTAATCTTCCTCACACACACCAAAATACCATTTTCCAAAGTTAGGTCAGTTCCTTTTCCTCCACCTCCTTCAGTGAAGTTTTGTCATACATTTATAATACAGTTAGATTATTTTGTCATAGTCCACATTCCATCCTACAGAGCACATAGGATCCCCCGACCTTCTGGCTGATTTGTAAAATTCATAAATGGTAAGGTTCACTCTTTGTGCTGTAAGGTTTTAAAGGTTTTGACAAATGCAGAGTGTCATGTATCCATCACGATAGTACCATATAGATTAGTTCCACCACCCTTAAAAAGCTCCCTGTTCACAATCTTTTAAGAGTTCCCAGAGGATCAGTTTTCAGACTAATATTTCAGTTTGATCTTTGGTGGGAAAAAACCTAGGTGGTGAGTTCTTTCATCTCAGGCAGTGGTTCTCAATCCTAGCTGCACACTGGAATTACCTGGCAACCTTTAAAAAATACTGATGACTGTTCCCACCTCCAGATCCTGGTTTCATTGGTCCTTCCTGGTTCAATTATTCTGAGGTGTGGGCCTGGGCATTGGGACTTTGAAAAGCTCCCCAGATGCTCACAAAGTGCAACTAAGGTTCAGAACCACTCATCTTGGGTTCATCTGTGTCATGATTGGATTTAGCTGTCTTTTGATAACAACACAAATGATTAATGATGCATCTACATTACTTTAGGGAGATACTGTGAACTATTATGTAAGTTTTTTGAATACGTAATATAGCAAGGATGAATTTCACATGCTAAATAATCATGTATGCGAAAACACTATTTTTTGCTAAGTGAACTCAAAATGAATTTTAACTGCTACTGCTGAGGGCAAATGTAATTTTGACAAGTCAAAGTGACTCAATTACTCCTAGTTTAAAACTTACTTCTTTGTGGATAAAGAGTTGAATTCAGCTTGATGCCCTCCCCTTCTCTGTCCATTTTTTCCTGAACCAATCTAGGTGTGGGTCCAGGTGATCTCAGGTGGCACAGGTACTGGGGAAGGCATATTTGGTTGGAGGAGGCTTTTCTGCCGTTGTTTTGTTTGATTAACCTGGGTGATGCAAGGGGATTTGCTCTGAGGGCATTTGACCATGTTTCAGGCTGGCTTGGCCATCACCTCTGTGCTCTGGGGTGCTGCTGATCCTCTGAGATCCAGCCACCTTCCCCACCCAGCCCTTGGCTTGCAGTCTCTACCCAAGTGTCTGTTATGAGATCCCCAGGCCCTAGGCATTGGTGACTCCCTGGTAAGCCACCTTCTTTTCATTCTCAACTACCGTCTTTGCCCCTCTCCAGATTCACATGGGAACCTTGCAGACTTTCTCTACACACCTTGGCAGCTGAGGGAGACTCGGTGGCCTCTCTCAAGCCTGCTCTAAGCCTGGATCTGCCGTGCAACCATTTCTGCTCTACTTTAGCTGCCCTTCCCAGAATTCTCAACAGGAGGCAGGACCATAAGTGCTTTCTGTCTGGGGATCCCCAAACCTCAAAGCTGTCACATCCTCTGGGGCTTCAACCCCAAAGAGGGACCAAGGATCCAAGCCCCATCTCTATATCTAAAATCTCATTTTCTTCTCCCAGTTCCTTCCCACAGTAGAAAGAAGACGTGGAGGGAAAACTGTGTCACATTTTTACACGTTCCTCCCCATCCTATGGTTTACATCATGAATTCTATGCTTGCTATCTTCTATGATTTGCTAATAATACACAGTGCCAAGATTTTAAAATTACGAAAACAGCAATGCCTTTTCTCTCTCAAGAATCTGACTTTCTCAAAATAGTGGGCTTGCAGACTATTGCTTCTCTTGTGTGTTTTCTAAAAATCCATTCAGAAATCTGTTCTCCTTCTGTGTTCTGGGCCGTATCTGCTTTCTGCTCCAAAGCAGTGAAAGGCACTGACTAAAGTAGTGAAGGACTTGAGGCAACAAGAAAATTGTGGGAAAAAAGTCTCTATTGATATCTCAAAATAATATCCCTCTACCATCATATCATGGTATGATATGGACCTGATACTCCAAATGAATTTCAATTTGGAGTTGGATGGATTTGAAAGGCAAAGTGATTAGAATGCAAGTTGTAATAAAGGCCAATAAAATGTATTTGCATTTAAAGGCATATAGATCTTTTCTCACATGTGATATAATAAGCTGAACGTATATTTTAGGCTTGGATAAAAGCTTCAGACCAGATGCATTCAAGATCTCAGGATGCAGAAAATGAAATAGCGTATCTATTCTGTATATATTCCAGGAAGATTTCACTGCCAAAGTGACAGTTGGGGATAGCTGTCCAGAGAGACTTTAGTCAAAGTCTATTGAAATTTTTTAAAAAACGATGAATCAAAGCAATTGAAGAATGAAAATCCACTGGAAAAGCAGAGTATTAACTGTGCTCAGTTGTAAAAGATGAGTAACCACACTTTTCATTTGTTTTGTCCTCAGCTGGAAAGGCAACTAACGCTGCAGAATGAAATGAGAGAAAGACAAATGGCCATGCAGATTGCTTGGTCTCGGGAATTTCTCAAATATTTTGGAACTTTTTTTGGCATTGCAGCCATCTCTTTAACATCTGGGTATGTTTGCTATTGACTTTGAAATTTTCTCAAATAATTTACTTCTTTTTGTCTTTGCCGTTATCATATTAAGTTGACCAAGATAGGACTTTGTCCAAATAGTGTATATGTAAACAAAGTAACCTCTTACAGCTTAGTCCTTGGAGGTAACTCTGTAGAACCAGGGTAGTAATAGTTAATTCTGCCTTTTTTTCCTTTTTATATATTTGCTGTCCCTAAAATTGAAGAATAATTGACATACAGTGTTATATTAGTTTCAGGTGTATAGTGACTTGATATTCTTATACATTATGAAATGATCACAATGATATGTCTAGTTACCATCTGTCACCATACAAAGTTATTACAATATTGTTGACTATATTCCCTATGCTATACATTACATCCCTGTGACTTATTTATTTTATGACTGGAAGTTTCTACCTCTTAATCCCCTTCACCTATTTTGCACATTCCCAATCCCCCTCCTCTCTGGGAACCACCAGTTTGTTCTCTGTGTCTATGAATCTGTTTCTGTTTTGTTCTGTTTGTTCGTTTGGTTGTTTTTTTTTTTTTTTTAGATTCCACATATAAGTGAAATCATACAGTTAATTCTGCCTTTCGTTTCTTAGATTTCTTCTGTCCTTTTCTCCATTTTATAAGTTAGAGAGAGGACTGACTTGACACCAAGATAGAAAGAGGCCTCTACAAGTTTATCTCCACAATCCCTAAGGGGTAGATATCAATACGTAACCATTTTTCAAATGAGTAATCTGAGCCTCAATGTCAAATAAAGATGAGCAAGTCATAGATCTTGCCCTTGAAAACTGCAGAATCTGGTGAGGGGTTATGGGTAAGGAAATCCTGTTTCCATAGAAGATTCAAATGAATTAAGTAACTTCTGAAATGGAGGACATTCTTCCAAAAAGAAGGTAAATTTTTTTTCATAAAGTGTGGAGATATGTTTTAAAGATTATTCTTGATATTCACTCTTTTTTGTTCTTGAACCAGAGCAATAAAAAGGAAGAAACCAGCCTTCCTCTTCCCTATTGTTCCATTAGGCTTTATCCTTACCTACCAGTATGACTTGGGCTATGGAACTCTTCTACAAAGAATGAAAGGTAAGTCTTTGATAAACCAGAGTCTCTACTTCTGATTCATTTTCTGGTTCAAGGATCCCCTCCTTATGACCCCTTGACTTATGAAGATTCTGACAAGACTTTCTCCTTGAGCCTCCACTGACCAACATTTCTGCTCCCTCTCACACAGTGGTATGCTGTAGCCAGCTCATACCAGCTCATACGAACCAATGTCAAATTTTCAGGAATTTTGTAAGCTGGCTGTAAAATACAATCATTATTTTAAATTACATTATATAGGGGGCCGCCTGGTGGTGCAGCGGTTTAGTCCGCGCTTGGCAGCCCGGGGTTCGCAGGTTCGGATCCCGGGCACCCACCGATGCACTGCTCGTCAGCCACGCTGTGGTGGCGTCCCATATAAAGTGGAGGAAGATGGGCCCGATGTTAGCCCAGGGCCAGTCTTCCTCAGCAAAAAGGGGAGGATTGGCGACGGATGTTAGCCCAGGGCTGGTCTTCCTCACACAAAAAAATAAAATTACATTATATAAACTTACAATTAAATTACAAAAAATAAATACTATTAAATTATATTTTTAAAAATGGTAATAAATACTCAGAACTTATCAGTTTCTAAACATTTTACTATTATCTAGACTTTTAAGTTATGTATATCTATTGTATTTGTATGGTAGAAATGCAGGTACAATATACAGACACAAAAAAATATAGATACAACTTTGACTTCAGTGACATCCCATTGGTAGTTGAAGTTGGTCATGGTGAGAGTATTTACACCATGGAAATCTACAATTGCCAAATCAAGGCTTGACTTATTATTTTGTTGATTGTCTAGACCATGGGTTGGCAAACTATAGCCTGTGGCTGGCCACACTTTCCAATAAAGGTTTATTGGAACACAGACATGCTCATTCATTTCTGAATTGTCTATGGCTGCTTTCCCATTACCATGACAGAGCCAACTCATTGCAACAGAGACATAAGGCCCCACTAGGCTAAAATATTTACTGTATGGTCCTTTAAGAAAGTTCGCCAACCCATGGTCTAGACTAAAGAAAGTGATAAAGAAAATGTCAATAATGCAGATTATGCTTAAAAGTGTGTTATGTCTGTAGTCATCACATTGTGACTAGCATAAAAAAATGAGGAAATATTCTCTCAATATTTAGAAATTGTTATCTGATTCAGCAAAGTTATTTACATTATTCTTAAACAAGTGAAGTTCCAACTTGAAATTATACTCTCTCATCAACTGCAGCTATAGGTTAGTTACAGTTACAAGAGTTCAGTTTCAAAAATCAATGAAAACATTCTGTGAGAATCAATTTGCTGTTTGGAATCAATTTGGAATTTATGATAAAGTGTATTGTAAATTTTATTATTTATAATTGTGTGTACATATATTCTATATAAGTAAAATTTATAATAAACTTATGTACATAATAAACTTACATGTATATTTCTTTTTCTGGAGAGCTAGTTGTTAAGTATTCACCAGCACCGTGCTGCTCTCATGGAACTCTGGCTCCTACTGTCCTGACAAAAAGCGCTGCTGCCACTGAAGCCATTCCTGTCCCAGGAAGATAGATGTTTCCATTAGTCTAGGATATCCATGTCCTCCAAATTCCCACCACTTCTCAGAGTTACACTGAGGATATCTGTGTCCCTGCTTCTCGAGTCTTCAACCCAGAGCATATTGCAAACAGTGCTTTCCCAAGCCTTCATTTTTGCCATCTGGATCTCTCCTGGGCTATGGGTCCATCACTATCCCTCAGGCTCTGTCTGTTATGGGAAAGGAGGAGGTGCAGACTCCTCTGCAGGTGTTGAGAGTAGGAAGTAGAACATCTCATTCCCAGGCCTAGGGAGATGAAGGGTTATATATTCTTAAAAATTCCCACTTGAAAATTTATACATAAGAACTATGCTAAAATGTCCTTTGGGGTCAGGCATTATTGGTATCATAACTCAGCTATATTGTGGGCTAAATAGTTTTTTGTTGATGGCCTAGAAACTGATTTATAGCATTATTACTATGGGAAAATGTATCCTAAGTTCTAAAACACTGTTCTACAAATTAACTTTTAGAGTATAATCCCACTTTAACCTGGAAACTAACTGTACACAACTGATTTGCTAATGTTAAAATTTCATTTCAATAACCTGCTCATTTTCACATTACTCATCTGCTTAAGAATTCATTAGTCTGAGCTCAACTATGTCTCATTGTTTATATGGACTTTAGAATTCTCAGTGCCCCATAAAAATTAATATGTAGTATTAAGAAATTTCAACTCTATTAGACAGCATTCACTTCAACATATTACTCATGGAGAGCAAGTTTATTTTCTAAGAACATTTTGATTGTATATTTGTGAAGTAATTTTATTACAGGTCCATCAGAGTTCACAGAATATAAAATTTTAAACTTTCAAGCATGTTGTGGGAAATTCCTCTAAAAAAAAAATACAACTTTAGAATGCACCAGGAAACTTAGCATATTGAAAAGTTTAAGTTATAACATTTAGCCCTGTTACCTAGTGATGACCCCAAAATACAATCTCTGTTTGACTGAATTTATCATCAGCCATTCTGGAAACACATACTCTGAATTTGCCACATGCAAGGTATTCTCACATGGTAAATCAGTCTGTCATCAAAGGCCTGCCTAATTATATATGGGTTATAATAATTTTTGTTACTATTTAAGACTGAGGCAAAAAAAAAAAAAAAGATGTTTGCAGATGGTTGAAATGTTATAATTTGAAAATTGTAGCCTGCCCTGTTGGGTTTGGAGTACAAATTAATTATGTGCTAAAAGAAGAGTACATAAAGAAAACTTTTGCCTTCATTCCCAAGGAAAGCTTATGGAATGTTAACAACATGTATTATAATTTTAAAAAATTTTGCTAATTAGTCTTCAACAATAAAAGTTGGCAAATGTCACTGGGCTAGAAAATTACTAGCTGTTATTTGAAAGAGGAATTGTTTATAAAAATGTGTGTATGTGTACATTAGAATATTTAATATTATTTTGAGTATTTACAAGTAGTTTCAGGTCAAAGACTAGCTTTCCTGAAAAATTTGAATTTTTAGTAACCTTTATTTTCTCTCATGTCATTTATGATAGATTAAGGGGCAACAGGAAGGACTATATGTGGCTTCTCTACACCAAACCCCTCCAAACACAACTAATATTTATCATCCTGACTTTCCTTAAAGGAAAAAAATATTACTTGGTATTCTTTCTCTTCTACATTTTAAAATGCTGTCTTCTTCAAATAAAATCTATGGCATCTGATGTATCTCTCTTTGAATCGTCAGAATTCCTTTCTGGATTCTTTCATTTTTTCATTCTTTCCTTTGGGAGGTCACTTCTTCTGAGGACAAGGAGTGAAATATTTAACTGTGAGATTTAGGGGCATGCCTCTACACAGTGTTACAGCTTATCACTGGAACAGAGCAATTAGACCTTTTCACAAAACACCAATGACCTCTTTGTCACCTTGCATATTTCTGTACTTTATTTAAGGTGAAGCCGAGAATGTACTGGATACAGAAAAGAGTAAGTTGCAGATGCCAAAAGGAGTGATCACTTTTGAAAGCCTTGAAAAAGCCAGAAGGGAACAGAGTGAATCTTCATAGACAAATGAAATCATGTTTACCCACCAAGTATCAAAACACAGAATCATTGACTTGAATCATGGCTTTTACAATTTTTTAAATGCTCAAGATTTTGATATAATGAATTTTATTTTAAAAAATTAAAATGCAAGATGAGTTTTGTTAAACTATTTTAAAATAAAATTTATAACATTCAACACAAAATCATGGAGGTACTCTAAATAACTCAGATTTCCTACATATGTGTGTGTTACAAATATCTAAATGTAAAACTAATAAACTAGATTGTTTTGAATTCCTGGAAGCAAATGTCCTGCTGCTCTCATTTCTCTGTCAAACATGCTTTCCCCATCACATTCATCTCCCACGATACTCCTTTTATTTTTGCTTTGTCAATTGTGTCCTGTCTCCACATGATTGAAAACAACTAATATTAATGACTAACTATGGCCAGGCACTTTTCTAAGTGTTTTGCATATATTCTTGTAATCATCCCAACAATCCCATGAGGCAGGCATCAATTTAGGAATGTGGAAACTGAGGCACAGAGATGTTGAATTACTTGCCCAAGGTCATACATGGACAGAACTGGGACTTGAACCTAAACAGTGTGGCTCCAGTATCTGTGCTCCAGTGTCTGTCAAGGCTCTAAAAGGCCTTGAAAAAGTTAGGCCTTAACACATTCTTGACAAGTAAAGAAAGCTGTGAAAGACAAAAGGTAAAAACATTCAAATAATGGCATAGGGCATAGTTGCTAAAGAGGTGGGAAGGAGGAGGTGGTTGATTAGCATGCCCACCTTTTTATTTCCACTCACCAGGAAACCTAAACTTGTAAAATTATCCTATTTATACCCATTCCTAGAGTTGCAAACCCTACATATAATACACTAATCCCAAAAACATTTATTGGTACCTAGTAAGTGTTAAGCACTGTTGTAGGCACTAGGACTACATGAGTGAATGAGTAGACAAGGACATTGCATGCCAGGCAGAGGAATATGTTTTAGTGAGGGATGGGAGAACTGGGGAGAGGAACAAATAAACATGGACATAAACAAGATCATTTCTGATGGTGACAAATGCTTCAGTAGAAATGAAACAGGATAAGAGAATGTTTGGAAGGTTATTGGGAGGGGGACTACTTTAGATCTGGGACAGTAGAGACTGCCTCTCTGGAGAGGTGACATTTGAGCTGAGACCTGAATGATGAATGATCCAGTCCTGTGAAGAATAGGTATCGGAACAGGGAAGGGATCTCTAGGCAAAGAGAAGAGCCAGAGGAAAGGCTCTGAGACTTGGCATGGCAGAAGAATAGAAAGAAGGCCAGGGAGACTAGTAGGAGATGAAATCTGAAGGGGGAAACAAACATGAATACAATGGCTGCTCCCCTCAAGCAGCTGAGGACATATCAACATATAGTTTTGATACAATTATAGTTGTAGAGAAGCTTGGGCCAGGTCTTGAAGGATGCACTGAAGTTCTCCATGAAGACAAGGAGGTGAAGAGGAAGGGCATCCTGAGCAGAAGAAGGAGATTGATTAAAGGCAAGACCATGGTGCCCAGTGTGGGGATTTGCTGCTGGTCATTCAGTTTGCCTGGGGCAAGGAGTTCCTCACGTGGGAGACTTGTTAAGAAATGAGCCTGGAGGCACAGCTCAACTTCTGAAGGGCACTGGGTGTAACACCAAGGAGTTTGCACTCTATCCTGAGGGTGACGGGCATGCAAATCTGCACTGGGATTTTACAGGGATTAGTCAATTAGAGGGGCAAGATCCTCGACCCTAGTCAATGAAGAACTGCAATGGTCCACTTGAGTACTGACCGGGGCCTGAACTAAGGCTGCAGATTTGGGCATGGATTCAGGAAAATGAAAATAAAGAATAGCAGGACTGGAAAACCACTTTGAGGTTATAGAGGGAGGAGAAGGTGATTTCCCTTCATTTAATCTTCATGGATTTTCTGGGGCCCTTGGAGAACGTGGGAAAGAAGTGATTGGGAGGCATACTGGGTTCTAGTGGATGCCTAAGATTTAGCACTGACTAGTAGACTATCTAGAACCTAGAATGTTAAGTATTTCTTTCCCATTAAATTCAATCATGTTGTCCAAACATTCCTGCCACAGTCTAGCCAGAGCTCACCAAGAGTGGGTTTGAGCCCCCTGCAAGGGTTGACTGGCTAAAGACAAGACCTTACATGGGATTTGTGTTGCTATGCACCATAGCAGGCTCTGAGTTCCCTCTGGATCACCAGGCCGTTCATTTATATTGGCTTCTCACCCTGGCATTGACCCTGAATTCATTAATAATTGTTACTCAATAGAGCCTCTGCTAAACACACACACACACACTCACACTTTTGTTTGCTCCCAATTGTGAGGCAAAAATCAAAGCAGAGTATTAAATAATGGTTTTGCAAATCAGATATATCCCAATTATCTTTGGTATTACTGATTATCCAAAGCTTTTCCTCTTATTTATTATTACAGTACCCTTTAATTGAAAGGACAAACATTTCTGCTCTGACACTTTTGAGCTATTTCTTAGCCATTTATGTTAATTAATACTTGCATTAATTATTATATTTATTATTATTATTAAGCCCTGATTACCAATGAGACATCTGACATTTCCAAATACTGAACCTGATATGGTCTTTGTTCAGCTGGCTTTTAATCACAGATTTTTGTGACATTACAAGAAGAAGGAGGAAATTATTATAAGAAAGTATATTAAGAAAAGGATAAGAAACTAAGGTCTGATTATGAGCAAAGATTTAGAGATTAAAATAATGGTAACCTCACTCAGTGTCTTTGTCAGTGGTTAGGAACAAAGTTGGGGGGAAAAATCTCATCCTCACTCCACGTGGCTGTCCATCTCTCCTCAAGACACTGCTGGCCCAGCCAAAGCAATGCAGCGACTCTCTTAGGTGTATGTTGAGGTTAAGTCATGGTTTGAAGGAGATAAACATGGGCCCAGAAATTCTCTGCAGCAGAACAACCCTTCTTGGAAATCACTTTGTAATAGTAAAATAATGTTATAATAGTAAAAATGCAGTTATGACATCGCAGTTTCTAAGCATTTTGAATGTTCTAAATTCATGTTTAAATGAGATAACTGGGAACTAAAATTACAAGTAAATCAAGTTTATGTGGTGTTCTACCCGATTCAGTTTATGTTTGGGGATAATGTTGAAGGGTCCTTTATGGTGTAGTACTTAACTGCAATTTGTAAAAGATTATAGCAGTGCCCCAAATCTACTCAAAAAAGTATTAATAGCAAATACTAAAATTATTGCCAAGATGTTAAAGAGGGAAGGAAGACCCTTAGAAATGGTCTAGTCCAAGCCCCCATTTTACAGTTGAGAAACTGGAGGCCCTTAGTGATATAGCTGCAGCTCCACTGGTGATGGCAGTTTGTACTAAAACCTTGGTGTTTGGTATCCATGGCAGAATTCTTTCCAAAGCAACATGCTGCCTTACTTTGAAAGGACAGTGACAATCAAAGTTAAAATCAAAGACAATTTTTAAAAACTATCACATATGTTCAGTCTCAGAGCCTTAGAAAGTGTCCTGAGGTGGGGTTAGAAGGGCATAGGTTAGAAGATGATGGGGAGGGAGCAGACTCAGATTGTAAAAATAATCTACAACCAATGTAATCCAAATATGAGCAATCTGAAATTGATAATATATTTTACAGACTTCAACAATTTTAATATATGCATGTTCAAATGTGATATTCTAGAGATACTAGCCAGAACCTAGGTAGTTTTTCTGCTCCACTCTTCTGGGAAAGGAACAAACTCTTACTGGGAAAATATTTTTAAATAAAGCCCATTGCTCAGGTGCTGTGGTGTCTCTTGGCCTTGGAGTGTGTCTGTTCTGCAAGAGAGTTGGAAATGCTCCCTTAGGTTTAGCCTTGTGGATGTGTTTAGGAGATTTCAGGAATACCCTGCATACTATCAACTGCCCAATTTGCAGAAAATAGTTTCCAATATTTAGAGCTGACCATTTAGTGTCTCTGCTGATTTTTCTACTAGTAACTTTGGGTCAGTCTTGGAGTTTATGAAGATTGGAACAGTACTTAGGCTGCAGGTATACCAGGAAGCCCAGACTGGCTGGGGGCAGGGGAAGAGGAGTGAGAAAGGCCTAGAAAATAAGAAGAGGGCCAAGGAAGAGAAGGGATGAAGGTGATTCACATGCCTCTCACAGTAAACAGCCCAAGAATGGCTGCCAGTGTTCAGTTACTGGCTTAGTTTGGGGAACTGAGCCCCCCAGGGAACAAAGTCACCCATGGGATCACCTCACAGGCCAGTTTATTTAGCTATGTTAACTTGTTTCTCTGACTACTTGGATGACAGTAAGAAGTATGGCTGGGACAGTACAAATTTATCATGACCACTGATAAAAGCAACTGGAAACCTATATCCCACTGACAGAGACTCAGTGGCGTCACTGGGTCTGAGGTTTGGATGACATTTCTGGTTCACAATTTGTCAGCCCACAAGTGTCACAAGGTTGAATGATGGAGTGCTAACCTCAGTTTATTTATTTTTTTTCCTTGGAGGACTTCATCTGTGGTCAGCAGCATTCTGTGGATGTTTTCTGCTCTGCCTGGACATGAGGGACAGGCAGACCCTGAATGTGAGTTTTTCACATTTCATTTCATAGGAGGACAGAGTTCAGGATGTGTCCACATGAAGTCATGTCCTAGATTGGCAATCTGGGATTCTAGCTTGGTGAACATTTCAAAAACCTATAAGGAGACAGCTGTTGATTGTATGTGAAAGTCAATGGATTAGAGATATTAGTAGACATTGAAATGTGATAAGGGAGGTCTGTGAAAAGCTGTCAGGATGTCAGGATGATATGGTTGGGCTTTGAGGAGTATAAATGACAGTTTTTCCTTCTCTTCACACCATCCCCACACCATTAATTTACTGCTGATAAAGATCTGACTTGCACAGAAGGCAGCACCAACTCTATCCACCAAGGTAATTTTGAACAAAAGCAAGAGAGAGAGAGCATGCACTAGGAACTCAGTGTGGATTCTGAGATACCCGGCAATTTCACGTCTTAAAATACTCCAGAGAAAAAAAGTGGCCTCTGGAATGCTTTTCTTTTCATCTTCAAGCAACTAAGAATTTTGAAAAGAGTCTAACTAATGCTACCTATTTCAAACTAGCAATAATAAAAAGACACCTGGGGTTTGAATACAGTTTGTGCCTATGGATAGTTACTTCTCTGAATCAACAGTCATGGAAAACACAGGGTACTGGACTGGCCTTCCAGCCAGTTTCCTTGTCTGAACTGAAGGCTTAGGACAAGCCCGCCATCTCTGAAACAGCCTGAAAGCCCAACCAGGCAGGCAAAGGGGCTTCTTTTCAGCTCTGACTTTTATAAGTTCCCCTCAACAATTCAAGCAGAGACATCAATTTCCTACTAAATAAGAGTGTTTTAGGATAAGGAAAAATTCAAGTAGGCTCTTGAGTCATAGTTAAGACATTCCATTCTCCATCCCATTTCCTTTTCCTTAGAGATATTCACTTTTATCTCTTTTAGCTGTCTCAATGTAGGATCTCTCTGAAGCAGACTTTGCAATAATGACTTTAGCAAGTCATTTATTTGGGAGGTGATCCCAGAAACACTGGTGGGGAAGTGGAGGAATAAGATAGGACAGAGAAGGAAGCTAGTAAATGAAGTCTGACCCAGGAAGTTCCCTCTGTAGGCAACTGGCACTTAATCCTGCTGGGGAACTCTGGGAAATGGTTTAGAACTCCCCCCTCCCCCCCTGCAGAGTTATCCCACCCAAGGAGTGAAAGAGCTGGGGTATTTATAACCCACTCTTGAGAGTTCATTGGTGGAGGACTGTTCCTGGTGCATTTTTTTTCCCCAGCACTTATGGTTTTTCAGGCAAAGTGGGCTCTGGAGGCTAGAAAAAACCCTCAAGCAAGAGATGCAGGTGCTAGAAATTGGAAGTCAGATTAGCTTAAACTGAAATGGTAACGGCCAATGGGAACTAGTTGAAAGCAACTCATATTTTATTTACTGACAGCGTTACTTTGTTTAACTTTACATCTCTAAGTAACATTCCAGTGTAGCTACTTCTTAATGTTTCAGTTTTTAAAAACATATTATTTCTTGACATACCATATAGATCATGAAGAATTAGCTCTCAACTCTCACACCCATCATGTCCAACACAACTACCACTCACTTGCATCCTTTCCATTCCCCCATCCTTCCAGTATTGTTATGTGATCCTTTTGGTTATATCAATATTCAGTGTTTACATTATACTGATGATGAAAACACTTTTCACAAATGAAGTAAATCACAATTACTTTCCCTTTCTTGCTCAGTTTCCTGCTTTCTCTGGAATTAGTAAGTCTCATTGTTGTTTTATGTGCTTAATGTTCTACATATTTATCAGTTCTTTCATTTCAAACTCTGTATTGGTTTCTAAATCTTCTCCCATGACATCCATTCACATCAGTCATTCAATCTATATCTTCTTCTTGAAGAAATTTGGAGACTTCTGACCTGTTCTCAGCTGGACTGTTTCTGCTCCACATCTGGTACTCAGCTTTCCTCCCAAGTTTTCCCTTCACTACCATGGTCGGGGTTCCCTTCTCATTATTCCTGTGTTGGGTCTGTTGTTTCCTATATTCTATGTTGTGCTCCCTCATTTGCTGGAACTCATCCTCCTGTAGCTTTCTGAGAAAAAGTGAATGGAGGAAAAATGTTGATACCTTACATATCTAAAAGGTACAGATTTATTGGCTGGGTACAGAATTCCTGATTACTAATAATTTTCCATCAGGATTCCTAAGGCATTATCTCATTTTCTTTTTGTATTTCTCAGCCTGCTTGGGTGTCAGCACTCTGTGCTGGAAAGCCCTCCTACACAGATCCCCCTCCTCGCCCTGCTTGAGCTCTAACCACTAATGCTGGGCCACCCGTCACATAGGTAGATGTGTTCCTCATCCACTCAAATGCTGACACCACTAGCCTGCCCCACTGTGCAGAAGCCCTTCTTAACCAGTTCAGGCCGACATACCTGGACCACTTTCCCTTCCTCCCTGTCCCCAGTGTGGATGCACTTCTCACTCTTCTCAGGGCCCAGCACCCCCCTCTAAGCCACCACAGTCTTCTCTACCCCTGCCAGCATGGACAACTTCTTTGTTCTGCTCCTCCTATGGCTTTAGGATGGAATTATTCAGAAAGAGAGGGGAACAGGAAGAGCAAAAGAACTGAATTTTAACATTTGTCATCTAATACATATATTTAGAATTTTTGAAACAAAATTACTTTTAAACTATATGTTAATGGTGTGGATTTTATAGGCCACATCCTTTTATTTAGAATTTGAATATAAAGGTTTTCACTAAAGAGTATTCATGCTAATTGAAGGAAAGTACTCCACTGAGTTGTTCTGGCAAAGCCAGTGAGCATAGAGCAGTCTTTCAAGGCCAAAGAAACAAAGGAACAAAGCCCCTGGTAACCAAGGTACCCCCTCCTCAGCAGAAGAGAGGACCGAATCCTGAGCCATTGACCAGTCTCTCTATGGGATACAGATACTCTCAAAAGTGTGTTGACCCTTGAAATATTTGAAAATCCAGTTCTCTGCCAATTAATTGAGAACTTGAGTCTAAATACCAGCCTTAGAGCAATATATTTTAGAACTCACCAAAATACACTATTATACTCAATATCCCAGACCATTAACCTAATGTCTATAATTACTTGAATAGTTCTAAAAGTGTATAATAGTGTATGATTTTAATAGTGTAAATGAAACTATTCTGTTGCTTTAATCAAGGGTTTCTCAACCACAGCGCATTTGGGGCCAGATAATTCTTTGTGGTGGGGACAGTCCTGTGCATTGTGGGATGGTGAGCAGGATCCCTGGACTCTACCCACTAGATGACAACAGCAACTCCCCTTGATTCCAGGTGGACAATCAAAGATTTCTCCAAGTCATCCAGAGTTGAGAACCACTGCTTTGAATTTATAGTTCAATCATTTAGAATTTCTTCTACCTTTGTTTGAAATGTATATTTTTTCCCAAGAGTGATGAACAACCATTACTTTTTAGCTTACCAGCTACACTAAATTAACAGATGATTATTGAAAGATTGCTGGTGATCCTAGCAACATAAAATGCTAATTTAAAAGGTACTGAGCTTATACTACAACATTTCCACTATTATCTACTCTCCAAGCCCCAAGACTTGCTATTTCACCTGTTTTCCAGTAACCATATTAAAGGATTACTGAAAGTAAAAACTGAGCAATAAAAAGGTATTGGATTTTAAAAATACATTCCAGGGAGAAAGTTTATCTGTCAAACTCAAAACTGTCAACACTTTCTGAGATAAATCATTTAATTTTAAAACTATTTCACTAGAGCGCCAGATCCTCATTTACTTACTTAACTTGGAGTTATATGAAAGACACTAACCTCAAAATCATTTTGGAAAAAAAAATTTCCACTTTTCAATTGTTTTGGCAATCGTCATGCCTCATATGTGCACTGTACCAAAATCTGATTAGTATTTTGCTACACAGTAAATTAGAATATTATCCCAGCTAGGATTTAAAAGTAATATGATAGATGTTTTCTTTATGACTTATTCTTTTTATAAACCCATTTCCCAAGCCTCAAATTTTCAAAGGGTAAACAGGAGGAGCCCACGTCCCTCCACAGGGATCTTAAGTAGGGCAGGATTTTAGAACTGGTATTTTAAACTTATTGATTTGCTTTAAGTGGGTGAAGGAATTAAAGGGTCAGAAAACATGTCTTTCATCCTCAAAGGATGAAGTTATGTGTTACATATGAACATATGTTAATTATAAAAATCCAAACTATAATTAATTTTCAAAATCAAATCAATATGTCATTGCTGTGTTGACTACCCAGTAGGCACTAAGGGGAGATGAAACTTTGGTGTGGTAGAAAAGGTACTGAATTTAATATCCAAAGTCTTTGCTTGAGTCCCACCACAGACTCTCACTAGCTGTGTGATCTCTGGCAAAGCAGTTCTGAGTCCTACCTGTAAAATGGGGTAAATAGCTATGTAACATGATTGCTGTGTGGGCAAAATGAAATCACGTTTGTAAAATTTCCCAGGAAACTGTGGTCTTAACAAGTGTTAAGAGCCCAAGTTCTGCAGACAGACGGTCTCAGTTTGAACCATCACTCCACCAGTCACCAGACCTGATCGTGTGACTGAATCTCTGTTCCTCCATCACCTCACTAGTAGTTTGCTGATACTAATATCACTCAGCTCAGAGGGCTGCTGAGAGGGATGAAAAATGAGATAATGCAGATAAAGTATTTGGCAGATAATAAGCACTCAATATTTCCTAATATTATTCATCTATGTTAATTGACATTCTCCAAAGCATATTCCCCGTCTGTTGCTATTTTCATTCTACCCTATAACCTATTTTACAAAGAAGAAACTGATAGCTGAAACTGATGGTATTTTCTCAGAAAACGACTATTCATTTTGTATGGACACAATGGAGATATTTGAGAACTAAAATTAGAGGAAGTGACATGATAAGTGGTCATATTTGATTGGTGTATTTAGATGATATTTCACAAAAAAAGGCATAAATTCAACTATTGCAACTACGTATTAAACAAATGATATTTTCTGAAAGGAATAAAACTGAAATCAGGGCTGTCCTGGAAAACCCAGAGTATGAGGTATCTGGGCCTGTGGACAAGAAAACCTGAAAGCAGGGAAATAGAGTGTTCAGAAAAAAATTGTGCCTTTTAGGGCAGTGGTCCCAGGCATTCAAAACAGCTGGTTGAGTCTAATAGACTCAACCTCTGGAAGCAAGTGAGAAGAAGGTCTCTTCATTCATTGTGATGAAATGAGCAGATATTCTACACACACCAAACAGCAGGAAGAGCACCCTCATCAAAACTTAATAAATCACTTGTTAGAAACCGCTAAATCATAGATGATTTCATACAGAGGCACACAACTTGCCCTAGATTCTTCATCAATTTTCTTCTCCACTAGTCAACTTAGTTCAGAATGATTCTCTTTGTCAAATGCTTTTGGGTATCTCCCTCACTTTTTAAAAAAGAATATAGCCAAGCACACCTATCAATTGATGTTAACAAAAAAAGAAGAATTAAACTTCATTCTGTAAGAAGTGCAACTTACAATTCTGTTCAAACTTGCTGCTATGAAAACAGTACTTCTTGAATAGCAACAGAATTATATGCTTTTCTAAGGCTTTACTATATCATCTCTGGCATGCTAATAAGTGCTTGAGAATGGTTTGAGAACAGTTAGTAAGGATTATTCTGAGATCTTTCAATGTTGGTATATTGAGCCACGTAAAAGTAAATATAAAATAGAACTTGTTCATTTCTTCAAATATATGTATATTTAAGTGACATTTGATGTCCTTCCAAAATAAAAGGTGAATTTTGAAAGTCAAGTCAGAAGGAATAAAGTATGATTGTTCGGGTTCTATATTCGTGACTGAACATCTTTGTACTAATTTTTCACGTGTTCCATTATTGCAGGATTGAAGTAGAGTAATTAATGTGTTTCTACAAAACATTGGCTAGAACCTTAGACAAGTTACAAAATATTTATCCCTTTTCATACATACACATTGGTTTTTCACTGTATTAGAATATCCTTATATTACTGACATTAGCTCTTTACAATACAATTTAAAGTACTGTGTAACCCATTTATGCTCAAGACAGGTGTATTTAGAAATTTTAACTTTATCAGCCTCTTCAGGATTGCATAAGTAATAAATTCAATGGAATTATTGCCCAGATCTTTCAACAGATTATTGGGAAGTGGCTATGAGGTAGTTTACCAACTATTTGATACACATTAGACAACCAGGAACCTTTAAAAATACTAATACCTGGTTCCACACCAGGATATACTGATTTAATTGTTTTGGCATGCAACATAAGCATTAGGGTTTCTTAAAGTTTCCCAGATGATTCTAATGTGCTACAATGTTGGAAAAACTTTGAGCTGGGGTAAAGGCCCAGGTTGGGAGTGGGAGCCATGGATCATTGGCTAATCTGAAGAATCAATCATCCTACTGAAGAGAAGATTCTAGATTATGGGGGATGGGAATAAGGAGTGTCCTGGGGCAACTCTTACACAATTGCCCAAGGGTTGTGAAATGTAAGGATGGAGCCATTTATTGGCCAGGGCATCCAACGCAGATAACTACCTGAAGTTTGGCAACTGTGTTGTCCTTTATCAGGGACATTCCAGTTAAGGGATGGAAAGCACAGTATTCTACTGAATGTTGCTTCATCATGTATATAGTGATATTATCCATCAAGAGTACTAACTCCCATTATTGTTCACTCAGTTGATCCCAAGGAACTTCCAGGTAGCCAAGAGGTCTGGAAGAGGGGTCTGCTCCTCCAGCATCATGGCATCTGGCAAGGATCTGAGGACAGGGGAGGCCACCTCCTCCTTCAGGTCCAGGTTTGGCTCCAGTCTGCAGCAAGTAGGCCTTGGTAGCCACTGCTGAACTTGTAGGGTGCTGCTTCCATGATCCAAGACATAATGGGCAGCTGGGTATGGAGGGTGACAGACTCAGGGCCTAATAGAGCCTCTATTTCCAGGAGAGGCCAGTATGTGGCCAGCAACTGCTGTTCTGATGGGGATAGTGCAGGGCCTGGGAGGGCAATTTCTTGCATCAGAAGCCCATGGACAATTTATGGCCGTCATAGGTGGTTCAGAGACTCCAGGAGGCAAGAGGGGAAATTACCAAGGTCACAATGAAGGTGTCTTGGAGGGTATTAACAGGAGTGCCCTTTGATTTCAAATTGGACAAATTTCAGAGCCTTTTGTTGGAGGGGGCCCCATTTCACGTGGGCCAATTTGTAAGTTACAGCATCAGTGAGATTAAGTAAAAGTTGTAAATAAGGAATATGTTGATTCCACAACCCAACAAGGGCTAAAACATGTTAGACTTGTATCAACACTGTGGAGGCTAAGAGCATCAATAGCTGTTTCTTGACAGTATCAGGGATGGATCAGCTCTCAGTTTACCAAAAAATTCTCAGGAATTTAAAAGAGGTGGTGGGGCCTTACACTATGTGTGGGGCAATGGCCCATCCTCTTTTTGTGAGCTCCTTTGTGAGTATTTGTATGTTCTTAATGAGTATATCCAATAAATCTCCTCAGAGGAGGACATCATCAATGTGATGTCATATCTGTGCTCCTGGAGAAAGGTGGACGCAGTTAAGATCTTGCCCGCAAAGACTGTACGATGGCAGGGCCGCTGAGGTACCCCATAGGTAAATGTGTATTGTGTCCCTTCAGAGGTGAAGGCAAACTGCAGCTGAGAGGCTGTTGATATAGGCACTGAATAGAACTTATTAGCCAAATCTATAACAGCAAAATATGGACCGTTGCTGATTGGATGGAATTGATAATTTCAAAACTATTGGACACTGACTGATGGGGCTTCAATGGATGGGGACTGCAGCATTAAGGTTATGATAATCCACCTTGAGGCACCATTCATTCATTCTGGGTTTAAGAACAGGCCAAATTGGGCTGTTAAATGGAGAGGCAGTGGGGATAATCACCCCTTTACTCACTAGGTCTCATAAATTGCAATCCTTGAAAACCCTGTTTTAATTTACATTGGGCCATATTAGCTATTTTAACTGAGGGGGGAGGAGGTCAATGGGTCCCATTTTGTTAAGCTGATATGTAAGTGCCAAAGACTTAATTTTAATTTATCAGTCATTGGGTGAGAACATCTGTACTCACTTTGGTCTATTTTAGGGCAATGGGTGCAATGGGGAATTTAGGCACGACAAGAGTTCTAATGGTTAAGGTGAGACACACCTATTTGTTCTCTATTTTATATGTAGTAACTCCCCTAGGATTATGGGGGGGTACCATGTTAATATTTAGTGGGATCCCCAGGTATAAGTGTAATTTGAGCCCCAGTATTAAGTCCATGAAAGTTTGCCAGTTGGTGCATTTCAGCAGATGTTAAAGTTAATTCAAAACCTATGTTGTAAGTTTCAAGAGCCAATCAGCACACCTCTATCTCTTTATTGTATACATAATTTGAGTAAATTTTGGACTTCCAATTGGATCAAATTGTGGACTTTTGTTTCAGTTTTTTTCCTTACCCTGTACCCAGGTTCCTTCCTTCCTTTTCTTTCTTTCTCCCCATCCCTTTTTTGGTTGATCACTGGATATACTTTTTTTTGGGGGGGGGGGCAGGGTGTTCCTATCTACCCTGCTCTTATTTATAAATTTCTTCTTTCAGAGTTTCAAATTAGTATCATCAGGCTTAGGGTTCACCCTCATGGCAATGGTTGCTTTATAGGGTTTAAAGACCCTGGGCTTAAGTCAGCTTTGAGTTAACTCCCTTGCTGTGACACAGGGATGCCATGGGTATTTTCCCCTATAACCCTGAGGATCAGGATCTTTGTTGTGACAGAAGCACAGGCAGCAGCAGTTGAAGAGGTATTTAAGGTATTTAGGATAGCTGTGCTATCTGCTATAGGTATGTGAACCATAGCACCACACCTATTGGCTTTCTTTTCTCTCTCTCTTCTCTCTGTGCAATCTCTCTCAGAATATTTTGTATTTCTAGCTGCAAAAAGTCATGGCTTTCAGTTTCTGTCTCAGTCCAGTCACCCACTGTGTGGACCTTTTGGGTGGTTATGGGAAAAGTTCAGGAGCCCAGCAGCTGGCATTGTGGGTAGCCACATCCTCCTCCAGGGAATGCCAGTCAATCTCCCCAAGGTCAGAGTCCACATCCAATTAGGTCATTTTGTCTATGGCCTGTATGGGGGTCTTCAAGCTCTGTGACTGTCAGATTAGCCCTTTCATATGCTAGTAATTAGCAACACTAAGCAAAGCCTAGATACATTGGATAGGGATTTTATATTAGGAAAGCAGTTGAGTTATCTCCTCTGGTGTTTTGGGAGGGGCTGGTACCAAATGCTCCTTCCCCTTCTTTTTTCATCAGCGCTGGCCACAGGCCTCCATGGATGTGCAACTTGATACACATGGGGTCAAGAGAATGCATGCATCAGCAGAAGGAGAAGCAACAGTACAGGAGATGGGCAAGGCCACAACCTTTGCCTAAGCAACAATTCTTCTTAAGCAACCAGGGTGCCATACTTAATTTTCCCCAGGATGGTGGTTTCCTTCCTTTCCACACACCTCACAGAAGGCCATCCCTGAGCCTGTCTCAGGGGCACACAATCGCAGATAATATCCATATGGCTGCCCCCAAGCTGCCAGTGATGGTTACCAGGCTAGATGCAGTGACCAGATTGTTCTAGCTGGACTCTTGGTAAATGGAATTCAACAGTCAATCAGTTAAGGTTAGTTGTCCCTGTCTTTACAGGTGGGAGCCTCAGAGACCAGCTGCCAAACACAGGCCAAACCCAATAACATGTCAAGCTGTAGTATAGTAAATTAACAACAATTCTTGTCTTGGGATGTGAGCATTTTCGAGTGGGGAGAGATGCCAATATTGATAAAAACACAGAGCATGCCCAAAGCACAAGCCTGCACCAACTGGTAGACTATCTCAGGTGGCCTTTGCCATATCATGGAATCAGTTAGTTAGCCAAGAGACCAGATGTCCTTGGTCATGATTGGGCCATCTTGTTCATGACACCAATTGTTTTAATTGCCTCCTATTCACCCCGTTGGTAAGGGAGGAAATTCTGCCCCATGGTTTTGGGGTTGGCAACACACAGCATGTGACACTGGACACTGAAGAGAGGAGACTGGCAACAGTTTATTAGACACATATACTCACAGCCCAGAGTAGGAGGATGCTGTATGCCACAGAAGGCTACGTAGGAGCTGCACTCAGAACAGAGTGAACAACCAGGGGCTGTGTGAGGTACAAGAGGGTGAGGTAACCCCTGGTTACCATGAAAGAATGTGATTGGCTTCTTTGAGTAATTCCATGGGCTGGCAGGGAAATGAACTCCACTACTCAGGGATAAGCAGGAACTGTGCCTGGTCTTCTTGATGAAGAGGGTTTTTTAGCTAGGGGACTTTATCTGTGGGAGCAGAGTGGGGAGGGGAACTTGTGGTTAGGCCCATACAGGTCCATCCCAGTTCACCAGATGTCAAGGCAGCATATAATGTTGGGCCTTAATTTTAGGCCCAATATTTTAACATTTATGGTGATCAATAAAACCAGAATATTTAGGGACCTATGGCTGAATGCCTACTGCATGACAAGCATGTATCATCAGTGGCCAAAATGAAGATCCCTTTCACAAGGAGATTCTATCTAGTGGCATGATTCTTTCTGAACATTCCCTTAGCACATATATTGTTATTTGAGTAGAAATAAGAAGGAAAAAGAAAATAATCAATTTACTGATCTTTTCTAATCTCTTAACCAAGAGATTTCCAAACGTTTGCTGACAAGAGACTTTTTGAAGATTCCAATTTCCCTTCATTTTTTGTTTCAGTCTTTTTCATAAAACAGCATGATAACCTGAAGTGAAAGCACAAACATCTAGAGTGGTTCCAAGTCCATCTACTAGTTACAGAGTCAGCACTGATTTCTGACCAAGGTGCTTGAAAACACAAGGGTTTATCTATCCTCCTTCCTCAAATCCCAAGGAAATGATGGAAGAAACATACAAACAAAAATAGATCCAAAGCAGCACTGATTATCATGGGGTTTGAGTGAGGTCATCTGCTATTGACAGATCAGAAAAAATAGTGAGAATTTGCTGTAAGATGTAAAGCTGGTAGAAAGAGATAAGTGGTGAAATATAAAAGAGCAGAGTCTCATATCTTTAAAGAAGTGAGTTTCTCTTAGAACCATTGGCCGACCTCTACTGGATGTAGCAGAGGCTGGAAGGTGGTTCAGGTAAAAGGCTGTGAGCAAGGGAATTCAATAAGGGGCTGTAGAACCTCAAAGGTCATCTGCCTTTCAGGACAAAATTCTATGAAATGGAGATTTCAACCCAGAAGAACAAGGGCAGTGTCCAGGAAACTTATAGCCCGCACGGGACAAAGATGCAGCCCCAGACACAAAAAGCAGCTCCCCATATCCTGCCCAGGCCCATGTGCCTCTTCCCCTCCTGCACAAAATCCCTGGAGGCAGGGCTTCTGGTCTCAGAATCTGCATTCACTGCTTCTTATTATATGGCCAGTTTTCAAGTGGTACAAAGACAATCTGTGGTAACCGTCTAGCATAAGCACTCAAATCATTGCTTCAATCTTTAAAATATCTAATTCAAGGGCTACTAAAGTATGCCTAGAACTCTCATGAGAAACTTATACATATAAACTTAATTTATTTCAAATATAAAAGATCGACTCCACTTATACATATGTATCAATTGGGATTGTGTTCTCTGTAAATAATAGGAAACCCTACAGCAGTGGCTTTAATCAAGCCTAGGGAGTAAGCCTCCAATCGTTTTTAGCATCTGAATGATGCCAGCAGGTGCCTCCTACCTTTTCATTCCGTTGTGCTTCCCACATAGGCCTTCCTCCTGTGTTCCCCACCTCATGGTCCCAAGATAACTCCTGCACCTCTGGGTCTCAGTGTACATGTTTCAAGCATGAAAAGAAGGGACCAGAAGAACGCTTAGTGCCTAGATCAGAAAAGCAAAGGCTTTGCCAGAAACCTCCACATGTGTGTTTATGTTGCATCGGCCAGAACTGTGTCATATAGACACTGCCACCTGTGGGAGGCATTGGGAAGTCATTTCTATGACTTACAGCCTAGAGAGTTGAGATAGGCAAGGGAGAAGTGTCTAGAAGGGAGACTGAGATATCCAACCTATAGGTTCGCTCACTGCTTTGTACCTATAATGACTGTTTTGAAGACATTAACATTTACGTAGCATTAACACAAATAACCCAGGATCAATCTATAAATCAAAATTGGGGTGAGTTTATTATATGATCCAGGCCTGAGAACTATAGCCTGGGGACTTCCTTCTCCAAGAAAGGAAGCACTCTGAAGAAGTGGGGTGTACAGAGTGGTTACATACCATCTTGGAACAAAGAACATACATCACATATGGCAGGAATAGCTCTTTTACTACAGTCACGAGATGCCTTGCTAGCATAGCAGCTCAGTGGTCACAAGGTGAGGACAGCAAGTTGGTGGTCAGCAGGTCAGTAGTCACGAGATGAGTTAAAGCAGGTCAGTAATTAATCCTTAGCTTCTGGGAAGAAATGCTATCCTTAAAGAAATGCTGATATGGGGGAGGCAACATCCCTATCTTTAAGGGCATCGTTCTTGGCTTTGGGATATTGTGAATGTTTAAAGCAGATGTACAATGCGTGCTCAACAGGCCACGTCAGGCCCTTCTGGAAAAACAAGATCAGGCCAAATTAGTTTTAAACCAAATGGCTTCCTCATGTATTCCAATCTATCCTATTGCTTTTCATTTATTCATCACTATTAACCTTCACTATGCAGATTAATTTCAACTGGATCTAAAGGATACAGTGGAATCAAATAAAGGGGGCTTTGGAATCCAGTAGACATAGGCATGAATCCCAGCTGCAGCACTTGCCAGATGTGTGCACAGCACATGTTTGGTTTTTCCCTTTAAAATTGTTTCTTTGGTTTTTTTGTTGTTGTTTGTTTTAAGAACAAGAAATGCCTTTTAGTTGTGCCTGTAAAGGCTGTGAACTCTCCATCTGCCTGTCACCCTTACTAGTAGGGTAAACCCACATCTGGCACATGTGTCAGACAAAGTTGCACAAGTTACTTGACCATGTTCAACTGGCTTCCTCTCTCTGTATAGGAAGGAGAATGGCCATTTCACTGGACAGCTGTGAGGACTCTGTAAGACCACCTAGGCAAAGGTTTAAAAAATTAAACCCTCCCTGGGAAATTTACATTTAAACATTTTTTGCAAGGACTGTCAACCACAAAAATACCTTCAGACCTCAGTTTTGAGAAGTCTCTCCCAAACTGCTTGTCTGAGTAGCATTCAGTTTGAATGACTGCGCATGTACCACCTTGGGATGCAGTTAGACTCTCTAAGGCCATTCTGTTTTGAAGGACAGTCTTGCTCATTAAAGACATTTCAGTATTTAATAAAATTATTCCTGCTTGGTTATCATTAAGGACTTGTTGAGCAAATTTCATCAGAGCTTCTATACGTGATATGACATCTAGCCCCAAGGAAGGAACAAACACAGCCATGAGGTGGTCATACGGGTGGAACACTGAACAAGTCCATCTGGCCTTAAGGAGAGGAAGATGGACAACAGATGTTAGCTCTAGAAGCACTACCTCTGACCATCTCAGAGCTTTGGTCAGATTTTTTTTGAAGAATACACAATGGTTAGCATTTGACCAATGCAGTGGGACCTGTTGAAATTAGCAGCAACCTAGAAATTAAAATTATTCTGTCCCATAGCTTTATTTGTAACTAAGTGATTGTTGAGTTATTACTTTAATTCAAAGCTACCCTAACTTCCTCCAAGTTTCTAGTTTACCTGGTGGAGCCGAGGTAATCTGAGTACAGTATGAACACCAGCAAATAAAATGAACCTATTTGCACTTAAAAGTGTACTGTCCACCTAGAAATGTTGTTTAATGAGCATATTATCTCAAACTGTGTTGAATTTTTTGAGTTAAATTAGAAGGTGTTAAAAATTACCTCACCAAAAACAGCAAACAGAATACAGTAAAAAAATAAAAATAAACATATGATTTTTATGTTGTAACGTGTTACCAAAACATTCTTTCTGAAACTGTGAGATTCCACACCTTTTGTCTTTTTTTCGGTTTGTTTCTGTGTGTGTGTGTCTGTGTGTGTGTGTGTGTGTGTGTGTGTGTTCTCCAGTCTCTAGAGATATAGAATACATTCTCAAATTAAAATATTCAAGTAACTGGTTATAATCAAACTATCTCCCAAAGGAGTTGAAGGAAAGTGCATTGTAAACTTAAGATATTGTACAAGCCTAAAGTGACACATTGAGAATTTTCATGTTTTTACCAGGATTTAGATAAAAAGACATCAGTTCTCCTCTCTTGTCAACAATTTAGCCGTTCATTAATTACCTTTTTATGGATTGATACGCCAGACTCTATACTAATTCATCTAACTGTAATCTTATTTAGATTATAAAGTTATGCAGAAAATGTTCATGCTGGAAAACTCTGAGTTGTGAGAATATGGGTGATTTCAATTTTATTTTTGTTGATGTAATTTAGTGTAGGGGCCATGCCTAGCTTTATAATACAGGAAAGACTTCAACTGTTGACCAACTTTACATAAGTATACAAAATGGTCTGAGGGTAAGAAAAGAGAAAACTACAACTGGAAGAGGGCCAGGAACAAAAAGATGGGCAAATGGAGGAAAGGTGGGAAGGGTGAAGGAGAGCTGGGGGCAAGGAATGGGGGATTCCAAGGAGGTGGGTGGAGAATGGGGTGGAGCTTGGACCACTGACTCAAGGTTTAAGTGGGAGCCCAAAGGGCTATAAAAGCTTGGTGGACCAAGCAGGGAAAGCAGCCTCAAGTCTAGGCACACAGGCAGAGGCCGGTAGGAGACAGCAGCTGCAGTCTCTAGAGAAAGGCTGAAACGTCCAGAGCAGCAGAGATCAGGTCCGGGATGCTGCGCCGGTTCTTGCCCCATCTGCTAGGAGTCTGGCTGCTGCTGAGCCAACTTCCCACAGAAATCTCAGGCCAGAAGCGCAACGACATTATTAAGGCATGCGGCCGCGAATTAGTCCGCCGCCGCATCGAGATCTGCGGCTCGGTCTCCTGGCGGAATTCGGCTCTGAGTCTGCAGAAGCCCGGGCTGGCGGCCGGTCCAGGCGCAGGTAAGAACTCCCGCCCTCGGCCGCTCCGCACTTCCCATTGGGTGCCGTCGGGGTGCCAGCCAATCAGAACGGCCTGGCTCGAGACCTCATTAGCGACTCCGGTTCTGATGCTAGTGCCTAAAAGTTCGGGCTTTTTCCTTGTAACTTGCTTTTCTAGTAAGGGTCTACACCGGCGATCTCACCAGAGGGAGGGAAAGCAGCGGGAACGGCAAACGGCCTCACCTGAGAGGCATTTGGTGCCCTTCATCTCCTGGCACCCAGGATGAAGGGGTTGGAAGGTAAGGCTGCCCAAAGACCCGCAGGACGTGGGGCGCAGTCGGGCCTGACCCCAGAGTCAAGGCCCGCGGGCCAGATAACCGGCGTGCTGGCGGTTGGGGCAACTGGACAGGACATCGCGACTTGAGACGGCAGGGAGCAAACAGTGAGGTGTGAGCTGATTATCGATCGTGTTTGTGCGCCAAAGAGCATGGGGCAGAGACCTCTGATGGGGTCCTGGATTGGCAAACATGAAAGACCTTAGATTTCACGACTCTCCTGCCTTGTAAAAAAGCTGGGTCAGGGCCCATGCCTTCCTATACTTCCCCTTTTATTATAATTTTAGTTTTATTTGTAAACTTCACCAAAAGAGAGAGCATGGTCTCCCACCTCTTTGAACTGGGTCTTGAAATTCACTTGTGAGAGTAAGGATTGAGGAGAAAAAGGCCTGACGGCCTACAAGAGAAACTGAAGGGGACTGACAGTCAAGGGATGTCTGCTCTTCAGACAAACACAGCTGAAAACCTGATTGATGCTTCAAGCATTTGGAAGCTGCAATGGATTTTCTTGAAAAGCAAGATCTCAGAATTGAGTCCAGCTCCAATCTGGAATGTTTTTTTAACAAAACACTTTGTTCGTTATAAAGCATTTATAAGGATAAATTGGAAGCTACGTTTAAGTAGCAATGGAAACTTTCCCAGATGTATAGGCTAGTCTAATCAGTGTAATAGGTCATATTAAATTCAGAGAAGGCAAGCTCCATTATGAATAATTGTTTTATATTTCATAACACATATGCAATTTATGTTAAACCACAATTATATTTTATAGGCTATATGTGTATCCTGTATATAAGTGACCCTCATGTAAACTGCTTCTGCATACTAGGTACATTTACATCCCATTTATGGGATTTAACTTACGATTATAAAGCTATTTGCTTTTCTACATTGTTGCTCAGAGATTGATTTATTTAATGCAAGCTTTTACATAATTCTTGTATAATGTTAACAGAAGAGTACCACAGAGTTTAGAGATTTACTGTTCAGGGTACGGAAGACCAGACTGCATTGCATTTGCTTTGTTAATTCACTTTTTTCTGAATAAATAAGTAATATGCTCATATTAATGACTGGAAAATATACATAAATACAATAAGAAAAATGAAGAGCACTTGTAGATATTAAAGACTTTGAAAATACATGACTTTAATGAAAATATCTGTATTAAATGAGGAACTGGAAAGCAATGTTAATACCGGAGATATGTATGTATATCTCCTGCATTTTCACTTAACATTATGTTGTGAGCAGTTTCTCACATTGTAATTCTCCAAAAACATAATTTAAAATTTCTTCATAGTATTCCATGCCATAAGTCTACCATATATATTTCAACATTCCTAGTGGACATTTATGTTGTTTCCAAATTGTTGCTTAAAAATGGTTTTCTGAGCACATTTATCTATAGATATTGGGCCAAATTTCTGTTTCTATAGAAAGGACTTGTGATTTTAAAGTATTTTTAAACAACTGTCTTTAATGATACCCCAGTACATAATTTAACTGGAAATAACCTAACAAAATATTCCCTATAAGTGAGGATCAAGAGGAATGTTTAAATTACTAGATAAGAATCATTTTGGAAGTACATGTCAATAATTTGTAATTCATGAGTTTTAAAACCTCTATTGTTAGTTTCTCTTTGTTTTTACATTATTAAGTTGTTAGCTAACCATTTTTCCCACACACTGTGGGAAATAACACTCACTGCACCCCTTTTAAAAATAAGGTAGACACTTTTAATTAGAAGAGATCTGTTAGTGAGATTTTAGTCCAAAATACAGTGATTAAGAGGTGTTTGAATTCAGGTCTATTAGAATATTATCTTTTAGTTAGACTCTAGAAGCTAAAGTTGTTGTAGATTGCAAAATGTTTCAAAACAAGCTTAAAAAATAATCTCAATAAAAGAGTACAACAGAGACAACAAAAGCAAAATTAGACAAGTGGGACTATATCAAACTAAAAAGCTTCTGCACGACAAAGGAAATAATCAACAGGGTGAAAAGGCAACCTATAGATTTGGAGAAAATATTTGCAAACCATATATCTGATAAGAGGTTATTTCCAGAATATATAAAGAACTCCTACAACTCGGTAGTGAAAAACTAATAACCCAATTTAAAAATGGGCTAAAGACCATAATAGACATTTCTCTAACGATGAAGTACAAATGGCCAACAGGTATAAGAAGAGATGCTCCACATCACCACTCATCAGGGAAATGGAAATCAAAACCACAATGAGATATCACCTCACACCTGTCAGGATGGCTAGTATCAAAAAAACAAAAGACAAGTGTTGTTGAGGATGTGGAGAAATTAGACCCCTTGTATATTGTTGGTAGGAAAGCAAAATGGTGCAGCCACTATAGAAAACAGTGTGGAGGTTCCTGAAAAAAAAAAAAAAAAGAAAAAGAGTTACCATATGATCGAGCAATCCCCCACTTCTGGCTATTTATCCAAAAAAAACTGAAATCAGGATCTTGAAGAGAGATTAGCACTCCCATGTTCATTGCAGCGCTATTCACAATAGCCAAGATGTGGAAACAACTTAAACGTCCATCTGCAGATGAATGAATACAGAAAATGTGGTATATACAGACAAGGGAATGTTATTCAGCCTGAGAAAAAAAGGAAATCCTGCAATATACAACAACATGGATGAAGCTGGAGGACATCATGCTAAGTGAAAAAGGCCTGTCACAGAAGGACAAATACTGCATGACTCCACTTATAAGTATCTAAAATAGTCAAACTCATAGAAGCAAAGAATAGAATGGTGGTTGCCAGGGCCTGGGAAGAGGGGGAAATGGAAAGTTGCTAATCAATGTATATAAAATTTCAGTTATGCAAGATGAATTGGTTCTAGAAATCTGATGTAATCACATTGTACCTATAGATAACAGTGCTGTATTGGACACTTCAAGTTCTGTGAAAAGGGTAGATCTCATGTTAAATGTTCTTACCAAAATTAAAAAAAAAAAGATATATGGGAACTCTTGTCATATTTTTGTGAACTTTCTGTACTTTCAAAGTATTTCAGAAAAAAAGTTTTTAGAAGATTAAAACAAAAACCAGGTGCCAAAAAACACAGCCTATGAATAAACATCACAGAAACTACAATTGTTTTGCCTGATTTATTAACTGCCTTTAAGTATTTGGAAAGTTACTATCAGCTTTTCTCTGCATTCCGTAAGGCCCCAACTAGAGAAAGTTGAAGTTTGAGCAAGGAGAGTTTTTTATGAGGAGGTTGAATTAAACTTGGGATGTCTTACTGAGGGAAAATGCAAAAACTTCTGACTACTAAAAGGTGATGTGAATTCTCATCTGTCCATGCCAGTTTAGAACTTGAAGGAGAGAGAGCATTAGGAGGAAAGATAAAACGCTAAAGTATGTTTTCTTTCTACTGAAAACTCCAGCTGTTGAAGTTTGTTGGCTGAAAAGAGAGCAACTGAGACTTGCTACAGAGCTCATAGGAAGTGGACCAGTCCTAGACCATCCCTGCCTGGCTGAGGGGGCGTGGTTTCCTCAGATCACAAGGCATCCGTGGTTACCTTCCATGGTTAGGTTTCTATCTCTGGGCCTCATTGCTTCCACTATTTCAAGAGTAATGCCTTATTAATAAGTTGAAAAGGACAGTTTTGCTGTCCATGAAGAAGAACAGCAAGAACTGATCCAGGTTTACACTACAATTTAAACTTCATCTGTGTTTCCAATTTTTTTGGTGCTAAAACTCTCAAAATTGTGTAATCGGGATAAGTAAGGTTAGAAGAGAGTTGACATGATTGAAAGTTTTTTGAGGGCAGTAAACATGTTTTCATTTTATTTATATCCTATCTGGCAGTGCCAGTGACATGGAAACAGTCAATGGATGTTCAACTGAACTGAATGGGTGTAAAGAAGGAAGACGTCAGCTAGTTCCTGCAGATTCCTAGCCCAAGTTCCAACTTTCATATTTGCCCACCCTAGGACGCTGTTTAAGAACAGGCTCCCTTCCTAGGGAACACACAGAACTGGCGTAGTGCATGAACCACAACATTGGAACAGACAACATACATAGAACATTAGTCTGTACGCACACCACAACAAATACAAATCTCTTCTTAAAGTCAGTGATTTTTTGTTTAGTTTTCTTTTAACCCATTTCTCTATTTAATGTAAAATACTATGATTTGGAGTAAATTCTCTGGGGAAGAGAAATTGTTAAATAGATGTATGAGTGACGTCAGAGACTGGCATCTTCTGCCTATTAGATGAGAGCAATTGGAAATTCTGCCTTTTTAACTTTATCCCGAAGCAGTAACTTGCCACCATGAAACATTTGATAGTTAAAAATAATTAATATACTTTTCAAGGGTTATTATCATAACTTAGAAGTTGCTTAGTAATGGAAGAACTACTCAGGTAAGAAAAATTCATCTGTGGTCAAACTGAGTGTTTTCGATGACCAAGATGACTTCAGAAATGTCAGGAAGAATCAAAAGTACTGTGATGAAAGCATTAAGGGGACATGAGAGATGATAGAGGGTCAAGTGGAGTAAAGCAGAACCTTGGTAAAGTTGTAGACCTTTAACCTTTCCAACGATAATAAGCTAAGTTGTTTAGAGACCAGGATACTTACTGATTCTGTTTTGATGTTTAATTCTCTTGAGGCAATGCTTTCCTTTTTGTCTATGCAAAATTTTTTAGTTTTCTTGACGTTCTTTGACATGAATATTTTTTCTCCTCCCCCTTTTTTTAAATTTAGAAATTGTGCCATCCTCCATCACCAAAGATGCAGAAGCCTTAAATACGATGTTGGAATTCATTCCTGATTTGCCACAGGAGATGAAGGCAACACTGTCTGAGAGGCAGCCATCACTGAGGGAGCTACAACAACCTGCATTAAAGGATTCAGATCTTAATTTGGAAGAATTTAAGGAAATCCTTCTTAACAGACAAAGTGAAGCAGAAGACAACAGTCTTTCAGAATTAGAAAATGTAGGCTTAGATAAACATTCTCGAAAAAAGAGAATGATTCAAGTCAATCTGAGTGATAAGTGTTGTTATCAAGGTTGTACCAGAAGAGAACTTGCTAGAATATGCTGAGAGGAATCTAATTATGTATTTCATATAATGTTCACGTGTGTTCTCAATGACACATTCACTGATGCCTCTGTCACTGCACTAATTATTAGAATATGAGAAGTCATAATTAGTGTTGAGATTTTTCATTTGGTGTGTAAGAAAATATTCCTTAAACTACTATAGTTTCTGCTAATAAAACTCTTTATGCAACAAAGTGTTTTTGTCTTTTTTATTAATCATATGATTCTTATTGCTTGTTTAATACTGTTAACCCAAAATGACAATAAAATCTTTATCACTTTAACCACACACAATATACTCAAAAAAATTTAAAAATAGATAGCTTAGTAAAATGCTATGTCTTGCATTAGTGAGAATGTATGTCTATTTTGAAATTTGTTTTTGACAAATTATAATCTGTCACCCACTCTTGTTCCTCCAGACCTAGTGCCCAAATGTTCTTTCACTTAATATTATACAAACTATTTTAAAAGCAAAAAAAAAAAAAAAAAAAAAAAAACCAGCAAACTCAATTTACACAGTGCCTAACACCAGGTACACAAAATGGACCAAAATGTTTTTATTAATATTAACTCAGATTGGATATAAAAAGAGTCACAAAACTTGGACTTTTCTGCTAGATTTTAAAAGATTTTTCTGTCTTACTGAACTATTAATTGCAAACAATCAGATTGGACACTAAATCAATTTAATTTAGTTGGGGCCAGATAAACTCAAGTATTTTTCAAACTAGGATTATTCTCTTAGTTCTACTGGCTGAGACACTAAAAATAAATTACACTTTTTAAGGAGAAAAATGAATAGATACAGATAGAAGAGAATAAACAACCCAGTGTCATGTATAGAAGAACTGGTTTGGCGAGGGAACACACTTTATGTTTACTGTTTTAGAATTTTCAAATCATTTCTGTAACAAAGTAACTGTGAAACGATATGAAAACTTGTTCAGACAATAAATTAATATAATTATCATCTTTGTATTTAGCCAGTACCTTCAACTTACATACACATACATTTTTAGGTGGCATTGACAGAAAAATGCACTTAAATAGCAAGTTAATCTCCATCAAATGTCTATAAGTAGAATTTAAAGGGATTAAAACAGCAGCTCCCATATTTCAAATCCCCATACACGATTAATCACAACCAGGCTTCTCGTTTATTAAGCCCTCACCAAGGCCGCCTCGTAAAACTTTATAAATGGCTGCAGAACCTCAGAGGGCAGCCACCTCGGACAAAGCCAGGAAGAGTGCTATCTGAATGGAAGTTTCAACCCAGGAGAACGAGGGCAGTGACCAGGAAACTTACAGCCCGGACAGGACAAATAGGCATCTCACCACACCCCGCCCTGGCCCAGGTCCTTCATCCACTCTTCCACAAAAGCCCAGGAGACAGGACAACTAGTCCCACAATCTGCATTCACTACCTCTGATGATCTGACCACTTTTAAGTGGTACAAAGACAATCTACTATAAACACTCAAATAATCCATTAACATCTTTAAGATCGCTAATTCTCATGCTACTAAAGTCCTTCTAAAACTCTCACGAGAAACTGATGAGTGTGTGCTTATTTTATTTCTTGTGTTTATATATATATATATATATATATATATATACATATATATATATGTATATAATCTCAGTTAGGATTGTATTCTCTGTAAATACCAGAAAACTCTGTAACAGTGGTTTCAAAGAAGGCTGTGGAATAAACATCCTACACTGTTTAGCATCTGAGTGATGCCAGCAGGCACCTCCCACTTTTTCAGTCAGTTGTGCTTCACACAGAGGCATTCCTCCTTATGCTCCCCACCTCATGGTCCGAAGGTGGCTGCTGCACCTCTGGGTCTCAGTGTGCATGTTTCAGGCAGGAAAAGAAGGGGGTAGAAGAAGGCTTAGTGCCTAGATCAGAAAAGCAAAGGCTTTGCCCAAAACCTCCGCATGTGTGTTTATGTTGCATTGGCCAGAACTGTGTCCTGTGGACACTGCCACCTGCAGGAGACATTGGGTTATCATTTCTATGACTTAGCCTAGAGAGTTCAGATAGGCAAGGGAGAAGGGTCTAGAAAGGAGATTGGGTCAGTCAAGCTATAGCTTCACTCATGCTTGTTGCTCTTATACCTACAAGGACTCTTTCAAAAATGTTAACCTTTATTTATTAGCCTTCGCCATTAAGATTAATTCCAACTGCAGTCAGATCTGAGGGATATTATGGGAAAATGAAAGAAGTCTTTGGAATCCAGTAGACATGGGGAGGAACAGCTCCAGCACTTACCAGCTGTCTGCATGGGCACTTTTATTTTTTCTCTTTAAAAAGGTGTCTTTGTTTCTTTTGTTTTGACTGAAAACATTGATTTTTATTTTTAAATTAGTAGATGTTATTTTTTAAAGTAGTTTTAGGGTTACAGAAAAAATATAGTGGAAAGTACAGAGAGTTCCCATCTGCTTCCTCACCCACAAAAATAGTTTTCCCTATTATTAGCATCTTGCCTTAGTGTGGTACATTTTTATCAATTGATGAACCAATATCGATGTATTATTATTTTATTAACTAAAATCTATAGTTTACATTAGGGTTCACTCTTTGTGTTGTACATTTGATGTTTTTTTAAAATTAATTGACTTATTTTTAGATCAGTTTTAGGTTCACAGCAAATTGGATTGGAAAGTACAGAACGTTCCCACATTTTACTTTCCCTCCCCACCCCAACTTCCCCGACCCTTTGTACATTTGTTACATGTGGAACATTTCTTACAACTGATGGGCCAACATTGACATATCATTATCAACCAAAGCCCATAGTTTACCTTATGGTTCACACTTGGTATTGTACATTTTACAGGTACTAATGTACCCATATAACCAGCCTTCTAGTATCATACAGAACAGTTTCACTGCCATAAAAGCCTCTGTGCTCCACTTATTTATCCCTCCCTCCTCCCAAATCTTGGCAACCACCAATCTTTTACTCTCTCCATAGTTGTGCCTTTCCAGAAACTCGTATGCTTATTACACAGTATATAACCTTTTCAGATTGGCTTTTTACTTACTAATATGGCTTTAAGATTCCTCCAGGTCTTTTCAAGGCTTGGTAGCTCATTTCTTGATAGTGCTGAGTAACATTCCATTGTATGGGTATACCACAGTTTTATCCATTCACTTATCGAAGGACACCTTTGTTGACAAATCTAAGATCACTTAGATTTCTCTTATGGTATCTTCTAGAAGTTTAATGGTTTTGCATTTTTTTCATTGTGGTAAAATACACATATCATAAAGTTTACCATTTTAACCACTTTTAAGGGTACAGATTACTGGCATTAAGTACATTTACATTGTTATGCAGCCATCACTACTATCCATGTCCAGAACTTTTTCATTATCTACACTGAATCTCTGTACCATTTAATAGGAACTCTCCCATACCACCACCACAAGCCCCTGGTAACCACTACAGATCTTCCTCGACTTATGATGGGGTTATGTCCCAATAAACCTATTGTAAGTTGAAAATATCATAAGTTGAAAATGCATTTAATACTCCTAACCTATTGAACATCAAAGCTTAGCCTAGGCTACCTTAAATGTGCTCAGAACACTTAATTAGCCTACAGTTGTGTAAAATCATCTAACACAAAGCCTATTTTATAAGAAAGTGTTGACTATCTCATGTAGTTTATGGACTACTGTACTGCAGGCAAAAAACAGAATGGTTGTATGGGTACAGAATGATTGTTAAGTGTATCTGATGTTTACCCTCATGATTGCCTAACTGACTGGGACTGCAGCTTGCTGCTACTGCCCAGTATCATGAGAGAGTATTGTATCATTAGCCCAGAAAAAGATCAAAACCAAGAATCCAAAGTACGCATTATACTGAACACATGTCGCTTTCCCAACCATAATTAAATCGAAAAATCATAAGTCGAACCATCATAAGCTGGGGACTGTCTGTATTCTACTTTCTGGCTCTATGAAATTGACTTTTCTAGATACCTCATGTAAGTGAATCATATAATATTTGTCCTTTGGTGTCTGGCTTATTTCACTTAGTATGATGGTTTTAAGGTTCACACATATTGTAGCATTTAACAGAAATTCATTCCTTTTTATGGCAGGATAATGTTTCCTTATATGCATATACCACATTTTGTTTATCCATTCATTCATTGATGGACATTTGGGTTGTTTCCACCTTTTGGCTTTTGTAAACAATGCTGCTATGAACATAGGTGTACAAATATCTGTTTGAGTCCCTGCTTTCAATTCTTTTGAGTACATACCTAGGAATGGAATTGCTGGATCATATGGCCATTCTATTTTTAACTTTTTGAGGAACCATCATACTTTCCATAGAGGCTGTACCATTTTACATTCCCACTAGCAGTGCACAGGGTTCCAGTTTCTCCACATCCTTGCCAACACTTGTTATCTTCCTTTTAGGATAATAGCCATCTGAATGGATGTGAAGTAGCATCTCACTGTGCTTCTGATTTGCTTTTCCCTAATGACTAGTAATGTTGAGCATATTTTCATGTGCTTATTGGCCATCTTCTTTGGAGAAATGTCTATTCAAGTTCTTTGCCTATTTTAACTGAGTTCTTTGTTTTTATGTTGAGTTGTAGGAGTTCTTTGTATATGCTAGATGTTAATCCCTTGTTTGATGTGCAATTTGAAAATATTCTTTTCCATTCAGTGAGTTGCCTTTTCACTATGTTGATAGTCTTTTTTTTTTTTTTTTTTTTTTGCTGAGGGAGATTTACCCTGAGCTAACATCTGTTGCCAATCTTCCTCTATTTTTTGCTTGAGGAAAACATCTTGCTTGAGCAAACATCTGTGCCAATCTTCCTGTATTTTGTATGCAGGTTGCCACCACAGCATGGCTGACAAGTGGTGTAGGTCTGTGCCCAGAATCCGAACCTGTGAACCTGGGTTGCCGAAGTGGAGTGCACCAAACTCAACCACTATGCCACAGGGTCAGCCCCTGTTGATAGTCTTTTGATGCATAAAAGATTTTAATTTTGATGTATTCAAATTTATCTATTTTTTCTTTGTTTCCTGTGCTTTTGGTGTCACATCCAAGAAATGATTCCCAAATCCAGTGTCATGAAGTTTTCACCAGTGTTTTCTGCTAACAGACTTACAGTTTTAACTATTACATTTAGGTCATTGATCCATTTGAGCTAATTTTTGCATATAGTGTAAGGTAAAGAGTCAAACTTTACCCATTGGCATGTGGATATCCAGTTTTCCTGCACTATTTGTTGAAAAAAATGTTATTTCCCCATTGAATGGTCTCGGCACCTTCTCAAAAATAATTTGAACATATATGAGCATTTATTTCTGGGGTCTGTATTCTATTCCTTTGGTCCATATGTCTTTCCTAATGCCACTACTACACTGTTTTGATTACTGTAGCTTTATAGTAAGTTTTAAAATCAGGAAGTGTGATAGCTCCAACTCTGTTCTTTTTTTGAGATAGTTTTGGCTATTTGGGGTCCCTTGAGATCTCATATGAATTTTAGCATGTGTTTTCCTATTTCTGCAAAAAACATCACTGGGATTTTGATGGGGATTGCAATGAATCTACAGATTGCTTTGGGTAGTATTGACATCTTAACAGTATTAAGTTTTTTAACCTATGAACATGAGATGTCTTTCTACTTAGTTGTATCTTCCTTTTTTCTTTTCACTCAGGAAGATTTGCCTATTTTAACTGGGTTGTTTGTTTTTATGTTGAATTGTAGGAGTTCCCATTGCCAACCTTCCTCTTTTTGATTGAGGAAGATTTGTCTTGAGCTAACATCTGAGCCCATCTTCCTCTATTTTATATGTGGATTGCAGCCACAGCACGGCCGCTGCCAAGTGGTGCAGGTCTGTGCCCAGGAACCACACCTGGGCTGCCAAAGTGGAGAGCGCCAAACTTAACCACTAGGCCATGAGGCTGGCCCCAGTTATGTCTTTTTTAATTTCTTTCAGCAATGTTTTGTAGTTATTAGTGCACAAATCTTTTGCAACCTTGATTAAGTTTATTCCTAAATATCATATTTTTTGATATATTTTAAATAAAATTATTTTCTTAATATCCTTTTCAGATTGTTCATTGTTAGTGTATGGAAATGTAATTAATTTTTCTTTGTTGATTTTGCATACTGCAACTTTTCTGAATTCATTTATTTGTCCTAACAGTTTGTTTGTTTGTATATGTGTGTGCGCACATGTGTGTGTGTAATTGTTAGGGTTTTCTGCATCGTATCATCTGTAAACAGAGAAAATTTTAATTCTCCTTTCCAATTTGGATGCTTTATTTCTTTTCTTTGCCAATTGCTCTGGCTAGAACTTCCAATACTATGTTGAAAAGAAGTTGCAAAAGTGGGTATTCTTGCCTTGTTCCTGATCTTAGAGGAAAAACTTTCAGTGTTTCATGATTGAGCATGATATCAGCTGTGGATTTTTTTATATGGCCTTTATTATATTGAGGTATTCCTTCTATTCCTAGTTTGTTTAGTGTTTTTGTCATGAAAAAGTGTTGAATTTTGTCGAAACTTTTGTAGCATTAATTGAGAAGATCATGTGGATTTTTTCCTGTCATTTCGGTTTATGTGGATATTACATTAATTGATTTTCGATATTGAACCATTCTAGCATTCCAAGAATAAATCCCACTTAGTACCGGTGTATGATCTTTTGAATATGTTGCTCAATTTTGTTTGTTTATATTTTGTTGAGAATCTTTGCATCAATATTCACAGTTTGGGTATGTAGTTTTTTCTTGTAGTGTCTTTGTCTGGCTTTAGTATCAGGATAATGCTGGCCTCATACAGTGAGTTAGGAAGAGTGCCTTCCTCTTCCATTTTTCAGAGTGTGAGAAGGATTGATGTAAATTTTTCCTTAAATGTTAGGTAGACTACACCAATGAAACTAACTGGTCCAGGGCTTCTCATTGCTAGGAGGTTTTTGATTATCAATGCAATCTCTTTTGTAGTTATAAATCTATTCAGATCTTCTATGTCTTCATAATTCAGTCTTGGGAGGTTTTGGGTTTCTAGGAATTTGTCCATTTTCTCTAGGTTATACAATTTGTTGGGATACAATTGTTCATAGCACTCTAGTACAATTCTTTTTATTTCTGTTTCTTTAAGAAGGTACTCTTTAATTTCCACAAATCTGTGAATTTTCCAGTTTGCCTTTCTCTATTGATTGGTAGTTGCATACCATTGTGATCACAAAAGATACTTTGTATGATTTCAATCTTTTAAAATTTATTAATACTTGTTTTTTGGTCTAACATGTGATCTGTCTGGGAGAATGTTCCAGATACACTTGAGAAAAATGTGCATTTTGCAGTTGTTGGATGGAGTGTTCTGTATGTATCTGTTAGATCCAACTGATTTATTGTGTTGTTCCAGTCTTCTGTTTATTATTGATCTTCTGTCTGATAGTTCTATCCATTATTCAAAAGGGAGTACTAAAGTCTTCAACTATTATTGTAGAGCTGTTTATTTCTCACTTTATTGCTGTCAACATTTGCTTCATAGATTTTGGAGCTCATATGTTTACTGCATATAAGTTTATAACTGCTATGTCTTATTGGTGAATTGACTCTATTATTAATATATGATGTCTTTATTTGTCTCCTATAACACTTTTTGACTAAAGTCTATTTTGTTTGATATTAGTATAATAACCCCAGGTCTCCTTTGATAACTATTTGTATGGAATGTTTTTTCCATCCCTTCACTTTCAACCTATGTACATCCTTAGACATGAAAAGAGGATATAGTTTGATCATGCGTTTGGGGTTGTTTTAATCAGTTCTACCAATGTATGTCTTTTGTTTGGAGAATTTAATCCATTTGCATTTAAAGTAATTTCTGATAAAGGCTTAGTTTTACCATCTTGTTATTTATTTTCTGAATGTCATATATATTTTTTATCCCTCACATCCTCTGTTACTGCTTTCCTTTGTGTTTAGTTGATTTTTTTTTGTAGAGGTATGTTTTGCTTCATTCTCATTTCCTTTTGTGTTAGACATTTTCTCTGTGGTTACCATGGGGATTACATATAGCATCCTAAAGTTATCATCATCTATTTTGTCTTGCTACTAACTGAACTTCAATCACATACAAACATATAGTATACCCTTCAACATAGATTTATAATATTTTAATATATTTGTATTTTAAATCTTGTAGAAAGTACAAAGTGAGATTATAAATCAAAATTACAGTAATATTGGCTTTTATATTTGCCCATGTATTTACCTTTAGTGCAGATCCTTATATCCTCATATGGCTTCAAGTGACTGTCTAGTGTCTTTTCATTTCAACCTTAAGGATGCCTTTTAGTCTCTCATGTAAGGTGAATCTAGTGGTAATGGACTCCCTCAGCTTTTGTTTATCTGGGCAGGTCTTAATTTCTTCCTCATTTTTAAGGACAGTTTGACCAGATAAGAATTCTTGGGTGACAGTTTTTTTCTTTCAGCACTTTAAATATATCATCCCAGTGCCTCAGGACTTGCCAACATTTCTCCTGAGAAATTGGCTTGTAATCTTAATGAGGATCCCTTTTCTTTGATAAGTCACTTTCGTCTTACCGCTTTAAATGTTCTCTCTTTGTCTTTGGTTTTTGACAGTTGGATTATGTGTCCCACTGTGGATGTTTGTGTTTAACCTTGTTGGACTGGTTGAGCTTCTTGATTTGTGGATTCATGCCTTTCCTCGAATTTGAGATGTTTTTGGCCATTATTTCTTCAAATACTCTCTCTGCCCCTTTCTCTCTCTTCTGCTTTTGGGACTCCCATAATGGAGTCATACATTTGTCTGTTTGATGTTATCCCACAAGTCCTTAGGCTCTGTTCGATTTTATTCCTTCTTTATTCTTTCTGCTCCTCAAGAGATAATGTAAGATAATCTCACATGTCCTATCTTCAATTTTGCTGATTCATTTGTACCTTCTCAAGTTTCCCTTGAATCCTCTAGTGAAATTTTTACTTTGGTTGTTGTATTTTTCAGCTCTAGTATTTCTGTTTTGTTCCTTTTTTATAATTTGATATTCTTTTTCTGCTCATTTGTCACCTTCCTGATTTCTTTTAATTCTCTGTCCATGTGTTCCTTTAGTTCTTTGAGTATATTTAAGACAGTTGTTTTAAAATAGTTGTCTAGTAAATCTGATGTCTGGTCTTTCTCCGGGATGGTTTTGGTCAATTTATTTTCTCACATTGAATGGGTCATGTTTTACTGTTTTTTCTGTATGACTTGCAATTTTTTGTTAAAAATTGGGAATTTGAAAAACAGCCACTTCTCTCGGTCTTTGCAGACAGGCTCTGTGCCAAGGAAGTCCTTCACGACTCAGTTGCACATGTTCTGAGTCTTCTCATCAGCCCAAGGAGGCAGCTTAAGGTCTGCTCAGGTCTTGTCTGAGCATACATCTCACCACGGCCTTTACATGGCTTTTTTTTTTACACTTCCATATACACACGGCTTTGAAATGTCTTTATTTCCCAAAGAGTCTCACCTAGCTTCTCCTTAGGGCCTTAGATGGTCTATTGAGTATTTTCACCAATAACCTCTAGCCCCAGGCACATGCAGCTCTTAGTATCTCTGCTGCTTTCCCAGCAACGCTCACTGTTTCTCCCTGCCTGAGATCTGAGTTAGACAAAACAGAGACCACTCCTTCAAGCAGCCCCTAGGTAGCTTAGAACACTGCAAATATAATCTGTTCTGCTCCTTCCAGTTTGAGGAAAATAATTAGATACTGGGATGCCACCTTATCTGGACCAAGACTGAAATACGCCAGCAGCAGATAGGGCAAGGGCAAGCAAAACCACAAAACTTCCTACCATATTGAATATGGGTTTTCCTTGATTGGTCATTTGTTTGGTTGCTGTAGGCCTTTGACTGTTTCCCAGAGCTCCTATAGGTTATTTTATTCCATTCTTGGTTGTTTTTTTTGATGTCTCCATCAGGAAAGAAGAATTCAGAGCTTCCTAGCCTGCTCTTTTCCTGGTGTCACTCCTATAGTTTGGCATTTTAGATATAGGACTATGATCCTTTTTTTTTTATTGAGCTCATATTGGTTGATAACATTGTATAATTTCAGGAGTACATTATTATATATCAGTTTCTGAATAGACTGCCTCATGATAACCACCAATAGGTTGGTTTTTATCTGTCACCATACACAAGTGCTCCTTTACCCCTTTCGCCCACCCCCTCACTGCCTTCACCTCTATTAACCACTAATCTGCTCTCTTTATCCACGTGTTTGTTTATCTTCAACATAGTGGTAAAATCATACAGTGTTTGTCTTCCGCTGTCTGGCTTATTTCACTTAACATACTACCCTCAAGTTCCATCTGTGTGGTTGCAAAGGGGATGATTTTGTCTTTCTTTATGGCTGAGTAGTATTCCATTGTATATATATGTACCACATCTTCTCTATCCCTTCATCCATAGCAGGGCACTTGGGTTGTTTTCTTGTCTTGGCTATTGTGAATAATGCTAAAATGAACATAGGGGTGCATAGATGTCTTTGTATTGTTAATTTCATGTTCTTTGGATAAATATCCAGTAGTGGGGTAGCTGGATCATATGGTATTTCTAATTTTAATTTTTTTGAGAAAACTCCATACTGTTTTCCATAGTGGCTGCACCAGTTTGCATTCCCATCAGCAGTGTATCAGGGTTCCCTTTTCTCCACATCCTCTCCAACATTTGTTATTTTTTGTCTTGGTAATTATAGCCATTCTGACAGGTGTAAGGAGATATCTCATTGTAGTTTTGATTTCCATTTCCCTAATAATTAGTGATGTTGAACATCTTTTCATGTGCCTGTTGGCCATCTATATATCTTCTTTGGAAAATTATCTGTTCAGATCCTCTGCCCATTTTTTTATCATTATGTTGGATTTTTATATTTTTTATTCTTGAGTTGTATGAGTTCTTGATATATTTTGGAAATTTATCCCTTGTTGGATATATAATTTACAAATATTTTCTCCCAGTTGGTGGGTTGTCTTTTTGTTTTGTTCATGGTTTCCTTTGCCTTGCAGAAGCTTTTTAGTCTGATGTAGTCCCATTTGTTAATTTTTTCTTTTGTTTCCCTTGCCTGAGTAGCCATGGTATTTGACAAGATGCTGCTAAGACTGATGTCAAAGAGTGTACTGCCTATATTTCCTTCTAGGAGCTTTATGGTTTCAGGTCTTACATCCAAGTCTTTAATCGATTTTGAGTTAATTTTTGTGTATGGTGTATGATAATGGTCTACTTTCATTCTTTTGCATGTGGCTGTCCAGTTTTCCCAACACCATTTATTGAAGAGACTTTCCTTTCTCCATTGTATGTTTTTGCCTCCTTTGTTGAAGATTTTATTTCTGGGTTTCAGTTCTGTTCCATTGATCCTTGTGTCTGTTTTTGTGCCAGTACCCTGCTGTTTTGATTATTATAGCTTTGTAGTATATTTTGAAGTCAGGGATTGTGATGCCTCCAGCTTTGTTTTTTTTTTTCTTCTCAGGATTGCTTTGGCTATTCAGGGCCTTTTGTTGTTCCATATAAATTTTAGGATTCTTTATTTTATTTACATGAAGAATGTCATTGGGATTCTGATTGGAATTGCATTGAATCTATAGATTGCTTTAGGCAATGTGGACGCTTTAACTATGTTTATTCTTCCTATCCATGAGATCGGAATATCTTTCCATTTCTTTATGTCTTCTTTGATTTCTTTCAATAATGTCTTATAGTTTTCAGTGTATAGGTCTTTCACCTCCTTGTTTAAGTTTATTCCTAGATATTTTTACTCTTTTTGTTGCATTTGTAAATGGCATTGTATTCTTGACTTCTCTGCTTGTTCGTTATCAGTGGATAGAAATGCAACTGATTTCTGTAAGTTGATTTTGTACAATGCAACTTTGCTGTAGTTGTTGATTGTTTCTAATAGTTTTCTGGTAGATTCTTTAGAGTTTTCTTTATATATAGAATGACGTCATCCACAAACAGCAAGAGTCTCACTTCTTTCTTTCCAATTTGGACACCTTTTGTTTCTTTTTATTGCCTAATTGCACTGGCCAAATTTCCATTACTATGTTGAATAGGAGTGGTGAGAGTGGGCACTCTTGTCTTGTTCCTGTTCTCAGAGGGATGGCTTTTAGTTTTTCACCATTAAGTATGATGTTGGCTATGGGTTTATCATATATGACCTTTATTATGCTGAGGTACTTTCCTTCTATACCCATTTTATTGAGAGTTTTTTTTTTTATCATAAATGGATGTTGGATCACTTTCTCTGCATCTATTGAGATGATCATGAGATTTTTATTCCTCATTTTGTTATTGGGATGTATCACATTTATTGATTTACAGATGTTGAACCATCCCTGCATCCCTGGCATAAATTCCACTTGTTCACAGTGCATGATCCTTTTAATGTATTGCTGTATTTGATTTGCCAATATTTTGTCGAAGATTTTTGCATTTATGTTCATTAGCAATATTGGCCTGTAATTTCCCTTCTTTGTGTCATCCTTGTCAGGCTTTGGTATCAGGGTGATGTTGGCTTCATAGAATGAGGTAGGAAGTGTTCCATCTTCTTCAATTTTTTGGAATAGTGTGAGAAGAATAGGTATTAAATCTTCCTTGAATGTTTGGTAGAATTCTCCAGAGAAGCCATCTGGTCCTGGACTTTTGTTTTTTGGGAGGTTTTTAATTACTGTTTCAATCTCTTTACTTGTGATTGGTCTATTCAGATTCTCAATTTCTTCTTGATTCAGTTTTGGGAGGTTGTATGAGTCTAAGAATTTATCCATGTCTTCTAGGTTATCCAATTTGTTGGCATATAGTTTTTCATAGTATTCTCTTATAATCCTGTGCATTTCTGTGATGTCCATTGTAATCTCTCCTCTTTCATTTCTGATTTTATTTATTTGGGCCTTCTCTCTTTTATTATTAGTGAGTCTGGTTAAGGGTTTGTCAATTTTGTTTATCTTCTCAAAGAGGCAGCTCTTAGTTTCATTGATCCTTCCTATAGTTTTCTTAGTCTCTATTTCATTTATTTCTGCTCTAATTTTTATTATTTCCCTCCTTCTGCTGACTTAGGGCTTTGTTCTTCTTTTTCAAGTTCTGTTAGGAGTACTTTAAGATTACTTATTTGAGATTTTTCTTGTTTGTTGAGGTAGGCCTGAATGGCTATAAATTTCCCTCTTTGGATTGCTTTTGTTGCATCCCAGAAGAGTTGGTATGTTGTGTTTTCATTTTCATTGGTCTCCAGGTATTTTTTGATTTCTCCTTTGATTTCTTCAATAATCCAGTGGTTGTTCAGTAACGTGTTGTTTAGTCTCCACATATTTGTGACTTTCGCAGCCTTTTTCTTGCAGTTGATTTCTAGTTTCATAGCATTGTGTTCAGAAAAGATGCTTGATGTGATTTCAGTCTGCTTAAATTTATTGAGACTTGCCTTGTTTCCCAATATATGGTCTATCTTTGAGAATCTTCCATGTGCACTTGAGAATAATGTGTATTCTGCTGTTTTTGGATGAAATGTTCTCTATATATCCATTAAGTCCACCTGGTCTAGTGTTTCATTTAAGGCCACTGTTTCCTTATTGACTTTCTGTTTGGATGATCTATCCATTGATGTAAGTGGGTGTTGAGGTTCCCTACTTAGTATTGTGTTGCTGTCAATTTCTCCCTTTAGGCCTGTTAATAGTTGCTTTATATAATTTGGTGCTCCTGTGTTAGGTGCATATATCTTCATAAGTATTATGTCTCTTGTTGGAATGTCCTTTTTATCATTATACACTGCCCCTCTTTGTCTCATTGGCTTTTTAATCTTGAAGTCTGCTTGGTTTGATGTAAGTATGTCAACACCTGCTTTCTTTCACTTGCTCTTTGCTTGGAGTATCATTTTCCATCCCTTCACTCTGAGCCTGTGTTTGTGTTTAGAGCTGAGATGTGTTTCCTGGAGGCAGCATATTGTTGGGCCTTGTTTTTTTAATCCATCCAGCCACTCTGTGTCTTTTGATGGGAGAATTCAAGCCATTTACTTTTAGAGTGATTATTAATATGTGAGGGCTTATTACTGCTGTTTTACCCCTTATTTTCTGGTGGTTCTATATTTACATCATTTCTTTTCCCTTGTACTTCTGACTGCCATTTCAGTTTGATGGTTGTCTGTGATGGTTTTCTCATTATTTATGATTTGTGGCTCTGCTCTGATTTTTTTGTTTTGTGGTTACCATGAGGTTTGTATAAATGATCTCATATATGAAATAGTTCATTTTCTGCTAGCCTCTTATCTCCATTAACCTAAACAGGTTCCATAACCCTCCTCTTCCCCTTCTGACTTATTGTTGTCAGAAAGTATTCTTTTTTGCACTATGAGTTTGTGATGAAATTGAAGTGTTTATAGTTATTTTGACGCTTTCCTTCCCTTTATCTTTTATGTTACAGTTAAGTGTTTACTAAGTTATTCTGATATAGAGCTGCAATTTTCTGATTTTATTGGTCTATTTATCTCCATGCTCAAGGTATTGTAAACCACTGTTTTTTAGTTTCAGATGGCAGTGCTCCTTTCAACATTTCTTGTAAGGTAGGCCTAGTGGGGATGAATTGCCTCAGCTTTTGTTTATCTGGGAATGCTTTTATTTCTCCATTGTAGCTGAAGGATAGTTTTGCTGGAAAGGGTATTCTTGGCTGAAAGTTTTTGTCTTTCAGTATTTTGAATATATCATTCCATTCTCTTGTAACCTGTAAGGTTTCTGCTGAGAAATCCACTGAAAGCCTGATAAGGGTTCATTTGTAGGTTATTTTCTTCTGCCTTGCTGCCCCTAATATTTTTTTCTTTGTCATTGACTTTTGCCAGTTTAATGTTATTTGCCTTGGAGAAGGTCTTTTTGTATTGATTTAATTAGGAGTTCTATTGGCTTCATGTACTTGTAAGTCCAGTTCCTTCCCCAGGTTTGGGAAGTTTTCATCTACTACTTCTTTGAAAAAGCTCTCTTCTCCTTTCTCCCTCTCTTCCCCCCTGGAGTACCTATAATTCTTATGTTGCTTTTCCTAATTGAGTTAGATATTTCTCAAAGAATTTCTTCATTTTTAAAAATCTTACTTCTCTCTCCTCTTTCACCTGAAGCATTTCTAAATTTCTATCCTCTAAATCACTAATTCTGTCTTCCATAACATCAGCTCTGTATGGTACGGTTTCTAGATTATTTTTTATTGCATTAACTGTGTTCTTCATCTTCAGAATTTCTGTGTTTTTTTTTTTTTTTGAGCTTCAATCTCTTTGGTGAAGTATTCCTTCTGCTCATTAATTTTATTCTTGAGCTCATTGAACTGTCTTTCTGAGTTTTCTTGTAAGTCGTTGAGTTTCTTCATGGCAACTATTTTGAATTCTCTGTCATTTAGATCGCAAATTTCCATGACTTAACGATTGGTTTCTAGAGACTTGTTTTCCTCTGCTCTGAAGTGTTATTGTAGTTCTTCATGGTGTTTGACGAATTGATCCTTTTCTAGTGCATTTGTGGTAGTATCAGGTCACAGATTCCACCTGCCACTGCTGGGGTGGCACAGGGTTTGTGATTTCTGATCCCACCTGTCTGCAGGAAGTTGTGCAGGTAGGAGTACTCTGTGTTTGTGCAGGCTGGCCTCAGCTGCTCTGCAGGCCTTTGCACTGGACATGCAGGTTGCTCACCATAGGTGGGGCCTTTGTATTTGATGGAGTCCCTCTCATATGGGCAGGGCTGCTGCACTTGGTAGGGGACCAGCTGAGCTGCTGTGCTAGGAGGGAGGTGTGCCTATGCGAGGGATGAGCTGCCATGAAGTGGGTCCTGCAGGCTGCTGTGCTCCGCAGGTAGAGCACCTTCTGAGGGGGTGGGGTGCCTTCTTGCCTGCACTGAGCCTGGTTGGTGGGTGGGTGCCTGCATGGAGGCTGAGCCACCACTTGGTGGGGAGCGTTCTCACGAGTAGGGCACCTGCAGCATGGTGGGCACTCTAGTGGGCTGGGCTACCACTCTGAAAGCATCATGTGGGCCAGGCTGCCCCTGCTTCTTCTTACAGTTGCACCTGGCTCACTGCCACCAGGAAGGGGGAGGGGTGCACTCACTGAGTTCCACTGCCTCCTAGGGATCCAGTCCACCCACCTTCAGCTGCACAGCTGTGTGGATCTCTCAGATGTCCTGTTGTACTGTGTAAGGAATCCTCTGTTGGTTAATGAATGTCCATTTAGTTGTAACTTAAAGGGGAGAGACAAAAGGGAACAACTCACTCTGCCAGGAATCTGACATCACTCTTCCTGAACTATGATCCATTTTGAGTTAACTTCTGTGAAACATGTAAGTTCTGCATCTATATTCTTTTTCTTTGACATGTGGATGTCCAGTTGTTCCAGTATCATTTGCTTAAAATAAAATCTTTTCTCCACTGATTTGCCTCTACACCTTTGTCAAAGAACAGTTGAATATACTTGTGTTGAGCTAGTCTAGGCTCTCCATTCTGTTTCATATATTCTTTTGCCAATACCACACTGTCTTCATTGTGTAGCTTCATAGTAAGTCTTGAAGTTGGGTAGGTTCAGTCCTCTGGTTTTGTTCTTCTCTTTCAATATGTGCTGGCTATTTCATTGGTTTTGTGTGTGTGTGTGAGAAAGATTGACCCTGAGCTAACATCTGTGCCAATCTTCCTCTATTTTTTGTATGTGAGATGCCACCACAACATGGCTTGATTAGTTGTGCATAGGTCTGTGCCCGAGATCTGAACCCGCAAACCCTGGGCTGTTGAAGTGGAGCACATGAACTTAACCACTACACCACTGCACCAGCCCCTCCATTGGTCCTTTGTGTTTCCAGATAAACTTTACAATCAATTTATCAATGTCCACAAGATAACTTGTTGGGGTTTTGATTGGGATTGCATTGATCTATAGGTAAAGTTGTGAGTCTTCCTAGCCAAGAAAACGGAAAATCTCATTTACTTACATATTCATTGATTTCCTTCATCTGAGTTTTGTAGTTTTCCTCATATAGATCTTGTACATATTTTGTTAGACTTAAAGCTAAATATTTCATTTTTTTGGTGCTAATGTAAATAGTTTTCTGGTTTTAATTTCAAATTCCAATTTTTCCCTGCTGGTACATAAGAAACCAATCAAATTTATATATTAACCTTGTATTCTGCAACCTGGCTGTATTTGCTTATTAGTTCCAGGAGCTTTGTTGTTGTTGTTGTTTTGTCAATACTATAGGATTTTCTACATAAACAATCATGTCATCTACAAACAAGGACAGTTTTATATCTTCCTTCCCAATTTGTATCACTTTTATCTCCTTTTCTAGTATTATTGCATTAGCTAAGACTTCCCATATGATATTGAAAATGAGTAGTGAGAGGGGACACCCTTGCCTTAGTGGGAAAACATCTAGTTTCTCACCATTAAGTCAAATCTTAACTGTAGGTGTTTTAGATATTCTAAATATATCCTATATTTGTCTTTCTGCAACTATGGATATGATCATATGATTTTCCTTTTTTAGTCTGTTAATGTGATAGATTCCATGAATTGATTTTCAAATGTTGAACCAGCCTTCCATACTTGTGATAAATACTACTTTGTCATAGTGTATTATTTTTTAAACATTGTTGGATTTGATTTGTTAATATTTTGTTGAGGGTTTTTGCATCTTTGTTCATGAGAGATATTGGTCTTTAGTTTTCTTTCCATGTGATGTCTTTATCTGGTTTTGGTATTAGGGTAATGTTTGCCTTATAGAATGAGTTAGGATGTATTCCCTTTGTTTCTACTTCTGAAAGAGATTGTAGAGAATTGGTATAATTTCTTAACTTAAATGTATGGTAGATTTCACCAGTGAATCCATCTGGGCCCAGTGCTTTCTGTTTTGAAGGTTATTAATTATTGATTCAATTTCTTTAATAGATATAGGTATATTTATATTATCTGTTTCATCTTGTGTGAGTTTTGGTAGATTGTGTCTTTCAAGAAATTAGTCCATTTCATCTAGGTTATCAAAATTTGAGGCATAGAGTTGTTCATAGTATTCTTTTAGTATCTTTTCAGTCTATAAAATAGATTTTAGTATCTAGTAAAGATAGATTTTAGTATAAAATAGATTTCTAGTCAAAAACTTTTATGAGTGATGATGAGGAAATTATATATTAATAAAAGGGTGTATTCATTCAGAATATATAACAGCTACAAAAATATATGTAACAGTCTCCAGAGCTTTAAAATATATGAAGCAAACACTGATAGAATTCAATGTGAGAAACAATAGCTACAAAAACATATAAAAATAGAAAGCTCTACCATAAAGTTGGAGATTTCAATTTTTGTTGAAAAGATCAACGAAGCTGACAAACATTTAGCTGGTTGATTAATAAAGAGAAAGAAGACTCCACTTACTAAAATCAGAAATGAAACTGAGAACAATGCTACTGATTGTAGAGAAGTAAAAGGTATTATAATTAAATATTATTAACTATTGTATGCATACAAAAGGGATATATTCCCAGAAAGAAACTATCTACCAAGAATGAATCATGAAGAAATAGAAAATCTGAATAATTGAATATCTAGTAAGGAGATTGAATCAGAAATCAAAAACCTGCCAACAAAGAAAAGCCCAGGATGAGAGGGTTTCACTGGTGAATTGTACTAAACATTTAAAGAAGAATTTAAACCAATCCTTCTCAAAATCATCCAAAAAAATTGAAGAATACTTCCTAACTCATTCCTAGGGGCCAACATTACCCTGATACCAAAGCAAGACAAATATACTACATAGAAAAGAAGACTATAGACCAATATCCCTTATGAATATTGATGCCAAAATCCTCAACAAAAAACAGCAAACTGAATTCAGCAGAATATTAAAAGGATGATACACCATGACTAAGAGATTTATTCCAGAGATGCAAGGATAGTTCAGCACATAAAAATCAATTAATGTAATACACCACATTAATAGAATAATGATGGGTAAAAAGCATGTAATAAAAGAATTTGACAAAATTAAACATCATTTCATGATAAAAAACAACCAGCAAACTGGGCATACAAAGACTCTTCTTCAACATGATAAAGGCTACGTGTGATAAATCCACACTTGACATCATTCTCAATGCTGAAAGACTGAAAGCTTATCCCCTAAGATCAGGAACAAGGCAAAGATGCCCACTTTCACTCCTTTAATTCAATATAGTAGCCAGAGCAATTAGATAAGAAAAAGAAAAAAAGGCATGCAAACTGGAAAAGAAGAAGTAAAATATTCTCTGCCTGAAAATGATATGATCTTATATATAGAAACACCTAAAGATTCCATCAAACAACTGTTACAGCTAATAAACAATTTCAGTAAAGTAGCTGGAATACAGCAAATTCAATAAACACAAAAAAATTCAGTAAAATACAAAATCAATATGTAAAATTTGGGTGTATTTATATACACTAACAATGAACATCCATAAATGAAATGGAGAAAATAATTCCATTTACAAGAGCATCAAAAACAATAAAATACTTAGAGTTAAACAAGGAGAAACCTACAGACATTTCTAAAAACACTTACAGAAGGCATAAATCAGTGGAGACACGTACTATGTTCATGGGTCAGAAGACTTAATATTGTTAAGAGATCACTACTACCCAAAGTGATCTACAGGTTCAATGCCATTCCTATCAAAATGCCAATGACTTTTTTTGCAGAAGTAAAAGAAAGATAAATAAGAACAAATTTCTTTTTTCCTTAAAAAAGAACAAAGTTGGAGGACTCCACTTCCTGATTTCAAAACTTTCTACAGAGCTTCAGCTTTGGTAATCAAAACAGTGAGGTATTGGCATGAGGATGGTCATATAAATCAAGAGAAGAGAATAGAGAGCCCAGAATTAAACTCTTGGGTATTTGGTCAAATGATTTTTGACAAGGGTTCCAAGACCATTTAATGCAGAAAAGACAATCTTTTCAACAAGTAGTGCTGGGAAAACTGGATATCCACCTGCAAAAGAAGGACTTGGATGTTGACCTCACACAACACACAAAATTTAACTCAAAATGTATCAAAGACCTAAATAAAAGAGCTAAAAATAAAATTCTTAGAAGAAAACATAAGGGAAAAATCTTGACATCGAAGGTGGCAATGATTTCATGGATATTATATCAAAACACAGGCAACAAAAGAAAATATAAATATATTGGACTTCATCAAAATTTAAAACATTTGTGTATCAAAGGACACTATCAAGAGGGCTGGCCCCATGGTGTAGTGGTTAGGTTCAGTGCACTCTGCTTCAGCAGCCCAGGTTCATGGGCTCAGATCCCAGGTGTGGACCTATACCACTCGTCAGCCATGCTGTGGTGGCAACTCACATACACAATAGAGGAAGATTGGCACAGATTGGCTCAGGGTGAATCTTCCTCAAGCAAAAAGAGGAAGAGAGTGAAATAAAAACTCACAAAATGGGAGAAAATAATTGCAAATCATATACAAGATAAAGGTTTAATATCCAGAACATATAAAATAGAAAACAACATTTAGAAAGGATTTTGAGCATGACATGAAGAGACACTTGGAAATTCATTTTCAAATAATCAATTTCTTTGTAAAACAGTCTTGCACACGGACTGTTCTTCAAAATCAGTCATTCCATAAAAATAGCTTCACAACCTGTTTTGAAAAGCCTCTCCCAAACTGCTTGTCTTAATGAAAACGCATCTAAAATCACTACTCCTACCATCCTGTAGCTCTAGACAACAGGTGTTATGTGAAGAGTTACACAATGCCCAGTATTTGACAAATGATGACTAGGCCTTCCTCCAATTATGAGGGACCTAGATCATATTTTTTTATTGGGAACTAAGAGTATTTATTAGTTTATTTCAAAAGTATCATAACTTCTATCAAGCCCTCAGGCTTACCTAAGTGGAACAGATATAGTCTGACTAGATTTTGAACACAAATAAGGTTTATAAACATGTGGTCCTATTTGCATTTAAAAGTTTATGTATATGTACTTTGAGAGTTATCCATTGAGCCCATTGCCCCCCAAACTGTGCTGAGTTGTTTAAAAATTTGAAAAGTGATACAAACTTCTGATCACAAAATACAGCAAATATAGAATACCATAAATCCATTATAAAGATAGAAATTTTTGTACACAAACATGTGTTACCAACATATTCTTCCTATGCTTGTAGAATTCTATTGGTTTTTCCTTGTCGTGTGTGTATCTGTGTTCTCCATTCTCTAGAGATAATTATAATTTCAAATTAAAATATTCAGATAGCTGGTAACAATTCACCAATCACCCAAGGAAGTCAAAAGAAAATAAGAAAGTGGTAGAAAGTGATAGAGTCTGATTACCTACCACTGTAAGAAGACTTCCAATCAGGTGCTCTCCTAAGACTTAGGCAACTCTAGAGGCCCACGTGTTTTCTTAATCCTTGTCAGGATCTCTAGAGAGCAGAAGTTCCCTCTAAGCCTAAGATTCTGGTCCTCTGCAATAATGAATAGGAAGGTCCATGTAAACCTTAAACATTACCATACAAACTGAAAGTGATATTTTGAGCATATTAATACTTTTCACAGGACTTGGTTGAGACATCATCAGTTTTCTTCCTTTTGTGAAAAATTTTCCATCCACCCATCACAATACTATAGATGGACACACAAGGTACTACATAAATCAATCTAATTACAGTCTTTTAATGCTTTGAAGAAGAAATACAAATAAATGTGTGGGTTGTTTGGAAAAATAATAGGTTATACAGCAAGAGTTAACCGAGATAATCTCTAGCTGATGAGCTTACAGGTCAGTTTTATTTTTATTTTACCTGTATTTTCTATAATGACCACGACATATCTTTACATAAGAAAACGACAATAAAAATTGCAGATATTTAAGTAAGCATAAAAATAGACGTGAAGGAGGAAAGGAAGAAGAGGTAAATTCAAATTTTAAAACAGGCTAGGAGTAGAAGAACATTGGGAGCACGGAGACAAATGTGGGATGTGGGGAGGGGAAGTGCGGAGGGTGAACAAGAGCTGAGAGAAAATTCTTTGGAAGCTGTTGGAGAAAGGGGTGGAGCTGGTATCATTGACGCAAGAGCTGAGTGCTAGCCCAAAGGCTATAAAAGCTACCTGGAGCCAGAGAGAGAGAGAGTATTCTGAAGCCCAGGGTAGGCACACAGGCGAAGGAAGTAGGCGACAGCAGCTGCAGTCCTAGGGAAAAGCTGAAAGGCCAGGGCAGGAGATATCAGGTCCAGGATGCAGAGCCTGTTTTTATCTCACTTGCTAGGAGTTTGGCTGCTGCTAAGCCAACTCTCTTGAGAAGGCACGGCCCAGTGGGTGAACGAAGAAAAGGTAAAGTTATGTGGCATCGAATTCCTGGATACCGTGATTGTTGTGTGTAAGAAACACCAGAAAACCGACCTCCAATATCCAGGAAAAGCAGCTATTGCGATCAGGAGCCCCTGCAGGGGAGAGCGCTCACCCCTACTGGTCTGCATCTCCTGTTGCTTGCTATCCGGCTGCCAACCAATCAGAACGGCAGGCTGCCCGACCGGGCTTGAAACCTCATTGGCTGCCCACGCTCAGCCACTCTGCTGATGCAGATGAAGTAACATATCAAAATAGCGTCAGGGAGAGCCAAAAGCACCAAGGTAAAAGCATTTAGATAGTCATGGGATGAGTCCACAGAGGGGCTGAGCGGAGGAAGCAGAACCTTGGTAATACTGTAGTACTTCAAACTGCCCAACTCCAAGTAAACTAAATTGTTTAGATACTAGAACACTTGCTGATTCTGTTTCGTGTTTAATTATATTGAGGCAATGGTTACCTTTTGCTCTATGCAAAATTTTATAATTTTCTTGATTCCCCTCGACGCGAATATTTTCCCACATCTCCCACTCCTCTTTTTTTAACTTAGAAATCGTGTCATCCTCCACCAACAATCTTGCAGAAATCTTTTGTGTGTATGTGTGAGGAAGACTAGCCCTGAGCTAACATCCGTTGCCAATCCTCCTCTTTTTTGCTGAGGAAGATTCGCCCTGGGATAACATCGATGCCCATCTTCCTCCACTTTATATGGGACGCTGCTACAGCATGGCTTGACCAGCAGTGCATCTGTCGGTGCCCGGAATCCGGGCCTGCGAACCTGGGGCAGGCCGCAGAAGCAGAGAGTGCGAATTTACCCGCTACGCCACCGGCAGGCCCCCAGAACAGAAATCTTAAATACGATGTCGGAAAACATTCTAATTTTCTACAGGAGCTGAAGACAACACTGTCAGAGAGGTAGCTGTCTTTGAGGGAAGTACTGCCTTCCCAACAAAAGGGATAGGAAGCTATCAATATAATTAACTTATGTTGTAAAAAAAAAAGGTTGTAACTAACAAACTTTTCTTAAAATATGCACAATATAGAATAATTGTTGAGTGCTCCCCTATCTTGATGTATTTTCTCAATGGTGCATTTACCAATGTCCAAATCAGTCACCAGTGATTATAAGAACATGAAAAATCATTATTAGTGTTTACATTTTTCACTTGTTCTATAACAACATAGTCTTTCCACATTGTGTTTCTCCCCCAAATTAATCCTTTTTCTGCTAAAGAAGTCGCTTTTTCACTAATGTTATCATTGCATCAATTGCTTTGTAATCTTATTAACTTTATAATGATCATAAAAGCTTTATTATTTAACTAACATAACAACTCATATTATACACACCTAACACCAGGTACATATAAAAGTAATAAAAAATTTTAGCAATCTTGTCAATATAGACCATGTGAACATTAAACCACAAAACTTGCAATTTTCTACCTGAACCAAAGTGGCTTTTTTGTCTTGTTGAAATAATGTTTGAAAACAGTCAGATTCAACACCAAATACATTTGGATTTCTTTGCCCAAATAAACTCAATTGTTTAAGTTAGGGTACTTTCATGATTCTAAGAGATTCGAGTAAGTTTTTTTTTTTTTGTGAGGAAGACCAGCCCTGAGCTAACATCCGTTGCCAATCCTCCTCTTTTTGCTGAGGAAGACTGGCCCTGGGCTAACATCGTGCCCATCTTCCTCCACTTTATGTGGGACGCCGCCACGGCGTGGCTGACGAGCAGTGCGTCGGCGGGCGCCCGGGATCCGAACCTGCGAACCCTGGGCTGCCAAGCGCGGACTAAGCCGCTGCACCACCTGGCGGCCCCCTCAAGTAAGTATTTTTAAGTGACATAAATGAATAGTCTACAGATAACTGAATAACTCAATGTTTTTCCTTAGAAAAGAACTAGATTGATAAAGTAATGCATTTAGGTTCACCATTTTAGAATTTATGGAACATTTAGTAAGCAAAATAAATTGTGAAATGATATGAACATTTGGTTGAATGGTAAACCAGCATGGTATCATCTTAGTATTTAGTCAGTTTCTTCAACCGATATACCCATACATTTTTAGTTAGCATTTGTAGAGAAAATACACTTATAATTTAATTTCCTCCATCAAACGTCTCAGCAGAATTACAGGAGATGAAGATAGCAATTCTTATATTCTGAATCCCCCGACACAGCTAATCATAACCAAGCCTCTGATGTTCATCATGTCCTCCCCAAGCCCACCTTAAAGAGCTTCTTCACACGAAGAAAGCAGAACCAATAGAATTCAAGTCTTCAGGGAGAAAGTCAACATTTTTCAAGAGTTACACTTTCATCATGGAAGCTTTGTTGCTGATGTTAACACTTCAATTCATATCTTATTTATTCCCCAGCACATTGCTCATTGTCAATTCCAGAATTCCATTTGCTCCAAGGTCCCCACCCCACCCCACTAGTTCTCATGTCATACTTAACTGATAACACTGAGGTCTTTCACCACCATCTAGACTCAGTTACTTTCATCTTCCAGTACATACCACTACTCCTATCCTGGCTTTTCCTCTATTTTAGATGGAAAAGTTCCCCCCAGATGAAACCCTTCTACCAGCCTGTGTGAGTTATGATCCATACTTTTCTTATTCCTAAGACTATGTCTATGTGTAACAGGTACGAAATTGCAAGCACAGTCTCTGGTGTGAAAGAAATACCCAACTTCTTCATTTCTAACAAATCTATGTAAATCCAAATTCTGTCACTGAGTTGGGAATTTAGCATCAGACATTATTCTAATGGAACTCCCCCATTAAGCTGTGCTTGAAACCCAGGGTCTTAGCACCAAAGCATTAAGTCCCCAGGATCCATAGTTTTCAATGACTCCCATCATGACATCTACCACCCAAGCCTGCACAGTCCCTTCAGTTCAGGTGCATGCCTCCCTTGCTGGGGGTCAGCAGAACTTTGCCAAGGGTACTTGTTTCTCTGCTCAGGGTCCTGTTTCCTTATGTATGCCACACAGCCATTCCTTGTGAGATCTTCGCCTCTCCAGGGCATTTTCACTCAGCATTGCACAGCAGTAATCTGTTATTTCAGGACTCCAGGCCTTCAACCATTTTCCAACATAAGGAAAATTTCTCTCTTTCTGTCTCTCTCCTCTCTCTTTCTTCCCCTCACTCTCTCTTGCTTGCTTGCTCTCTTTTACTTATCCATTGGGAAAATTTGCATAATTTTTGGCTGACTAAGGTATTTATAGGTCATGGGAGGAGCAACTTTAAGCAGCTTCTGCTTTCTGCCCTGCAAAAGTCCATCAGATAGGAAAATACAAAGGCTCTGGATATTTGATTTAAGTTTGTGGGGAGATGGTATGGGAGGCTGAATGGAAAAATACAGGGAGAAAAGGTAATATCTCAATTAAATATCTTGTTACATACTTTGACCTTGCACATTATCAAACTCTCCTTCTGCATGGGAATCTTCCTCTATTTCTAACATTTTTTATAAACAACAGCAAAAAAACTATCTTTGCATCAACCCTCTTCTGCCAAACCAATAAAACTGTTCCTAGTTGTTCATCTCTCATTTCCTTTGGGACCCACTATGAACTGTTCCCTACCTGACTCTTACCCTGTTAGATTCCACACTGGCTTCCCACACCAAAATTCGATCTTCACTCTCTTCTCTTTTACTTCTCTTTGATATTTGACTCCATTGATGACCTTCTCTTTTTAAAATTCTCTTCTCTTTTTGCTTTTCTGAAATGACATCATTCTGTTTACATCTTCTCTCATCTTCTTTTCTCCTTCTTTAACTCTTTTCTTGCTTCTTGCCACATGAAATTCCCTCTTTTCTATCTTGAAACTGTATACCCATCAGTCAGGGCTGATTATTTTTTATTGCTTTAACTCACAACTCTTTGCTGTTGACTTCCAAATCTGGATCTCCAGGCCAGATATCTCAGCATATTTCTAGCCCCATGTTTTCATTTGCTTTATTAGCCAATTCCTCTGGAATGTTTTACAGTCATCTGAAATTCATCATGTCTAAAGCTTTACTGTGGGATTAGATTCCTTCATGATTTTCCTCAATGTCATCAGCATTTTCATTCTCTATAACTCAAAGCCCTTGTCTTCTAAAGTTCCTCTCTCTCCCACCTCCAGCTTACATGCAATGAGTCACCAACTCCTACGATGCTTTCTTCAAAAATCACTTTTATCGGTCTTTTTTGTTTATTCCACTCTTTCCATCCTATTCCTTGCTCTCACCAATATATGGATCAATAATGTGGACTTCTAGTTGGTTTCTCCAACTAGAAGTCTTCTTTTCCCTCCTCTTCTGTATATATTAGAGTCAAATTATTTACCTTAAGCTTCAGTTTCATCTTGTCCATACCTTATCCACAAATTAGTTTATAATCTCCTACTCCCCAGAGGATAAAAAGGATAAAATCCAAATTCCTTAGTCTGAATTTTAAAGCCCCCTTTATTCTCTAGCCATACTTCATCTTCTCCTAACCCCTAACACAACAATTATCTAGGTTCTTTTCCCTAGAATATGCTTTGCTCACTTGCTTTCCACACCTTTGTACCTGCCATCTTCTCTTCTTTCTGAAATGTCAGCCTTGCCTCTCCATTGTCTAACCTTCCATCAAAGCCCAGTTAAGTTCTGTCTCCAAGATGAGGCCTTCCAAGACCACTGCAGCCCACACCAGTCTCCCCCTTCTATTCTCCACAGTTCATTTCAACATTTAACCAGTAATGTTTTTACTCTATTATGTTTTCAATATAATTAGAATAAGAAGTCTAAGCTTCTTGTGCTTAGAGATATTTCACTTATTTCATTTATATCTCCTAAACACCAAAGACTTTTTTTCCAAACCGAATTAATGGGTAATCGCTTCTTTTAGGGCTGGACCATGACTATATTGACTGCATACTATTTTTTAGGTACTAGAAATAAAAGATGAAAAATTATTTTAAATGTACTTTCTCAAACTCCTGCCAAATTAACAGTAATATCTGATATATAAAGAATACAACATTTGTTTTAAAGAGCATTCTACCTATCATTTCATTTGATTCTCACATTCCAATAAAATAGAGATAGTAATAATTATAACAGCTAATACTTATTGAGTATTATGTGTTGGACATTGTATTTTCTCATTTATTATCTCATGTATTATCTCACTTAATGTATTATCTTATTTAACCCTTTAATAGCTTTATCAGAAGGTACTATTATTATCTACTTTTAACCTATGCCACATTTTCTTATATTCATGATGTACATAAGGAAACTGGGGTATATAATTTCTGCAAGTTTGTATAGCTACCTAGTCTTGTAGCTGGGACCAGCCTCTAAATGTGTCTATCACCAATGGAGTGAGTTTTTAAATCCATCCTAAGGCTACTAGGTTTGTGTGTGTGTATGTATGCAGTTTTGGGGTTTTTTTTTTTTTTCTTTCTTGGTTCAAATTATTATTCCCTCTAACTTAAGGTTTTGGTCTCAAAAGGTTTGCTTTAATATTATGATACCATGTACCATTATCACCAAACTGGATTCTTTGTTTTTGTAACCTTTTTTTGACAAATTATGTAAAGGAGGTTAAGAATCTGGGCCCCAGAAACAGATGACTATTTCTAATCAGGCCTCTGCCCCTTACCAGCTCTGTCATTTTAGGCAAGTTTCGTAATCTCTCTAAGTCTGAGCTCTCTCATCTATAAAATGGGGATGATTACAGTACTACTTGATATGATTGCCATAGGATTAAATAGGGTAAAACATGTACAAGCACTTAGAATAATGCCTGATATGTGGTAATCACTCAACAAATGATATGTTATTATGATCATCCTTTTCAAAACATATCTTCAAATACATACTATTTGTATGTATTCAAGAATACATACTTGGTATAAACACCAAGAATACAGTGTTAACAAGACCAACATTACAGTGGGAAAGACAGACAATAAATTGAACAGAAAGTAAAAAAGTAAATAAAGGAGACATTACTTGTATTACAATTAAGCAAGTATTATAGTTATTATAATTAATTTTGCCCACAATTAATATTGCTAAACTAAAAATTTAAAGGATTAAACCACGGGAAGTTCCCATATCAAGATATCAACATAAAATGCTAAAATTACTTGAGAAACAAATATTCTAGTACAATTCCTAACAATCCCATATTCTATCTTGCATAAATGAAATTCTCATTTATAAATAATCGAATGTAGTTTATCGGGCAGCTCTCATTTTATCATAATGTTCTGGAATAGGGTAGCTAGGATAAGATATTAATAAATAAATCAGGAATTCATTCAGTAATAATAGTAACTTATTCATTCAAAATAAGTCATTTCACTAATAATTTGTTCAATTCAAAAGTTCATTAAATCTTGCTAATGAGATTAAGTAGTGTTAGTAGTTAAGAACATGTTCATTCATTCAATAAATTTTTAATAAGGGCCTATTTAGCAGGTACTGTCCTAGGCACTGGAATAATAAATATGAAACATGGTTCTACTCATTAATAAGCTTACAACTAGCAGAGAAGAGATAATTACAATGATTTTTCAAAAATTCACCATAGTGGGGCTGGCCCAGTGAAGTAGTGGTTGAGTTTGCACGCTCTGCTTTGGTGGCCCAGGGTTCACAGGTTTGGATCCCGGGTGCAGACCTACGCATTGCTTATCAAGCCATGCTGTGGCAGGCATCCCACATACAAAATAGAGGAAAATGGGCATGGATGTTGGCCCAGGGCCAATCTTTCTCAGCAGAAAGAGGAGGATTGGCAATAGATGTAGCTCAGGGCTACTACTCTTCCTTACCACACACAAAAATTCACCATAGTGCAATAAACTATAATTATGACATAAGTATGAAATAGGGTATAAAGGAACAAGTAGTCAATTCTCAGGGAGTTTATTAATTTGTGCATTCATTCACCACATATGATTGTTGATATTATTAACATTTCTTTTTTTGTTAATATTATTAATTATAATTATTAACAATAAATTATTACTAAAAAATCTACTATGTTCCAGGCACTGTTCAAGGCAAAGAGGATATCAAAGTAAACAAGATAAAAATCCCTGCCTGCATGGAGCTTACATACTTACATTAGATAGCAAACATAAAGAGAAGTAAAATATATAGTATGTCAGTCTGTAATGAATGGTATGGAGAAATACAAAGCAAGGCGAGGGTACAGACAGTGCAAAGAGAATGGGAGTATAAATCAAAAGTGCTAGGTTCTGACATGTATTGCTTGAGAGGTTTTGGTTTTTTTGTTTGTTTTTTAATCTTCCTCTCAGTATAACGAATATTTTCCTTTCTCACAGGGTTTCCCTGATAAAGTTCTGACTACGACTCATGGCCCACTATAGTTTGGACATCAGTTATTTTTCAAGGAAGGCAATGAAATTGTGCTAATCAAATTACATCAATTTTTTTAAAAATCCAATTGCAAATGGCGCTGGGAAAACTGGATAGCTATCTGCAAAAGAATGAAAGTAGACCAGTTTCTTTCACTGTACACAAAAATTAACTCAAAATGGATCAAAGACCTGAAAGTGAGACCTGAGACTATAAAACTCCTGGAAGAATATATAGGCAGTACACTATTTGACATCGGTCATAAAGGGATCTTTTAGAATTCCATGTCTACTCGGACAAGGGAAACAAAAGAAAAAATAACAAGCGGGATTTAATCAGATTAAAGAGCTTCTACAAGGCAAATGAAACCAGGATCAAAATGTAAAGACAACCCACCAGCTGGGAGAAAATATTTGTAAATCATATATCTGACAAGGGGTTAATCTCCATAACATATAAAGAACTCATACAACTGAACACCAAAAACCAAACAAGCCAATCAAAAAATGAGCAGAGGATATGAACAGACACTTTTCCAAGGAAGATATACAGATGGCCAATAGGCACATGAATAGATGTTCAACATCACTAATCATCAGGGAAATGCAAATCAAAACTACACTAAGATAGGGGCTGGCCCAGTGGTGTAGCGGTTAAGTTCGCACGTTCCACTTTGGTGGCCTGGGGTTCGTTGGTTCAGATCCTGGGCGTGGACCTACTCACTGCTCATCAAGCCATGCTGAGGCGGCATCCCACAAAGAAGAGCTACAACTCAACAACTATGATATACAACTACGTACTGGAGCTTTGGGGAGGAAAAGAAAAAGAGGAAGATTGGCAACAGATGTTAGCACAGGGCCAATCTTACTCAAAATAAATAATAAATAAATAATTTTCAAAAAAACCTACTCTAAGATATCACCTTACACCCATTAGAATGCCTATAATTACCAAGCCAAAAAAACAACAAATGTTGGAGAGGTTGTGGAGAAACAGGAACCCTAATTCACAGCTGGTGGGAATGCAAACTGGTGCACCCTCTATGGAAAATAGTATGGAGGTTCCTCAAAAATTTAAAAATAGAAATACCTTATGATCCAGCTATCCCACTACTGGGTATCTATCCAACGAACAGGAAATCAACAATCCAAACAGGCTTATGCACCCCTATGTTCATGGCAGCATTATTCACTATAGCCAAGTGGAAACAATCCAAGTGTCCCTCGACTGATGCTTGGATAAAGATGTGGTATATATATATATATACCATAAAAAAGACAAAATCGTCCCATTTGCAACATGGATGGACCTGGAAGGTATTATGTTAAATAAAATAAGCCAGAGAGAGAAAGAAAACCACGGCATGATTTCACTCATAAGTGGAAGATAAACTAACACACGGACGGGGAGAACAGTCTGGTGATTACCAGGTTCAATAGATTTGGGGGTGGGCACGGGGCGGGAGGGGGGGAAGAGATGCAGTTATATGGTGACTGACAAACATTAATGTACCCCTAAAATTTCACAGTTATAAATTTTATGACATCAATTTTTAAAAAATCCTATTGCCACTTAATTTAACAGCACTCATGGATGCCACTGGGAGGCAGGGCAAAGCTGGGGGAACGGAAAATGGAGAAAAAGACATAGAGGCAGAAGGCAGAAAGGAGAGGGAGCAAAGAATCATAAACGGAAATGGTGAGACTGATCGACCACCGCTGGCGCCGGTCAGAGGCTTTGGCCTCCTGACATTGACAGTTCCTGAGACGGCCCCTGACCGCCCCCTTGGGGCTACCAGTACATCCTTCCGAGCCAAAACACTCCAGGAAAACGAAATTGTGTTTAAAATGACAAAGTGACCTATACCGGTTGCGCGGCACTTCCCTGCCCCTTCCCTCCTAATTTAGCAAAATGCTATTATTCTTAGAAGGTAAATCCTCTAGGGGGTCCCTGTCACAACGTAGTTACAATTCGGCAAGAGACAATCCTCTGTAATCCACGGCCCAAAGAACCAGAGTATCTTCCCAGGTACTCTCTTTGCTCTGGAGATTGAGGCCAAGGCCCAGGTCTCCCAGCGGAACTAGTAGGAATTTCCTGAAGACGCTTTGAATCTGACTTTAAAACGCACATCGACATATTCTAGCACACACAGGTTTCGGCATATTTGATTGCCAACGACGCGTTGGGCCGTGAGGTACAAAGGGAAACGAGAACGGACACAGGCACTGCCTTCACGAAGCGTGGGGACGTGGGGAAGAAGTCATCAGACAAGCGCGCACGTAAACGTGAACGAACCTACCGATATAAACACCGTGAGGCAAATGAGAGGTTTCTCTGAGGAAGCGACGCTCCACTATCAGGCAAAAAGGGCGTGAAATGCATTCTATTACAGGGAGCAACATCTTTTATGGCTTTATGGGTCAACCGGGGCCCCATGTTTCCTTTGATGAGTCTCCCTAGTGAAGAAGGCAAGAAAAATGAATCAATCATTTTAAGAACTAAGGCTCGCCGCCTACGACGATCTGAGAAGACAGGGGAACACGGGAAACCCAGGCGGGGGCGCCACCCCAAGCCTCGCCTCGGCGTTCTCGCGAGGTCCGCATGCGCTCAAAAGACCCGCCAGGGGCACGTGCGCGGTTTGGGCGGGCGTGGGAGCAGAGGGCGGTTATAACAGCAGCGTGGCGCACCTGGCTGGCGGCCAGGGATGGTGCGGCTCCTCTGCTTGAGTCTGCCGTTGCTCGGGCTCGCGCTGGTTCGGTTCTCCCTTGAGCTAAGCGACATCAGAGCCAGGAAGCTGTGCGGCAGGTACCTACTGAAAGAAATAGTCAAACTCTGTGGCAATGCTAGCTGGAGTCGGTTCGAGGAGGAAACCCCCACACCGCTGCTCTCCCAGGCCACCGAGAGAGTTGAAACCTTCATCCCCGACAGCTTGGAAAGCTCGCAAACCATTTTCCCAGTCTGGGGGAGAGACACAAGCCCAGGTAAAAGTCTAAACCAAAGGTGTGTTTATCTCTGTACATTTCTTATCCCCAAATCTGCTGTCACAGACGGTGAGTTCTCCAGGAAATGGAATTTGTGCCTCGTACATAGGTAAATAAAAATTTTTATAAACCAGTATATTGACGATATACAAAATTTATATGAAGTTTTTTTTTTTTTTAACTTAGAGGAAATAAGTGTACACATATGTCTGCACATTTATATAGGAATGCTGCTCTTCCCTAACTTTCCCTTTCTGGAGTACCCTTGTCACCTGGTAAACTCTTATTTTGTCCTTCAAAGCCTAACTTGGGAATCATTTTCCCTGTGAAGTCTTCACTGACCCTTTCATAGCTACTCACTCAATTCTCCGTTCTACCGCATTATCCAACACAGTTCTATTTGACTATCATCGGGACTGGCTACATAATTGGCCTGGCCCAGTGCAAGATAAAAATGAAAGTCCCCTTGTTCAAAAGACAGGAAAGCCCTTAAAAGTACTAACATCTAAAGCTTTTTTCCTTTTTTGTGTATATCTCCTCTGCTCACACACATGGTCCGTTGTCCCATCAGACTTCACTTGAAAGTTCACATACTTAACACTTCACTTACAAGTTCAAAGATAAAATTTTGAGAATTTCAAGACAGTGACAAAAGCACATTACAGGCACCCATTATCTTCTTTTTAAATGAATGAATGAAAAAGATTATTACTGCTAAGGGAATGAAAACTTTTAAAGACAGAAACGATAGAAACCATCAGACTGAATCTTGATCATTTTCCACCATCAAACTTACCTACACATAAACTCATTTCATTCTGTTCTTATAATAGAGGTAATGTCTCTCCCCAAAGTCTTCCACTTGTACTTTATTAGTTCAGTGATTCTCACACTTTAATATGCATATGAATCACCTGGGGAATACTGTTACTATACAGATTCTGATTCAGTAAGTCTGGGGTGGGGCCTGAGAGTCTACAGTTTTACAAGCTCCCGGGTGATGCTGATGCTGCTAGTTGGATAATGCTTTTTGAGTAACAAGGGTCTAGTTCAACTCTCTCTCTCTTTTCCTTATTCTCTTCTCACAGAAGTACAAGGAGGACCTTCCCTTTCTGCTTCATGTTGGGGGGACATTTCTCTCAAATCAAATACTGTACTCTCACTACCTATACTATAGACAAAATTTTACCTTTAGACATCCAAGCTTGAGTTTGCTGTTTAAAAGAAGCTTGGAATTCTTTTTCTTGAAAAAGAGACTGTCTTAGACTACTCTGGAGACTATTTTCTTAGTTAAAAAAAGTCAACTTTAGAACTCAGCACTGATTAATGACTCCCTTGTTTCAGGTGCTATTCACACTCCCCTAGAGGAATAAATGTCAATAATTCAATGAGGAGGAAGCTGCAATGAAAAAAAACTTATCTGACAATATTTCAGAATTGTCATATTCATTAAACATGTTACTATGAAAACCATAGGGCAGTTTGCTGAAGTGGAAATATCATGTGGCAATAAACCCATAGTTGTTTTAAAATATGTGAAAGAATGAAAAATGGATTTAGGTTATCAATATAAATTTGTGTTAAAATTTTAGAAATTATTAATCTATAAGGAAAGATGACATTTAAGATGTCTTGTTAATTTCCAGTAAATAATTTAGAAGCTGTAGAGAGGTATGTGTTCCCAATATAGAATTCCAATATAGAATATATAATTATGCCATTTCTTTTACATATGAATGTGGCTGAAAAGTTGATTAACTTTTATGTAGCTTGTACCAGCAGGACATATTTCTGTTAGATCAAGTCAATTATCAACAGTTTTAATCTTCTGATGATCTATTTGAGTCTGACAAAGGAAAAGATAGTTTAGTACATTGATACTCAAAAATGCTTTTTTTCAGAGCTACTCATATATAACTTGAATCTGAAATTGTATGTTTCTTGTTGGTGGATCCTGAAGGTATGGACCATGTCTCTAAGACCTACCCCAGAATGTGGTACCATGCAGCTAACTAACATCATATTTCTAAATTCTGGCTGAGTGCGGTGCTTCCCAGCTCTTGGTGCCAGGTGAAACCATTAATGTTTCATCACCAGCTTTTCATGATCCATAAGTCCTATTCCAGTTAGATTGGCTATATTCCCCTGTTCTTGGTCTTCATTCATCTATTCTTGGCTTTTTGTTTGTTTTTTAGATATCATTATCATAACTGGGCCATGCAGGACCCCTCTCTTTATATCAATTCAGCAAAATTTGAATGCCTATTATGTGCTGGGTATTCTTCTTGGTGCTTGGGATGTAAGTAAGAGTGAATGGTTTCACTCAGGAGGCAGTGAAGGCTCCTGCCCTCCTGAAGCTTACAGAATAGTGAAGATAGACAGTAAACATGTAAATTATACAGTATGTTAGAAGATGATTAGTCTTCACATATCTCCTTTCTCCACTCCCATTCTTCTCCTCCCATAGGCAGCCATTCCAATGTGTTTGTTATGCATTTTTTGTATATGTTTTTTGCAATTTGTGCATTATTTCCTGTGCATGTATTTTAAAAATATATCTAAATGGTATTTAAGATCTATATCTTTTTGTTGCTATATGAACACTTAGTCCATTGCTTTGAACTGCTGCATGATATTCATATGCATTCCCCACATTTTACTTATTTACTTTCAGCAGTGAACACCTAACCTATATCACCTGACACTATAAATAACACTGCAGTGAACATCATTGTATGTGCCCCCTTATGGACCTGTGTGGACATTTCTCTGGGTTATATACCTAAGGGTAGAATTGCTATGTCATAAAACATATGTATGCTTAATTTGCTTGAGGTGTGTCAGATTGCTCTGTGGAATAGCAACACCAGTTTATAGTTGCACCACCAGTGCATGAGGATTCCTTCGTTCTCATATCCATTCCAATAATTAGCATTATACAATTTTTAACTTTTGCCAGTGTGATAGCCAGTCTTATTTTTGTCTTAACTTGCTCCGGATTTGAGCACCTCTTCAGACGCTTCTTGGCCTTTTGGATTTCTTTTTTCTAAAAGTTTCCTGTTTATATACTTTGTCCATTTTTTGTTGGAATTGTTGGAATTTGTTGGAATTGTTAGTTTCCAGTTTTTTTGTAAGAGTTATTTGAAATCTAGGTACAATAGTAATCAGTTGTTGGTTTTAGATATTGCAAATATGTCCCATTCTATCATCTATTAGTGTTTGACAGAAAGCCCTAATTTTATATAATTAGGCAATAACTGTTTTGCCTTATTGTTCATACTTTTGAAATTTTGTTTTCAAGGTCCTTTTCTGTCCCTCTGTTAACTTTATAGTGTTACTTTTCACATTAGGTCCTTAATTCTTCTAGGGCCCATTTTTGGTTCTGTTCTGGCTAGAGATACTGTCTTAGTTTCCTCAATAAGTCTTATTTTTTATCTACACAAGGAGCTAGTTTTCTGAACACAATCTACTAAACAATCATTCTTTTCTCATTGATTTGTAGAGCCACCTTTATTGTTTATTAAGTTTGTCTGAGATTCCTATTCTATTTAATTTGTCTTTTTGTTTGACCTTATACCATTACTACACTGTTTTTAATACTGTGACTCTGTAGGACGTCATATGTCTATGAGGGCAATTCTCCAATGTTTATTTTTTTCCCTTTAAGATTGACTAAGCTAATCCTCAATCTTTATTCTTCCATATATATTTAAAAGTAAGCTTACTGAATTTCTTTTTTAAAAATCCATCTGGAATCTTAACTGAGATGCATGGAATATGTAAATTAATTTGAAGAGAATTGACATGTTTTTAACAGAGTCATTCCAACCAAAAGCATGGAATATCTTCATATTGTATTATTAGAATTTTAAAGTTTTCTCTATGAAGACTTTCTTTATTGTTGGTTAAGTTAATGCTTAATACTTTGTTTTTGTTACTATTGTAAATACTTGTTAATTATATTTTCTAGTTAGTGATGTTGGTTAGAGAAATATAATTGATTTTTATAGGTTGATCTTTATCCAGTAATTATGCTGAACTATCTTAATAGTTCTAATAGTTTGTTTCTTTAGATTTTTCTGTCATTTGCAAATGATAGTTTTGTCACTTCCTTTCTAAATCTTATACCCATCTTCTTTTATTTTTCTTGTAGCATTGGCCAGGTCCTCTACTACTGTTAAGTAGTGGTGAATGTGGGATGTTTTGTCTTGTCCCCAGTTTTAAAGAGAAATGCATTTAAATTTCTCCATTAGGTATAATGTTGGTAGGTTTATGCTATATAGCCTTTGCCAAGATAAGGAAACTGGCTGAGGTACTTTTTTATCATTATAAATAGGGCTGAACTTTATTAAGGGTTTTTTTGGGGCATCCTTTTGCATAATCATATGATTTTTCTCTTTCATTAATTAATTCAGCAAATATTTATTGCGTACCTGCTAAGTGCCAGGCACTGCTCTAGACCCTTGGGATATATTAGTGAACAAAACAAAGATCCCTGGCCTCATGGAACTTGCATAAGTAATAAATATAATAAATAAATAAATATTAGAAGGTAATAAAACCATATAGAAATAAAAAGTGAAACAGGATAAGGGAGATCAAGACTGCAGGGGGTTGGAGGGTGGGGTATAGTATTAAGTAGTGTGATCAAGGTAGTCCTCATTGAAAAGGTGAGATTTGAGAAAGGAGGAGGTAAAGGCGTTAGCCAAGTAGATATCTGGGGAAAGAGTGTTTAGGCAGAGGAAAGAGCAGAGCAAATACGCTTCTGCCTTGTGTATACTGGGAACAGCAAGGAGGCCAGCATGGCTGGAGCAGAGAGAGTGAGATGAAAGTAGTAGAAGGTAAGGTGAGAGAGGTAACGGGCAGGCCAGATAAAGTAGGGTCTTTTAGACCATTGTAAGGTCTTTGGTTTTTACTCTGAGTGATGCAGAGTCAGTACAGATTTTTGAGCAGAGTAGTGACATAATTGACATTTTAAAGGGATCACTCTGGTTGCTGTGTTGAGGATAGACTGTAGGGAGGCAAGAGTAGAAAGACCTGTTAGGGAGGATATTAGAGATGATAGCAGCTGGATGAGGATGCTATCAGTGGAAGTAGTGAAAATTGTTATATTGTAGATATATTTGGGTAGATTTTGTGTGAGATCTGAGAAAAAAGAGAAATAAAAATGACTCCAATATGTTAAAAAAAATGTGATTCCAAACTTTTTGCTTTGAATACCTGGAAGGATAGGGGTGCTGTCAACTGAGATAGGGAAAGCCTCAAATGGGACAGGTTTGGAAGACAATATCAGTGGTTCAGTTTTGGACATGTTGAGTTCGAAAAGTTCAGGTGGAGTTTTAAACATGTTTGAGACATCGAAGTGGAGAGGTTGAGTAGGAAGCAGGATATATGAATCTGGAGTTTGAAAGAAAAATCTTGCTTGAAGATAGAAATTTAGGAGTCATAGGTATATAGATGACTTTCTGAGCCATAAGTCTAGATGAGATCACCAAGAGAGTTAAGTATAAAATAGAAAAGAGTGCCAAAGACTGAGCCCTGGGAGACACCATCGTTAAAAAGTTGAAGAGGAAGTCCTTGCAAAGCAGATAGAAAAGGGGCAAATAATCAGGTAGGAAGAAGAGTGAATGTGGTGTCCTGGAAACCAACTAAGGAAAGTGTATCAAGGAGTGTATTGATAAGTCAAATAAGATGAGAATTAGCTGTTGAATTTAGCAATGTAGAGGTCATTCGTGACCTTGAGAAGAGAAGTTTTGGTGGAGTGATAGAACAAAAGCCTGATTAGAGTGGGCTGAAGACAGAATGAGAGAAGAGGAATGAATTAGTAAATATCGAAAACTGTCAAGGAGTTTTGCTACAGAGGGGAGAAAAGAAATGGGATGGTAACTGGCAGGGTAAGAAGGGCCAAGAGAAGTGGATTTTGTTTTTTTTTAAGTGGGAGAAATAACATATTTGTTTTCTGATAGGAGTGATTCAGTAGAAGTGAAAAATTGATGGTGAGAAGGATATAGAGAAGCATTACTGGAGTGATGTCCTGGAGTAAGCAAGAGGAGATGAGATCTAGACCACAAGTGGAGGAATTGGCTTTAGAGGGGATAGTTCATCTATGGAAATAGATAGGAAGGCAGAATATATGGGTACAGATGTTAAGAGATGAGTAAAAAAAATGATGAAGGGAGCAAATGCAAGCTCTATTTTGATTGCTTCAATTTTCTCATAAAGTATAAAGCAAAACCAGCTGAAACTGAGGATGAGAGTCTATTAATATGGTAAATTGCACTGATAGGTTTTGTGATCTTGACCTATCCTTGCATTTCTGGGATAAACCCTTTCTTGTTTGTAAAATACGTTTATGGATTCAGTTAACTAATATCATATTCAGGATTTTCAAATAAACATTTGTAAGTGAAATGGGCTTATACTTTTAAAAAAATCTCACATCGTTCTTACCCAGTTTTGGAATAAAGATTATGGTAGCTTCATAAAATGAGCTGGGCAGCTTTTGCTCTTTTCCTGGAACAACTTGTATATGATTAGAATTTACTGTTCTTGAAAAATAGGTAGAACCTACCTTTAAAATCATCTGTGTCTGTCTTTTTTGGGAGGTGATAACTATGACGACCCTTTTAATTTCTTTGGATATTGTTGGCGTGTTTAAGTTTTCTGTGTCTCCATGTGCCAATAAAAGCATCTTGTATTTTTCTAGGAATTCATCCATTTCATCTTGATTTTTAAATGTATAAGCATTCATAATATTCATTTATAAAAAAAACTCGGTTATATCTGTAGTTCTTTTTTTCTATTGTATTTTGTTCATTTTCATCTTTCTTTTTTCTTGGTTAGTCTGTCTAGAGTTCTATCTATTAATCCTTTTAAAGAACGAACTTTTGGTTTTCTAAACCTTTATATTGTTTTGGTTCTGTATTTTATTGACTTCTTTCCTTCTTACTTCTTTGGGTTCTCTCTGTTGCTCTTTTTCAAATTCATTGATTTAAGTACTCATTTTTAACCTTGTTTCCTGATGAGTACAGCTTATTTCCCTTTAAATTCCCTCTCCAATTTGATATGTTGTTTCCATTAATTAGTCCATAATTGCTTTCCTTCATGAAAAAGTTTCCTTCTTATTGTCTGCCGTTTTGCCTTTAAGTGACAGAACATGGCACATCTCATCCAGGAAGCCATTTCTTCATCCTGCGTAGATAACCTAATTCATTTTTTCCCTTTGATTTATTCTGTTAATTATGACACGTTTTAACTGATCACATATTTATCTGTCTTGGATGACATTGTTTATTTGTTACTGTCTCTTTAATATCTATTCTAATGTTTTAATATTGCACAGTTCAGCTTAGGCATTTATTAAATACAAAGATTAAAGAGTATTCTAATAGGACTCTAACTTCAAGGGACAGAGATTCAAGAAAATAACCTCAAGAAAAAGGGGGGGGGGCTAGTTATTCTAAAAACAAGATCTGCAAATGGATCTGGAAAGCCTAAGGAATTACATCAGCTCTAAAAACCACCTTCTGTTTCTCTCTGAATCTTTTCGCCTCTGGTGTTTATGTTCCTTTATGACTTTAGCTTGTCATGACAAGCCTCCTAGTATCCTTTCAGTTTTGGTTTTCACTAATTCATCTTTTTCTCATTACATCTTAATTTTAATTTCAAAGACAGGAAATCTGATTGGGCCAGCTCATTTTTTCACGTGGCATGGATTGCTGGCCACTGTAGTAGATTGGTTTCTTTGGGGTCAGGTGCCAATCTCCAGTCTGTTCAACTGTGGCTATATGGTGGAGTCACGTGGTTCAGAACATGGCTGCCTAAGGGCTAGCTGTACAGCAGTGGCTATAGGCAAATATATCCTCCTAGAAGGGAGCGTAGATGGGCAAGGGCAGTGATAGGAATCCCACAAGCCTCCAAATAATTGCTTTCTGGAGTTATTTCAGTTTCTTTCCAATAATACTGAGTTAAGAGCAATATAACAGTAGCAATCAGTTCGTTGAGCATATCACCACTTCTCTGTTTCTCTATATTTCAACGAAGAACAAAATGGCTTTTACTAAACTACTTAGCTATAAAACGTGCATAAAAAGACAAATAGCTTGATTAAAAACTGGGCAAAGGATTTGAATAGATATTTCTACAAGAGCATATACAATAAGGACATTAAAAGATGCTCAACATCATTAGTCGTTAGGTAAATGCAAATCAAAACCACATGGGATACCACTTTACATCCATTAAGATGGCGATAATAAAAAAAATGGAAAATATCAAGTGTTGATGAGGATGTGGAGCAACTGGAACACTAGTATATCAGTAGTGAGGTTGTAAAATGGTGCAGCCACTGTGGAAAACAGTTTGGTGATTCCTCAAAAAGTTAAACAAATTTACCATATGATCCATCAGTTCTACTCCTAGGTGTATAGCCAAGAGAATTGAAAACATATTTTCACACAAAAGCTTGTATGTGAATGTTCATAGCAGCGCTATTCATAATATCCAAAAAGTGGAAACAACCCAATGTCCAGCTAGTAAATAGATAAATAAAATGTAGTATATCCATACAATGGAAAACTATTCAGACATAAAAGGAATAAGGGACTGATGCATGCTACAACATGGATGAACCTTGAAAACATTATGCAAGTGAAAGAAACCAGACACAAATGGCCACATATGGTATGATTTCATTTCCAGAATAGGGAAACCCTTAGAAATAGGGAGTAGATTAGTGGTTGCCAGGGGCTGGAGGAAGGGGGAAATGGGAGTGACTGCTAATGGTTATGGGATTTTTTTTTTGAGGGGAGGTGATAGAAATTTCTGGAATTAGATAGTGGTGATGGTTGTACAACCTTGTGAATATACTAAAAAACTCTGAATTGTATACTTTAAAATGCTGAATTTCATGGCATGTGAATGATATCTCAATAAAAGTTTTTTGTGTAAAAAGTGTACAAAGGTCTCTAAGCCTTTTTATAGGAAAACACTACTTAGAAACTATTTTAGTTAAAAATATGTTTGCTTTTGAATAACCATTTTATTATTTAAAATGTGATTACTTGTTTTTTAATAATTATCTGACTTTAGTATTCCAGTATTTGATTAAATTTTCAGCTAAAGGAAGATTTTAATAAAGAAGGATTTTTTTCTTGTCTCTCAACAGTCTCTACTTCTGCCTCTCAGGAAGAAACAATAAACAGTTTGGAGACGCCGTCACTGCCTGAGTATCAGTATAAAAAGGCCAACTTGCCACCTGATAAGACAAGAAAATTTTCCTCCTCAAAAGATATCAGTGAGATTGTAGAATTTCAGAAGAAAAATACAAACAAAGTTAAAATCATAAGCAATTTGTTTTGGGGGAATCATCCCCAAAGAAAACGCAGAGGATACTCAGAAAAGTGTTGTCTTAAAGGATGTACAAAAGCAGAACTTAGGATTGCATGCCTTCCATATATTGTTTATAAAAACTTAAAGCAAAAAGAATCATCAGTTATGACTGAGATACACTGACCATCATAGAAATTATACTAACTTAATAAAAGCTTAATATATTTTATTTTTTGGTAATTGTTCTTGTAGGTTCTCTGTTGTAAACAACATCTGAATGTACTTGCAAGCACTTGACAATACTTTTAGGTGGTAATAGGAATCTTAGTATTTCCTTGGGTGACCCCTATTTTTCATATATTTTTACATTTGAAGAAGATGTTACTGGATGTTCCTGGCATGATCCATGTATACGTGTAAGAATTATCTGTTCATTCTTGTCATTATGGTGGAAACTCTCTTAAGCTGCATTTAAATGGATTATGGAATGTTCTGCATTCCATCTGTATGACATATGGACTGATGCCCATGACTGTTAGTCTCACTCTGGTATGCCAATACATCTGTCCCACCAACTTAAAAATAACTAACCAACTACTGCTGCTAGTAGGAGTTCTTATACTGTAATAGTAGGTACACTTTTAATTCCTTGAGTTTCATTATAGTAATTGGTCAGAAATCTTTTCACAGTTTCTATTGAGGACTTAGAGTTCAGTGAATGTCTTTAGGTAGTAAAATCTCTCCAAGATATTCTATCTTTGCTTTGAAGGTACTGATATAATGTGACACTCTATTCTGGCTTGGTCAGAATAGAGTGCTGACCAAGCTAGCAGCATTAGCATCACCTCAAAACTTGTTGGAAATGCAATTCTAAGGTCCCACCCCAGATCTGTTGAATCAGAAACTCTGGGTATGGGGCTCAGCAATCTGCATTTTTACAGGCCCTCCAGGTCGTTCTGAAGTAAGTTAAAGGTCGAGAACCACTGGTAATAGAATCGCTACATGAATATTTGAAACCGTGCTATTTATGTGCTTGCAATTCTCAACTCAATATAGCTGTTTCAACACTAAGTTTTTGGTGTATTTTTCCACTTTATGTCCACATGTGAAATATTTTGAATGCTACAAATTAGAGCAAAACTTAATCCAAAGAATCCAAAATGGAATTCCTAGTTTCCACCATTAATTAGGGGATAAGCATCGTTTGAAATCTTTCTCTAGTTTCTTCACCAAATATGTACTGTAATGTTCTTTTCAATTAAATTTTTTGTTCCTATTTGGCTTTGTTATTTCTTAGGACAAAGGTTCTTTTCCACATACATCTATATCATGTACACTTACGATGCATTAATACATTTGTTTAGATTTTTTTTTTTACCAGTTCCAGGCTATAGTCTACATTCGGTTATCTTTCTAAATATAGGAAGCCACCTGTTTAGATACAAAATAACAGATTATATCATGGTTGAGGGGTGGAGTAAGTTTGCTAGGTGTTAGATGAAAGTGCACCACTGAGAATTGTCTATGTTTAGGCCAAAATACAGTGATGCATTTGAGCCAGTTTGAAGAATTATAGGTCTGTACTTGTAGTTTAAGAATAAAAATACAGTTTATTAGCTTACTAATGTATACACATCAAAAATCCAAATTAGAAAATCATGAGATTAACCAAGTATGTTATTTGCATAGCTATATACTTCCCTACACAGTTTACTAATTTGTATGTTAGGGTGTATTTAATCTGCTTTTTGGCTTAGTGCCTGTCTTTTAATATTTATAATTATGCTAACAATTATTTTGTGCATTTGGATAGAACACTCATTTTTCTTATGGACTCCTTAGAGCAATCCTGAAGCAGAAAAAAAATTAATGAAAGCTGAGATACTTTGATATTAAGCAACTTGTTGAGGCTCCTTCATGTTAAGTTACTTGCTAGTTAGTGGTAGAGCTGGATCAAGATTCTAATCCTCGCATCTTGTTCAATATTCCTGATGTCAATAAAAGCACGAGCAGAAATTATCCATACATTTTTGTTTCAAGTTCATTTATTTGCCCTCTACTTTGTTTGGCATCTCTGTTGTTTAGTAATCTATTGGCTCTAAGCCCCAAATCTCCTGTTCTTTTTTCTGCTTTGTGATGCAGGGACTAAACCACACTTTTCCTTTATTAACTGGCTTCATGTTAGGTTTTGCCAGTGGGGCAGTAGTGGGGATTCCTTACCCTTTTGCTCCCTATTTCTTTCAGTATCACCTAGAAGCATTTTTGCACACTGGTAGTGGCAGTTTGTTTCGTTTTATCCTTAACTTCCATAACCAGCTGCATTACCTTCCCTCAGAGATACCAACACCAGCCGATTGGTGCCCCTTTCTCAAAGGTCTGAGTTCCATTTCTGTGGGGGCCCTCCACTGTGCTCCTATGGTACAAGCATCAGCTGGGCAGCACATTCTCCTCGGAGATCTGGGTCCCAGCTCCATGGGTGCCCTTCTTCCAAGCTTTTAGGTTTTGATAACTTCAACTTCTTTCCTTTGTTTAGGCATGGTAGCTGCTTCGTAAAGTTTTTATCTCTGTATTACCTCAGTGTTTGATTTTTTTTCCTTTTCAGTCCTCTATTATGAACCTAACTCACTCTTTATATTAAATTTTCTGTTAAAATCCGTGATGTGGTTTCTGTTTTCTTGAGTGGGCTTGAATGATAAAGCTGCTGACACTGGTTCTGAAAGTGGTTTTGAATTGGTTTAGGGCTAGGATGAAAGTAAATGAGTTTCATATTAAATGGAACTTGCCTGTTTGCAGTCAATCCTGGCCCAGGTAACCACTGTCAATATAGATAAGTCTTTCCTTTTCTAGAACTTAATATAAATGTAGTACATACTCAAGTCTGGCTAATTTCACTTAGCATAAGGTTTTTGAGATACCTCAGTGTTGTTGCATGAATCAGTAATTTGTTCCTTTTAATTTTTGCATAGCATTCCATTGTATTAGGAATAAAGCTTCTATGAACATTCACGTACAAGTTTTGGTGTAGACATGTTTTTATTTCTCTTGATAAATATGTAGGAGTGGTAAAGCTGTCGCATATGGTTAAGTATAAATTTCACTTTGTAAGAAATTGTCAAATTGTTTTCCAAAGTGAACTCCAATTGCTCCATTTCCTCACCAATACTTAGTATTATCAGTCTTTTTAATTTTAGCTATTCTAGTGAGTGTTGAGCTATCTCATTGTGGTTTTAATTTGCATTTCCCTGATGACTAATGATGTTGAGCCTCTTTTCATATGCTTTTGATCATTCATGTATCTTCTTTTATGAAGTGTTTGTACAAATCTTTTGCCCATTTTAATTGGTGGTTTTTTAATTAATGAATTGTAAGATATCTTTATAAATTCTTGATACAAGTTGTCAGATATATGAAATGCAAATATTTTCTGCCATTATGTGACTTGCTTTTTCATTTAACAATATCTTTGAGTTTTTAATTTTGATAAACTTCAATTTATCAATTTTTCTCTTCTAATTGGTGATATTTTGCATTTTATATCTAACAAATCTTTTCTAAGTTTAAGATATTCTCCCAAGTTTTCTTCTAGAAGTTTTATAGTTTTAACTTTTATGTTAGGTCTATGATCCATTTGAGTTCATTTTTGTGTATGGTGAAAATAGAGGCCAAGGTTTAATTTTTCCAAATGGCTAACCAATAGTTCCAGCCCACTTATTGTAGACTATTCTTCCATCCAGTCACCTTGGCATGTCTTACAAAAGTCAGTTGATCATATATATTAGTGGTTTTATTTCTGACATTATTCTATTCCAGTAATCTATACATTTTCTTTATGCCAATATCACACTGTCTTGATTACTATAGCCTTATATTAAGTCTTGAAATCAGGTGGTGTAAGTCCTCCAAACTTTGTCTTCTTTTTCAAAATTGTATTGGCTATTCTTAGTCCTTTATATTTCTATATAAATTTTAAAACCATCTTGTTAATTTTATAAAATTCTGCTGGGATTATGATTGGAACTGCATTGAATCTAGAGATCAATTTGGGGAGAATTGAGTTTTCTGATCCATGAACATGGTATGTCTCTCCGTCTTTTGGTCTTCTTCAATTTCAGCAATATTTTGTAGGTTTTTGTTGTTGAGGAAGATTGACCCTGAGCTAACATCTATTGCCAATCTTCCTCTTTTTGCTTGAGGAAGATTGTCACTGACCTAACATCTGTGCCAGTCTTTCTCTATTTCTTTTTTGTTTGTGGGATGCCACCACAGCATGGCTTGCTGAGCAGTGTGTAGGTCTATGCCTGGGATCCAAACCCACGAACCCCAGGCCACCAAAGTGGCTTAACCGCTACCCCACCAGGTCAGCCCCAATATTTTGTAGTTTTTAGTGTACAGTTCTTACAAATATCTTGTTAAATGTATCCCTAAGTATTTTATTTTTATGCTATTTTAAGTGGTATTTTAATAACTTTTCTAATTGTTGCTAGTATACAGAAATAGTAAATTTTCATATTTAAGCCATGTGTCCTGTGATATTGTAAATTCACTTATACTCTAGTAGCTTTTTTTTTTTTTTGTAGTTTGCTTAGGATTTTCTACATAAATAATCATGTCATCTATGGGTAGAGACAGTTTTATTTCTTCCTTTCCAATACGATGTCTTTTCTTTTTTCTTACCTTGTTGCATTGCCTAGGACCTCCAGTACAATGTTGACTAGAGAGTGGGTATCCTTGCCTTGTTCCAATCTGAGGAGAAAAGCATTGATTTTTTTTCACCATTAAGTATGATGTTAGCTCATTTTTTGTAGATGCACTGGTTGAAAAAGTTCTCTTCTATTCCCAGTTTGCTGAGAGTTTTTATCATGAGTGAGTGTAGAATTTTGTCCAGTGCTTTTTCTGTTTATGTTGAGATGATTTTATAGGTTTTCTCCTTTATTCTGTTAATATGATGAATTTCATTGATTGATTTTTTTGAAGGTTAACTTTTTGTCATGCTATATCATATATATATATATATATATATTTTTTTTTTCTGGATCTATTTGCTTCTATTTGCTACTAGTTAAGAGTTTTAGTGTCAATGTTCATAAGGGATGTTGGTGCATAGTTTTTTCTTATGTCTTTTTCTGGTTCTGATATTAAAGTAATGGGGCCTTGTAAAGGGAGTTGGGAAGTGTTGCTTCTTTACTTTCATAAAGAATCTATGTAGGATTCTATTATTTCTTCCTTAACTGTTTGATAGAATTTGCCAGTTATTTTAGCTTGAAGTTTTTAATTATAAATTCAATTTTAAAATAGATATAGTTCTATTTAAATTTTTAATGTTGTTTTGAGTCTGTTTTGGCGTTTTTTTTCTTTGAAGAAATTAGTTCAGGGGCCGCCTGGTGGCGCAGCGGTTTAGTCCGCGCTTGGCAGCCCGGGATTCGCGGGTTTGGATCCCGGGCGCCTGCCGACGCACCACCTGTCAGTCGTGCCGTGGCGGCATCCCATATAAAGTGGAGGAAGATGAGCACGGATGTTAGCCCAGGGCCAGTCTTCCTCAGCAAAAAGGGGAGGATTGGTGACGGATGTTAGCTCAGGGCTGGTCTTCCCCACAAAAAAAAAAAAAAAAAGAAAGAAATTAGTTCATTCTGTCTAAGTCCTTAGTCATACTTACTGGCATAAATTTGCTCATAATATTTCCCTCATTATCCTTTAAATGTCTGTAGGATCTGTATGATAACCCCTCTTTTATTACTGATTTTGGTAGTTTATGTCCTTCTTTCTTTTTCCCTTGATAATTCTATCTGAAGTTATCAATTTTATTGATATTTTAAAAGTATCAGCTTTTGGCTTCACTAGTAGTCTCTATTGATTTCTTTTCCATTTTGTTGAATTATGCTTCTAGCTTTATTTTTTCCTCCTCATTACTAGAGTTTAATTTCCTTTTTGTTTTCTAGTTTCTGAAGTTATTGTAGATCATTCTTCCTTTTTAGAAGCATCTAAAGCTATAAATTTCACTCTAATCACAGCTTTAACTGCATATATTTTTCATTTATTACTAAATATCTTCTGTTTTTTTCTTTGACCCATAGGTTATGTTTTTTAAATTTCCTATGTTTCACAGCATTTACCAGATAGCTTTTATTAATTCCTAATTTGAATTATGTTGTTGACAGAGAGGAATATTAACCTTTTAAAATTTCTTGAGAGTTGTTTTATGGCCCAGCATATGCTCCATCTTCATAATTATTCCATGTGTACTTGAAATGAATGTATATTCTGCTATTGTTTAGTGCAGTGTTCTATAAATATCACTTAGGTCAAGTTGGTTGGTTGTGTTCAAAGTTCTATATCTTTACTGATCTCGCTGTCTTCTTGTTCTGTCAATTAGTGAGAGAAAAGTGTTGAAATGTCTATAATTGTGCATTTGTCTATTTGTCCTTTTAGGTCAGTTATTTATTTATTATTCTTCATGTATTTCAAAATTCTTTTACTAGGTGCATGTCATGTCTTCTTGATGAATTGATCCTTTGGTTATTATGTTTCCCTTCATCACTGGTAATATTCCTGATATTAACATAGCCACTCCAACTTTCTTATTAGTTGTTCCATCATATATAATTTTTCACACTTATTTTTAAACTACCTTCATCTTTATATTTAAAGATGAAGGTTCCTTGTAAACAGTATGTAGTTGGTTCTTGCTTTCTCATTGATTTTGATAATAATGCCTTTTATTTGGAATGTTTAGATCATTTATTAATATAATTGTCAATATGGTTTGGGTTTAAATCTACACTCCTGTATTTTTTATTTGTTCCATCTGATCTCTGTGCGTTTTTCTCCTTGCATTCCATTGGGTTGAATTTTTTTTATAATTCCATTTTATGTCTTCTATTGGTTACTTAGCTATTTTTCTTTTTAGTTTTGATATTTAATGGTTGCTCTAGGGTTTACAATATGCATCTTTACCACAGATTATCTTCAAATTATATCACTTCACATGCAGTGTAAGAACTTTTTAACAGTATGCTTCAATTTCCCCTTCCTGTCTTTTCTGCTATTTGTGTTATATCTTCTACTTCTACATCTATTATAAACCACAGAATACATTTATATTATTTTGTTTTAAACAATCTTTTTCTATTCATACACTTTTAATGAGATTATTGGCATTGCATACATCTTCTTCAACTGATTTTTACATTAAGCCAATATCTGTCACGTAGTCATCAAAAATCCATAGTCCAGTTTAGACTCTAGCTTCTCAGAATCCAGGTTTGTAGTCCAATTTAGACTCTAGCTTCTTAAAGTCAGCCACTTCTGATAGCTTTCATGAAGTCTTTCTACACTACAAAGTCATGATCAGCATGAATTGTAAATATACCTACTTCAGTGCAAACATTTCTCAGGTCTGCTCTATTAAAGCCATCTGAAAGCTTCATCATTGCTTTTAATAATCTATTTTCTCATGCCTTGTAATGATACCACTATGGATTTTCAATATATCTAATCTTGCTTGTAAATAAATCAATATATATATTTTTTATTTACCTGAAGACAGCAAAGCAGGATCCATTGTACATGTTTGTAGCCATGGTCATTTTACCTCTATGCAGAGTATTATATCCATCCATTTGATTGAGTAACTCCACTAAAGTCCTCTGAATCTATCAACTGAAATACTTGCAGAAAACCAGTATCCACCAATGGTATCTATTTTATCCATAAAAAAATGATGCATGGCTGATGGTCCCTGGCACAATTAGACATTTCTCTGATCAAATGAGCACTTTCACCAAGGTACTTGTCTACACTAGAACTATAGATACAACATTTAAGAATGTCCAACTGGCTAACAACAGCTCTTGCTATTATTGCTTTTCCTATAACTGGTGGTCCATACAACAAACAGCCTTTTAGAGGTATTATCCCTACAATGGAATAATTCTAGGTTTGTAAGAGGTAGTTCTATTACCTCTCTTAATTCTCTGATCTGTGTTGATACCGCTTTCCCCACCTCCACCCCTGCCCCAATCTTAAAAAAGAAATATTCCCTATGTCTTTATGAGACATGCTGTAAACCAGTCGATCTTGGCAAATATCAGTGTAATTATGTCCAAACCAATTCTTGTTCCTGGCTTCAGCTTACTTTTTTCAAGATGACAGTAACAACCCACAACATATCTTGGTCCATTTGTAGCTTTAACAATGAATTTTTCTTCAATTAATTCTTCAATTCAAAGTACTTCACCCAATCTGCCCAAATCATTTTCAGACTTTTCATACTGATTGGTAAGCTCTTTTAATTTTTCCCTTAACTGTTTAAGACAGCCATTGATCTTCTTGTGCTCCAGCACCTTTTTTGTGATGTCTTGAAGCTCATTGTCTCTATGCTCTGCCAAGATGAGATGCGATTACTCACAGGGGATGCCAAGAATGGCTATGGCCACTAGGGTAGGGGAAAAGATGGGATGAGGGAAGAGAGCAGCACTGGAAGGAGGGGGATAGATGGCCCTGCACATTCCAATTATCTTTTAAGGAAATCAAAGAGAAGAAAGAAAATATTTTATATTTGCCCTCATAATCACCATCTGGCTCTCCTTATTCTTTTATTGTAGAATCGTTTCAACGTGGTGTAATTTTCTGACTGAAGAATTTCCTTTATTATTTCTTGTAGTATAAATAAGCTAATGATGAATTCTCTCAGCTTTTGATTTTCTGAAAAAGTCTATTTTAGAGGATATTTTATATGAAAGTCTTTACTTTCGAGGATATTTTTATTTTGGAGGCTATTTTATATAATTCTAAGGTAACAGTTTATAATGTACTTTGGTGTGGCTTTTTTGTGTTAATTCTGCTTAGGGTTTGTGATCTTCATGAACTTGTGGGTTTGTTTGGAATTTAGAAAAACTTCATTGATTCAAATAATTTTTTAATTCTCCTCTCCTTTTTATTCTGGGACTCCAATACACAGATGTTATACTGCCTGATAGCATCCCACAGGTCAGTGAGGCTGTTTTTTGTTTTCTCTTTGTGCTTCAGTTTATGCAGTCTACATTTACTGTCTTGAAGCTTCCCAACCTTATAACCTCTTCATCCTGATCCAGTCTGGAAACTGTCCTCCAACTATACTGAACTTACCCATCAGTTCACTGCAGCCAATTATAATGGTCAGTGCCTGGTGCTCCTATTACTTGGTCCTTCAGTAAATAACATTCAGCACAGTTGACCACTTTCTCCTACTTAAGACACATTTGTTTCTCACTTTCATGAAACCTTGTTTCCCTCTTACTTCACTGACCACTCTTTGTCTTTCCTTGCTGATTCCTCATCCTGAACCTAAACTCTAAATGTTAGATTGTCTCAGGTCTTGATTCTCTACTTGCTTCCTTTCTCTCACAACACTTCCTTAAGCTACTGTAACTATATGCATTATTTTGACTACCTATGTGACATCTCTACTTGGATATCTTTTTTTTTAATGTTTTTTATTATTTTTTTGCGAGGAAGACCAGCCCTGAGCTAACATCCACTGCCGATCCTTCTCTTTTTGCTGAGGAAGACTGGCCCTGGGCTAACATCCGTGCCCATCTTCCTCTATTTTATATGGGACGCTGCCACGGCAGGGCTGACAAGCAGTGCGTCGGCGGGCGCCCGGGATCCAAACCCGAGAACCCCGAGCTACCAAGCGCGAACTTAACCACTGCGCCACCAGGCGGCCCCTCTACTTGGATATCTTGATAGGCATCTCAAATTTAACATGTCCAAAATGGAATTCTGTCTAAACTCTCCCCTTTCCCATACAAGTAAATAACTCAACTATCCATCTAGTTGCTCAAACCAAAATCAAAGAGATATCCTTGATTTGTTCCTTTCTCTTATTCCTTCCATTCAATCCATCAGTAGCATATTTTTCTATTTCTTTCCATTCCTATCCCCACCTCTCTAGTCCAAGCTACAAGATACTTTCAGAGAATGAATGGCGAATAAACCAGTTTGGCTGAACTGGAAAATTATTGAGGAGTGGTGGGAGATAAATCTAGGTAAGGCATTTGGGACATGTTTTGAAGGTCTTGGAATGACAAAGCCTAATTTATGAGGGGAGCAGAGGGAATTATCACTCCTGAGCATAATTCTCCTGAAAAGTGGTACTTTTTCAATAATTTAAAATATTTTGACATAACAGTTGTTAAGATTATGATGAAAAGATGCCAGTGAAAGCAGTATGAAAGTAATACCAGGAGACAGGTGGGAAAGGTAGTCAAATGACTAAAGATAGTCAAAGTTAAAAAAAACCAAAGCTTTCTTCCTCTCCAACCAACAAGGCAGTCCCTACCCCAGGTTCCCTTTCTTTTGATGTTAAAATCTGCTTTGCCTCTGGTGACAGCCTAGGGTGTTGGACTTTATCCTGTAGGAAATGGGGAGAAGTGGAAAGCTTTTGAGAAGTGACATGATTAAAACTGTTCTATAGGAAGAACAACCTGACTATGCAAGACACGAAGACTAATTAAGGTTACTACGCTAGTTCAGACATGAAATTATAAGGGAGTACAAAAGAAGAGATTGATGGAGACAGTGAGAAGGAAGAATGGAAAGAGAGTGCAAGAGATAAAAACAAAAATCAAAGATTTTTACTCAAGGGTTCTGAGCTTTGATAACTTAAGAGAATTGTGGTGTCATTATTATGACTGACTACATCAGGAAGGGAGGCAGTTTGTGGAGAAACTACGATGAGTTCTGCCTGAGAGTTCTGAACTGATAGCTGTGAATAATAGTTTTATGTATGGCTTTACTTGGTGTAATTCTCTGGGTCATTCATCATCCTACAAAACAGTTTTGCAACCTTGGTTCTAGGTTAATATTTCCCAGGTTATTGAATTGATTCAAATATATTAAATATCTATTTGCTATATTTTATGCATAACTCATGCTGCTTCAGTTTTACCTACCACTAATTTTCCTCTACTGCAAATTCATCAGAAGTAACTTCCTTTTAGGGCTGTGTTGCTACTTAATGTTTTTTTTCCTAGATATTTGCAAGTTGTCTTTGTAATGCTTTCTAAAGTCTCTTCTCAACTAAAAATCCCTTGTGGATATATCTGAACATCTTTGTTCATCAACAGTGTTTAGCATAGTGCCTTGTTCACCTTAGGCCCACAAAAGATTCATTAAAAGATTATGGTTCATTTATAACCCAGGCTCATTTCTTTAAGAATAGGGTAATTTAGCATGCTGTAGTATAAAGAGCGTCAATCAGAGTCAGAAGACCTAGGCTCTAGCTTGGCTTTGCTCTTGACCAGATCTGTGATGTGGGCAAGTTAAGGTAAATTCTTTGGACTTAGCTTCCTTAGTTGTAAAATGCCTGGTTTCATTTAAATCTCTGATCCTCTTCTCGTACTCCAGTAATCCTCTTTCATATAGCAAATATTATTGTGACTTGGGAAAACATGGTTCAGTTCCTCAAGCAACCAGAGTTATGTCTAGACTTGAGAGTGTCCAAATTAAATAATACTTCATTATATTTTGGCAGAGTACTCTGAGGCAAAGGTCATCCAGTCCAAGCCTTTTTTAAGTTCATCTACTTTCAACTTCCTCTCATTATCTAGGAAAAGGCAGTCTTATCCCTTACATTGCCCTTTCTACAAAGACTTACTTTCTACATTTTATCAAGTTGTTGTGCATTTAAATTATTTTGTTTGGAGGACCGAATGTGGCAATCCAACAAAAAGTATATTCAAATAATTTCCACTGGGAACTGAAATGATTTTGTCATCTTGCCACCTGGGAAATATAACCATGGATCACTCTAGAAAGCTTATCTAGTTTATTGCTGCTTTATATGTGTGCTGCCAAAGCTGTGAATGGCAGCATACTGAAGTGGCTATCAACTCTGGCATTGGAGTCAGACTGCATAAATTCAAATTCCAGCATCTCTTCTTTCTGTGTGGGACTTGGGAATTTATCGTATCTTGCTAAACTTCAGTGTCCACACACTTAAAATGAGAAAAATAATAGTACCTACCTCATAAAATTATATGGATAAAATGAGATAATGTAATACATAAGAGGATACTACACCTACCCAAAGCAATCTATAGATTTAATGCAATCCCTATCAAAATCCCAACGATGTTTTTTGCATAAATAGAAAAACCCATCCTAAAATTCATGTGAAATCTCAAAGGACACCAAATAGCCAAAACAGTTTTGAAAAAAAACAACAAAGTTGAAGATCTCATTCTTCCTGCTTTCAAAACTTACTACAAAAGCTATAGCAATCAAAACAGCATGGTACTGGCAAAAAGACAAACATACAGACCAATGGAATAAAATAGAGAACTCAGAAATACACTCTCACATATATGGTCAAATGATTTTTGACAAGGGTGCCCCAAGATCACTCAGTGGGGAAAAGACACTCTTTTCAACAAATGGTGTTGGGAAAACTGGAAATCTATATGCAGAAAAATGAAGCTGGAACTTTACCTTACACCATATAGAAGAATTAACTTAAAATGAATCAAAGACCTAAACATAAGAGCTAAAACTATAAAACACTTAGAAGAAAACATAAGAAAAAAAAGCTTCATGACACTGGATTGGCAATGATTTCTTGGATATGACACCAAAAGTAAAAATAAATTGGAATACATCAAAATTTAAAACTTTTGTGCATCACAGGACACAATCAACAGAGTAAAATGGCAACCCAAAGAATGGGAAAAAAATATTTGCAAATTATATATCTGATAAGGGGTTAACATCCAGAATATATAAAGAACTCCTACAACTTAACAATAAAAAACAAACAATCTGATTTTAAAATGGGCAAAGGGGGGGGGCAGCCCAGTGGTGCAGAGGTTTAGTTCATGCCTTAGCGGCCTGGGGTTTGTGGGTTTGGATCCAGAGCACCTGCCAACGCACTGCTTGTCAGCCATGCTGTGGCGGTGTCCCATATAAAGTGGAGGAAGATGGGCACGGATGTTAGCCCAGGGCCAGTCTTCCTCAGCAAAAAGAGGAGGATTGGACGGATGTTAGCTCAGGGCTGGTCTTCCTCACAAAAAAAAATAAAATAAAATGGGCAAAGGTCTTAAGTAGCTCTCCAAAGAAGATACACAAATGGCCAATAAATTGCACATTAAAAAGAAGCTCAACATCATTAATCATTAGTGAAATGCAAATCAAAACCACAATGCTATACTATTTCACAGTCATTAGGATAACTATTTAAAAAAAAAACTGCAGCAGCATTTTTCAGTCAAAGATGAGTACTTTGTCTTCTGGGTAAATTTCATAGCATAAATATGACCTTTATTTGGCATTGTTAGTTTCTTTCCTTTTTCACTGCAGAAATTTAATTTTGACTTTAATAGTAATATGACATGGTTTTAATATCAAAACTTACTTTATTATTTCTTTGTATAATCAAGAGGAAAAACTGTTTATATGCTACATATTATACCCTATATTAAGTTTTTTGAAAGGATTACTATATCTTATTGATTTATTGTGAAATGTAAAAACAAGCCAACAAAATGGTTCTTAGGGACGTATCTCCAATGAAAAAGGCCCAATCTTTGCATCTGTTAAAGAAAATCTTTTAAGTTTTAGAGAGATTAAAATGGCGTGACTTTTAAAAAAGATTACACGTCAACTAATTTTTCTCAGTTCAGATACACTATTGAGAACATTTGCTTAAAGAGCTAATACTGTCAGCTGTTCTGACACTGACATAACTATTTGCTCTTATTGAGCTCATTTCTGAGGTAGTGCTGGTTTGGCTCATGTCCATGTGAGTACACTCTAGAGCAGTGTTTCTCAACTTACTTTGCATTACTGCCCTTCTTCACTCCCCTCCCCCAAGGAGTTTTTTAGACATTTTTCCCTAATTTCCTCCACCACGAAATTTTAATACCACTGTATCTGTTTATGTACTGCATGCATTTCTGTGCTTTATACATAAAGGAGTAAGATTTTTCATCCCCCAACATCAATATTTACGTCCTTAGAGGTAATATCACCTCTGTTGAAAAAGCATGCTCTAGAGAGAAGTAACATGAAACTCCAACTCTTATACTAGGCCCAGGCCCAAGACACCCTTCCTATGAGTCCTTTATATATGAGATTATTTAGGGCCAACCAAACCAGCTTCCCTAAAAACACCATGATTTTTTTTGTGTGAGGAAGACCAGCCCTGAGGTAACATCAATTGCCAATCCTCCCCTTTTTGCTGAGGAAGACCGGCCCTGGGCTAACATCCGTGCCCATCTTCCTCTACTTTATATGGGACGCTGCCACGGCATGGCTGACAAGCAGTGCGTCGGCAGGCGCCCGGGATCCGAACCCGCGAACCCCGGGCTGCCAAGCGCGAACTAAACCGCTGCGCCACTGGGCCAGCCCTGAAAAACACCATGATTTTAAAGTAGTTCAAGCTAAAAGTTAAAAAGCTAAAATCGATGCTTCTTTATGTTCACACTGCTCAAAGCTGACTGACTTGACCCCAATAAATATCATCTGTAGGAGTGCTTTCTGCTACATGTATTAAAATCAAAACTATTCACAAAATCTAAGAATATGGATAACTGGAATAGGAATGCTTAGAGCTCTTTTAACACTCTCATTTTATAAATCTGTTACAGTTAAGTTCAAAAAGATGTTCAGCAATCTGCTATGCAAGGAAAGGCCTCATAATGGAATAATGATCATGTCGTGTAAGCCCCGACAGTTGGGTCTTTTTTTGTAACGCAAGTGTCTGACTTAAGCTTTGATTGCCAAGGCATCCACTTCAAAGATGGCTATCTCAAATAAACACATTGCCAGCCATACAGACTAGACAAAGAACCAGGCTTCCCCGCACTGAGGCTCCTTTGTTTTAGAAATCTTGGTTGATTTTGATAAACTGACCATTTGGACCACTTGTTTTTTCTCTTCCCATGCTTTAAATTCCTGCTCTTATGTTTTAAATTCACCAATAAAGAGTGAGCCCTCAAAACCCTGGGCCCCCACCCTTGACCCCGATAAAAGCAGAACCCCAGGCCTGTAGGCTAGCTTTCTCTCTGTGTAGCCCCAGGTGTGCTATGTAATTTCCAGGTTCTGTAACTAATAAACATTTATTTTTTTCCCAAAGTTTCCTGATGATTATTGCTGAAGGGCATCTTGAAAATCATAATAAGCACCACCAGGGCTGGTCCAACCACAACACTAGTTATTGACAGGCTGAGACCGGCACACAAAACAGATCATTAACAACTTTTAAAACCATATTCATAAAAGATTGGTGTTTCAGTTGGAGATAAGCTTTTCCTTATAAATTTGTAATACTGAAAGAGAATGAACCATATTTAGGGCCTGCAACCAACTAAGCAATGCCATCTGGCATAAGCACAATAGAAATTAATTTCTTAACCTAAAGAAGAACATATTGTAATAAAATAAAACAAAATTGATAAGACTATAAAATTAAATATTTTAATATTTAGGTATATAATGTACGTTTTACTAAAAATTTGATTCTTATGAGAAGGCTATATGATATGCATATTATATGAATTTGATTAATGTTGAAGTGGAACAAGATTTGTCACCCTAAAATATGCCTCTTTGGCATAAGAATTATTTTAGGTTATTTTAAAAAAACAGCGGACATGTGAGCAGCTCTGAAACCAAGTAGAAGTTACCCTTTTGTAAGAGACATTTACATTTACAATCATGTGCTGCATAATGACCTTTGGGTCAACAATGGACTGAGTATATGATGGTGGTCCCCTAAAATTAGTACCATTTAGCCTAGGTGTGTAGTAAACTTTACCATTTACGTTGGTGTAAGTACACTCTATGATATTTGCACAACAAAGTCACCTAACAACGCATTTCTCAGATGGTATCCCCTCATTAAGCAAGCATAACTGTACAAGGAAAATCTCCATTTGTAAGGGTGTTTCCCTTGCTGTACCAGGAAGAGGGTGATGACAATCTCTTGAAACTTTTATCAATGGAGAAGGCAAACATTTAAACCTGCATAACAACCTTACCCTAGTTTATTGTGCTTTTCCTGATTACCTCCCAAAACTGACTCCCCACCCCCAACATTTTCTTTTGTCTTTAGCTATAGATGGTATTTGGCCATTTTGGGGAGGTACTCAGTTTTCCTGGATCTCTCCCACATATACAGGAGGTATACATGTTATTAAACTTTTGTTTGATTTTCTCCTATTAATCTGTCTTATATCAATTTAATTATTAGACCAGCCAAAGGACCTAGAAGGGAAGAAAGGAAAATCCATCCTCCTCTTAATGTGAAAGTTTTTGAATTCTCTATCTCACTGTCATTATGAAATCCTCTCTAATGTTATTATCAGGATCATGAAACACTTAGCAGCTAGTTATCTTGAAGTACAACCAGCCCAAATCTGGGAGTAAATGCAAGGTATTTTCTGATATTCACACGTTGATTTTTTTTTTTTTTCTTAAATAAAATGAAGCTTATCTCATATAACCTAGTCTTTTGCTTGGATAATCCTGCTGACATACTTACTGTGATTACTTATTCCAATATAGCAAACTAGTAAGTTATACTAGAATATTAGAGAAGCTTTCATTAGAAATAATTTAAATACCAAAACTAGAGTGGACACAGCAATGTTCATAAAGAGCATGCAGTAGTTGATACCAATCTTAGGAAGCATTTCTTAAAAAATCAAAAGATAAGCTTACTATTTATAAAAAGCAGTCTCTGCACATCCCTAAACCAGTGTGTATATCCCTACTTCCTTGATTTGGTGACAATACAAAAGAAAATGACTTCTGAATATTTATTACATTGATATTTCAATTTTGTGGGAACATGCTAAAGGCACAATGAAGAAAGTAATAGTCTCAATAAACTGACCATAAACACCACCCTATGGAGAATGGCTCCCCAGGTATAGAACTGTTGGTATTTTCTAATGTTTACTCCATAATAAAACTGTTCAAATAAAATTTAAATATCAGAAGTTATAGTTGTGATAAAAATTTCACTTGACTTTAAAGCAGAAGTCCTGGGTTGTAAGAAAGCACTCTTCCACAGCAAATTATAGTGCTACTGGCAGCATATATATAAATAACATGAAAAAGTGACTATTCCCCAAAGCAGGTAGCCATGGATGTAGAGAATTATTTATATAAAGATTGTATAACTTAATATACTAGAATATTTACAGAATTCTAAGAAAAACTTTACCCTCATTTCTAAAGAATATTAATTTGAAGAAACATTTTGGCATTAATCAGTACAATATTTACTTACCTGTTTATTGTGCAGAACAAACTAAACAGCTGCAGGGTTAACTTCTTTTTATGTATGGTCAGAATCAAAATTTAAAACATCACAAACTCTCAATGAATAATAATTGTCTTGAAAACTTAGAATTTTATAATAAGGTAGTCATCCCACTCTAAAAACTTAAGAATGTTATGTGGGATTTCTTTTTCTCTAAGTCAAAACTGAAATATTAAAAAAACTTTTTAAAACAAATCTAGTTAACATCCTTGTTTTTAAAAACAAACAAAATGTTATAGACCATTAAGAATCTACCTTTAAGTACTTAAGTTTTAGTACAAAAATCTGAAATCAAGTATACTGTATGATATGCTACTCTTGACTTGAAAAGTAGCAGAACGGAAGATCTCTTAATTGCATTATACATACAGATTCTTCAGGAGTCTTTACAAATTAAATAAAAATTATATTCAACTTTCATCAAAATATTTACTAGAAATCTTTTAAAATCTAATATACTATCACTTTAGATGATTTTTGCATTTGGTAACTACTAAAATTCTTTAAAGATAATAAAAAGCATTTCTTCTCTTCCTTCCAACCAAAAAATCTCAAACTTTATGTGTGAGGAATTTTTTCTTATATAATTTGCATTTTAAAACCAGCTCCAAAAAATAGAAAAATAATCAAAAATCTTAAGTACAAGTTTAAAAAAATAGCAAACACCACTGAAAATAAAGTAAGAAACTATTTTCTTTTTAACCAAAATACCAATTATTTTAAACTTTATATAAATAACACACACAAGAAAACCCCCACCATATTTTAGGTATGGTGTCTAAAATGGAGTAGCATAAAACCAACGAAGACAACAACAAATAACCCTTTATACCTAATTGAAAATATGTATACTCTTATTTTTCTTAAAGGCATACATTATGCACTTTCTACTGGCATTCTTGAATAAAATTAACAAGCATATCTTTCACCAATTTACTCTTATTTCTCCCTTGTATGTAAGAATCTCTAACAAAAGGAAATCTCTTCTATGACTGCACAGATCTCTGAAAACCTAAAATATACAGTCTTTAGAAAAAAAAGTTCCTAACCACTATGCCTCTTTATGAGCTTATACATTTAAAAACCAATCTGTTTTATGGCTTACAGTTAAATATAATGCATGACCATAGGTCCCAGGAATTGAAGAATCTTATTGGCAGTCAATGGCTCAAGGGATGACAATATACTTGGCATTCAGAATCTCAAAATTTTAAAAGAAAACTATTCACTGTAGTCTTAGAAAAATCTGGAGATAGTTCTATTTAAAAAACATACTCACCACAAACAGATACAAGGGAGACAAATAAGAAAATAGATTGTGTTATATCTTTGTAAACTTGTTCCATTTCAAAATGTATTCTTTAGGGTCAGGGAAATTTCCTATACAAATAAAACTAAACATTTGTTCCCTTTGCTTTGAAAAACATTTACAGTACATAGAACAACAAGCTAAAAGTGTACACTGCTTATATTGCTGGCCAGTGATATAGATGAACAAGGACACAAAAGTGCTTATTCAATTATCTGAGCATCTTAATTTGTTTGTATAGTGAAGTTATTATAGATCGACTGTGGAAAAATTAGAAAACATCATTAATGAATACTAGCCCTTGTGTAAAACATCACACAAGATGCCAAGGTATTATACATTCACTGTGATAAAAACTGTACATACATATTCTGTGCATCTTTAACTTTGCAAAATTTACATTACAATTTTTTCATCTCTCAAAATTCTCAGTTGAAAAAAGTCTATTTTTTTCTTTTGCCAAAGAAAGATGATTTAACTGACTGATTAGGTTCATGACACATTTTACAACATTCTTTGCTAAGGACTTTTCATCAGTGTCTTTAACTGGTGTCCTCATGAAGAAAAATTCAATAAACTTTGAAAGTTTTGAGCAGATATTTCCACATCTTTGCTGGCTAGCATCATGATATATACATAAAATGATATATGTAATTATAGTCCAGGGCAATGTGAAATACAAAACTTTGTTCTGTAAGTCTATTTTGGTCTCAGAGTGAAGTTCATTTCTTTCATCCAGCCATGTTGTCCCTTATTTGATCAACTCGAAGAGCTAAGTCTCTGAAAGTGGGGCGTTGATTTACATTATTGTTCCAGCATTGTGTCATGATCACATAAATCTGTAATAGAGAAAATAAAACAAAATTACAATGAACACACAGTGCCATCTTTTAATTGGTGGAAGACATGAATTCAGAACTCCAACTTAATTTTCCTATACAAGCATGTGTTATGGCTATACTTAGATCCACAGTCATATGATTATGCTATTTATTGAAAAGCTCAGCAAATTAAATTTCATAAAGTGACCTAAAATCCTTGGGTAAAAAGAAAAAGAAAATGCATGACTACTGTGGATAAAGAAATTTTTTTTGTTACCTCATCTGGGCATCCATCTGGTCTTGGTAATCTTCCATTATTCTTCAGGAGTTCTATCAAATGAAACACAATCATCTGTCCTTGTTTGTCATTGCCAATCATTCGCATAAATTCCTGAAAAACAGACCCATGTTTCAATGAGATTTTTTTGATATATTTAATTTGAAGCAGAATTCTTTCTCAACTTCTTCCAGGAAATGGGAAAAATTCCATATATGTATGTTTTCTTATATGTTTGAAACCTTTTGAAAACAGAGTATTTTAAGAATCGATAACTTCCTTTTCAGTCATATTTCAGAAAAGACTGTTAAATGTGGAACCTCTATAACGCCATTTCCACAATTGCAATATATTTGACGCGAATACCCTGAGAAGGGCCCAAAACAACTAAAAACATATTTACTTTGGTTTTTTTCGTTGTTGTTGTTTTAACACACATCATATTACATTTTCAGCTGAAATAAAAAGTTGAATGTAAAAGAGGACATAAGAAAATGCAGAATGAATATTTAAGCATAAATGCAATGGAGAGAAAATGTTCACATGTTAAAAATTCATAAAATTAAAGTCTGAACTATAAGCTAGAGAAATATTTACAATGAACACATCATTTATTTAAATATAGAGAGCTCTCACAAACTGGTAAGAAAAGTTACCAATATAAAAATGGGCAAAGCACGTGAGGAGACATTGCACACGCACACATACTCACCCCAAACACCCAATAAATACGTACTCAGTCACATTAGTAAGAGAAATGCAAATTAAAATCAAATAGATACAACTTCTCTCCTATCAACTTGGCAAAACTGAATAAAAATATAATGGTCAATACTGGCAAATGATGAAGTGTACTATGCACTGCTATTGAGAGTAATTTGGCAGAGCTTTTCTGGAAAGCATTTTGAAATCATCAAAAACCTTTCATAACTTTTAATTTACAATTATACTTTTATTCTAAAGTGACAACCAGAGATAAACATAAATATTTATGTATAAGAATGTTCACTATGTTCACTGAAGTGTTACTTAAAAGATTGATAAATGGAAAATGATTGTCCAGAAATTATATCTTTATGACAAAATGCTACCCAGAAGTTAGAAGTCATATTTGTGGTAAATATTTACTAATATAGGAAATTATCCATGCTTTAATACAAACTATACAGTATGACCTTTATTTTATAAAAAATATTTTTAATAAAATTTCACTTTTATATATCAAATTAAAAGAAGCCTGGAAGAAAACATATCACAATATTAAAGTAGTTATCTCTGAGTAGTTGAATTAGAGATGATTTTTATTTTTTTTTCATACTTTCCTATATTAAAAAAAAATCTACCACGTACAGGAAAAAATTACTTTAAAAGGCTTAAACTTTTGCAATAATTCCAAGAATGAATGAGCTTATTGGATTTAAAAAATAATATTAAGACAATATAGTAAAGAGTACTCAACACCCCCTTTTTAAAAATTCAAGTTAATTTAATTAATAAGTTTAGGGTTATTTTGTTGCATGCTGTCTTACAAATAAGCAATAGGAGGCTCTAAAATGAGCCCTAAGCTTGCTATTATTCTTCGGAAAAATCTTTTCTCATGTTAAAAAGTTGTAAAGCACACTGACCGCTGGTGGACTTTTACTCTTCTCAATATACGTGAAAAGTTCATACAGAACCACTCCAAAGCTCCAAACATCTGAGGCCACAGAAAACTTGCTCTCTGTCAGTGATTCTGGAGCATACCTGTTATATATGGAAAGCATTTAAAAGACAGTTACTTGATGTGCCACAAGAGGTGTACAGAAAAGACAACGTAGCAGAACTGAGGCTGCCATCCTCAAAAAGGCCCGCTTTCAATGTTGACACTTGACTGGTATTTCAAGAGGGTTTCCACAATTCCCTAATTAATGATAAGAGTAGCTCACTGTGCCAAAACTGTTTCTGCAAACAATATGGTTTATGCTGAACACCTGGTTTTCCTTCTGAGAATCTGTAATTTTGCTATGTGCCAGACAGAGTGTGCCTACGTGACGAGTCCCAATAAAAACCTTAGGCACTGAGTCTCTAATGAGCTTCCTTAGTAGACATTTCACACGCGTTGTCACAATTTATTCTTGGGGGAATTAAGTGTGTCCCATGTGACTTTACTGGGAGAAGACCCTTGGAAGCTTGTGCTTGGTTTCCTCCAGGCTTTGCCTCGGATGCCTTTTCCTTTTGCTGGTTTTGCTTATATCTTTCCCTGTAATGAATCATAGTCATGAGTATTGTCACTGACTAATTGCCCCAGGAACTCAAGGGAGGTTACAAAAGCATTTAACTGTTTCTCCAAATTGTTTTTTTTTTTCTTTTTTGTTAAGAGATGTAGTCACCAACAACCCTGAACAAGACCAAGCCCCACTGCAAGAGCAGCACCTGTGCAGATGAGCAAACTGAGCCTCATGTGAATACCCACCTCTCCCTTTTGAATATTCATTCCCCATCTGAAATAAAAGGCCCCTGTGTCCCCTGCTGGGGACAGCCACGAATTTGGAAATGATTCCCAGTGGTCTCCTATTTGCTGCAAATAAGATCTACTTTGTGTGACAACTACCTCTGGTGGAGAATCTGATTTTAACTTGCCAGGAAGGGACCCCACTTTGGTTTGGTAACAGTATGACTGTTTGCTGAGTCCTATGAGTCCTACTGAATCATCGAACCTGAGGGTGGTCTTGGGAACCTCTGACACACAAAAATAACTAAAATCCAAAAAAAATTTTATTTTTGTCTCTACAGGTAACACCAGCATTAACTGCAAAGTACTTTGTAAGAACTGAAAAGTAAGCTGCTCTTTATAAATTAAGCTTTAAATGAATCCTGCTAAAGTATCCTAGAGAAACAATGGCTTCTAAGCTGGAGCAAGACTTGAAGCTATTAACATATAAAAGAACCTGTTAATCAGAAAGTGGGTAATGATGAGAGGGAGCACAGAAAACAGAAAGTCATAGAGGGAAATGGTGTCATTGTCTACTCAAGTATCAACACTATCCAAGGGAGAATTTTGGCCAATGGACTGTGAATATCATGATTCCATTGCTAATGGGTTTATCCTTATTATAGAGGATGGTGACAGATATGTTTTAGACTAATGAATTACATAAATTTAATCTCTCCTTCAAAGCCAATTTAAGTTTTATCATTTCCACAAATCTTCCTCTGACTACTCAAGGTCTTAATGACCTTTTGCTACTGAATTTCTATAGTACTTATAGTCCATACTATACAATTAACCATGTAAAGGTATATTCTTTTTATATTTAGTTTTTAAGAAATTTTCACATATTTAGTTATGTATTTTTAAATGTATCTTAGTTTTATCCCACAAATGAAATGTAATTTCCTTGAAGACAGTGCTACTCCCCCAACCCTTTCAAAATATTCTCTTCCTTGATTTTCATGAAAGCACTCTCTGTAATTTCCCCCCTCATCTCCAAGGCTGTTTCTCTCTCTCCCATCATTTATATAAGGATAAATACAAATCAAAAAAGAAAAAAATAATAATTCTGTTTAAAAAGAGGGAAAAGACTCTTCTTCCTCTTTTCTTAGACCATTTACTTTAGAAAACTTGTAATTGTAAATTCCTTGTCTCTTTGAAATATATGTAAATGTTTTTAAAAGCTTTTGCTTAAAAGCCTCTTGCCAGCTTTATGATCCAGGAATGTCTTTCTCAAGAACCTGGGAACCATCTTTTTGAATGTAATCATCAAGGAAAATAGAGCCCTACCTCCCAGTTTCTGTGGGAGGGTAGAAGCCTAACTTCCGCAGGTGCCTCCTTCCCAGCTGCAAAACTACCTCCTGTCATAAAGATAGGAGAAGTTTATTTTTCACTTGGATAAAGCCAAATAGCTAACACAGATGGTCACTCCAATTACCAAGTGAATTTAGGATGAACTGTGAGAAATGGTGCTGTCAAGTCCTCTTACTTTAGGACTAGTTATTGTTCATCTTGAGGACCTGTATCTAATAGATTGAATCTGCTTGGCCACATGAAAGGATGAGATTTCTTTCTGTGTTTGCAATCTCTTAGCAGATTGCTTGTGACACATTACTTTCTGGATTAATGCTTATTCAGTAATAAAACTGTCTTCCTTCTCTTCTATCTTTGTGGAGAGGTTTTCTACGTTGGGAGGAGAGTTTGTTTTTAATTATATTTCCCCAACACTTTCCTGTCTTTTCTCCATTCTCTAAATTTGAGTTTCCCCAAAGTTCCATCATCGGATCTATTCCTCTCTGTCAGAAACCTTCCCTTGGATAGTGTTCACCTATATACTAAATTATTCACCTATATACTATATAATTTACCTATATCCTAAAGTCTCCTAAATTTATAACCATATCTTTGACCCTTCTTTTGTGCTTCAGACTTACTGAACATTTCCTTATTAAAGTTCTATAGGCAAACAGAACTTCATCCCCACTCTTCCAAAACCTGCTGATTATTTTACTTTCCCTATCATGAATGGCATCACAATCTATCCAAACTCCTCAAGTTGGAAATCTTAAGAATTATTTTTGACTCATCTTTCACTCCAATGTCCAATAAGCCACCTAGTCCCTTTAAGAGTATATCTTAGAAATGTCTCAAATCAGTCTCCTAAATCAAAACTGCTGTTACAGTCTTAGGTCAGATCCTTATCTCATGACTAGTACAGAGGTCTTCAAACCAGGTGGAGTCACCCCAGGGATCTATAAAGATCTTCCAAGGGGTACTCTACAGCAAGAACAGTATAAGGATCCTCCAAGAGTCCAAAACTCTGCTTCAACAATTTTAAAAAATATTTTAGCAGAAGCATTTTTCCCTCAGTTCTTCTAAATACCAACACCTAGGACATGCTGGAACACGCTGTTAGCTTAAAACAAAGAGCACTTTTGAACAACAAAAGCAATATAGATGACAAAGACTCTTAAATGATACTGTAATTTTTTAAAGATACGATGGCTAAATCCCATGGATAAAAATTATATGTGATTTCTTTCAGACTTCAGAGTTAGTGTTCATTATTCAATGTTAGCTAAAACCTATTTTATCAACTCATATTCTGAAATATTTATATAAAATTTAGTCAACTTCATTTCATTAAATAAAATATTTAATATTTTTTGCTGCTAATATAAAAATAAAACTATAGCCAACTAGCTATCTGGTTAGTTTTTAGCAGTATATAGCTTTCTTTTTCATTAAATATATAGGAAAATTTTGATCATGATGAAAATGATGTTATTTCCGATTTTTATACAAGTTTCTTATTTAATGATTCCCCAAAGTCAAACATCAGAGTTCGATACATACCTCTCCCCAAAACATTTACTGAAGAAATACTAGGCGTTTTACCATACACCTTACTTCATAAGTTATCATCTTAGCTACATTTTATTCTGTATTATTTATTACAAATTAAGTAATGAGAAACTTAATATGAAATTAATTATACTAGATATATATCATTTTAAGCTTATCTTGACTGCTCTTGTGATTTATCTTTCCAAATATTCAGGGAGAAATACAAAGTCCAAAACTTATATAATTTGGGGGCTTTCTTTATGACAAAGCATATGAAATTTCATATAAAAGTGAATGTTTAAGATTAGAAAAGAAGGAATCTTGGAAGGAAGGCACTCTGGTGGATATGCTTTGTTAGCTTCATTATAAACATGCCTCTGCACATGTGTTCTGCAACTTATTTCTGTATTTGAAAAATAGTATTTCATAATATCAATATACTTGAATTAAAAAGTGAAGTCAGACTTTTTCTGTCAGAAATTAAGTGTGATTTGTTTATAAGGGCTGGCATTGCTAAATGGGTTGTATGAAGGACAGTCTTCATCAACTGACTCAACCTTTGAGGCAGCACAAAGGTTTGCCATATTTAAATCATGTATTTAAAATATTATAAAAGATGTTATTAAAAAATACTGTATTGAAATTAACAATATTCTGTTTTTGCAACCTTTTCTGAATGTATCAATTTATACAAGATCCCTCTAAATGAGAGTAACACCATGATTTGAATTAATTTGAAAAAGTTTTTTGGTATACTTCCCAGAAATTGAGGATAACTCTAACGATTGGGTAGTAAATCCACTTTTGAAAATCAAGTGGGTTTAATTCTTTGCTTTCAATAAAATTGAAAAAAGAATGGATCTAATGAAATTGCCAGATAACAGATAAATTTGAATGGTAGATCACTATATTTTTTTGCTACATATCTCAGAAGGAGTCATAGAAATGAATGATATTGTTATAAGAAAACTCCTTCCATTCCTATCTACTTATTCACACAAACAAGTTTTCTCAGTGTTTACATCTATAAAATGCTAAATAAACATAGATTTTATGCTGAATCTGGTCCCATTACAGAAATAAATAACATTCATCCAACGATACAGGAACTAACTGGAGGAGGAAAAAAGCTATATTTATCTTATCACGAAATGTCTCCAATAAAAATTTTTAAACAATTATCCAAATTTGTAAGTTATTTATATTGCTTTGGAAAATTTTATCCTGATAATAACTTCAGTGATAACTCAATCCAGAAGAAAAATGTATATACTTATAAGTTTTGTAGTCACAGGAAATTTAAAAATTAATTTCAATTTATATACATGTGTTGGTTACAAAGGAAACAGATGATCAAAAGATCTGCCAAGTACAAAATACAATTACATTATGTAAAATTTCGGGTAAGAAGGGAAGTGGAATTATAATTTTAAGGACAAAAAGGAATGATGTAAAGTTTCTATCAAAAATAAAATGTCTTTTCCTACACATTTTGAAATGGGTGAAAATGCGTATCAAATTGCTATGGTATTTAGATTTCATTGGATACATCTAAAAGACTGATATAACTTATTTAAATGTCAATCTTTATAATACTTTAGAATATATATTACTTACAACTATTTAAATTTATAAGGAAAAAATTTAGCTATCAATTTTTAAATGTGCAAGAAAGGATACAGTTTTTCATAATTCTTCCAGTGGGTATATATACACAAAGAGTTTGAAAACCAATGGCCTAGATTCCTGAAAAAGTTGCCTAACAAGCCTTCTTCTCTCTGCTGTTAGCCTCTCCTTAATACAGTGTACCCTCCATACCAGTAGTTCTCAAACTTTTTGGTCTCAGGCCTCCTATACACTCTTAAAAATTATTGGTCTCCAAAAAGCTTTTGTTTATGTGGCTTATATCTACCAATATTTACCACATTAGATATTAAAACTAAGGAAATGTAAAAGTAGTTAATTCATTAAAAATAACAACCAACCCAGTACATGTTAACATAAATCACATTTTTATGTAAAATAACTTTCCAAAACAACAAAAGATTTTGTGAGAAGAGTACCATTGTTTTACATTTTTGCAAGTTTCTTTAATGTTTGGTTTAACAGAATACACATCTTATAGCCTCTGGAAAATTCCACTATATTCTCATGAAAAAATGAGAGTGAAAAAGGCAAATAACATCTTAGTATTATTATGAAAATACTTTTAACCTCATGGAATCCCTAAAGCAGGCACCAGAGGTCCCCACACTTTGAGAACGCCATTCTCCACCAAAAGTAGAGCTATCTTCCTAAAATATGAATCTCACCATGTTATTCCCTTGGATAAAGCCTCTATAATTTCCCATCTACACACTGTCTACTGAATAAAGTCTGAACTCATTAACATAGCATACAGAGCTCAAATCTTTCCAGTTCTGATTACTTCCTATTTGTTCTGTGATTATGCCATTCACTTGCAAGCCCCTGATCCTCTTGTTCTTGTCATCCTCCTCATGGAATGCCCTTCCTCTTGTCTATTTGATACACTATTAATCAATAGTTGAAATGTCATCTCTTAGTTGTGGTTTTCTCTGATTAATTTAAACCCTCAGCAGAATTATTTGCATTCTTATATTTTCTTCTTCTTCCTTATTGCACTTACACAATGCACTGCAATGATTTGATTACACATTTGATTTTTCCTAAACTATGAGCTCTTAAAGGGGAGGGATTATGGGTAGTGGACCTGTCAGCTGAATTGGCCCGCCATATCAAACTTTTCTTTTTAGTTCAGCCTTCCTAGTAATGGATAGTTCTTTTTTTCTGATGCTGATCCTATCTTCTTATCCCAATCTCCTTGTATGGTGTTTGGAACACTGTGGATGCTTAATAAAAGTTTACTAAATTGTATTCATTAAGTATGCCCAAATCACTGGAAATTCATGTAACTAATCTTTATGGATTGCTAGTTAATTCCATTTAACTTCTTTAACTTCTCATTCTAGAAAAAAAGAATGAAATTCATGTGTCATGAGGCATGACCAAAATAGACAGTCAAGTGAGTCTTATTTTCTAGTTTCACTTATATCCTAAAAATAATTAGATGATGATAATGCTAACAATTATCATCAGGATATTCCTTAAAAAGTGTTTTTATTATTATGAAGAATTTCAAACATACACAAATTGGAGAACAATGAACAATCATGTACCTGCCACTTGGCTAAATTCATTGCCCACCTTGTTTTATCTACTACTCCCCACCTCCACTCCACTGGATTTATAGGAAGTGAATTCCAGACATGACAGTATTTCAACTATAATTATTTCAGTGTGTATCTCTGAAAGATAAGGATTCTTCTTTAAAACACATTCATGATACCATTACAAATTACTCTTCTGTGGAAATAATCCATTTGTTCTAAATCATTGGTCCTTTCTTGCTTAATTTCCTTTCAGACTAACAATTTGTAATAGCTGTGATTAGTTGCAAAGTTTACAAATACAAAATAAAATGAAGATAACTAACACATACAGGTAATCCATGAACTTAGCAGTAGCTAACTGAATAATCTATATATTTCTAATAATTCTGATGAATCCCAGAACAATATTTATAAATTCACAGTTATACTGCTTATATTAGTAATTATAATTTTCAAGTCAGATACCCAAGATGTAAATAAAATATACTTAGCTAAAATAAACAAAATCCATCCCTTAACACTAAAATTTGATTCAAACAACATAATCTTAATAGTATTATTTCAGCAGATGAATAAACCAGAATTAAACTCCATTTGGAGTATAACCCAAACTAAAACATTTAAATATAATTTCACCAATTCACCCCTATAAAACAAAATGTACCATAAATGAACTAAGGCATAAAAAACAAAACTTTGCATCAAAGCACAAATCAATGAAAACAACAACGTATACCATACAAAAAATTAGGTTTGTATGCTCTTTGCAATTCACAATTTTAATTGAAGATCAAAAATTACCTTTAGCTTCAAATTGCTACAACATATAAAATATTTAATTAATGCCAGATTAAAGAACCATCATGGTTAAGAAAGCTTAAAAGCACAAACTCTGGGATCAGACTATCTGGGTTTGAATCCCAGTTCTGCCATTTATTGATCGCGGGACCTTGCGAAAGCTATTTAACCTGTCTATACTTCAGTTCCCTCATGCTTAAGATGGAGATAATAATCCATATTCTCCAAGGGTTGTTATGAGGAATAAATGAAATAATCTATAAAATGCATTTAGCCCAATTTAACCATATGATAAATTTTCACTATTATTATAAATATACAAATGAACTATTAATAATAGTAAAAATAAAGTTTGAAGTTTGTGTTCTAAAATTTCACTTTATTGTACTAAAATATACTCACCAGAATATGGGACTTTCACCAGGTTCTTTTACTTTGTAGTATTCTTTGTCTTGTGGCAAGACTTTGGTTAGCCCAAAATCTCCAATTTTAACTCTGTTTTCATTCTCTACCAATATATTCCTTGTTGCCAGATCTCTGTGGATATACCTTTTTGTACCAAGATACTCCATACCCTATGGATAAAATAACATTTTTCTTTAGCTAGTTTTATAAACATAAACAATTTAAATAGTCTTATCTTTGTATACTCCCTTATATCTAAGAAAAACTCTAGAAGATTCCGTAACAATTACTCAACATCCTCTTCATCTACAACAAATAGCCAGAACATTAGGTACCTTGCATATCTGAGATGTGTACTGCAGAAGTTTTTTATGATCTATCCGTTCTTTATGTTTTTGGAGATAGTCTCGTAAACTTCCATATGGTAAATATTCCATAATTAATCTTAGATTACGCCGGCCTTTTAATATACAAATGGGAACATAATGTTTTACTTCACCATATTTTACTGATGAAATATTAGAAAATAACCATAGATGAATGACTTAAAAGATTTATAAAATCTGAGTCTAAGATGACAAAACTTGATTATAAATTAAAGGTGATGTAGTAGTGAAGAACACAGGCTTTTTGAATCAAAAAGGTTCGAAAAGAAGCTTTAAAAATAGTTATGTTTTAGTCTCCTATAACCCTTTATGCAAACCAAAATAAGCTGATGAGAAAACTTCCTTTCTCCTCATCTATACTGAACAAAAGCATCTAATTTAAAAGATAGTATTTTCATGAAAAATGTAAGCAAAGACAATTTCTTTCTTTAAAAATGATATTCTCTTGGTCAATTTAAGCAAGAATGTTAATCACCATCCTCAGTGAAGAGAATGACTAACCAATTAGCCAAAGACCTCCTGTAGTGACAGCCCACCATCACCAAGCACAATCTCCAGTCACAGAGAATGCTTCTCTCTCTGGGCACTGGCATATTATAAGTCCAGATCTTGAGACATTATATATTTCTATTACCCAGGATGCTAAAAACATACATTGAGTTCAAAATAGTTTTCAATGGGCAACATACCAGCACTGTAGCACACTCCCTTGTACTTTACAATGTTGTCATGCTGCAGGGATTTAAGGATTTCAATTTCTCTTTCAAAGTCTCTGAGGTGCTCTTCAGTACTGTGCTGGAGCTTCTTCACAGCCACCACCTCCCCAGTGTTGTCTTGTAGAGGGTCATAACGGCACATCTCCACACTCCCAAAATTACCCTAAACAACACATCACATTAGGATAGAAATCTCAAGTTTTCTAGACAAATTACTAATAAATTCCAATTATACAGGCAATTCCAGTAGCTAGAATTAGCAGACATAGCTCTAAGCTTATATTAGGCAACTTTCAGAACAAGAAAAGGAAATAATGTGGGTAGTAAACCCATATATTTAATTTCTTCAAAAGGAATTAGGCTGAAATATAAATAATTTCTAAAAATACAATTTCTAAATTTCTAAATAATACAATTTCTAAAAAGCATTTAAACAACTCATGAACAATAATTATTAAGATACACCAAGGGACATGCCAGGGAATTCCTAAATTTCTATCTCTAACTCCCAGGAAGAACTTTGCTTCTTCACAATATACCCTTTGATATCACTGTCAGTGAGCTGGATGGAATAAGGGTCTGTTATGGACTGAATGTCCATGTCCCCACAAAATTCATATGATAAAGCCCTAATCCCCAATGTATTTGGAGACAGGGCCTGTGAGGCGATAAAGGTTAAACAAGGTCATAAGGGTGAGGCCTTAATCCGATAAGCCTGGTGCCTTTATAAGAAGAGGAAGAGACACCAGAGCTCTCTGCCACGTGAGCATACAGTGTGAAGGTGGCCAAATGCAAGTCAAGAAGATAGTCCTGACCAGAAACCAAACTGTGCTTGAACCTTAATCTCGAACTTTCCAGCCTCTAGAGCTATGAGAAATAAACGTCTGTTGTTCAAGCCACCCAGTCTATGGTATTTTGTCTGCAGCCCGAGCAGAATGATACAAGGTATGATTTATTTGCTTAAAGAAGTAAGAAATTTTTAGCCTATGGGGATGTTCCTACCTTTTTTCAAAAGGTCAGTCTTAAAGAAATCTATTCTCTTTTTATTTAAGATTTATTATATATTCAGAATTGATAAACTGATATATAACATTTAAAATTAAAGTTTTTGGCATTAATCAAATTAGTATATTTTAGATATTATTGCATTATTAAAAAATAAAACAATGTAGTCCTTGAGTTACAAGATTCTAAGTGACTACATTTTCAATTATATACTTGAAGTCAATTTAAAAAAACCTAGACCATATGTAAACTCAAAGTTAAACTTCCAATTACATCGGCCACACAGCAAGGTAGATAAGACCCAGGACTCTGGAGTCAGACAGACTGGAGCTAAAATCCTGGTCCACTACTTACTCTCTTTGGGACCTTGGGCAAGTCACTTTCCTCTCTAATATTAGTTTTCTTCTTCTTAAAATGGAGAATAATAAAATATCTATCTCATATTGCTGCTGTGAGAAATTATTCCAAAACATAATTAAAAAAAAAAAAGTGGGCAATAATAGAATTTCATACTCTTTCTTCCTATTTAACAATGTGTCAATAAAATTTATTTTCCAATGCCAATATATTTCCTTGAAAATATGATTTTTAATTATTGTATATTATCTTATGAGTTTTTAAAATTGGAAACATAAATGTACAATGTATAGAAAAGTTTTAAAAATTAATCCATTCACGTCATTTCAATGATATTCATAACTATCTGTGTACACTTCTATTAAAGGATAGTTTCTTTAAAGTGGAATTAGCTGTTTAAAGAATATGGACATTTCAAAGGCCCTTGATACATGCTGCAGCAGCAGCTCTCTTGAAGGGGTTACCAATTTATGATCTAATAAGCAGTGGAAGAAGTGTTAATTTTATCTATCATAACCTACCAAGATTGGCCATTATCATTTTTCTAAATCTTTGTCAATTTGATAGGCACAAATCAATCTCACTGTTTTAAGTAGGAATGCCTCTATTTTCTTTTGGAAGAAGAAGGTGAAAGCAAACACTGAGAGTGAAGAGAGCTTTAGGATAGCAAATCAGAAGGGACTGTAATGTTTTGAATGGGCACCAGAGAAGAAACCAAATAAGGGAGAGTAAAAGAACTATCAACAAAAGAGTTCTAAGTGCCAGTTAATGTTGGAAATCAATTTGCAACAGAGACAGTAAACATTTATATCTGATTTTTTCTTATACTGTTTGAGAGATGGAAGCACAAATAGAAAAAAAAAATTCTGAATTGCATTGTTCCTGTACTAGGAAATGACAGGGAAAATAAAACAGATAATCAAGGGAGGGAGGGTGATATAATTGTGGATACCAATGAAAGCAGAGTTTAAATGGCCTACCAAGAGATCTACCCAGTCTAGGAAAGGAGAGAGCTGAATCTAGAAGGTAGCTAATAGCCTTTAGGAAGAGGAAAGGGTCAAAGACACTGGAAATAACAAAGATTCAAAAAGAAGGATTTATGTATTGGGAAGAGTCAGAAGACACAAAGTTGTAGTTAAAGAGGGAGATTTCAGGGTCTGAAACTTCACAAGGAAAGTTATTATAAGGGATTAGAGTTCAAAGTGAACTCATTTAACACAGACATAGTTTTGGGGTAGAGAAGTTGAGGAATTATAAAAAGGTATTGAAAAGGTGCCCAAAATAATGACAGGAATAAGGTGAAGATGAAAACAATGAGTACTAAAAGTAGTCAAGGATGTGTGGAGCACTGACCAAGATGTTGGCAAATGATGAAAAGAGGAGAGAATAACAATCATATTCACAGAGGAATATAAATGATACTGATAGTTTGAAAGTGGTATCAGCGAGGTCCAGATCTCTGTATCCCAGATCTGCACCATGAAGGAACAAAGAATAAAGAGGATTTTAAAAAGCTAGGTTTTAACTGAGGTAAAGAGGTAAAGAATATAAGTACATGTAGGCATGAGGATAAAGGAAGAGAACACTCATTTTGAAATTCAATTGGCAGAAGAAAAGTTTCACAATATTTTGTTAGCTCTTTTTTTGAGTATTAAATTAAAATATACCATTATTTCTCTTCATTTAAAAAATACGGATATAGTTTGAAGTAAAAATCTCTCTGTTGGGGCTGGGCCCGTGGCGCAGCAGTTTAGTTCGCACTCTGGCAGCCCGGGGTTCGCGGGTTCGGATCCCGGGCGCCTGCTGACCCACTGCTTGTCGGCCATGCTGTGGCGGCATCCCATATAACGTAGAGGAAGATGGGCACGGATGTTAGCCCAGGGCCAGTCTTCCTCAGCAAAAAGGGGAGGATTGGCAGCGAATGTTACCTCAGGGCTGGTCTTCCTCACAAAAAACAAAACAAAATTCCTGTGTTGAATATTGAATATTTTCACCATGCTGCTAATTGAAAAGGACAATAAATGAATGTACATCAATAGCTGTTTTTTTATAAAATGAACAGGTGAGATGCATCACTTTTGTAGGGATGGCATTTCAGACTATTTCAATAAGGCAATACAAATAGCTAGACAGACCACTGAACACATCAATTCTTTCAAACAAGCAAAGATGAAATTAATAATATAGTGTTAAATGCAGCCAGGAAATATCCATATTAAAATACTTACAATTGACTAAAGACCATACCATTTTCCTACAAACTTTAAACTACTGAGAAATATAGTTGGTTGTAAATATATTTTGAAAATGCCTTCCTTATGGTGTCCTCAATTTACGTTATGTTTAACATAATTTTAAGCCCAAAGAACTATGTAAAAAACTAAAAATGTTAAAAATCAAATGGGAAATAACTCAAAGCTGCAATAATAGGGAATGCTGTAAATAAATTATAGTACATTCACTTTTAAAATTATGTTTCAAAAGAATATTAACATGGGAAATCTTGATGATATAATAAATGAAAAATAGCAAGATGGAAAATTATATATATATTATGGTTTCACTTTTTTGTGTGTGTGTGTGAGGAAGACCAGCCCTGAGCTAACATCCGTCGCCAATCCTCCTCTTTTTGCTGAGGAAGACTGGCCCTGGGCTAACATCCGTGCCTGTATTTCCTCTACTTTATATGGGACGCCACCAGGCGTGGCTGACAGGCAGTGCATCGGCGGGCGCCCGGGATCCGAACCTGTGAACCCCGCGCTGCCAAGCGCGGACTAAACCGCTGCGCCACCAGGCGGCCCCTGGTTTCACTTTTGAACCAGTATGTTTGTGTGTAGGTGTGCAGAAACTGGAATAGAGGAAATGCATCTGTACTTTCCAATTTCTCTACAATAAATACATATCACTTTCATAACTAGAAAAAACTTACTTTAAAAAAGAAAAAATATAATTTAGTCTGATCTTTCCACCGTGTTCATCTAAATCAGTGATGTTGTGAAGTACTCTGTTATGTCTATTTCTTAAATACCAGTATATATTGCTGAAGTATAATCATTATATCCATTGTTTTACTTCAATATATGTACCTAGTAATGTGTTAGGGGGTAAGGCAACATTTTTTAAGTTAAAAAAAAGCAAGTAAAAACCAAGATCTAATAAACAACAAAGGACTGCGATTAAGAACTAAATTGTATGGAAGAGATAATGAATGCTATGGGCTTCCAGAAAAGAAGACAATCAATGACAGCTGGAGACATTTTAGGAAAATCTTTATGGCATGGATAACACTAATACGGCAATCACTATGCGAGGAAAGACTAAGTATAAATAGAAATTTCTATTTCCCTTTTATTCAGAAATATGTTTAGGATAAGATACTTAAGAGTTTAAAAGTGAAACAGCACAAATTTTTAGTTATTTGAAGAAGACACAAAACTGGTGATGTGGGAGAGATACAACAAATTTTACAGACAGAATCTAGGGTAAAGGAAGGTCTGATTTTAAAAAATATACTTCAAGATTTATTATATCACTCTAAAAAGGGATTTTTGTTTGGAGGAGGGGGTCTAAGATGGTGGCACAGGAGGACCCTAAACTCAACTCCTCCCATGGACACACTGAATCTACACTGACATATAGAGCAATTCCTAAAGAACTGAGGGCTGAAAAAACAGCTTCTGCACAATAAACAATAGGGGGACCACACAGAGACCAGTAGGAGACATGGAGATGCAGTATCAACAGGAACTCCACTCCTGACACACAGACCAGCGGTAGGGAGGGATATCATTGAGAGGCCTGCACACAGATGTGCCTGCCCTGGGGCACAGCGAAAAACAGTGGTTTAAGGGCACCTAGACTATCCATGAAAGAAATCCATTTACTAAACCTAGAGCATTTGCCAAAAGGGCAGGGAACTGGGGTCAAAGGTGCTGGTGAGTGCAATTTTTGTGCTCCCCCTCAACCTTGATAGTGTGGGTGGGAGCATGGTCCAGGTACTCTAGCTGGCCTGCCGAGGCCACCCCAGTGAGCCCTGGGCCCATAACAGTTCCGGCCATCTCACTAAGGCAACTCCGGCATGGCGTGCCCCAGGACACTCTGACCCGTGCCCACTTCAGCCATCCCGCCAAGGCGACCCCAACAAAGCTTGCCCTGGGACCCCTGGGCCCACACCTACTCCAGTTCCACCCAGCCTGCCAAAGCTGCCTGGCACATGCAGTCTACACAGGGGATGCTCCCATACAAGGCCACTCCTTCAAGACCGGGAAAGGTAGTTGTTTTGCTGAATTCACAGAAACAAACACAGAAAGTCAAACTAAATGAAGAGACAAAGGGATATGTTCCAAATGAAAGAACAAAATAAAACCCCAGAAAAAAAAATCTCTAATAAAATGGAGATAAGCATTTACCTGACAAAGAGTTCAAAGTAATGGTCATAAGGATGCTCACTGAACTTGGGAGTAGAATGAAAGAACACAGTAAGAACTCCAACAAAGAGTCAAAAAATATAGGAAAGACCCAGTCAGAGCTGAAGAATAAAATAACTGAAATGAAAAATACACTAGATGGAATCAACAGCAGATTATATGTCACAGAAGAATGGATCAGCAGTGGAAATCACCCAATCAGAATAGCAAAAAGAAAAAAGAATTTAAAAAAATGAGGATATTTTAAGGGACCTCTGGGAAAACATTAAGCATAGTAATATTCATATTACAGGGATGAGAGAAAGGGGCAGAAAACTTATTTGAAGAAATAATAGCTGAAAACTTCCCTAACATGGGGAAGGAAACAGACATTCAGGTCCAGGAAGCAGAGTCCCAAACAAGATAAACCCAAAGAGACTCACACCAAGATATATTATAATTACAATGGCAAAAGTTAAAGATAAAGAGAGAATCTTGAAGGAAGCAAGAGAAAAACAACTAGTCACATACAAGGGAAACACTCTCAGACTATCAGCTGAGTTTTCAGCAGAAACTCTGCAGGCCAAAACGGAGTGGCACAATATATTTAAAGTGCTGAAAGGGAAAAACTTACAACCAAGAATAATACCTGGCAAGGTTATCATTCAGAATTAGAAGAGATAAAGAGTTTCCCAGACAAGCAAAAACTAAAGGAATTAATTACCACCAAACTGGGCTTACAAGAAATGTTAAAGGGTCTTCTTTAAGTGAAAAATAAAAGGCTACAACTAGAAATAAGAAAATACATGAAAGAAAAAAATCTCACCAGTAAAGGCAAATATATAGGAAAGGCAGTGGATCAGTCACTTAAAAAGCTAGTATGACAGTTAAAAGATAAAAGTAGTAAAATCAACTATGACTACAATAAGTAGTTAAGGGATACACAAAATAAAAAGATGTAAAATAGGACATCAAAAACATAAAATGTGAGGGGAGGAAGTAAATATGTGGTACTTTTAGAATGTACTTGAACTTCAGTGACTATCAGCTTAAAATAGACTACTACATATATAGGTCAACATATATGAACCTCATGGTAACCACAAACCAAAAACCTACAATAGACACACAAAAAAAGAGAAAGAAACCCAAACATAACACTAAAGAAAACCATCAAGCCACAAGAGAAGAGACCAAGAGAAGAAGAAAGGAACAGAGAAGAACTACAAAAAACAACTAAAGTGACAATAAATACATACTATTAATAATTACTTTTAATGTAAATGGACTAAATGCTCCAAACAAAAGACATAAGGTGACTAAATAGATAAAATAAACAAGACCTATTTATATGCTGCCTACAAAAGACTCAATTCAGATCTAAGGACACAGAAAGACTAAAAGTGAAGGAATGGAAAAAGGTATTCCATGTGAATGGAAATGAAAAGAAAGCTGTGGTAGCAATATTCATGTCAGACAAAATAGACTTTTAAAAGAAGACTAACAAAAGACAAAGAAGGTCATTACATAATGATAAAGGAGTCAATCCAACAAGAGGATATAACATTTGTAAATATTTATGCACCCAGCATAGGAGCACCTAAATATATGAAGCAAATATTAACAGACATAAAGGGAGAAATTGACAAGAACACCATAATAGTAGGAGACTTTAATACCCCACTTACATCAATGTATAGCTCATCCAGACAGAAAATCAATAAGGAAAGATTGGCCATAAATGACACATTAAACCAGATGGACTTAATAGATATATACAGAACATTCCATCCCCAAACTGCAGAATACACATTCTTTTCAAGTGCACACGGACCATTCTCCAGGATAGATCACACGTTAGGCCATAAAACAAGTCTCGATAAATTCAAGAAGACTGAAATCATTTCAAGTATCTTTTCTGACTACAGTTGTATGAAACTAGAAATCAATCACAAAAAGAGCTCCAAAAAAAGACACAAACACATGGAGACTAAACAACATGCAATTAAACAACCAATGGGTCAATGAAGAAATCAAAGAGAAAATAAAAAAATACCTTGAGAAAAATGAAAATGGAAACACAACTCTCCAAAATTTATGGGACACAGCAAAAGCAGGTCTAAGAGGGAAGTTCACAGTGATACAGGCCTACCACAAGAAACAAGAAGAATCTCAATCTAATTTAAGACCTAAAGGAACTAGAAAAAGAACAAACAAAGCCCTAAGTTAGTAGTAGGAAAGAAATAATAAAGATCAGAGTGGAAATAAATGAAACAGAGACTAAAAAAAAAAAAAAAAACCAGAAAAGATCAATGAGACCAAAAGCTGGTTTTTTGAAAAATAAAATCGATAATAAACCTTTAACCAGACTCATTAAGAAAAAAAGAGAGATGGTTCAAATAAACAAAATCAAAAATGAAAGATAAGTTAACAACTCACACTACAGAAATACAATGAATTATAAGAGACTACTATGAACAATTTTAGGCCAACAAATTGGAAAATCTAGAAGAATGGATAAATTCCTAGAAACACATAACCTTCCAAGACTGAATCATTAATAAATAGAAAATCTGAATAGACCAATCATACGTAATGAAACTGAATTGGTAATTTAAAAACTCCCAAAAAACAACAGTACAGGACCAGATGACTTCACGACTATACACTGGAGAAAAGACAGTCTCTTCAACAAATGGTGTTGAGAAAACTGGAAAGCTACATGCCAAAAAATGAAACTGGACCACTATCTTACACTATATTTCAAAATGGATTAGAGACTTAAATGTACTATATAAAACCATAAAACTCCTAGAAGAAAACAGGGGCAGTCAGCTCTTTGACAACTGTCTTAATATTTTTTTGGACCAGTCTCCTCAGGTAAGGGCAACAAAAGCAAAAATAAACAAATGGGACTACATCAAACTAAAAACTTTGCACAGTGACAGAAACCATCAATGAAACAAAAATGCAACCTACTGAATGGGAGAAGATATTTGCAAATCATACATCTGGTAAGGTGTTAATATCCAAAATATATACAGAACTTACACAACTTAATATTAAAAAAACAAACAACCTGATTAAAAAACGGCCAGAGGACTTGAATAGACATTTTTCCAAAGAAGACATACAGATGTCCATCAGGCACATGAAAAGATGCTCGACATTACTAATCATTGGGGAAATGGCAAATTAAAACCACAGTGAACTATCACCTCACACGTGTTAGAATAGCTATTATAAAAAAGACAAAAAATAACAAGTGTTGGTGAGGATGTGTAGAAAAGAAGAACCCTTGTACACTGCAAGAGGGAATGTAAATTGGTGCAGCCACTATGGAAAACAGTATGGAGGTTCCTCAAAAAATTAAAAATAGAACTACCATACGATCCAGCAACTTCACTTCTGGGTATTTATCCAAAGAAAACGAAAACACTAATTCAAAAAGACATATGCACCCCTGTGCTCACTGCAGTATTATTTACAATAGTCAAGATACAGAAGCAACCTAACTGTCCACAGATAGACGAATGGGTAAAGATGTGGGTGTATATATATACACACATGATAACCTGATTTATCATGGTGATCATTTTGTAACGTACATAAATATCAAATCACTGTGACGTACACTTGAAACGAATATTGTATGTGAATTATACTTCAATTAAAAAATTTGTTTTCAGTGGTTTTAGAAATCTTTATCCTTTAATATTATTAATTACGTTCTTATTTATTTATTTTTACAAACAATCAGCCATAAAAAGGAATGAGAATTTGCCATTTGCGACAACATGGATGGACCCAGAGGGTATTATGCTAAGTGAAATAAATCAGAGAGAAGGACAAATACTGTATGATTTCACTATATGTAGAATCTAAAAAAACAAAACAAAACAAATGAACAAACAAAAAATGGAAACAAACTCATAGATACAGGAAAGAAACTAGTGGTTACTGGGAGGGGGGAGGAATTAGGGGGTGGGTGAAATAGGTGGAGGGGATTAAGACGTATAAACTTCCAGTTATAAAATAAATAAGTCATGGTGATGTAATGTACACCATAGGGAATATAGTCAATAACTGTAATAACTGTATGGTAACAGATGATAACCTGATTTATCATGGTGATCATTTTGTAACGTACATAAATATCAAATCACTGTGATGTACACTTGAAACGAATATTGTATGTGAATTATACTTCAATTAAAAAATTTGTTTTCAGTGGTTTTAGAAATCTTTATCCTTTAATATTATTAATTACGTTCTTATTTATTTATTTTTACAAACAACCACTAAGAGTTCTGCACTAATTTGAGATTAAAATCTCTGTTTTTAAAAGATCCAACAGATATTGAAGGTGCACATTTTGCTGTCTGGAAGAGTCATTTTTAAAGAATGGTTAAAAGCTTAAGGTGAGGTGCAGCTGTTAGAACTACTCCATTACCTCCTAGTTTACACTTGCTAATTCATTTCTGCCCCTAAATCGGTCTTAACCACCAGCTATGAAAAAGTACACTGAATTTAATAAAGAAATGCCAGAAGAACAGAAATATACGATTTTGATTAACTATCTAAATAAGGTGCATGAAAAGGGCAAAACTATAATTATGTTTTAAGGAAGTTTAAATATCCATTATTTTTAGAAAATAAGGAAAAAAATCAGAATTTTAAACTAAATAAAAGAGTTGTCTGAACAGTAAAAGAGTAAGTGAACAGTAAATCATAGGGTAGTTGCTGAACTATTAAAAGGTAGTTTTATTAACTTAAAAGTTACTTTTTCTAAGTAAATACAATCTATGAATATATGTAGATATGTGTCACATTTCCTTGCATGGCTTATATGCCTAAATATTAGTTCTTTTATAAAAGCACATTTTAAGAGTGTGATTTACATTTTTACTTAAATCTAGCTGAGTTTGAGTCATTGCAAATATTGAATTAAGTCCAAACTAATGAGATTTTAGGATAATTATAAAGAATAAGAAGTTCTTTGAAAATAGAAACATAAACTAATAATGCCAGATAATATTCCTAAAAATAATTTTATAATATTCTTGTTTAGATAAGTATAGTACACTTTACTGCAGAACTATTACCTCAGGAATATTTTCTGGATAATTCTGAAATTCCCATCAAGTACTGAATAACAACACAGTGCTGCATTCTATTTTTTAAAAAATTCATTAAAACTAACAACCAAAATTATGTAACGGCCATTTTAACGAAATTTTATATGAAAAAGCAACTTGTAATTAGGAAACCATGTGATATCTCAAAATCAATACTTGAGCAGTTCATAAATATACATGAAATAATTACAATGTTGACATTTGTATTAATTCACATCTTATGAAAATCTTACAAACTGTGATCAGTGTGAAATTTAAATAGAATATATCTTATCACACCATTCTATAATTGTTAGTTTGCTATCCACCTCCTCCAAACTAAGTTGTAAACTCTACAGAGGTACTGACTATATCTCATACCCACAGTGACCAGTGGAGCACCTGGCACTTAGCAGGGACTCAAATATTTGTATAATAAAACTACATCATTCCAGGAAAAAAACTGAAAATCTGAAAGTAATTCAGACCTTCCCAAAGATGTCTGGTTCCTAGATTGTCCTTTAGATTTTCATCCACTGGTTTAGAAAGTTCTGACTCTAATAGTGAAGATCGTTTTTCACTTTGAATTTTAGAATTTGAAATATTGACTTTTTTCCTAGAAAATGGTCTTAATCATACAAATGTTCATATATTCATATTAAAAATTGAGAACAGAAGTATAAGAAGAAAATTTAAAAGCTTATTACAACTATCCATATCAACTGAAGATAATGAAATTTCACTAGATTATTCCCTTTTACTTCAAATAAATTAGATTTTATTTTCTAAAACTTTTTCTATAGTCTACCAAAAGAATCTCTGGGAGATATAAAAATACCCATTAAAAGCCGGATCTAAGGACTAGAAAAATTAAATGGCTTGTTCAGAATCACAGAGAAAATAATTTTTAAGGTTTTGATGATTTTGTGACTAGTGACTATGGTCATGAAAATATCTGCAAACTAACAATAAATCAAAATGTATTCAACAATAAACCCAGGAAGTCATATTACACTAATTTCTTTCTTTTCCATAAGCAATTTATTGTTTGCAATGTGATCCCTGAGCGGGAATAAAAAAATTACTTTCTTTATGGCTTAACATTATATGATTTGCCCCAAAAAGATAACAATAGAAGATGATAATGCAACTGACGCATACTCACACACACAAAATCAAATACATATGTGAAACAGTACAAACAGCACGGAAGTAGGAATAGGGAAAGGTTCTCATCTCATATCTGCTAATATCTAGCTGTTTGATCATAGGTAACTTACTTAACTTCTCTGGACCTTAATTTTTGTCACTGTGAAATGAAGAGGTTACTCTTAAGTCCAAAGCATCATTTCCCAAACTGTTCTAGAAAACACTTTCTGTGAGATGTCAATAGATGATTGGGGGAGGTGGGTGGATAAAAAGGTCTAATAAATGTTGGACACACTGCAGACTACCAAGATATTGATGCTATCAACATAGAATTATGGCCAAGGTTACCCAGTGTGGTTGGCAGCCTCTAAGATATCTCCCAATGTTCTCCACCTTCTGACATTCCTGCTCTTTTATAATCCCCTCCCCTTGAGTGTAGGCTGGATTTATTAACTCATTTATAATGAATAGAATATGGCAGGAGTGATGGGATGCCACTCCTGAGATTGTTACAAAAAGATTGTGGTTTCCAGTTTGGGTGTTTGCTCTCAGCTGCCATGTTGTGAGGCAGCCCTGTGGAGAGAGGCCCATGTAAGTGAGTTTGGAAGCAGATATTCTGAGGCCTGTCAATAGCCAGGTGAGTAAGCTTGGAAGTAAATCTTTCCCTAGTCAAGCCTTCAGAAGAGGCCTGAGGCCTGCAAGGCCTGGCTGACACCTTGATTGTAATCTGTGAGAGACCTTGAGCTAGAACCACCCAGCTAAGTTGCTTCCAGATTCCGCACTCACCTACATGAGGTGATAATAAAGGTTTATTGATTTCAGCTGTTAAGTTTTAGGTTAATTTGTCACACAGCAATAGATAACTAATACACCCAAATACCTGGACTCCCCTGTTTTTTTTTTTTTGCCATTGCTACATTCCTAGAAACATTCCTGAGAACATTTTACAAACAAGGAACAGCAGTAGAGTATTAACATAGCTAATCCAATACTTAACACAACCCCCAGTGTTTAGCTCTGATAAAGCTGGATCAGAACATTTAACTTAGACTCAAGGCCTAAGTGAGGCCTTCATAACTCATGCCATGCCAAAATCCAATTTGTAAGGCCACATGGTACAGAAGCTTCTACTAGCAAGCTTAGGGTACGAAAGAGAGCTTACCACCATGACTGGACCTGCTAAGAACTAAGCCTTTCCTGGTCCTACTTAAAATATGTAGGCTATGCACGAATGTGTGAGCTTTGAGCAGATACAGACACCGTCTGCTAGTGAACATGGTCCAGTCAACGTTTAGACTGAAAAAATCAGATTAATTATTTCCACTTGAGATGGAAAAGGAGGTGGGTAGAAAGGCTTAATCGTTCCTTTCTCTATTTCATAACTAAAGTGCTCTCTACCAAGAAGTCCCATGGTCAAATCAACTGGGGAAATGCCGCCTAATTTATCATCCTCTTGAGGATGTTGTATGCACATTACATGTTAAAGGTTCTCAGAAGTTCTTCAATAAAGACAGCTGTTTATTTAACGCAGCATTTCTCCAACATCTGACAACTAAACTTTTTTTCTATAAACACTCCTTAAAATTTTGTGGGAAGTTAACTTTAGAGAATCTCTAAAGCCTTTTTTTCCCCTAAATAAAATGTTCTGTGATTATACTTTAACTATTTAAAAAACTTCTGACATCTTACCTTGCCAAGTTGCTGTAGAAATTTCAAGTGTCTCTCTTCAAACTGTGTAGGGTCTCGGTCTTCAAAAGCACCAGAAAACCCTAGGGCACCTATCCTCATATTTGGTAACATATCATTTTCTGTTAATAGTTCATAATCTGGAGAAATAAAGAATATTACCACCATAACCTGGTAAATACATTCTCTGGTTAAACTGATATATATTCAAGCTAACCAAAATAATCAGAATGAATTAGAAATACTAAATACAAACTGATACAGGGAAACTCGAATACTTTAGATTACACTAATGAAAGCTTTTAATTATTACTCATAATATGACAGGCTTTCAAGAAAGATTTTTGCAAAGAATAAATGATTACTTTCCAAAATAGGTAGTTTTAATATTTATAAAGTAAGATTATATTGTGACTTTTGTGGTGAGAATGGAGAGTAATATTGGAACAGGAAATAGCTATACACATGCATATTTAGCTATATTTTTAAAGGAGAAGAGAACAAACAAAACCAAATTTACTTCATGTTTAGAAGATCAATCAATTATAAAATATATGAGAACTAGTTTTAAAAAAAAAAAGAGAGAAAGAATTGTTTTTAAAAAGTCAAATAAGCCAAATAAACTTCTACAGTATACTCACTCTGGCAAACTAAAATTAGATTATTAAAGGAAAAAAGGCCTTTTTTAAAAATAGAAAGACTGCTCAATCAAGGAGACTAGAATATTTATAAAGTAGGAAAAGTCACATGAACATAAGAAATAAAGAGGGCTAAAGACATTAAGGAACTTCTTGGAAGGGACTACAAAATTAATAAAGATTTGTTAAATACAACAAAGACAGAAAGCTGGAGAATCAATAAGATTGCTACATCAATACATACCTGGAGTAAACAAACTATTAAGATCACGTATGATGGCTCTGAAAGAAGGTCTAAAATCTGGTTCATAATCCATACAATTATTAATAAGATTTGCTAATTCTGTCCACTTTGGTGCAGGAAGCTGGTGCCTATCTTCATAAAACTGTAGCTTCTATAATTAAAGAACCATGCATTTAGAATAAATTGTATAATGCTGTGTCAACCTTCTTTTTAACATTAGATGCTAAAAAATATCAATATCATGTGAAAGAAATATCAAGGATCACAGATAGAGTAATTCCAACTTCACAGTCCATATAAACTTACTCTTTGAGAATCCAAAGCACTCAGAGGCTTATCTCCTCCACTGCAGATTTCCCACAAAGTGGTACCAAAACTCCATTTGTCTGTTGCCAAGTTTAGATTTTTAGGATTTTCAATGCATTCAGGTGGTACCCATGGTATTCTCTCCTGAAGAACTTTTAAGTGATAGGAACAAAGTATGGTTAAAAAGTTCCCACAAGTAAACAATTCTTTAATATGCAAATAATTTTCAAACTGATTTGAATAATCAGGTCTTTTTTATTTGTTTGTGGGGGGTGTGTGCACACAGCATGTACACATGCTTAAGAGCTAGAAGGGAACTTTGATATCATCTAATTCAGTATCTCAGCTTTAACAATGAAAACATTGAGAACCATAAAAAGTGAATAATTTGGCCAAAGTCACACAATTTGTTAGCAGCACAGAGAGAATTAGAATCCTGTACAATGAATCCTGGATCAACTAAACTTCTTTCCATTAAACCATAGTGTCTCAACTAGTATCCTACTCTCTTTACCCTTTCCTATTAGTTCTGAATTCAATAAAATTTTTTTCCATAAGATTTGTCCTAAAATTGCCTCTTGATATTTTTCTGTATTTCTTTACAATGTGTAAGTAGTAAAGGTAATGTTAACATCATTCTGAGCTATTCTAATGATTAATAGCAGTGGCGATTCTAACTTGTAGATGAAAAAACAAGGACCAACAGGCAGATGGATGACTGAATTATACCAAGATATTCTGGGTACATAATTGATATTGGTAGGTTTTGCTCAGATCATGGAAATTCCCAAGTAAAGTTTCTGTGGTCTTTGACCCCATCAGAAAAACAATATTCAAGGAAGGAGGGAGCACTTTAACCCCACATTCTGGAATTCTGGCATAGACAGATAAATACACAGATAGACAAAGTACATAAGAATGAAGGATAATCTGTTGCACCTTTTGGTATATTTTGATAAAGTGATGTGAATATTTTTGCAATATAATTAAGAGATTAGAAAGTACAGGTTCCTTTCTCCTTCACCATATGAATACATTTTCTCCTTCTTCACCTCCCATTCCAAAGTGTAAAATTTTCCTGAGTACCAGATCTAAGATTCTATAATATTTTCTGCCCTATTTTCTCTGTCTTCACTGTCAGGTAAGTCATCAAGTTTAAGTACTATTGGCTCAAATAGGATACCATGCATCAAGGCACAAAAGTTGATCAATGTAGATTCTAAATTTAGAACATTCAATTAGAGAAATTAGCTAAGATAATAACTTACAGTTACAACATTATCTGGACCAAAAAAACTCCTCTTAACTATTTGACTGAAATTTTTACTTTAATTAATTGTGTTAAATAGAAGGTTAACAAACACAAAAGAAAGTTTTTTTTTTAAGTTAAAAAAAATCAGAATTAGCTGAATAATTAAACTAAATAAGATCTCAAACTAGATAATATATCTTCTCAAATTTTTATTTAGTGATGAAGGAAAGAAAACTTTAGCAAATTATCTTGTGGCTCAAAGAAAAATACCAGAAAATTTCACATTAAAAATGGATAAAATCTGACCTTCCACACATAATTGGGATTAAAACTGTTTTAAAAAATCATTTTACAGTTGATAGTAACATGATTATAAGAAAGGAGAAATGGACAGAGACCTGGATGCAACTATAACAATTTAGATTGCTAAAAATGGTAGCTAAATTTTATTATTAATCAAGAACATGTCAATAAAATAGAGTTTGAGAAAAATTAACAACATGCTTTTTATGCTACTCTCCAAGTAAAGCTTAATAAAGTTAAATTCAATCCCTGTAGAACTTACTGTCCTTTGGCAAAACTGTAATACTAATGCCAGGATCACTAAGTTTGATGAAAGGAGGATTTCCTGTCTTCCTGTCTTCTTCTCTGATAAGTAGAATATTTTTGGCGCACACATTCCCATGAATAAGGGTTTTTTCTTCCTATTAAAGTTAAATGCACATACATTCAAATATCAATCCACCAATATTTGAGCACTTAATATCTCCAAGGCCCCAAAATGGACTTAAAGAAGAAAAATAAGTAAGGCAGTATTAACTAATAAACACTAGTTTGGAGGCAAGCTTTGAGATAATAAAAGGAAATTTTATCATAGCACGGTGCTTCCTGTTTTACATTTTAAATGACACAATAATCTATACCCATGATGAAACCAATACATTAAATCTACCCAATACCACTTCACTTTCTAAAGCTGAGATTTTAAATAGTATGTATTTCTAATTGGTAGCTGACAGTAAGAAATAGTGTTTCTGTTCAGCAGCAAGATATAGATGCACTCTAAGGGTGCTGATCACTGTGTGGCCCTCTGGTATTCTGTTTCTCTAGCAATATTGCTTTCTTATTAAACATAATGTCCAATTGCCCACAAATACCATAATGAAGTATTTTCTGCTATCCATAGTTAGCAGAACATGTTTCTGCATAATTTTTGGTTAAATTCCCTAAACCCAAGTGACACAAACTACAGACTATCCATCAGCAGTTCTATGAGATTGATGGGATTACAAAACTATTTCTTTCAAAAGTGATTTTACATAAACAAATATATGCCTAAAATAATCCCTTATATCAACTAACACAGACTATTTTAAATGACTCAGCATCTATTTACAGATTTATTTCTTGTTCTCAGGTCAAGATCCTTTCTACATTACATTGTTTCACAAGATAAAACAGTAAGTTTTTGATAAAAGAATAAACTAATTACTTACTAGAAAATGCATGGCCCATGCCAACTGTTTAGCCACTTCAAGTTTCCATAATATATTTATAGAATTTTTATTCTTTTTCAGATATGTATCTAGTGATCCAAATTTTGCAAACTCCTGAACCAGGATATCTGCATTAAAATATAATAATAAGGCTTAAGCACGCATAGAATAAAAATATATAATTTTAAACTTTTATAAATACATTCATAGTTATATGTGGGTATTATAAGTAAAGAGATTAAACTACATAAAATTCACTAATTTTAAAAAAGCTAACGGCCATATACCACTGGATTTTGGGGTTTTAGTTTATTTACAACAGCAAGAGGTAAAAGTCTAAATAATTATATACATACAATATTATATATATAATAAATAATACATAATCACGTTGTATAGCATGTTATATTACATAAAATTATTATATATTATGTGTATTGTATTTTATACACACACAATATATAATATTATTCCAGTACACCTCTATGTCTTAGTACTGAATTATGGCTGCTTTTTTGAAACAAATGAAAATTTCACACACAGTTAATTTCTCTTCCACAAAACTATTTAGACATTCAAAGCTTCCTGAAATTCTTCTTCCACACACAAAGCTAACAGCAATGTCTATTCTATAGTAGGCATAAAGGAGATTTTGAGTTCGAAGTCAATTCATCCTCTTAATTTATGCTGTAAAACTGAGTGTTTTGCATTGCTTTAACTTTAAAACAATTTTTAAAATACTATTAAAATATATTTTGTCAGAGAAACAATTGTTTGCTTCTAAAAACAGTCCTGACTGCCTTTAAGACACAGATAAAAATTCCCCACACTGTTAGTATTGACCAAGTTCTTGAAAGTCAAGACTGTTTCTACATAAAGGCATGTTATTTAATACAGTAATTAACTGGGTTTAGGATTTATTTATAGTCATCTAGTAATAATTTGTAACGGGAGCAGGCTTAGGTTCTCAATTTCAAATCTGAATTTATTGAAATTATTTTGTTGTTTCTAAAGCATAAACAGTGGATTATATAAATGAGAAAAAAGGATTTTGTTTTGGTTTTTCCTTTTTCAGGGAAAGATTCACCCTAAGCTAATATCTGTTGCCAATCTTCCTCTTTTATTTTTTTCCTCCCCAAAGCCCCAGGACATGGTTGTATATCCTAGTTCTAAGTCCTTCTAGTTCTTCTACGTGAGCCACCCCCACAGCATGGCAACTCACAGACGGGTGGTGTGGTTCTGCAGCCAGGAAACAAACCCGGGCGGCCAAAGGGGTGAGAGTACAGAACTTTAACCACGAGGCCATCAGGGCTGGCTCGGACTTTGGGTTTTAAATTAAAAAATGGACCCATATCCAACATTATCCTGATACCCAAACCAGACAAGGAAAACACACAAAAAGAAAATTACAGGCCAATATCTCTGATGAACATAGATGCAAAAATCCTCAACAAAATATTAGCAAGTTGAATACAACAATATTAAAAGGATCATACACCATGATCAAGTGGGATTTATTCCAGGATGTGAGGATGGTTCAACATCTGCAAATCAATCAACGTGATATATCACATTACAAAATGAAGAATAAAAATCATATGATCATCTCAATAGATACAGAGAAAGCATTCGATGAGATACAGCATCCATTTATGATAAAAACTCAAATGAGTAGAGAAGGAAAATACCTCAACATAATAAAGGCCACATATGACAAACCCAAAGCTAACATCATACTCAATGGTGAAAAACTGAAAGCTTCCCTCTAAGAACAGGAACAAGACAAGGATGTCCACTTTCGTCACTCTTATTTAACATAGTATTGGAAGTTCTGCACAGAGCAATTAGGCAAGAAATAAAAGGGATCCAAATTGGAAAAGAAGTAAAACTGTCATTGTTTGCAGATGACATAATATTAGGTATAGAAAACCCTAAAGAGTCCACCAAAAAAGCTATTAGAAATAATAAAGGAATACAGAAAAGTTGCAGGGTACAAAATCAACATTCAAAAATCAGTTGCGTTTCTCTACATGAAGAACAAACTAGCAGAAAGAGAAATCAAGAATACAATCCCATTTACAATTGCAACAAAAAGAATAAAATATCTAGGAATAAACTTAACCAAAGAGGTGAAAGACCTGTACACTGAAAACTATAAAATATTGTTGAAAAAAACTGAAGACGACACAAAGAAAGTGCTCAGGAATTGGAAGAATTAACACAGTTAAAATAAAATGTCTATACTTCCTAAAGCAATCTACAGATTCCATGCAATCCCTATCAAAGTCCCAATGACATTCTTCACAGACATAGAACAAAGAATCCTAAAATTTATATGGAGCAACAACAAGTCCTGAATAGCCAAAGCAATCATGAGAAAAAAGAACAAAGCTGGAGGTATCACACTCACTGATTTTAACATATACTACAAAGCTATAGTAATCAAAACAGCATGATACTGGCACAAAAACAGACACACAGACCAATGGAACAGAATCGAGAGCCCAGAAATAAAACCACACACCTATGGACAGCTAATTTTTGACAAGGGAGCCAAGAACATACAACCGAGAAAGGAAAGTCGCTTCAATAAATGCTGTTGGGAAAACTGGACAGCTACATGCAAAAGAATGAAAGTAGACCACCATCTCACACCATACACAAAAATTAACTCAAAACGGATTAAAGACTTGAATGTAAGACCTGAAACCATAAAACTCCTAGAAGAAAACGTAGGCAGCACTCTTAGACATTGGTCTTAGCAGCATCTTTTCAAATACCATGTCTCAACAAGCAAGGGAAACAAAAGAAAAAACAAACAAATGAGACTACATCAAACTAAAAGCTTCTGCACAGCAAAGGAAATCATCAACAAAATGAAAAGACAACCCAACAACTGGGAGAAGATATTTGCAAACCATATATCTGATGAGGGCTTAATATTCAAAATATATAAAGAACTCATACATCTCAACAACAAAGAAACAATCCAATTAAAAGATGGGCAAAGGATCTGAACAGACATTCTTCCAAAGAAGATATACAGATGGCCAACAGGCACATGAAAAGATGTTCAACATCACTAGTTATTAGGGAAATACAAATCAAAACTACAATGAGATATCACCTTACACCTGTCAGAATGGCTATAATTAACAAGACAAGAAATAACAAGTGTTGGAGAGGATGTGGAGAAAAGGGAACTCTCATACACTGCTAGTGGGAATGCAAATTGGTGCAGCCACTATGGAAAAATGTATGGAGATTCCTCAAAAAATTAAGAATAGAACTACCATATGATCCAGCTATTCCACTGCTGGGTATTTATCCAAAGAACACAAAAACACGAATGCATGAGGATACATGCATCCCTATGTTCACTGCCGCATTATTCACAATAGCCAAAGACTTGGAAACAACCTAAGTGCCCATCAATGGATGAATGGATAAAGATGTGGTAAAAAAAAAAAAAAACACACACACACACACACGATGGAATACTACTCAGCCATAAAAAAGACGAAATCTTGGCATTTGCAACAATATGGATGGACCTTGAGGGCATTATGCTAAGCGAAATAAGACAGACGGAGAAAGCCAAATACCTTATGATTTCACTCATATGTGGAAGGTAAAAACAACAACAAAAACAAACAAACACATAAATATAGAGAATAGACTGGCAGTTATCAGAGGGGAAGGGGAAGGCAGGAGGGTGAAAGGGGTAAAAGGGCACATGTGTACGGTGATGCTAATTAGACATCGGTTGGTGAACATGATATAGTCTACAAAGAAATCAAAATATAATGATGTACACTTGAAATTTATATAGTGTTATAAACCAGTTACCTCAAGAAAAAAAAAGGAAAATTAAGATAAAATAAAAACCACAAAAATTAAAGCAAAAATTTTATGCATGTCATCATGATGTATATTTTTAAAGAAATTCTAACAGACTTTCACATTGTAATCCATATTAGTTCATGGCCCAGTAAGTTAAGTACCTATACCTCAGACATGCCTATGCTTCATATATTTGGTTTAAAAAGCACAGTGTAAATCTAGTCTCAAATTGTGGTTCTGCTTGATCTAATATTAAAATTACTTAGTTTTCACTTGGTATATAACTGTTAGTGACAAAAGTTGCTTTTGGACCTTGCTGGGTAAGTAAGACAAATTTAATGAAAGTTTTGCTGCCCATAGTTAATTTGCAAAACAATCCACATGCCAATAATTAAGAATTGACTGCAAGTACATTTACGTCAGGGCAAGTGTAGAAAGAAAAAAGATCTAGGAGTTACAATGAATAGGAACTTAATAAAAAATTTTATGTGGCATTTAAGACCACTGTGTTTCAAGGATAACACTGATTGTCATATGCCCCATTATTTTATGTGTTGTAAAAGAAAACAAATTGCCAATAAAACTATGGCATGCCATCGATTATGTCACACTTCCCAACTTCAGATACTTTTAAATGTGAAAAATGTGCATAACAGACTCAACAAAGTAAGTATAAAAGCAAGTGCAAGAACCAGGATTATATGCTTTAAAACACTGTTTTCAAACTGTAAAGAACTGTATTTTTTCACCAAATGAAAAATTATGAGAAACATCAATAAATAAAAGAGATGAATATAGAATCACTCTAGTTGGGGGGGGTGAGTGGGCAGAACTCTCTACCACTGCATTTAGATTTACTCTCACTTCATCAACTCCCTGAGATACCTGAGGTACCCCCACAGAACAGATTTGAAAACAATCGCCTCTGATAAGACTATCGATTTTCAAAGATATGAAGAAATGTTACGTAAGTATGGATGTGTATTTAATCTACATTACTAATGGAAAATGGGGAATTACTTAAGTAATTTTCTGAATGTAAACTTTGAGTTTTGATGACTAGTCTAAATTTAGCCACAGGATACAGCTAATAGCAACATCCAACCATTTCGGTCAGTTCCATTAAAAATTCAAGTCTATCACTTATATGCTTTGTCTTCATAATTCGAAATAAATTTGTACTGAAATGGCCAGTTATTCCAATGTTAAGTTGAACCGGCCATAATCTGTATTGCTATGGTTAACAGAAAAGGTTATAAGACATTTGCTTATACATATACTCTACTGTTTTGGTATTTTAACGTGAGGCATGTTTTTTGCATTTTAATTTCAGTCTCCGGTTTCCCTTTTTAGAAGACAACTGAATAGTTCCACAATATTTTTGGTTTAAATAATATTTAACCCCTGTTAAATTATGGTTTATACTGATACCTAACTATGATCCTGAAGTTGAATTTTCTATACAAACAAAAATGGATGTTCTGAGAAAGGCATACCATTAACATAAGGAAGCCAGTGATTTTACTTACTCTCCTCTCCACAGACACATACTCCATAATTTAAAACCAGATACTTGTGAGAAAGCTGGCTCATCATGCTTGCTGCTTCAAAGAAAGACTAAGGAAAAGAAAAACATATAAAAAAATGCAAAATAATTATTGTTTGTAAGTATTCATAGTTCAGACAGACTCTCTCTGCACTAAGAGAAATGCACTTTCTCATATTCTCAGCAGGACTACAGATAAAGGTACAATGTGCTTTGGTCCCCTTATAGGGACTTGCAGCTGCAATCAACCTTGATGCTAGAGTTCATTCTGAGGAAACTCCTGAGTAAGCCTGGAATAAGGAGATAGCAATGAAAAGAGAACAGTGGCACAGGGCAACATGAATAATCCAAGATAAACAGGCTTAGACCCAGAGCACCTAGAGCAGAGAACAGAGGCACAAACAGAGGTAGACACCAGAGATAGTGATAAGGGATTGAAGTAAATGGACGGGAGCTTCAATAACTTCCTAAAGAATTAAGAACAATGTCTATGTGGATAAAACGTCATGACAACTATGTTGGGAGACTGGCATGGTATTAACGTCACTCTAAGTCAACTAAACTTTGACTAGAACTTCTGGGTATGGTTCTTGAGGATCACAATCACCAACACTGTGGTGTCATGGATTAAAACAACTCTTCAGCTTGTATGTTTCACAACATCTTCTACTAACATCCTTTAAGACATTTTAAGTATCATAAATGTCTGTCATGTCATGTTTGGTGATGTCTTGCTATGCCAAAGACTCTGGCAACTGGTAGCTGGGTTTCTGTTGGCTAGCATCTCTGGATGATGTCCAGAGGCATCCATATTTTACCCAGAGTGTTCCTTGGTATGGGGCCTTTCAATCTTTTTTTCTTTTAAATAGACAAAATTGTGGAGGAAATCTGTGGAACCCATAAAGGTCTGAGGAGCCAAGTTTGAAAATCACTGCCTTAGTATACACAGAGATGTAATAACACTCACAACACAATAAAAAAAAAGTCGTTAGTTTGGAAATAAGTTACTATAAAAAATTTTTATAATTTTCTATAGCCCTACCAGAATGCATCCTTAGAAAGGTCCTTGATACATATACTTCTAAAAATCACAATTTTGTGGGGCCAGCCCAGTGGTGCAGGGGTTTAGGTCGCGCTTTGGCAGCCTGGGGTTCGTGGGTTTGGATACCGGGCACCGGACGATGCACTGCTTGTCAGCCATGCTGTGGTGGCGTCCCATATAAAGTAGAGGAAGATGGGCATGATGTTAGCCCAGGGCCAGTCTTCCTCAGCAAAAAAGAGGAGGATTGGCAATGGATGTTAGCTCAGGGCTGGTCTTCCTCACACACAAAAAAATGATAAAATAAAAATTACAATTTTGAAAAGCTGCATGCATGAATGTGTTGTGTGCACATGAGAGTACATCTTTAAATATCATAAACTACACAAAGAACATACACACCTCTGAGTAGTTTCTATGTGATTTATCCAGAACTTTTAAAAGAACTTCTGTTTCATGCAGTTGACCATAGTCTCCTACTTCTCTTCTTACACCTTTAAAAATTTTTGTAAAAGTGCCTTGGCCAAGGCTTTCATTCTTAAAAAAAAAAAAAAGAAAGAAAAGAATAGTAAAGATGGAGAAAAATGAGACAATTAGGAAATAAGTTCAATGACAAAGAGTTAAAAAAAATTCATGAGCAAATATTTCCCCAACAAACTAAACCCAGATTTGATACTCCAAGTTAATTATATTCTGCTTTCTTGCACAGTAATAAAAGACAGAAAACAAGGATTAATGAATAAAATGTATTTTGGTTCCACCTTGTTCTTAAACTCCCTGAATTAGCTATAATTATCACTTTTTTATAGTGTCAGTGTTTATCTGCATTTATTTACATTGAATCTTTTTGTTTGCCTTTCCTAATAGTGCAGTAGAAAGGCAATACAGTATGGTCTGTGGAGGCAAAGTGTCTGATTTGTTCCTTATTACCACTTACTAGTTGAGCTACCTTGTACAGGCTATTTAATCTCTCTGGGCTGCAGTTGTCTTGGTTTCTTCAACTGAGGAATGGGGATAATAACTATTTCTCTACAGGATTGTTATGAACAACCAATGAATAAATACATGAAAGTATAGTACAGTCCATGACACATAGTAAATGCCCAATTACTATTACTAGTATTTCTTGCATATCCTTACAAAATAATCGTTGAAAGCCTGAAGTCTGAAGGAGGGCTGCCTGTGTTCCAATTATAGCTCTACTATTATTAGTTTTGTAATGTTAGGTTACTTGGTAACTCTTGGCTTCCTGTTATTTACATGAGGATTCATGTCTTTACAATTCTAGACAATTCTATCCATTGTCTCTTTATAGAATTCAGACATCAGTTGGTCCTTCTCATTCTATTCTCCATGTCCCTTAATCTCTTTCATAATTTCCATTTCTTTTTCCTCATTTGTTGCATCTGAATAATTTTCAGGTCTATCTTCCAATTCACTAATTCTCTATTCAACTACAAGTAATCTGCTAACTTGTCCATTTTGTTTTAATGTCAATGAGTGTATTTTTTCATTTCTATACTTTTTTCCCCAAATCTCTTTGGTCTTGTTTGATAATGTCTTGTCTTTTATTCCCCCATGTTTTCAACTCCTTTTTATATCTTTAAATATACATATATGTATTTTATAATCTCTATCTGAAAAGTCTGTTCATATGAAGTTCCTGGAGATCTAATTTTGATTTGTGTTAGTCTGCTGACTCCTGCTTAATCGTGGATTATCTCCCTGTATGTCTTAAAATTTCTGATGAAAAGCTAATGTTTGAAGTTGTTTTATCATCTGTGGGAATCCTGGGTGACCTAGGTTAAGAGTATGTTCTTCCAAAAAGATTTTGTATTTGCTTCTGCCAAGAACCACAGGGTAATACTAGGGGAATACCACTTTTTATTCTAATTTATTAGCTTAGGTCTTCTCTGACCATGCAGGTCATATAAAGAAATCCAAACTCAAAAGCTTATGATCACAAATTGTCAGGAGATAATTTTTTTCCTAAGAGCCCAACTAAAACAGACAACACTCCTTTTCTTCTCCTTTTGCTAGGGGGTAAATTTTTCACAATCTATATATTGTTTTACTGAGGATGCATTTGCTTGAGGGTCCCAGCTTTATTCAGAGATGGTCTCACTTTTAATATCTGGTCTTGTGTAGGCCTTAAGACTTCACTGTTCTTTGTATTGCTTTTAGATCTTAATCCCCTTCACTAATGAGACTAACCCTGACCGCCCAACATCATCCTGCAGCCAAAATATCAGCTCTTATGTACAACTTTGTTTTCAGTTCCTTCTTTATTTTTAATGCCTTGAATTTCCCTTACTTTCTTGAGAACTTGAGAATTAAGATACAGGTCTTTTATAGAAGATTTCTAATTTTTAATTTAAGATTTATAAAGAGATATTTTTAAATTCCTGAAAAGAGAATACAATTCCATTCTTGTAATTAATTTCACTCATTTCTAACTCTAGTTCTGTACATTTTTATAAGAAATAGAAATATTTAAAAACGGCAATAAAATTTTTATAATATAGGCTATAATAAAATAGTTCCAAATGTCACATGAATGTAACGTGTGGTAGAAAATGAAGAAAACAGTTGTTGTTTTAAAAGGACAAAAAAGACAATAATCAGCACCTAATGACTTACAAATATCAAATCTTCATTTCTGATTTTGTGAAACACCATTTGGTTCACATTATTATGCCTCTGTAATGTTGGTGAGGTTGGTACATCAGAAACACCATTGGTTCTGAAGACTAGAAGGTTTGATTTATCTTAAAAAAAAAAAAGAAACAATGAAAAAGTATAATCAAAACACACTGAGGATAGAATATGCTCAAAGGAGTAAAATAAAATGTGTTCTATATTTAAGAAATGCTTAACAACTTCTTTTTTTTTTTTTGTGGGGAAGACCAGCCCTGAGCTAACATCCGTCGCCAATCCTCCCCTTTTTGCTGAGGAAGACTGGCCCTGGGCTAACATCCGTGCCCATCTTCCTCCACTTTATATGGGACGCCGCCACGGCATGGCTGACAGGCAGTGCGTCGGCGGGCACCCGGGATCCGAACTCGCAAACCCCGGGCTGCCAAGCGCGGACTAAACCGCTGCGCCACCAGGCGGCCCCTTAACAACTTCTTATGTTCATTTTTTCCATAGAAAAATTTTGTGTGTTTGTGTGTGTGTGTGAGGAAGACTAGCCCTGGGCTAACATCTGTTGCCAATTCTCCTCTTTTTGCTGAGGAAGATTGGGCCAGGGCTAACATCTGTTAATTAAAAGGATGTTAATTAAATAAGTGACTGATTTATACCAATTATTATTTCTTAAATGCTATTTATTTTTTTTGCTGAGCAAGATTCTCACTGAGCTAACATCTATTGCCAATCTTCCTCGTTTTGCTTGAGGAAGACTCGCCCTGAGCTAACATCCATACCAATCTTCCTCTATTTTGCATATGGGTTGCCGCCACAGGATGGCCACTGATGAGTGGTTTAGGTCCACACCTGGGAACTGAACCTGGGCCGCTGAAGCGGAGTGTGCTGAACTTAACCACTAGGCTACGGGGCCAGCCCCCAAATGCCATTTTAGAATTATGGAACTTCAAGTCACTTCTAGACAACCCAAACCAAACTGAACAATCCTATTTGAGGATGCTAGTACAACAGAATGAGACAAAATTAATTTGTTTTTGGAGCTGCTTCTTTCATATTTTTTTTGAAATCAATATACTAAAGACTCCTCCCACCATATTCACAATCCATGACCAATATTTTAAAAATAACTAGAAAATTATTTTACCTTTTGGCTTTGGGGGACAGCATTTAGTAAACTGGAAAATTATACTGTCTGAGCGAACAGTTTCCATTTGATAGCAATTCAAAAGATCTTTAAGATTACTGAAGTTCTTCTTAGCCCCACTGAGGTTGTATTCTCCAGTCTCATTTTTTGTAATCAGACAGTGCTTATATTCAATGACATTTTCTCGCTATATAAGTTTAATTATAAAAAGAGGGAGGGAAAAAAACCACAATGGACATCATAGTGATTATTGTGACAAAAAGGATATCACAAAAAGAACCAACAGAACATTTAGACATTTGAACCATGAATCTTACTGTAGTACTGGTATAGGGTGATAGAGGTGCTTGGTTCTTCAAAAAAAGGCATCTAATTAAAATTGCATAGACTACAGAAATGACTTAAGAATTGATCTTACTCAAAAGCAAGTAAGAAAGCCATGATAATTAACAACAACAATAATACCATCCTAAACAGCTTTCCATCATTTACAAGATAAAGTCTAAAATTAATTTAGCACATAAGGCCTTCCATGAGCTGGCTTCTGCCTCCATCTCCAACCTCAACTCCTGCTACTCCCAACATACATCCTATGTTCTAGCTATGTTAAGTGATTTTAAAATTTTCAAGCAAATGCCATGCTGTTTCATGTCTTGATAACTTGTACATGATATCTCTCCACTTACGAATGTACATCCTCTCCTTCTGAACAGTGTTCATTTCTTAAAACTCAGTTAACATACTACCTTTTCTGTGAGGTCCTCCTTAACAACTCTCATTCCATTCCATAAGCAAAGGTGATTACACATTCCACTGTGCCACTCTTGTATTTGTATAATTATCTCTAATATGACAATTATAATATTTTTCAATTTTTCAATGTTTGTTTTATGTGCTGTACTATGAACTTGTTCATTCATCTATTTTTCTTGTGTGTGTATGTGAGGAAGACTAGCGCGGAGCTAATATCCATTGCCAATCCTCCTCTTTTTTGCTGAGGAAGACTGGCACTGGGCTAACATCCGTGCCCATCTTCCTCTACTTTACATGGGATGCTGCCACAGCATGGCTTGACAAGCGGTATGTCTGTGCGTGCCCAGGATCCAAACCTGCGAACCCGGGCCACTGAGTGGAGTGCGCCAACTTAACCGCTACGCCACCGGGGTGGCCTGCTCATTCATCTATTTTTTGAGCTGCTTCTTATAACCTTATTCAACCTACTAGAACCATTCATATAAAATCAACTAAATACCTCAAGTCCTTCCTACTCCAAAAGATCTTTCTTAATAATTATAACCCTTTCTGTTATTGTCTATATTTGCCTATACTGGATAATTACAATGCTCTATTTAGGTTTTGGGGGGGTATACTTTGTATTAGACTTAGTATTATAATATTTAGTATTATTTTTGCTTTTCCAAAAGACAAATTTCTTGAAGCAGGGCTATATCACAAACTCCCTAATACATAGCCCTCATATTAGGCTAGGCAAATACAGTAAACACAAAAAAAACCACATTTTGATTTGATAATTGAATATAATGGACTGTTATATATTATAGTAAGAAGACACTGTGAAATTAGGATAGATTATCGGTATTTTACAATGCTAAAGTCAAGGAGTAACCTACCTTCTGTATTTATGGACAGTTAATCCACTCTACATATGCTAAATATAAGACTGATGCATTTTATAAAAATTAAAATAATTGAATAACAAAATCCTTACTTTCTCTACTTTTAAAAAGTATGTCAAATTTTGGAAGAGGCTATAAAGTTTCTCAACATTATCATGAAACCACCTTATAAAGTGATAGCATCTTTTTAGATAATTTTGGATATTAAACAATCTTAGATGAGATCCAAAATGATCTGTATTAGTGAGGTTTCATTGTAGTTTTATGCTTAAATCACACATTGTAGATCGTTATTCTTCAATAACTAGTGGCTGGAAAACCACTAGTTAAAAGTGCTATAGTGTTTGTTTCTTCGCTATTCTCCTATCTCACTCTAATCTTGTAATCATTACTCATAAAAGGAAAGTTTGCTTCTGATTTACTTTGTTCTACTTGTTTTGGTAAAGATTTCCATTTTTGTGAAAAAAGGAACTTCAAGAGCCTTGAAATCTGACAGACTGGTAACACTCAAACATCAAAAAATAAAATAAAATAAAAAGAAAGACATTACAAATCGTGTTATATTTTCACGTAAACCCTAGGAATTATATCTTGTTTATTTATGAAGAATCCCTGAGGTAAATTAAGCATTATTATGCTAGGTATCATTTCCAGAGCTACAATTCTAAGCATTAAAAAGGAAATATGATATATAAATATAACGGGGAAGTTATATGGACTAAATAAAGCTGTTATCATTAATTATTTGACATACTAACCTCAACAGCAAAAGTCAGAAAATATTTATTAAAGTCCTTAGGACTGCATCGAAGTACATAGAGTCCAGTCTGATTACCTGCTTTCTTCAGCTTGCTGATGGCAAAATCCATTCTAAAGGTAAAGAAGTAATTTGAATGATAATGTGTCAAGCACCATGACATTATGACCAAATGTCATCCAGAAGATCAAAGTCAAATCTAAAACATTCAGAATTTTTATAAGTCTCCTCTACTTTACGTGTTTATCAATAATCTTGCAAAGAAAAATTTTAAGGTACCAAGCTATTTTGCAATAAGTTCAAACCAATTCAAGGGACAATTATATTGCTTTAAAAACAAATAAAAAGAATTATAAGGCATACAAAATCACAAAAAATAATTCATTTGAATGTTCTGCCTTCTGATTACAAATTTAGTGTTTAAAAAAATACTCTCATAAAATTTCATTTAACTATGTGAACAATATATCATAAAACACTTATGTCTCTTCTACCATAGCAATAACTAATATAAAAATTTATGTGCATTATTTTAATATTTACTGTAATACCAAAGTCTAGTAGAAGACTCATGGCAAGTAACAAAGACTACTGATTTTTAAAATTTGCTATGTTTTACTGAAGCTGCACATCTTGAAAGAAAAGTCAAAATGTAATCTACATGAAAGCAGGAATCATCTCTGTTTCACTTATCACCATATTTCTCATATATAAACCAGTGCCTGGCACATATTAGGTACTCGGTAAATGTTCAATAAATAAATGAAACAATGCTTAAAGGGATGGATGGATAATGAATGAACGAATGGTAGAATTTTTTAAAATATGAATATGTAATCGTATTAGAATGCTCAAGTAGTGCAACTTTTTCATAACAACCATACTTATTATTAAATAGACGTTAGGTATAGACTGAATCAAGTCTTAAATATCAGTCAGGATATGTTTTCTCAAACATTTAATTAAGGGTAGGTTAAGGTCAAGAAACATGCTCAAAATCCCAGATTGTTTCTTCTGCTCAAGTCCTTCAAACCTGGTACCAATCATAAAGCACAACCTAGCTGAGAAATAACAAGGACTGGAGCTAAACATATATTGTGCTAGACAGCTGGCTTTATCCAGTATTAAAGGTCTACAACTGCATGGCTCAATACGGTAGCTAGTAGCGAGATGTAGCTATTTAAATGTAAAGTTTATTAAAATTAAATTAAAAATTCAGTTCCTCAGTTCCACTAGCCACATTTCAGTGAATGAATGTTATATATATTCCCTCATGCCTGTAGTGAATGTTTGAATAAGTCTTTTTTTGTGTGTGTGTGAGGAAGACCAGCCCTGAGCTAACATCCGTCGCCAATCCTCCTCTTTTTTGCTGACGAAGACTGGCCCTGGGCTAACATCTGTGCCCGTCTTTCCTCTACTTTATATGGGATGCTGCCACGGTGTGGCTGACGAGCAGTGCATCGGCGGGCGCCCGGGATCTGAACCTGCGAACCCCAGGCTGCCAAGCACGGACTAAATCGCTGTGCCACCGGGAGGCCCCTTGAATAAGTCTTAAATGAAGATGGTTCATATAATCTAATACAGTGGCTAGTGGCCACTGTATTAAACAGCACAGATATAGAACATTTTCATTTTCATCACTGCAGAAAGTACTGCACAACACTAGTCTAGAAATATGTACATCATATACCTCTTGTGTTTGAAGCTTTCAGTAAAAGGAGTTGGATCACCAAAAATAACGATGATTATCAAATTTTGCATTGTGGCTCTTCTGCAGTATTTCAAAATTAAGGAAACATCAATTGGAGGTTTCTTAAATTAACCACCAAGAACTAATTAAATACACCTAGGCAACTAAATGTCAAAGTTATACAAGTTAGAAGTATTGTAGATGGGGATACAGATGGCAAATTACAACCTAAATAATTCTAATTATTGTGGTCTGATTTCAAATAGACTTTTGTTAAAAAAAAAAACTTCAGTCAAATTAATATTTTTTCTAAACTCTTAAATCTATGTATATCACTCTGTTGTGTAAAATCTTTTTTTGTAAATATCTCATTTACTTTTTTTAAAATTTACTGTGAATGTCTGTATTACTCACGAAATTGGGCCATGACATTTGCTTTGTATATTTTCAAGCACCATTGGAGGTGCTACTTCTTTACAGAGGTAATGATGTGCATCTGCAGTTAATCTATAATATCCATCAATTAATGACACAAAAGACAAAGCTTCTCTCAATGAGCTAAGTTCAATTTCCTAAGTGGAGAAAAGAAAAAAATAATAGTAAGTATTACTTAAAAAGTCAGCTACATGCTGCATATTGAAAATTCTCTTCACTCCATGTTGTTTTCTTCTAAATTGCTCAAATGTCTTTTATGGCTCTCAATTACCCAATCTGAATTACAAATTCTTGTGCCTGATATTCAAGACCCTCTCGAATGTGGGCTTACCATGCCCTTCTAGTATAGTTCATTCTACATTCATAATATTAGTGTATTTTCCAATACCCCTATTAGACAAACGTGCCAGTCATCTCAAGTAGAAATTTATTTAATCTGACATAAAAGTTGGTATTAATTAGAAATAATGAGCATTTATTTTTACATATCAAGTATGCACTGCTAAGGTTAAAGTACTCATGCTATAAACTAAAAGGTACAGAGTATAAACTAAAATCATATATAGCCATGCTATGATTGTTTCATATATACATATGTGAATATATAATCAGCCTAAAATGCAGCATCTTATTTATGAGGACAATACCAAAGCAACTTCTCCTAAAATCAGGAATAAGATAAGAAAGCCCACTATTTAATATTGACTGTATATAGCTAATATAATTAGGTCATAGAAAGCAAATATAAATATAGAAATAGGAAACAAGGAAGTACAACTATTTCTATTTGGAGATTATATTGTATACTTGGGGAAGCCAAAAGAAAACAACTATAAAACTACTACAGTAGTAAGATAATTCATTAAGATAGCAGGATATAGAAATCAATAGCTTTTCACAAATATAAAAAATAGTCAATTAGATATTATGAAAAAAAAGATAGCCCTATTTATAACAGCAACAAAAAAAATGTAATATCTAGGATTAAATTTAACCAAAAAAGGTACAAAATCATTTTTAGAAAAACTTCAAGATGCTCTTATAAGATGCATCTTTTTATTTGAATATATAGAAGATTTACCACATTCTTGGATAGGAAAATTCAATATCATACTGACATAAAAATCCTGCCTAATTTTCAAATGTCACAATCCCAGTAAAAATACCAACAGGTACTGGAGGATATACCCAGAAAAACAAGGCAAATATGAGATTCAGAACACCAGGGATCCAACATAAGAGAGACAAGAAGATAATTCCTAGGATGATAAGACAAGGGATGCTCAAGTATTAGAGCTGTGCATGGCCCAGAGAGCTTCCATGTAGATTATATAGTAAGACTCAGTGATCAAGGAGGAATTTTTCCAGGAAAGAAATAGAAGTGATATAATACCTGACAGTCTGATTATGTGAAATACTATATTGACAAGCAAGCTACTTTTATAGAGTTCTTGTAGGGAATGGAAAGACATACAAAGGAAAGATACATACAAAGGAAAAAAAGTTAAAGGAATGATTAACTCCCAGAAAAACAAAAAATTGTACAAGAATGGAAATGTGATCACAGTATACTACTTGGCTCAGCAATGAACAATATTTAGTCATAATAGGAACACAGAATATGGACTTATGCCAAAAATTATAATAAGGAGATAAGTATGTGATCTACTTGAACTATAGAAGGTATTTAGCTAACACAATTAGGCCATAAAAATAGGTACTAAAAAGATATCATAAACACTGTTAGAAGACTCAGAGAATTGCAAATCTATACAACAAAGGATTAATACCCAATATATGTTGATTTAAAAAAGCTATAAATCAATTAAAAATAGAAAAGAAAGTAGTCAAAAGATATGAGAAGGCAATCCAGAGAAGAAGAATACAAACAACTGGTCTACAAACACATAAGGAATTGCTCAATTTCAGGTTTTAATTAAGGAAATGCAATGTAACAATAGGACAGTAATTTTTGTCTATCAGTTTGGCAAAAAATTAAAAGACTGATAACATCCAAAGATGCTGCAGTGAACAAAAGGGGGTGCAGATATCTCTTTAAGAGCGTGACTTTGTTTCCTTCGGATATACCCTGAAGTGGAATTGTGAGATCAAGATGCTCAATTTTATGTGAAGTGTATTTTACCATATTTTTTTAAAAAAGATAAAGATAGAAAGAAAAAAATGCCAGACTAAAGAGTAAGAGGATAGTAAAAAAATAAAGTGTAACTAACATAGACCAGGAAAATGAATAAGCAAAAATTAATTACTTTCCTACATCCAGCAATAATTTGTTAGAAAAATACATTGAGAAAAAGTTCTTAATCCTAAGTAACAGAAAAAGCATAATATATCATGAATGAAATTCAGCAAGAAACATGATGTATCAATATGAATAAAACTATCAAAAGTTACTGAAAAACATAAAATAATACTTGGATACAGAGAGAAATATAATGCATCTCTTAAATAGAAAATGTAATATGGTAAAGAAATGTCATTTCTTCCCAAATTAATCTTTAGAGCAATTCCAACAAAATGTCAATGGTAATATTTTAAGGAGCTTTAGGAATACTCAACAAAAAAGGTAATATCACAGTTAAGAGCTTAGGTTATCAAATCACATATTTGGGTTTACATAGGCTCTATCACTTAACTAATACTGTGACCTTGGTAAGTTACTTGACCTCTCTGTACCGCATACTTAAAATAAAGCCAAGAAGTCCAAATATCCTCCTATAAAGAAGTTCTTTATGTGACTACAGGATGTTCACATCAGCATCAATAAACTCTTCTAGAAATATTTATTCTATAAATACCACACCTATAGAATAAATATTTATGTGTATTTACAGAACACACGTGTATTTGTGGTATTTATAGAATATTTCTTCTATAAATTCCACATTGGGATTGATAGTTATTAATTATCCTTTCATTGATCCATGAAATACTAATCAAGCTCTTTCTACACTAGGCCCTGGAGAGCCAGCCAGTGGCCTAGTGGGTTAAGTTTGGTGCTCCACTTTGGAGGCCCAGGTTCGGTCCTACACCACTTGTCTGTCAGTGACCACGCTGTGGTGGTGGCTCACGTACAAAAAGAGGAAGATTGGCAGCGGGTGTTAGCTCAGGGTGAATCTTCCTCAGTGAAAATAAATAAATAAACAAACTAGGCCCTGGAGCACTGTGCAAGGTGCAGAGAGTAAAAACACACAAAAAAATAAGATTCTTACCTTCAAGAAGCTCATAGTCTAGTTGGTAGTAGGTGCACACTATTTATCGTATTTTTTTTTTTTTTTTTTTTTGGTGAGGAAGACCAGCCCTGAGCTAACATCCATTGCTAATCCTCCTCTTTTTGCTGAGGAAGACTGGCCCTGGGCTAACATCTGTGCCCATCTTCCTCCACTTTTTATATGGGACGCTGCCACGGCATGGCTGACAGGCAGTGTGTCGGCGGGCGCCCGGGATCCGAACTTGCGAACCCCGGGCTGCCAAGCACGGACTAAACCGCTGCGCCACCGGGCTGGCCCCTATCGTATTTTTATATAAGAACAAGACAGTGCGCTGACTAAAATGAGTTACAAGTTGGTTATAATTTCGATAATATAACTCTGAAATGGCCAAATACGTAGGTCATACAGATACGAAATTTAAGAGCGAGTATAAAGGAATTCATTTCTTCCCTTTCAACTAAAATAAGTGATATTTCTGAAGCTATTTAAAGAAAGACAGGATTAATCTTTTAGAATCAATCATGTCTTACAGCTTAGGTAGGATTGACCTGGGATTGGTTTATATTTTGTATATAAATTCCAGATAGTAGTGCTCAGATTTCTTTTCTTCTTTAATTAGGCAGTATGACTGGCATTATGCACATCTCTATTGGTAAAAAAAGGTTATAGTCAGGAATGAGCACTACAGCAGGGAACAGCATGACCCAGAATGGGGGGAAAAAGTAACTGGTGCTTTGCTAATGATAAAAATGAGTGAAAAAATACACAATGTACAAGAAACTCTGTGGCAAGACAGTGTTGGCAGTGATAAAAAAAAGTTAAATGTAATCAAAAAGCTTACTAAATTGATATTTATGTTTAGAGCTATATTTAATAAGATAATCAAAATTCTTACAAGAAAATAACTTTGGTATTAAGATTGTGAGATACTTATTTAGCGAACTTACCAGAGTTTTACCATCTTGCTTATGGATAGTTACAACTCTGCTTTCATTTGACCCTTCTTGGTGTGCTTGCTTAATATTGACATCAATAATATCAGGAAAATCACAATATAACTGTAAATCCTGTAATTAAGAGCACTTGAAATTAAAAACAGGTAGAATTTATGGAGCCATTTTAAAACAAGACAAGGAGATAACATTCATTCCAAATTCTTTAAAATAAAAAAGTCTTGATAGCAATAAGATAAGCATTAAATGAGATTCTCTCCCCCAACAATCTAACCCCAAGACTACACTGTATCTTGCTTTGACTTAAAGATGAGAGCATTAAAGGATGCCAGGAGTCGAAAGTGTGCTATAGTACTCTTCAATCCAATCAACATTAGTAAGAACCATTGCCAGAAAATTGAAAGTTTAACTACCAAAGAATGAAGACAAAAAAGAAATAAATCTCTAATAACAATCTAAGAACACAGATATGAACAAACTTAAAACTTGTAATGCAAAGCCCAAAAAACTGAATTATTTAACAGGTATACATCATCATAAAAACAATTAAAATTAATCTTTTCCAATTAATTAAATTTTATGATTGTGTCTCCTATGATCAATAATAGTAAAAGAAAAAAAGGAGGCTAAACTACCTTAAAAATCACTTTTAATTTTCAAGTCTTTTCTGAAATTATAAGAACACCAGTACTAATTATTTTGTCATAAAAAATTAAATAAAAAACCATTTAAGAACAATAAGAAAAGAACTATAGATATCATCTTGATGACTTCACACTATTAAAAATGTCCACTTCTATCAATGGTAGAAGAAAAGTGAAAGACCATGTTTCAAATGAGTAAAATTACTTTGCTTCTATTGCCATTCTACTTAAATTAACAAAGAATGAGAACGTATCATTAAGGATTACCTGTTCTGTCAGTGTCTCACTTTCTTTATGTTTCCCTCTTGACCACTGAATTCCACCGTTTCCAGTTATTATAATGGTTGCAAAAATCTCCTCACCTGAAGGACCTCTTCCAGGTTCTTTTACTTCAAATTGCTCTGTGTAGAAGGCAGACTGAAGAGTTTCCAGATTTATAAGATACTTAAGTTTCAAGTTTCTGGCAGTGGCTTTGCAATGGCTGAATTGCTCAATAAATCTGCGAAATCTGTACCTTATTCGCTTCCTTGTCAAAATATGATAGTCTTGGATCTTTGCTCGAACACATTTTGGTAAGAATGTCTTATAGCTAGGGACAAAGAGCACACACAGAAAAGCAAAACAAATTGGAAGATAAATCTAAAACAAAATTAATAGAGAAGTTACCTCCTTTCTCCACGATAGGTAAGGGCTACAGCACAGTAGTCAAGTGGAGAAAGGTGACATGGCCACCACCTATACAGAATAAAACCTTAAGGTTTCATTTGATGATGAGAATACATATACAAATTCTCTCTAAATTACCATAAATGTTTAAAATAGGAGATGTTAATTTTCTTCCCCCAATGAAATGAAGACTTAGTCTCGTTAATAGTGGAGTCTCTAAAAATTTGTTTTCGCTGATTTGATCTTATATACCATATTTTTGGTACTGTGTTGCCAAATATTTCCTATGATGCTCTACACCAAAATTCTTCTGAATTCTGGAAATTGTTACATTTTGTTCGATGCTACTGTTCTTCATTATGCAAACATACTTCTTTTGTATACATTATTTTCTCAGGCCAGCTTTAATAACTCCTAACAATTCCTTTGCAATCAAAACAATTCCATTTGGAAATGTTCTGATTCTTTTGTACTTCCATCTCTACGTAAAAAATCCTAAAGAAGGTAGATAACTCACTTCCCTCCTGCTCAAACATCTGACAAACGAAGAACATTTTATTTCTGAACATACAACTATATTAAATTTCCATGCCTTCATCTATGCTAATCCTTCTTCCCATCACCCATCTCCTATCTGGTTAGCTTTTACTCATTCTACAAGTCTTAGCTCAAGCATCATGAAATCCAGGAAACCTTTCTGGACCTCTATGACTATGTTAGATGCTCCTCCCTTTGTCTGATAGCATTCTGTGCACCCCTCCGTAATACCACTTATCACACTATACTGCACTTGAGTATTTACAGCCAGTGCTGGAGAAGGCTCACGCTGAGAGTTTATTATTACGTTTTAAGGATTATTTTGAGCTGATTGTTAAACACCCATCATTAAAATTTAAGTTATATAAATTTACAAATAAATAAACTATATAAAATATAGGTAATAGGGGCTGGCCCTACGGCATAGTGGTTGAGTTCAGCGCACTCCAGTTGAGTGGCCTAGGTTTGTGGGTTTGGATCCTGGGCATAGACCTATACCACTTGTCAGCCATGCTGTGGTGGTGACCTACATACAAAATAGAGGAAGACTGGCACAGATGTTAGCTCAGGGCTAATCTTCCTCAGGCCCAAAAAGGAAGATCAGCAACACTTCCTCAGCAAAAAAAAAAAAATATATATATATATATAGGTAATAAATACTCAAAATGCATCCCTTCCTAATTATTTTATAGTTTTAATTTTATTTTACATTTTACTACTAACTATGCTTTTGATGTCACTTATGTTTATCACATATGAGTAGTGGAAAGGGTTTGCTATTGCTCATCTCTTCCCAATTCTGCATTTGGTGACATCAGGTTGATACCTCAAAATTGACCATGGAGAGAATATTTATATCATGGATATCAGCAAAGATCACAAACAAATCAGACCATTTTTTCCCCCCAAGAACTGATTGTTAAACATTCACCAGCATACCACTGCTTACTCCCTTCCCCACTCTACCCTAAGTCCCTTGAAGAACTCCCAGTTTTGTATTCAAGTAGCCAGAGTTGCTGGAGCAAGACAAGATAGATGGATTGCATTATAATAAATTCATAATCACCAATTTCAAATGGACTTTCATTACTACCATCACTTTTACGATATTTCTTTGTTCAACTGATTTTCCCAAGTCACACAACTACGTCAAACCTTCTTGAACTTCCTCAAACCTCCTACCTTTCTTCTGCCTCAAACTCAGCTACCTTCCTCCTCACTTGCAGCAGACTTCATCTCTTTCTCAGGGGAAAAATTGTTTTTAAAGTTTCTCTAAGCAGAACTCACTCAACATCCTGCTAACAAACCTACATACATCTGCACTCATTCTCTCTCCTCCTTCCCACCTATTACAATAAATAAGGTATAAACCTGCTAATTAAAGCCATTTCTTTGACATGTACTTACCTATACCCTCTCTCTTCCTAATATACATCTACCCTCTGGGGACTTTTACTCTATTTTTCCTCTTCTATCCACATATTTTAAAAATACTAACACTCTTCTCATCTTAAATGTAAAATCTCTTTATCCCATATCTCCCTCTAGCTACATCCTATCTGGCCTCTTTTTGAAAGTTTATTCAGCCAGTTCCATTTTCTTGCCTTCCATTTACTCCTCAACTGACTCCAATCTGGCTTCTGCTCCATCATTTCATAGAAATTGCTCTTGCCAAAATCAAGAAAACCTTTCATGTTGCTAAAACCAAATTATTTTACTTGTCATTTTTCAGTAGCATCCAACACTGTTGATCATTCCCTCCTTGAAACTCTCTCCCCTTAGCTTTCTTGATTTTATTCCTACTTCTTGGCTACTCTTTTTCAATTTTCTTTACAGGTTCATTCCCCTTTGCCTGGTGATTAAATGTTGGAGTTCCTTAAGACTTAATTATGGACCCTCCTCTCTTCTTATCTATACTCTCTTTCTCTCTAGATACTCTGTATGCAAATAACTCTAATAACTCTATCACTAGCCCTAACTTCTAAGCTCTAGACCCATATCTTCCATAGTCAAATCAACTACGTATTTAATTTGGATGCCTCAAAAGCTACTCAATGTGTTAAATCAAACTCATGAATCCCCCTAAAGTTCTCCCCTAAAAGATCCTCTTGAGCATTCCCTATCTGAGTACACAGCACTACAGTTCATCTACTTCTACAAGCTCCAGAAACCCAGGAATTATCCTTTATAGCATCTTTTCCCTCAACCCCCATTATTCAGTCCAACACCACATTCCCTTGATTTTACCTTCTAAATATTTCTCATTACCAACCCATTCAACAGCATCTCCTGGAGGAACTACTGCATTGGCCTTACTCTCTGGTCAATTCGCATTTCCATTTACTCTTATCACCTTCTGATTTGTTTTCTACACCCAGTCATGGGGATCTTTTAAGAACACAGATCTAATCATTTCACCCTTGCTTAATACCCTTGGATGGTTTCTTAGTGTTCTTAACCTTGTCAACATGGCTCTAAGGTTCTATATGGTCTAGTCCCTGCCTCATCTCCTACTAACTCTCTGAACTCTAGCCATACTGACTCTGTTCACTCTTCTTATGCTGTCTTCTGCTACAAGGCCTTTTCCATGAGTCTCTACTCTCCACCACTCACCTCTCTCCACTCAGTAAATTCTACTCATTTTTCAGATCTCAAAAGTCACACTCTGTTCTTTTTCATAGCAATTATATATTTGTAAGTAAACAAATATATAAAATTTAGTAAAAGTCTGGATAACATAGTAGAGCCTCAATAAGTTTAAAATAAACACTCAAAAGAAGATTTAAAAATACAATCAGAATGCAAATGTTTCCTACTTTAGGTACTTCTGTCAAAAACATGAGTTACCAAGAGCCTTACTAAATCTACAATGCAATTTACATAAACACCAATGGCTACTTGATTTAATAAAGCTTTGAAAACTTATCTGCAGATAAAAAGAGGAGTTTAAGATAACGACATAAAACAAGGCTTTCCACTTTGATGCTTAAAATGAAGGACCAGATATACGTCCTTTGGGAATACCATAGGAGGGTGCAGTTCTTGAATATGGTGAATTCACTTCAGTGTCATGCTATCAGAATCAGACTTGTTAGAAACACTAAAATTTTTCAAGAGACACCAAGTTGTTAACTCTTGAAGCATAAAAACATTGCCAATCCTCCTCTTTTTTGCTGAGGAAGACTGGCCCTGGGCTAACATCCGTGCCCATCTTCCTCTACTTTACATGGGACGCTGTCACAGCATGGGTTGACTAGCGGTGCATCTGTCTGGGCCTGGGATCAGAACCTACAAAACCCTGGGCCACCGAAGGAGCGTGCAAACTTAACCACTATGCCACCAGGCCAGCCCCCCGATCCTTTTCTTATATTGAGTTTTTAAAGAATTCTAAAAGGCTCTGAACTTGAGCCTTGCCCTAGAAACTATACTATTTTTTGTACCATAAAATGAAATCTGCATTTTATTATTACAATTGGAACAGGCTACTACAAACTTAGTATTTGTACATTTGTTTAGAAAGGGAGTCTAGTGATAGGAGGTATGTAGTTCAGTTGCTATGTAAATGGCCTTGGCCCTAGCCGAGTGTTTACAAATTCAGCAGTCTCCTTTAAACTCTTTCCATTCTCCAGTTCTCTTCTTCCCACCCTTTAGCAAACTGATTTTAAAGAGCAGATGAAGAATGAAAATGGAAAAATCTTATTCGTTTCCTTCACTTTCTGTACTCCAACACCTAAGCCACAATATTCATTTAGGAATTAGCATACAAAAGAGTAAGTATCTAATACATACCCATGCACAAAGAGATGCACAAACACATATATACAGGTGCATATGCACACAGAAGCATGGGCTCACAGACATAGACACACCTAACACACAGGCACAGACACACAGAGATGCACTTTATATGTATTTTTTTTTAAGTCTGGGAAAGAATATGTATTTAGTTTTACTAATCAAAGATCCATACCCTACTAGATATTTCTGGGAATAACACAGTTTATTTCATTCTGCCAAGAACTAATCATTCATCTGTTCTCCTGTCAATCCTGAATATTTTAACAGAGTATAGTTCCTTGATTACTTCTCAGAAATGAGCACTAAATGAGAATTCAGAAAACATCAGTGAGTTAAATCACATTAAGAAAGCAAGCAAGGCAGACATGTTTTGCTTCAGAACAGGCATAAATTATTTGTCTAATATTAAAATAGCATGGTCCAAGAGACAAAAGAAAAAACAGATAAACTAGACTACTTCAAAATTTAAATTCTTATGCTGCAAGTGATACTTTTAAGAAAGTGAAAAAATAACCCACCGAATGGGAAAAATATCTGAAAATCATATGTGTGATAACTTACATCTGGGGATTTGTATCCAGGATATATGAAGAACTCAATAATAAAAAATATTGAATTGTACACTTTAAATGGGTAAACTTTATGGTATGTGAATTTTATCTCAACAAAGCTGTTTTAAAATATCATGGAATCTTATAATGAATGTTTAATATCTATACAATTTTAAAAGTAAAATAAAGAAAAAAATGATGCAGAATTTTGCGGATACATTTATATCCTGGTTAAGAGAATCAGAGAAATACAATTACTAAATATTCACTGGGTTTAGGACACTAGACTAAATAATGTAGGAAGAAGAATAAATAGATGGCATGATTCCCGACTTCAAAGAAACCATAATCTACACAGCAAGATTGTGCCAAGACTTTGGACAATATCACGGTCTCCAAAGCAGAAGTGTTTCACCATAGCATAAGCCTGGAGATGGCTTCATATTTTTAAAATTCATCTTCAGTGGCTCAAAGCTTCTCTGTTCTTCAACTGTGTTCCCTTCAATTCCTTCAATTTCTATTAACAATATCTAAGATACTTCTCCCCTGACTCTGTTCTAGTATGGTCTCGCACATAGCAGGTACTCAATAAATAGCTGTCAAATGAAGGAATAAACGAACGAATGAATGACTGAGTTAATATACTAAGGGGTGTCTGCATTTTTTTCAAATTTTATTTTATTTTTTATTGAAGTACAATTGATATACAATATTATGTTAGTTTCAGGTACACAATATAGTGATTTGATACTTTTATACATTACAAAATGATCATCAAACTAAGTCTAGTTATCATCTGTCACCATACGTTATTACAGTATCATTGACTATATTCTCTATGCTGTACATTACATTTCTGTGACTTATTTACCTTATAACTGGAAGTTTTTACCTCGTGATCTCCTTCACCTATTTCACCCATCCCCTCATCACTCTCCTCTGTGACAACCACTAGTTTGTTTTCTGTACCAATGAGTCTGTTTTTGTTTTGTTATATTTGTTCATTTATTTTGTTTTTCAGATTCCACATATAAGTGAAATCATAAAATATTTTTCTTTCTCTGTCTGACTTATCTCACGTAGCCTAATACCCTCTAGGTCCATCCATGTTGTTGTAAATGGCAAGATTTCATTCTTTTTAATGGCTGAGTAATATTTCATTACACACACACCCCCACATCTTCTTTATCCATTCTGTCTGCATTTTAATAAAGACCATGGCCTTAGTGGAAAACAGAAAACAGAAATGTTTTTGTTTTTCCTTTGGACTTTGGAATCTTCTAGATTCCTCAGTGATCATACCCTATGGCCTACACTCTTAGGTTAAGACCTAAGAGACATCTGAAAACAAAAGAAGAATACTTAAAACCAAAGAGGGAAACACAGAAATTGATACACTGCAAATTGGGTATGTAACTGTTCTGACTGTTATGTGACTATGACTACATACATACATACTGTTATATACAAAATAAGAGTGACTGAAGCCAGTTATTGAGAGAAGGATTTCAAGGAATAAAGAGAGTTTTAAATAGATTCATGACATCCTCTAACTTTTAGTCTGGTAAGTATGTAATATGTAAAACACATGTTTAGTCTTCAAACTTAAAAAAAAATTAAAGCATTCTTATAATAGTCATATAGACCTTTAAAAAGACTAGAAGTTTTGCAGTTATTAAAGTTGGGCTGCGGAGTAGTGTTTCAAAAACCATTACTAGGCATGACTGTCAAAATTCAATGTGCAGAAGAATAATTTGAAGAATATGAGTGTGGATCACTTGTACAAGAATCTGCTGGATCAGTTATAAGATGAAGAAGGTCTGAGGATCTAATGTAAAATATGGTGACTATAATTGCTAACACTGTAATGTATAATTGAAATTTGCTAAGAAAGTAGAGCTTAAATGTTCTCACCAAAAAAAAAAAAAAAGATAAGTATGTAAGGTGCTGGATGCATTAATAAACTAGATAGGTGAAGCCTTTCACAGTGTATTCATAAATCAAACCACCATGATGTACACATTAAATATCTTACAATTTTATATGTCAATTAAACCTCATTAAAGCTGAAATTAAAAAAAAAGTCTTCCAGAGCACTTGTAAAAATTCATATTTCTGGGCCTCACCTCAGATTTACTGAATCCAAACTCTTGGGTTAGAGCCCAAGAATCTTCAATTTTAACAGGCTCCTCAGGAGATACTAATTCAAGTAAAATAAGGACCACTATATGATATTTTCTGTAGTACTCCAACTCTTTCAATAATTTTTTTTAGTTATAAGATAAATAAGTACTTGGGATGTAATGTACAATATGATGACTATAGTTAGCACTGTTGTATGATATATACAAAAGTTATTAAGAAAGTAGATCCCAAGAGTTCTCATCACAAGGGAAAAAATGCTTTTCCTTTCTCTTTTTTTTGTATCTATATGAGATGATAGATGTTAATTAAATTTATTGTGGTAATCATTTCACAATATATGTAAGTCAAATGATTATGATGTACACCTTAAATTTATACAATGTTGTATGTCAATTATATCTCAATAAAACTGGAAGAAAAAACAATTTAATTTATCCCACAAAGTATGCACTGTAGACAAGGAAGAAAAGTTACCCACATTACTTTTAATTATTATAAATTCAAAAAGTATGGGCAAATACAGAAAATACAAATAAATCATATAAAAATTCCACCAGCCAGCCTGGTAGTGTAGAGGTTAAGTTCACACGCTCAGCTTCAGTGGCCTGGGGTTTGCGGGTTCAGATCCCAGGTGCGGAGTGACACACCGCTTGTCAAGCCATGCTGTGGCAGCATCCCATATAAAGTAGAGGAAGATGAGCACAGATGTCAGCTCAGGGCCAATCTTCCTCAGCCAAAAAGAGGACTGGCAACGATGTTAGCTCAGGGCTAATCTTCCTCACAAAAGAAAAAACAAAAACACCTCCAACTGTTCACATTTATGTATATAGACTCCATAAGGAAATTACCTGATAGAGCTATAGATGGTCAGTGGGGTTTGATTCTTTTCTTTGGCTATTCTCATCATATCTAACACCGCCATCCCAAGACATTCTTCCTGTGTTTCATGAGTCACAGGTACTTTTATCCATCCGTGCAAAAAATCATGCCGCCACTAAAGGAAAAAAAAATTTAGAAGGAAATGCCTCATAAGTTTCACTATCACATTTTAATCTACTATCGTATTTTAACCTATATCCTAATTTCCAGAACATATACATTTAAAAAGAAATAAGAGGGGCCGGCCCAGTGGCGCAGTAGTTTAGTTCGCGCTTGGCAGCCCGGGGTTCGCAGGTTCACATCCCGGGTGCCTGTCGACGCACCACTTGTCAGCCATGCCGTGGTGGCGTCCCATATAAAAGTAGAGGAAGATGGGCATGGATGTTAGCCCAGGGCCAGTCTTCCTGCGCAAAAAAAGGGGAGGTTTAGCAACGGATGTTAGCTCAGGGCTGGTCTTCCTCACAAAAAATAAAATAAAATAAAAAAGAAGAAATCAACTCCTCTCTTAATTTTCAATCATTTTGCCATAAAGTTTTAGTAGAAGTTCTTTTGCAAATGGAAACTGATTTAAATTGGGTTTCCAATTATAGCATACATAGGACATCAACCTATTTCACCTCTTATATCTTTAAAATCTATCTTCGACATCAAAATTACCCTATTACAATAGATATTACTTAATTAAATACTTACTGAGTTCCAAATATGTTCAAAGCATTATACTAAGGACTGTGCTGGATACAAAGAAATATAAGATGTGGTCTCAGCCCTCAAGGAGACTAAAATCTAGTAAGAAAGCTAAATATGTAAACAAAAAATTATAATGCCAGATACTGTATAATAAGTGCCACACAAAAGATGCTTCGGGAACTTAAAGGAAGTTGAGAAAATATCCAGTTGGGGTAATCAGGGAAGTTTTAACAGAAAATTCAAAATTTCATGTATTCTTTGAAGATGAAGAAACTTTTGATGGACACAAAACAGGGTGAGGAAACAGAAGAAATGACAAAAACAAAGCACAAGCCATGTTCAGAGATGCAAACTAGTTTGGTTGGGGCAGACAATTTACATAAGAGAAGAGAGCAGATTAAAATTCGGAAAACTAAGTTGGGGTCAGACTGCAGGTGCACTTGAATGACTTGATCCTAGAAGCAATAGAGAACCATTTTCTGAAAGCATCAGTTTCTTAAAGCATCTTTTCTTAAAGCATCGTGCCTCTTTCATTGGTAGAAGTGGCAATGACAGAAGTACTTTAAGAAAATGAAGTGTATTCAGGGAGACTTTTTAAGAGGCTGCGGTAATGGTTCAGATATAAGATAAGGATCTGATGTAGGGAACAGAAGATACTAAGAGAGTCTGAAAAAATTGATAACTTTATAACTATATAAAGAAAGAGAAAAACCAGAAGTTCCAAGATTTCGATCTGGATGATTCAAGGATATGGATAAAACCAGATTGAACATGTAATGGGAGAAAGGAAAGGGTAGAATGTAAAAAGTACCAATAATCTAAAAATAATAGCAATTTTCTTTACAAAAGGTAAGAGCAATAATATTAGCTGAAATACCAATATTGAATCAAGGTTTTAAACTGGATAAGAGAAATACAAGGCCTTCTTCTATATTTTTATGTATGGATCTCCCTTCTTACAATGTGATAAGATCTCATGAAATTAAAGTTTTACATGAATCCTTTAAAAATAATTCTATTAAAAGAAATAAATATGCATTTAAAAATATATTTGTTAACTTTCTATTAACAAATTAGAAAATATTTTCATGTAAGAAAATAACCTATATTACTTAAAAGGCACAAACCATGAAATAACCAGTATTAACCAAAACAAAGGCCTGAAATGTTGGTAATACAAAATGAATTCAGGGAAGTAGTTAGATTTATTTTTGCTCAATTTCAAACACTTATTTCACCACACTTTTGAAAACAGGTAAGAAAGTTACTCTGATTAAGAAAGAGCTACAGGTAACTGATGGCTAGATAGATTCTTTCTAATAGCTTGATTTTGTTCCATATACTATATAGGACCAGAAGTTAATACATCCTATTCATGAGCATAGTCCATGAAACTCATGCCCAAAAGACAATAAATATATGAAAAATCAGTGAGAGCAATGCTAAGAACATAATCAACCAAATACCCATTAAAGGTACAAATGAAATAGAGTCCCAAATGCCAAAGCATTTTATTTTAAACTAGCCTTCCTTAAACATCACAATTTGTAACAATAAAAATTTCATTTAATGAAAACTGTAGAAAAGTAGTTTTTCCTCTGGGTAGCTGACATCATGTGAACCAAGAAATTTCATCTGGATTCAGCCAGAAGAAAAAGAAGAAAACAGTTATAGTCACAAAATCAGAAATGAACCAAAGAAAGAACATGGAGTAAATATCCATTTTTTTCTGAATATATATGAATTAAAGGTTGTTCACGTGGCAGCTGAGTAGCCATATTTGATGACATAAAGACAATCTTCAGAAGAAAATGAATTTAAAAGGGGCATCTCACTTTTGGCTTTATTTGCCTACACTTTTTCAAGTCTATCTTTCTGTGGTACTGTCATATGTACTTTAAAGATGGTTTAGCGCTGAACTATCATTTTATTTAAAAATGTCAACATATTCTTACACTCTGGTGATGTCACTGGTCAAATGTCCTTTATTTAGTCTACAGTATGCATATAGTCTAACCTGATATCAATACAATCTGAGAATAAGTTAATTACTACCTTATTTATTTTCTGGGCACAGATTTAGAGAAGTAGAAACATGAAAAATAGAAAATTGCAGGTGGTATGTCTAAACACAATTTAGGATTCTATTGTGAAGTTATTTTGCTGTTCTAGATAAGAAATCCCTCCTAGGAAGACAAAATTGGAAATCATCCATAATTTTTCCAGATCAAAAATATGAGATATCATAGTACTAATGCTAGGGTAAAGTAACTGAATGAATAGTTTAGGAAAATTTGCCTTACTATGGGACTTACCTAGCATGCCACCAAAATAAACCAGCTTTGCAGCACAGATGAAATAACATAATCATAAAAGCAGCAGAAAGTCATAACCTCATAGTATGCTATTATCAGAAGCTTGTCTCTTTCTTTTCTTTTCTTTTTCTTGGTGAGGAAGATTCACCCTGAGCTAACATCTGTGCCAATCTTCCTCTATTTGTATGTGGGTTGCAGCCACAGCATGGCCAATGAGTGGTGTAGGTCTGTGCCCAGGATCCAAAACTGCGAATCCAGGCCGCCAAAGTGGAGTGCGCTGAACTCAACCACCAGGCCTGGGGCCAGCCCTATCTCTTTCTTTTCTTAATAGCTACTGAAACAAAGGAAGCTGTATAAAAGTTGGTTGGTGGTCAAATGATTTTTGACAAGAGTGCCAAGACAATTTAATGGAGAAAGGACAGTCTTTTCAATAAATGGTGCTGGAAAAACTGAATATCCACAAGCACGCAAGTGAAGTTAGACCCTTACTTTATACCCTATATAAGAATTAACTCAAAATGGATCAAAGGCCTAAACATAAGAGCTACAACAACATAACTTATAAGAAAATAGGGAGAAAGCTCCATGATACCGGAGTTGGCAATTTCTTGGATATGACACCAAAAGCAAGTAACAAAAGAAAAAAGTAGAGAAACTGAACTACATCAAAATTAAAAACTTTTGTGCACCACAGGACACAATCAACGGAGTGAAAAGGCAACCTATGGAACAGGAGAAAATATTGGCAAATTGTATACCTGATAAGGAGTTAATATCCAGAATACATAAAGAACACTTACAACTCAACAACAAAAAAAAACCTGATTAAAAAATGGGCAAAGGACTTGAACACACATTTCTCCAAAGAAGATATACAAATGGCCAACAAGTTTATGAAAAATGCTCAACATTGCTAATCATTAGGGAAATGCAAATCAAAACCACAATGAGATACCACTTCACACCTATCAGAACAGGTATCCAAAAAATAAAGAAAGTAAAGGGCCAGCCCAGTGGTGTAGTGGTTAAGTTTGTGCTCCACTTTGGCAGCCCGGGGTTCGCGGGTTCGGATCCCGGATGCGGACCAATGCACCACTTGTCAAGCCATGCTGTGGCAGCATCCCATATAAAGTAGAGGAAGATGGGCACAGATGTTATCCCAGGGCCAATCTTTCCTAGCAAAAAGAGGGGGATTGGCAACAGACATTAGCTCAGGGCTAATCTTCCTAACACACACACACACAAAACCTAGGAAGTAAGTGTGTTGAGAATGTGGAGAAATTGGAATGTTCGTGCACTGCTGGTAGGAATATAAAATGGTGCAGTTCCTAGGGAAACAGTATGGCAGTTCCTCAAAAAAATAAAAAATAGAATTACCATATGATCCAATAATTCCACTTCTGGATATATATCCAAAGGAATTAAAAACAGGGTCTCTAAGAGATATTTGTACACCCATGATCATTGCAGCATTAATCATAAGAGCGAAAAAGTGGAAGCAACTCAAGTATCCGTCAACAGATGAATGGATAAACAAAATGTGGTAGATACAACGGAATATTACTCAGCTTTAAGAAGGAAGGAAATTCTGACACATACTACAACGTGGCTGAACCTTGAAGATGTTATGCTAAGAGAAATAAGCCAATCACAAAAAGCAAATACTGTATAATTCCATTTATATGAGGTAACTACAACAGGCATAGTCAGAGACAGAACGTAGAAAGGTAGGTGCCAGGGGCCAGGAGGAGGGAGAAATAAGGAATTTTTGTTTAATGGGTATGAAGTTTCAGTTTAGAAAAATGAAAAATCTTCTGAAGATAGATGGTGGTGATGGTTGCATAACAATGTGAATGTACTTAATTAATGCCACTGATCTGTCCACTTAAAAATGGTTAAAATGGTAAATTTTATTAAGTATATTTTTCCACAAGTTAAAAAATAAAGTTGGTTGCTCTCATACCCGAAAAGAAGTATTTTTCAATTTATTGCTCACAAACTTAACTAACCCTACTTAGACATCTTAGAAATGTGAGCCATGACGATCTGTGGGATTATTTCCTATGATATTAGCAAATCTGATTTAGAACTCCTTAATCTGACACCTTGGGAATACCAAGAGCATATCTTTATCCAAAAGCACTAATATCTTTTCTTTTCTTTCTTTAGTTTCTACTCCTCAGTCTAATAGCACATAAAAGCAAGTTATTTAATAACAAAACATTTCAATTACAGTTTACACCAAGGAAATAAGAAAGCACTACAAAATGTTCAAGTAGACCACAAAAATTTAACATAACAGCATTAATAAACAAATAACTGGAACACAGCTTTCAGACTAACATCCAGCCACCCTCCTATGAGGAGCTACACAAACTACTGTAGTTCAATTTTTATACAGTTACTACTTCCTTTACATATCACTATCCTCTATTTAAGTCTGAAATTGTTCAATAATTAAAAAAAAAAACTTCTCTAAAGAAATTTTACTGTCTCATATTCCAGCCACTTATATCTACATGAATCATGCTGTAAAACTCAGTCCAAACTTCATGAAATCCTTAAAATGATCTAAAGCACTAAGATAAAAAAAGAAGATTCAAAAGGGCCAATTCAAGGAGTCTTTATAAAATAGATTCTATTCTCCATAAACCTTGGGATTAAAAATTAGTGATAAAAAGACAATTTTGTTACCTCTCTGCAAATGCTATGCAAGACAGAACATCAATTTTCCCATATATGAAGCTTTTTCAGATTAAGAGCTACATTACGTAGCAAGATATTTATCATTCAACACATGTACCAGTAAGATAATATAATCATACCTGAGCAAAAAGGTAAGACATGACAAAGTCGTCAAGAAGAGGAGCTTCAGCACCTCGAGATACTCCATGCCGATAGGTTCTGTTGATGCCATTACAATACCAGTAAGGAAAGTAAAACCTACAAGACAATTAAAACATTCAGTCAGCCTCCAAATAGATCAAACATAAACATACTGTATATATAAAACCACTTCCAGCATACTGAAAGGTATTATCCCATTATCAGAAAACACAGCCAACAGTGTTTAAATACAATTTGGAGACAAAAGGAAGTCCGTATTAGACCATTACAATAATATATGCAGAAAATACAAAAAACATAAGTGTAAAATCAATATACTGCCTTCTTCTATGCAGAGAATGTAGAAGCAATAACAGGAAATAGAGAAATGTAGAAATAAAACATTAACAAAAATTTTTTTTAATGTTAATCCAGTTTTATCAGTAGAGGAATCTGAAAATGCTAATTTGGTGTGAAAAGAACTGCTTCTTCTTTTAAGAAATGGATGTTAAAAACTTGTCTTGAAAGAAACAAAAAATATTCTATATTGCTTTTTTTATTCACAGCTTTATTGAGATATAATTCACACACCTTAAAATTCACCCATTTAAAGTGTACAATTCCATGTTTTTTAGTATATTCAAAGCATTCCACAAACATCACCACAATCTAATTTTAGAACATTTTCATCTCTTCTAAAAGAAACGCCATACCCATTAGCAGTCACACCCAAATAACACCTATCTACTTCTCAGTCCTAAATTACCACTGGTCTTTCTATCTCTATAAATTTGCCTGTTCTGGACGTTTTATATAAATGGAATCATATAATATGTGGCCTTTTCTACCTTCTTTCACCTAGCATAATGTTTTCAAGGATCATCCATGTTATAGCATACATCAGTACTTCATTCCTTTTAATTGTCCAAATAATATTCCATTGTATGGATATACTACCTCTTGCTTATCCATTCATCACCTGACGGACATTTGGGTTGATTCCATCTTTTTGCTACCGTGAATAATGCTGCTATGAACAATCATATACAAGTATTTTGTGTGTGTGGATGTATGTTTTTATTTCTCTTCCATATACCCAGGAGTGGAATTGCTAGATCATATGGTAAAATTACGTTTATCTTTTTGAGGAACAAATTGTTTTCCAAAGTGGTTGCACTATTTTAAGTTTTACATTACAACAGCAACATATGAGCATCCCAGTAGTTCACATCCTTGCCATCACTCGGGTGGACAGTTTAGCTAAATTACTCCATGGTATTGTTGGCTTGGCATCCATTTTGTTTGGCTAAGAGGCCTGCAGTGACCTTAAATTGAAACTAGCCCCCTCATGCAAGTACATGCCCTAGATAGGAACCTGCAGAGTCACAAGCAAATGTAAATTTCTGATATGACTTCATTAATAGTTCTTGTGATCAACAGTCTCCCCAGCCTCCCAGTACCTAACTCTTATGTGCCCCTTCAATAAGACTCCCAAGTGGTTTAGTTTGAATTGACCAATCCGGCCTTTGCCCAGGAACCCCAAAGCACTCTAACCATGGACCCTAATAAAGGCATGTACCCCAGGTCCTGTCTACACTCTGCCTTGACTTCCCTCTGTGGCCCCTCGAGGAAGGCTGGGTACTTCCTCCAGGACCTGTGAGGACTTAACTTTTCTACTTCAATTCCTCTTGTGCTCTGTTATTGAACTGCAACTCACCATCCGCCATATTAAGTATATAGTATTAAGCTATACTTAATAAGTGTTAATTTGACAAATTCACAACAACTTGTTATTGTCCATCTTTATTACTTTTGCCATCCTAGTAGGTGAGTTCGTATCCCATTGTGGTTTTGATTTACATTTCTCTAATTAATAATGATGTTAGGCATCTTTTCATGTGCTTATTGGCCATTTGTATGTCTTGTTTAGAGAAATGTCTATTCAAATCCTTTGCTCATATTTTCATTGGGTTATTTGTCATTGTATTGTTGAGCTCTAAGAGTTCTTTATTCTGAATATAAGACTTTTATCAAGTATATGATTTACAAACACTTTCTTCCATTCTGTGGGTTGTCTTTTCACATTCTTGACAGTATCATTTAATGCACAAGCATATATTTTGATGAATCCCAATTTATCTATTTTTCTTTTGTCACTTGAGCTTTTGGTGCTATACTGAAGAAAACATTGCCTAATCTAAGTACATGAAGCTTTACTCCTATGTTTTCTTCTAAGAATTTTATAGTTTTAGCTCTTAGATTTAGGTCTATGATCCCTTTTAAGTTATTATTTTTGTATATAGTATAAGTTAGTGGTCTAACTTCATTATTTTACATGTGGATTTCTGGTTGTCCCAGCACCAACTGCTGAAAAGTCTATTCTTTCTTCATGAATTGTCTTGGCACCCTTGTAAAAATCAATCACCATAGCACCCCTATGTTCATCGCAGCATTATTCACAATAGCCAAGATGTGGAAGCAATCCAAGTGCCCATTGACTGATATATATACAACGGAATACTACTCAGCCATAAAAAAAGACAAAATCGTCCCATTTGCAACAATATGAATGGACTCTGAGGGTATTATGTTAAGTGAAATAAGCCAGATAGAGAAAGACAAACACTATATGATTTCACTCATATATGGAAGATAAACAAACACATGAACAAAGAGAACACATTAGTGGTTACCAGAGGAGAAGGGGGCTGGGGTGGGCATAATGGGTAAAGGGGCACATACCTATGGTGATGGACAAATAATAATGTACAACTGAAATTTCACAATGTTATGAACTATTATGACCTCAATAAAAAAAGTCAATCACTATAATATGAGGGATTATTTTTAGACTCTCAATTCTATTCCATTAATCTCTATATCTATCCTTAAGCCAGTACCACACTATCTTGATTACTATAGTTGTGGAGTAAATTTTGAAATTAGGAAGTATGAATCGTCCAACTTTGTTCTTTTTCAAGATTGTTTTGGCTATTCCAAGTCCTTTTGATTTTTATATGAATTTTATGATTACCTTGCCAATTTCTGCAATAGGGACAGCCAGGATTTCAGTAGAGATTGCACTGACTATCCAGATTAATTAAGAATATTAAGTCTTCTGATCCATAAACATGAGACATTTTTCCATCTATTTAGGTCTTTCTCTAACTTCTTTCAAGGATGTTTTATATTTCTCAGTGTGTAAGTTTTGTACTTCTTTTGTTAAGTTTATTTTTAAGTATTTTTTTTATGCTATTGTAAATGGAATTGTTTTCTTAACTTCAAATTTGATCGTTTGTTATTAGTGTATAGAAATACAAATGATTTTTGTATATTGATCTTCTATCCTGCAACCAGACTGAGTTCATTTATTAGTTCTAATAGTTTATTAATTCCTTAGGATTTCTGATATACAAGATCATATCATCTGTGAATAGTTTTACTTCTTTTCCAGTACAGATGCCTTTTATTTCTTTTCTTGCCTAATTTCCTTGGCTAGAATCTATGGTATAGAATCTAAGGTATAGATGCCTTTTACTTCTTTTCTCGCCTAATTTCCCCAGCTAAAATCTATACTATATAGAAGTGGTGAGAGCAGATATCTTTGTCTTTTTTCTGATCTTTGGGAGAAAGCATTCAGTATTTCACCATCAAGTATAATGCTAGCTTTGGATTTTTCATACACATCCTTTATCAGACTGAGGAAGTACCCTTCCATTCTTACTGTGTTGAGTATTTTTATCATGATAGGGTGTTGGATTCTGTCAAATGCTTTTTCTGTGTCTATTGAGATGATCATGTGGTTTTGGTCCTTTATTCTACCAATATGGTGCATTATATTGATTGATTTGGGGATATTAAAGCAACCTTGTATTTCCTAGGATAAATCCCACCTGGTCATGGTATTTATTCTTTTTTATATGTTTCTTGATTTGGTTTGCTAGTATTTTGTTGAAGATTTTTACATCTATATTCATAAGGGATATTAGTCTGTAGTTTTCTTTTCTTCTGGATGTCTCTGTCTGGATTTGGTATCAGAGTAATACTGAACCCACAGAATGAGTTGGGAGGTGTTCCCTCCTTTCCACTTTTTTGAATAATTGGCATTATTCTTCTTTAAATGTTTGACAGAATTCACCAGTGAAGCCATTTGGGCCTGCACTTTTCTTTGTGGGAAGTTTTTTTAAATTACTAATTCAATTTCTTTACTCATTATAGGTCTATTCAGACATTATATTTCTTCTTTTGTCAGTTCCTATAGTTTGTGTCTTTCTAGTCATTTGTCCATTTCATCTTGGTTATGTAATTTCTTGGCATACAACTGCTCCTCAAAATTTCTTTATGTCTGTAAGGTCATAGTGATGTTCCGTCTCATAGTCATGATTTTAATAATTTCAGCTTCTCTCTTTATCTTGGTCAGTCTAGCTGAAGGTTTATTGACATTGTGGACCTTTTCAAAGAACCAACTTTCAGTTTCTTGATTTTCTGTATTGTTTTTCTATTTTCTATTTCACTTATTTCTACTCTGGTCTTTATTATTTCCTTCCTTCGACTTGCTTTGATTTAATTTACTCTTTTTCTACTTTCTTAAGGTGGAATGTTATTGATTTGAGAACTTTTTTTCCCTAAATTTAAGTGTTTACAGCTATGAATTCCCCTCTAAGCATTCTTTTAGCTGCATAAGTTTCAATATGTTGTGTTTTCATTTTCAGCCATATCAAAGTATTTTCTACATACCCTTGTGATTTCTTCTTTGACCCACTGGTTATTTAGAAGTGTGTTGTTAATTACCACATATTTGTGAATTTTGCAGTTTTCTATTAATTATTTCTAATTTAATTCCATGTGGTCAGACAGCATACTTTGTATGATTTCAATCTTTTTAAATTTATGGAGACTCGTTTTGTGGCCTGACATATGGAGAATATTCTATCCAGGAGAATGTTTCATGTGCACCTGAGAGAAATGTGTATTGTGCTATTATTGCTAGGTGGAGTCTTCTATATCTAGCTGGTTTATCGTGCTTTTCAGGTCTTCTGTTTCCTTGCTGATCTTCTGTCTAGTTGTCCTCTCCATTATTGAAAGTGAGGTATTAAAGTCTCCAACTATTATTGTTGAATTGTCTATTTTCCCCTTCAATTCTGTCAGTTGTTGCTTTATGTAGATTCAATTTATAACAATGATAAACAAATGTTATTATGACTTCCTAATGGATTGACAATTTTATCATTACAAAATGTCCCTTTTTTGTCTCTAGTAACAATTTATATCTTAAAGTCAACTTTGTCTATTTTAATATAGCTGCTCCAGCTCTCTTCTGGTTACTGCATGCTTGGTACATCTCTTCCAATCCTTTACTTTCAATATATTTGTGTCTTTGCATGTAAAGTGTGCCTCTTATAGACACATGTAGTTTATGTTTTTTAAATCTATTCCTCCAATCTCTGCCTTTTGATTTGAGTGTTTAATCTATATTTAATGCAATTACTCTTAAAGTAGTATTTATGCCTGTCATTTTGCTATTTGTTTTCTATATGGCTTATATCTTTTTTGTTCTCTGTTCCTCCATTACTGCTTTATTTTGTGTGAATAGGTATTTTCTAGTGTATTATGTTAAGTCTCTTATTGTTTCTTTTACTACATATTTTTAGTTATTTTCTTAAGAGTTTCCCAGGGGATTACAATTAACATTTTAACTCAACGACCTAATGTTCTTTTTAACATCAACTTAATTTCAATAGTATACAAAAAATTTGTTCCATTCCTTGTTCTATTATTGTCATACAAATTATATCATAAACCCCTCAACACAGTTTTATAATTATTACTCTTTTATGTTTTTTGATATAACTCCTACATATGTAATAGAGGAAATGAAGAATAGCCTCTAAACAACAGGCTAGTGGGATTTTAAAAAATGATATAAAATCTCCTTTTGGGTAGTTTCTGGTTAGACTTTCCTTGGAAATTTTGATTAGAGGTAGCTATGGATATGTGCTCCCTTAGTTTAAGAATAAGAGGAGTTCATGAATTTGAGAAGAGAAACACTTTTAATCCTTGAGGAGAGGTCAGCAAACTATGACCCACAGGCCCAATCTGGTCTGCTGCCAGTTTTTATAAATAAAGTTTTGCTGTAACACAGTCATGCCCATTCATTTACTTATTGTCTATGGCTGCTTTCACACTATAATAACAGAGCTGAATAGTTACAACAGAGACATTATGACCTACAAAGCCTAAAATATTAACTACCTGGCCTTTTACAGAAAAGGACTGCAGACTCTTGCTCTACAGACATTTTAAAATAAAAAGATTCACTTGCTAATTGAGAAAAGTATAGTCATTACAAAAAGCGATAAAGAAAATATTCTTAATAAGACTTTGATATTTTGTCAATCATATGTAGCATGTTAGTATGCTTCTTTAAATAATACAACTTTGTAAAGTCTTAAAATCTGCATAAAAGTCTTACTTAACTTTGGATAGATTTAATCCTAGGTACCTTATGGTTTTTTTGCTATTAGCTATTATTTTAATTAACCTCTTTTCTATTTGTTTGTGGTGTATAGAAATAGTTGATTTTTTAACATATTGATCATATAGATCTAGCACTCTGTTGAATGCTTATTATTGATGCCTGTAGATTTGTTCATATTTTCTATGTTAACAATCACATAATCTCCAAACAATAACTTTTTGCTCTTTGTTCTTGATTATTAGACATTTTGCTTATTTTTCTTGTCATACTGTACTGGTTAGGAATGCCACTAAAATCCTAAACAGAAGCAGTGGTTGTGGCTATCTTTATTTTCTATCTTATTCTTGATTTTAAAGACACTGTTTCTAACATTTTAGCATTTAAGAATATTATTTGCTACATGTTCTTCATAGATACCCTATATCACAGTTATGACATCCCTCTTCTTAGTTTATGAAGGCTTCTTTTTCTTTTATTTTTAAAATCATGAATAATTCCATGTTCTTTTTTACTATGCAACACTGACTCTCTGCATGGATTGAATCTATTTCATAAGAGCCACAGATCAAACTTATTTGTCTCATCCTTTTGTGTAGAAAAGTACCTCTGGATTTCTCTAAATTGGTATTACATATTACCATTAATTAACTTATAATTTGAGGCTGTAAATAAACACTGGTAAAATCTTATTTTTCCTTCAGTTCAACTTAAAAAAAAGTTATTAAAAAGAAGAGATATAAGATTAATTTTTATTGCACAAGACATCAAATTTCCTGGGAAATTAACACCATTCCAAACATTTAGGATTTTACTAGTATAAGCCATTCTCATCCTTTTTGAAATTTAGTTATATCATAAGTGATAAAGTAGCATCCCACCAGAACAGCTTTATTTTGAGAGCATTCTAGTTAAAAAACATGTATTAACACTTCCTCTAGTAGAGAAACAGTCTTAAATTAAGAAGTTTAACGCTAACTGGTTCTGGTCTCTGATATTAAGTACCTTGCAATTAAAAAAAAGTTTGATAATCTGTCCCACTTTGCCCCTTCACTATTAACTGAGTCACTTCACTGGAGAAAGTACCTTATTCTGTAGAGTACACTGTGCCTGGTTGATTCATCTATATGGAAGACATGGTTGGGTGGATACCAGATTCTTTCTGTTTCACTCATTAAAGCAAACATATTATGATATAGAGGTGTGATTCCTAGGAAAGAAGCAGAAACAAAATGATTACAGACAGTTAAAAGTACACTTACATAACATCTACAATTTGTAATGGGGCTGAAGTAACAAATCTTACAATCAGCATGCAATGCAGTAGCAGTCAAAATCTTCTGGTTCAACACAACTTACAACAGAATTCTTAATCAAATATCTTTTTTTTCCCTATATTTTAAAATATGATTGCTATGACTTTTTCAAGCAGATTTTAAAAAACATTTTATCCAGTTTTTTAAATTGTTCTCTACAGAAAGGTTGATCCAAATTTATGTGTGTGTTTTAATTGATAATGACAGTATCAACTAAAATATTTAGAAATCATTGGATACTCTTAAGAGAGCAGTGAAACAGTTTTATTTTTAAATGACAAGGTTCACACAATACACTAATAATGATATCCTCTGCACTATTTAAATTTACAATGAAAAATTTTAAATATCAATTTAAAATACAAGGGCACATGATTTTTCTTCAAAAATATTTCAGGAAGTATATTAACAAAAGGCTGAAGGTCACTAAACTTCTTAAAAAGCATATAGAACACCTAAGTCACACAATTAAGTAATGCATATTATTTCCAAGCATATATAGAACATTCACACACACATACATACACACACACATAAACACACCAATCATGTGGAGACTAAATAACAAGTCTCTCAAAATGCCAAAGAATAATCATACATACCATGTTCTCTAACCAAACTTCAATTAAATCAGAAAAGAATACTTAAAATTTTTTAATCCCACATATTTGAAAACATAAGCCTCACAAAAAAACCCCATTTTAATTCTAGTGATGTTTCTATTCTTTTCCACTGTAGACAAAATGACACCAACTTGACACACTGACAACAAAGATTTAAAATTTTTATTTAAATTATTAACACAACTGTCTACTCACAGGTATGTCATAATTTCAGTAAGTTCCATATTAAAATATTCGCAAATCATTTATCTGACAAGGGATTAATCTCTGTAATATATAAAGAACTCATACAACTGAGCAACAAAAAACAACCAACCCGATCAAAAAATGGGCAGAGGATATGAACAGACATTTTTCCAAGGAAGAGATACAGATGGCCAATAGACACATGAAAAGATGTTCAACATCACTAATCATCAGGGAAATGCAAATCAAAACTACACTAAGATATCACCTGACACCCGTTAGAATGGCTATAATCACCAAGACAAAAAACAACAAATGCTGGAAAGGTTGTGGAGAAACAGAACCCTCATTCACTGCTGGTGGGAGTGCAAACTGGTGCAGGCTCTATGGAAAACAGTATGGAGATTCCTCAAAAAATTACAAATAGAAATATCTTATGATCCAGCAATCCCACTCTTGGGCATCTACCCAATGGACACAAAGTCAACCATCACAAGAGGCTTATGCACCCCTATGTTCATTGCAGCATTATTCCCTGTAGCCAAGAAGTGGAAGCAACCCAAGTGTCCCTTGACTGATGATTGGTTAAAGAAGATGTGGTATATACATACAATGGAATACTACTCAGCCATAAGAAAAGACAGAATTGTCCCATTTGCAACAACATGGTTGGACCTAGAGGATATTATGTTAAGTGAAATAAGCCAGAGAGAGAAGGACACACACCGCGTGATTTCACTCATATGTGGAATATAAATGAACACACAGACAGAGAGAGCTGGTTGGTGGTTACCAAGGGGAAGGGGGGTGGGGGGTTGGCACAAGGGGTGAAAGGATGCATCCACATGGTGATGGACAAAAAATAGTGTACAGCTGAAACCCCACCATGTTATAAACTATTAAGACATCAATACAAATGAAAAAAAAATTATCCAGTAATAACTTTTAAACTGTATCCTTGCATTCATTCATTCTTGTATTTACAAATACTTCTAAATATCTCACAGATCATAGGAGAAATTATAACATAAATTAAAAAGCATTTACAATGAATAATGATCAATACCATACATTAAAAATTATGGAATATAACTAAAGTGATACTCAAGAGGAAAATTGTAGCTTTAATCTGCTTATATTAGAAAATAACAGAGGATGATCTAAGTTATCTAACTCAATACATTAGAAAACAACAGAGTAATCCCAAAGACATTAGAAGAAGGACATTATAGAGTAGAAGCTAGCAGGAAATAAAGATTCAATAAAGGGAATCAACAAAATGAAAGTGGATTATTTGCAATGACTAACAAAATAAACAAGGCTTTGTCAAGCCTGATCAAGAAAAAAAAGACAGATAAACAGTAAGAATTTTTTAAAATAATAATTCTAGGCTATGAAGACAAAAAGAGAGTGCTAGAATAAATTATGCCACTAAATTTGAAAATGTAAACAAATTTTTTAAACTATGTAACTTTAAAAATCAATTCAAGAATAAAAAACATCAAAAGAACTATAACCATTAAAGAAATAATCTATTCACTTAAAAAAAAATGGAGAAGAAAGGAGGAGGAAGAAGGAAAGAGAAAAAGGAAGAATGACAAAGAAAGGAAAAACCACCATCAGACCCAGATGAAATTTACATGTGAGTTCAACCAAACATGAAAGACAATTCCAATCTTAACATTACTGAATAGAAAAAGAGATGAGAGAGGGCCAGCCTGGTGGCTTAGCAGTTAAGTTCGCACGCTCCGCTTAGGTGGCCAGGGGTTTCACAGGTTCAGATCCCGGGCACAGACAGACCCACTGCTTGTCAAGCCATGCTGTGGCAGCATCCCATAACAAAATAGAGGAAGATGGGCACGGATGTCAGCCCGGGGCCAGTCTTCCGCAGAAAAAAAGAGGAGGATTGGCAACAGATGTTAGCTCAGGGCATCTTCCTCACAAAAAAAAAAAGAAAGAAAGAAAGAAAAAGAGACGAGAGAGAAATTGACACATTTTGTGAATTTAGTTTGATAATGATACCAAAACCAGACAAAGACATCATAAAAGGATACTCTCACTTATCAAAATAGATACAAAAATCCTAAATACTAGCAAATCAAATCAAGCAATGTTTCTTTTTAAAAAAATAACAACAAAGTCCACTTATCCTAAGATTGCAGAGATGGCTAAATT